>OV170228.1:6324802-7605810 GCA_921882275.1 Brenthis ino | reverse complement strand
CAAAAAACTTATAAAAAAAGTGAAAATCTAAACGCGTGTAGAATTTGTGAAAATTTAAATAAGGGTACTCGTTTTCATTCTGAAACTGCATGCTGGTTTAAAATAAAAGAGGACACGGGTAACAATAAGGTAAAAAAAGAATTCATCAAACATGTAAACAATTCAGTAATAGAAGCTGAATTAAATGAAACAGATTAAAAAACTAATAGTTACGCCATTAATCAATGTCAAACTTCTATTGAATGATACATTAGAAATAAATAGAATTTATGATTCTGGTTCAAACGTTACTTTGATAAATTCTAAGTTCATCAAAATAAAAGGACAAGGGAACAGTTTGAAAAAAGCAGATTTAGTTACGATTAATGGTGTTAAAAAGGCAATTGGTTTGACAAACTTGAAAATAAAAATCTTTGAAATGGAAAAAAATGTTGATGTATTTATTATTGATGAACAAGATTTTAAATATGATTTTTTTTTATTGGCTTTGACATGATAAAGACGTTTAAACTAATCCAAAATGAAGATTAAAAAATATCTCAAAAAGAAGACTTAAAAACGAATATAATGAATGAAATTGTTACAAATACGGATATAAAAAATACAGAAAGTAAAAATATTTTCATGAAATTTAGCATACAGGGGGTTTCGGGGGCGATAAATCGATCTAGATTAGTTTTATGTCGAGAAAACGCGTGTTTTCGAGTTTTAATGCGGTTTTCTTTCGCATTATTCCACACAAAATATGGTCGCTAATTCGCACGCTAGGACATAAGCATCGTGATCAAGCGGCCAAGGCGCAAATTTGACAATCACAGGTATCTGGGTTTGTATCCCAGTCGGATACAAAGTTTTTACTTTTTTTTTTAATATTTATTTAAGTTTTTAGTTTAAAAAAAGAATCATACTTCAGGCCAAGAACTCCGAGCGAAGCTCGGTGGCCCAGGTACTTTCATGTTAAGCTTCTATCCAACGCTAAGTTATTTATAAAGTGAATTATGTTTATTGTCAATTTAACTTTATGATTTTACATATAAGTGACTTGAAATGTATAATTATAAATATATAATGAGATGTCAGGAAAGGTACCTTGTAGATGTCGTCGGTCGTCAGCGGCAGCAGGTCGGGGTCGGCGGCGGCGGGCGCGGCGTCGGGCGGCAGGCGCTCGGCCGCGGGGTCAGCGGCCAGCCGCACGGAGCCCGTCACGGCCACGGCGCCGCCCTCGCACACCTCGAACTCGCCCGCGCCTTCCAGCACGTTGATGAGGAAGCGCACCGGCGCGTCGCGCGACATGATGGTGGCGCGCCTGAACTGCACGTTCTCTAGTATCACCGGGGTCTCTTCCGGTTTTTTGTTGTGTAGTTTCGCCATCGTCTTCCAGACGAGCGTCTACGGAGCGAAGCGTTACTTTAGACGCGTCAATCGATGAATATGGTATTCATAGGCATAGCTATCGAATCAAATATTCATAATAAAATTATCCATCGCATAAAGCCGTCAAAAACTCACAAGGTATCCGGTGGCGGGGAAGAGTATCCTGCCGTCGATGTTGTGCCCCGCGATGAAGGAGTCGTCGTTCTTGGAGAGGTCGTACTCGACGACGTTCTCGCCGGAGCGCGCGGCGCCGTAGTGCGCCACGCTCCACTCGACGGAGTGGTCCCAGCGCACGCGCGCCGCCAGCGCCGGCGTGCCGCGCGACACGGGCCAGCGTGGCGCGGCGTACAGCGCGGCGGCGCGGGGCTGCGCGCCGGCCGCGTACAGGCGGCCCAGCGCCGCCAGCAGGTGCGCGCCGGCGTCGCGCGCGTCGCGCCGCACCAGGGGCACGTGCGCCGCGCCCGGCCGCGCGCGCTTCAGCACGGCCTGCAGCAGCGCGTGCGGCGCCACCTCCACCAGCACGGCGCGCTCGGGGATCTCGCGCACGGCGTCCGCAAACCGCACCGGCGACAACAGGTTGTTCACGTGGTACGCCGCGTCGCTCATTTTAGCTGCGACATACGAGTATACCTTATCAACTTCCTATCGTATATTATTCAATATTACTCTTTGTAAATAGATGACTGATGATAGTAATTTTTATATACTACTAGCTTACGCTAGCGTTACAAAATTATTTGATACCCGGCGGCGAGTTACAGCATTGAATTGCATAATTTAAACTTTTCTCCCTTATTTTATAAACTTATGTGTCGAAATAAAAAAAGCTAAGACTTACGGTTTTGCAAAAGCGAGTATTTGCATTTCAATTTTTAAAGGATAACTATCATTATTGATACCATAAAGGAGACATAATTACCGAGGTCGGACTCCCACTGGTCCTTGGGCAGCGATGAGGAGACCCAGCGCTGGGAGCGCGGCTTGGGGTTGGGAATGACGCGCTCGAGCGAGCGGCGCAGCAGCGGCGCGGCGGCCGCGATGTACTTGCTGTGGAAGGCCACGCCCGAACTGTTCACGCGGCGCGCAAACACGCCCTCCGCCGCCAGCGTCGCCACGAACTTCTCGATGGACTCCACCGGACCCGATATCTGCGACCGCACACGCACAGACACACGATCAATTGGTTGGTTAAACTATTCAATGAATTCATTTCAATGGTTCATTTAGGTCATATAGAGGTCCCCCCCAACGTGCGTTCACCTTGTCGTAGTGGGGGGGCTCAGTAATAGTAGCGAAGCTAAGAAACGCACAGCTACTATTTGCGGTTGCCCACTTCGGTGGGCGGTGGGAGGTGGCCCTCTTCGGGGGGCGGTGTACCATGCGGGTTGCTCCTGGTACTTCTCTGATATAGCAGAGTGGACTGTGGAGCAACCCCATGGTTGTGGTGGTCTGCTTCGGCAGACCTGCCGTCGGGGCGTCGTAGTTGAATGCGTAAGCGATCCTGCGACGCCCCATTAAGACGGGGGAAGGTTTTGTTGGGTTTTAGTGGGTAGTACTGGCTGTATTACGCCGGTGAGTCCCACACGTCGTGCGTAAATGCATTTCCCAACGTTAAAAAAAAAAAAGGTCATATAGAGGTTCCATATTATGTAATGTGAGTATATTACATTTTATAACTTGTATTTCGATATACCGTGCACTTTGAAGGTCATTTTCGTATACCGTTTATTAAAATTAATTGTTAGTATGAGGTAAAAATGTCATGTAATAGTGTAGCGCAGAGTCTCACCGTGACGCTGTCGGCGGCGTTGTGGCAGGCGGGCACGACGTCGGGCGGGCAGCGCGCCACGCACTGCTCCCAGGAGAGCCCCACGGCCGCCATGGCGCCGGGGCCCAGCTTGGCGTCCACGATGCTGCGCCCGCGCCAGTACGCCGCTAGCACGGCCTGCTCCGCCGTTAGCGTCTCGTCCGCATACGCGCAGCCGATCTCGCCCACGGAGTGGCCCACGATGCCGTCGGGACGCACGCCCACCGCACGCAGCACGTCCACCAGCGCCACCTGCACGGCCGCGATGGACACGAAGGACGCGATCACGTCGTCGAAGGCGGCGTCGGGCGCGTCCGACAGCACGTGCAGCAGGTCGATGCCGTGCGGCTTCAGCGCCGCGGCCGAGCGCTGCACGCTGGCTGCGAACAGCGGCAAGCGCATCAACGCGCGCGCCATGCCCGCCCACTGCGATCCCATGCCCGAGAACACGAACCACACGGGCCGCGGCTCGCCGCTTTCTACTTCCTGTATCATGAACGTTTCTTTAAAACAAATTTCTACGACGTGATCGCTACAAAATACGTACTGAGGCTTAAGAGGAACAATAACTATTCATTTAGGTAAATAGTTTTCCTATTAGCTGTGAATTATAATAATATTATGAGGTTTTCGAGTACTGACCATGATTTCTTCGATGGGCGTGTCGTCGAGCAGACGGAAGCCGCGGTAGCCGTGCCCGGGGATGTTGTGCGCGTGCACGGCGTCGAGCAGCGCGTGCAACTCGGCGTCGCGCGGGTGCTCGGCCGCCAGCGCCAGCAGCTCGCGCACCGCCGCCTCAGTGCGGCCCGAGGCCAGTACGAGGCGCGGCGCGGTGTAGGCGGCGGGCGGTGGCCGCGCGCCCTTCTCCGACTCCAGGATCACGTGCGCGTTGGCGCCGCCGAACCCGAACGAGTTCACCGCTACCAGCCCGCCGTCCCACGGCGTGTTGCGGTCGACCACCTGCCACCGCACCGAACCGGTTTTAGCCTCATATTTTAACATTAATAAACAAATAAGAAACACTTAGAGAACATGGACAATGTTTACCTTGATGCGACCATCGCTTAACGCCGGTATGTCTTTGTTAGGTTCCTTGTAGTGCAGGTTAGCGGGGATGCTACCGCGTTCCATGGCCACCACCACCTTCGCGATTGAGCAGAGGCCGGACGCGGGCTCCGAGTGCCCCATGTTGGACTTCACCGAGCCCAGTAAAAGTGGTGTCTTGCGATCCTTGCAGAAGAAATCGGCAATCGCATTCACCTCTTGAGGGTCACCCACCTAGAATCATTGACATTTTTAAGCCTCCATACTATTATATACCAAAACATATTTTCATCACCCTGGCGGTGCTCAAAAATATCTAATCACAAAAATTACTGTTTGAATTTTTACCTTCATCAGATTATACTTTCTTAGGTTTACACGAATATTTGACATAAATAAAGCTATCTTTTCGGATTTTTTTGCGGATTGATTTAGATTTTTATGAACCAAATAGTTTTATTTTATTTAGAACCTTATCAAATTTTCATAAATAACAATTTACCTTAGTGCCTGTTCCGTGAGCTTCCACGTAGACGACGTCCTGCGGGCGCAGCCCTGCCTCAGCGAAGGTCTCTTCGGCGAGCTGGCGCTGCACCTCGCCGGCCGGGAAGGTGATGCCCTGCACCTTGGCGCCGTCGGTGTTCATGCGCGCGCCGCGCACCGTCGCGTACACGCGGCGGGCGGCGCCGCGACGCTGCAGCAGCACGGCCACGGCCGCCTCCGAGCGCACGTAGCCGCGCCCGCTCGCGTCGAACGCTGCGCAGCGTCCCTCCGGGGACAGCATGCTCAGGCGGTGGAAGTTCAGCGAGTTGGCCGGCTTCAGGCACAGGTTGGTGCCGGCCACCACAGCCGCGTCGCACTGCCCGGTGCGCATGGCGTTAACGGCCTGCGTCAACGCGAACATGGAACTTGAGCAGGCCGTGTCGATAGCGTACGAGGGCCCCTTTAGGTCGAACGTGTACGAGATGCGGTTGGGAAACATGGCGCGGCAACAGCCCGTGAGCGCGTAGCCGTTGATCTTGTCGGGGTCCGCCGTCCACAGCTCCTCAGTCTCAGAGTTGGACACGCCCACGTACACGCCGGTGCGCGAGCCGCGCAGCTCGGCGGGGTTGAGGCCTGCGTCTACGATGGTCTCGTGCGTGAGCTCCAGCAGCAGGCGCAGCTGCGGGTCCATGAGGTGCGCCTGCTTAGCGTGGACACCGAAGAAGGTGGCGTCGAAATGTGCCAGATCTTTGAGTTTGCCATTGCGTTCCGGCAAGCCGTGCAGCCCTGTGACACACCGACAAAATATTTTACAGTGCTCGAAACATAAGAATAACTTATCAAAAATATACAATTTTTGTAGTAATTTTTATTTTATACTAGCGACTCGCCCTCGCTTCGCTTCGGGTTCGTCCCTACACAAAAAGAAATCTATCCTACGGGAACCGTATCTATGTGCTATTGTAGACTATAATCTCTCTGTGCCATATTTCATCCAGATCAATTCTGGCGTGATTGAGTAACAAACATCCATCCAAACTTTCGCATTTATAATATTTAGGGGATTCTCATTCAATCTAATCATCGCAGCGTAACGATGATGTCAGAACATATTAGTATTTGAAGAACGGATACAATTACATAATAATCAATACTATAATGAAAATGTGCCTATCCGCCTGGCGTTATCTAAAAGTTAATATGTACACCACATGATGCTTAAGGTGTTACTTTTAATGTTTATTAAATTACATTGCATTTTTAGTCCATTTTTGGACTCAAAATCAAATCAAAATATCATCATCAAATAAAAGAAAAAAATATCTAGGTTACACTAAAAGTATTGCATATTATATATTTTGTCGGTAATAAAGATAGGTGACCAGTGCACGTGGAGGTAATCAAGTGCGCGCGAGGAAGATCGATAGTTGCATTAAAAAGTAAACAAACGTCGCGTACTATGTATTTACTATGTATGTAATTACATAGCCATTGTCGCTTTTACTTAGATGTACGAACCAGTAGTGACTACAATGTACACGCCAGTCGTTACTCGAACATGCCTATCTATTCGATACTAGACCTACTTGAAGTCAGAACTAGATTATTAGCAAACAGACGGACAAAATTGCAACGCAGACGAGATTATTTAAAAATCAAGGTCAAGTGCGAGTCAGAATCGTGAAATCAAAACCAGGTTATATATTGTTTTTGTTACGTTTTCAGTAGGCAAGTAGGCAAGTATCATATTTAGCTATTTTTTGACAAGCAGTCAAACGGCAAAAACGCAGCTAATAATTTTATCAAGTCAATTCACCTGTCCGTATGTCTCAGGCAATTTACTTAAGAGTGCGCCTGAGACCGCTATGATCCGAATTCGGAGTAGTGGGATGACAAGCTAATGTTCTATCGTGAATGAGAAGTACATATAGAGCGATAGATTTTCAACGTATTTAAACCCTAAAACAGTTTTTAATTTATATATACATATATAAAAGGCAAAAGTGATTGACTTGATGTATCAACGAACAGGCCGAACCTTTAAGGCTAGAAAATTGAAATTTCGCACACGTATTTCTTATATGACGAAGGCATCCACTAAAGAAGGATTTTTCAAAATTCAACCCCAAGGGGGTGGAATAGGCGATAAAAGTTTGTATGAAACTTTTTATTCCTTGGACATATTTGCATGAAATTTGGTATGAATTGAGTACGGCAAAAATAATGAGTTACGAATTTCAGCGTTTTCCAAAATTTAACCCCTAAGATGGTAAAATAGGGGATGTAAGTTTGTATGAAACCTACCTTTTCAGAGATTTTATTTGTATTTTTAGCGCGAGCAAAGCCGCAGGTTCTGATAGTTCACAAATTAATTAAACAACAAAAATAGTGAACTGTTTCTGAGTGAGATAAATGTAAGCAAAACATGTAATTTTGAAAAAAAAAAGTATTATCGAGAAAATTTTCACCAATCGTGTTTTTTAAATTTGGCAATTCAAGATAAAAGTAGGAAGTATCATTTCCCTAAATATCAAAGTGGTAACTTTTACAGATTCTGACATAAATAACGATGTCTTGTAGATATGGACAATTGCTATGCATATTGTATGCACACTCTTAAAAAGTGTTATAAAATCATTATCATTTAGCAAAAATATTTTTTTATGATAGAAAAACTAAGAACAACAAAATTATTTATATAACAATAACATCATACAAGTTTCTACAAGAATTTATAGATCGCTAAATATTTTACTTCAAATATTTTAATTTTATGTTCGTACTAAGATTACATCAAGTTGAACGATTGTTTACTCATTTTACCGTAAATAAAATAAACTCTAAAAACACGCTGCTCTTATTATAATCATTTTTCAACCCTGACATGCAAGTCGAATGTGGTGTAGATATTAGACAGTGAAATGGCTGCGCCCGCGCGGCTCGGCGCAGCGTTGTTGTTGCGAATTATTGTTTACGTGAATTACTTGAGATATGACTAATAAGGACAATTATGTAATATAGTTGTTTTTCTTGTGGTGCTTTTAAGGAAAATAATAAGATAGAGGATAGACTAACGGGTAAATCTAAATTGTCGGTGACGTGCTCCCACCCAGCACCATATAAATATATCGTGCTCGCTTCCTTGTTTTGTTTATCCGCTGAGTTAAAATAAATTTTATAATATTTAGCCTATATTTACTACCTTTAGTTTTCACGGGCGTACCACATGCTCCTATGAATGTGATCCCGTGAACGTATAATTTCATTTATTTAATGTGCAAAGATAACCTTTTCAGGTCATTTAAATTTTATTTTTGGTTCACGAATCGAATCGATTATTTGATTCCACACCGACATAAACACTGGAATCATCTAAAACGAAGACGAAATTAAATTGAATAAGAGAAGCCCTTACTGTGCAGAGAACATTGGCGAGCCGCCGACAGCTCCGGGCTGAATTACACTACAATACACGAGATCGCCGTCAATATCGACTATTACGTTCATTTTAGTTCACTAAATATTACCCGCAACAATGGGGCAGTATTTATCAGAGTGATGTAAATAAGAATCACGACGACCCATGATATCATCTTTAACCTTAGATGTCATTAAAGAAATTATCTAAATAAATTATATCAATTTATAAATCTATACATGTAATAAAATAGTAAGAAAGCGAAATCTATACATGAAATATTATTTAAAAACAATGACTGTTAACGTATTGTGTACAGAATATAGACTCCAAAACAATAGTAATAGAAATTTTTGTCTGTTTGTATGCCTATCTGTTTAGTTTTCACGCAAAAAGGTCTGAATAGATATAGTATATGTCTATCTCCTAAGGTATACTCGCAATATCTATTTTTATCTATTTAAAACGTACCGAGGGACGTAAGTCGCTAGTAATAAATAAACACGTATAAAATAAAGAGTACTCACCGGGTGTCCAGCGACGGTCATCAGCTGTGACGAGATCGACGCCATCGAAGAGCTGCTGAGCGAACTCCTCTATATTGTTGGACTCGGGCAGACGGCCCGACAGGCCTGTCAGCACGATGTCGTCCGCCTCCCCCGCTCGACTCCCATTCGTCACCGCGCCCGGCATCTCGCTTCAATATTATTTCTATCACCGTAAAAAATATCTGCAATGAAACAGGACCGTCAGTATTCGATTACAATGGCGTACTATAATTACAGTTAGGGAACAATATGAAGCAAGGCAAGCCGAGTCCGCTCACCGCGTTCTGGGAGTCGTGAAGCTGACGGCAGTATACGATGTGTCGCGAATGGTGTGACCGCGAGTGTGGCGATGTTTGACGGAGCACGGCGGGGGCGAGACAAGACGAGCCGCTCGCAAGGAAGTGCACGCGTGAAGTGAAGCTGCGGCCGAGCGCCGTGCGGTTAAAAGGGCGCGATAGCGGGGTCGTGACCCGTCCCACGTTTCCATGAGACCCTGAGCGTCTTATCACCCACCAAGGACGATCAAGGTCGATCGCACTCACTCGTTGGAATCGCCTTCCGCATCACTTTCTGACCGAGACGCGAGAGATTCTCTTGATATTATCTCTTTGCTTAGGAAGCTTTGCGATCGATGACCGATTCGACCTTCGTGAGATATCTGCGACGAGGAACCGTATCATGACCTATCGATTAATTAATCGATACGCGTAATTGCGTATCATAATTTGCAAGTGAGCCAATCCCGCGTGACATACGTCGCAGTAGATGTAAATACAGATACCTCACTGACATTAGGCATAACGCGAACATGTAACTTCCAGCCGCTGGCTGCCTTCCCTTTGTGTGAGAGAGAAAAGTGGGGCAGGAGCGCGGGTTGACGGCGGCCACAATAGCGGCTTTGTGTGTCAATTAACAAGCGTACCGACGCGCTGCCTCGCCGCCTGCTGCCGCGTCCAGTACGTGTTACCGTACGACTGGGCCGCTTGCCTGCCTGTATGCCTGGCCAATACTCAAGACTATTTCCTTCACTGCACGTAGAAAGTAGTAGGTACTGTACTAACTTCCATCTCATCACATGCACAATCAGAAATACATATATATAGGTATATATATAGGTTATTATTAGTTAGATACACTCTTAACTCTTCGTTTGTTTTGTCGCCTTATCTTGCATCAAATAACTACCATTTATCATTCACAAATATAAATTAGTAACGGAGCACTAATAAACATATCTGATCCGAGTTACCGCAAATATCATGTGTATTGTGCATACTTCCAATCTTACAAAATTTTATAAAACGAGTTGCTTTGTATGGGCTGGCACCGATTTCAAAAATATTTGATTAGGTATGTATTTAATAGGTAGGCTTTAATTACTTAGCCAAAGCACACCGACTTCGAAAATATTTGATTAGGTATGTATAGTAAATGAAAATTACCAATCAGTTATTTTTTACTTTTTAGTGCTTTTGTTTGAAGTCGGTTTTTATTTTTTTGTTAAAAAGTTTTTATTTTTCCCTTTTTAGTGTAGACAGTAGTAGCAAAGTAAAAATTCTAACATGTTAGGCCTGTCAAATCAAACAAAACAAGCACAAACTCAAAGTATCTATTAGCCGTTGAAGGGTTCCACCTATCTACCTTCTGGCCTTACCATCAAATCCAGTCAACAATACCGAACCACTGTACTATCAACGGAAATAGAAACACTTGCAAAGTTTCAAGTCAATATGACAATTAAAAGTAGGTTAAATTCATCATTAGCTATTTTTCCATCCTTAGGAGTGGTAACCCTTTCAAACAACACAAAAGTTGTCCAAATCGGTTAATAAATGACGGAGTTCTGAGGTAACAAGCATAAAAAAAAACTACAGTCGAATTGAGAACCTCCTCCTTTTTGAAGTCGGTTGATAAAGGTTTTTAAGAGGCGGTCACAAAAATATGTACAACATTTATGTTTAAAGTAATTTAGGATAAAAAATTGCTAAATATAGCTTCAAATGTTTAAATGGCAAAAATTATAAAGCTGTAAATAAAAAAATATATATAATAAAAATAAAAAACCCGACAGCATAACTAACTAAAAAGATGAAAAGAAGTTTATGAAGGAATATAGTACTATGCAGTCGCAGACATACATAGAGGTACATCTTGCGGCAAAGATGAAACGTCTGAACTCTGAAGTCTGAATGTCTCCGACTGCATAATACTTTATTCCTTCTTCAATTTGTTTACACCTCTTTAGTTAGCTGTTATGCAATCGGGTTTTTTATGATTATAATATATATTTTTATAGTAGTCTCTAATTTTGATTGCAATTAAGTATTTACACATATTTGTTATTTGTTTTTTTGTCTTTTACATTTATATTGTAGAATTTACCTCGTCCCATAAATGTTGTGCAAAGCACATGTGAAATTTTCACCAGCAAATAGAGGTATAATAAGTAAGAATATTTTAAAGATAAAATATTCTCAAAAGATAAAATTTTAAGTCAAGGATATTTTTAAGTCGATTCTATTGAATTTATTAGTTCAAAGGTAATGAGCTTTCTCTGAGCATTTTTTTGTAACTGTGAACTAACATGGTGCAATTAACCGTCCATGAATACCGCTTATACAGCGTACCTATACGGTAGATACGCCATAATATAGTCTAGCTCTAGTCGAGTAGTTCAATATCTGCCAAAAATTGTTAGAATACTTAGAAAATTATAGGCGACGTGGTGGCTCATTAGACACGGAATAAAATTCTGAAGAAAACATTTTTTTTTATTTTCTGCAAATAAAAATTGCAATTGTTATAAACAAAAAACTCAAACGAAAAAAAAATGCTTCAGATTTTTGTTTGTAACTTGAAAACGGTTAAAGAGAGTGGAAATCAGCAAAAAGATCCTTAAAGAGGAGGAAAGTTCGTAAAAAAACCGGAACTCGAGCCCTATAATTAATCATTTTAATCCGCCGCGGTTGAAAATGGGATTCCGCGCGTCTGTTTAGGCTCAAGCGCGTCGCAGCTAGAGTGTATAAGCTAAATATATTTTTGATTATAACATATTACTTAATTTAAAATTTATGGCGTAATCTGACACAATATAATGAGTTAGGTTCCATGGGAAACAATTTTCTCATCGATTTTTCAAAAAGTGATCCCATTGTTAATAAATATTTTTTTCGCAATGCTCTCTCTATATAAAAATCAACATAAAACTTTTAATAATTGTGCTAAATATCTAAACGTTTTTGGAGGCCTTCTTATATAAGTACCTACTTAATGAACTTTAACTGCCTCAAGCATATACGGCTGCACACCCGAAGGTCCTGGGTTCGAGTCCCGGGTCGGGCCAAGTTTACTTATTGAGTCTTTCCGTATAGTAAGTCTCAGTAACAGCCCGGAGTTAGGAAGTTGGCGGTGTTTCACCCCCGTGCCTTGGAAAGCACGTAAAGTCGTCGGTCCTGCGCCGACACTCACCGGTCGTGTCGAGTGGTCGTCCCACCGGAGTATGAAAGTGATAGGAATAGAGAGTGCACCTGTGTCTGCGCGTACACTTGAGCACTATAATATCTCCTGCGCAGTTAGCTAATCTCAATAAGATTGGCCGCAGTAGCCGGAATCGGCTAGGAGAACATCATCATCACTTAATGAAATCATAATGAAAAAGTTTATAAAAAGTTATTGATTTTATTAGTTATTAACTAGTAAACATTACAAAAAATGAAGGATTCCCCTTCTTACTTGGCTTTTTAAAGTTATTAAAAGTACCTATATATTTGGTGAAGATGATAAAGTATTAGCGGTCCTCCGACGTGGCGACGCTCATCAACAAAATCATATTATAAACAAAAATCTGAAGCCATTTTCAGTTTTTTGTTTACCCTCTATAACAATAGGGTATATAATGCATGTATTTATTTTATTTACACTGTTTTAACATAGTAAAAAATATAAATACTGTTTAAAAATGCTGTAATAAAGTTTAAAAAAATATTTAAAATAGAAAATATTTTAATTGTTGGATTTGGGTAAATAAAATAAATACGTTTATATTCAATAAGTATCGTAACTTCTCTATTCTGTAATCCGTATTAAGTTCTTTAACAAAGTAGATAAAACAGATATGAGAATTGAGACATCGCCGCCATAGATGACAAGTGTTGACAGATACAAAAAAGTTAAAGAGTGGATGAGCACAGATAAATGTTTTTATTGTACTATTTATCTAACATTAATCCTTCCACGACTGCGGACACGCCGGCGTTACAATTGTCAATAGATTTCTTAGAAATTTAATTATTTTTTTTAGTAATTCACCTGGAAGTGTTAAGCTGTTCAAAAGTCCGCCACTTTTGCACGCGCGTCAAATACTATGTCCAGCAGTGTTGTCAGATCAAAAAACTCATTCAGCGCTAGGACGGCACAAAAAGCGCTGGATTTCACAAATTAACTTTTTTTTTCTTGAATTACAAATTTTAATAAAAATCAAAACAAAGAAAGCCCAACGATCTAGACCCCAAAGCACTAAAATGGTAGCACTGATGTCCACTGTTAGTGAGACCTGTGACAGTTTAGTCCATTGTTTACTACAGGTGTACAATGGTGTAAGGTGTTCTCGTTCTTAACTTATTGCACCATTAAAAAAGCACTAAAGCCAGTTTATAAGTATTGCATTGTGCCAGAATGCAAAACCACTATCAGAAGTACACCTGATAAAGAGTTTTTCCATTCCGATAAGTGCAGAAATACGCAAGGAATGGTATAAGATTATTAGAAGAGATGAAGTATCTGCAACAACTTGTTTACATTGTTGTGAAGATCACTATAATATAAGTATGACGTATTGCGATACCTAATATGATATCAGTTAATGAGAAGTAAGTTTTGTATTGAAAATCAATCACACAAGCAATGATTTCGTCCATTGTTTTTTTCGTAAACAAATTGTTGACACAGTATTGACGATTTGAGATGAGATTTTTTGCCGCAGTAAAAAGTATCCTATATGTTGACCCAGATAACCAGTTATCATCGAACCAAATTTCATCGAAATCCTTTCAGTGGTTTTTCCGCGATACGGTCACAGACGGACAGACAGACAGCAAGGCACAAAAATTCTAAAAATTAGATTCGGCTTCTGTATCGATAATAATGTCTATTTTAATAAACATTTCCAAAAATATTAAATGTACAGATTCGGCTTAGTTACAATTTTATTATATGTAGGTTTAGATTTTAAGTAACTAAAAAGATATTCATTACTAAAATAATGTTTTCGTTTAAATGTACGGCCAATAAAGATTTGGAATAAGAAAATTTAAATTACATGCATATTGCAATTTTTATTTGCAGAAAATAAAAATAAAAACGTCTCCCTCAGAATTTTATTCCGCGTCTAATGAGCCTCCACGTCGCGAATAATTTTCTAACTTTTCTAACAATTTTTCCCAGATATTGAACTTCTCGACTACTTATACTAATAGGTAGGTACAATAGCTTTAAAGTAAATCTTTTTTTTTTTTATTCTTGATATCTGTTCCAAATATTTATATGAGCAAATACATTTTTAGTTTTCATTACTGACTAGCTACTAGTTTGTATAAGAAGTGTGGTTCATATAGGAAGTAAAAAAAATACAAACGAATGTTTGGTTACTTAGGCACAGCGCCTTCTATAAATTGTACGTACAATAAAAACTGACTTAAAAAACACAGGCGAGATAAATTATAATTTAGCTCGAACACAAGTGCACAAGACGAGACTCTAAATAAATTACGATTTAGAAACAATTGATGTTCTGATAATTGAAATCAAAATGAAAACTCACCTATAATATTTAGACTAGTCCCTAGCGGTTTATAATGTTACTGTAAACAAGAAACAGTCGTTTATTTGAAAAATAGTCAGAATATAATTGCAGAAGCCAAGAAGTTTCAGATAAAGGCTACCAAAGGATAAACGTAGACACAAAACAAGCATTCTTTCCTCGTTTATTTATACGACGCAGTTATAATAGAGGACAAACGAACTACTATTAAATTACCAATGAAAATACAAATATTTAGTTAAAAAACCCAATATGGGAAACACACGAGGAAACCTGGGTAAGATAGATCTTTGCTAAGTTAACCAGACGTCATTTAGATGTTTCATTTTGTTTTTGTTCAATAAAAAGGAAAAACTAGTATACATAATAATGTACATAATATACAAATAAATATATAATATGTAGTTACTTTAAGAGTATGACATTATTCGTTTTTAACCGACTTCCAAAAAGGAGGAGGTTCTATGTTCTTCTGTACGTTTTTTTATGTTTGTTTGTTGTATGTTTGATTTCTCGGAGACGGTTTGACCGATTTTGGTAAGTACTTTACGGTACGGTAACGGTATTGTTTAAGGTAGATACCGAGGTGGTCCCATAGAATTTTCTTTGAAATAGATTACACCATTTTCGAGAAATTCAGGAAAAACCATGAAATTCGAAGTATGTTAACAGATCTAATTAGACTTTTATACCTACTTCAAATTGTCATTTCGATTTGAAACTTTACAAATGTTTGTAATTCAATAATAGAATAGTAATTTGGTATCTTGGAGCTGCTCTGATGGTGAGACCAGACGATGGTTAGTGGAACCCTTCAATGGTTCCTAGTATGTAAATAGCTTGAATTTGAGCTCATTTGGTTTCATTTGATAAGCCCAATACCTTAAAATTGGATATTACAGGTTTAATTTAGGTTTAAGCGACTTCCATAAAGAGGTGCGTTCACCGATTTCTCGGAAGAGGCTTGACTGATTTTTCGAAGTCTGTGCCAGCCGATGCAAAGCAAATTACATCACAAATTGATGTATGAAGAGGCTTGACTGATTTTTCGAAGTCTGTGCCAGCCGATGCAAAGCAAATTACATCACAAATTGATGTATAATATTTCAATTATAATTTCATACCTTGTCATATTTACTTATTAGATATTCATATCGTAAAAGAATAACTATAACAGACTAACAGAAATTTATGGACCATCTACTAAGAACAATTTTATTTTTATTAAAATTGCACAATGGAAAATATACTTGAAACATTAAACTATATTTAATTTTGAAAATAAAGAAAATTTAAATATATACAGTATTTTGCTTCCCTTTGTTTTATCATTACTTAATTATTGCTTGTGTTTTCATTTACATAATATAAATGTTTACATACTAATTTTAAATATTCTTAATTAAGTACTTACGTATGTTAATACTACATTAACATTTACGTTTATTAGAGATTCCGCGTCATTTTAATCTACCTACGTAGTTTTCATTATAACCTCAACCGAAGAACTTTGCTGGACAAATGCGTCCTCCAAAGATTTGTATAAGATTGTTGTGATTTAACAGAGAATCTCTAACATAATTCTTTCGTACTAACTTACTTCTAACATAATTCTTCGCCTTGAAGGAGACATTCATGCATATGACGCAGTGCAGCGAGTGGATCGTTTCGCTACTTTCCATCAAAAGCTCGAAATAGGGCCGTAGATTATTTTATTGTTGAGTATTTTCCGAATGTACGGTTTGAATGATATTTTATAAGCATACCAGTACAAAAGTATTCACCTTCGTTTGTTATTTCTGTTCCATACGATATGTAATACCTACCTATGTAAATAGCAGAACATGATATTTTCATTTTTATATTATATTTATGCGTGTATTATCGGCGAGTGTCGCTCACACTTTATTGTATAATACAATAAAAAAAAACATTCTGAAATGTTTGCAAAACTTTATATTTTACTAAATCCACTAGCACATTCGAAAGATAATAAGTTACTTCATTGAAAGATAAGGAAATGACATAAAGATTATTTATATATATTTGTGTAAAAATAGAAAAGATGAGTATTATAGTAATACTTTTTTAGATTCTATAGAGTATTTTCTCTTCGAGCGAAGTAATTCTAATCGTGTTTTTTTTCAATTTGAATAAGATTTCTATTAAATCTTTAAATAAAAATTTAAAGACGCAAAGGCGTTTTATGGGTCGACGGTGCCCCGGTGAGAAATCCTTCACCTCATTTCATTCAACAGTAAATATTGATTTTATCCAGCGTAAAGGTCAAAATTGTCTTTCTCCTTACAGTAGGTACCTATTTTCATGCAATTGTCAACACGTTTATATTAGAACTATTTCACCAACATTCCATAAGCTACCACCTACGTATGGGATCCCCTTATAAGTTCCCCTAAACTAGCGCCTAAATTAAATTTAGTTTTACCATCGTCAGAGCCCGTATTTCTAGTACCTATATTTAATTGGCATTTTAACATTTAGGTGACCCCTAACTGTCGGTGAAACAGAAACTGTGCCCTAACAGCCCTCTAACCATGCTTAGGGGATCCCTTAAACTTAGATGACGTTGGTGAAATCGGCCATAAATCTTTTAAATCAAAATGTACCGATGTACCGTATAGTTAAATACTTAAAGAAAGCAGTTTATTTAACGATCCTCTTACTATTAACTCACTTTTTTTATATATTTGGTATATAAAAATATGACTACTCTAAGCATGATTGGATATTATGTGATGATATTCTCCTGACCGATTCCGGCCACGGCGGCTAACTGCGCAGGAGATATTATAGTGCATAAGTGTACGCGCAGACACAAGTGCACTCTCTATTCCTGTCACTCTCATACTCTGGTGGGACGGCTACTCGACAGGACCAGTGAGAGTTAAGGCGCAGGACCGACGGCTTTACGTGCTCTCCGAGGCACGGGGGTGAAGCACCGCCAACTTCCCAACTCCGGGCTGTTACTGAGGCTTACTATACAGAAAGACTCAATAACTAAACTTGGCCCGACCCGGGACTCGAACCCAGGACCTCCGGGTGTGCAGCCGTACATGCCAGCAACTACACCACCGAGGCAGTTGATATTATGTAACTATTTACCGAAATAAATGTATATGTACTTCGTGCACAGCAACTGTATAATATTCATATGTCATTAAATAAAACGTTACCGAAGGTAGTAAATACTATCGTTAGTATAAGAGGCATCGCCGACATAATATTCTGTGATGTTATGAGATATGTTAAAGACATTACATTACCTTGAACATTTAACACTTCGAAATTTTTATTATATTTTTTTCAATCACTATTAACTTTTTTTGATTATTTATTAACCTTTTATATTAGGTACATCTGCTGTATAGAGAAAAATTGTCTACGAGAGACATACAGACAGACAAATATTGAGGCGGTTATACAAGTTTTTTTTCTTTATAGTTTCATAACGGCGTTTAGGGATTTATTATGGGGTAGGTATTTTTGGAATTGTTTTTAGGAATTTAAAATAAATAATTCCTTAAATATACATAATATGGTATATAATTACATATGTATATTGTAGGTTTAAGAAAGTTTGTGTATATAATTTGTACATACATATTTTATACAAAATGACTGAGCCTTGACGATGTTTTGTCAACAACAGTTCGCTGACTAAACCTGTAGGGATACATAAAAACAATGTACTAGAAATTCGTAGCTCAGAATAACTATATTTAAAACATACCTAGAGACGCTCCCGAGCGAAGTTAGTGTAAGTAGCTAGTATTAATATAAACGCTTAATGTGTACTCACACATCGCACAAATGCCGTATAAAATTATAAAAAACTTACTTTGTTTTATCAAGCAGTATGACGTAAAATCGTTTATTAAAAATCTTACAAGTGTGATTCTGACTTCATGGGTTTCGTAACGCTGTATTTTATTATGAATTGTTTTTATTTGTTACTTACTTTACAATTTACCTATTTCAAAAATATAACGTAGAAAGGAGAACACGTTAATTTTACTTATATATATATCCATACTTTATATTATTTAATATTATAAATTTGAAAGTGTTTGTTTGTTTCTTTGTCTTTCTTTCACGTTGAAACTAAGTGACGGATTGGCTTGATTTTATGTGTAAAGATAGTTCAAGAGCTGGAGAGTGACATAGGCTACTTTTACAGCGGGAGATAATCTCAATCCCACGAGAAAACACGTTATGATATAACCCAAAATTTATTTGTGGTCAGAATTACTTGGAATTTGGTATTAATGCTCTTCAATAAAATTAAATAAGTACGTGTTTTAGCATTTTCCGAAATTCATCCCATAAGAGGATAAAATAGGGTATGAAAGTTTGAATGAAACCTACTTCTTTAGTCTTTTTGTAGTTTTAGCGCAAGCAAAGCCGCAGGTTCTGCTAGTAATATATAAGTATATATGACAAAAAATATCTTAATAATGTAGATTAAAAAATATATTATTTCCGTATACACAATTTTGAATTAACCGGCATGCAGCAAAAATAAAGTTTGTATGTCATAGTGTTACAAAAAGAGACAGAAAACAATGTAATGTGAACACTGTACAGTGTACACGTACAGTGTACAGCCGCTGAGCTTACAAAGCAATTGAGAGAGATACCTAATCTCAAAAAAATAAAAATACTCAAGGTATCCTCTAATTTTCATTCATCATTTTTGAAAATGCCTTTTTTCCTTTACTCCAATTTTACATTAAAAATCTGTATATTTCATGTTTGATCATAGATGACACAACGCCGCGACGCTACATATTCGTACCTACAGTCGTCTACTCTATCTCATGAACTGTTGATTTATAAAGTAATATCGAAATATAAGTGGGTACCCAAGTGTAGTTCCGTACTTTAAAGTATAACTTCCATCCCTAAAAGTGTTTTTTTTACATAACCTGATTAAATAAATAATATAAACGTGAAAATTATTTAAATACTACTAGATATCGCCGGTAGGTACTCATTAACCATACACAATTTCCGATACACTGTTTATTTAATAGCTAGTTACACATTACGTAAGTTTAGGTGTTAACAGAGCTTCTTTACTTTTCAATTCATTTTCAACCGACTTCAAAAAGGAGGAGGTTCTCAATTCGACTGTATTTTTTTTTTATTTTTGTTACCTCAGAACTCCGTCATTTATTAACCGATTTGGACAATTTATGTGTCGTTTGAAAGTGTATACTTCCAGATTGGTCCCATTTAAATTAAAAAAAAAAATACCACCCCTAAGGGTGGAAAAATAGCTAATGATGAATTTAACCTACTTCTAATTGTCATATTGACTTGAAACTTTGCATGTGTTTCTATTGTCGGCCGATACAAAGCAAAACACACCGACTTCGAAAATATTTGATTAGGTATGTTTAGTAAATGAAAACTACCAATCAGTTATTTTTTACTTTTTAGTGCTTTTGTTCGAAGTCGGTTTTTATTTATTTGTTAAAAAGTTTTTATATTTCCTACACCTGTATATAGCGTGTTACAAAAATGCTATGGAATATACTTTTTGCTTCAAGTATAATTATTAAACTAGCGATCCGAAACCCTATAGACTATAGAGCAAGCAAATCAAAGGGAAAGCAAGCAAGAAGAGCAAGTCGTGTTACACGACAATAAAGAAATTATTTACTGTAAAAGACAAATTTAATCTGTATTGTCTACTCACGAATTATGATGATGAAATAATTTACTTTTTACAAGCAATTATCATTATTATGAATGATATAATCACTATCAGTTAAACATTAGATAAATTGACGTCGGTGGCCCGTCTGGGCTCTGGGGAACTTCAAATGTTTAGTTAGTATCAAATTATTTTTCTTAATCATAAAAGCGAATTTTTAGATAGAACAGTCGAGAAAAATATCTTGTTAGTATTTAATAGAAAACTCATATTGAGAATGATAGTGATAGCAGCGCAGAATGTTATGAAGCGGAAAGTGCCCTCGTAGGGAGTGGAGAGTAGAGACAAAGAAAAGAGCAATTTACTAAGGCAAAAATATGTATATATTGTCAATCTCAGAATTTACTCTAATGATGCAGTGAAAAATTATATCGAGACGATATTATCACGAACGTATTACGCACATTTAATGAGGGCGGGAGAAACTAGTCGCACCTCGCAGGAAGTCTCTTTGTAATGTAATCCTTCAAGAATACAAACCTTTGTAACAAAACTTTACTCTGTTAAATTATTATTTAATTAATTAATACTACAATAACGCCTTTATGTCGCGGAGGTGCCTTCTCTCCTCACTCTACATCAATCATCCTCAAAATGAACATTAGAAATTCCGCTAAACCTTCGACTAAATGGTATCAGAATTACTTCCGACGACGAAACGATTATTTGGATTTCTCGATTCATAATTTTAAATTTAGATTCTTATCTAATCACATTTCTTATCTTTAAATAAAAGTTATTATTGTTAAGTATTTAGTCATTTTTAGTTAGTTCAATATCAGTTGTTATCTACCTACTTGTTCATATCATGAACAAGCTTGTTAAGTCGGACTCTATTATGATGAATCGATTCCACGGAACAGAATATATAGGTGACATGATATGCATATTCAATAAAAAAAAAATTAATAGTAAAAGAATATTAAAAAAAACAAGCCTTTATTTAAATGCACTCTAAAGAAGAAAATAAACTTTAAATTAAATCAAACACATCAATTTATTACATTGTACAATTTATATGATATAAAAGCTTGTCGCGTGATTTACCTATTTTATAAAAAAAATTTTTTAGAATTATATGTCAAGATCAAGTTACATATTGTATTCTTGTTTATCTACTTAAATAGATTAACCTTATTTTTAGTTTTTATTTTATTCGTATTCTTCTCAGCAAACCCTTTCATTTGATATCTATATTCATGCTTCGTCACTTACTTACTCGACGTCACTTAGCTTAGCATGCATTGTCATTCAAACTAAACGTGAGCGTTGAGCGGTTGAGAGTTTGATTACTACTTTAAAATTTAGTTCCAAGATTTGACCCAAACAAATAAACATTGCAAGTTAAATAAAATCTTATAAAATTATATAATTTAATAACAATAACAACTATTACATTATACAAAAAATATTTACAAAAATATAAGACCCGACTGCGTAAAAAACGAACTAAAAAGTTAAAAACAAGTTGATGGCACCAAAACTCGACCATTCTAATGTTATAATTAACACGAATCTAACTAATAAAAATCCGTCAAGCCGTTTAGGCTAAAGAGCGCGCCAAAGAAATATACATATATACATACAATCGAAAAACATAACCCTCCTTCCGGCGCAGTCGGATAAAAATGTAACAAAAATATTCAACTCACCAGAACTTTGTATACTTAACTTCTATAATCTATTTCGTGACAATGAGTGGCGACATTTTACTACTATTTTACTAAAATGACAGACAGACAGACATATTTTGACAATAATACCACTGTAGAGTAAGGACGGAGCAGGACGCAGCCTACGAGTAACGAGCGCTTACAAGTTACAGGTAGCGTCGTTGTCGGACGTGAGGCGGCAAAAGATAGCTCATACATGTGTGAAGTTGTGAACATTAATAGCTAATATTTAAATAACCTTGCAATATGGTTTTTATCTAAGATTAGTAAACATAATATTATATTCTTAAAGAGGAAACGTTTTCAAAAGTATTTGATCATTACAATGTTTGTAATTTATCGAGACTTATCTGCTTATTTAATTCATAGCATTAGTAGCGAGTTTGGTCAGTGTGCCCACTGCCCACTGCGCCGCTCTGCCGCAGCTGGAAAGGTTTTCATCACGAAATGGCGTAACCGAACGATAATTTGTTCTCAACAGTACACAGATACTGTATAGTGTATACTTTATAGTATAAACTAAACTATAGTATGTATATCTATACATATAATCGTTTGTATCGTCCCTACCTTGTAATATGTTAATATTGTGTATAAGTAATTATAAGCAAGGCCATGGAAAAATATTTCCACTAACTTTTTTTTTTTTGCAAATAGTAAGTAAGAAAACGCATTTTTTGCAATAAAAAATCGTAAAAAATACGGTATGTTAATTAATCTATACATATAATAAATTTGTAACTAAGCCGAATCTGTACATTAAATATTTTATGGAAAATCTGATTGAAATTGACATTATTATCGATACAGAGTCCGAATCTATAGTTTTTAGAATTTTTGTCTGTCTGTTACCGCATCACAGAAAAACCACTGGAGGGATTTTGATGAGATGTGGTATGGTGATAGCTGGTTATCCGGGTCAACATATGGGATACTTTTTACCGCGGGAAAATATCTCATTTTTGAGAAAAAATACAAAAACTGCAATGTAGAGTACAGTAATACCCCGGACTTAAGCGATAGGTGGGACCGAGCGATAACCGTGTAAGTCGAATTCGCGTAAGTCAGTTCAACTTTGCATATAAATACATATACTTTTTTATATGGAAATTTAAAAAGAATCACCGAAGAAGGAGCAAGAATTTAACAATTTTGAATTCGGTGTACTTTTTTGGTTAAACAGTAATTATATTTAAAAATTAAACTCTTATCATTTTAGATACAAATAAAAACCGTATCTCGGACGAGAAAAAACTAAATAATAATTATTATTATCTGCATAATATGTAAATATATAACGAAATAACTAAAAATATGATGTTCTCCTGACCGATTCCGGCCACGGCGGCCAATCTCATTGAGACTGGCCAACTGCGCAGGAGATATTATAGTGCAGACATAACGTGCACTCTCTATTCCTGTCACTCTCGTACTCCGGTGGGACGACTGCTCGACACGACCAGTCAGAGTTTTACGTGCTCTCCGAGGCACGGGAGTGAAACATCGCCAACTTCCCAACTCCGGGCTGCTACTGAGGCTTACTATACAGAAAGCCTTGGCCCGACCCGGGACTCGCACCCAGGGCCTCCGGGTGTGCAGCCGTACATGCTAGCCACTACACCACCGGGGCACTAAAAATATATAACAGACATAAAAAGAGCCTTTATTATCTATACTAATAATAAATTATAATAGTTATAATTAATATATGTTAGTTTTAAGGTATATATTATGCTATGAGCCTCTGTTTACATATTTAAGATCTTTTTGTAAATATTGCCTGAAATAAATGAGTAATTAAAATAAAAACAAACTAACTCAGTCGAATCTGTACATTAAATATATTTTGAAACTTTTTAAAATAGGTAGTCATTATTATGGATATAGAGACAAAATCTAATTTTTAGAATTTTTGTCTGTCTGTCTGGGAACGAATGACGTGAAATCCACTGGACAGATTGTAATGAAATTTGATCTGGTGGTAGCTGGTTATGTACTTACTATGTCTTACAATATATGTAGTTGGTAATAAAAAACCTCGGCAGCTTAGCGCAAGTTGCAATCAAGCGTTATCTCGGATCATCTCAGTGCTGTAGACTTATCATTTATCTACATACAATTCTATTTCGATACATCCCGATTGTTAGATAAAACGTTTATGTAATAAAGAGGATATATTGTAACTTAGCGAGGAAATTTCGTGGCTTGTTTTAGGAATTTTTGAATGAATGCAACCGCAACTGTCGCGGTGACATCAAACGATGTGTGGCAACGTAGTGTACAGAATTATTGATTTAGGCATACAGTTACTTAGTAAGCCTACCGCCGCGCCGACAGCGCGCCGTCAGCTGCTCGGTGACGTCACGTCGCCCGCTGCCGACAAACAATACCACGCGCTATTTACCTCCAAACTATACTAGATAATATACTGTTGATAGCATCTGCTGAAGAAAAATAGTTATTACAAACGTTGTTTGAAATTAAATTTCCTATGATTTTGGTTCTCGTCATTTTTTTCCTAGGATCGATATTTTTGGATTTATACCCTAAAAGAAGAGGTGGATTTTTGTTTATTGAACAACTCGTTTATTTCCAATTTTCCGCGAAATATTGCGATAAACAAAGTCGTTTAAAATCAAATTTCTTACAATTTTGGTCTTTATCAATTTTTTTGTAAAATCGATATATTTCGATTTATACCTGAGAAAAGGAGGGGGTAAAATCTTATCATTATATTATCACGTTTATTTTCAACTAGCAGAACCCGCGGCTTCGCTCGCGCTAAAACTACAAAAAACTCTAAAACGGTAGGTTTCATACAAACTTTCATCCGCTATTTTACGCCCTTATGAGATGAATTTCAGAAAATGCTAAAATATGTATTTAATTGTATTGAAGACCATTTATACCAAGTTGCAAGTAATTCTGATAAGTAAAATTATTTTGGATTGTATTATAACGTGTTTTCCTGTAGGAAAGAGATAATTTCCCGCGGTCAAAAGTAGCCTATATCACTTTTCAGCCCTCCAACTATCTCCACACAAAAAATCACGCGAATGCGCCAGGCCGTTTCGACGTGAAAGAAAGACGAACAAACAAACAAACACACTTTCACATTTATAATATTAGTATGGATTTCACGCGAAATTTATTATAAGCGAAGTTGTTTAAATCGAATTTCCTACAATATCGGTCCTTATCAATTTTTTCATAGGATCGATATTTTTCAATTTATATTCGGGAAGAGAAGAGAAATTTCGTAAAATAGAATCGATAACAAGTGGAGGGCGTTTACTGGCGGGAGCCCGGCGGCCGGCACTTGCAGTGCTAAGCGCACTGCGCAGGGCGCCGGCGCGGGTGACCGGTGAGGCAGCGAGACTCGCGGACACACAACAGACGGCGGCCCGATCAGCTGATCGACGGCGAGCTGATCTCACGCTCGATTTTATTTATCGTGCCTCATTTACGTCATTTCATTTGGTTTCAGATGTACATAACTTACACTATATTAGTAGGTATTTGTTGTAGGTCGCGTCCCCTACAGTTTGCATTCAACGGCAAAATAATACACGTACCACATTTGTTCATGATGTACTTATTAGATTGCAGATGATTGTAATGTAATCATTATTTTTTCTTGTACATTTCAAACAATGGCAAAAGTGATGTTATTTATAGTTTTATTATTCATTGTACGCATTAACCACTCCATGCTTATCGAACGTATAAATAATGCATATCTTTTATTTTTATTGTAAATTTATATTCTGTTAAACATTTAAATTGCTCTTAAATATTTCCTCACTAAGGTAGAGTTCACAGTTGAAAATCTGTGAGAAAAAAATAGCGTAGAATAGTAGGATGCCCTGGTTGAATTTAATATTTTCGTAGTCTAGAGATCACATCTACTCGACACAAGTTTGGAATTATGTACTTACTTAATAAATAATGAAGATCACGATGAGAGCACAAAGCCTCGCCGAAGCGCCTTCAGTTATTCTGTCGGTCTGTAGAGACAGGGCTCGGCTCGCACAATGCTCCCACGGGACAACACAGGCGACACTCGCAATCCAAGTTTGTCAGCTCGCAACAATTGCGTAGCTCGCGCTGTAAGGATTCGTACGTATCGACCGGCAGTCGATCTTTTATACGAAATTACGAACACTCTGAACGAGACACGCGCGGAAATGCGGCGCGACTGCGACTGTGACTCAGAGGACGGCTGTCGGCTCCTTACGCGAATATCTAGCGAGGGGGCGGCGGGGGGGCGGGCGCGGCACGTTGCCATGGTGCGAGATCAGGCCACGTGCACGCGGCCAATGGCGGCGCGCGCCCCGCGCATCGCACCCCGGCCCCGCACCGCGCCGCCACGGGCACGGGCTCACCATGCACGCCGCACCGTCGCCGCGCCGAGCTGTGCCGGCAGGCAGCACACAGCTCGGGCACGTCCCGTGTGTGTGTCCGCTCGCTAATTAGTCCTCGTTATTGACTGCAATTATTTTACATATTTAATTCAAAATACATGCATGTTGATAATAAATGTCTACTAATTAACTGATGTCATCATTTGTCCTTTACAACGAAAATGTCCTCGCGATTTCGCTTATATTTTATAAATGATATGAGTATTTATTTTGTAAACGATCCACGTGACCGCTCGCCACGCCGGCTGACTTCTACTACTTCCCAAACCTATCTCGGTTCCCGAATAAATACTTTTATAGATAAAATATATCAAAATAAAAACTAATGTCGTTACACTTTATACTTTACCGAAATTATATTTTGAAATTTTGCTATAAAGTTCTATATACATAGTTTATGAGATTTTCCATATAATTTATGATAATTATGAGAAGTTGCAAAAAACAAATAAGGTTATCAGTACGAGGCAAAGTACTATGTTTATATGTAGGTATTGTTTTGTAACATTATATTGTGTTAAAAAAACTTTTACTTCGTTGCTTCGAGAGTCGCAAGCATATCGCTAGAGCTTTACTTTTAGTAGCTTAATTTTTAATTGAAAGAGTTATGACTATAGACCAATCAGAATCCGTTTATTTTTAATAGAAAAAAATATATCGAAAACCTGAAGTTTTATGATTTTAAAATGTTAGCAGATAAATAAATAAGGAATAGAAATTCGTAAAATGCCCACTATGCCCAGCTACCCCCGAGAAATGGGGGGACGCGAAGCGTTGAAAAATAGTTCTTTCAATTTCCGGTCTACTGTGACGTTCTATACAAAAATGTTTTCTACTAAAGTTGTAGTTCTAGTAAAAATCTACAACTTTTATAAATAACGCTTTTTACAATAACCTCAAGGTTTTCGAGATATTTGCAGAAAGCTCGGTTTTTAACTTTTTCTTGGTGTTTTATTATTAATTTCTAAAAGAATCTTTTGATTTTCATGAAACTAGGGGAATGTAATTTTCGAAATACGCAATAAATAAAAAAAAATGAAATTGAAATATTTAGCCATTTCCGAGAAAAGTCAAAGTTTTATGGTCTCGAGAGGCTGAAAATCACCCCCAATTTCAAGTGGACGTTTACATTTAAAAAAAATCGTTATATTTTCAGACAGGGCTTATTTTTTTCGTCTTGGACTCTACTCTTTGAAAAAATAAAAACATTGTATGGTCGTCCTGTAAAAACACACTTAAAAATTTAAAAATTGGAGAAATCGATAATTTTTACTTTGTAAACTCATTTTTTTTTCGATTATCATTGAAGAAGTCTACTTTATTGACCAAATTTATATAAACTGATTACACCAATGTCTTTTCGGGAAAAAAACAAAAAAAATGGTGTCCTTAAGTTCTTAATTTGACGCTTATTATTTATACAATGTCGCCGTAAACATTCCAACTTTTGAATTTGACTAGTCGAGAAAAAATTATAAAAGTTGGAATTCCCGTAAAGTATAACATTGCTTGTGTATTTTTTTGTCGTAGAATCTATTAATGTTAATTTTTTTTCGAGTTTCCCGGGGATAGCTGGGCATGTGGGGCATTTTACGAATTTTTATTCCTTATATACCTACTAGGGCTTTCATCCCGGGAGTCTTGGTCTCGAAAATTTCGAGAGTCTCGACGATTTTTTCGAGTTTTCGATACTCGAGACTTCTACCGCCAGTCCCGGGAATAACGAGACTTTCGAGACATAAGTCAAATAATTAAGATTATTCAAAAATGTACTAAATCACCAGTATTTATTTATTTTTATTCCATTTACGTGGTAGCACTGTAAAGTGAAACTTCGGATAAGACCACAGAGGAAATTACTAAACCATGGCTATATAGCTATTTAATATTTATCCCCTATCTAATACTAGCGTAGAAGCAAAGAGGGCTTTTTCTAACGCGGGTTAATTTTGTAATAAAATCAGATACTCTCTGTCTGAAAGTATGTATATTAAATACTCTTTGTATTTACGTGCCTACTGTAAAAATGAAAAAAAATCTCATAAATATTAGGTTCTTACTATGAAATTGGCGTTTTGTCGAACTGGCTACTTTGATCTCAAATATCTGGCTTTTGGTTAGGAATTCCCACAGAAATCTTAATAATATTATTAAGATTTCTGTGGGAATTCCAAATTCTTTATTTCAAATTTAGGCTTGTGTACTTATTTGTTTTTCGAATTTAGATATTCATTTGTTGTCACGCCTTTTGATTTTTCTTTGACATCATTCATTCTGTTTACAATACGGAAAGCTTAAAATATCGTTAAAGTAGCGTCATTTACGAATACGAGTTCCACCGTGGCACCGCCGCTGCAGAAACAGCTCGAAAGATTAATGATGTATATGAGGAAGCTAGTGTAAAAGAAAAGATGGTTTTGGTTCCAAAGTTTTCGTTCTGGAAATTTTGACCTATAGAACAAACCTCGTGGACAGCCGGAGGTCAACTATAGCAAAACCACGTCAGAGTTACCGACAAGCTTCGGTGTGAGTGATAAAACAATTTTAATTTAAACAAATTGGAAAAGTGAAAAAGCTCGAAAAATGGGTACCACCGCATAGAGAGACGCACACCAACGAACACGCGTCGTGCTGCGTTACATTACTCAACCGTCACAATAATGAGGGAATTTTGAATTCTATACAATCATCGGAAACGCCCGTCATAATGGTTGAACCCAGGAGAAATCCTGCCCCAAGCGGAAGTTGACTCAAAAAAAGTACCTACTTGTAAGTGTCTGGTGGACCAGCGCTAGTGCCCCGTGCCATCCACTTCAGCTTCCTTAGAGCGGGCCAGACGATTACTGTCACATTATCTGTATTTACAACGATTTCAAACCATGATGGAAAAGCTAGCCATTTAAAAACCGAGACTGGTCAATTGCTCTAACCCACTGTTGTTTCAGGACAACGTTAGACCACATACTGCATAACAGAGTCGCTAGATTAGATGAGCTGTGATTGGAATGTCTTCGATACCGCCATACTCCCCGGACCTTGCTCCAACAGATTACCACTTTTTCCGGAATATGGACAATTTCTTGCAGGGAAAAAAATCAATTCCGATGAGGCAATTAAAGCCACCTTCGGAGATTTTATTGATAATCGCTCCCACAATTTTGTGAGCAGACGAATCAATGAACTACCTATAAAATAGCGAAAGTGCGTAGATGACAATGGTACATACTGTGTGACTGATTAAATATATAATTTAAATATTTTTTTCGTTTTCTTTTTCCATAAAAAACACCAATTTCATATGTAAGGTCCTAATAATTGTTAATTTTCCTTGTATTGAGTTCGGAGAGTATGTTTAATAAAGTACTTTATTGAAATACCTTCTATCGAATGCCTAACTGCCCAGCCTATGAGTATGAAACCATTTTTGGAGTAGTCTCGAAAGTCTCGTTTTTCCCGGGAATTTCGAGACCACACCGAGTATCGTTTTTTTTCCCGGGACTCGTAAATATAACGAGACTGAAAGCCTTAGTCATAACTCTTTCAATTAAAAATTAAGCTCACGATGGAATATAGAATTATGAAGTCGGAGACGTATGTACATACGAGAATAATTATATATGTGCATCTTGCGGCAAGGATGAAACGTGTATGTCTCTGACTGCATAATACTTATATTCTATCGTGAACTTGTTTTCATATTATTAGTTAGCTTTTATGCAGTCGGGTTTTTTTTATTTTATTATATATTTATTTATTTCATTTACATAAGGTTTAAGGTGCAATTTAAAAAAAAACGCAATTTTTAACATTTTTTATAACTAATTATTATTATTAGAGGCTTTTTGTATTTGCTGTCATGCTGACAATATATAAATTTTAGTGGTACTTGCATTGTCGCCAATAGCTGTGGATAATATAAATTGGACAAATATTGTATGTAATAATATGAAAAGTTATAACAATAAATTATTTGAAATACATTTTTTCATATTATATAAGTAATCTACACTAATATTATGATATTATATATATATATATATATATATATATATATATATATATATATATATATATATATATATATCTATACTAATATTATAAAGAGGTAAAGTTTGTGAGTTTGTGAGTTTGTGACGTTGTAGGGGGTAATCTCTGGATCTACTGAACCGATTTTCAGAATTCTTTTACCAATAGAAAGCCACGTTCTTTCTGAGTGTCATAGGCTATATATTAACGCGAAGAATGAAAAGGCTTTTTCGTGGTAGTCGGATTTGCAAAGTAAGTCGGAGAAAAAACGGTCGAACGAAAAGGTTTCTTACGAACGCTGCATTAACGGTGAGAGATATATGATTATGTTCTAGAGAAAAGTTGTAGAGCTTAATAATGCCTACAAAAAAGTCAGCGACAGCATATGTCTAACTTTTATATTTAAGTCACAATAAGTAGTTTTTTATATTAAAAAAATAATTTAAATCGGTAGGTCATGTTTATTGGTCAGAGTATCAACAATTATGAATTCTTATCAAAATAAGTAAATTTATCGTCTAAAATGTTTAAAATAAAAGACTTTTCCCTTTTACTGCATATAATTTGGACAAATGGTTAAAGAGATAATACAACATATTCGTAGGTATGGACGAACCCGAGCGAGCTGTTTATCTGTTTTCCTGTTTGTACGGGCTAATCTCCGAATCTATTGGACCGATTAAAATAAAATTTTGCATGGTGGTACCTTATATCCCCGTGCAACATCTTAGATACTTTTCATCCCGGAAAATTAAAGAGTTCCCGTGGGATAGTTAAAAAACTATAACAACTTATACAGCTTAGTACACAAAAACTACTGATTGGATTTTAATGAAACCTTACAATAATATAGTTCATACATGACTATAACAAATCAGCTACTTTTCATCCCGGAAAATTAAAAAGAGTTTCCGTGGGATAGCCAAATAACTATAGTAACTTATACAGCTTAGTACACAAAAACTACTGATTGGATTTTTATGAAACTTTACAATTATATATATAGTTCATACATCAGAATAAGAAATAGGTTACTTTTTATCCCGGAAAAATGTACTGTTCCCGTGGGATAGATGTTTTTGTTTATTTGTAACCAAAACCCAAAACAATAGTTATTAAAAAGTTGTCTGTTTGTCTGTTTGCCTGTATGTCTGTTTTTGCGTGAGCGTTTCACGCGACAAGTAATGTACCGATTTCAACGAAATTTGGTAATAACTTATTACTCGAGTGAACATTTAGGATACCTTTTGTATGTATTTATGTATGTATGTATTCAGCCCTTTTTAACGTCCCACTGCTGGGCACGGGCCTCCCTTCAGTACGAGGGGTTGCAGGTTGGCGGACTTCACATGTCTTTTGAAAACTTGCTGGGTTCTCTCAGGCATGCAGGTTTCCTCACGATGTTTTACTTCACCGTTAAGACAAGTGATAATTGTGTTAGAAATGATTCGCACATGAAAATATCAGAGGTGCGAGGCCCAGGATTTGAACTTGCTTCACTCGGTTTCCCAAGCGAGCGCGTTACCACTGGGATACCACTGCCTAGATACCTTTTACTTCAAGAAAATCTTTCTTTCCTACGGGAAAATACAATAACTGGTTTTATAGAGTCCTCCTTAGAAACCTTCCGCTGGCTAAGCCTTAAGACATACATACATTAAAACAATATACAAAAAAACTGTAGGTCTTGAAAAGTCCTACAGAAAAGTTCTGAATTGTATATGTCTATCTCCTAAGTTACACTCGCAATATTTATTCTTATCTATACGTATAATAAAACTAACTTAGTCAAATCGATGTGCGCGTTTCACGCAAAAAGTACTCAACCGATTTTAACTAAATTTTGTATAGTGATAAAACTAAGTACTCGGGTCAACATTTAGGATACCTTTTACGACAGGCAAATTATTGATTACTCGAAAACACAATAACTGGTTCTATCGAAGCAAGGGCAAAAAATTTATATGGCTAACGTTGGCTCAACCTTAAGAGATAGATCAAAACATTGTGCAAAAAAATTGTAAGTCCTAAAAAGGTCTATAGAAAAGTTCTACATAGTATATGTCTTTCTCCTAAGGTACACTCGCTGTAACTATTTTCATTATTATATATTACTGTTTTATTATACGTTATTTATTCTATTCTATCTATACATATAATAAAACTGTAGAGGTTATTTCTCTTCTGTTTGACTGTTTGTACGGGCTAATCTCCGAAACTATTGAACCGGTTTAAATTAAAATTGTATGGTAGTACCTTATATCCCCGGTCAACATCTAAGATACTTTTCATTCCAGAAAATTAAAGGGTTTCCGTGGGATAGTTAAAAAACTATAGTAATTTATACAGCTTAGTACACAACAACTTACGCACCTAATTTCGTAAAATTTGGCATGCTGATACCTTATACTGCCGGTCAAATAACAGGTTACTTTTCATCCCGGAAAAATGAACGGTTCCCGTGGGATAGATCTGTTTGTGCTATTCTAGAGGTGAACCCGAGCGAAGCGAGGGTGAGCCGCTAGTATATATATATATATATTATAATAAGCTCACAAACTATATATACTGTTTGTTCCGACTTATCTCTGAAACGGCTGGACAGATTTAAACGGGACTTTCACTGGCAGAAATGGAATAAAATAAAAATTTCGCTTTAGGCCAATAATAATTGTCATATTTGTGGTAGCGCCCGGACTCTGAAGCACGACAGTAAACCTGTTGATTTGACCTTTGTCACATCCCAAACATTACTCAAATATCATTTTTAGAATAAAACTTTTAACAAAATATTAAAACACGTAAAATCTTTATAATATAAACCTCGTAAATAGATAGCTGATTCCGAGACGAACACTTTACGTAACGGATAAGAACAAGTAATAGGTATGGCCTTTAAAATATTATGGAACTTATTTACGGTGCATTACTTTGGTTTATGTACAAATTGCCAATGTCAAGATTTTTTTCCTCAGCGGCAATAGACGCGATCGACAATATTTTAATATTACTCACACTCATCGGTGCATGGAAAATTTATTGGAAAAGTAAATATATAATTTTAAACGCGCGCCCCGAACATATCCTTTCCTTGTTCTGTTGTTTTTAAATCTTAGTTTGAGCACATCAAACTCACATAACCTTTCATAATTTTTAGTTCAGTACATAGATTTTTACTACTGCGTGTTATTTTAACTAATACATGTGAATAGCAGCAGTGATCATGAAGAAATAGTGTTGTAAATAAACAAAGGACCGTGACATTGAACGTCGTTTACAACCGGCTCTGTTCTTCGCACTGACTTTTGTTGATAATTGATACCAAGCAGAATTTTAAAAACTGGGTTTAAATATTTCAGGCGTAATGGTATACAATATACCTTTTTACGCGGTCACAACCAGAGTTTAAATCCCAACAAAAAGCAAAAAAATAATTATTTATTTCTTGATTTAAAAATACAACGATTTCACAAAATGTTACAGCATTATATGCATTGAGTTCGAGCGGCCGACGCATCGCTGTTTCTAGCATTTTCTGCAGTTGTAATTACTTCTATGTAAAGTTTTTATAATAAATTATTTATAAAAAAGTATGTAATTACGTTTCTTTTGAACTGACATATATTCTGGTATAAATTTTACTTTATAATATTAATAATGTTGTAAGGATATATTTACAGCTAATTCTGAACGTTTTTAATATTTTTTACGGTTTTGAAAAGGATTTTTATTGTAGAAATCTAATATGTACTTACATATTTTGATTTGCTTTATTTCAATTATTAATGAAAATTTGCGAAAAGCGAGGCCGCTATGAATTATATTAATTACTATTCCCCACCATATAATAAGTCAGAATTGTCGAAGAGTTTCAAAGAACGTCAAAGACACAGTTATAATGTAATAGGCCTCGTACGCATGATGTAAATCGACGACAGGTGACGCTACCAATAGCATTACTTGCACTAAATGTAATTAACATTATCATTACCAATGCCTGTACCCGTCGAAAGCTTTATCAGAACTAATGTTGAATGCGGAATCTAAGAAAAGATGGACTTGTCCTTGTCCAAATTGTAAATCGAATATTAACGAAAATGTCACTGTGTGTAGAGGTACGCCGGCATCAAGTACTCTTTCGCCAGACAAAGACAACGATTTCAGTTGTAATGCTTCTTTTTTGAATCAGGTTAAACACCTTGTTTCTTCAGAAATCTCTTCTTTAAAAGATTAGCTAAAGTCATCCCTTACACCTCTGCAAAACGAATAATAATCATTGCGTGATGAACTCACAAGCATTAGGGAAAGTTTAGAATTTGTTCATGGTTGATACGATGATTGTAACAATAGTATTGACAAATGTGAATCAGAATTAAAACAACTATCTTCGAAATGCTTAGAAATTGGAGATCTTAAGAATAGATTTATTAGAATCTGAAAAAAATCACCGTGACCAATGGGCTCGTTTTAATATTTAAATATATGGTATTCTTGAATAGATCAATGAAAACTTATATTCAGTACTGCAAAATATATCCGAACTAAGTAATAATAACTTGAATATTAATATTGATAAAGATTTTATTACAAGAGTGGTATCACGAGATTAAACCAAAAAGTTTAAACCTATTATAGTGAGATTTTTGTATCGATGTCGACAAAAAGGATGATGTTCTTGCCAAAGTAAGAAAACTAAAATTGAAATGTAAGTAATGTATGAATGATATTGGATTTACATCGAACAACAGTTCTGTTTACTTCAATAACCATTTTACAAGTTCTAATAAAGCGCTGTTGCAACAAGTAAAAAAATGTTACAATTTCTCCGGACAGGTGTTGCTCGGCACAGATCCCTTGCGCTCTCTGAAACAAAGATTTTCCTACAGTAGCTAACTGTGAAGGATGGTGGTGAGATTCACCATTCCTACCTATCAGTATGGCTCAAGGTGATGTCTAGGTTGCATTTAACTAAGATATCTAAGAAAGCTAAATATATTTTTTAGTATTATCAGATTCTAAAGCCATTGTAAATTATATTTTAGGATTTATAGAATTAAAATGTCCTAAGAATAATGTTATTTTATCAGATGGTAATATTGTGAAAGTGTCATCTACGTACCGCTTGTAGAAACGAGGGGTCACAGTCACACAGTCTCCTCGAATTCCTCCATGAAGATGTCGGCAACGACGGGGGAGACTGGTGAACACATGGTCACTCCATCCACTTGTCTATAGATACATCATTCCACAATAGATAGCCAGTTGTTAGGTAGTGTTTTAATAGTTTAATGTATTCTATTGACATGTTGTGAGTCAGTCAGTAGTTTCCTAGATATTATTTCAATACAGTCTTCCACTGGTAGGATGGTAAATAAAATCTGTACATCAAAACTTACTTTGTTTCATTGTTCATGAGTTTTAGGTGTTTAACTTCATTGACAAAATGGTAATAGTCCCTCCCTTGTCAACGCTCTTGTTAATCCTCTGAGTGGTGACTGGTGAGAGTACTTTTGCTACTAATCTGGCCAATTTGTAAGTCGGTGAGTCGATCTGACTCACAATTGAACTTAACGGAGCGTTATGCTTATGTATTTTCGGAAGTCCATACAATTTAGGCGGTTTTGTACATGATGAATAAGAATTAACATCTAGATTCAATGTGTCGGAATGTTTCTTAATTAGCTTTTTAGTATTATTTAAAACGGTATTAGTTGGATCCGCTTTAACCTTTTTGTACGTGCTCTTATTAACTGACTTCCAAAAAGGAGGAATCAATTCGTCGGAATCTTTTTTTTTCTTTTTTTTATGTATGTTCACCGATTACTCGAAGACGCCTGAACCGATTTGGAAAAGATTTTTTTTTGTTTCAAAGGGTATACTTCCCAGGTGGTCCCATATAAATTTTATCGAAATCGAAAAACCGACTTCCAGACACTAAAATGTGAAAAATAACTAAACGGAGGTTTTCATTTAGAATAGATACCTAATCAGATATATTCGAAGTTGGTGCCAGCCGATGCAAAGCAAATCTAATATATTTCGATACGTAAAATATATATTTACCTATTAGATGTTTATATCTTAAAATGTATAAATCGTAATGGATCCTGTTTGTCTGTTTAGACAGACAAACAGACAGAGAAACAAAAAAATAAAAAAAACTGGATTTGTTCTATTTCTCTTTGTACATCCCCCTGACTCGGTTTTTAGTTTTTTTTTTCTATTTATAGACCTCTATAGTTTTATTATAGTACCTATAGATTAGGAGAACACTCGGGAGTCGGAAGCAACACGCCCTCGCAAGTTGCAACGTGCTACAACTCCACGAAGCGGAGCGGCGAGTTTTAAAGTTACAATACTACCCAGTTTTGAGGAGAAAGACAAAATCAACTTATTCAAGTAACTTTATAATATTAGAATAGACGAAAGATTCTAAGATTCAGATGTTGAAATTCCTTCAAATCTCTCAATCTCATCTGCTTGTGGAAGTCTCATTGAACATGAACAATAATTATTTTGAAATCAAAAAGACATTTTCATTTCACTTGTAAACCTACTTACTCGTAAATCGTGCTACGTTTAGATTATTTTTTTTGTGGAAGAAGTCGACAATTATTGGTAGTGTCGTGACTCTTGCATGAATTTCCTGCACTATAAGTGAGCAAGGAGTTACAGTAGGCACTCGTGAATCGAGTAGGTACTTATCGGCTGACGTCTTTGTAATCCTAATATGTATAATAATTAATAACTCATAAATTAATGTCACTTTATAACGCAAACACACATCATATATTACATACTGACCTTCAAAATATGCATTCAGTTATGTTTCTGAATCGTATATTTATTTTTTATTTTAGACACACTATAATAATAGCAAGCTGTTAAATCCTACTTATTTACTACTCAATATAAACTCTGCAGAACAGTTTGTATGAACATTTAAAAAGAAAACATTTATCGGATGTTTTCGAGTTCTTTCTGACGCGACGTTTCGAATGCTTTTCAACATAGTCACAGGAGAGACAGAGAGATCTAAAAATAAAATAAATAATTTAAAAACTATGACTGTTATGTATTGTGTACAAAATATAGAACCCAAAACAATTATTGTTAAAATTATGTCTGTTTATGTGTTTATTATCTATTTGCTTTTCATGCAAAAAGTACTGAACGGATTTTAACAAATTTTTCTATAGTAGGTAATTACTTTTACTACTGGAAAACCTTTAATTCCCACAGGAAAACACAATAACTAGTTCGGCTGAATTGTCTTTCCTACAACAATGATTTATTAAATAAAAAGTGTTAGTAGGGTTAAAGATTAATATATTGTTTCCTCGCTCTGTCCGTCTCTTTCATTACTCTTAATCATGAAATGGATTTTGATATGGTTATTGGTGGATAGAAAGAGAAACGAAGAAAGATAAAAAAAACACTAACACAAAAAAAAAAACTACTAGCAGTAATTTGTAACGATTGACCCCGAGACTGGAGTCAGTTTATCTAGTTATGTAAATATTATACATATAATAAAATTATAACTGAGTCAAATCTGTACATTAAATAGTTTTTGGAAAATCTTATTGAAATAGTCATTATTATCGATACAAAGGCCGCAGGAGGTTTTAGAATTTTTGTCTGTCTGTCACTCTGGGACCGCGTCACGAGAAAACCACTAGACAGATTTTGATAGATATGATGATATTTGGGTATCTGGATCAACTTATAAGATACTTTTCATTGCGGGAAAATGTCTCATCTCTGAGAAGTCTATACGTAAACGTTAAAAGTTAAAACGAACCAGGGAAGAACCGGAGCGGAACAAGGTTGAGTCGCTAGAAACTAATAAGTATGCATTATAAAAATATTGTGCGTAAATCTGTTTATATTTTGGTTGTTATTATAAGTATGATACAATAAATCTTGGATGACTTTGTGATGTAGTCATCAAAATGGCAATTTTCTAATTCCTTGACGTATCTGTTTCTGAATTCTATCTACACTATGTTAATTTGTTCGCCAACTAGACAAACACTAAAACACTTTGTAAACATTACATGTTAATAACATGTCTATTTACAGTAAGTACCTTATGGTCAAGGGATCGACGATGATATTAATTATATATATGCGAAAGAGTCTGTCAGTTTGTTTGTCATTCATTTTCGCAGGAACTAATTTAAGCGAAGCGAAGACGGGTTGGATTGGCGGCAATTCACTTTACGTTTTAATTTTAATTGTTATTTTTTTTCTTTTTCTGTGGCCTTTAACCGCGTGAAGAAAAAAAATTAGAACATAATGTTGTGAAGATAAATGCGCTGCGGGTGTATGTTGAAAAAAATATTGAGCATCATTCCGAACAAGGTACAGGTAACGTAGGTATGATTATTAAAGAAATTACTTAAGAATATGAAGCAGTTTATAAAAATCCAAAATTTTCCTTAAGTTTGCCGTATGTCATTACTTCCCTGAATTAGTTCCTTATAAGTGATACTATCGAATGGTGTAATAATGCAGCGTGTGATTTTTTTTCAAAATCAACGCGTGGCCACCATTTTGAACAATTGATCGGTTAAGGTTTAATAAGTGGGTAACAAAGGAAAAAAGTTTTTTTTTTTATAAAAATGAGCCCTTTCCTTAAGCTTGCCGTATGTAATTACATCCCGGAATGCGTTCCTTATTAGCGACACTATTGAATAGCGTAATAATAATACAGTGTGTTTTTTTTTCAAAGTCAACGGGTTCGATTCTTGGCTAGGGATATTGACTTTTCAAAAATCCAATGATTCAGTTTTAGTTTTCATGAAAATCGGTCCCAAAACTGCTTTGAGTATTTTTTGCTATTCCTCATAGTTTCGGAATAGGCCATCCACGCCCACTTGAAGAATTCACCTGTATAAATCTCTAATAATAACTCTATTATACAATAATAAAGTTTCACTGTTTCGGAGACATCAAGAGTTGAGACATCACTAAATATTGACTAAGCTGTGGGCTCGGGGCCGGAGTCCGGACGGCGCGGCGTCGGGCGGCGCGCTAGTTGATCGCTAATGCAGAGTGTAATAAAGTTAATCAACAACCGCGGCTACTACGAGGTCGAATACGATAATGATAATTTCTCGCGCTGAGACCTTCGTCGTCGGGGTCGTATCAAAGTCAAGTTCAGTGGGCAGTAGGCACTCGCAGCACTCCATAGCGTGCTGACTGATGAGTGATTGAGAGACTCTATTAATACCTACTTCTCTTTTCTCTCCAGGTTCCTGGACAAATAGACTTGCCTTTGTTTACTTATTTAGATTCACTTTGTTTAAAACTTTGTATGCATATTATTTATAAAATAAAATGTAATATTTAAAATAAAAACTGAGTAAAATTTTATGTTTACGAATAATAATAAAAACTAATGTTATTTATAAACGTTAAAATAAAAACTCACATATTATAAGGATACTAAGCGAACGTGTAGAAAAACAATATTTATAAAATATTGTATGTATTATCTATATTACCATATATATATACTTCCTTATCTATCTTATTAAAAACGATGAAGAGAACAAGCGCTGACCTACAGCTTTCGCTTTTCGTCGTAACTTTAGCTCGATTATACTCAAACAGCGCCATCTTTTATAAAACTAATAACACCGAGTTGTACGAAATCGCCTGTTCGGTATTTAATTGCGCATCGCTTCAGAGCGTCTTACTGACTTCAATAGGACTACAGAGTACAGATTACGGTCTCGATTCAGAACGTAGGTAATTTCTATTTCAGACTAGAGCAAGACTAGAGACTTACCCTTGTTTCGCTCGGGTGCGTCCCTAAATACAAACGTTTTAAATAGATATAAATTAGACTTTGCAACGAACATTCGGCTATTAATCGGTATTCGGCCTATTCGGCTACTTTTTTCCTATTTGGCCGAATACTTAAGTAATATGTTTTATTGTAATCAGATAATTGGTAAAATTAAAATATTGATTTATTTTATAATAATATATTTTTCTAATAATCGTTAAAGTAGTCATAGGTATAAGGTACATAATAAAGTTCTGTATTGCAAGAATTCACCAAAAAAAACTATCAAATAAATTCTATGCACTTGCATTATCTTAAATTTTAAAAGTGACAATCTTAGCTTCAGAGAAATCAGAAAAGACAATCTGAATAAATACTTTTTCCTAGCGCCAAACAAGAAACAAACACGTCGATACAAGTTTTCCCGCCTTGCGCTGACCGAATAGTTTTGCCTAATATTCGGCTATTCGGCCAAAACCCCACCGAATATTCAGTATTCGGCGTATGGCCGAATATACTATTCGTTGCAAGTCTCATATAAATGAAGAAGACATATCCAACATATCAAAGATCATAAAAATCGGTTATGCCGTTCTTAAGTTATAAGAGGTGTAACTAACCCGACTTTGTTTTATATAATTAGAAATGAGGGGTCATAATCACTATGCCTGTTAATCATTTTCAATGATTAACTGTCAATTTTTGCACTATTGAAATACATTTTTAGCATAGTACCCTACTAGTCTGACTAAGTAGACTACTAGGGTACTATGCTAAAAGTGCATTTCAATTGTTGACTAACAAGTGCCTTTTAGCTCAACTTTTTTCAGCAGTCTCGGGAAAATATGAACGAGGTATCATTCGATTCGGAATGACATGTAAGTAGATGATTTTTTACAAAAACAAGTTCTTCTAGCAAGAATTGCCAAAGTTATAAACAATTAACTAAAAATAAAAAGGGGGCTAGTTTTTTGCAAATATTTCAAAAACAAATTGAGATTTTACAAATCTAAAAAGCGGAGATTCAAAAAGAGGAGGAAATATCCTAAAAAAAGTCTCAACTCCCGGAATTGTAGGACTAAGATTTATAAGTTTCTCAGATCGATGAAAGAAAGTAAGGATTAAAACGGGCACTGTGGTTTGCGCAAGTCACGTCTACTTCGGACACTATCAATAAAAATATTTTAACATATTTATATATATAAAAGGTAAAAGTGATTGACTGATGCATGAACGAATTAGCCACAATTCGTTCATGGACTGATGTATCAACGCACAGGCCAAAACCTTAAGGCTAGAAAATTGAAATTTCGCACACGTATTCCTCATATGATGAAGGCATCCACTAAGGAAGGATTTTTCAAAATTCAACCCCCAAGGGCGTGAAATAAGGGATAAAAGTGTGTGCGAAACTTTTTATTCCTTGGACATATTTGCATGAAATTTCGTATGAATACGGCAAAAATAATGAGTTACGTATTTCAGCGTTTTCTATAATTCAACCCCTAAGAGGGTAAAATAGGGGATGATAACATAAGCCAGAGTTTTTTTTAGTTGATTGAAGGGGGGCGTAGCCGCGGGTTCTGCTAGTATTAAATATCAAATTTAAGAAATGAAAAAAATCTGGGGATTACTTTTTCATTACAGATTTTCAATTAGTTATGCAATATTTAATATTATTTAAATATTGCATAACTAATTCTGCTTCAACATGAACAAGTGTCAAATTTGTCAAACTATAAATTTGAGTTTTTTTTCCTTTCTTGGAACTTTGAGTTTACAAAGCATAAATTCGCCTCTTCTTATATAATGCCAATCAAAAATCCCAGCCTGCATCGAGCTCACTTAAGTTGTCCTCGTGACATAAAAAGCTTAAGTTACGTTAGTAACTTAGGTTAAGTTAGTAGTTCTTCACAGATAAGAGCCGGTAGTGGAAGATGCACCCTCGCTTCGCTCAAGTTCGTCCCTTGGCATGTCTTAACAGTTAGTATAGATTTCTCAGAGATATTTTCCCGCAGTAAAAAGTATCTCAAATTTTGATCTGGATAACAATCTATCATCATACCAAATTTCATCAAAATCTATCCAGTGGTTTTCTCGTGATGCTTTCCCAGAGAGAAAGACAAAAATTTAAAAAACTATGGATTCGGCCTCCGTATCGATAATAATGACAATTTCAGTAAGATTTTCCAAAAAATATTTAATGTACAGATTCGACTTAGTTAGAATTTTATTATATGTAAGTATAGACTATAGATATAAAGTCTATAGAAATTATTTGACGATATACTTACTACTTTGTGACAACTATTCTCCATCAAAACATTTCATAGGGTAGAGTGTAAATCTTAAACTTAAGGATAAAATTTATCGTTCAAATTGGAAATAATAGCAACATAAGTACCTACATACTACGAGTTGTATAGCTTTCAGGTAAATAGAAGGTAACCTTTAATGTTTTTTATTTTATATTTATATTCTATTTTATACTTATTTTACAAATAGATATTTGTTTTTAAGAATTAAATGCTTGTTGGAGGAACTGTCGCCAAACGTTTAAACTGGTTTCGTTTATCAATCATTGTTGCCGATTTGCGCATCGCGAGATCCGGTTTATGACGTGACCGCTGCGCCACGCGCGGTCTACAGATGTGTCAACTCGAGTTGAATTCTCTCTGACTCGAATTGGATTTGCGTGGTAAATGAACGGATCAAGCGAATACGTGATTGACCTTACGCAAACGCGGCGATTCGTTCGTTGTGTTCATGTTTTGTACAGTCACGGTAATGTAATGAATACAGTTTTCCAACTCGGCCCTGTCCTTGAAATAATTACCTATAGCCGAGCGGCACGTACCCACGGGACAGGGCTACCCGCCGGCCAGTATTTTAATTTCATCTACCTACTTGAGTTTCTTTCTAATTATGTGATTTCAAATACATATTATATTTTTTGTTTAAAAACTATTATTAGTAGATTTAATTAAAAAATCTCAAATTTATAAGGGTGGTAGGTATGTGACCCTTATAAATTTGAGATTTAAAAATATTTGCGCCTCGACTGAGACATACGAAAAGCTTTATTGTTAAATTTAATAGTATAAAGAATCCGCATTCGGATAAAAAGTTTAATTAAAAATACTTAAATTTTTATTTTTAATTTAATTAATTTTTATTTTTAAAACCAACGATGTCTCGATACTTTTTTGTTTGACATTAGCGAAGTTACGGGAGGAATAAAATGTTTATTTTTGTATGAAATTATAAAAGTTACATAACATAACCACCTTATACAATTTTCGTATTCAATTATACGATCTGGCAGCCCCGCACGGTTGTCTACCGAGTGTATACCGAACGCGACGCGCGTAGGTATAACTCGATTTCCGACCGTTTGTATAAAGATGGAATACTGTATGTAACATTACCGTGGTACAGTCGTCAGCATTTAAGACTACACATTTATGTTGCAAAATCGCTCCTATTACAACCGAATAAGATGCCACAGTATTTAACTTAATCGCTGTCGTCCGTACTCTCGTCATAGCGTTTCAACAGAATGACAGCGTTATCATATCCATACTAATATTATAAATGTGAAAGAGTACGTTTGTTTGTTTGTACTTCTTTCACGTCGAAACGGAGTAACGGACTGGGGTAATTTCTTGGGTGAAGATAGTTCATAGTTGGAGGGCTGGAGAGTGGTATAGACTACTTTTTACCGCGGAAGATTATCTCATTTCCACGGGGAAACACGTTATAATACAACCCAAAAAAATATTTATGATCAGAATTACTTAAAACTTGATATTAACACTCTTCAATACAATTAAATAAATATATGTTTTAGCATTCTTCGAAATTTATCTCGTAAGGGGGTAAAATAGCGGATAAAATTTCGTATGAAACCTACCTTTTTAGAGTGTTTTTTTGCAGTTTTAGCGCGAGCGAAGCCGCGGGTTCTGCTAGTAATAATATAAATAAATAAATATAAAAAATATAAATAATTATAATTGTCCCAATAAATATTTATTTAGAATCTGTACCATTTTTTAATATTGTTGCGAAGCCGAGTCATTAAATTGGTACAAACAAAACAAATCATTCACTTCATTTTTCATCCAGTTAATTCGAGTTACGTAACTCGAGTTGAACTCGAGTTACGTGAATTTCAACTCGAATTAACTCGAGTTATATTTTTTCCGAGTTGGCACCTCACTAGCGCGGTCACTCACTCTTTGCGTGGAGGGAACACTTCTTCCAATACTGTCTTTCCAAAACATAGCGCAATGATGAAATAGCATTCATTGACCACAGAGTACATTCGTATATACTAATTGACTTGCCTGAACACTCGATATTTTTGGGAGTTGGATGATCGATTCTACCTAGTCTTGCTTAGAACAAACAAAGAAAAAAAAACATTTTTTTCTATTGCACGTAACATTTATTACTATTACAGTGTGTTAGTTTAATACATTAATATAAGATCAATAAAAATATATAAAGCTTATTCGAAATCTCCATTGGCTGCAATACAGTCCTTTAAACGTTGAGGCCAGTTATCAATAGTCTTTAATGTACAAAGATTTCGCCATGGAACATACTCTCCTAAACATTTTTGAGTAGGCACTTACAAAAGAAGCAAACGATGTACTATGATTAAGAGCTTTTTCACCATACAGTTCATACAGTCTTTGCCTGCTCTTGTAGATGCCAGGAGTTGCCCATTCATTAAATGACAAGAGACCCCCTGAATTGACTGTTTAGAAGTAAATATTGTAGCAAATTCTGTTTTTATTAATTTAAATAAAGAATTATATAAGAAGTTGGGGTCATTACTGTAGGATAAATAAGGAAGTTTTGCTACTATAACGGAATAGGTATAAATAAGTGTTTAATCGAACGAAATGTACAACATAATTATTCAACAATAATTAAAATTATATGCAAATGTAAATACCATAATCGAAATATATCAACGCGCAAATCTGCGCAAAGAGCGTTCGGTAGTCGTCGGGAACAGTTACCTGACTACTTAAACAACAAAAGGGAACATCATAGGGATATTATAAATCCGTATCAATATTAGATTTTAATGATTAGAATGACTTTTCATGGGTCTATTTGACATCTTTTTCCTTGTACGATGATGACGCGGCACTGCGCGTGCGGTGGACGGCGGCCCGCGGGCGCCGCGCGTTCACTAGGAAGTAGGAACGTATTATTCTCGTAAGTGGTGGTTGCTAGTTTCCAATTCCATATCCTTTAACAGGTTATACTATATTTCATTTGAAAAATAATATTGCTGAAAGATGCGCAGGGTTTATTGTAGTTATGTCAGAGTGGAATATTCGTGGATGGTTTTTTTTAAATATTTACTTACGTTTCACACTTTAAGTATTTACTTATAATTTATTTTTGTAAGTGTCTAGTCGCCAATTGGTGGCTAGATAATATTTTATCATGTTAATTGTGTCTTTGACTTATTTGTTGTTTTGTGTTAATTGATTTCAACATTATTCTTATAATAAGACAAATATCTAAATACTCGTTAGAAACGGACGCCACCTTTTCGATATATTCACATGCAGTGTTTTATAGGTAGGATGTATGTAATACAAAGAGTATACATATTAAAAATTGTTTTTACTTTATTTCTAAGCAGTATATTCTATTATAAATTGTAGAGTTTATACAGAATACCAAAAGCTGGTATTCAGCCGCGTTCAGTGTCGGGCGCGCCGTCGTCGGTGAAGTCCAGCAGCAGTTTGCCGCGGCCGCCGCCCGCCGCCGCGCGCGCGTACGCCTCCGCGCCGCGCCGCCACGCGTACGCGCGTTCCACCGCCACCGTGAACTGTGCACATCACAACACCGCACACTTCGCGTATAGCAGGTACTTTACTTTTACATGTTTACCGAACGAGTAAATAACAATATAGCAAGTTTACCTTCCCTTGGTCGGCGAGCCGGCGCAGCATCTCGATGTCGGCCGCGCACGGCACGAAGTACGCCCAGCGCACGTGCGGCGGCGGGCAGGCGGCGGCGGGCGCGGCGCGCGCGGCGCCCGCGCACTGCCGCGCGAGCGCCGCCGCCGCCGCCAGCGCGCCCGCCGCGGCGCCGCGCGCGTCCGCCTCGCGCAGCAGCGGCGAGCTCAGCGTCACGTAGCGCGCGAACCGCCAGCGCCGCGCGCCCGCCGCCTCGCCGCCCAGCCCCGCGCAGTCCACGATCACCTCGTACCTGCACAGTGCACGCGCGCACGATGTACACCGCACTCGCTACCGTTCCGTACCGGAGGGCGATAGGGCGATACGGAAGGACGAGTCATGAGACAGAGACACGAAACTTACGGGCCGGCCTCCTCGAGGAGACGGTCGTAGTCGGGCGAGTGTCGGTCCAGCGCCGCCACTGCACCTAGCGACGTCGCCGTCTGGCACAGATCCCCCGAACAACCCACGACAACCTAAAAATAAATTTGTTAAAAATATAAAATTTGAGTGAACGAGGAGAACCGTGTATTAGCGGTAAGCGAATAGTGTATAGCGTGTAGCATGCACCTGCGCGCCGCGGTGCACGAGCAGCTGCAGCGCGGCGTGCCCGACGCCGCCCAGCCCCAGCAGCAGCACGCGCGCGCCGCGCCAGCGCCCGCCCGGCGCCGCCACGCGCAGCGCCGCGCACGCCGACAGCGCCGCGTACAGCGCGCCGCCCGCCTGATACGTGCTCAGCGCGCTCGGCGCCGGACCCAACTGATGGAAATGCGATCAAATCATAATTATTTTCCTAAGAAGATACTATTAGGTTTCATCCTTTTAAGTTAGTTTGAGTATATTAAATGATTTGTATCGAAGTGTTTGCTAGGTGTTCTGCAGTAACTAAGGTGAGTTAAGTAATGGTAGATCACCCAGCGGTCCTTGACGAGCACGTACTGCGCGTGCGCGCCGGCGCGCTGCGGCGGCACCACACCCCACACGCGCGCGCCGCGCCGCAGCCGCGCGCCCGCGCCCGCCAGCGCCACCTCACCCGCGAAGTCGCGCCCCACAACCAGAGGGAACTCCACGTCGGACCCTTCCAGCTTGCGCAGTATGTTTAGAATTGTGGCTCCATACCCACCTGTGCAGAGAAGCATTGCTATTGGATTTTATAAGACACTCGACGTGGCACCTAGCAATAGAAAGAGTTCAATTGTATCTATACAATATACATATTATGTGATATGATAAATAAATAGGCAATTTTCTTTTTTTTAGAGGCTATTAACACGTTTTCATGTTATTAATAAAAAACAATTTTTGGACACATTTAGTTTTTTTTGTATATAGATGTAAAGATAGTATAGGAGAGTATACTACTTTAATCTATATTATAAAAGGCAAAAGTAATTGACTGATGTATCAACACACAGACCAAACCCTTAAGGCTAGAAAATTGAAATTTCGCACACGTATTCCTCATATGACGAAGGCATCCAAAGGAAATCCAAAATTCATCTAAGGAAGGATTATTCAAAATTCAACCCCCAAGAGGGTGAAATAGGGGATAAAAGTTTGTATGAAACTTTTTATTCCTTGGACATATTTGCATGAAATTTCGTATGAATTGAGTACGGCAAAAATAATGAGTTACGTATTTCAACGTTTTCTAAAATTCAACACCTAAGAGGGTAAAATAGGGGTTGAAAGTTTTTATGAAACCCACTTTTTAGAGTTTTTTTGTAGTTTTAGGGCGAGCGAAGCCACGGGTTTTGCTAGTTTTATATATTATCAACCAACTTCCTCAAAAAGGAGGAGGTTCTCAATTCGGCTGAATTTTTTTTTATTTATGTTTGTTACCTCAGAACTCCGTCATTTATTAATTGATTTGGACAATTTTTGTTTTGTTTGAAAGTGTATACTTCCATATGGTTCCCATTTAAATTTCAAAAAAAAAAACCACCCCTAAGGGTGGAAAAATAGCTAATGATGAATGTAACCTACTTCTATTTGTCATATTGACTTGAAACTTTGCAAGTGATTCTATTTCCGTTGATAGTACAGTGGTTTGGTATTGTTGACCTGATATGATGGTAAGGCCAGAAGGTGGATAGGTGGAACTCTTCAACGGCTAATAGTAGATATTTTGAGTTTGGGCTTTTTTTGTTTGATTTGACAAGCCTAACACGTTAGAATTCTTACTTTGCTACTAATGTCTACACTAAAAAGGAAAAAAATAAAAACTTTTTAACAAAAAAATAAAAACCGACTTCAAACAAAAGCACTAAAAAGTAAAAAATAACTGATTGGTAGTTTTCACTTACTATACATACTTAATCAAATAATTTCGAAGTCTGTGCCAGCCGATACAAAGCAAAGCACATCTTTTTTGTTAAAAGGTTTTTATTTTATGATCCAAATAGGTTATATTTATTTAGTATTTTAGTTTAATTGTAATGACAAGTTAATAATATATTTTAAAAGTAAATCAATAAACTTATTTATATTGGATAATAACGATATATGAAAGTGTATAAGAAAAATCATATTATATAGATAAGTAAAATCTATCCATATAGATTTTCAATTTTATAGTCAAACTTCGATGACTGGGTAACATTAGTATAATACATTTTATGTTTATGTATATTTATTATTAAGTGTGAAAATAGTTGTACAATTAACTTAAAAAAATAAGTTTAATGTCTAGTGTTAAATTTTTTACTAACTTACCAATCATAGCGACATCCAGAGGATTAAGCGAGGTGGCGTGCACGCGCACGAGCACGTCGTCAGGCGCGCGTAGCGCCGGCACGCGCGCGCTCTCCAGGCGCAGCTCGCCCGCGCCGTACGCGTGCACGCGCCAGGCCTGCATACGTCCCGCCGCCGCGCCGCGCGACCACCCACACATCTTACTGGTTTTATCACATATATCATTTAATTCTTTCTTAGATTTACGATTGAAATTTAAAATAAAACTCTTTTCGATTTTTTTCTTAGATTTACTTTAATTTTTGGTTCGAATACATCATGATCACGGGAGAGACTAAAGCTTTAGATGTCTCAAAGTTTATTATACATAGCCATAAATACTGTAACAATTAAAAATAAACCAAATATTACATTTGAATTTGGAATCTGTCATTTTTTTATGATTGTTCATTGTGTTTTTCTCATTTTCGCGCCAATATATTGTAAAATATTTTGTGATATTAAAATGGGGTGGGGTGATAAAGAGAACTGAATCCCTGTGATTGCATTACGCAAAGTAGGTATGGAGCCAAATACAATTTTTAAAACTCTCCATACGCTTGGTATTAGTCAAATGTTTGTGTACCGGGCTATTGATAGGTACAATGAAACCTCCTCTGTTTGTGACAGAAAAAGGTCTGGCCGTCCACCTAGTGTTCGTATGAAAAAGGCGATCAAAGTAGTAAGGTATGGAATTCGAAGAAATCCTGTTCGAAAACAAAAGATTTTATCTCGGGAGATGAAGATAGCACCTAGGACCATGCCGCGTATTTTAAAAGATGACTTAGTACTTGCAGCCTATAATAGACGTACTGGTCATTTCTTAACTGATAATTTAAAAGAGAATAGGGTGGTAAAATCAAAACAACTACTTAAGTGGTACGCAAAGGGACGTCACAGAAAAATTTTGTATACGGATGAGATTTTTTTTACAATTGAGCAATATTTTAACAAAAAAAATGATGACTGTTTTTATGCTCAAAGCTCTAAGGAAGCTTCCCAATTAGTCACAGAGTACAACGTGGGCATTATCCGACTTCAGCGATGGTTTGGTGGGGTGTTAACTATGAAGGAGTGACTGAGCCATATTTTTATGAAAAAGGTATCAAAACATCGGCACAAGTGTATCAAGATACCATTCTTGAGAAGGTAGCTACGCCCCTTAACAACACCATGTTTAATAACCAAGAATGGTCCTTTCAGCAAGACTCGGTTCCGGTCATAAAGCTCGATCCCCGCAATCTTGGTTAGAAACCCACGTTCCGGCTGAAGACTGGCCGTCATCTAGTCCCGATATTAATCCGCTGGATTATGATTTATGGTCAGTTCTAGAGATTTATACGTCTTTATATATTTTTAATGGTTTTATATTAATGTATTAAACTAACACACTGTAATAGTAATAAATGTTATGTGCAATAGAAAAAATGTTTTTTTCTTTGTTTAAAATGTTTAGGGCAAGACTATGTATAGGTGTTATAGACAGTACCTACAAATATATTTTATTATGGCCATCCCACACAAGGACAGCGTGGTAGACTATGGCCCCCTCGTAATGAAGGGAGGCCTGTGCCCAGCAGTGGGACCTTAAATACATGTTAATTATTGACAGAATTAACAGAATCCCACAACAATAGTAGTATGCAGCCATCTTGCCTATTGAAATTTTGATCTTTTAAAATTTCAACAGCTTGAAACATTCTAGGGTGATAACAATGCTCTTTTGCAAGGATTTGTGGTTTATTGAATTTAATATAGTGGCTTGGGCAATCCTGACTTTGTTGACAGACTGCAGACTTAGAATCCCAAGAGTGCTTTACATCAGCATGTGGTTTTTGACCCCAGTTCAAATGAGTTTCTTTGTTTGTCTGATATAAGAGTCCACAATCACAATCAAGCTTATAGACTCCTGCATCTTGTAGAAGGATGTGTTATTACATCTTTAGCAAAATTAAGAACTATCATGTTATTTTATTTACTTAATTTTTAACAAAAGTCACATTTCAATATTAGAAATAGTTATAGTTAAACATAATGTTATAGTGGAATAATATGATGAATATGATAATATCTGTGTTTTACTTTAAACTCTGCACTGGACCTGAACTTTAAATCATTTTCAAAGAAATTTGGTACACAGATAGAAAAAAATCTAAAAAAAGAATCTTTTTACTTAAACGACAATTGTACTAATTATATAGCTTTTAAGAAATATATCTTATAACCTTTTTGTATTTAAGTTAATAAAGATACTCATATATTATTATTATCTATATAAATAAAAATGAAATGTTAATACACGCATAACTTCCAGTCGACTGCACCAAATTGAATAATTCTTTTTTTTTGTGATTGTTATTGTCAGAAAAGGCTTCTTAAAGAATAAAAATAAAAGAAAAAAGTTTTTTTTTTATAATATAAGGTTTTTTTAAATGTTTATGAAAAATGAGTGAGGGGAAATAGTTTTTATACCAGAAATCACCCATTAAGGAGGGTGAGAATGGCAAATGAAAGTTTCTTTGGGGAAGCAAGATAGGGATGAACCCGAGTGAAGTGAGGGTGAGTCACTAGTATTAAAAAAAGTGATTTCGGCCACGGGCCACGGCAGCTAATCTTATTGATAATAATCATCTGTGCAGGAAGTATAATAGTACTCAAGTGTATCAAATTAGTGTTGTAAGAACCAATTTTTTTGTACATAGCAATGCTTCACGATGTATTTTAATTAGTCTGATTTCTAATATAAAATATTTTATAAATCCTGGTCAGTTATTTTATGGACAATATTAATTTAACATAAAAATAAAATTATACAAATAGTAAAAAAAATTAAGGAACATTTTACATAAACGTAAGAGTATATTGAGCTACGATTTAAATTTTGATTTTCTTACCTTAATAATAATGAAATATATGGTTTAATAATTCAGATTTCAGACTAAATCTAAACAATTTTTAATTATTTGTGCTTGTTGATTGTGTGACAAATTATTGACATTGACGTTTATAATTTTGATGTTACACAGCTGAGGCCTGAGTCGTTTAGTAACGTAGAACTAGAAGATTAATTCGTTTATTAATTAATTTCTTAACTGTAATTATTTTCTTTATAGCTTCGTACATTTTGAACAAAACTAGACTTTTACTGAATATAAGTACTAAATTTTATTGCAAAGGTACTTACTTTATTATGAAGATTTATAACCTGATTTACACTATTTGACCACCACGGGTGGCCAATTTATTTTAATTATATCAAGTAACATGGTAATTTTTTTTCTATAATGGCTTATTAATAGTTATCATGACAAATGATAATAATTTATTAACACAAGTCATTTTCGTTTTAGTCAATCTATTCTGTCAAAACTAAATGTCAAAGTAGTTTTATTCTTTTATCTTTAACTTTGATGATTGATCAATAAATGAGTAATAGAGATCGTTTATTTTATTTTGAATGAATAGAAGTAAAAGTATGAAAAGAATGGACATCATAAGGAAATGTTTTATATATAATAAACCACGACTAAAGAGTTCCTACCGTAGCTTATCTTCAAGTATTTGTAGATTTAAAGTGGGTACATTAGATAGGTTATGTACAATACAATAAGAGATATGATTGATTGTGCAATTCAAATTATTATTAACTTTTAGGAAACTGACATAAGCAAAACTGAAAATAAAAAATCCCAAGAAAATGAAGGGTGGCCCAAAAGAGTTGTGACAGGATTGCAACCTACAGGCACTCTTCACGTAGGGAATTATTTTGCTGCTGTGCAACGCTGTGTTAAACTCCAAAATGAAGGCGACGACCTTATGGTCTTTATTGCCGATCTTCATGCTCACACAACACCTCAAGTATGATTCTGCCTTTATCTATTATTTACATAGGTATATGGAAATAATTTTATTAATATACGTTTTTACTAGGATCCGGCACAGATTCAGGAAAATACACTTGACCTAGTTGCATATTTATTGGCAAGTGGTTTAGATCCAGAAAAAAGTGTACTTTTTATACAGTCTGCTGTACCAAGGCATGCAGAATTGTGCTGGCTGCTTGCCTGCTTGGCAACACATGCTCGCCTTGCCCATTTGCCTCAATATAAAGAAAAGTCTGCTACAATGAAAGAAGTTCCTGTTGGCTTATTGCTTTATCCTGTACTTCAGGTATTTATTATTTATGATTCATAACTTAGTTTTTTTTTGTAATTGAGCACAAAACTCCCATAATATGCAAGTCAGAAATGTTTCTCTGGCATCATTTATGGCTATATTATCCCATGACAATTATCACAATATCTTGTTGATAATCACAGATACGCAGGTGTGTCAATAACAATTAATTTCCCAGAAATTTTTATAGACGCAATATGTAATACTAGTGACTCACCCTCGCTTCGCTCAGGTTCATCCTTAGGATTCCCGACGTGAAGAGCGCCTGTAGGTTGCAAGGATTCCCCATACAAATTTCATCCCCATTATCACTCCCTTAGGGGGAAGTTGGAAAGACGAACACCACACACAGCACAAGCTCACGCACATTGGGCAATAATTCTCAATTGCAGAAAACGCCGTGCAGAAGAAGACCCCCTTAAGGGGTGATTTCCAGGATAAAAAGTATCCTATGCCATTCATAGTCTCAAACTATCTTACTAAATTTCATCTGAATCGGTTCAGTGGATTCAGCTCACAAACTTTACGTTTTAATAATATTAGTATAGATTTGACTATGTGTGTTGTAAATGTAAAAAAAAAACTATATTTAAAAAAATATTGTGCTTAGCATACAAACATATAAATGTTTCAGGCAGCAGATGTGTTAGTGTATCGTGGGACTCATGTACCAGTGGGTGCAGATCAGTTGCAACATCTGCAAGTAGCTTCACAGCTAGTGCGAACCTTCCACCATAGATTTGGCCGCCTCTTTCCCACACCAAGACCAATTTTACCAGGTAAACAAAAGAGTGTAGAATGTAAGATTCATCTTCTTTATTATAAAAATGAATCGCTGAATGTAATCGCGGAATGTAAGCGCAAATATCGAGAGCAGCTGAACCGATTTTGCTAATTCTTTTTTTTAGAATATTCCTTGAAGTACGGGATGGTTCTTACGGGAGAAAAATTTAAAAAAATACCTGAAAAAGTCTAGAACAACACTTTTCTATACTCCCATACAAAAGATTCGTAATAATACTTAAAAGTCAATTTGAACTTTAATACCATAACATAAAGTTTAAGTGTTAGTGGAGAGGTTCCGGGACGGCAAAACATTGAAGGCAGTTGAGTGACATTAGAATAGTATAAATATTAATGTCAATATTTGTCAATATTAATAACAAAAAAAAATTACAAGGCTAACGCTGGCTAATAACTATTTATATATATTTAAAACGTACCTAGCGACAAACCCGAACGAAGCGAGCGTGAGCCGTTTGTAGTCAATAAAAATGAAACGTCAATAAAAATGATAAAATTTGTTGGAAGTTTTTAACAATTTACCCTATATGTACCAGTTGCTTGTAAGCAAAGCATTTTACTGTCGCTTTACATTTTCTGTGTTTTATTGTGATTCATTCATGAAGCAAACATTTTTTTTTATAAATTGTCTTCATTAATGTATTGCTTGTGCTACTTTCAAAAACAAATATTTATCAAAGTCCTGTTTAAAGTAACTTTTTTTACTATTTTGTATGAACTCAACAGAGATTAAAAGGGACTTGAATTTCAAAGGTGGAAAAGATTCATTTCACAATTCTTCTTATTAATTTTTATTTGTTAAAACATTTTATGCATCAAAGAGATTGACCTTAACAAATTTTGAATGATATCGCAGACGATGGCAGTGACCGTATACGAAGTCTACGTGATCCAACTAAGAAAATGTCAAAATCAGATACAGATCCTAAGTCACGAATATTATTGAGTGACTCAGATGAGACTATAAGATTAAAAATTAGAAAAGCTGTTACAGACTTCACTCCACAGGTGGGTGTTTATATATATCTATCTATCTAATATATTTAAACGAGCAATTCTTGTATATATATTATATAATCTGAATCTCGGAGACGGCTCCAACGATTTTCATGAAATTTAGTACACGGGGGTTTCGGGGGCGATAAATCGATTTAGATTAGTCTTATATCTGGGAAAACGCGAGTTTTAGAATTTTCATGCGGTTTCCTTTTGCATTGTTCCACGCAAAATATTATGTTCGAAAATTTCGCACGCTCAGATATAAGCATCACGGTCAAGCGGCCAAGGCGCAAGATTGAATAAGTGTCTGGGTTCGAATCCTGGTCGGATACAAAGGTATTTTTTTTTTGTATTTATTCAAGTTTTTTTTTAATGAAAATTGTACTCTTGACCAAAAACTCCGAGCGAAGCTCGGTGGCCCAGGTACAATATATATATATATATATATATATATATATATATATATATATATATATATTTTAACATTACATTTTAAATATTAAAAACAATTCGTTCGCCGCAGTTCATCGCATTCAGATAAAAAGAACAGATAACAGAGGGGTTATGACAATCTATACATATAATATAACCGTAGAGGTCGAATGTCTGTACATAAAAAAAATGCTAAAAACCGAGACAGGGGATGTAAGAAGAAAAATAGAACAAGTCCAGATTTTTTTCAATTTTTTTGTTTCTCTGTCTGATTATATGTTTGTAGTTGTACGGGCTAATCTCCGAATCTATTGGACCGATTTAGATGAAATTTTGCATGTTATATCCCCGGGCAACATCTTAGATACATTTCACCCCGGAAAATTAAAGAGTTCCCGTGGGATAGTTAAAAAACTGTAATATTTTATACAGTTTAGTACACAAAAACTACTGATTGGGTTTTGACGAAACTTTACAATTATATCCATACTAATATTATAAATGTGAAAGTGTGTTTGTTTGTTTGTCTTTCTTTCACGTCGAAAGGTCTTGGCGGATTGGCGTATTTACATACGTACATAGGCTACTTTTTACCGTAGGAAATTATCTCTTTCCCACGGGAAAAGACGTTATTATACAACCCAAAAAAATATTTATGATCAGTATTACTTGAAACTTAGTATTATTGCTCTTTAATAAAATTAAATAAATACGTGTTTTAGCATTTTTCGAAGTTCATCCTATAAGGAGGTAAAATAGGGTATGTTTGTATGAAACTACCTTTATAGAGATTTTTTGTGGTTTTGGCGCGAGCGAAGCTGCGGATTCTGCTAGTTAATTATAATCATGTGGTTTGTGGTTCTGCGTGAGTTTATTTTATAATTTTTAGGTCTGCAATTTTATCATCAAATGTGCATGCGCACTAAAAAATATATTTTTCTATATCTACTCCATAGGTTTAGGTAGTTAACTAAAGGTAAACAAAGAGCTCATGGGGATTTAACCTTTTATTACAAAAAATTTTACACATATTGTCAACTAGCGAATTACGCTCGCTTCGTTCGGGTGAGTCCCTCAGTACGCGGATTTTGTTCACAATTTCATGGGTTTAAATTTTTTGCGCGGAACCTGATTTTTTTTCTAAAATAAAAGTAGCCTCCTTGTAACATCAGCTATTTTCCAGTGAAAGTTCTATCAAAATCAGTCCAACCGTCTCGGAGATTAGCCGGAACAAACACACACAAAAATTTTAAAAATTTAATCCATTTATGCATTTTTATGTGCATTTAGTAAAAAACTGTTATTTTGACATTACAAACAGACATTTCAATTTTATTTACCTGTAGGTAAAATTGATAAAATAAAATATAGATAAAATAACTGCGTTTTGTATCATTTATTTATTGAATTCACCCACAATCAACTACAATCAAAACATCACTAAAATTGACGTAGACTTGTACAAATTTATATATAACATAATATTTAAATTGATGATGTATGTTACGGACAACGAGTCTACGCGATGGCAGAATCTAGCAATTAATCACTCAATCAATTAAATCACGTCCCTTTATTGTACAATACAATAAGAATTTAGACTCACAGGCGCGTATCTAAAAGATGTTAGACGCACAGTAGCTTATTTAATAAGATTGTAAATTGGAAATTAAAAAACGAGGCCTTGCTCATTGTGTACCATTCATCAGATAGGCAAAGAAGAAACAACTAGCAAGAAAAGCTCAGAAAGAATTAACCATCGGGAGTTTTATTTTGAAACCCTTAAATACAGTCCACCATATTTAAATTTAAAATTTTCATATTATATATCGTGTTAAAACAAGTGAATAAGTTTGGATTATATGCTGTTACTGATATTATATAATATAGATGTTTGCTTTTTTACCTGACTGCGGCGAAACAGGGTTATGTGTTTAATCTGTATATGTCTGATTCTACGTTTCTTCGTAATCAAAATACAGCTTATTAAGAGGCGATTACAGAAATATTTACAACTTATATGTTCAAAGTAATTTAGGATAAGAACTCGTTAAATAAAACTAAAAATTTGTAACTCTCCTAAAAAGTTGTAAATAAAAAATATTTACAAAAATAAAATATTCAACTACATAAAAGCGAACTAAAAAGAAGAGAACAAGTTGACAAAGGAATATAGTATTATGCAGTTAGAGACATACACATACTATGTACATACATGTTTTAGAATAGCTGCGTGTGTGTATGTCTCCGACTACAAAATAATAATAGCATTATGTTCCTTCGTCAACTTGTTCTCTTGCTGTTTATGTACTAGTTTTTGTTGTTTTTTTTTCTGGGGTAAAACTGTACTTATCCACATCTTAAATTTATTTGTGTCTATTAAAATATAAAAAAATAGCTCGTCGGCTTCATCAAATCAATTTATGGAACTAAGTAATTTAAGATTTCTATCCATAATAAAAAAGCATTAATGTTCAGCGAAATTATCAACGATTTTTCACTGAAAAAATCTCGCAAGGTTCCATTCATTAGCGCTGTAATTTAATTTCGGATAATTCTTCCATTCGACTATATTTACATATGTTTATTAAAAATAATTTCATTTGTTTCGCAATAAATACTTACAACACTTGACTAAAAAATTGATCATTTTATTCGAAAAATAATTAGGGGCCTCCACTCTTTTGTTGCCCCCGGGCCTCCACAACCCTAAATCCGGCCCTGTTTATCAAACTTTGATATTTTTTATTTCCGAAATTATGTTTCCTCCACTTGAAACTTTGTGGGATTACTCAAGATAATAAATACTTTGCACAAAAAAAATCAAGAGTCTACTGGTGAAACGGTATACTAAAGCTGAGCCATTGCGTGTATCGAGCTTTATGACCCTGCGCCGAGTCTTACTGAAAGAACCATTCTTGGTTATTGAACATGGTGTTGTTAAGGGGCGTAGCTACCATTCTCAAGAATGGTATCTTGATACACTTGTGCCGATGTTTTGATACCTTTTTCACAAAAATATGGCTCAGTCACTCCTTCATAGCTAACACCCCCACCAATCCATCACTGACGTCGTATAATGCCCAAGTTGTACTCTGTTGAGTGTTGACTAATTGAGAAGCTTCCTTAGAGCTTTGAGCATAAAAACGGTCATTATTTTGTTTGTTCAAACATTGCTCACTTGTAAAAAAATCTCATCCGTATACAAAAATTTTCTGTGACGTCTATTTGCGTAGGTAGGTAGTTGTTTTGGTTTTACCACCCTATTCTCTTTTAAATTATCAGTTAAGAAATGACCAGTACGTCTATTATAGGCTGCAAGACCTTTTTTTTTTAACTTTGGGAAATGCATTTACGCACGAGGTGTGGGACTCACCGGCAAAGCCAGTACTACCCACTAAAACCCAACAAAACCTTCTCCCGTCTTAATTGGGCGTCGCAGGATCGCTTGCGCATTCAACTACGACGCCCCGACGGCAGGTCTGCCGTAGCAGACCACAACAACCATGGGGTTGCTCCAAGGTCCACTCTGCTATCAGAGAAGTACCAGGAGCAACCCGCATGGTACACCGCCCCCCGAAGAGGGCACCTGACACCGCTCACCGAAGTGGGCCACCTCCCTGTGCGTTTCTTGGCTTCGCGCCCGGCTGAAATGCCGGGCACTACGTAGCTCCCTCACCACGACAAGGTGAACGCACGTTGGGAGGGAAAGGCTGCAAGTCCTAAGTCATCTTTTAAAATACGCGTTGTTGTAAAATGGTTCTAGGTGCTATCTTCATCTCCCGAGATAAAATCTTTTGCTTTCGGAGAGGATTTCTTCGAATTCTATCCCTTACTGCTTTGATCACCTTTTTCGTACGAACACTAGGTGGACGGCCAGATCTTTTTCTGTCACAAACAGAGGAGGTTTCATTGTACCTATCAATAGCCCGGTACACAAACATTTAACTAATACCAAGCGTATGGAGAGTCTTAAAAATTGTATTTGGCTCCATACCTACTTTGTGTAATGCAATCACAGGGATTCAGTTCTCTTTATCACCGCACCCCATTTTAATATCACAAAATATTTTACAATGTATTGGCGCGAAAATGAGAAAACACAATGAACAATCATATATATAAAAATGACGGATTCTAAATTCAAATGTAATATTTTGTTTATTTTTAATGGTAACAGTATTTATGGCCAGACTATGTATATATAATATTTGTTCTACTTTTTATGAAAATAAATCTACTACTAACGTTATTTTACTTTAAGGTGACGTTCGATCCCGAAACGCGGCCGGGCGTCTCTAATCTCGTAACTCTACACTGCCTCGCGGCGGACTTGCTGCCCGAGGAGGCGGTGGAGGAGGCCGAGGGGCTGAGCACGGCGCAGTACAAGGGCGTGGTGGCGGAGGCGCTGTGCGCGGCGCTAGGCCCGCTGCGCGAGCGCGCCCACGGTCTGCGCGCGCGCCCCGCGCTGCTGCGCGATGTGCTGCGCCACGGCGCCGCCGCCGCACGAGCGCGCGCCGATGCCGTCTACGCCGACGTGGCCGCGCGCCTCGGCCTCGCGCTGCCCGCCCGCCCCGCGCCCGCGCCCCGCGCCCACGCGCTGTGCGTCGCGACGGCACAGCCGCGCCGGTGAACTATCAATGACTTATGGGAATTGAACAACATAGGAGCTAGTCTACATGGATATGTAAATAAAACAATATTTATAATAGTGATTATTCGATATAATGTTTACATGGCGGCAGCGCATTCAGAGTCGGTGATGATGGTGCTGCATGGCAAGCGCGTGGTCGGGCGCGGCCGCGGGGTGCGGCGCGGCGTGCGGCGCGGGGGGTGGCGCGGCGGGCGCGGTGCGGTCGCGCAGCAGCACCACCAGGTCGCGCAGCAGCTCTACGGCCTGCGCTACGGCCTCTGCCTGCTTCTCGGCGGCGAGCGCGCTGCGCATGGCGGCCTCGGCCAGCAGCTCCTCGGTGGCGAGGCGCGGCGCGTCGCCGGCGCCGGCGCCGGACCCCTCCGAGTACATGTCGTCGTCCAGCAGCGCCGGCTTGCGCTCCTCGTCCGAGTGGCTGCCGCCGCGGGTGCACCCCCCAGTATTTGCTGTTATCATTATTATCAATGAAATAAATTTAGAATAAAATGTTTATCATCATTTATTTATACTACATCTTTGATGATCAACAGATACCGTGGCCAGATTGTAATTTTTTCCTGAGCAGTTCACTATAACGATGTTTTATGTTATCATAGTCACATAGTCATTAACGCTTAAAGAAGCAAGAAAGTAACAGGGAAGTGAAAACTAGACCAGATTAATTTAATTGTATTGTCTTATAATAATTTTGAATAAAGTGGAATAGGGTCTTGGACTATTTTATGAAAAGTATCTCAGCCTATTGTTAACATAAATAAAATGCTGCATCAGCAATATAAGGCTGAGTTTCCAGGTTGTAGTTATGTATGTTATGTCTATATATGTCTGTATGTCTTTTTCACAGACACCAAGACAAACATTTTTTTTTAATAAGTATTATAGTTAAATATAGCAATATTATTTATTTAATTTTAGTTGTTATTATTATGGTTATTACGATTTTAAAAAACTTTATTATTTAATAATATTATTTAGTGTTGTTATTATTATATTATGTATAGCCATAAAGAAAATTAAAAATATTAATTATTTATTTAAGCAATATTATTGCTTTATGTGTTTTAAAAAAGAACTTAAACTATTAATTTAGATTGCTATTATTTACAGTTAAAATATTAAGCAACACTATTGCAACCTTTATCCACACAGTATGAACCAACTACATTTATTGGTCTGTTATGTTTGTTTTTGTTGTTAGATTTTACTATGTTTACAAGTATTATATGATCCCACGATGATGGTAGTACCCAGCCATCTTTCCTATTGAAGTTTGGATATTTTTTTAATTTCAATAGCTTTGCGAATCATCCTTCGGGAAATGCATTTCCCAAAAATTAATCAGTAATAAAAAAGGATCGCACAAGCCACTACATTCACTTTGATAGTTCATAAATATTCGCGAAAGAGAAACGTTATCGCCCCAGGAATTTTAATTGATTTCTTAGAAAATTACCTGGAGGTGTTATTCATTACTTAAAAATATATTTAAAAAAATAAGTTGATATTTATAAAATTTAGTCATAGATTTTTTTGAAAACTGTTTTTTTTTTCGTTTTTTCCTGAAAAATACATTGGTGTAATGGGTTTATAAGGATTTGGTCAATAAAGTGCACTTCTTCAATGATATTGAAAAAAATGTAGTTTACAAAGTAAAAATTATCGATATCTCCAATTTTTTAAATGTTTAAAGGTGTTTTTACAAGATGATCATACAATGTTTTTATATGTTTAGAAAGTAAAGTTCAAGACGAAAAGAAAAAGCCTTATCTGAAAATTGAACGAAATTTTTTTGTAAATGTAAACAAACACCTCTTGAAGTTGAACTTTTCTTGGAAATGCCTCAACATTTCGATTTCATTTTTTTTTTATTTATTATATGTATTTCGAAGATTACATTCCCTTAGTTTTATAGAAATCAAAAGATTATTCTAGAAATTAGAAATAAAAAAACCAAGAAACAGTTAAAAACAGAGTTTTTTGCAGATATCTCGAAAACTTTGAGGTTATTGTAAAGTGTTATCTATGAAAGTTGTATATTTATTTTTATTATGTTGTTGTTGTATTTGCGTCCCCCCATTTCTAGGGAATAGCTGGGCATGTGGGGCATTTTACAAATTTCTATTCCTTATATTAGGTATATAAGACCAACATTTAAAATTTTCAGGTTTTCAATATATTTTTTTTTATTAAAAAAAACCTTTTTCTGATTTGTCTATTAGCCTACACTGTTCTGAAAACTACAAAGTAGGTGTTAATTTAGTATATTTCTATCAAAGTGTATACTTACATTCAGTTGTTTTGGTATTGAACAAATTCTGTATTCTCTCCTCGAAACTAGAGAGATCACCAAGAGCTCCTCCAGCAGCTGCCTTTTTACGTGCTTTATATTTTAAATCTGCCCACAACTGTAAAAATAACATAACACAATTAAGTAACAGTTATTTTTATTTAAGTAAATTATTATTAAAACTGTCATTGTTTACCCGACTCCATTTGTCAGGTGATTTTCGCGCACCCCCTGAATCGTCGGCAGCAGCGTTGAGTCGTTCAGCTAAGAGCCGCCACAATTTGCACGCACTGAATCTCGAATATATGGATTGTTTACCAGCTGCAAAGTCACGGTGTTCTTCCATAAACGACAGTAAAAGATTTAGTTGTTCTGAGCTCACTCGGCATCTAGTTAAAACGCCGCTCATCTCTTCATATCATTCATACCTCGATAAACTCCAAGCAATTATCAATTACTTTTATGATCGTGAACTTTAATTGTTACAAAATTAATGTTTATTTAAATTTAAAATCATCTTTTGTAATTCGGCATAATGTCTTTTAAACAAACACATGAATAAATTTGAAATAATTTACAACATTCATAATTATTTTATTTTGTGGTCCAATTTACAGTTTCCACTTTCAGCTTCTGTAATCTGTCACAAAGAGAATGTAAGTTGTAAACTTGTAACCCTCCGTTGAGTTTTTTTTAATCTAACACATATGTAATCAATTTATACGGTACTTCAATACCAACTGTACGTCAGAGACGTCAAAAACAACAAGAGCCCCAACCTACAAAACTTAACAGACCAACTAGTGCTTTACGCGTTTTTATCGATATCGATAATATTCAGGTTAAAAAATCAAGTTCGTAGATACTAAGCAAATACGAGTATAATAAAGTGAAGATCGAGTCTACACTTAACACCTCCAGGTAAATTTCTAAGAAATTAATTAAAATTCTAAAAAATTATTCTTAACTGAGACGCCGACGTTTCAGTTAACAATAGATTTCTTAGAATTTTAATTAATTTCTCAGAAATTTACCTGGAGGTGTTAAACATATTTTTTCGTCAAGCATTCGGCTGGCTCGATTTCCACAATTTTATATGTTATGCACCGCGTTTTCGGTGGCATTTTAATAAAACGTATTCACTGAACAAAACTCGATAATTTGTTGCAAGAAATTCTGTAATATATCTATTATCTTCTTGCAAATTTATGTAAATTATGAAAATATTCATTATTCACTTCTCAACCACAAGACATAAATAGTGAAGCACTATTTACCGATAATGGCGGACGGATTGGTAAAAGAAAGAGAAGCTACATGGAGGAAGTGCAATAGAAGATGTCCGCCATTATTTTTGCCACGCAAACTTGAACAGTTTTGTCAGATCAAAATATGTCATTTTGACAAGAGTTCTATCTTGCCCACAGATTATTACTACTTCTAATTGTTTTCATATCCAAACAATGTCGAATCAAAAGAGTGTAAAATATTATACAGCCTTTACAATATGTACCTATTTATGCTTAGATATTGTAGTTTTAATGTTTTAACATATCACGTATCGTGTTATAACAATTATATTATTTGAGTAACATTTTTACAGATAGAGTAAATTTTTCTTATTTAGTTACAGTAAAGATAAAATATTTATTATTTGGTGATTAGTTACCATAGCAACATAAGGTGTTAAGATTTTTTCAATTGGTTATTTGCCTCAGACCTCAGTTACATATTTTGTTTATCAAATGTGGTTACATAAAGTAAATATTATAATTGTAAAAATATGGTAGAAAATTATTAATGACTATACTTGTCTATGTACTCACAGGTATACTGTATTATAATGCTAGGTTGTGTTCTCTAAATTTCCCCTTTTCCTTTCTATAAATTTATATAGTTTGTAGAAATAAGATAGTTTGTGGAGGGAGTTTATTGCACGTATTCATAAACAAAGAATTTAATGATTATAAAATATACAATTTAGATTTCTAACTTTGCAGGTAATCTATAGCTAAGTATCAAATGAAATGAATCGCTATGTCGTATTGCAACAATTGGGCGATGGTACATATGGCTCAGTCGCTCTGGCGCAGCGAAGGGACACCGGGGAGAAAGTCGCTATAAAGCGAATGAAAAGAAAATATTATTCTTGGGATGAGGCCATGAATCTGCGTGAAGTCAAATCACTTAAAAAACTTAATCATGCAAACATTGTTAAGTTACGTGAAGTTATCCGTGAAAATGACACATTATATTTTGTATTTGAGTACATGCGAGGGAATCTTTATCAATTAATCCGCGATGCAGAACGGCCATTTCCAGAGCCAGTTCTTCGCAATATTTTATATCAAGTGCTCCAAGGCCTCGCACATATGCATCGTCATGGTTTCTTTCATCGTGATTTGAAGCCTGAGAATTTATTATGTGCAGGTCCAGAATTGGTAAAGATAGCAGATTTAGGACTAGCTCGTGAAGTGCGATCGAGGCCGCCATACACTGATTATGTATCTACAAGGTGGTATCGAGCTCCAGAAGTCCTTCTGCATGACACTCATTATGGTGCTCCCATCGACCTTTGGGCACTTGGATGTATAATGGCAGAATTGTACACTTGTCGTCCGCTATTTCCTGGTAATTCAGAGATAGATCAGTTGTACAAAATAAGCGCAGTGTTAGGAACTCCATCACGTGACGAATGGCCCGACGGTTACGCATTAGCAGATGTGTTGCGGTTTCGTTTCCCAACGAGTGCAGGTGTTCCGCTAGCGCGAGTCGTACCCACGGCGTCGGCGTCCGCTCTTGCTCTTTTTTCTGCACTTCTGCGTTATCCGCCTCGAGAGCGTCCAACTGCGCCGCAGGCTCTCAGGTATTGGCGTATATTTTGTATAGGTATATTACTACTTTTATATTGAATTATATCATATGATCGTTTTTTTAGGTATCCATACTTTGCTGTTGGTGCAGCATTAGTTCTGCCGCCTCCGGCAACAAGGCCGAGACGGTGGGTAAATTTAAAAAGAAATCATCTCGGTATTATTTTTGAAGTTTTTTTTTTTCAGTGAATGAATATTAATCAATATTAATTATAAAGGAGCGGAGTTCGCGCAGAGGTTGAAAACGCTCCACCTCCAGCGATTGCACCTACAATTGTGCAGCCTCTGCCAGCTGCCGGGGCAGGCTCTCCGAAACGAGATCGTTTTGCGGACATATTAGGGTACGATTAAAAACCATTACGAGTAGGTAGTAGTACTAAATAATAATATATAATTATGGAGAAGAAAAAAATAATAAGTAAAACTAGTCCAATTACTGGTACTGCGAAGTAAAACAACCCAGGTGGCAATTATAATTGCTTGTTTTACTTCGCAGTACCTGGTGTTTTTGGTCAAAAGTATAATTTTCTTAAAAAAAAACTAATAACTTGAATAAATACAAAAGAAAAAACAAAAATAAATGATACCTTTGTATTCGACCGGGATTTGAACCCGGAAATCTATGATTGTCAATCTTGCGCCTTGACCGCTTGACCATGATGCTTATTCCCGAAACCCCCTGTTAACTACTAAATTTCATGAAAATCGTTGGAGCCGTTTCCGAGATTCAGATTATGTTTATATATATACACACAAGAATTGCTCGTGTAAAGATATGATTTACACACAATAAACACTAAGTAGGAATAGAAATATGATACGTTTTCAGATTTCGACTCCAAAGTTTAATAAATCCTACATGGTGATGGGCCTGAGTATACGCATACATACTATGATTCCACATACTGTCTAGATTTACCTTTTCAACAATTTAAAGATAAAATTACTCTGTTTAAAAGTTTCTTGTTAATGAAAATGTGTGAAATTAATATATATTTAGGTACTCATAATATTATGTTTATTAAAGTAACTTCAATATTTAAAAGAGAAACAGTTGAGTTTCTCATCAGCTCTTTTCAGCAGAACTACTTTCCGGTGGTAGCTTCCTCACGGACTGACTACACTGACGCTTTTTAAATTGACGATTCAAAAGTGATTATAATAAGTATATATAAATGAAGTTTCATTTCATTTTTTCTCAATTTTTAACAGACTACAATAGATAAGGAGATTCTCAATTCGTCGGAATCTTTTTTTATGCATGTTCCACAATTATTCGATGATGCCTGGACCGATTTGGAAAAATATTTTTTTGTTTGAAAGGGTATAGGTACTTCCCAGGTGGTCCTATGGTCATCAGGTCAAGATCTGATGATGGTATCCTGGAGATATCGAGGGAACTTCTCAAATTTTATAGGCACACTTAAAGCGATTTGGGTTTTTTTTATAGTGCATATGCATTTATTTCATTTGCATTTCAAATACCTTCTTCTAACTTTCCTACTACTAAGTTTACACTAAATATGGAAAAATAAAAACTTCAAAAAATAATCGACTTCAAAATACTAAAAAGTAAAGAATAACTAAATGGGAGTTCTCCTTAACTATAGATACCTAATCAGATATTGTCGAAGTCAGTGTGCTTTAATTTGTATCGGCTGCCACCGACTTCGAAAATATCTGATTAGGTATCTACTATCTATAATTAATGAAAACTATTACCAAGTACCATATAAATAATATCACTGGACGTAAAGGGAGTACCGCCATGTTTTCCGTGCTTATTATAAGTTGCGCATCCTATAGTCATTCTGTGCTCAGCCCCTAAGTATGATGTTTCGTGCAGGGGCGAGGTGGTGCACTCGGCGCGGCGTACGCGCGCGGGCGGCGGGTGCGGCGCGCGCGGGCGCAGCGTGCTGGCGGCGCTGCAGGCCGCGCCCGAGCCGCGCCGCCCCGCAGCCGCCGCCGCCGCCGCCGCCTACCTCGGCGCCGCGCGCTACGTGGCCGGTGCGCGCATCGACACCACGCTGTTCCATCCGCTTACGTTACATGCTCACCAAGGTTATCCCTCTATGTGTATGACGATGTCCTGACGGCTGACCCACTTCAGCCTCGGCGGCCAAAATCACTGAAACTAGCCATAGCAATGGTTATAATGCGTTGTACGCGCACACCCAAATGCACTCTCTATTCTGGTCACTTACGAGAGTGACATTACAATTCAGCAGGGAGACTCAGGACGACGGCTTTACGTGCTCTATGTATACTGCATGTACATTATACATACTAACAGAGTAGAGACTTTTATGTTATTGCTCATGCAGTAATTGTGATATGGAATTGTTTCAGAAACGACGACGGTGGGAAGTGGAGTTGCCAGGGTGGACTGGGCGGCCAAGTACCTTCGTTAGTTTTACAAAAATAAAAATATTATAATTTTTTGTCTTACTGTAAGCAATTCGGTTGGGTCATTACTCACTAGGATATTGAAATGTAACTGCATAATAAAAGCCAATAAAAATGTTTATACTAAAATAGTTACAACACACAAGTTTCATTTATATATCATATCAAGAAGAATTATATTATGAACTTTTGTGTATTATTTCTTGTTTTTATTTTCTTTTGAGATTCTTTACTTAAGAAAGGGGCATGCAACTCAAACATGTGCACATATTTGCATAGACAACTCAGGGGAGATCAAGATTTCAGGATATTCTAGTTACCTTTTTATTAAATTAAAAGTTTTAAAAACCTGTATAAGCATACATATTTGAAGAGAATGTATATAATATTAGCAGAAAAAAATAGGAATATCGCAACAATTACAACTAGTATGTTTACATGAAGAACACAATTTTCCTAGGCACTTTGAATGTTACATATAAAAATAATACTATACTTTGTATGTCAAACTAAAAATATGATTTGCCTTATTTATTAAAAAGAAATTCTTAATTTTGTTTCTGCCCTTAAACACTTGTTTGAGACAACATTACTATATTGCTTTCTGTTCTATTTGATAGCAAAAGTTCTTAAGACAGAACCTAAATGTTACTGCTGACTCACCTACCACTACCTGTAAAACAAATTTATAGATATAAAAACTACATTCACTTAATAAATTTATACAATGTCACAGAAAAGCGATCATCATTAATAATATACTATTACATTCAATTTATGTCATTTTGAATATGTATATAAGGTATAAAACTTATGTTTATCATGCTTAATATTTGATATTAAGTAGTATACACAGAAGTATTTATTACAGGCATTATATAAAATGATTTAAGATATAGGTATCTATATTTAGCACAACTTAGGATGCTAATCTTCTTATTATGGCTCTAACAAATTTTTTTTTTCATTTAACATTATATATATATATATATATATATATATATATATATATATATATATATATATATAGATTAATTAACACATTTTTAATTTTAAATGTATTATTGTTTAATTAATACATATTTTTGTGATTCTTAACATGCATTATTTTAAAAAAAGGCATAAATTAATAAAAGGCTATTAAACAACTTTATCACTCTATATTATATTATTATGTACACATTTATTTTTTATAAAATCTGTTAGTTATCAACAAGGAGGGCAATGAAGATATTACTCATATTTGAGGTAGGGTTTGGCATCAGGTGGTGCTGTGGAGTGTGAGTGTGCAGAATGAGCGGAGTGAGCCGAGTGTTGCCATGCATCTGGTGGCCAACTGTACACACGTGGAGCACCACTCTCTAGCAGGCCCCAACCTAACAATTGTGACCGCGCACCACGCTCACGTTTAGGAGAAGCTGTTGAGATGTTCACTGACACACCCTTGATTATGTGATCTTGACCGCAAAGGGACTGTGCCACTTCAGGATCCAAAAACGTAACAAAGCTGAATGCCCGAAATGGTTTTGGTACAAACACATCTGTCACCTGACCAAATTCTCCAAAATATTCGCGAAGATCATCTGCTGTGAGGCTCTCAGTGCATCGGCCAACAAATACCTTACGGTGCGCTGCAGATCCACCATCTTTACTGTTAGGAATGCGTACATCACACCAGCGCCCATCTATCATATGTCTTCGACCTAATGCGCGTAATTGTGCGTCGTAGTCTGCAAACTTAATAAAGCCAAATCCTTTTGATAAGCCTGTTTTTACGTCACGTTTCACTTGTACCATGAGTAGTTCACCGAATGCAGAAAAATAATCACGAACAGCGTCTTCGCTAGTCTTCCAAGGAAGGCCAAGAACTATAAGGTCTGAACAGCGTGGCCGAGGAGTTGGTAGCGGAGCATTAGCACGTGGGAAAGCGCAAAAGTAACGGTGTGCCGCCCAACCTTCAGCGGGTGGCAGAACGCGGTCGTCGGCTAAACGCAGACCACGTAGCCGTCCACCGGCTCGATATTTTAAGCCACTAGCTCCTGCGAATTGTGCCGATATCGTGCTAAGGAGTAGCGAGCCGTCTTCTTCTGTAGGCAGCTCAATGGGCTCGTCTTGTTCGCCCTCGCTTACTACCACGTACTCTATCGACATTGCGCTCACCAGACGACGCCGATTGCCGTACACATCATCTTCGTTTACATTATCAATCTTAGAAGGACAAAAGTCGTCCTCAAATTGTTTTTCTGTATGTGATTTAATCTAAAATTAAATTATATTGTATGTCTTTACTTGTATAGGTAGTATTTGCATGACGTTTGACGTATGACGAGAACATGACGTTTCGTGTAGCGTTTCATTTTACGAGATAGATAAAATCATATGATTTACTTTATAAGGAAATAAAAACCGTTTAGAAAAAAAACTTTTTTTGGGTATTTTGCTTATAGTTGGCGCTGGCGGGATAAACCAGGTATTTTGAGGTTTATTGGTCGGGTAAATCAACGAATGTAATCTAGCAGCCCTGCTCACCGAGTAAAGCGTTTATTTCTTTTCGTATATTGGTAGCAGTTAGCACGTAGCTAGTTATGGTTACATCTCGTCCATCCGCTTTAGATTAAGATTTACATAGAATAAGAGAGACGCAAACTCAGCGTCTGGTCGGCCCACCCGGCATCCGCCGGCCGAGTATGTATTCAGAGTTCAGAAAATAAAGGAGCCTCAAATCGGCTACATGTCTCACGTTTAGTTTTTTTTTTCGTAATTTAATTTTAGAAGGAAAATGTCTCATTTCTGAGAAAAAATACAAAAATTGCAATGTAAGAGTATACTACTATGTAAATTTTGATATTTTTTCGAAAGGCGATAATTTGTTTTAAATTCAGTCTCTGGAACACGTAAAAACGGATTATCTGAAATGCGAGCTTCTGCACGAACGTTGGCTAGATTATTATGCTCATCTTGAGCCGTTACCGTCGAGAACATCCTCCAAGCGAAAAAATTACGAGCTGCCATTTTTTTTCAACAATTAAAACAACACAACACAGACAATATAATTATGAACTTTGTAAAAAGATGTTCGTATTTTAATGACCGTTTTCACACTCACTACCAAAATCTAGGTGACAAAGTTAACTTGCTCGCAAGTCAAGGCTTGAAATACAGTTAAAAAAATGGTATCGTCAAAGTTGCTACAGGCAGATATTGTTAAAAAATAAATAACGTTATAGAATTTTGAAAACGTTGCCAAAACTCATCGAGGTTATGAGTGCGCATACGTATTTATTGACTTGCGCTTAATTTTCAAATAACTATAAATATATATCCATATAATATATATAATTATAAATGTGGAATAATAAATAAATGATATTTATTTATTTACAATATATTTATTTATTTTAAGTTGGGACATTAACACACAGCACCATCTAGTTCCATTGGTAAGCTACGAGGCTTGTGTTATGGATACCAGTAATTGATACTTTACATAAACTATAAAGCAATATACATAAATTATAAAGCGTGTTTGTTTGCTTGTTTGTTTGTTTGTTTGTTTGTTTGTTTGTTTGTTTGTTTGTTTGTTTGTTTGTCTGTCCTTCTTTCACGTCAAAACAGAGTGACGGATTGGCGTGATTTTTTGTGTGGAGATAGTTGGAGGGCTGGAGAGGGATATACGCTACTTATTACCACAGGAGATTATCTCATTCCCACGGGAAAACACCTTATAATACAATCAAAAAAATGATTTAAGATCAGAGTTAAAACTTCATCACTCCCAAAAATCATCCTATACTAGAGATGGGCCGAATGTGGTTTGAACCGAATACGAACTTCAGCCAAACATTCTGTGAGAATAAAAAAATCGGCTGAACTTCGGTTCAATTTCGCCGTGCTTTCTCAAGTCACTACATGTCGTGTCACTACACATCATGACACTTTAATAATTAAAAATACTTAATGTTTCTGAGTGTTCGGCTTATGAACCAAAAACGTGTATTTTTTTTTCAATTTACGAATTGTAATTTAGATGTTTGTTAGAAGAATATTGAGTGTATTTCATTTTGTTCATTTAATTAGGTAAAGATTTTTGAGACTTTTAAATTAAGAAGAACTAATTTAATATTTTTATCGCAAACATGTTAAGAGTTTATGCTCCTAGCTAAAATAAATGATCGGAAAGGAAAGATCGGAATCCATTTATTTTTGATACAAAACATAATAATAAATTAAACATGAATTTTAAAGTCTTTAAAACGATAATAGGTATATATGTAACAAAAATCCGTTAAATGCCCCCGATATCCAGCAACCCCGTAAATAGGGGAATTAAAAACGTTGAAAAATAGATTTTTTCATTTTCTGGTTTACTTGGATGTCCTGTTGACAAATATTCTCTTTAAAACGTTATAGATTTAGTAAAAATCTACAACTTTTAGAAATGATATTTTTTACAATAACCTCAAAGTTTTCGAGATATTTGCAAAAAAACTCGTTTTTCAATTTATTCTTGGTTTTTTATTTTTAATTACTGCAATAAATTTTATTGTTCATAAGTCTAAGGGAATGTAATCTTCGAAATACTTATAGTTATCATTTTTTTTAATTGTAATACATATTTAGCCGTTTTCTAGAAATTTATATTTTATGGTTTCGGAAGGTTAAAAATCACTCCCAAATTCAAGTGGATGTTTACATTTAAAAAAAATTCGTTCAATTTTCAGGTATGCTTTATCTTTTTCGTCTTGAACTCTACTTTTCGAGACACAAAAATATTGTCGCTCCAAAATCGATCAAAAATTAATAAAAGATGGATATATTCTAAAAAAACTAAACAGATTCTACGGAAAAAAATACAAAAGTTTTAGATTCTTACTACAACTTTTTTCAAGAACATTTTTCGATATGACGTCACAGTAAGCTAAAAATTGAAAAGAGCTACTTTTCAACGCTTTTTATCCCCCCTATTTTCGGGGATAGCTGGATATCGGGGGCATTTTACGGGTTTTTTGTTCCTAACGTTAACGTGCTAACGTTTTGAAGATATACAATTTCAGGTTTTATTTTTTTTGTTCCCAAGCCGGGTTCGGATCGGACTAAGTAATATATATAAGACTTAATTTTATTTTATTGTTATGACAGACATGCTTTCTAATTATTTCAATCAAAATAGTGAAGTAGATTTTTTTTCTATTGCCGAATGTTCTGTATTCTAACCGAATTTCGGCCGAATGCCGAAGTTCGGCTCAAGCTGCCGAAATTCGGTTGAACCGAATGTAAAACGAATTTTGGCCCATCCCTAATATACACATAACACTTTTGTAGGTTTACGCGAAGATTCGGGGGGCACGGCAGTGCCCCCGCCAAGTCGAGCAAACAAGTCGAGCAAAAAAGGGCACGGCAGTACCATCCTTTTCTCGAAGGGATTCAGAGCATTTTCCACCCCCCCATAACTTCGTTATGGATAAAGCTAGAAGCTTGAATTTTGAGTGACTAAGAGAACATAATAAAACTAGGTACATTTCCAAATTACATTCAATTTGAACCAGTAGTTTATGAACTGTTGCAGATCAAAATTCGTTAATATCGTCACTCACACACTCACTCACTCACTCACCGATCATCAAAATTCTAAGGTACTTCTAGCAGACATAGAAGCTTCAAATTTTGAACACAATTCGTGTTTACTCTATAACCCAAGGAAAAATTCAAACATCACGCAATTTCAATCCTGTTTTCGAGATATACAACAAACTGCATCAGTAACTTTGTAATCCTATACAAATAGATATGCGATATATGGGATTACAAAGTTACTTGTGCAGTTCATACATATAATTGTCGTCACTTGCAATGTAAAAGTAGGTTAGGTTAGTGTTTAACCTGTATGTATGTTTGTATGTTCGATCCTATGTTCCCTCGTAATTACTAACCTAATCACGATTCGTCTATTTATTTATTAATGTTGATATTGCAACTATTGTATACATTAGAAAAATATTTAATATTTTCAGTAACTGTATACATTTTTATGCATATACAAATGGGTACATAAATACAACGTGAAGCGTGTATAGTGTATTACCAACTAATATTCGATTACCTGTTATTTATAATGAATTTATTAAAATATATACCTAATTACGACAAAACTTGACGATTACTTAATTTTTGACGACACGTTTGGCTCAGTTTGTAGTGGCCCGGCCCTACTTTCTGTGCCGGCGGTCGCGGGTTCGAGTCCCGCTTGGGGCATTCATTTGTGTGATGACTAAAGTTTGTACTCCAGTCATGGGTGTTTATATGTATGTATTTAAAGTTATATATGTGTAGTGTATTAACTATCTAGTATCCATAACACAAGCCTCGTAGCTTACCATGGAACTAGATGGTTCTGTGTGTTACTGTCCCAACATATTTTGAATCAAAGCTCGTATATTTTCTTTTATAAAGTATGATGTTGATTTGAATTAGAAAACTTGTTAACATTTCATTGCTCGTAACTGTACACATCTAATAGAACATAGAATATAGAGGTCATTAAATATCAATCTCTTCGAAAATTACTTTTAAAATGGCCAATGGAATCAGTAAATGAAGTGAGTTGGCAACCTCACTTTTCTATTAAACTGCATCAAAATTGACTGAACAAGCAATAATAATTAAGTATAACAACCTTCGGGATTTACCTACGATGCCGCAGATAGATACATAAATCTACACGTTTTATTAAACTTACGTAAGTTCAATATCAGTATCGGGGTAGGTATTTAGGGTCAACAATGAAATTAAAATATTCATTAAATTAACTATATGTATATTTATACTTAATGCATAAGATAGTAGTAATGAAGCCTAGGAATCCGCAATTTCCGAATACAATAGACTTAGATTTTTTATCATCCTGACTTGTCAAAATTTGTTATATCAAAGCCTCTGAAAAAAGCCCACAGTGACAGAGAGTGGGCTTTTAAGAAGTCCTTAGCTGACACACAAGAAATAGTACAAGAAAAGGGCAAAAGAAGAAATATTTACAAAAAGAAATGAGATCCCATCAAAAACATACTGTAAAAATATTGCAAGTCTCGCAACGCATCTCTCTACCGCAAAAAGCTATGAGATATAATGTAAAACCAAGTCGGTTAATTTATTCATTACCTATCTATGGAAGCATCTATCCGACAACTTTGTCATAAATCGTTACCGAATTAGTTAAGTTACAACATTTTATCCTCTCTCATTTTATTCTATCTCCCCCAAAAATTTCCACGACAACCAGTCTTGTGCCATCCGCATCCAGTGGGCTCCAGCGACTTTGACCAAGTCGTCAGTCCACCTTGGTCATGGTATTTTTAATTAGGACTATTTAAAGTAGTAGACTCTTATGTAATTATGTTTCCGTGCGATGGCCAAGTCATTCTATTAATTAAAGATATAAATATAGCTAATATTAATACGGTCACTATAAAATGTTGTAACTTAACTAATTCGGTAACGATTTATGACAAAGTTGTCGGATAGATGCTTCCATAGATAGGTAATGAATAAATTAACCGACTTGGTTTTACATTATATCTCATAGCTTTTTGCGGTAGAGAGATGCGTTGCGAGACTTGCAATATTTTTACAGTATGTTTTTGATGGGATTGACATTTTACATAAAACTATTAGACTAAGATCCCACTGCAAGATTGCTACGTTCATAGCGTATTTAATCGAAATCATTTTTTTATATAGAATAATAAAATGGACAATTATTTTTTGACCGGGGTGCCTATTCAAATGTTCCCGCTAGTATGTTTAATTAACTAAATAATAGTTGACTTTTTGGAATAAAAACGATGCATTCGTTATTACAATGAATCATATTCCACTTCACAGAACTATACGTAGAGATCTTAAAAATGATAGCTGCCGTTGCGCATTTGCTCTTCGCAGCTAGGTGTAAGCGGGTCATATTTTGGGATTTTTATACGTTCATCGCGTATGTTCATCATTTATATATCAAATTAAAGCTAGTTTTTTTCTGTGCATGATAAAATACCTCTACCTATGTAAAAGTGGCGCCAAAGGAAAGAAAAGAAGGAAAGAATATAATATTTATATGTCATTTGTCAGACAATAACAACGGTTACCATGGCAAAGATAGATTAAAATGAAAGAGAGTTAGCACGTTAGTTATAACTCGCGTCATCTAAAAAGAACGCTGGAAGAAAGTGGAGAGGGTATGTTTGCGCATGGGTATACTCGCGCACAAAAGTACTAAGCCTATTATTTTATTTTTCATAGCATTTCGCTCGCGGCTTCATATATAAGTTATTGGTAGGGACATTGAAAAATATATTAGATAGAATATCATTAAATAGAATTCTATTAATTATCAATAGTTAATTTTCAAAACAAACATCCGAGTTTTAATGTGTGGATTCTTAATAAAAATAATACTAAAATACAGAATAGTCCTGACTATAAAAACATGCACCAATAAATCTTGAAAATAAGCCACTGTAACTAAAATTTTGATGGATTTCTTATAAGAGAGAAAAATTGAGGTTATTTTTTACAGACGCTCGTGTTGCATTGTAAATAACGTTTCTGTATATAAATTAAGCTTCAAATATAAAAGAACAAGCTAAGCATTATCACATATATGAAAACTTAACACTTTTCATTCAAAAAACTAAACATTTAAATATGTGAAGTTGACTAAAATAATTAACTCATAATATATAGATGCGTAGTGATGCACCCAATCACCCAGTGACCCATGTAAATGTAAAGTAAATGTGTAAAAACTATCGATTATTTTTATGAACGGCTAAACACACATAAGCACAATAACAGTTTTTGTATTCGTTTATAACAATAAAAAACTAAGTATTTAAAAAATCAAAATACATAGGTGTAATAAAATAATGTAATTTATTGGATAAATTAGATTCAAAACCTTTAAATAAAGTGCCATTTTTATAAAAATATGACATGAATAAAATTATTATTATAAAAAATCTAATAAATGCAAGATAGTTTTGGCACGCAAGCTAGCTAGCTCTCGTAGCATGAAAAAATTAATTTATGTATTTTAATACATTATGCAATATATGTATTCTGAAAAAAATAACTTTATATATATTGAATAAACAGTTCATCTACAATACTCTTTTCATGAGTAGTATAACATGATTTGTATTTTATTGTATTTCTATGACAAATAAGAGACAATTTTTGTATGTAACAAATGCCCGTAGCTAAAAAGATACCATATCACAAAAACCATACACTTATATTCTTCAAATAATAATTAACGTTAAAATATATAAAAAGACAAATATATATTTCAATTTAAATATTTTTTTGGTTTTATTTTTCATTACGTTTATGTAGTTTTATATGCCCTTTCTTTCTTCTCTTTTTCTTTCTTTATCTTTTTATTTTTAAAATAATAATTTTAGAAAGAGAATTTTAATAATATAGCTCTTATAGTTTTAGTTTCTTCTAGTGTTGAACAATATGAAAACACTATAAGTACAATATTTGAAACCTCTCAAATAGTACACACTATCCTAAAATATTATTACCGAGTATTTCTCAGCAAAACAACTCAATCATACTACACTACTTCAATAGCTTTTTACACTACAGACTTTTACTTTTTAGACAGTCAAGGAACGCTTATTTTATTTCAGTCTAGAGAGTCACCCTCGCTTCGCTCCGGCGTGAAATAGATATAACTTGTTTTCCCGTAGAAACGAGATAATCTCCCATGGTAGCCTATTTCACTCTCCAGCCCACTAACTATTTGACACAAAAACTACGACAATCTGGCATTTTATTTCGAAATGAAAGGAGGACAAACAAACAAATAAATTCAACGTCAAATTGTATATCGTAGAAAGAGAGAGTGTCAAATATACCAATGCATTCAAATAGTTTACATTAATTGTAAGGTTGCGTTCATTACTGTCATGTAGTAGTAAGGAAAAAGAAAAATGTGATTTTTACGTTTTTCCGTGATTTTTTTTCTAATTTTTCTCTTCATAAGAACCTTCCCTGACGAATATTTGAAAAACATAATTAGGCTAATTAGTACAGCCGTTCTGAGCTTAGCAACATTTTGCCATTCATTTTTATTTATATAGATATAGATGAGCGTCTTTGTATTCCTTTTATAGTATCGTATAATTTGTTTGACTTTGTATTTAGGCTCTTACATATAGCTACCATATTTTATAAAACATATGAGTATTTTTTGCATTTTATTCTCCACTGTGTCTAACAAAAAGTAAAAAAACAATCTTACTTTTTCAACATATATTTATATTAAAATATCGATATTATCGATAGCACATATCGACATGTGTCAATGTCTAACTGGTCTTTGATGAGAGTTCAAAATGTCAAATTTGACAGCTCATAGGTATAATTGGTAAATAAACATAATTTACCTAATAAAACTATTGAAATATGCTACAAACAATTGAAAATATGAAATTATATTAGTTTTTCTTTAGTGATTTACCTTCATGAGGCACCAAAGCAAAGAATAAAAGTCAAAATTCATGTTATATAATGGCGATTTATTTTATGAATTTTATACATCAAAATTCCTTGGATCAAAAAACTAATTTTATAACGTGACTTATTAGTATCTCAATAGTCGCAAAAAATTCTAACAATAAATATTCATACGTTTACGGCACAAATTTACTAGTTTAGATATTTTATATTACACAAAAACAATAGCGAATCACGCGCGCTTCAGTTGAAATTTAAACAATTTTTGATGCGTTTGTTTTTAATTTTGTCAGCATTTAATTAAAATGTTATTTTATTATATAGTAAATAAAACTTTTAAAGTTTGCTTGTATCACCCATTCAGCTTAAAATAAACTAATTTCGTCGTGTAATAAGTGATAAAAGTGCAGCAGGCGAGGTGGTGCCTATAGGCACCAGCGGGGTTTGATGGTAACGCCGGAAGTGGTGCCTATAGGCACCAGCGGGGTTCAAGTGGTTAATATAGATCTTAGCTATCTTACTATATATTGACCATAGACTAAGTAGAGATAATGTTTACTACGATGTATTAAGGCCCTTAAATATAAATTATTTTTATGCAATGGCATCACTATCATTTTGTCATTAAGTTGATTTAAATCAGCCCCGGCCGAGCTCCATACAAGCGCATATTCATAAAACCGAAGGCGAATAAGACGAAGCGGGGGCCGGGGGGGTCAAGATAGTCAAAGAAAGATTTTTCCCGATTTAACCATTATAAATTAAAAATAGCTACATGGGATATGTTAATTAATATCTTATTATATTATAAAATATACTTAAGTTAAATATGCTTAAAATGTTTTTTTTATAAATCATATGTGCTATATATTGATTTATATAATTATATTCTAAATGATTTTAACTATTATCGAATATCTTATATTTTAATTATATTTCATATCAAACATAAAATATCTATTAACATAGGTTTTTATGTTATAAAAATTGATTTATATTTTAGAGCTATGTCATGAATTTGCCTAAATATGGGGACAGTTATGGCATAAATGGCAAGTCAAAATATGCTGTCACTTTCACGGCTATTGTATTTCTTTTGAGTCGCCACGCATCTCTTTCTAAGGGTATGACGTCATATGCGAATCTGGGAGAATTTAGTTCGTAGTGATGTAAAAATCGGTATTCATTACGATTACGATTAAGTAGGGATGTATTTTATCGTAATGTTATCGGTATTCAACAACTGTTATCGGTTTTATAGTAAGGTTTTCATTTTTATGATATTAATTATAATTAGAAATAAAATACAAAGATAGGTTTCTAGTTTTTTTTATTTTACTATTTTAATGCTACCACTAGTTCGGAAAAATGCCTCAGACCTGAGAAGAATTAGCAAGGACTGAGGTCCTTGACGGGATAACCTTTTTTTTTTTAACATTTATAATACATTGTTATTACAATAAAAGGACATTTTTAAAGAATTTTATCAATTGAATACAAAATACAAAAGATAATAACAATGAGACAAAGACTAATACAACGATTTGGTATAAAATATTACAATGCAATAAAATTAGAAGTAACATAGAACAATAGTTTTTGTTAATAACAATATCATATTAAGCGAGTAGTAGGTTTAATTGTAGGTATAAATTAAAATCTAGCTTTTGTTTGAAGTTTTAGCTCTAGAACCACCTTCATCTTCAGTTTATAAAATGCAAAGATTCGAGATTAGCGCATTTGAAAAAACAAACATTTTAATCTTATATAAATTAAAAAAAAAATGCAAATTTCAGTAAAAAATGAATAATAAAATTAATTTTCTTAAAAGCTTAAGAAATTTAAAATCAATATGTACATAGTAATAGTAAAAATTTGGTGTAAAAAGAAATAACAGCTAAACATACTCTAAAATAAAATTTCTAAATGCATATTTCTATCAAATGTAACAATTATAATTAATATATTAAAATTATATACTGCTATAGTAGTATATTTTAAGAAATTATAATATTATTTCACAGAAATCAATTGAAATATTCATACATTATTTTTATACTTAATAGAAACATAATGAAAATGGAAAATTCCAAGTGATTATCTTTTAAATAACCAAGAAATGAAACAAACAAGACTAATAAATATTAAAAGTTAATTAATGAAAAAATATTGGAAAATCATTCACTACTCTGAAGACTAGATGAGTTCAACCATAGCTAGGCCCTTCTGAAACTTTCATATTAAGCAAATTTTCAATTCTTCGATTAAAATTTATACACCTGTGTCTAACTTTTATACATATCATAAATAATGAGAATGCTCTTAAAAATATTTCTCTATGATCTACACAAGTGTACCAAGAGGTATCAAGATTTTCAAATGCTTTTATTAAATCGGGAAATATGTAAACTTTACAAATCTTTGGTAATTGTCTTTTAATTATTTAAATTGCATACCATACTAGAGATGACAGATTCTTAGAAGGATCATGTATTTTATTATTAATGAATAAAATAATCTCAGCTGTGAATAAGCCATTCTCAATATTTACGTTTAATGTATTACAATAATTGTGTTCTTCCTGGAAACTAAAAGCCTTTATCAGGAGACTTATAGATGTTGAAACACTTCAACTGCTGAAACACCTGCGCAGCATATACTTCACCTGTAAATATATTATTATAATAATGTAATACAACAAATAGTCACCATAACTATATAGTATATGAACTAGTAACTACTGTAGATGAATAGTAGCTTATTTAAATATAGTAATAGTTTAGTATTATTAGGGTCTAGGTAGATAAGCCAATTAGGCCCTTAAATAGCTGTTAACATTATACAATAGATAGGCTATAGAGTTGATAAATTGTTTTTAATGGACTGAGCATTACATGGATAAGTGCATTCAAACAATAAACAAACTATTCAATTTTACATATTAGAATAGAATAGTATAATAATAAATAGTATAATAATAAATAGTATAATAATATCAATAGCTTCAAGAAGTTCCTTCTTAAAAACAAATTCATATTAAAGATAATATCCAAGATCTAAAGTAATATAATAAATACTTAATTTACTAAACTGAACAATATAGTTACCTTCATCTTAACAAAAGAGTTTGGATAAATATGCCTGTCAGTAAGTTTGTTAGCCTTGCAGCACCTTTATGGTCATCTACTTTATACAACATATAAACATAATCCCATTGAGCATGCTGACTGCCAAGGAGCAAATTCTTTTTCTGAAAATTATTACTGAAACATTTCAGTAAATGAGGTACATCATACTTATGATAGGTTTTGTTCCCACTTCCCATTAACTTCATAATGGATAGCACTTGATGCATCATTGGCACTACAAAGTATATTTACCTTAGTATCAGAAATTAATGAATTTATTGCAGCTACATTGGCAGAAACCTGGTCAGATAGAGTTACTCTAGAAATAAACCGTTTATAAGAATTTCTATAAGTATACGTTATAAAATTGAAGTGCATCTTTATAAGGCATTCTATGGCATGAAAAATCTTCTGTTTCTTCCTGACAATTCGGAATTACAATGCTTTCCCATGATTACACAACATTAATAAAAAACCAAAAAAAGGAAGAGAAACACTAATGAAGAAATAACAAATTTTGTATCCAAGCACAAATCTTAACTATATCACTGATCTACATTAATCCGCACTTATCCACATTAATTAATACTAATCTACAAATTGATAAAATGTAAATTTTAAGTGTAAAATAATATAAAAAACGGCAAGCCCTCACACCCTAGTCCCCAGGGGCGAGTAATAACGACGGTTAAAACTTGAATATTTCAAAAATGACAAAATATTGCAGTGACGTCACAGTAGTGACGTATGTAACTGCGACAGAAATAAGTTGTTGTCCCACTCGTTGTCGCCAAATGTAGAGATAGCATGCTAGTTACCAAGCAAATGAAAAGGATAGATAGATGCACCAAGAGCTCGTATGGAACTAATTCATCTATTTTATTTGTCATCCATGATTTAAATTTAAAAAACGAAAAAAATAATAACTACCTACCTACCCCGTTTTGTTTTTATTTTTGAATTAGTCTCGATTCTTGAACCTTGATTTACATCTACAGGAGACGTAAGTAAGAATAATTACTTAAAAACGATAACATTACCTGGCAATCCATTTCGTAATAATGATTAAGTATAAATTGTCTTTTAGCCTCCTGTAAAATATATGTTATTTGAATAAGCCCATTTTTGATTTATACCGATAGTTGCCTTTTAACTTATGAATTGACATGTATTTCAAATCGACAATGCCCCCAAAACAAGAGGAAAATTAAAAAATTGGCCGATGTAATAAGAGTGCGGCATCGCATCTTTTTCAAATGAATCTTATGGAATGGTCATTATTTATGAAAGATCACGACCCAGCTATCAAAGTACCCCACATTTTTTTACACAAACCTGTAGACTTTGCTCATCATGTCCGAAAACTTCTTTCTATGGGTATAAATTTTTATCAGCCTTCACTCAGCAGATATTATACTAAAATAACTTGTCTTACTTTTAATGATCACAAGGCTTTGATTCAGTGTTTCGAAAGTAATGAATTACCATATCGCGCCTTTGGCCATCCAAATAAGCGTAAATTGCAAGTAGTCATTAGAGGATTGCCGAAAAATATGGATTAACATGCATTTTGTATGTTAGTGAAACGTGATTATACTATATGTGTGTGTGTGTGTATTCAGCCCTTCTTAACGTCCCACTGCTGGGCACGGGCCTCCCTTCAATATGAGGGGGATCAGGCCGTAGTCCACCACGCTGGCCAAGTGCGGGTTGGCAGACTTCACATGTCTTTCGAAAACTTGCTAGGTTCTCTCAGACATGCAGGTTTCCTCACGATGTTTTCCTTCACCGTAAGGCAAGTGGTAATCATGTTGAAAAAGATTCGCACATGAAAATATCAGAGGTGCGAGACCCGGGATTTGAACCCGCTTCACTCGGTTACCCATGCGAGCGCGTCACCACTGGGCTACCACTGCCTTCTGATTATACTATATGGCTTTAAACAAATACATCTTTTCTACTATGAACACCTTTTATTTAACCAATTATTGTTTATTTTACTTAATTAATATAGTATAGTAATTAAAAAATATATTTACAAACTTATTCAATAATACTTTGAGATTTCTGATCAGGTTATAATTACACAGACTTTATATGTTGCTGTATGCTGTTTTTCAATTTTAAGTCATTGCTTTGTACTCCATCACTAATAGGGGTTACCAAGACCTGAAGAAAATGGTAAAGAATGTAGTAACAAAAATGTTATTTTAAATTTGCATAATAATTCAATAGTAAAATAAAAGAAATTTTGAAGTACCTCTAACTTAACATTCACTGGTATAGTACTCTCATTCAGTTCATACAGAATTCTGTCAAGAGTGTCCACTAATGTGTCTACATCTGTGGAAGTAAAAACCATGGGAGGCTTAAATTTCAACACATTATTGTCTGGTCCATCTCGGCTAATCAAAATTTTTTCTTCTCTCATCCTAAAAAAATGGTATAAATTGTTTTTATTTAATATTTATTATGGATGGTAAAAAATTGGCTGTCTTTTCTTATGATTCACATTTCACACTATTGGTAGAAATGAAACTTCAGAAAAGTTTAAGTAACCTATGACATAATGAGATGAATATAGAGTTATCAGGAGTAGGATAATTATAAGGTTTAATTTTTTTATAATATTTTTACCAACTTTAAAAGTTATTTCACATTTTATTTGACATAAATATACATTACATATTATTCAGTCATTAATTTTATTATTTTTCACTTCCCGTGTAATGTATTCTATCTCAAATAACGGTTACCATGGCAACATGGCAATGAATTCCATCTCATTCTCTCGCCAGCTTAAATCATCTAATAAAGTGTTGCATTTCTATTTTCTGTAATCAACGATTCTAAAGAAGTTTCACTTCAGAAAAACAGTATAAGTCAAAGAAAAATACTTTAAAAATAAACCTTTTACTAATTGCTATTAAAATTTCTTTATTTCAATTAGCACTTACCGCAATTTTTCCAAAAGAAAAAAATGTTTACCTATTTACGATATGTTTGGCCTCAGCCTTAGCCGGTGTCCTGGTCTCCCTGTCAGTTACCAGTTCCACTCCAACAAAAAGTCCCTTACCACGTACGTCACCAATAAGCATATGTTTACGTTTTAAAGCCTCGCATTGTGTGAGAAGATAACTGCCAACTCTACACGCACGTTCTACGAGACCTTCCTCTTCTATTACGTCTAGAACGGCGTTTGCAATAGCACAGGATACTGGATTACCACCGTACTGTAATTATTAAACAGGTGTTTAATTATTAAATATCATATCAAACAAACTTAAAAATATCTCCAATTGTCAAATCAACGTTGACTAATATGCATAATAGTAGGGGAGCCCAAGAGGGGATTTTCTGTAGTTACTCGAGCGCGGCAGATTAACATAAAAGAGGTTACCTTGCACTCTATTGAGTACTTTCACCATAATATAAGTCTTCTATATAAAGGGGCGCGTCTAGGGAAGCCGATTAAAATATTTAAAAAATGTTTTGATAAGGTAGAAATACTTGAAACCGTCAGATTAAGGTGTGGTAGGCTAGTCACATCCTGAAAAGTGTCCAATTCAATAATCTGCCGATTTGCACAAGCCGAAGAGGCAAAAATCAACTATAAAGTTTATGATGATTTTTGCCTCTTCGGCTTGTGCAAATCGGCAGATTATTAAATTGGACACTTTTCAGGATGTGACTAGCCTACCACACCTTAATCTGACGGTTTCAAGTATTTCTACCTTATCAAAACATTTTTTAAATATTTTAATCGGCTTCCCTAGACGCGCCCCTTTATATAGAAGACTTATATTGTGGTGAAAGTACTCAATAGAGTGCAAGGTAACCTCTTTTATGTTAATCTGCCGCGCTCGAGTAACTACAGAAAATCCCCTCTTGGGCTCCCCTACTATAAGTAGTAGGTAATGGGTATAGGTAAGTATATACTGAAGGACTTAGATTTTGTGCGTCCTTTTTCTGGGCTTAAAATTTAATGAAATTTGAAGTTACGTAGGTAGGTTTCCGCGCCCCCCCAACGTGCGTTCACCTTGTCGTGGTGGGGGGGCTCAGTAGTGCCCGGCAATCCAACCGGGCGCGAAGCCAAGAAACGCACAGGGAGGTGGCCCTCTTCGGAGGGCGGTGTACCATGCGGGTTGCTCCTGGTACTTCTCTGATAGCAGAGTGGACTGTGGAGCAACCTCGTGGTTGTTGTGGTCTGCTTCGGCAGACCTGCCGTCGGGGCGTCGTAGTTGAATGCGTAAGCGATCTTGCGACGCCCCATTAAGACGGGGAAGGTTTTGTTGGGTTTTAGTGGGTAGTACTGGCTTTGCCGGTGAGTCCCACACCTCGTGCGTAAATGCATTTCCCAACGTTAAAAAAAAAAAAATAGGTTTCCGCGCGTGTTCCGAAATAAAGCGACTCTAAAACTTTTCCATAACTTGTCAAATATATTAAAAAAGTTTTGTCAAACTACTCCAATATTAGTCTAGTAGGATTATATTGAAATTGAACTTCAGTCGGTAAGACTTAGTTTATGGGTGATCTTTATAGGTATATTTCATTAGAATTCCAATTTTAAAAAATTATCTAAAATCTACATACCTATAATTTTAATTTTCCATTATTAAAATATCCCATTTAAAAATTGTTGTATAAGTCTCCTGTATAGAAGGCTACGAAAGCAATTATCAATATAAATTCATCTTACCGTATTAAAATACTCCACACCAGTGTCGGCAAAACTTTTTGCGATCTCTTGAGTAGTGATGACTGCAGCTACTGGATGACCATTGCCCATTGGTTTGCCCATGGTAACAATATCCGGCACGACATCTTGTGCTTCAAAGGCCCACATGTGGGAGCCCACTCGGCCGAAACCAACTTGCACTTCGTCAGCAATACACAACCCATTCGCCTCTCTCACATATCTATTATAATATAAATATTAAAATTATAAACGATATTTAAAGTAGGTACCTAAATAAGAAACGTTATTGAAAATCGCCACAAAAGAAAAACATATAGGTATAATTATACAGGTAGATATATGATAAACAAGTAATGTTAAAATTAGTAATTTTATAAAAGTGACAATGAATTTACTTCAAGAATAAACGTCTCATGCGCAATTTTAATAAAATGTATAAATTATTATTATTTATATTATTATTATTTACTATTAAAACGCTTAGTTTGATATTGCAAATACTTACTCGTACACACGCTTAAAATAGCCTTTCGGAGGAATAATTTGACCTCCACAACTCTGAAGGCTCTCTGCTATAAAAGCGCAAACACCGCCTTTTTCTTTTTTAACTTTTTCACAAATTATGCCAACTTCTTCTGCATACATACTTCCTAGCTCCTCTTCTGATAAAGAATCTTTTGGATACGTATATTTACCTCGATATACGTCTGGAACCGGTGCCTAATAAGAAAAGAAAATATATTGTTTTATTATTGTCACATTTCTATGAAAATATGTTCCTTTATTTTGTTGATTTATATTAATGTTGAAAAAGAAGCAAACGCCTGTATAATATGTAACAATAAAAAATATTATGTCGTCGGATATATAGCGCGGGTGGACGTATAAACTTTCATCAAACATAATATTATGTTCTTACGTACATATCGCGAGAAAATTGAATTCACTTGTAATAAACGCAGACATTAATTTGAAATTTCTGTTTTATTTTGTGCCCTATATCGGCGAAACTAATAATGCTAATACAAATTGACTTTTCGCTTGTAGTTAGCATTTTCTTGTTAGCCTTACTGGGCTGAGGCTAATGTTAATTGTAAGGTACCAATTTACCTGATTGTTATTTGTATCAAATATAAAAATGTGACGGTAACTTATACTAAATTGTCATCCCTGAACCCGTTCGGAAGGTATATGGCGAACTCACCACATGAACCCAATCTGGCTTGTCTGGCCCTCCGGGTAGGTTTAGTTTGTATGGAGATACATCAATCATAGACGTAAGGTGTCCATGATATGCACTGTAACAAACAGGCGCTAGTAGCACCCTCAAAACACTCTACCCTATCTTATACTCATACATTCCTCACCCTTAATAGATACTTATTTGTTTTAATTATTATATATTATAGTATTAGCATATTTGTTTTTTTTTATTAATATATAATGTATGTTCGAACTAATTGAATTTTAATGTTTTTGGAGCACAAGTACTTTAAACCGAGATAAGTTTCTTGGCATATTTTCAACAAATGATAATTTTAACAACCTAGAACTATAAATGTATATACAATTGAAATAGTTCACTGACTTTCACAATGTAAGAATGCATCAAAATATACCTATTCCAGTTCTATTATCAAAAGAAGATAGTTCATACACTTCAAGATTAAAATTATAAATACTTACTGGTCGAGTGTGATGACATCTTTCTTCTTAGTATGAACTTGGGCTAATCTTAAGGCTAGATCATTGGCCTCAGATCCCGAGTTGACAAAAAAACAAACGGAAAGTGACTCGGGCATAGTCTTCACGAGCCTCTCTGCAAGAATGACGAGCTCGTCATGGAGATAGCGATTGTTAGTCGATATTAAAGACATCTGATTTCTTCCAGCTTCCACTACATGCGGATGGCAATGTCCCACTGAAAATTCGTAGTTTATTTTACATCTATACATATAATAAAATTGTAACTAGGCCGAATCTGTACATTAAATATTTTTTGGAAATTCTTATTGAAATAAACATTATTATCGATACAGACGTCGAATCTATAGTTTTTAGAATTTTTGTCTGTCTGTCTTTACCGCATCACAGAAATACCACTGGAGGGAGTTTGATGAAATTTGTTATAATGATAGCTGGGTCAACATATAGGATATTTTTACCGCGAGAAAATGTCTCATTTCTGAAATAAAATATTAAAACTGCAATGTAAGAGTATACTAATATGTAAAACCTAAGAATTTGGTTTTTGGTCAGCTGAAAGCTGATATGTACAGGGCATATAGTCTTACTGGCACTCATAATGGTACAATGGGAACTAGGAAGCTACTAACCGTGTGCCACGTTGTTGATACAGTCGAGATATCTCTCACCCGTCTCGTCATACATAAATTGGGCTACACCTCGCACTATTTTTAATGGAGACGAACGGAAAAACAACTGGCAGGCGGCGCTGGAACAAATTTACTGTTTCAAATCTCCACCCAGTTTCTGTACCGTAGCGGAACAAGCAATTAATACTAATAGACCGGCCTTGATAAATGTTAGGCTTACTTTATTTATTATCCTTTGTAAAAGCGACGTTTGAAAGAATCTATTAATCAATTAAGTATGTTGGGGTAAGATCGTACGAATTTAATATCCGGCAAACCCGGCAGATTTTCAACCGACTTCCTCAAAAAGGAGGAGGTTCTCAATTCGGCTGTATGTTTTTTTTTATGTTTGTTACCTCTGAACTCCGTCATTTATTAACCGATTTGAACAATTGTTGTTTGAAAGTGTATACTTCCAGATTGGTCCCGTTTAATTTTCAAAAAAAAAATACCACCCCTGAGGGTGGAAAAATAGCTAATGATGAATTACTTAACCTACTTCTAATTGACATATTGACTTGAAATTTGCGAGTGTTTCTATTTCCGTTGATAGTACAGTGGTTCGGTATTGTTGACCTGATCTGATGGTAAGGCCAGAAGGTGGATAGGTAGGACTCTTCAACGGCTAATACTTAGTAGGTACTTTGAGTTTGGGCTTAATTTGTTTGATTTGACAAGCCTAACACGTTTGAATTCTTACTTTGCTACTACTGTCTACACTAAAAAGGGAAATATAAAAACTTTTTAACAAAAAAATAAAAACTGACTTCAAACAAAAGCACTAAAATGTAAAAAATAACTAACGTATAAAGTTAGAACTATTAAACTTACGAAGACAGCAAAACTTACAGCTTTAGAAAGTATTTTCATTAACAATTTGGTCCATATTCGAGAATTTTGACGTATACTGATCTCGAGAAATTAATTTTTTCGTCGTACTCTTTCAACTACTCGAAAATCCGTCCGGTATTACCACAACGTACCTTAATATTTTAAGAATAGGTACCTATTATCAAGGAATCTAATATCTAGTTATAAGAATTTCAAGTCCTATTAAACTTACCCAATGTGTTTTTCTCGCAGCTTAATGGTTTCTGATTTGGGCATTGACTGCTGGTACGCCATCTTCTAAATCGAATCTTCGTATGAATACATCAATTGAACCAATTAGGTTGACGAATAAATTTGAAAATAAAACAGATAGATCATCTTACTAACATCATACAATTTAATTTAATATTATTTGTATTTTGAATTATGACTTCTAAATTCTAATATGTATAAATGAAAACGTTACAGCTTTTCTATCATATCCTTTTCGGGATAAAATCAAAATGTTTAATGGGAATAGGTATATCATATTAATTTATAGATTATTTATAGAAATATAGTAATAAATAAAATGTAGCTTTATAAAAAACAAAATATTTCTTTTAGTAACATATTTGGAAAGAGGCTCACATCGAGGAACATATTTACCTCTACCCTTAGCACTTGCCTCTCTACTCATGAATTGATTATTATAAATTATAATATGATACAATTATACCTAGTTTCTTACCTTAGAAGTTTATAATTAGAAAACGATATACAAATATAGTAAGGTCGCGTGAATATAGTAAAACAGATAAGTTAATATAAGATGATATAGCGTCACGTGCGGCGCTTGAGCAAGTAGTGATGTAATAAATTTGAAGACGAGTTATTATATACAGGCAGGCGGCGGCGCGCACGCCCTCGGTGCGACCAATGAAAACAAAAGAATTCATACTATCAGTACAATAGCATACTTGATAAGCGCACATGTTACAAGAAGTCACCGGCCACGCGGGTGATGCCGCGCCGCCATGAACGCGATGCATGCTAGTTAAAGGGAAGATCTCACCAATTGACGTCATCAGAATATTTATTATTTATTTGATTAATTTTTTAACACAAAATTATTTAAATTATTAATAATGTACATTTTTATAACAATTATCTTACTTTTTACTAAATATACCTATATACGAGTAGGTACTTAAATACTTGTAGGTTTTCGTGATAAAAAAATTCCACAAGTTGGCCTTTACACAATACTAACGACCTACGCTCGCTTTGCTCCTATGTTTGTAGTAGCCTTTATGGTACTTTAGGTCATAGTGCCTATATGTGTACAAAATTTCATCCAAATCCGTTTAGCGATTTCAGTGTGACTAGTAGTCCGAATATAAGACTGTATAAAAGATACCCAGGGACGAAACGAGGATGAGTCGCTTGTAATAAATATTTTATAGTATACAGCGTTTTTGTAAGTAAAAGACGGTGATCATATTAAGCTACTTAATATGTTATGCTGAACTGTGACCGAATGATAGGTACATATATTTGAGAATCTATGCCGCTATTGAAACCTTAAACAAAAGTTTTATTTGCTAATTACCTACACGCTTTAGTACAATTATCTATATGATAATATAAACTATATTTGTTTGTCACGAGACGACACATTAAATTTGCGTCTTTTTATTAATAACACTAGCAGAACTCCCGGCTTCGCCTGCGTTCAATCTACAAAAAAATATTTTATACACCGACTCACTCTCGGTTTGCTCGGGTTCGTCGCTATGTTTTTATATAATATATAATATAGTTTTACAATAACGTATGGAAGTCTGCCCGATTTGTTGATATTTATGATTACTGCTCCGCTCCCTTAGGTTGTGGCGTAATGATATATAAACTATAGTCTTCCTCAATACACAGGCTATCTAATGCAAAAAGAATTTTCAAATCGGATTAGTAAGTAGTTTCTTAGATTAAGGCTTTCAAACAAACAAACAAACAAACAAACAAACAAACAAACTCTGCATCTTTGTAATATTAGTATAGATTTATGGTAAATTGTTACAATATTTTATAAGTACTTGGGCCTGCAAGTTGCAGGCTGCAACTAGTGTGTATGTGCGTTGATATGCCATTTAAGTAATATGATTCCTCTTATATTATACAAATTAATTATGCACGTGAGAATTTTCCTATGCATTTAATTATTTATAAGAATTATTTACTTATATTTCGTCATTTGTGGTAGATAACATGTTATTTGGCCACTATTGAAATCGTTGAAAATAAATCGTTAAATACTAAATAGTAAAGTTTTAAATATCCTTTAAAACAGATAAGTTATAAATTATAATCCATACTAATATTATAAATGTGAAAGTGTGTTTGTTTGTTTGTCTTTCTTTGACGTGAAAACGGAATGATGGATTGGCGCGAATTTTTGTGTGATGATAGTTGGAGGGCTAGAGAGTGACATAGTCTACTTTATACCGCGGAAGGTCATCTACTTCCCACGGGAAAACACGTTATATTACAACCGAAAAAAATATTTATGATCAGAATTACTTGAAACTTGGTATTAATTCTCGTGATTTATCATTTATCAAAATTCATCTGATAAAGGAGTAAAATATGTTGTTTGTATCAAGCCTACCTTTTTAGTTTTTTTTTGTAGTTTTAGCGCGACCGAAGCCGCGGGTTCTGCTAGTTAATGATATGTTGTTTCTTAACGATAACTCATGTATAGAAATGTCATCAATTTGTAAGTACATCCTACATCTACACTGACAGAGCGTAACATAATTTATATATAGATTTTATATTTAGATCTAAGACATCTTTTGAATATCTAAATTTTGCTTTACCATTTTTATGCCTGTTGTTCATTATTATTCTATTTTTAGTGTAATCTAATTTTGGCCTTATTGTAATTCTCTTTTTTGTACAATGTGCAATCTTAATACTGTAACGCTGTTCGATTACCAAATAAATAAATAATTTATTCATATAGAATATCTATGCAATATTACACTTTAATCATATCTTTTAATTTATTAGTGTCATGGTCCTCTTATAGTTCCACAAATTATAATTAGATATTCATATTACTTATCGTTTAAATTCTAATAGCAGAATAGCAGTGGCAGCCCATAATTGATAAAGTGCTTGTTTAGTTGGTCAAGTGAAACTTCAAACTCAGGACTCGAACCGCCGTGAAATTCAAGTGCAAATCATTTGCAAACTGATTACCATTTATCATACGGGGTAGGAAAACATCATGAAAAAACCTGCATGCCTACAATCATCCATGTCTACAAGTCCTGAGAAATTTGTCGAAAGGAAAATTATGTGTGAAGTCTCTAGTCTGATTTTCCTTGCACTAGGCAAGGCCCGTACCCAGCTGTGGGACATAATTTAAAGGGTTTAATTTTATGTACATATTTTCAAAATTGATGAAGGATAATCGCTTATAAATATGTACCTACGAGTACCTATAAAGAACTACTCATCAGATATCAAATAATGATTTTCTTCCGCGTCTATTCTTATCCAAGTGTGGGGTATCGGAGATCGAAATGGCCTTCAAGTTATGAGTGGATGCTTGTGGTTACAATTGGCAGTCATTTTGTTCCTAGTCTCTAATGATAGGTAATATTTTATAATATTTATTATTTATATTTGTTTTTTTTTCTAATATAAAAATATGTGTACCTAAACATTCAACATTACCTAAGGAAAAACCAACGATACAATTTTAAATATTTTTCTCTTGGCACAGGTATTTTAACAACAACAAATCGACTCATTCATGGACCTGGTTATTGATCTCACTCATTTATTTCTGTCTGCCTATTTCCATATATCACATATAATTTTATTGCTCAGGTGTTTCTGCGACAATATAATATCACAGTTTAACAATTACATTACAGTTGGGAAAGTGGAAACGAATGTATGTACTTGCGAAGAGCAACAGGCGCAAATCGCGGCCCCCGATCGCGCTTAGTTTGTGCGCTCGAACGCTGGGGCCTGACGGGATCTTGTAAGTCGCGAGCGAGTTTTACGAGAGTCTTTGATTACATTAATTCTTTCGGCGGGTTACAGTTACCTCCCGCTGATTTTTTTGACTAACGACTAATGACTAATGAACTAGATAAAAACTTAAAAAAAACCGACTTTCAAATTTCAAATCTTAAAATATTGTCGGCTGTCACCGACTTCGAAAACTGATTAGGTAACAATTCTAAATGAAAACCCCCGTTTAGTAGTTTTTTACATTTTAGTGCCTGGAAGTCGGTTTTTTTTTTAAGTTTTTATTTGTCCAATTTTAGTTTAGACGTAACAAGCAGGTAATTTGTTAGACGAAAGTTTTTTAATAACATGTTCGATTAAGTAATTTATTTAAAAAAATATTTATTTGTTGATTTAAAAAAAACGCTTGATCGATTTCGATAAAATTTATATGGGACCACCCTTTGAAATAAAAAAAATCCAAATCAGTTTAGGCGTTTTTTAGTAATCGGTGAACATACATAGAAAAAAGGTTCCCACGAATTGAGAACCTCCTGCTTTTTGGAAGTCGGTTAAAAACCATTTTAGGCAGAAAAAATCAGTTCATTTGTAGAAAACAATATTTTAGAGACATTATTTAACGTATTAAGTAAAGTAGAATTTAAATTACGACAGTGCTCATGTTTCCCTCAAACTTTGATCATAATATTATTGTTTATCTAAATGTTTATTACATAATTAAATTTAATAATAGACATCTGAAAACATCTATATATACATAAAATGCTTTGTCCTGACTGACTGGTCGATCAACGCACAGCCTAAAGCTCTGGTCGTAGAAACGTGAAATTCGGAGGACATATTCCTCATACAGTGAAGAGAAATGATTTTTGAAAATCATCCACTAAAGGGGTAAAATAATAGATAAAAGATTGTATGAAACTCTGTTATTCTTAACGGGAAATGCACGGAAAGTGTTACATATTTAGCTTTAAAATGAGGGTAAAAGAGGGTGATAAAGTTTATATGGGCAAACAATTATTTATGATCTGAATTACTTGAAACTTGGCATTAATGCTATTCAATGTAATTAAATAAATACTGTAACGCGGGGTTTTTACAAACAACGGTGATCGCGGGGTATCGTGTCGGAACATGTACGATCCTGTAGGGCCGTGTTTCGTACGATCGTATAGTTTAGGCGCCCGCGCCCCCCCGTCTCCCGCGAACGCGTGAGCGACGGCGTGGCTCGACCAGGTAGAGAGCCGCGAGCGCCGAACGCGTAAACATCTGTATCATAACGATCCTCCACGACTCTCATTTTCGCGCAGTTGTAAGATTTTATGTAATTTTTGTGTAACTTCCATAACCATAAGTTTATCTTATCAAACCTCAAGTGAAATAAATATATTTTAATAGACTGTTGTGTACCTATTAAACTGGCGCCCATACTAGTGGCTCGAACTTTTAAACTTATATACTAGTGCGTGAAGATGCCTATGACGAGGAGAGGGGAAACGCTTCGGCAGCAGCGAGGGGATGATGCCGCAGAGGGAGAGGAGAGCACCATCGAGCACGGCCACGTGGACGGAGCTGCGCGAGCCGGCTCGACACAGCAACCAGCACCCCAGCTCCCCGAACACTTCCTATCCACGCTGATGGAAACGATCACGCGTGCGCAAGTGGAAGCAAATAGAAGCCTTATCAATTCTCTGATGACGTCCACCAGTGAATTTAGGGCCTCCACCCCAGTCGTGGCCTCTCAAACAAATAATGTGAACAGCGGGAGTGGTACTGCTGCCAGCGTCGCGAGTGTCGACGCCAATTTTACTAAGTGCACGGCGCGGTTCAACGGGTCGTCCCAGGACGCAGAGGTATTAGAAGCGTTCCTGGATGCCGTCGAGATATTTAAGGAGTGTGCGGCCGTGAGTGACGAGCTCGCACTCCGCGGATTGCCGATGTTGCTGGAGGGTGAAGCGGCAGTATGGTGGCGCGGCGTTAAGGCGTCGGTGACTACATGGGTGGACGCGGTCGCCCGCCTACGCGCGGCGTATGGCGTGGCGCAGCCCGCACATCAGATTCTACGGCAGATCTTCGCTACGGAGCAGCAAGAAGAAGAACGCGCCGAGTCGTTTTTGTGTAAAGTGCGAGCGTTAATTGCAAAGTTACCGTATAAGCTCGATGAAATAGTGCAAGTTGATATTTGTTACGGGTTATTACACCGACGTATTGTTAAAAGAGTTTCCCGCGATAATGTTCGTAATTTAGATGACTTAGTGTATAAAACGAGGATCGCGGAGGATATGTATAAAACTCTTAAGGTAAATAAGGATAACAATAATAGTAATAATTGTAAAAACGCGATTTCACGAACATCGGTCACTACTACCGGTCGCGATCTCACTCGATCGAGTTTTGATAGTACGAACGCGATCACTCCGCGTAGTAATAAAAACAATAGGCCCCGATGTAGTTATTGTAAATTATTTGGGCATATGAGTGAAGAATGTCGCAATCGTGAGAAGGTTATTAACAATAATAATAATGATAAACGTTTGTATAGCGATAGCACGCGTAAGGGTATACGTTGTTATGGTTGTGGCAAGGAAGGTGTCGTGAGGTCGAAATGTGATATTTGTGTGAAAACTTTAACGAATTCGGATGGTAAAACTTCGTTCAATAATTTGGATGTAGATTTTAATAATCACGATAATTGCGTTAATAATAATAATAGTAGTATAAGTAATACAAGTGCGTCATGTATTAAGTTAACTAACGTGAGTACGCGTGAATCGTATCCTATGGTTAATATATCTGTTATGGGTCGTACCGGAGTGGCGATAGTGGATACGGGCGCTACGCATAGTATTGCGAGTCCTTTATTATATAAAATTTTAGTAGACTTGGGAGTACATTTTAGTAAAGTTAAACGATTTGTACACCTGGCTGACGGTACACAAGGGTGGAGAGACTTGTTGACGGCCGAGGTAGATATAGATATCGAAGGCCATAGTGTAATGTGTCAATTACTAGTGTTGCCAGGTTGTGACACTAGAACACTTCTAGGTATAGATTTCTTATCTCGGGCCGGAATGGTAATAAACGTTGCCCATCGCACTTGGACATTTATGGATAGTCCCGGACAGTGCTTTAATTTTATTTATTCGTACACACTTGACCCTGCAGGTACAGATTTATTGCACGCCGCATCTGATGAGCTGATGTTGCGCGCAGACGAAGGATCTAAGTTAACCCAGGAGCAACAGAATAGAGAATCTGTTAAGTTTTTAGGACACGTTATTGTACCAGGCGGAATCCAGGTGGATCCTGACAAGACGGCGGCTATTGATAATATGCCCGCCCCTCAGAATGTTAAACATTTAAAATGTTTCTTACAAACGGCGAGTTGGTATCGCCGCTTTATTAATAATTATGCTGAAATCGCGAGACCTCTTACGACACTCCTGAAGAAATCAAGTGCCTGGCGATGGGACGCCGAGCATCAGGAGGCGTTTGAGCGGATAAAGCGTCTCCTCGTATCCGCTCCCATTCTGCGTCAGGCGGACGAGTCGAAGCCATTCGTTCTCTGCACCGACAGTAGCGCTTACTGCCTCGGGGCTGTTTTAATGCAGGGAGAGGGACACGATGAGAGACCGATCGAGTACGCAAGTCGTCTTCTCACTAGTGCAGAGAAGAATTATTCTACGACGGAGCGAGAGGCACTCGCCGTCGTGTGGGCGTTAGGTAAGTTCCGCGGTTACGTAGATACTGCGAAGGTAACGGTTAGGACGGACCACCAGCCTTTGCGATGGCTAATGAGTCAGAGGTCACCTAGTGGTCGGCTGGCTAGGTGGGCCCTAACATTGCAAGAGTTCGACCTCAACATCCAATACACACCGGGACGCTCGAACGTGGTAGCGGATACGCTTTCGCGACCAGTTTGTGCTGAGAACCAAGGTGAGTGCGAATTATGTATGACAGTCGTTGACTTACCAAAGAGGAGTAGTGGTGATATCCGCAGCAATCAACTGTTAGATCCAGAGATTCGCAAAATCATTGAGGACATGGAGTCTGACGAACCTTCTAGGGGGAGGCCATGGTCCGATCGTGGGTACACTATTTCCGATGGTATACTTTATAGATATAGCTTAGAGTCAGACGATGGAGAAGAATGCTGTATTGTTGTGCCCGAACACGAACGCAGGCAAGTGATGGCTGAACTCCACGACGCGCCTATGGCAGGACATTTCGGCGTGGAGCGCACTTTAGGCCGTGTTCGCACTAGATATTATTGGACAGGTATGCGCACGTTCAGTACTAACTATATAAAGGGGGCTGCTGACCAGAGACGGCGATCGCCGCCAGAGTATAAGGTAGGCGATATGGTGCTACTTAAAACGCAGGGGCCGAACGATGCAGGACGTGGACAGACGGCGAAGTTAATCCCACGCCGGGACGGCCCATACAAGATAGGTAAGGTAGTTAGTCCCACTACGTACGGGTTAGAGAACGTACAGACCGGAAGAGATATAGGGAAATATCACGTTTCGCACCTCACGCCATTTACCGGCCAGATAGAGCCTCCCGTTAGGGAAAAACGTAAACGTGGTAGGCCGCGTAGATACCTAGACTAGCCCAACTGTGAGGACACTTAGTTAGGCTAGAGGGGGAGAGTGTAACGCGGGGTTTTTACAAACAACGGTGATCGCGGGGTATCGTGTCGGAACATGTACGATCCTGTAGGGCCGTGTTTCGTACGATCGTATAGTTTAGGCGCCCGCGCCCCCCCGTCTCCCGCGAACGCGTGAGCGACGGCGTGGCTCGACCAGGTAGAGAGCCGCGAGCGCCGAACGCGTAAACATCTGTATCATAACGATCCTCCACGACTCTCATTTTCGCGCAGTTGTAAGATTTTATGTAATTTTTGTGTAACTTCCATAACCATAAGTTTATCTTATCAAACCTCAAGTGAAATAAATATATTTTAATAGACTGTTGTGTACCTATTAAAATACTGTTTAAAGCATTTTTCGAAATTCATTCCATAACAGGGTAAATTGGGGGATGAAAGTTTGTATGAAATGCTGTAATCGATGCACGGAAAGTGGTATTAACATTTGAAATGAAAAATAAAACAATAAAAATATAAATTTTAATCGAAATTTATCTCTTAAAAGGGTTAAAGGGGGTTGTGCTGTTTATATGATAGCTTAAATGAAAAAAAAATTATTTACAGAATATGTAATCTATGTTTAACATCTTTTAATATAGGTACTGGATATTTTGAGTTATGATCGATAAAATTAAATTTGTTTTCCTTATATCTTTAAGAACACGAAATCTTACACGAACTTATTTTTGCAAATAATAAAGACTAATGTATGCATAGCGAAAAAGTTAGTTTCTTTTTTCCGTAATTCGGTTTTGGTTTTTCTAGTCCAAAAATAAAGTGTCACGTAAATATCTGGCAGTGCAAAACATGTAAATGTAATAAGGTAGGTACTTGTAAATAAATGATAACATAATAGTCATATTTATTTTATTTTTCTTTTTTGACAGTCCTTGCGCATTTGCGACTGATACCGTAAACACCTACACGGACTGCGGTGTAGTCCGACATCAAAGGCGTTTCCCAACTGGATTGTGGTAATATGCAGGGGTCAATAGTCAATACCCAATTTTGGCAATAAGTCCTTTCATTTGATATGCTGCATACTACTATACCATTAAAGTTTTATCACTACTACCATCTTTTACAATTTTTCAAGGTATGACACCCGAAATTGACTTTAAAAATTTGAATTAATTTACGTTTTGGGTTACCTAACGTTTTATAGTATGTATTTACTGAGATGTTTCTAAAATAATAAAAATGCAACAAACCCACCGTGTCCGCGGCCATCACGGGTCATAATAAATAAACATGAAACGAGTGTAATAGTATACCTACGTAATGCCCTTACATAAAGTAAATATATAAAATTTATACAAGTATAATAACACGACAAAAATTCTTACATCGTATGACTATCTCTACAATATCAAGGATCGTAATATTTATGTACCTCGCCTGTTCTGCGATATTGCTGGTAAAACGTGTTAAAAAAATGTTCATTGCGTGTTGTATTTCAAAACTGTGGTCATTCTACATGAATCACATTCTGTAACACCAAGGCATGTTGTGTTCGAAGCGTTTGGCAATACTCCAATGCGAGCACCGTTATGATATTTTATATTTTAAAATAGAACGATTCTTTTCCGTGCACTAGAGTTAAACTATATATTCTTCAAAGCTTTTTCAGCGCAAGATAGAAAGCTTAAGGGTTTATATTGTTCAAATAAGAAACGCCTTAAATTTCATGTAGTCGTGTAGTAAAAAATATAATTATTGGTTTTATAAATTCCGAAATAAATGTTCATTCAATATCTAATAAAATACAAATATTCTAAAATATAACTACATATATTTATACGAGGGGCGGTTAATAAATGTTATTTTGTTTTTCGATACCGTCGCCTTTTTAGCATAATACAATTGGAATATCGTTTTTATAAGCTTTATAGACTCTTTATCCTAAGCACCTAAAAATTCCTGTACTGCAGCGACTACTGATTCATAATTTTCGAATCTCTGTCCTCTCGGGGATTCCTACAACCTTGGAAATAGATAGAAATCACTAAGGGCGAGGCCGAGTGAATATGGAGGATGCTCACTTGAGCATCCTGCATGAAATACATATTTCGGAGTCAGCATCTTGAATTGCAACCATAGCGGCGGATCTGTGAGCCGCGGCGTTATCATGATGAAACAAAATAATTTCTGCAGTTTGCCTTACCGTTTCTCGCGAATTTGTTCTTTGGAACTTGTTGTAACAGTTCCACATAAGTACGAGAAATGTTCAGCCTGGTTTTTTTTGTGCATCGGTAAGCATTATGGGACCCAATGCGCGGATACTTTTTATCCCCTAGCGTTCGTGTAAAATGGTATGAAAACTACCAGTCGAAATCTTTGTTTCTTTGGCTATAAAACCGTGATCGTGACGACGATCTGCTGAATTATTTTTTTCGACTTTTTTGACCATTTCTTCGGTCACTACAGTTGTGGGCAGCCCGAGCGAAGATCATTTTTGGTGGATCTTCCATGTTTACAACGCACCATCTTACAACTTTAGAATATCCTGTATGGATAATATAATGTGTCAATTAATTCGTCCCGTAGCTAATTTTTCAAGCATAGATACCTAATTAATAACTGCGCGCAATTCATTTTTTGAAAGTTATCGTCGAAATGAAAATGAAAACGTAGTCGAAAATGAAAGTCGTCAGTTCTTTTGTTTGCACACTGCAAACAAAAGACTTTCAAAAATAAAGTTGTAACTAAGCCGAATCTGTACATTAAATATTTTTTGGAAAATCTTATTGAAATAAACGTTATTATCGATACAGAGGCTTTTGATGACATTTGGTATGGTGATAGCTGGTTATCCGGGTCAATATTTAGCATACTTTTTACCGCAGGAAAATGTTTAAGAGTATACTAATATGTAAAACGTAAGAATTTGGTTTTTGGTCATCTGAAAGCGGGCGGAGCCGCGAGCAATGCTAGTACTGAATAAATGTATTAATTACCACTTGCTAATACGATAAAGGAAAACGGCGTAAGGAAATCTCAAGAAAGTTTTAAACCTAACTAGTTTTCGAAGAGACGAAATTCCGCTTACTTGCATTTGACCAGCGTGATGGGCATTGGGCTATCGCCTGATCTCCCTCGCCTTGAGACTTAGCAATCGGACGTTAGAAGGGCTAAATTATAGGAGTAAATAGCAGATAGGTATCTAATTCTAAGCAATCTAAATTATAGTACGTAGAATGGGTTTGTGATGAAACCTTCTCGTCTTTACCATTATAATAAATAGTAGGTACTACGCGATTGAAACGTCTAAACATTTCTGCAGAATAACAAGTGATAGTGCGTATGACATATGTTTTTATACAAATAACTAGCATTGCCCGCGGCTCCGCCCGCGTTCAGATGACCAAAAACCAAATTCTTAGGTTTTACATATTAGTATACCTACTCTTACAATGCAGTTATTGTATTTTTTCTCAAAAATTATGTATTTAACAGCGGTAAAAAATATAACCAGTTATCACCATACCAAATTTCATCGAAATCCCTCCAGTGGTTTTTCTGTGATGCGATAACTGACAGACAGACAGACAAAAATTCTAAAAGCTATAGATTCGGCCTCTGTATCGATAATAATGTTTATTTCAATAAGATTTTCCAAAAAATATTTAATGTACAGATTCGGCTTAGTTACAATTTTATTACATGTATAGATAAGAACTGTTTTTTAGATTTCATATACATTTATTTGTACAGTGGCAGTGGTAGTCCAGTGGTAACGCGCTCGCTGGGGACACCGAGTGAAGCGGGTTCAAATCCCGGGTCTCGCACCTCTGATATTTTCATGTGCGAATCATTTGACATGATTACCGCTTGCCTTACGGTGAACGAAAACATCGTGAGGAAACCTGAGTGTCTGAGAGAACCTAGCAAGTGTGAAGTCCGCCAACCCGCACTTGGCCAGCGTGGTGGACTATGGCCTGATCCCCCTCGTATTGAAGGGAGGCCCGTGCACAGCAGTGGGACGTTAAAAAGGGCTGAATACAATACATTTATTTACATATTATTTATTTTATTTGTTTATTAAATGCTCTAAACTGTACCGAGCAGTCTTAAAATAGATCATCTGTTTATATTATGTAACCTTTAGCGATAGTGAAAACAAAACATTTGTTAGAGGCTTTTCCATGTCACCTATGCTATCTAATTGTATCTGCCAAGCACCTATCTCTTATTTGCAAGAGTATGCTAACAGAATATTCAACTGAATAAAACTATACAAAAATTAAATGTACTTATGTCATTTAATTTTTGTATTATTATTCTATCGATAAACATTCCGTTTTTATTTCCAGCATAAAGTCCAGATAAATAGAAAACATAGTAATATCAACAAATAAATTCTAAGCGGCGTTGGATATGAGCATAATAATTATTATTTATCAGAGACGAAGAAATGAAAATGCGGTGGCGGATGTGCGGCGGTTGTCGGTTAGTCCGCAACTCCGCATACCTAATGACACATCCGCGGCAGGAGACCCTCGCGTACGTAGTCACGTACGCGGCTAGTCAGCCGGCACTAAAATCTTCAGAAATATGAACATTTCAGCGGGCAAGACACTTCGCAATTCCGGACGGAAGTGTTTTAGAACCACTTGGTATGTCGTAATTTGACAGCCAAAATATTTACGAATTAAATTGAAATAGATCTTAAAGTTTGCTCTGATTGAAGTTGTAACTTTATAGTACCTAGGTGGGTATACGTATGGCTAATATGAAAATATAATACGTATGTTCCGACCAAAGTATTAAATTTTATCTTAAACGTTTAGGTAATGTTGAATATTTTTCGATATGACTTTACTTATCTAATTCAGAAGTTTAAATGAGCAAATCTAGTGTTTTTCGATATTAGCACGGAGCAAATGTTATCCTATTTTTATAGCATATTATAGAGGTTATCATTTAACTTTAAAAGTAAATGATGTCTCAGAAACAAAAAGAACATAACTTAATTTTGTTTATTTTACGTATATTAATTTCTAATACTTATTTGTAATAGGTATGTACCTATTTACATATTATAACGCTTAAGTACCTAGTTCCTACACTGTTTCCTATAATTATTATTCAGCTGAAGATTTTTGGTTGTTACTTTGTTTTTTTTTCGCTTGAACGTGCTTATCAGTGGAATTGTCGGTTAAAAATGATTTTTGCATTTCCCTTCTTTATTAAAAAAGAATATAATAGGCTCTCCATCATCACGCTATATTCCTTAGGGGCATAACAATGACTTTACAGTGTGTAAGTCAAGAAGTAAGTCGAAGAAGAGGACAGAAGACAACCACTCAATTTCTAAGCTGTGTATAGATGTTTGTACAAAATACAATATTTATTCAATATTGTGTGCCTAAAATGCGAGCAGAGCGGCGGGCACAAACCAATTAAATATATATTTAATAAGTAAACAGAGTAGAAACTAATTATTTTAATTTTGAAACTGATTAAAATAAATATTTAACAGTAACAATGTGACTCTAACAAACTTTAATTGAATCTTGAATTGCTTTTATTACAAATTTGCTTTTGTGAAAGCCTTAACGAAGTGGAAGGTTTGTAATTGAAACTTCTATTTTCAATAGTCTTTTCACTATCAATAATCAAAGTTATTAGTAAATAGTTGCCATATACAACGAATGAATTCGAATTAAAACTTTAAAGGTACGTCCACTCCAGTGCGCTTTCATGTTCATCTTGCGTTTTCATCTGACGAATGAATGAAGTATGTGCTAAAACTAGTTCAACAACAGCGCATGCCCGTAGCGCACACTCGTCCATCACTAGTGGGTTTACATGCAACATTCAGAGTGTTTTACATGAAAAAATGTCGTATTTTTTAATTTGGAACTAGAAGAAATTGATTCTGTAACAGTTAATCGTGCTCATTACGTATATTCTATAGTACCACCAATCGGACTTTGGCAATCAACTTAGACACAGCCAGTGTCAAAGCCAGTATCTTACGAGATACCGACAGCCATTCACAGAGCATCCCGACCGCCCCGATGACGTGCAGGAGAGTCCACGAGAGACCCAGCAGTAGCTCCTTTAGGGTGGCGGGAGAAGATGCGCATGTCGGCGCCTCCTCCCCCCTGGCCGACGGCGACGAAGAGGGTCTGCTAAGGCGCTAGCCTCGCGTTCCCTCTCCGCCGTCTCCTTCAGTGAGATGACGGTCTCGCTGAAGGAGACCATCGCCGACCAGGACCTCTCGTCATGTAGCATGGCTCCAACCACGCTACACAACGAAAGGTCTCCACCCACTACCGCCATCAGGGCATAGCGCTGGGGAGCCCAAGCGGCGCATTCCACGAGAGTGTGGTGCAAGGTGTCCACGGACGCACCACACTCATGGCATGCGGGCGACGATTCCCGACGCGCAACCTGAAACAGATACTTACCAAAGCACCCGTGCCCGATAAGCATCTGCGTCAGCCTGAACGTCAGGACACCGTGTGGCCTCCTGAGCCAGCGAGACAGGTACGGACGAACCGCACCCACCGTCGCCAGGCCACCGCCGGAGTCCCCAGTTCCTCCAACCAGCGCCGGATCAGAGCCTAATCTGCTAGGCGTCTGATCTGAGCGACTCCCTCCCACGGCGGACGTTCCCCGCGCGCACGCTCACTCGCCCGAAAAGCCAAAGCAACCTGAATCTTCAACGATTTCTAATTATAACTAGTTAAATATTTTCTATTTTCATAAATGAGTCTCCAGTAGCCAAAAATCTAAGGGTAATTGCTAATTTTATTTCAGCAGGTATCGCTTCTCGATAATTTAAGTGTTTTGTTTCGTAATTTTTGGGATTCACTATTTTCAAAAGCTTGTTAAAAGTGACTTTAGACATTCGTGTAGATTTTAATTTAAAAAGGATGTCATTGTTTAGCTCTAAATCTTTCAATATCGTGTTACTATCGCGTTTTTTCCTTGTAAATAGTTAAGACTAAATAATATGTCCCATTTGACGACTGACTTGAAAGTTGAAGACGCAAGATGAACATGAAAGCGCACTGGTGTGGACATACCTATAAACGGTTATTTATGTGTAAAATCACGATTTGGAGGACAATCTTAGTATTAACTTGAAACTTGCCATGATTTTATAATATACTAGCAGAACCCGCGGCTTAGCTCGCGCTAAAAATACAAAAAAACCTCTAAAAAGGTAGGTTTCATACAAACTTTCATCCCCTATTTTACCCCCATAAGGGATGATTTCGATAAATGCTAAAACACGTATATATTTAATTCCTTTGAAGAGTAATAATACCAAGTTTCAAGTAATTCTGATCATTAATATTTTTTGTGTTATATTATAACGTGTTTTCCCGTGGGAAGGAATTATTATCCCGGAGTAAAATGTATCCTATGTCACTCTCCAGCCCTCCAACTATCTCCACACAAAAAATCACGACAATCCGTCACTCTGTTTTGACGTGAAAGAAGACGTCAAACAAACAAACAAACTTTCACATTTATAATATTAGTATGGATTATAGATATACATATTTATTATACAAAATTAAAATGAAAATATACATATATAACAAAGTAAAAACACGATACCAATTATCTTCTATATAAATAATAATGAATGTTGCTAAGCGCAAAACTCGAGAACGGCTCGACCAATTCAGCTAATTTTTTTATAATAAAGCGAAAGTTTTGATAAAGAGAAAAATATAAAATATTAAATATATAGGTATATATAAAATAAAATCGTGTTAGTTACACCATTTATAACTCAAGAACGGCTGGACCAATGTTTATGATATTAGATTTTTTGGATTTCACTTAGTCCGGAATAGGATAATAAGTATTAAGTATAACATCAGAAAATTAACGAAAAAATATATATGGCTAAAGCTGGCTACTGATTTTTTATATCTATTTAAAACGTAGGTAGCTAGTACTTCCCGGGGGAGAAGCCAACTCCTACCGGGCGCGTCCCTAGGTGGCGGATAGGGGAATGCCACCCGCTTAGGGCGGCGGGTGGTACCGGAGAAATCCGGCGCGGACCAAATGGCTTGGGTGGGGCCGCTCGTCTAGGACTCGAGCCGAAGACGTTGCGGCCACCGGTGGTGGGACCGCTTGGTCCCACAACCGGATGATGGGTGCCGGTTGCAGGACTGTGGTCGCAGGCCCGCATACGGCGGAGGGGTAGGCCGCGGCGGGAGAGGAGTGCCGGTATTTCGGTGCGCCGTTCTCCCTACCTTCCGCGGCCTAGACGGGGCCGCCACCGTTTGATGGCGGACGCGGTGGGGCTGCAGGGGAAGAGGAGTGTCGGTGTTTCGTTGCCGCTCTCCCTGTCCTCTGCAGCCGATTGGAGGTGGCCCACTTCGGTGGGCGGTGGTTAGGTTCAATGGGGCTGCTCCGGGTACTTCTCTGGCGTAGCAGAGTTGACTGTGGAGCAGCCCCATTGGTTTGGTGGTCTGCCTAGCATTTAGGCAGACCTGCCGCCGGGGCGCCGTAGTAGTTATGCGCAAGCGATCCTGCGGCGTCCCATTAAGGCGGAGGGGAGGGGAATGTCGGGTTTTAGTGCGTAGTACCGGCTCTTCTAGCCGGTGAGCCCCACATCACCACCTGGGGGATCAGGTGGTATGCGTAAATGCATTTCCCGACATAAATAAAAAAAAAAGGTAGCTAGTACTTAGTTATATCATCTTTGTTTCTAGCATTGTAACAATGATTTAAACATTTGCATAAGCATTAGGTACATTAAGTAAATTACAAGTTATAAGGAATAGCAGTAAAAATATTATGATAAAATTATTTTAATATCCACGGCAATATTTTGTTTAATAAGTATTTATGACGCTGATAGATAACTCACAATATTATATTGCAATATTAATTGGTACTTAGAAAAAGAAAAAATATCAATTTGTTAGCTCCTGAGAGTAGTGTTAGATGTTGTATAATGTTCCACAATAAATCCTACTAATACTATAAATGTGAAATGCGGTGAGGATGGATGGATGGATGTTTGTTACTCTTTCAGGTCATAACGGCTGAACGTATCTGGATGAAATTTGGCATCTATTTTATCATATTCGCCAAAAAAAAGTACGGTTCTCGTGGGATAGATTTGTTTTCGCCTAGAGACGAAACGGAAACGGGTCGCTATATGTAGGTTATATTATTTAACACTAGCAAATTAACCTCGCTTCGCTCGGGTACGTAACTAGGTACGTTTTAATTAGATATAAATGATTAATGCGAGTGTACTCTAGGAGAAAGCCTTATGCTATTGCAGGTTTACTGTAAATATACTTACTTAATTTTTTCTATATTTTTTTAAGACCTACAATTTTCTAGTACATTGTTTTGATGTATGTCATAAGGTTAGTCAGCGTTGCCCATATAAATGTCTGATGACTCGATAGAACTAGTGATTATGTTTTGTCGTGGGAATAAAAGATGTTTCTGCAAAAGGTATTATAAATGTTGACCCAATTAATAAGTTATCACTACACAAAATTTAGTTAAAATCGGTCCCGTATTTTTTTTTCGTGAAACGCGCACACACAAACAGACATACAGACAAATAAAGAATTTTTTTAATAATTATTGCTTTGGGTCTATATTCTATACACAATACGTTACGGTCGCTGTTTTTAAAACATTTATTTCACGTTATACATTTCGCTAAGTTACTGTTTTATTATATACATACATATATAGTCATAGATAAAGTTAACTATTATTATCTAACTTAGCTTAGCTCATGATACTGCGCTGCTCGCGATCCTCAGTAACTTTTTCAATATACTATTATCCCACAGGAACCACTTGATGTCTATGTCACTCTATAAGCTGTAGGTTATATATACTATCACTACTATGCTGTAGGTTTCCTTTCCATCTTTGCAAGTCATAAGAATCTGTCGCTACGTTGCTAAATGAAGGATGAAAACTTAAAAAAGAACTGACCTCCAGGCACTAAAATGTAAAGAATAACTAAACGGGGGTTTTCATTTAGAATAGATACCTAATCAGATATTTTCGAACTCGGTGCCAGCCAATGCAAAGCAAATTTAATATATTTCGATACGTAAAACACATATTTACCTATTAGATATTCATATCTTAAAATATTGTCGGTTGGCACCGACTTTGTTAAGAGAACCTCCTCCTTTTTGGAAGTCGGTTAAAAAACCAATACACTTTCACAATTAATAAAAAAATATTCTTTTATTTACTGCTAATAAAGTCAAAAATCTTAAATATTAATTAATATCAATTGAAACATACCTATGCGTAATTTCATACTTAATATATTAATTCTAAGTAGCGACCGTGAAATGAACTTGGTGATCATTGATTAATCTTGTAGATAGCTGTAGGTTGTTGTGTACTAGGTACATTGTTATCTACATTATTTTTACAAAAATTCTTGACTCTAAAAATAGGCAAAAAGTCAAATATCGATAGATAAGCAGCAACAACGACTGTTTACGGTGCATGATCCGTTCATGCTTTCTTATCTTAAATTGAAGTGTTAGTCGACCAAATATAATGTTAAATGAGTCAATCACTACAAATACACATACATCTCTATACATAAAATAAAATATGTTAGATAGGTACTTACCGTAAAATTATATACTTTTTAGCTAAAAAGAGAAACCGAATTGAAAGTAACTTTAAAACCCTTATGGTTTTCTTTTTCAAAATGAGGCCGCCCTCGAGATTATACCTATTCATTAAAAAAACATTCATAAAAATCGGCTAATATATTGTGTAACATAACCAAAACATATAAAATATATCCTCTTCCTTTTTGATGCCCCTCAATAGCACCTCATTACACTGAGGTCCAATACCTGAATTGATTGAAAAATCTTAAGTAAATAAAAGTATCATTTCCATTATCTTTACGTATAATATTACAAAGCGTTTATTAGATTATTTATCTTTCACATAAAACTTTACATAGTATAAAATGAAGTCGCTTCCGCTGTCTATTAGCTTAGATCTTTTAAACTACTCAACAGATTTTAATGCAGTTTTCAGCAATAGATATGAGTGATTCAAGAGGCACGTTCATATGTATAATACATGATATTATCGTACAGAAAAGCCGAGAAATTCAAAGATTTGTATTTAATACTAACCGTTAAAACGTACCTAGGGACGAACCCGAGCGAAGCGAGGGTGAGTTGCTAGTATAATATAAATTATACTCAGGGAGTCGTAGAGAAGCGGACGAACTAACAAATATAGGTATAATGATTTATTATACAGTACCTGGGCCACCGAGCTTCGCTCGGAGTTTTTGGTTGAAAAGTACAATTTTCTTTAAAGAAAAGACTAAAAACTTGATTAAATACAAAACAACAAAAATAAATTATACCATTGTTACCGACCGGGATTTGAACCCGGACACCTATGATTGTCAATCTTGCGTCTTTAAAAAAAAACTTGAATAAATATTAAAAAAAACAAAAGTAAAAACTTTGTATGCGACCGAGATTCGAACCTGTGATTGTTGATCTTGCACCTTGGCCGCTTGACCACGATGCTTATTCCCGAGCGTGCAAATTACCCACCATTTTTGCGTGGAATACCAAAAGAAAACTGCATGAAAACTCGAAAACACGCGTTTCTCAGACATAAGACTAATCTAGATCGATTTATCGTCCCCGAAACCCTTTGTATACTTAATTTCATGAAACTCGTTGGAGCCGTTTCCGAGGTTCAGATTATATATTGATATATAAATATATATACAAGAGTTGCTCGTTTAAATATATTAGATTAGATAGATGATCTACTAAGTGTTGTGCAGATTTATGCGAATACATTAAATTAATATGAGAATAATAATTTCTTCATACATAGGTACCTGCATATAACAAGGCGAGATTTTAAGATCTTCCAGGCAGAATAATAAACAGATGTTGAACTGTTGGTAGGTCAGCCGTGTTTCGTGCTTACTAAAGGCCCGAAACTCCTTAGAGCGTGAATAATGCTCAATAAATTGTAATAGTTTCAGAATGGGCAACCCAATCCCTTATTTTATAATTATGCCAAATTAAATGTGTTTGCATATGTAAGTAGTAGTAAAGTTAATCCGCCAACTTGATATCTTCCTGCCAATTTTCCAAACTTGGGGTCGGCGCAGTAAGTCTACCTCTTCCACTCTCCCATATAACTTGTCACCTCATCTTTCAACCCTTTCTCTTTCATATCCTATCTGATATCTCACACAATCTATCCATCTTTTCTTCGGTCTTCTTCTACCTCTCATCTATCTACATTCATTTCCATCACTCTTCTCGTCATATGCGTTTCATCCCTCCTCTTCGCAAGTCCATATCAACACAGATAGATACATCTGCCAACGTGATAGGTACTTATGTGTCCAAAATTATTTACTATCTGATTAGCTCTGAATTATTCTTTGGTAGCCAAATCATTAACCATTTAACTACTTTATTGACCATTCATGATGAAATAACTGTAACAAAAATAGGCCAAAAGAAAGGGAACAAACAATGACCAGTTTTAGACTTGAACTTAATGTAAGAAAAGAAATAAAACACATTTTTCTTAAATATAGAATAAGTATATTGAATAATTAAATAATGTTACTTCAAATATTTTGCCAAAAAAGACTTAGGTGTATCCGTAAAAGTAAACATTAAAATTATCTAGAGGTCAAAATATTTAGTTTGAGTAAAAACATACAGTAAATATGGAAAGATATTGCAAATAGGATATATACCAAATGTTTGATAAACACACGTTGTAGTTCCGCATGCAACTGCTAACCATTCAACACGAACTTGTCATCACAAAGTGTTAAGAATGAGGAAATTGCATAAAAAGCGACAACATGCGTGGTAGGGTTAGGCTAGTGTTGCCAAGTCCGAAATGTCCCGATATTTCGAAAAGATAGTTTTGTCGTTACAGACATTGTGGCCGTACTGCTACTTAGTACTCACTTGACAACACCAGCTGTAACGTTCGAACCAGAAATAGTGCGTAACAGTCTATCATTTTACTAATAATTATAACTTTATAATTACAACCATTTGCGACAACGGAGCACTAGTGCTTACAATAATTATATAAAATGTATGGGCACTCCTATATATGTATATATACAGGTTGTCGTTAAACAAGCATCAACTGATTTAAATCGAAATGAACCATGGAGGATTTTGTTGTTTTTGGACATCCTGATGACCTTAACACTTCAATGTATCACTTCACACTTCAAAATCCTCTGAGGAATAGAAACGTATCCGCTAATAGAAAACTTTTTAAACTTTGTTTAACCGTTTATGTTAATAAAAATTCTTGAATTACCCAGAAAAATAATTCTGAAATATTGAATGCAAAAAAACCTACTATATTTTTTCTATAAGCCCCATTTTACTAAGTATTCCTTTTTCAGATGCGATTTTATTCCACTTAAGATTCCGCTTTGACAATTTCGCATAGCGGTCTTCTCAGTCTTTAGTCCAACAAGAGTGACATGGAGGCCAGTTATAACTAATTGAATGTAACTTTGTGACGGATTTATACAATTACCTTCAAACAATTAGTATTATACATTTTAGCTAGGAGAGGAGACATGTTCAATTATACCGGACAATAACTTTCATTTACTGTACCTCTGTGTCGATTGCGAATGGAAATATGCGATTTGGACGATACAATACTATATATATAAAAGTATTACGTACACTAATAAGTAGCCATTTCAATCGTAATGGTTACACATTTAATAGGCGGACAACACACTTACAAAGTGTATAATTAAACTACAATCCAGATGTATAAAATTATGCATCATCGAAAAGTATATTCGTTCTATTTAATTGTAATACTTTTGACTGTGATGTGACGTAGATTTGTTAATTAATACATTATGCACTTTGAAAGTTCTCAGTAGTCTAGGGTCGACTAGTTATTTTATACACCTGGGTATGACTTTGTAACCAGAGAAGTAAAGTGCTTTTCGTATGTAAATTATCATCATTCATCATATATATCGTTACCTATATATAATAAATCGAGAGGCCCGTCTTTATACATAATTGTAGAAAAGGCATACAAATATTTCTTTTCATAGATAATTTCTCACAGTTTATTTAAACTCAGGAATCGATTAAGCTTTTTTTAAAGTTTTGTAGAAATATACAATTGATTTTAGTGTTTGTATGCCAAATCTACACTATTATTGATTATATAATCTATTATCGCTTGTAGTTCAAGTATTTGTTTCTATCGTACTGAAAATAAATTTGTGATCGTAAACGATAGTATTTTAAATACTGATTAAAAATATAGTGCACGTACTGTCGCAGAAATCAACTGATATGTAAAATATCAATATTCTGCATAAAACTGCCACAACACATGAAACTTCGCAATCTTGCCTGAAACTGGGCAAATTAAAACTATGACATGCATTAAACGACTAATTAAAATATGCTCCGTACTAACGTCTTATAATTAGGAAACTACGATATATTCTATCTTTTTTTAATATTATATAATATGTTTATATAGTGTAAAAATAGTTTTTTTGAGACGAATTTACTTCAAGCATTTTTTCATGCCGGAAAGTGAAAAGATGCTGTAAGGGTACCAGAAAATGTTAATAATGCATATCGAGCATATTAATGTATATAATTCAGAAATATTCAAATATAAATATATGGCAAATTATGCATTCTCTTAAATGTAGGATGAGAAAAGGCTGTCGCAACTAATGTATAGATTCGCAAAATAATTATGGACGGCAAGTCATTACGAAATATTTACTTTTGTGTTGTCATCTAATGCTATAATCGAAAAAGTTTCCCAACTTGGCCTATATTGCATAATGTCTAATACATCCTATCTTATACGAATTTAATGTTCAGTTAACAGTAATCTCAAAGTGCATTATTAACGAATCGGTAACAAACTTAAACCCGGGGTCGGTAAGTACTCTACTGGAGTCCTTTACAGAATTTCTATGAGAGTAAATATCAAACATCTATGTTTGAATAGAAGGCCGAATTCAAGGATCGTGATAACAATCCACTCAATGATTGCAAACGTGAATTTATACTAACTAGCATTCTAAAATTTACTACCTACTGAATGCAAAGAACATCCATGCTTAATGAATTCACAAACATCTAATTATTAAAAATATTGAACCTAATCTACTCGACGCCGTCCGGCAACAAATTATCATCATTTCAATGCTTCCTTACCTTTTAAATTTCATTATGTCGAAATTCGAAGCTTTATAGCAAGTGTATTAACTAAGTACGTCGCGAAACTCATGTCGACTTATTATAAGGACGATTATTTAATAGGTAGATACTTATGTATTTTCTAGTATCACTTAAAAAACGTTATTTTCGTAATAAAAATTTTGAAATATTAATTTAAAAAAAAAAGAAGTAAATGTGCATACATACTGTAATATTTAGTAGTACGAACTGTGTACATATTGTAAATGCTGTTGTAACTAAAAAAAAATGTTGAATATCTCGTCATAAACATTACAAGTACTCATTTACTCTACTTTCATGTAGATAAAATTTTCTATACATATAACCACTTATTAAGACTAGGTATATGTCGTCATAAAAATGCAAATATATTTCTTAATTTCCAAAATGTATCTTTATAAAACAGCGCATAGTAAATTGTACCTACAAATACTTTAACACGATGATATAATTAATATTGCTTTTGGCCGCGGAAGATCTTAGTAGTCTTTCGATCTCCATTGATCGATCTAACATCGAACACGTAAACATGAACCTAGAGACATCGAACGCTACGCAGATATAAATGATGTGAATCATAACATTGAAATGACTTCTCAATTTGTTGCCGGTTACTTTTCTATTCTTTAATATATAGTTTTATTTTAAAGGCTCTCAAGATGCTACTTTGTATTACGACAATATAATAATACATGTTATGACTTCCATAGAACAAAATCACACCTGAAAGCACGAGCTTTTTATTAGATACTTTTATGAATTTGAGATACTTTAAATGTTATATGAAACACTCAAATATCGGAGTATATAAAATCGGCTAACAGCTTGTCATTCTTCATGACCGAACGGTTATATACCTACGGATACGATTTTGTTCTAAGTGAGTTACAATATAAAGTTGTAAATAAAGTTACTCTAGCTAATCGAACGAACGTTACGTGTATTTCCACAACACCTTATTAATTAATCATTCATGAAACTGCAAATTTCGACAAGATTATATCAAAAATAGTGAATCGACGGTTGTCATCTACAATCTGTCTAATAAATCTGTAGTCTAACGACTTATTTAGGTCACTTGAAACGTCTTAGCCAATCCTCGATACAAAATGGACTATTGTAAATTTTGAATTTTACTCGTCTCCACTCAAGACGACAATTTCGCGAATGTCAACAATTGCGCACAAATATTATCACACGATGATAGCTAGATTTAAAACTTTTTAATGCACTATCAAAATGAATCCGCACTATAAAATTAATGATTATTAAAAATAATAAATATTTAAAAAAAAAATCTCGCAATATAATATGTAGACTGTATGTTTATTTTGTTCACTCACGAACGTATGTTGTGTTTATTGATTTAAATTAAACTATTGTTTTTTTTTAATTATAATATGAATTAAATATTTCTAAATTAACTTAAGAACAAAATCACTAATTTTATAAAATGTGAATTCAACTTCACGACGTTACCACTCTTTTATTGCGGATGCCAATGTCTCATGCCTAATTGCATTAAAATTTTCTATTATTCTTAAAAATATTACTAGTCACATTCGCTTCCCTCAAAATACACATTTTAATTTTTATTCTCGTCCTTAATTACTGCTTACACCAGTCAGAATAAAATTAAAATAATAAAGAGTAAAATGCGAACACAATAAGTTTTAAAAGCTATAACGTATGGGAGATCTAACAAATTATCTACTAGCGACTCAGCGTTTCATGATAAGTGAACTGTAAAAAGTTGCAAAAGGAATTCTTATTTAATAATATTATTTAGTGTTAATTCATTAGATCGTTGTTCCTTCATTTGATTAGAAAACTTGTTGAGCAATAATAAATTATTACTAGAAAATTCACGTATTTCTGAATTTTCCGCCATTTTTACAACTCAAATGAAGTTGTCTATTTTGAAAGGTTAAATATAAACTATTTTTTTTTAATATAACGAAAGCAAAATTAATAAAAGACATCCATGAACATTACCATCACTTACCATGTTTCAATACCTCAGTGTGGTGCGGAATGCGAGAGATCTTTAACGAGGTATTAAAAAGCTTAGTCTTTTTTTTTTAAAAAAGCTAATATTTCAATATAACTTACTCCAAAGGTTTATGATGAGTTCCAAAAGTTGACTAGTTAAGTATCAACGTGTACCGATTAATGCGGAAATTAATCATATAAAACTTACTTTGTGCTATTTCAAAGTATGACACACACGCATACATACATTAAATCTAAACAAACTGGCTTTAAATATCAGAAATTTAATTTAATTTACAGAGTTAAGCATAAAAAACGTTAACATGCGAAATGTTGCGAGCTCCCATTTCAAGCGAAATATATTTCTATGGAACCTTAAAACGTATTTGAATAAAAACAATTTCATACTACATACTTTATACACAACCTTAAACTGAGCTTTGTTAGTCAAATATGTAAAAAAGGAAGAAGATTATTACACACTTTAATTAAGTAACTTTAGATGTTCGAATGCATCAGTTCCTTGAGTGCTTATTATTAATAGAAGAATTTACACTATAATAATAAAGTATTGAAAGAACTATATCAGACACTACCACTTATCGCAGGAAATAAGAATTATCGAAGTACCTTCTACAGTTTATTAGAAAAAAGGTTTTAAAAGATATGCCGTAACGTCCCGGAGCTAGCAACATTTTTACGGTTTATATTTTCAATTGTTATATTTGAGATCCATATTTTATTCGAGTAACTAATAGAGGTATTTTAAATTTGACTTAATATTTGTAATTTAAATCTCATAGACGTGATTTGGAACATTGAACGCTTTAATTAATTCATCTATATCAGTAGAATGGTCTTCAGTAAACCAAATCTGTGAGACTATATTGAAGAAATAAATAATAAGTTTATTAATATACCAAAATAATTAGTATCTTATTCAAAATAGTATGAAAAAGATATCTAAGATTCAGATGATGTGATCAACTGAAACACTACGAAAACATATTCCGCTTTCTATTAAGCAAAATATTTAAATTACACTAAGAGTTAAGTTAATTTTATATAATGTATAAGAAAAAAATCTTTTCTATTCCTAAAAACTGACGCCGTATACGAATAATATATGTAACAGAAGACATTCCCTGAAAATCAAATTGAAAAACGTGCAACATGCCTTAATTGGAATAAAAATAGTTAATTTTCGTTTCCTAATATTCCCCATACAAATGCAAATAAGGTTTCCCAATAAGTCGATACAAATCAAAAGTACTAAAAAATTATACCTATGTATATGCAGTTTATCACATTTTAAATAAAACTATCTTTTCGGAATTTTTGGAGTCTCCCGTGACCATGATTTCTGTAAAGCATTCAAAACGTCGGGAACCAAAAATCATAATAAATTCGCGAAATAATGCGAAAAGATAGTTTTATTTAAAATGTCACATATTCGCGTAAATCTAAGACAGTTATAACATGTAAATAATTAGATATTATAATGTCATCGACTGTACTTAAATTACAAATAAAAGGTTGAAATTGGGATTACACTGAAATAGAATCATATTTTCCAGTTTAAACTTGCACTAACATCATTTATTTATTTCAATGACTAAATCGTCATCGTCATTAAGAATAAATATTTTTTTATTAAACATAATAGATCAAAAATTTCTTTAAAATAAATCAATAATGAATAAAAAATTCACAAACTCCTTAAAGTTAGTATTTATGTTTTGTGATGAAGTCGACGATTTCATAATAAATATACAAGTTTAAATTCAGAAATGTGTTGACTCATTGAATGTTAAGTAAAATGTATCTTTTGTTATAAGATAAAAATTATCAGGAGTGATTTTAGGTAAATGTTTATTGTAATAGAAGAATACAGAGTAAAATTAATAAGCATTTTATCTGATACTTCCTTGTGTTAGTGTCAAATACCTCAAATAATTATTAGACATTGGGTTACATTATGCACTTTGCTGAATATTAAGATGGTGAGAACCATTCACTTTGGTCATTTTAAGTGATGATTCACACTACTAAGGACTGCCTTGCTTTGACACAAACTTGGAATGGAATACATTTTAATTAACGTAATTTTCATTTATGTTGTCCAGTTAAACAAATTTGCACAATAATCCAACGTCTGTTTAAGAGAAATCTATTAGAATCATAAGTCGATAGCTCTAAGCTTTCGTCACTTCTATCAGAAGCGAGTATGATAAAAAATAAACTTAAAATAGCAACATTGCATAACATTGAATTTTTCGAAATCATTACTTATGTAGGTATATATATGTAATAACTGTAATATGTTAACTTCTGGAAGATAGAATTAACAAACCAATGCCCGGGGGGTGTCGGGGGTGTGGGGGGTGTCGGGGGGCGGGCGCGGGTTAGAGGGAGTGGTGCAGCGAGCGGCAGCGGGGGCAGCGGGGACAGCGCGGCCAGCGTCGTGAGTGTGACAGTTTGCGCGCGGCGCACCGCATCCTACAAACTATCGGCTGCCGGCGTCATTTGCCGTTCGTCTGCAGCGCTGCGTTCAGTTGCGTCCATAGATCTTTCTTGCACGACTTTGATCTGTTACATACGTAAATAATACATTATACAATAACAGGTATAACAACAAACAAACACATAAACATGAGTCGTTCAAAAATATTTTTTCCGACGCTCCATAGAAAGCTTCTTTTCGATGAAAAACGCGAGGAAAATTATTTATTAAAAACAACACGTGCCGCAACACAGTGTACAGTACAAGTTTACATTGTACATTAACCCGCTAGATAACTTACCGATAGGAAATTTACTTGGTAAATTAATAGTCAGTTCATTGATAATAATAATATAACATTGTTAAATAATTATAATAGCATATTAAATGAGCAATTCTATAATTTTACCAAAAAATGTTCTGAAATTGTCCTGCGGCACAAGTTTTTTTTAATAAAAAAAAATCCTCGCGTTTTTTCCATCAAAAGGAAGCTCTTTAGGGGGCATCGGAAAGTATTTAATTTTTAACGAACAGTCTAATACACATATTACATTACTCTTTTTTCCCTTATTTCTGCTATACAAGTCTTACGCGTGCTTTAATGACGTAGAAAATGCAAAACTTATTGTGTAGCCATTGTGGTTTTAATTTTACTTTAAAATTATTTCGATTCCAATATCTTCTTCCCTAAAAAAATTTTGGCTTGATACAAGTAAGACTTACGTGTAGGTTATATTAAATTGTATATAATATATTAAATTATTACTTTTATATACTTACACATATTTAAACACAACAATGTAATCTCTGTTTTATATGTAACTAGCCTCCGGTTTGCGACCTCACGTGCATGAATGAATATTTTCCTGTACTTCGCAACCATTGAACGTGTCTTTATATGCAAGCGTGTAAAACGAGAAGCTCATGTTGTATGTTTTGATACATTCTATAGATTTACAGGAGACCAAGATTAATTTTTAATTTAGACCCACCTATATGAATAAAACCCTATTGGAATCCGAACAGCTGTTTTCAAATCATGCGCACGCGCATCATATCTAGCTTCTATTAGAAAAAAAAACATTTTTTCACCTTGTTTAAGTTTTACTATATTCATGTACACCGTACAGATAGATCATCATGAATAAATATGAAAATAATAAAGTTTAACAATTACAGTGTAATTCTAAGCATTATATGTAATTATTACATAGAATAAACTATTAGTATACTAACCTGCGTAACGAGGCAAGCCATTCTTTAAATTGCGTGTTGCCTTCGGGTGTGAGCTGGAAGGCGGTCCGCGCCGACAGTACGATTCCCACGAACTCTTCATATTCAACTGATGTCAAGTGATACAGCTTTTGATGTATGCATTGAATATACCTGACACAAAATGGTAGTATTTGTTATTATATCAGGAAAAGTAAGAAATATTCGAAATATATCAATATCACGTGGGCAAGACTTGTTAAATATAGCATAAGTCTATACAAAAAAGTCACTAATTCTTTGATCCAATTTAATGCAATATGTAACAGCAGAAAATGTGAAACTTTCTTCGTACGTCAGAATACGATGAAAAATGTTATAGCATGTTTAATAATAATGAATTAATATTTAATGCTAAATAAAAAAATATAAAAATTAAAAAAGTGTCTAACGATAAGCAGTAACATTACAAATAGTAACAAATAGAAGTCACGTGTAATGTGTATTAGCCGACTATGCATAGAAGGACATTGTAAATATACTGTTCTTATAAGGCAAACTAGACTCATTCTCGCTCCGCTCCGGTTCATCCCTACTTGCGTTTTAACGTTTAGTATAGATTTCTCAGAGATGAGATATTTTCCCGCAGTAAAAAGTATCCTATGTGTTGACTCGGATAACCAGCTACTATCATACCAAATTTCATTAAAACCTTTCTTAAAATAAAAAAAAATCACAATACTATTATTCCTTCGTAAATTTGTTTTCATCTTTTTAGTTAGCTTTTATGCAGTCGAGTTTTTTATTTTTATAATATATTTATTTATTTACAGCTCTTTAAGTATTTTTAAGTAGGAAAATTAGCGAGAATAGTTGTTAACCAACTTAAACTCATTATATATCCTAAACTGTTATTTCAACTGAAAAATGATGAAAGAAACCTAAAAATGATTTTTAAATACCTATTCAACGATACCTCACTTGATATAGTTCATCGATTTTTCTTTTTTTTCTTTTTCACGTTATGGAATCTAGCAACCCCCATTTTTTTTATGTCACCTATCTAAGAACACTTGGACTAATGAGACGAATCTAACGATAGGTACTTTACTATAGAAATCCATCGAATGTCATGCAAGATATGAGGGAATAAAGAATATTACAAACAAACAAATATACAAAAGATAAGCGCGAAACACATAACCCTTCCCTTGCAGTCGGGTAAGAATACTCACATCTGCTGACACTTGTGCACGAGCGGCGCCAGCGTGCCGCGCAGGTGCTGCATGACGAGGTGGTGCGGGCCGCCGCGCGCCAGCCAGTGCGCCGACTCCACGCACAGCTCGTACAGCACGAACGGCGACACCACCGAGTTCACCGCGCACACGCAGAACTGGTGCAGGTACTGCGCGCCGAGCCGCTTCGAGATGCGCAGTAGCCACTTCACGTGCTCGCCGTACGGTGGATTCCTGTGTGACAATTAATATAAGAAACTTAAGAAACGATACAACTTAATTGTGGAAAATTCAAATCTGCCCATTTGAGTAAAATTACACTAATATATAAAATCGAAAGGTTTGAATAAGTTTATCTCTGGCATTTTATAGCATATTTATTGTTGAAGTTATCTAGCACCACGATAGGTTAGGATTGGAATAACCAAACCAAAGTTAACAACGCAAGTGTAGTCAAAGACAAAATATGTTAGTCCAAAATAAAGCTCTTAAAAGTGATCATATATATCAAAACGTACTGATACTAACCACTTCATTGGCAATCAAGATAATTTTTGATTTAAAGAAATAAATGAATTATTTTATTAATGCATAATTAGGAAACGGTATTAATGACCTTCCTTCTCACACTATAAATCCAAAAAAAAACAATACACTGAATTACCTTCCAAATTTATTCTGAGGACGGTCATCATGAACCCTTCGCGCTTGGGTCTCTAGAGCCAGCATGCCCACACGGTAGGCTGCTAGGAGGCGGCGTAGTTGCGCTTGAGGCAGGGCGGGCGGGCCCACGCCGCTGGCGCCTACCGTGCTGACCGGCCCGCTGACCGTGTTCACTGTGCTCACTGCGCCCACTGCACCCACTGCGTTAACGGCAGCAACTCCCACTGCGCTGATTCCCGGCTGCGGGACAGTCACATGTGTCGCTGGCATAGGAGGCGGGATAGGCGCTGGGTGCTGTTGGAACACCATGTTTTCCTATGGACAAAATTTGAAATGTTCGATTACTTTATAACTATCGCCTGTTTTCGACAATTGACAATAAATACATCAATGAGTTTGATCAGTTTATTTGCAGTAACATGGGTAGCCTGTAACTTTCCTTAATAAATAGACTTTAAAATGCGAAAAGATATCTTAAAATCGTAAATCAATTCGTAATTATAAAGATCAACACGTACAGACACAAACTCTTTATCTTCAAATATTAGTATAAAATTGATGGAGGTCATAGAGTTTTTAACACCACGCTGAAGCTTTCAGAAGTAGAATAATTAAACATAAATAAATTACCCGAGCGGAGTCGCGGGCTTTTAACCAGGTCTTCTCCATATACACTTTAACTTCAGGATTATCATCGCTCATCACAGACGTAACACAGTTTTTTTTTATTATTGTCAATATAAAAATAAGTTTAAAAGTAGTAATGTATTTATATTTATTAGTGTACGCCCAACGGTCGAAATCAACCATAATCATTAACAATAGTTTTTTTGATAGTTTTATTTAAAATGTCAAGTATTCGCGTAAATCTAAGAAAGTATTAATAGTTTTTTTATTGATAACAAAGAAAAATAAAATCGGTGGACAAACTGTTTTGTCTTTGCCTTTTTATATATACATATATATTTATATTCAGCATATCGTTGTAGGGGCATTAAAGTATAATATGAATATACTGACATTAACAGCAATGGGCTGCGGGTGCGCCGGGTGCGGCGGGTGCGGCACGTGCTGCGCCAGCGGCGGGTGCGGCGCGTGCTGCGGGTGTTGCGGGTGCGGCGGGTGAGGGTGCGTGGGCGCCACGATGCCGCGCACGAAGTACGGCTGCAGCGCGTACTGCGCACCCGGGTGTGCTGTTGCCGCTCCTCCGTACTGTAACGAAATCGATGATATAGAAGGAGCCATCATTGTCTACAATGTGTGTGCATCATCATCATATAAGAGTGAGCATATTATACTCTACTAGGAAGTTTGTCGTTTGTTTTTCACCGACTTGAAAAAGAGGAGGTACTCTGTTCGATTGTTTTTTATGTATGATGCGAGATATTCTAGCCCATTATAAACTCTGAGTCTTACTCGCCACCTCTATAGCAATACAAATCTTTATTTCCGTTTTGAATATAGAATTAAAACTTAAACCAAACTTATATAGTACTAATGGTTCACCCTCGCTTTGCTCGGGTTTATCGTATACTATAGGTACGTTTTAAATAGATATGAATAGTTCTTAGCCAGCGTTAGCCATATAAATTTTAATTATTCCGTTAATTTTTCTGGTGTTTTAAAACTTATTATCTTATTCCGGACTAAGAGAAACCCAATAAATCTAATATCACAAAAATTGGTCTAGCCGCTCTGAGTTATAAATGGTGTAACTAACACGACTTTGTTTTATATACTACACCACCGAGGCAGTTTTATATATATAGTACTAACCACTCACCCTCGCTCCGTTCGGGTTCGTCCCTAGTTTTAACTTAGTATAGATTTCTCAGAGATGAGGTATTTTCCCGCAATAAAAAGTATCCTTTATGTTGGCCCAGAACCAACCAAAGAGAACCAGCTATCACCAGCTATCATACCAAATTTCATTAAAATCTATCCAGTGGTTTTTCCGTGATGCGGGTCCGAAACAGACAGACAGACAAAAATTCTAGAAACTATAGATTTGGCCTCTGTATCGATAATAAAGTTCTATTTCAATAAAATTTTCCAAAAAATATTTAATGTACAAATTCGGCTTAGTTACAATTTTATTATATGTATAGATTTCTACAAAAATAATATTATCATCAACGCCAGTATTGTGTACCTAAGGCCACTCCAATACGTACCTGTGTGGGATGGGTAACCTGCAGCTGATATATCGGTGGAGGGTAGGGGTGATACGCAAAGGGGTAGGGCAGGGGGTAGGGTAAAGGCACGGCGAGTGGGGGAGGGGCGCGGTATTGTGTCTCTTCGGGTGCTCCTTCGCCTTCTTCGCTCGCCTGGCGTAAGTACAGCTCGTGCCAGTAGCGGGCTACGGTATACAGCACTTCGGGGTATACACCGCCACCTGTATGTACAGATTAATTAAGCTTTATAAAGGTTAACTTTATGTCAATATTTTTAAATATTAGATATGAAATAAAATTAAATAAAAATACATTTTATTATGTAGTTAGTATGTACTCGTAAAAATTAAATGAGGGGTTTATGGAACCTCGGTCGGAACGAAGTCCCTTTTGCTTTTTGTAGACGTTTGCTGTACAGTCATTATAATTTATATTATAAAATATCAAGTTGATAGAGTTCAATTGAAAAATTTAAGATAAAATATTTTTATTATGTATAAAATAAATACTGAATGATCTAGGATAATTAATTTAATAACGAATAAAAATTTAAGAACTGTATAAATCTTATTTCATTAATAATACTTTTTTAATTTTAGAAATAAACAGAAGGAAAACATCGTGAAGAAACTTGCATGTCTGAGAGAATCTAGCAAGTTTTAAAAGACATGAAATCCGCAATCCAACACCTGGCCGGCGTGGTGGACTATGGCCTGATCCCCCTCGTATTGAAGGGAGAGTCCGTGTCCAGCAGTGGAACGTTAAAAAGGGCTGAATACATACAAAACAAAGGGATAATGCCAGTTACCTTTAGCCGCCGCCTCGACAGTGAGACAGGCGCGCTCGAGCATGGCGTCGCTCTGCTCCTTGCACTGCAGCACGGCGCGCTGGATCTCGTTGTAGTTGAGCGCGTGCGCGTGCGGCAGCACCGACAGCGCCAGCTCGGCCGCCGCGCGCACCATGTGCACGTCGCAGCCTGACGACGCCTGGGTAGCGAATAGCAAAAGTATTCAACTTTTGAGAATGAAACAAAAATATCATCCATGGCAACGCGACGTTTGTACACTATATGTAAAACTCAAAATATAATTTACTTAAGCAAACTTTTATGAGCAATTTATACTATAATAGCGGCTCACCCTCGCTTCGTTTGGATTCGTCTCTAGAAAAACAAACACAAATCTATCCCTCGGGAACCTTATATTTTTACGGGGTAAAAAGTAGCATATGTTATTCCAAACTATAATCTATCTCTGTGGCAAATTTCATCCAGATCCGTTCAGCCGTTCTAGCGTGAAAGAGTAACAAACATCCATACATATTCAAAAACTTTCACATTTATAATATTATAATAATACGGATTCACTATACCATGGTTTAGATAATATTAGAGAAACTATTCCTTTTCACCATTGAATGTTCTGATGAACAAAATATTAATAAAAAATGATGCGATTTGTTATGCATGTAATGAACGGTATTATGGATGGGGGCATTATTGATACGAGGAATAAATGAACTACTTTGAGTACATATTTATTATATTTAAATGTTTGATCTTAAATAACAATTTAAAAACAAAAATTAAATTACGTACCAATGTTCTACGTAACTGATCTAGCCATTTTTGTTCATTTGTTTTTTTTATGACGTAATAGATCTCCAGAAAGTTTAAATTAAAGAGAGTTTTAAACATGAGTTTAGTATTTTAAAATATTTTTTTCTTTGAGATTCTACTCTGAAAATCTTCATCGGTAAAAGTGAATCGATACAAGTGATTGAATTATGTCACTTTCCAATTCTTACCATACTGACAGGTGTTATTCGCCCCATACAACAATGAAAACAGTATAGTAAATATTAAATTTAAAAAATGTCAGTATTATACGGATGTTTGAAAGCAACTTCTGGCTTTTTATACCGGAACTGCGTTTCCAAAAGCGTACTGAGTCAATTTTAAATTCTTAAATTATCAATAGTTGGCACTCACCAGTGTTGAAAGAAAATAATTTTGAAGCGGGTGAAACTTTGAGCAGTAACTAGATGTTCTAATAAAACAGTCATCATCAGTCATTTTAAAATAATAATACAGATTCAACTTACAAGATTAAATAATATTTACCTTATCTGCAATTCCTGCAGCTTCTGGCGGTGTGAGGTGGCCTTCCCAAGCATCAATTAGGAACAAAATTGCTGGCGCCCCAATATCCATGGCTTGGCCTAATGATTACATACAAGTTTTTTTAATATGATTTTATAATACTTTTATAAAAAAATAGTAATATAGGAAAAAGAATTCACTTTACCTGTAATCCAGCTAACATGTGACGAATAAGTACGACTCAACCAATTTGCGCTAACACAATTATGTAATCCCAGTGCATAGAGTCCCAATTGGAAGGCGGCCATGTGTAATCCTCTGAAATGTTTAAACTTTTTCAGTAATCTGCTTTCAATAACAAAAAAAATATATAAGAAAAAGTACTTGCGACTTTTTACCTGTGTGGCCCATGATGTTCTCTAGCACATGATGTTTGTGTGAAGAGACTTGTACTTGATGAACCTCCAGCTTTGAACAGTACTGATTTTGCCAGCTCAAACATAAAGTGTGCTGATGCTTCAGATGGCTGGTTGGGTACAGATGGGTACAAGCGCTTGCCTTTGTATCTAAAGTGAAAGATTTTTTTATAACTATCAAAAATATATTAACAAAAATAAATAAATCTTAGTATTATTTAATAGTTTTCAATACCTGGAATCTTTGAGCCTTGGCAGAGATTGATGCCCAGGTGCATGTGATTGATGGGACTGGTGGGACTGGTGTGATTGATGTGATTGATGAGCCGTCTGGTGCGATTGATGAGATTGATGGGTTTGATGAACTTGATGAGTTTGGTGTGTTTGATGCGTCAAGTGCATCATGGCGGGCGGAGACGGTCCACCTTCAGACACTGTTAGACGATCCATTTCACCAACTAAAGGACACGCTGATACCTGTGTAAAGACGAAATAGTATTATAAACAATGTCTTTTTTCTATTTAGATGTAATATTACTTTTCCTCTTGATGGATTTGTAAAGACATTTAGTTTTTAATAACTCTTTAATTATCTTCACTTATAACTAAGTAAACAGCTAAATTTTCTTGGTCGAATTTTTTAAGTGCATTCAGCACGACATTACGTCGTATCAATCTTAAACTTTTTATATATATGAAATACGAAATACAATACTACAAATATATAAGATATTACGACGTACGACGATTACGACGTAAATTGGCAAAAAAATAATTAGAATCTTCTAAATAACCTGAACAATAATTCAATACACAAATGGATCAAATAAATCAATTATATCAACGGACTTGATTATCCACAAAATAAAACAACTCACCGACATAACCGATTGCTGCACAGGCGCCGAGTGTTGCGCGTGCGCCTGGTGGCTGTACACGGCGGCGTCGCTGCGGTACGCGGCCAGTCTCGGGTTGTTCGTGTAGTACATACTCACCATGGGCCCCTTTGTTAGCTGGTGGATGTCTCGATCTAATAGCTATAAATAATTTTATTATTATTAGTGTACTAAAAATTCACTTCCAATAAATAAATTATGTTTATCCAAGTGATATGTAAAATTTTATTAAAATTATGTGATTTTTGAAATGAGCTTTTCTTTAGTTTTTTCAGTGAATCTATTGGCTAGTGCAATAAAACGAGATGTGTTGGTTTTTTCTTCAGAGAAAAAATGTTTTCTAAAATCTAATAAAACAATAATTGTTTTATTTATCAATATGGGAGGAAGGCTACAGTCGCTTAAATTGGCATCGTGGTGATTCGATAGTCGTTCATATCATTACTTAAGTAAATCTTAAACATTAGACGATATTATAATAAACTTTACCTTATTCATAATCCTGGCCAACTTGACCGGGTCATCTTTATAGAAAGACAACAAAGTGAGAGCCAATTCGCCGCGTTGTCTGCGAGTTCCTTCACATAGCAACGGATGTTCCGCTTCCGATACATTTGCCTTTAGACCGAGAGCCGCCACCGCCGCTTCGAAACCTAACGCTTCGTCTGTCGGACTCCTTGCCTATGGCATAAAGTAAAAAACAGTAAATTTAGTCTTTCAGTAAGTAGCACCATATCAAATAGAAAACTTTATATAACCGCCGACTATAGAAAAGAGCTATCGACAAAATCAAGAGCTGCCCTTTTAAATGTCGACTTACAACATTTTTAATTCAACATTATATCAATCCCGCGGACGAGTAAAAGTAAGTAGTAAAGTAAGGTAGGCAGTATTATGAAAAAGTACAATATCTATATCTAATTATAAATGAAAAAATCCTCACAGGATGTTTGTTTTCTTTGTCAGTGGCAGATAGTACCAGAACGTCAAACAGATAACTAGCCAATGCTATCGGCAACAAAGCCGGGCCACGATTCCTGGAAACACAAAATTTGAATGTAACATCACTCCAAAATTATATTCCATAAATAAACGGAAAATCGTAAAAATTAATATTGTTAAAGTGGCGATGTAATTACATTTTATGATATGGTTGGTAGTATCTATTTTTTGTTATGTTGGCAACACTCTCTCTTGTTACGGTGTCTGCAGTGTGTGTGGTATATGATCTATCCAAAATTAAAATACTCTTCTATTAAAACAATTTGTAGTCTCTTTTATCATATTAATAGTAAATATTTAGAATGTAAGTTAAATTTTACAAATGTTTACTGCTAATTCATCTGAATACATTACACATATAGTATATTTAAACCTTTAATATAAATAAATATTATTGATTTATCATTCATTTACTAATACAGTGAAAGTAAAGCTTAACATATGATATACTACCTGAGGGTCCCATCGCGTAACTGCTCCGCCTTTTCTCTTGCCAATACAAGTTGTTCTACTCCAGTGGGCAGTTTCTTTAACAGGGCAACTAATTCCGTTTCTTGGTTGTTAAGTTTCACCTCAAGTGCCTTGGTGCTGGCCGGCGGACGGGCCATTTCTAAAGCGTACAATCCAACTCGGAAAGCTAACTCATGATGTTCGTTAAACTCTGCCAAAACCTATACAAAAAAACATACACACTTTTTATTCAAAAAAATGTGAACTAGTTTTTACGTTATATAAATAAAACTGATTTAAAAAGTACTAAAAATGCCAAAGGTAATGTACAATATGAATAGAATCTTAAAATATTGAATTACAAAAACGTTTCAATGTTAAACATAAATTATAATAATTATGTAAAGTCAAAGTGTCTATTATAAATCTCTTTATAAATAAATTAGTAATCAATTCTCAAAGATTACCTTTTTTTTTTAATTAGTACCTATTGAGCAAAGTAGAAAATCATCGTAATTATCGATAATCATGTTTTCATTTTCATTTTCACACACACATTTTCATTCAGTCTATTTGACTTGCTTTAAAAAAACATTTTTTTAGTACTTCTATAAAAACTTGCAAACAATAGGCCTAACTCGCCTCCTATTAAGCAGATCAAATGTATAGCCACTATTAAGTAATAAGTAATATCACACAGATAACAAAACAAAATACAGGTTATACTAACAGTGCACAGGAAAGCACACTTGGCGAGCGTGGCGGACGCGAGACACGAGAGCCGGTGGCTGGCGGCGCACAGGCGCGGCGACGGCGCGTGGCGGCGGCGCGCGCGCCGCGCCTCGGCCGCCGCGCTCAGCACCGACCCCACGCCGGCGCCACCACCGGTACCTGTGTGCGCGTCATTGTGTTAGCTAATTGATAGATAACTATAATTATATAATTACGGTTAATTTTTATCATTGGTATATTTAACATGGTTATCACTTATCACTTTATTTAATTATAAATTGTGTACTATGTAACTCAAACCATAAATCAAAAAACTTCATTTCAGTCTGTATACCTATTAAGTTTTTTTAGAAATAATAGCGACCCTCGCAAAACGCGTAACGCGCCTGTCAAAGAGAGAGAAGAAGAGTAACAAACATACATAGTCCACTTATTATCAATAAACTAAAGGTAACTTAATTACAAAATATTATTCACCACATAGTAACGGACCAACCCACGACAAGATAACACAGATTTTTATATTGAATTGACAATTAATAAGCAATTGTAAAATAATTCTAAATAAAGTTTGAATAACTATAGCACATAATCTAAAACATCCCAAATACAGGCGAACTCGCCTTATAAAATATTTTTCGTTTGAATAATCAAAGCAAAATAGAATAATACGAGTGCAAAGTCAGACTCGCACACAAAGGATTCCTGTCCCATCATACAAGGTATAACATTATGTACTAATCATTTTCTTTAATTAGCATAATGAACATTTTGAAATTCGTCTTCTTGGTTCTTTATTATTTATTACTGAATCGGCTGTATCTCATGAGATACATGGCACCCTTCGGGTATGGAACCTTAGAGACAAAACAACATTTGACACGTTTGTTTGGCTGAGTTGGTAGTGACCCCACTCGCTGTGCCAAATTGCGGGTCGAGTCCCGCTGGGGGCTTTCATTTGTGTGATAAGCACAAATGTTTGAACTTCAGTCATAGGTGTTTATAATTATAATATGTATATATTTAAAGTTATATAAATGTAAGTAGTTTATCAACTATTTGGTATCCACAGCACAGGTGCTGTGTTATTGTCCCAACACAAAAAAAAAAACCAACAACATACCAAGCGCAGGCGGACTGGCCAGCAACTCGGCAGCAAGGCGGGCGCCGAGCGCGCACGCGTCCCGCGCGTGTCCGTGCGCGTGCAGGCCCTCGGCGCGCGCGAACGACACCTCCCAGCCGCAGCCCCAGCTCGCTAGGGTGCTAGCCCCACGCCCGCTGCCGCTTGCACTCTGTTTTTATTCATTTATTTTAAGAAAAAAAAAGAACTAGCATTAAGATTACATATGTATTTCCACATTTATAGTGACTGGTAATTTTATAGGAAAAGCACATTATTTATAATTTGTATATTTTATTCAACGTTCAATAGAATTTGCACATATTAACGTTATTACATTTTAACTAAAGTCTTTAAAATTTATTTAAAAGTAGTTATACCATACTTAGTTATGGAACTTTTTAAAAATTTAGAAGGAGGCTCAACCAAGGATGAATGAATGGATAACCTATTTATTGAAAAAAAAAGAATCATAAATGAACCCATTCTTTTTTGATATCGGGAAAAACCTAAACCCAAAAAATACAACCCAATTAAAAACCAAATACTTTCAAACCAACACAACACCCAAACCAACAAACCAAATAGCACATACCGTGTGCGCAAGTATCTGGCCAGCGCCGGCGGCGTCGACGGCGACGCGCCTGGCCGCCGCCGCGTCGTAGTAGTACAGGTTGCAGTCGTCGTCGGACACGGAGTCGTCGTGGGAGACTCGGCGCACCGCGTCGTCGGACGACGCGCCCGCGGAGCTAGACTCCTGTGAGTCGGTATCGCCGCCGCTTTGCTGCAGTATCTCTTCTTCGTTCTCGCAAAATCCTATATCGGTAAAAGTTTTTGTTAGCTATACTATTCATATAAAATTAATACCAAACTATTAATATATGTAAATAAGAAATTCGATATCCTGTTAATGTAATGCAATTAAAGTATTACCTTCAGATGACACACTAGAATGGTTGCCATCACTAGGGCCAGTGTCCCGAACTACTTCACTTGGTCCTTCACCGGATCCGCATGGCTACGATTAAGACATGTATATTTAAATTATTAAATAATAATAATAAAAACTATAATTTTTTTCTGTATATTTTTTTGAATGCAGTTTTAAATTTTTTTTAAGATATATTATATTGTACTGGCAACACTACCAAGCTTACACATTTTGCAATATAATAACAATATATCAAACGAAAAATATTAAAAATATATTCAGAAGAATACTATAACTAATATGTACATTTATCACACTCTATTATTATTTATTATACCATTAATTATAGCCACAAATTCAGTGTATTATTCTGTTTCACCTGACTAGAAGGTCCGGGCACAGCAATGTCGACGGTAATACGGTTGTTCCTGTGTATCAATGTGCGGTGGCCGATGAGGGCCGGGTCTGGGTTCGTGAGACGGTAGCTTAACGACATCTCGTTGTTCAATACTGCCTTTGATGAGTTCACCTAAAACATAATAATAAATGTAAATATGTTGGGACATTAACACACAGCACCCTCTTGTTCCATGGTAAGCTACGACTCTTGGGTTACGGATACCAGATAGTTGATACACTACAGACATACGGTACTATTATATGTTGCACATGAAGACTTCATTATTGCTTTAGTAGTGAGACATTTAATATTTAAATATCTTCTACTGTATCATGCCATGTTAACACAGTAAAATACGAGAGTTTGACGCTTCCTATACATTATTGTTTTTCAAAGCGTATTTTTATAGTTTCTTAGTATTTATTATGGTAACCTCATATAAATTTTCTGATAGAGTTCCCAAAGAAATAATATAAGAAATTCGTCTTTTAAAGTGTAAAAATTATGATACACCAGTAAAATGTATAAGCTAATCACACGAAAAAGAAACCATACCTGATGAACACTATCATTCTTATCCGTATGCCGGAATATAGTGAACGGACTGTGATATAGCGGGTTTAAATCCTTTGTGTAAGTGACTCCTGGTATCTGATAGTCATCCCATTCTAGGAAGCATGCTTCCATAGCGGGGTGGAAGCCTGGAAACACTTCGTTCTCGCTGATACCGTTGATGTACGGCGGGTGCGAGTGCGCGCGGGAGTGCCGCGGGTGGGACGACGACGTGTTCATGTGGTTGTTGCGGTTCTTCGCCACCTGGAATATTTACTATGTTTATACAAATAAATATTAATCTATACTAATATTATAATGAGGTGAGTTTGTGACGTTGTAGGGGGTAATCTCTAGATCTCCTCTACCGATTTAGATGAAATTTGGTAAGAAGATAGTTTGAGACCCTGGGAAGGACATAGCTATACTTTTTATCCCGGAAATCATCCCTTAAGGAGGTGAAATTGGGGATGAAACTTTGTATTGAGAAAATTTAAATAAAACTAACTTTGGAGATTTTTTCGCGGTTTTATTTTGGTTTTTGTTTCCTGATATTTCAAATGCTTTACAGCAATTATAATCACAGATGAGAAAGAGGTAAGAAAATGTCAAATATTCGCATAAATCTAAGAAAACATTATCTAATTACATATTTATTATACTATTTTATATCGCCTGTAATCAAAACTTTCGAAAAAAAATATCAAAGTATGTATAACTTATATTTCACCTAGAGTCTAGACTACTGCGATTAATTTAAATACAAGAAATAAGAATTTTGTTTACTAAATAATTATATATGAAGGCGCTACCGATCGAGTGGCAACACTAGCGGAGCGTCGCAATGGTGAGAGCGGGGCAGCCATCTTGCAGATTCGAGAAGACGGCCGTTAGCGCAACACATACGCGACGAATCGCTTACGATCTTTGTGTTTTAATTTATTTATATTGCTTCTAATAAATTGTTATCTTGTTGATCACAGTTAAGCGTCGAGGTTTGTATTTTCTCGCCCGTGTTATACCCACGCCAAGCCATGAATACCTCTGATGAAGGCGCATTTGCGTCTATATATACATGTTTATATTTTTTACGCTTATCGGAACATCTGCTTCACAATATCATTTGATTGACAAGCTAATTACACGCCTCTTGCAATAAATATACATTTAAAACGGGTAAAGCTATTTTCAATGCACATAAATGGATTATTATTATTACTTTTGGTTTTACCTTTAAGCGACTGTAAAAAACGTGAGGAATTCTCAATACATTTGTCTTTTTGCATGTATATAACGGGATATCTTCTGCCATTGCAAATCTATTTTAATGATTTATAACTATAATTGGTATGTTTATACAAACATATATAATTATTATTACCTTATCCAGAACTTTCATGTGCCACTGAGCAAATTGCTCATGCAAGGTATCACGTTCGTAAGGAGCCAGGCCCGGATTTAATGCTGCAAGGCGCCATAGGACTACAACCTATGTGACAACATTTCATATATTATAGACAATATTAATAAATAAAAATACTAAAACAGTTAACAAAAGTGTTTTTTCTTCAGCAAAACTCTGAACACAATACAAGCTATAAAATATTGCTGAAAGCCTTATATACTTTCACTTAACAACACATTTCTTTGGCCTAGTGAATCGAAAAAAAAGCAACAAACTTAAATAAGTGACTTAAGTAAATAGTCATTTGTAACTTTTACATACATTAACGAGTATTAAATTTTATAATATTAACAAACTAAATAACTCAGAGCATATGCTCCAATATAAAAGCTATTAACAATCTGAGCACAAATTTAATTAGTTTCCTTAATTAGTTAAAATACACTTTGATGCATTAACTGAAAGATAGCTTGGAATCGATAGCAACAATTCCTATTGTTTGCTCAAACTTCATCGGTGATCTTTATTACAATCTAGTTGTAACAAGCAGTAAAATAAAAACAATTTAGCACCTCGTCGCAGAGCGAGGAGCAGGCGTGCTGAGCGGCCGAGTTGCCGGCCGCGCCGTGCTTGCCGCCTCCGCCCCACGCCACTAGAGCCGCCTTCGTACTGTACCACCACACTATTATCTGTGTAGCAGTAAATAATAAATATTATAAAGAATGTGTTCGATGTTCTTTATTCTGTAGCTTATAGATGTGTCATTTGGGCACAATTTACTTCGCCAATGTCGTGTAGAAAGGAGAAGACACGGTAGAGATTGAGAATTGATCAGTTTAAAAAGAGATATTCACAATTATAAAGAATGTTATGTACACAAGTGTCTACTGAACGCATAATACTGTCATTTCCTAAAATACCTCACCTGGGGGTAGTTCAAAAAAACTTTTACGACCGTGTACGGTAAGGGTTGAGTGTGCGGAATGCTCCATAATAAGTTTTAGTAAAATTATCAAAGTTATCTTGCAAAAAGCAGTGAACATTCTGAACTCTTTCTTACAAATAAAAATTTAGCATTTAGCAAATGAACCAGTGTTGGTGTAAAAGTCTTTGGTGCACAAATGCGACGTAAGAACCTACACGGGGCTAGCGATCCATGTAGCGATCCCTTTCATCTTTACGCAACAAAAAGGTAAATTTTGTAAAGGAATAGTAATATCATTTACATAAATTTATGTACGTCCATGGTTTAAGCTTTAAGAGCTTTCGTCATGGATGTAAAGGGGATAATGCCCGAAACTATTAATCCGAATAAAAATTCTTTTACTAAGAGAAAGCTGCATTACCGCCGTGAGCTATACGCTATTTTCTATTCTGTTAATATGACAAAAAGTGATTTTTTCCATAAGCACGGGTATCTATAGTCTATTGGAACGACGTTTTAATACCTTTTTTTAAGGTACCCAGTATTTTTAACATCTGGCTTATTTAAATACATTTTTTCAAATGAAACCATAGATACTAAAATTTGCAGAGTTAATTCTACATAAATTGGCGCAGTTTTTGAAATATGAAAATCAAAATGCCAAAGTCGTACATGAAGTTTCATTTTTATACGTACTTTTAGAAGAATCTGATATAAAGGCAGGAAGACCCTCTATTAGATTACTTTACAAAAAGAAATCACTACTATAAAGTTGATACTTCGGCTGTACTTGCAAAATTAAGTTCAGCCAAAGTACTTCCAGAAATAGCTTTGTGAGTTTTAATTAATCTCTACCTGTTTAACTTTTTTTTATTTCATACAGACACAAAGCACTTTGATATCATAAATATACAAGATTTGATATCTTAGAGATACAACAATATTTGTTGTTAAATTTATTATCTCATATCTCAAGTGCGACTTATAGCTAGATTAATAGTATCAATTTATATTTTTAAATAAAACTATGTTTTCGGATTATTTCGCAGATTTATTTTGATTTTTAGTTCTCGACGTTTCGAATGCTTTACAGCATCCATGGTCACGGGAGAGACTGAGGTGTTACATGTCTTGAAGGTATAGTTGTTACAGACAGCCTACCCACTCTGTCTGTAACAACTATAACATATAGGATACTTTTTACCGCGGGAAAATATCTCATTTCTGAGAAAAAATACAAAAACTTAATTGTAAGAGTATACTAATATGTAAAGCCTAAGAATTTGGTTTTTAGTCATCTGAACGCTAACGGAACCGCGGGCAATGCTAGTTAGATAAATAAAATAATGAAATATCAATATTTATTAGATACAAATACAAAAGCATCAATAAGAATAAAAACGCAATCTCTGCAAAACTATAAAGTACTTGCAGTCCGGATTATCCGAGGACGGCAATTTAATCATGATATTAGCACTAACTCACGGGAATATACATACATTTAAAGAGTATCGCAATCAAAAATTACCTGTTCACAAGCCATAACTTCCTCGGTGATTATTTCCAGCAACGGTATAGCGTTTCTATCGCTTCTCTTAAACATCTCCCGTACTATGGACAGCAAGTTCCACATGCCCTCCGGCTCGCGACCTCTCAGCGGCCGCAAGAGAGACGACCACTCGGCCGCGGCCGGCGGTGCGCTGGTGCTAAGGTAATTCACATCACTGAAATATAATAAATAATAAATAAATATGTTCGGACATTAACACACAGCATCATCTAGTTACATGGTAACCAACGAGGCCTGTGTTATTGATACTAGATAGTAGATACACTACACATATATAACTTGAAATACATACATATTATAAACTAGCGACTCACCCTCGCTTCGATGGGGTTCTTCCCTAGCTTGTTTCCCCATACAAACTTTCATCCCCATTTTCACCTCCTTAAGAGATAACTTCCGGGATAAAAAGTATCCTATGTCCTTCCCAGGCTCTCAAACTATCTTCTTACCAAATTTCATTAAATCGGTTCAATAGATCCAGAGATTACCGCCTACAACGTCACAAATTCACAATTCACAAACTTTACCTCTTTATAATGTTAGTATAGATATAAACACTTATGACTGGACAAACATTCGTGCTCACCACACAAATGAATGCCCCCAGCGAGACTCGAACTAACTGAAATCACTACAAACTGAGCCAAACATGTAGTCAAATATTTAAAATATTAATATGTTAAGGTTTTGTTTCGAATTTATTACATTTTTTCAAGTTATCCCTTGACTTTTGCACGAGTTATATTGACAACTAGTAACTTTTCTGTCTTGGGACTAGTCATTATGACTGCAGGTCCGAAGGTCCTCATTAGCGTCTGGCAATCCAGCCGAGCGCGAAGACAAAAAATGCACTGGGAGGCCCACCTCTGTAGGGGGAGTGCCGTGCGGGTTGCTCCTGGTACTTCTCTGATAGCAGAATGGACCGTGGAGCAACCCCATGGTTATTGTGGTCTGTTTCGGCAGACCTGCGTGGCGACGTGGTTGAGTGCGTAAGTGATCCTGCGACGCCCCATTAAGACGGGGGAGGTTTAGTTGGGTTTTAATGGGTAGTACTGGCTATTCTAATAATTATTTATGTAGTAGTTATACGTTTAAAGTGTCTTTTAATTCGCATAATATTTTATTGTATATTATTGGACTGTGTGAATTTTTTAAATACTCAATTCGCCGTGTGTAAGGCTTTGTACTTATTTATTTTTAGTCCTCGTGACACGTTTCTCACTTTATGTTTGAAGCTTTTCATTCATAGGCCTAGTTCCATCTACAAAAGATGATTTTATGTAGCATCCGGTAGTTTGCATTTCCTCTCATGGCTGAACAGACCGATACGGGAGTTACAGCTACGATTACAATTGTTGCAGACGTATTGATTTTGCAGTGACGAAGAGGGTTGATGGAGTTGGTTGGTCTCACGCTGGTGTCTGCACGCGCGTTTACGGGCTAACTCATTGAGCCAGGCGTGGTCATGCGACTTTACGCCGTCCCCAGATAATTTTCTCCAACGGGCACGGTCCTCATCTTTGTTTGAAGCGTACAACAAATTTTATTCCACTTATTGAAATTAAGCATTGCTTATTTTTAAGCAGGCATCTTTGATTGTTACGAGATCATTCCGATTCCGAACGTACTGGATAACGTAATGCTAGCTAACGTTCAATTAATATCTAATACTGCATCATTACTCTATAACCAAAAAATATAAGGCCTAATTATTAAAAATGTATATAGACTAATATATATAAACTATACATTAAAATAAGTATTAAGAAAATGAAATGCAATAAAGACTACATTCATCTTCTTCTTTGAAGTGACCATATCTTAGTAGAGTTGAGATGATTTCTTTAGAATGTTTTCATATACTCATAAAACCACTCTGCATAAGAAATTTTAGACATAAGCTTAGTAAGTACCTAGAAGTAAGAATTGTACTAAAACTTACCTAAACACAATTGGAGCTGGGACACAAAATTTGACTAAAATCTTGTTGATGTTATTATGTAAAGTCTTCTCATCCAAGAACCAAGATGTGTATTCAAAGGCGGACGCCCCTGCAGTCGGGTCCGGTGCACCACAGGTCGTGTTAATCTGGTTTGGTTGAGCGGATAGAAGTTCATCCAGAATTCTTTGAGCTGTGGGAAGCACTTGTCGTGGCAATTCTGATATGAGATATTGTGCAAACTTCTGTAGCTGATCTCTTCTTAACCGTTGAAGTGACTCTGAGACTGGCGCACGAAGACATACTTGTGTTGGCTAGTGAAATAATAACATATGTAATTCAATTCAATGCAAATTATTTATAATTTTCGTATTTTATCATAGTTAATTTTACAAACATAATACATAGATTACACTTTATGACAAGATATTCAATGAATTAGCCTTTGATTCTCTATTTAACCTTGATAAAGTGAATTTTCCTCCACTTGCATAGTCAAAAACTATTACATAATTTGATTAAAGCTATTTAACATCATATTTGAAACAGACAATTTTTGAAAGTCTTGTAAAATGTATTAATTATTATATGATTAACTGAGTCACAATAATTTATTATGTATAGCAATATTAATGATTCACAATTATTATTTCTGCTAAACTAGGTCAGAAAGGGAAAATATAAGACAAATATTATGTTTATTCATATGGTGGTGGTCATAAATATAGTAGTATATAATACTATACAAAATAACACTAAGCAATTATCATACTTCCCACTTTTCATATAATGCTCCATATTTAATGTTCTGTCATTGTCCTAGCCTTGCAAGTTACATATAGTAGATAAATGAGACACTTGCTATTTTATGATGTTAGAATATTTCTTAATAATCACAAATACTTTTTATTAGTTAAATACATGGGATACTTACTAAATGTATTCTGTAAAGGCAAACAGCAACAATGTGCGAACACCAATGTGCTGATGATGAACAAGTGCAATTACAAGAAGAAATTTTCTGTCGGTCAAATGTTACTGCCACATTGCACTGAGTTCTACTCATGATGAGTGTAACTGTTGCTGATAGATGGAAACCTGTAAAAATATCTTAAGTACAATATTCCTGTTTTTGTACACTTTACCTACTACAACCTACAAAAATGTTATAATAGACATCCAGTTCTTATCAAACTTACAAAATAAATAAATGTTCTTGGTTTGTTTTATAGTTATTAGTAGAATCCTTACTTTATATTATAGTATATATTATAAATTAAAGTGTGCTTCCAAACTAAGTTTGTGTTTGTTTGGACTAATCTATGGAACTACTGTATGGATATTCTTATGGTTTTCACCGATAGAAAGAGGACATAATTAAGAAGGTTTGAGCTATTATGTCCCTAGTTGCCAAACAGTAGCCTATGTGTTACTCTGTCTAGGTGATAGTCTATCTGTATTTTAAATTTCATCTAAACCTTTTAGTCATTTTAGCAAAAATTAACTAAAATTCATATAAACATGTAAGTATTTATAAGCAATCAGACAGAGAAACATATTATTAAACTATACAGGGTGGAACAAATCGATGGGACATGGAAGAAAAGTACCTTAAATATTGAAATTATCAAGATTTACTCAAAGGAAACATTTCATTATTTTTTAAAATAATAATACGAGACAAAGACACCGTCACTATTTTATAGAATTAATTGATAGGGTCTATGGGATGGATAAAATCTCTCGAACAAACATTGCCTCTTAGAATTAAAAAAAACGATGCAATCTTACAAATTATACATATCGACTCTAACATCGTGGAATAAACGCACAGGACATGGAAGAAAATTGTCCTAAGTACTGAAAATATCAAGTTTCAGTCAAAGTAAAAATCATTTTATTTTCAAAAAGAAGAATAACTGCATTTAATATTTTTTTTAAAGGTGACCTGAACGGGTAATTGAACCAACTGACAATGCAAAAAGGTAGACCGTCACTATTTTATCAAAGTAATGGATAGAGTCTATGGTAAGGATGAAATGTCTCACACTAAAATTGTATGTTACAATTAATGAAAACTGAAATCTTACAAATAGCACATAACCATCCTAACTATATAGTGTCTAATTAGATAGCCTCCTTCAATAAATTGGCTATAAAATGTAACATTTATTTTTGACACCAATAAATGAAATTTAAGCAATCTCTTCAGCTTTCTAATGAAGAATATGTGCTAATTTAAAAGTAACTTATACAAAACTTACCAATTTGTAAAACATCTTTAACAGCTCTGTCTCTGAACAAATGCTCTCCTTTTTGAAATTCATCTGCTGATCCATTTGCAAGGCAGGAATATAGGCGGATGTCATCTTCACTGTCTGGGAAGCTCCAGAACGCAATTTGAAGTTGCAGTTGTTCAGGCACAGGTGGATAAACATGTTCAACCAGTTCAAATGGTATATGACATGCTACACATTTTGCTGCCAATTCACTTAGGGTTGACACTGATTTTTCTACAAAACCCAGATTAGTGTACATTATAATGATATTAATTTAGTTATTAATAGAGATTTAACAAAATATTTTAATTCATTACTCTTATAAAATTGTCTTTAATTTTACTTACAACAAAATATAAATTAATTCTAATTTTATTTCTTTTGTTTTTATTGTATAAAGACAAGTGAAAGAACAATCAGATTCACTTTTATATATTGTCAGTGAAAGTTTGTGAAAGTTACATAAATAGTCCACTTAATATTAATATATTAAATATTTTATTCATATTATGTAAGCCAATAAGATTAAATTGTCACACAAGAAACAACAAGGATTTGAAAAAGAGGTTATTATTATTTACTGCTCTAGCCAGTCAAAGGTAAATGACTTCATGGCACCTGTCTTCATACAAACACACACAAAGAAAAACTGTTTGGAAAACGAAATAACTCCAAATAATCGTGTTTATTTATATTGATATCAAATATAAATAAATATTTAACTACATTCCCTACTAAAATTATAGCAAATTCTGTTTATTTTTGCAAATATGTCTATTACTATACATCGAAACAAAGGATCAGCTGTATAAACTTACCTTGAACAGTTTTTTTCGTAGAACGGGTACCGAAAGCGTTTTGGGGGTTTGGTCTTTTCCATCCTCGCCAATTATTGCAAAGACTCTCAGGTTCCGAAGTCCAGCTGCACAAGGAATCTTCTTCAAAACGTTCCGAATCTTCGAAGCTAAAATGATCTCCTTCCTCCCAATCGAGTAAAGGAGATCCCACGTCAACTGGGGCGGCTGGTCGACCCCCTTTGCCATTATTATTTGATGCCCCCGCCACTTTATTGATGTTAATTTCAATAATTGAAAAATAAATTCGCTGGATAAATTCAGCGAATTACTATTTCTAGGGGGTATCCACAATGCTAAATATGCATGCTCCCTTATACATAAAAGATTTTATGGGTCTCGGTAAAATTTTTCAAAACAATATAGATATAAGTAAAATACATCACAATCTTAGAAAATTGTTTCACTTCCTAGTCAGAAATTCAGTGATCCAAATAAATTCCTATGGAGCACAATAACAAATATGGCCGTTCAACGTCCCGTCTCGACCATAGATTATAGTTTTTCAAGAAGAGCAACTGTCTCATTTGTGAGAGCTTAATGAGCTTTTTGAAACATTAATATTATGTACCTACTGCTAGATATTAATAATATATTATGAAAGATAAAAAGACCAGTCTTCGTGAGGTTATAAATAATTAAATAATTTATTAATAGTATTGAATATTAAAATAAAGACTTAACTTTTTATTTTTACTAGGTGTTCTTAATTTTAAATAAAAACATTATCAAAATAATAAAATTGAAAACTAGAAATCTTTCAAAATATCAGATTTTTGTAATTTTATATTGTGTTTTTAGGCTAGATAAGAAGGTTTTGACTTTTGAGTTTCTGTTAAGAAATACAAAGATATAATGCGTATGATGTTTTGTTTAAATTCCACTATGACATTGTATTGACTCATATAAAATTTGGCATTTCACAGCATCTTAATCGTTAAAAAAATATTTTTAGCATTAGGATGATAAAAAATTAAAATTTTATACATAATTACAAAAAAATAAGTTTTATTATTATATCGGACCATTTTTCAACCACTTTTCGTCTACTATCTCTATGAAGTATGAAAACAACTGATTGTCAGTTGTAAGCATGACAAAACAGATTCTTCTTCTGTGATTTTTGATTTTGACAAGTAACAAGATTATTTAGGTACTGTTTTATATATATTATGTAGCAATATACTCTATGTTTATATATGTAGCAATATACTCTATGACTCTATGGGTACTGTGGATAAAAGGCAAAGCACTAAGCAGAGATTGTTCTGGATTCTTTCTAATAGTTTCAAATGTATTTTATTTAAAAGTAATAAAGTAATGTCTTAAAAATTAGTTTCTTATGCCTGCTTAATAGCAGTATTTATATGTATGTGGTACGTGTACTTTTAGGCCACATCAGGGTAAAATTAGAGGTTATCTAAATAAAGATATAATAAAGAAATTGTTAAAAATGTTTTGTTGGGGTAATGCTACTCATCATGAACTGTGTATTGAAGGCACCAACAATATTGACTTGGTAAGAAAGCATATGTTAATATAAAATCTATTATATTTTTTAATTCTAATTCTAATATTAAAAGTCACATTTTTGCTTGTATTTATTGAATTATAGCATCAACATAATTTCAATGTAAATCTTTCTCTAACTTTTTGAATTTAATTTGGTTGTTTAAAATTTTTTAATATTAAATATTCATAAAAAACAGGTAATTAAACCAACACTGTCAAGATGGTCTGAAAGTGGTCATGTTCATTTTGTGGCAGCTGGAGAGTTCCATACTCTTTACTTGACTAAATTAGGGCATTTGTATTCCTGTGGTAGTAATGAAGTTGGTCAGCTTGGAAGACAAACTGAATCAAATGAAGGGAAAACTCCAGGTAATTACACAATCAATTAGTAGTCAAATTCCCTATTTTTAAAATTATAATTCTTTCCAAAAATGATCTATGTATATTGCAATTATGTTTTTATATAATTTTTCAGCATTAGTAGAAACATTTAAAGGATGTACACTATCGTCAATTGCATGTGGTCTTCAGCATTCAATGGCTTTGGATGAATGGGGGCAACCATTTAGTTGGGGCTCTGATAGCATGGGACAGCTGGGTAGCAATCTTGGTGCTCATGCTCAAGATAAACCTAAAATTATTAAACTTTTAGCTACAAAAAATGTTATCCAAGTAGCCTGTGGATCTTATCACTCACTTGCTTTAACTAATAGTAAGTGTGATTTATAATTATTTCTTATTAATTTGTAAATTGAAAAAAATATATTATTATATTTATTGTCTGGGCTTTCTGGCCAAATAACACAAATAAATATTATAATCACTATTAATTAACTGCATATGGTTGTTTATAAGTCAATGTCTCATAATTTACGTACAATTTTTTTATGAAAAATTATGCATGACATTTGATTCAATAAAAAAGTTTATTATTATAAAAATTGACTCAAAGTAGGAGTTTAATATTTTATAATTTTACATGGATATTCTTTTAAATAAAATATTACTGTTAAAATAAAATGTTACTCTGATAATTTCTAAAATTCAATTTAATTGAAAATTTAATGCATATACCTACTTATTGATATATTTAGATGGTGATCTCTATGCCTGGGGTGCCAATACATATGGACAGTGTGGATTGGGAACCAAAACAAATAAGGAAACTAAACCACAACAGATAACTTCTCTACTTGGCATACCAATAGCACTGATTGCATGTGGTAGTAACCACACTTTTGCATTATCAAAGCAAGTATAAAAGTGAATTAACAACTATTACTACTAATTAAGTACATGTATTTATTATCAGAAAAATAAATAAAAGAGTTATTTGTTTTTGTAACTAACATTGTCCTGATCGTGGATAACTCTTTCTAATTTTTTTTTTACATATATCAAGAAACATGTAGGTATATTATTTAAATAATCATGATATGCATTAAAGATTATTATATAAAATAAAGAATGATAAATTTAATATTAAATGTATATTTCCTATAAGGTCTGGCGCCGTATTTGGTTGGGGAAAAAATAGCCATGGTCAATTAGGTTTACAAGATAGAGAAAATAGATGCTACCCAGCTCATTTAAAAACACTCAGAAATGTCAAGGTAACTGTTAATATATTATCGAAACTAATATAATTTCTGTATCATACTATAAATATTAATAGATTTATGTAAACATAGAATGTATTTGTATTCAAAGGTTTGCCATATAGCATGTGGTGAAGATTTTACTGCTTTTCTAACTCTTGATGGAGGAGTGTTTACATGTGGAGCAGGAGAGTATGGACAAACAGGCCATGGAAATACAAAAGATGAATTGGTCCCAAGAAAGGTCTGTTTTTCATATATAAGTAGTTATTATATTGTAGTGATAAATAATCATAAATCAGTGTTGCAATGTTATAATTTATATATGATTCAATATGAGTGAGGCGGTCCTGAGTGTCATACATACTTTAATTGATAGTCGAGAGACAGTTCTTGACCAGTGAAGAGGACTATAGCGTGATCCCCTTCGCACTAAGAGGCTCAGGCCCAGCAGTGGGACGTTAAAATAGGCTAAATACATAGTATAATAAATATGGTTTTAAAAACACACTTTTGACAAATTGAAATGTGTGGGATTTGTCAAAATGAATCATATAAGACCAAACTTGAGAGGCTTACTGGTGGCCACTGAAAGTTTCACTATCCTCTTTCTGGCTCCATTATGAGATCAGCTCCAAGATACCAAATTATAGTACTGTCTACAAAGTTTCATTTTGATACCACAATTAGAAGAGTTGGATTTCAGGTGATGGAGCTAATGGGCAGCACAGTGACGCAGGTGGCGTGCGGGCGCCGCCACGTGCTGTGCCGCGTTGGCGAGCGCGTGCTCGCGTGCGGGTACGGCGCGCGCGGACAGCTCGGCTGCCCGCACCTGGCCTTCGCGCTGGTGCCCACGCCCGTGCCATTCACGCCCACTGATGACTCACCTGTGAGTATGTTTAGGGTTTTTTAAGGTTTTCTACTGAATAATTGTCGAGTTCACTAAGCTTTTTGCTCATCTATTTGGGGAAGTTTTATTTCTTTGAACCCTAACAGGTAGTATGTCATCATGATATCAACACGTCATAATATTGTAGAATATGGTTGTTACGACGGTTAACATATGACGTATAACTTATAGGTATATTATACACGCATTAAAAATAGATTCTAAGGTTTTTTTGCCATATTGCTAAAACGAAAAACATACGATGATCTTTAAAATTGATCTGATTATAGTACAAACAATAACTAATAAAAACTGGTCAAGTGTGAATCAGATTTGGCCGATTTTCTAATTCTCTTGCTAGTTTCTACCTATAACGAAACAACAACAGTTTATTTATATCATTTAAATAATACATAATTAATATTTGTGTGCACTTTTTTTCGTCATAGATATGTCGATGGACTAATCAATGCTATGCGAAGTTAAGGAAATATCCCATAGGTCGAGAATAAAGTCGAAAGCGATAAGGGTAGCGATTTTTTTTCCTGGTATGATTTGCGATCAGTCTTTTGACTATAAGCAAATTTGTTGAGAGATTGCTGTTATGTGGAGTGGATCCTCATTAGGATCTAATCTCCTTCATTATTCAGGCTAGAATTATAATGCTAGATCTAGTATGGCTTTTCTTTTGAGACGTCTTGGACATTTATCATCCAGAAGTCTGTGTGCTAGCAAGGGGTAGCAATGCGTAAACCTTGTTGCAATTTGTATGTTTGTTGTGTATAGGATGTCTATCATTTTAATAACCTTTTAAATAACTATTTCTAAATTGGCGAAAATGCTTTTGCATATTTTATATGTATATTATATACGATTTGCAAAAAGTACTTCTATGTCTTAGTGCTCTACAATAGATAATGCTAAAATGTAGTAATTTTCATTATTATAGCATTATGACATTTTCCTGCATTTATAAATAATAATAGTCTTGATATTATATTTATGTAATGTTAATATTTTCAAGGGTACATTATTTAAGATAATATAGAATGTCTAATCTGAAATAATCCATAAGTATTAAATGATGGGAATTATTTTGATACTAATCTATGATCTTTTAGATACAATGCAGCCAGCAAAAGGGAATATGCGTGATTTTATTTTTTAATTCTTACACAATAGCTGACATCGGTATATAATTGTAAAAAAAAAATATCCAGCTCCAAAAAACTAAAATTTAATATAAATTAAAAAGAATATATATCATACCGGTACGAATACTATAAACGCCCGCCATTTCGCACGTTTGGCGTGACGTCACAGTATGATATACACAGGAAAATGACGACTCAATTTGTAGCGACAAAATCGCTTATCGCTCTGTAATGTAAAACTTTGACGTCATATTCGGTCTAACTATGAATTTCCCACCTATGTTTGCCCTTTTTAATATTTTTTTCTTAATCAAAAAGAAATTACAGAAAAAAATATGGATATATGTATAATTCAAAAGCAATAAAGATTATAAAAAAAATATGTCACCTTTACTTAAATCACACGCATATTTCCTATAGATATTTATGTGCAAGCAAATTACTATTTAAGAATAATTCCTCCTTTGAGCTTCGCCGTAGTCGGGTAAAAATGGCATTCATATAATGTTGTGTATGCAGTATATATGTGTAGCAGTATATCTTTTGTTATATAAGTTATTTTATTAAGTCCCATACTATGTTACATATAATTTGATTGTAATTTATATACATTTACATTTCATATATCAACATGGTAGGCTAATTATTAGGTACTATCAACAATGTTGGTTGTGACTTTTACTAAATATATTTGTTTCAAACAGACAGATGATCATGGACAATATATGGTAAATATAATAATTTTAACCTATTACCAAATGTTGTTTATGTAGAATTGTAGGTCATTTATATCTTCTGTATAATTTTCACTCATATCATTTTAGATTATGTTTATTATAATGAGATATTCAGTAGTTTTTTTTTACTTTATATAGTAGTTACTCTTGTGCTTTATTACTTTCGTAGCTATATTCACAATCTTTATAATACCTGCCTATTGCCATACGTAAATTCATAATTTGATTTTTCGGTTTTATTAAGTAACTTGAATATTGAGCTTGCAGTTTATCGATTCTTTGCTCTTTTGGCTAACAGAATAACAGAAAATACTTTAATGATGAATATTACATTAATTTCCAGTTAACCGTAAATATTATAATCCTATAGAGAATGATGGTTAATAATGCTGATAAAACACAATTTAACGATATGTCCTTTATTGAACCATAGTTTAACACAATACTAACATTGGACTATGCTTCTTAGCCAAAGAAGAAATTGAAGGTGGAGAGTTCCGCGAGATATAAGCACAGTGTCGCTGGCCCCTCCAAACTTAATGTTGAGTTATTCCCTTATTAACCGTCTATTATATATAGTATATTCTTGTATTTTATTAGCTATCCTTCATATGCCTTATTATTATTATTTAATATTATTTGCTATATTGTCTTCCTCTAATAGAGTAACAGTTTTAGTTAGAGTAGACTTTGTATTTAAGCATGCTCAACTCTTTGTTGTTCATTGTCTTTTGCGTAAAATAGGTTTTTTGATTATGTCAATATGTTTTGATTATGTCAATATAATATTTTATATCATATAATAAATTTACGTGCTTTAAATAAAAATTGGCTTTTAAATTAATATTCTTATACCTAACCAAATATTCCACATATTTTTTAGATTATCTATATTATATTAAATCTATAATTGATTTTTTTTCAGTTCCCGCCAGATATATTCAACGGCACCATAAGAGTGTTTGCGGGCGGCGACCACAGTTTCCTAGTGATAAACAATGATAAAACAATGACGTCTGATTTGCGAATACCTGACAGCAAAAAGCAAATACTTACATTGAATATGTATAAATTGACCGCTTGTCAGTTCTTCAAGGATAGTGATGTTGTTAATCAAGTAAGAACTATTCTATAACAGGTGGCTTTTAAACATCATCTTATTCTTAATACTAGATAAATCACATAACTTTGTATCTATTATATTTGTATTAACAAAACTATTTGAAGGTATAGAAAATTAGCTCTGTAGCAGTATTTAATTTATAGAAATAATATTTAATTATTATAACATATATTTAATTATTATAGCATAACAAATAATCTAATTATGGATTATAAATTTGTAAATATTATTTACAGGATCTCATGGTATATTTGGAAACTGTCTTTGGTTCTCTCGCCTGTATAAATGGTTCTTTCTTAATGGAACAAAATTCTCACTTCGGATGCAACACTAAAGTACCTGGAGTAGATTTAAAAAAAGCAGAAGAGGCTTTTACTATGATAAGTCGATTTGAGAACTCAAGTATACAGGAGATTGTAAGTATTTACCGTAGTAAGATATACACTATCAAAATACATTAATTTCGGCTTAGTCTACTTAATCTACTTGCATGTAGAGCTTAATCAAAGAAAATGCAAAATGTGGGCATAAGGAAAGATTATTTTTATTTGTATTTATTTTTTTGTTTGTAGCTGTGAATTTTGTTCTTAAGAAATAAATAAATTTCTCTATGATGCAACAAATAAATATAATTTTTTTGTATAAACTATACAATTATTTATTTTTTATAAATATTTAGATTTTTTCTAATTTACAAAAGGCCACTACTTATTGTAACTAAATATTTATCATAATTAAATTATTAAAAATATTTAAAGGTCATATGGCAGAATACTTTAAAATATTATAGGTAATAGAAGAAGAATTTTAATTTTTATGTATTTTCACATAGATATTCAACCACTTAACAGAACAAATAATAAGGAAAGTGAAGGTGTCTCCGCCTGATGCTGAAGCACTAAGGTTGTTTTTGATACTACCCTTGTATCATGAGATGAGAAATCCACGACGACACCCGGAATTGCAGGTATAGAAAAATCCTGCATGATATATGTGTTTGAGTCATTTATTTAAAAGACTCCTTCACTTTCATTCAAATAACATTTGGTTGGGCTATAATTATTTTAATTTGGCAGCAAAATCGGCAGTAATTATATCTATATTATAGCAAAAAAAAAGATACAATTTTTAGTACATAATGACACTTTAAAAGAAATGTGTAATTGAAATTCATTCATGGTTTAGGAAATTCATAAATTATAAACCTGTAATATTTTAAAATTTATGTTACAATCGTTAAAAAAAGAAATTTTCTGTGCAGATATAGTTACACTGTAAAATTTTCTCAAATAACTTAGAACAACAAATAACTGTCCCAAATATGAAATATATGTTTATACGTTATCGTATATACCTAATAAGCTACGCAAATGTCAGGCATAAACAAGATCCAGTAAAAAGCAGTAGAAAGCAGTATCCAGATAGATAAGGTTTTGTCATTTAAAAACGGAATTTTTATACAAAAGTTTAGGCACAGTCTAATAATTCATATTGGCGGCTACTACATCGTACGGCAATCGGAAGCTATGCCACAAGAGGCATGGAATTCGTTCGTTCGCCATGAAAATCGGTATTTTTTACTGTATGGATTTTCATACTGCGCTTATACCTTATGGCAAGAGTGAGATAGGGATATATTGTGTCTGTTGTGCTTACATACTTATACTAATTTAGGTTATAATTTATGGTAAAGTTGGGTTATATAATAAACTAGCGGCTCACCCTCTCTTCCCTCGGGTTCGCCTCTAGACAAACAAAAACAAATCTTTTCCACAGGAACCGTATATTTTCAGGGATAAAAAGTAGCCTCTTTGGTATTCTGATGTATGAACTATATTATTGTAAAGTTTTAATAAAATCCAATCAGTAGTTTTTGTGTACTAAGCTGTATAAGTTACTATTGTTTTTTAACTCCAACTCCACTCACCGTCACAACTCCACTCACTTCACTCAACCCACTACAACTTCAACCTTTAAATTTCTGGGATGAAAAGTACTTATCTAAAATGTTGACCGGGAAATAAGTTAGTCGAAGATTAGTCCGTACAAACAGATATACAGACAAATAGACAGAGAAACAAACAAATTGAAAAAATCTTCTATTTTTCTTCTTACACCCCCCTGACTCGGTTTTTATCATTTTTTTTCTATGTATTCGACCTCTACAGTTTTATTATATGTATAGATTGTACATGTGTTTGTGCACAGGGCCCGTTCGCGGAGGCGTTCAACAATCTGTCCACGCACCCGCAGCGCATCGTGCAGCTGTGGTGGCAGGCGCAGTCGCCCGACTACTTCGAGATGTTGGTGGACATATTCAAGAGCGTCTTCGTGTACGAGCTCATGCAGCCGGCTGTCAGGGCTAGTAAGGTTTGTTGGTATTTTTTTTAATCCTATTATTGTAAAGCTAAAGTGGTAAACATACAAGTGGTCATGTGTGGATCGATGAAACGAATTTTGATGAATCTTTGCGATCAGGTATCAAGGTGAACGCTGGAATATAATAATACGTCACTTTATCATCTCAATGCTGAGCCTCTCTTCAATATGAGCAGAATTAATGAAGTCTTTAGAAATTTAGTTAATACTTTAAGAAATTCAAGATTCTCCGTGACGTTTTCTTATCTGTTAGTGGTTTTATAAGTTTTGATAAATATATGTTTTTTTTTATACTAGTGACCAACCTCAGTTTTACCATGGTGTTTATATTTTAATAGTCTTATCTCTCATCTTAAATCATTTCTTTGCTTATTCCCGTCATTATATCAAGGTTCAATATTTACAAGGTTTAATTAACTAAAGTTTCATCAAAGTCGGTCTAGTATTTCTTGCATGCTACTCGAAAAGACATAAATTTTTCCGATTTGTACTCATATACAGATAAAGGATCCAACTACAAAACTTACTCTACTTACCTACTTAATGTGTTCACACTCACTTATAAAATTATTATACTATCCCTAAAGCGTCACAAATAATAATAAAAATTGAAAAGTTTTACGGACTCTACTTGACCGATTTTTTGTGAATATCGTAAATCATCAGACATCCGGCGTCTTTTAGATACCTCAAAGACATCAAGACTTTAAGTAAAATAATTTATTTGGCAATGTATAGATTTAATTATACCTTTTTTTACAGAGGGTAAATTTCTCTAGAAGTATAATACAAATATTAAATACTCTGATAACACTAAATAAGATCAACTTTACAAATCCCAAAAAACCTAAAATACCTGCAGAATGTTTCTATGTAGAAGAATTATCAAGCCATGTTGATATCGCTGCAGATTATATTGACTGGCTTTCAGACCAGGATGTAAGTACACCGACATAGATATACGTAGTAGTGTAAGTGGTTTTAATATATCGATGAATCCTAATGGGCTAAAGTAAATGACAATTTTACTTTTATATTTCTTTTTTACTTATTTTTTATAGTATGAGAAAAATTTAATGATAATCATGTTTGTAAATTCAAATCATTTGACTAAAAGTTTATTATTTTTTTATGTTTATTTATAAAGTGCAGTGTTGTAAAATAACGGCGAATATTAAATTATTTAAATTCTTAAAGGTATTAAAAATTATTATCATAGTAAATTCTCGGACTTTTGTAATTTTCGGGTAACCTGTCTTAAAGATTTACTGGAGTTATATTATTATAAGATACAGACATTTGGGCTGAACAACTTCAAAATAATTATGTATTCTGTATTTTCTAAGTCTATAATCAAATATGTTGGCAGTCCATGTGTAGCAACGGCCAGTCCTATCTCAGGACAAAACTTTAGGTATACCACACAAAAAATAAAGCTTGAAGCTACCATAACTAACAGCTCATCCTCTTTCAGTCCGTAAAGCCTCACCTATGCAATTACGCGTTCCTCTTCGACGTGCAATGCAAGTCCTTGCTATTGAAAATCGACCAGCAGTTACAAATGCAAATGGCGATCACCCAGGCGGCCACGCAGATGTTCACCCGCCTCATAATGGACCCCACGTACGAGTACCAGCGCGACCAGTTCCTCATACTGACGGTGTCGAGGCGGCACCTCGTGCGGGACACTATGACGCAGATCAGCAATCATGACACATCGCAGTTGAAGAAGCCGTTAAGAGTAAGCTTAGGTTAATTTTATGGATGATGATGCAATAATGAAACGGTATCTATGTCATTTAAATAAAGTAAACGCCGTTTGTAATCTCAAATATTTATAAAATTCTTGTGTCACAGTGTTTGTAACAAAAGTCCTCCGAAACGGCTTGACCGATGAAATTTTGTGTGTATATTCAGTAGGTCCGTCCACCCCAAATTTTATTTTTATTTTTGGTCATTTTTTTATTTTATTTTTTTTTGATTCGGCGTTAAAAATACATACAACCCTACATTTTCACCAGGGACGAAACTGTATAATAACTTTGGAGAATACCTCAGTCTCTCCAGTGACAATGAAACTTAGGAAATCATAAATCAAAAACAAAAACCACCAAATACATATAATATAATTTGATTTAGTGTGTTATATAACTAAGCACATTATTTGTTTCAGGTAGAGTTTGTGGGAGAAGAAGCAGAAGACGCTGGTGGTGTGAAAAAAGAGTTCTTTTTGTTGCTACTAAAGGAAATTTTTGATCCAGTGTATGGAATGTTTAAACAGTCCGAGGAGACTAATATGATATGGTTCTCTAATAATCCGTTTGAAGATGATGTTATGTACTACCTAATAGGTAAGCAAGAGTAGATTACCTTAATGATACCAGATTATTTTTTTACCTAGGATATTGATTACTTCTCATTTTACTCAAATCTGTTAGTTAAAGACGATACAGGGTGAAATTGCACTTACAAACCGTCGAAGTCACGTATTTCGAGTGTGTAACAATAATGTGAATTATTGTGATAGTTTCAATCCTTTGACTATATTAAAAGGGTCAAGAAGAAGGGAGTTCAAAGGATTGAAAATTATGAGATCTTTTGGATAAAATGTTAACAATTGTTTAAATTGTGTTCTATATAATATAATATTTATTATTATTATTATTGTGTTGGGTGTGGTGCCGAGGTCGGCCCTAGCTACGTCGACCAGTTTTGGTCCATTGTAGCTCCCTTTATAGTGAGTTCAAAGTTCTCCGCTTAGTCCTGTTGACTCCAGGAACTTCCAGATTTTCTGAGCGGGGAGCATCTGTATCTCTTCCGGTTGCATAATATGCTGCCCTAGATAGATATTTCTGCGGTGCTTGAGTGGACCGCACGAGCAGAGGATGTGCATAGCAGTTTCCTCTGTCTCATGGCATAGTCTGCACATTGCGGTCTGACTGAGGCCGAGAGTAAACATATGTTTATTGAGTTTGCAGTGACCAGTAAGTATTCTGGTTACTGCACTGGTTTTATACTTGTTGAGTTGAAGCAACTCTTTTGTAAACTTTCTGCGATATCCCTTAATTAGCGCTTTAGAGTGTATTTGTCCAGAAGTGGATTGCCACTCTTGAAGTGCTTGGCGATTGCAGTGAATTTTGAGAATTGAATAGGCATGTTGTTTTGCAATACCACAAAATGGTTCTGGGCCACATACTGGGGTTTCAGCACCCCTTCTTGCCAGTGCATCAGCCTTTTCATTCCCATCTATGCCTAAGTGACCCGGGACCCATCTGAGGGTAACTCTGTTGGATGTGCCCAGGACATTCAGATTTTCCTTACAGTCTTTGACCAGCTTAGAGTTGGTCTCAAGAGAATCTATAGCCAAAAGTGCTGCTTGGCTATCTGAGTTGATGTAGATATTTTGGTTTCTAAGCTTCCTCTCCAGGATGACTTCAGCACATTTGTTGATGGCGAAGACCTCGGCTTGGAAGATGGTGGCCTCCTTGCCCAGATTGACACTCATGTCAAATCTAGGCTTAAGGCCATAGATACCGCACCCTACATCAGATCCTTTCTTGGATCCATCTGTGAACCAAACATGACTGCCCTTTTTGTGAGACTCTTGGTTTTTTAGCCACATGTCCCGGTTGGGAAGATCTATTTGGTACTGTTTTGCGAAGTTAAACTCTGTACTCATGCCATCGACTGGCATTTTCAGAGTTTTGTGTTCGAATGTCAACTCTTTGAGTTTGTTCATATATTGCGATTGCAACTTTACATTCGATTGTGTACAGAGCCTGTAGAGGCAGGATTTAGCTTCTTTTTGCACGTGGAGATATAGCGGAGCTATGTCCAACAAAGCATTTAGAGCGTCGCCTGGTGCCGAATGGAAGGCTCCCGTGATGATTAGACATGCCATCCGTTGTATGCTGTCTAGTTTACTCATAGTTGTCTTTTGTTTGGTTTTGTTACACCATACGACTGAGGCATATGTTATGATCGGCCTTACCACGGCGGTGTACATCCAGAGAGCCATTTTGGGTTTGAGGCCCCACTTGGCTCCAGCCATTCGACAACATATCCAGAGGGCCATTTTGGCTTTTTGTATAATGTTGTTGAGGTGAGAGTTCCAGGTCAACTTTTGATCAATAGTGACTCCAAGGTACTTTACCTCATTTGATAGGTTAAGGGTTTTGCCATTGAGTCTGAGTTCAGTCAGCCTTTCAAGCTTCCTTTTCCTGGTAAATGGTACAATAACTGTTTTATCAGCGTTTATTGATAATTCATTTTCTCTGCACCATCTTGTGATGGTATTGAGAGCTCTTTGTAACCTGGTGGAAATTGTGTTCAGGCAGGGACCTCTTACTACTACAACAAGGTCATCTGCATAGCCCTGTGTATCGTAGTCAATATCTGCCATGATTACAAGTAGTAGGTCTACAGCTAGTGTCCATAATAGGGGTGAAAGCACTCCTCCTTGCGGACAGCCTCTTGTAGTGTGGAAGTTGTGCGAGTGTTCGTTTAACGTAACTTTCGCACACCGGTTGGAGAGCATATATTCCACCCATCTGGTGGTTGTGATATCAACACCTTTTGCATTTAATCCTTTCAGGATGGTTGCCGTAGGTGTGTTATCAAAAGCCCCCTCAATGTCCAAAAATGCACATAGAGCTGTCTGCTTATCCTCTAGGGACCTTTCTGCCTTGTCGACCAGAGCTACTAAGGCAGATTCTGTGGATTTACCCTTTTGGTAAGCATGTTGGTTGCAGGAAAGTGGTCTAGCCACAAGATACCTTGTTCTAATGTGCTGATCGATTACTTTTTCCATTGTTTTTAGTAGGAAAGAAGTAAAACTAATAGGTCTAAAGGATTTGGGCTGCGAGTAGTCTTTTTTACCGATCTTCGGTATAAAGATAACCTTGACCTTAGTCCATTGTTCTGGTATAATGCCCCAAGCAAAGCTTGCTCTAAATAATTTTACCAGATGCGGGATAAGGAGTTCCATGCCCTGTTGAAGCAGAGCTGGAAAAATTCCGTCTTCCCCTGCTGATTTAAATGGTTTGAATTTTTTCAAAGCCCATCTAATCTGGTTAGGCCTAAAAATGGTATTGGCCATCTTCCAGTCGCAACTATTTGCCCTGTGGATGTAGTTTTCCTTTGGGTTTGATTCACTGCCGGTGACAGGGTACGATCCTGGGAAATGGGTTGCTCTTAAAAGTTCCAGCGTCTCCATCTCTGTGGTCGTGAAGGAATCGTCTCGCTTTTTTAAAAAGCCCAGAAAGATGTTTGGTGTCTTGGCAAGGACCTTGTGGATTCTCGCTCCTTTATGTGTTTGGGCGATATTCTCACAGAATCGTTTCCAAGATGCTCTTTTAGCTTTTCTGATCTCTTTGTGGTATTTAGTCAGAGCCTTCTTATACCGTTCCCACCCATACGGTGTAGTGGCCTGATTAAATAAGCGACGTGTGGAAACTCTAAGTCGTTCTAGCTTTTTGTTAATGTTGATATTTAACTTTGATAGGATATTCCTACAATAGCACAGGTAACCACTAAGAAAGGATTAATATCAAATTCAACTTCTAAAAATGTGAAGTGTCAAAATTTATAAATAAATAAAATAATGTCTTAATCTGTTTCAGGTGCAATTTACGGCCTTGCGATATACAACTCCATTATTATCTACGTGCCATTCCCGCTAGTGCTATACAAGAAGTTGCTCGGCGAGTCGATCATGTTGGACGATCTCTCCGACTTATATCCCACGTTGGCTAACAGCCTCAGACATCTGCTAGAGTACCCAGATGAGGATGTGGAGGATGTGAGTTGATTCGTACTAATACCACAGTATTCAGCCTTTTTTTAAGTCCCACTGCTGGGCACGGGCCGTCCTTTAATACGAGGGGGATCAGGCCATACCACGCTGGCCAAGTGTGGGTCGGAGGACTTCACATATCTTTTGAAAACTTGCTAGGTTCTTTCAGACATGTAGGTTTCCTAACGATGTTATCCTTCACCGTTAGGCAAGTGGTAATCATGTTAGAAATGATTCGCACATGAAAATATTAGAGGTGCGAGACCCGGGATTTGAATCCGCTTCACTCGAATTCCCAAGCGAGCGCGTTAGCACTGGGCTACCACTTGTTTTTTATACCATTACGTCATCTCGACAGGGCAATTGTGCACCCGACTTGTCATACTTACTTTTATATGACAGTCGGGAACGGCTATAGGGTTGAGGTTTTAACTGTAACATGCCACGAGATCGTAAAACAGTGTACACAGTCGGTTTAGCTTCGAAGCCGTAATCCATGTAAATTGTTAGTTTTTGGCAACCCTTGCATTTGACTTGATTAATTAGCTCTTGGCTTAAATTATTTTTCTTTCGTTGTATTGTATAAAAATAATGTGTGGTACGTCAATATAATGCTGTATATATTAATTAAATCAGTAATAACAATATTGTTCAGTCGAAAGGATCGAATCTGTGCTGTAATGAAAATTTAAGTTTAATAATTGTGATAAGTTTTAATATGATGGTATGTATAGTTTACGCTTTATGATATAATATTTCTATTCTAATTTAACTTAAGTTGTATTAAAATTATCATCTAACGTCTTATCTGGACCATCATTGTTTTATTTCACTAAAATATTATGCGTTTTTTTTAGGTATTTAGTCTCTGTTTCGCTGTAAACACTGTAGTGTTCGATGAAATTCAAGTACATCCGTTAAAAGAAAACGGCGAAAACATTCCCGTGACGTTCGAGAACAAGACTGAATACGTCGACTTGTATGTCGACTTTTTGCTCAATAAATCTGTAGAAAATCAATTTAATGCGTTTAACCAAGGTTTCCAAAAGGTATATTTTTGTTTTTAATTTTTTATTCAATCTGCGCCATTTGTCTTCAACTACAAAAGACATGTATAATTTGGTATGAACTACTTGACGCTAAATATTTTGTTGCAATGTAAATAAAACAAATATACACTACATCCATCCATTTTGTCCGTCATTTTGTCTGTATTTATATGCTACTTTAATATATTTAAACATTAATAAACATTCACACTGACTTTGACATTAATTAAATTAGTGTGCTAACACTGGAGTCAACATATATAAAACAGGTGTGAAACAAAAGTAGATTCTCAAATCTTATGTATAGCGTGAAGGGTTTTACTATGCAAATTGAATCTATACAAAAAATTTTTATTAATAAATATTTTATTTATAGGTTTGTGGTGGTCGCATAATAAAATTATTCAGATCTCATGAACTCATGTCAGTTGTCATCGGCAATGAAGAATATGACTGGGAGGTATTTGAAAGCAATTGCGAATATAAGGATGGCTATAGCTCTTCAGATCCACAAGTCAGGTAATATAGTGTAGTAACATTTTAGATTCTTTTTAGATTTATATATCGACGTGTTTTAATTTGTAATTTGGTCACCAAAAATAAAAAAAATGTGAGAGAGAGTTGAGTCCAACCGTTGTATCGTCGTTAAAATGAACGTACGTATGTACATCATAATAAAATTGTATGCACTTTTTGTAAATTAAATATTTTTATCAAATTTATTAGATAGCAGCTTCGCTCGCGCTAAAACTACAAAAAAATCTCTAAAAAGGTAGTTTCATACAAAATTTCACTGTTCTGTTTTACCTCCTTATAGGATTAAATTCGAAAAATGCTAAAATACGTATTTATTTAATTTTATTGAAGAGCATTAATACCAAGTTTGAAGTAATTCTGATCATAAATATTTATCTGGACTATATTATAACGTCTTTTCCCGTGGGAAATTAGATTATCTCCCACGGCAAAAAGTAGCCTATGTCACTCTCCAGCCCTCCAACTATCTCCAAAAAAACACGCCAATCCGTTACTCCGTTTTGACGTGAAAGAAGGACAGACAAACAAACAAACAAACAAACACACTTTCACATTTATAATATTAGTATAGATTTACTGCTTTTTGCTCTATTTCGATTGGTAGGAATGGGAGTTATTTTTAGTCATAAACAATATTATATAATAAATTACTTTAAATAGATGAATATTGTCTACAGATGGTTCTGGGAAGTGTTTCATGAATTGTCGATCGAAGATAAGAAAAAGTTCCTACTATTCCTAACCGGTAGCGACCGCGTGCCCATACAGGGCATGAGAGATATCAAAGTAAGTGCTTTCCAAGTGTTGACAATACACATACATATTTATCAGAAGGTGTCGTTGTTCAGAAGAGCTTTGTTATAATTGATATCTATATCTCCATATTATTATTATAAATATTAAAAAAGCTCTAAATATTTTAAAAAATAGAGTATGCATAGTATGTTCTGAAGGCGACAGACTCAACCAAAAAAGTACTGGATGTAGCGCGCAGTGCGATGTGTATGTACTCAATATACTCTAAGTCCTAAACTATTGGCGATCACGTTATAATTTTTTTTGTGAAGAATTAAGGTATTCAATTCAAAGCTTTATTTCAAAGTTAAAATATTGAAAAAAAATTATGTCGAAGTTACTCAAACATCCATTTGAAATTTTCACTTCCGGTTTACTATACGTAAAAAGAATCAAATTTGTTATTCAATAAAAAAATTAAAAACTGCATCCTTTTAACTTTCAGAAACGATATTTTTTAGATATTTTTACAAATTGATTGATACAAATAATAAGCATTCAAAAAGTACGGATTTCATACTTCGTAAATTTTTAAAAGCTCATAACTCGGCAATAAAGCCTCATACGAAAAAAAATTATATATTTGCACATCCATGTCCACTAGAACTATAACTGACCAGAGTATGAACAATTTTCACAACCTCACTTTATTTTCGTTGTCCGCTTCACGTGAAATGCCCCATATTTTTTTCTTTTTTGAGTACTGTTTGTATACCTGTTATTTGTATACCTTACTTGATATCTTCAACAATTGATAACTGAATTCCTTGATTCTTTTTCTAATGAAAAACCATTTTATCTTTAACAATGGTCACATAAACTTAATTAGAAGATTGTTTAATAATTATATATTTTAAAGTGATTTTAAATTCCGTAAAAATACACAATTATATTTAAAAACTTAATAATAACAGATAAGAATCCAGCCAGTAGCAGACGATAGGTACTTCCCGGTAGCGCACACGTGTTTCAACCTTCTCGACTTGCCGCGCTACAAGACCAAGGAGCGCCTCAAGTACCACCTGCTGCAGGCGATACAGCAGACGCAGGGGTTCTCGCTGGTGTGATACTGTACCTGTAAGTACACCACGTCATTGTAATTGCTCTACATCGGATTATGTGCACTATATGATCGCGAATCTTCTATGAGGATAATTAAATGCTCTTACAATCCTTACGAATAACCTCTTTGGGTTTTAACTGATTGAGGTTTTAATTAATATTTTATAACGACAATACGTCATGTCTAAACGCTGGTCTATATGTCCAATGTTATGCTTTTTTAAAATACAACCAGCAACGGGTATTAGCATTATGTTTCAAATGTGTATAGTGAAATTGTTGGTTTTGATACTTGGATATAGGTTTTTTTACCATGACTAACCCATTTTGCCGCAATAAGTACACGATCATTGGAATTATTGAATTTATAATTTAGTTTCTTTAATATATGCTATTTTTGTATATTTCTACTATTTCATTTGTTTCTGTTTTAAGTAAAATACATTTGATAATTATTTAAATTCGTTATTTGTTTCGAAAATGCTCCATTTATCATTTTCAAATAATAATAAAACAATGGCCACATACTTTTTTTAAAATATATAATGGATAGTTAATGTTATTTTCTAAAACTTTGTAAAGTAATTCTCATTTACACAAACATGTTATCATCTTGTGAAGATGAAAATAAGAATAAAAACATTTACAATGGCCTCAAACATTTTTGTTATTTTGGGGCGACTTTATAATGTACTAGTCAATGTATAGGATTTTGAAACAAGCGGGAATTGAACCTGTGTTTTCCAGCACGGATGCAAATACCAAATTAGTAAAATTCTATGCTACCTCGATTTTAATTAATTGACTTTAACTGATAACTTTTAGTACAAGCGTTGTTCGAACATTACTCATAATAATAATTATTTATTATTATTGTTGATCAATTTTTATCAACTTCGGCAGTTGTATTTTATTAATGTAAATTAAAAGAAATCTAAGTTTTTGTAAAAGTACTCTTATGTCAGAAAAACGTTACATAAAGCTAGCTTGATAATAATAAAAAAAACACGGCGCTAAAATATCTTATTTTTATATGATAACTGTTATATGTTTTCTGTACTAGCAGACACGCCCTACTTTTGTATAGTTTCCTTAAACATAATAAAATACTAATAAATTCTTAAAAATTTTGAGGTACTTAAGTTGAATTTTTCATGCAAATTTTAATGCATATTTAGTAAAGATCCGACATGTAACTACAACCACATATTTATATAAAGGGGGAAAGTAGCTTGATGTTTAATTGAGTGTTTAATGGTTAAACATTTTAATAATTAATTACCATAAATACGAGTAAATCTCATGATCCATTTTAGTAAGAGTATACAACACCATTACGCCATACTTCACTCATCACTGGTACTAAGTACGTGTATAAATATTGTGATAGTGGTGATTTTAATGTTTTAAATTGTTTTTCAAGCATATTGTTTATAAATGCCTTAGTATTTACTTGTTCAAATCACCAATACTTACAGTGGAGAGTTTTTTATCTTAACTTTAAAAACAAAACTTAATTACTAAGATTTATATGCATACATACATACTATATATATAAATAAACTCTTTCGATAAATTGGTCGTTTGGACAAATAAGCACGATACGATATGTCGACAACTGAATTTTAAAAACGAATGACAAAAGAATTCCTAAAAATCTTGCTTGCGAACTTTGTTGTACGATTTATAAGGTGCATTCATAGTCATTTCATAATAAATAATTCTTCTACATTTCTGAATTTAAAATCATTGTGAATTTAAAAATTATTAAAATTTGCAAATATATAAAAATTGTAAATATCCGTATGTTAACTATTTACCTTCCTTTCTTCCAGCAATACCATGTACACTAATACTATATCTTGTGTTTCCAATAAAGACCGCTAATTATAAAATAATAATTAAACTAACAAATTATAGCGATGTTGTTGTTTTCTTAAAAATCAAATATATATATTGCAAGCATACAAAACTAGCCCCTATTAGGAACCTTGATTGATTCACTATTATAGGTAATATATTTTTACCATTCAGCATTTTAATAATATTCGGAAATAAAAACGAGTTTGAATGTTTCCATACCATATTATTTATGCTATATTATGAATCTTTTTCGTTTACTTCCATACTTGATGGTATATATATGATCTAATCTTTTTTTTTTTAACGTTGGGAAATGCATTTACGCACGAAGTGTGGGACTCACCGGCGAAGCCATTACTACCCACTAAAACCCAACAAAACTTTCCCCCGTCTTAATGGGGCGTCGCAGGATCGCTTACGCATTCAACTACGACGCCCCGACGGCAGGTCTGCCGAAGCAGACCACAACAACCATGGGGTTGCTCCACGGTCCACTCTGCTATCAGAGAAGTACCAGGAGCAACCCGCATGGTACACCACCCTCCGAAGAAGGCCGTCTCCCACCGCCCACCGAAGCGGGCTACCTCCCTGTGCGTTTCTTGGCTTCGCGAGTACACTACTGAGCCCCCCCACCACGACAAGGTGAACGCACGTTGGGGGGGATATATGATCTAATCTAACTCAGGCGGTGAACACAATTTTAGAGAGCAAATTATAGTTAGTCCCGAACTACATGTACAATGCAAATATATTGTATTATTGCACATAACTTTCATACAATTGACTTCACAGGATTATCGTGTACAGTTTGAGTTTATATGTACATGTTTTTTTTTATTTTACACCTTTATTTAAAAAAACTACAAAATGCATAAAATGGGTTGTGAGACACTGCACGTGATGTCATAAGGAATAAATAATAAAGCTTCACGGAAATTGAGAAAATGATAATTTTAACCTCGCACACAGGAAACGTAATTTTTCCCAATATTATTTTATTGTCATATAGTTGATGAGGAAAGTATCTAGCCACCTAGCTGATGAGAAATCTAGAGTATTTTAAAGTTTCTAGGGAGGTTTTAAGTAAAACTATCTTTTAGGATTTTTTCGCGGATTTTGGTTTTTAGTTCCTGATATTTTGAAAGCTTAAGGGTCGGGAGTCTCCCTTGGCCACTACCGCGTTACGTCGAACTAAAGGCATCTTACGAGTTACGCTCATTCTTTGTATTATGATGGTATGGAATAATTCGAAAAACAGTTTCTTTGTTTCGAAAATCATCAAAACTCTTAGTAAGGGCACCTACACCATCTGCATGAACATGATGGCACAGTGAAGATGTCCTTTGACGTCGCTTATGCACACGACGTTAGCTTGCGTGGGTTATTAAGAATGTTTCCATGCATCATACAGATGTTTAATGTCCGTCATAGATAAAACACTTCAAATTGACTGTTAGCAAAGAAAATGGCTGTTCTTATGAGTTATGACACTATTGTTTACACTAATTACTAAGCTTTTATATTTGGGTTGATCATAACGTTATAAAATTATGTTTATTTTGTTTTAACTATGTTCGATTATAAGTGAAACCCCTTTTAGAAAAGGGCTGAATAAAATATATTATTTAGTTAAATACGCTCGCGTAATATTTGCAGTTTTTTTAGCTGTTACAATATTTATATAATACTGTTACCTCTGTGATATTTAGCTACGTTGCATTATCTTGGTGACAATAGTTTAATAAATATTATGTTTATATTTTATATTTATGATGTGATGATATATGTAAATTATAAGTGAATTATTTGGCTAGCATGGCTAGATAGCTTTCATTGTTGGAATTGTTTTGAAGCATTTACCAAGGCACCTAGGTCTATGTACGGTGTTCGGTCCGGTTTGTACTCAGTGTATGTATGATAATAAAGTATTTTTTATAAAAATGTCTTTCATTGCTATAATTTTACATATCCCAGCAACTTAGCGGCTTTGCTCACGTGTTTATTAGTATGTTACCATTATTTATTATGATCCTAGGAACCTATATAGTAAGAAGAGAGCTAGAAGTACACCGCCTACCATTTCATATAATTTTTCCTACGCCCTAAGGTTGCCTGGAGGAGATCGCTTATAGCGATAAGCATAAGGGCGTCTGCTGTGCATCATCTATTGTTTATATCTACTTTTTGTATATTTCTTTGTGGTGTACAATAAAGTATCTATCTATCTATCTATCTATCTATCTATCTATCTATCTATCTATCTATCTATCTATCTATCTATATACTCGCAGAAAGTAAGGCACTATCATATAATATAGAATATACTTACTTCTGTAATGATTTAGCTGTAATTTGGCACACACATTTTGTGAACATTTTAACCCGTTACCTCCTACAGTTTGAAAACGTGCAGCACTCTTTCAAAGGCATAATAGGTAAATAAACTAGCCAGTATAGACTTATTATTAAAAAAAATCAAATAAATGTCAATAGATGGCTTAATTTACTATTAGTGTTTGTGAGTTAAATAATAACATATTCCAATTACATATATTTTAGCATTAACTCATTTATACAGACTTCAGACTGGAGATAGAGAGAGATCTCCTATAGAGATAAGTCCACCTTAGTCCACATCACTTTCTATGTATTTTTTGTATGACTATTTTTGTGCAATCTATACACATAATAAAATTTTAACTGACTCGAATCTGTACATTAAATATTCATCGATACAGAGGCCGAATCTATTATTTTTAGAATTTTTATCTGTTTGTCTGGGAACGCATCATGAGAAAACAACTGGACAAGTTTGATGGGATTTGATATGATGATAGCTGGTTATCCGGGTCAAACTTAACTGCCTCGGTGGTGTTAAAAATTAATTAAAAAAAAGAACAATGTAATTCATCATATATTTTTTTACTTCTTGTGGTGCACATCCTTGTTAATAATAACCAGTAACAAAACATAAACAATCTTCAAGCATTTTTAAATTAGAGTTCCTAAACTGTACAACATTTGAATTTTAATTTTTTGAATAACTTGCATATTTTCTGTAAAAATCCCTATGAAACTTATCTTGCCGATCATTTTAAAAATGTCTACGTATCGTTAGCTATCCATCAGTACATAAAAGATACAGAAAGAATCATAAAGTCAAGAAAAAATGACACAACAAAGAGACCAGGTGGAAAATTCTAACAAATGCTATTGTTAAGGAATTAAATCAGCATCAAGGTAAAAACGACTTTAATGCAAAATATTTAAAGATTATTTTTCAATAGGATCAACAGGTAAAAAAGGAAGGAAGAAAAAAGAAGGAGAAACTAGAGCTGTTTGTACAATGTTGTATTAAAAATACATATACATATAAAAATATATATACATTTGAGAAAATTTATAAATCTTAAAATAGTAGGTAATTATGAAAGATACAATAATGAATAAGTTTCCTAAGTCACTTAATAAGGTAGGGAGATACTTTGGAAAACACACGAGTTAGCTAAAATGAAGAAAAAGCTTACAATTAAATTTTTCGATTATAACTCGTCCTCAAAATGTGATCCCCTACTTCGTATACAGACGTATTCTCTTTCTTAGCTTGCTTTTAACTACTATGCCACTGAAGTTATGTCGAATGGAATTTGCAGCATTTATTATTCTAGTTTAAATTCTTCAATCGATTTTACAAGTATTTTTATACGTATATATATATATTTAAAAATACTTGTAAAATCAATTATACATACATATAGACTATAGTCTATGTATTCCATACTAACCGTCATAAGGTATCCAGACCTAAAACCCTAGCGAAGCGAGGGTGAGTCGCTAGTTTTAAAATAAAACTACTTTTTCGGATTTTCTCGCGAATTTACTTTGATTTTTGGTTCCCGAATGCTTTATAGTGATCATGGTCACGGAAGAGACTAAGGTTTATAGCAACAATTAGACATTTAAACCTTAAGTCTCTCCCGTGACCATGATTGCTGTAAAGTGTAAAGCATTGGAAACGATAGTAACCAAAAATCCAAATAAATCCGCGAAAAAATCCGAAAAGATAGTTTTGTGTACAGAATATACCTAGACCTCAAAACAATAGCTATTAAAATGTTTGTATTATGTCTCTGTGCGTATCACGCAAAAATTGCTGAACAGATTTTAACAAAAAAAAATTATGATAACTTACTACTCGAGTCAACATTTAGGATATCTTTTACTACAGGAAAATATTTCACTCCCACGGGAAAGCAGTAACTGATTCGATCGAAAACGTACCTAGGGGACGTAACCGAGCGAGGGTAAGCCGCTGGTACTAAATAAAATGCGTCTTCAAATGAAACCTTAATTTTATACATTATTGAAAAATAAGCCATTAGATAATGAGATTATAGTGTAATGTAGATAAGTACGTAATAAATAAATAAAACACATAGTTTGCGGTACAAAATTTTTATTTAAACATTTTATATACAAAATAATTCGAGTGATACGATTTAATCGTGACTAGATACATACACATTAAGCTTTGCCAATATCAGTGAAACATTTTAGCGTTTGTGACAATAAAAAAATATAAAATAATTTTACATTATAATTTACAAAAATACTTGAATATAAACATAAAGATACGTTTTTTAATAAAAAAGCTTAAAGCGATTCGCATATGTTGTTGCAAGTTTAAAGCCGCACATAAAGATAATTCTCGTTGTAATAAATATTATGAATATGAAAATGGTAGTTTTAATGCGAAATGAATTTTTATATTATAATTTACACTTACAAGCTACATAATGAATAAACATACATGTAAAAAAATACCTAATGTACCTACTGATTGAGATTATGTCCAACCTAGTACGTGCACCAAGACTTTAAGGTTCAAAAGCCTTTACAAGTACTTACACTTTCAAAGTCCTCTTCGGGACAGCCATGTAATGAAAAATATGAAAATGAATTTGTAAGTATATGTCTGTCGAAGTTTTATTAGCTATATGAATTCCCATGGTTTGAGAATAGGGTGGAAATTAATATAACCAATTGAAGTTCAAATTATCATTTATAAAGACTTAGAAATAATGGAGGTGTAAGAGTTGATGCTGAGTGGCCATACGTAATATTTAAAGTATTATTTAGTAGGAAGATCTGCCCGATTGATATTCAAAGTGTTGTGTACCAGGAGGGACACGGTAGCTGGTGTAGCTGTGGTTGAGAGCGTGTTGCGAGAAGAACGAAGAGTAGTCCTTGCGTACCTGTAATCGAACATTTATATTCTTAAAAATAACAAAAATCAAATGCCAAGCCCCATTAGTAATATTACTTAAAAATCTAAATCTAGAGAAATTTTTTAGATTAACCATGGACTAATTCATAAGTAGTACGAGTAGGTAAAATATTCTAAATTAAGACTACAGCGCACATGCAGTTTTTTTTGAATTGTAAGTTTTCTACAATGCGAAACTTATAACAGAAAATAGAAAGATGAATACGATACGATATTGTGTAATCAGCCAATTACATGATTTTCAAGATACAAAATGCTTTAGTTGATCCAATTCTAAAGTTAGAATGTTACGAGTAACGAACAACTTCTTACAAGAGAAATTCTATGAGTTAAAAGAAGTGCTTTGACAAAACAGTCACACATGTCCGAAGCATCACTTACAAATGGTAGATATTATAGTCCGACATGTACCGACTAGCGTGTCGGACGGATAGACACGGACGCTTAGACCTCGTTCAGGGCAAGTAATTCGGCAAGCGAATATTGCCGTGGCTAGAACATACAATAAGCAAGGGTTGCGAATCAAGGAACTAAGGTATTTTGTTAGCAAGTCGGTTTGTGTTTCATTGTCCACAATGGAAACCTTTATTATAAACCTGTTAATACAAGTTATCTGGAAATGGAGCTAAAAGCTGATCACTCACGGGAATGCGCCTACATAGATGTTAGGGGAATATGCTTAAAAATTAAATTAATCATTAGCACACTTATCCTCATATAGGTATTAATTAGCTTATGGAGACTTAGTAAGGGAACCATATATGTATGTAAATATTTATACACTTACCAGGTTTTTTTAACTAATATTTGAGATAAATATCTATTATGTATATTTGAATTCGAAATTATTTCAGAGACGAACAAATAATATTATATTATTGATAGAGATACAAGCAATCTGCTTTTATATTCCAGAATATTAGCATAGCCAATATTTATATACTCACGTACGTCGTTCAAATTATCAAATGTTTTTAATCCTATCAACAATTTTAAAATAAATTATAAATGTTCATGCAAACATTTTATTGCAAACATTTTTCAAGAATGGCTACATTATCAATATACATGGTGTAGCTATTTGTAAAAATGAAATTGTTCCTATCACGTGCATTTAAGAATTTAATATCAGCCGTGTGCAAATTATTACTTATATATTTAGGTTTGAAGTGAACGGTTAAAATTTTAAATAAAAAAAATAATAACCTTGCGCGGTCTGCAAGCGGGTCCCTTAGCTAACTGCCTCCTGGCTTCGTTCTCTGCGGCTACGGCCTCCTTTACAGACTGTGGTGGCCATTTCTGATCCCCACGCATGTTTATGCCTCCTAGACAAAATAAAAATATCATATTAGCATATCGCTAATTTTATCATGAAACATAATATTAAGGTAGGATGAAGGATCTTATAAACGCTCATATTGTTCATCTATTTATAAGTAACTAAAATGTAGAGATCGGCTTTCATTCTTCTATAGCTATTACTAGAAAATTATATTTAAGCTCGATAACTCATATTAGATTCTTGAATAAATAATAATTGTTTCGTAACATAATTATGTGCCTACATTAATAAATATGGATAATGGTATTACTTACATACTAATACAGCTAATTTCAACTTAAAGATTCCAAAAGTAATGTAATAGGGATACTATAACTGTAATGTAAAATTAAGATATAATTATAAACTTTACAAAACAACAAAGAACAATCTATATTTGTAAAAATATTATGTCGACCGATTTATTCGTTTCTGATTGAGTATAAAAAACTAATTTGGAACTTGGAAGCTTTATTTGGCATAAACTATTCATGGAAACGATATTCTATTTTATCGCGTAAACTAGGAAAATTAGGCAGACAAAGAGACTGATGCGGATAATATAAACTTTATTATATTTTATTTAAGATTAAGGTACCTACGACCTACAGAACTTAGATTTTCTATAGTACCATAAAGTCTAGTTACGATATTTTCTGGTGTAATATGAAAGCTTTTACGTGTTACGAGTCACTTTTCTAAAGCGCCACGACGACATAAAAAGTACTTTTAAAAACAATATACCTGCATCGACGCGGTACAGCGCGAATTTATAGCAAAGGATTTTATAGGTAGGTACAAATATAAAGTTAAAACTTTGTTGTAACTTACAATTTTGGAAGGAAAAATCACTATAGTATAGGTTTGTTGTGTCTGACTGACTTAGCGCTACGCCGAATCTACATAGTACATATATGTATTATGTATATGTATGTATGATAGGAACACGAAGGAAAAATAACATTTAAATTATTATTCTTTATGGCCCAGGTGACTGATAAGATTTTAATATTTTTATATGATAGTGTAAAATAAGGTATGACGAATATTTAAAATGCTTATTATAAATCTATGCCTTTTTCAATAATTGGATCAGTACCTTGAACGTATCTACTGTAAGTTCGAGTGAGCGATATATATACATAAATATTTAATATCTATACATACAATAAAACAGTAGAGTTCGAATGTCTGCACATAGAAAAAAATGCTTAAAACCGAGTCAGGGGGATGTAAGAAGAGAAATAGAACAAATCCAGATATTTCATTTTTTTTCGTTTTTCTGTCTGTTTGTCTGTTTGAACGAGCTAATCTCCGAAACTTTTGGATCGATTAAAAAAAAATTTGGCATGGTACCTCAACATTTTAGATACTTTTCATCCCGGAAAATAAAGAGTTCCCGTGGTATAGTTAAAAAACTATAGTAACTTATACAGCTTAGTACACAACAACTACTGATTGGATTTTAATGAAACTTTACAATAATATAGTTCATACATCAGAATAACAAATAGGCTACTTTTTGTCCCGGCAAAATGTACGGTTCCCGTGGGATAGATTTGTTTTTTTTGTCTAGAAGCGAACCCGAAGAAGCGAAGGTGAGCCGGTAGTTATAACTAAATAAGGTTAGAAATTTTGCAATATCAAATTTTACCTTTGTATGACGCTGTGGCAGGCTGGCTAGCAAATACAGGTGACGGCTGTTGATGGATCGGCTGTTGAGGGCGCAGTGTTATAGTGGCCGGGGGTGGCTCGAAAACTCTCTGTGGGGGCTGGTATAGGGGCTCCGTATATTGCGGTTGTGGCGAGTACTGCCCTTGGCCCTGCGGCGAATACTGTGGTTGGGAGTACTGAGGTTTTTGAGATGAGGGCTGTAAGATTTTTTTTTATTTAGTTCATGAAAATATGCAAAGTTATGTTCATGTCGATACTTATTTCTTTAATAGAGTTACAAGAAAAAATTGACTAGAAGCCAATAAAATCAATTAATTTTAAAATAATGAAACTTTTAATTAATCTAATAGTAGCATTAGTAATTATTTTATAACACTGTTATTATATTAAGTAATCATTAAAGCATTCAATAGTTATATAAATATCTATATCAGACGAGTTGGGGCCTTAGACAATAAGAATTAATAATACGTATTTACGTGTTCCCCATCCAATTGATGATTAGATTAGAATTTATGCAACTAAGCATAATATCATTAAATATAATGTGCTACAAAAAATGAAATCTTGAAATCAGGCCACCACAGTAATTCAAAGAATAAATATTCCATGAACATTGTTTGCCAACTAAGGACTTGTTCAATAGACATTTTTACTAAAACATTCACGATGTAAATAGCATTTCTATTATGTTCAAGTATGGTTAGTAAAAATAGTAATTAAAATGATAGCAATCATTTTTCGTGCAGTTTGTGCGTGCATTTTCACTCGAATTCGACGTCCACTCTACCTGAGGGGAGGTGGGGGCCGGTACGGGTGCCCAGCGGCTTTGTTGCTGTCGATAGGGTTGCGCGCTAGGGGATAGCGGGCCTTGGCGATAAGACGGGGCAACTGGGGAAGCGCTAGCGCCGGGCCCCACAGGGATCAGCTTACTTAGCCCTGAGGCTTCCTGACGTCGTCCCTCACAGTAGGCGGATTGGGACTGGTCAGCAGAATAGGACTGAGGGTACTGCTCCTGAGGCTGGACTTGGGATGGGTATTGTTGTGGTTGCGGGGAAAATTGTTGTTGCGACTGTTGTTGTTGTTGGGAGTATTTTTGGTGGGACGGAGAATGCTGTGCGTTGTTGTAGAATGCAGGACTTTGCTGTAGGGCATAAATTGAACCAATATGGACGATGGCAAATCTTTTATTCTTTACGTTTGAAATCTCAAATTCTTTTAATTAAGTATGATATTGAACAGGCGTTATAATAATAATTTATTTATGTTTCAGTCTTGAGGAATTTTATTTTATTATTGCCATATGAAAACATCTACAATAAAATAATTTAAAGCTAACTATATTGCATATAATTTATAATATATGACACCTAATGGAAGACGAAGAAAAAATTACTATGGTACTGTAACCGCGAGAAGATGTTCAAGTATATTCCAGAAATCAACATTTGGTACATATTTATTAAACATGTACCTACATATATATTAACTCTATAATGAATGTATGTCTGTTTAAAATCGTTGTCATTTCTTGTTGTCATTTATATATACAGAATAATTTGCTGTTTGTCGATCCTTCATGCTATTATATGTGCTTTCGATGCTTAAGCATTGGCTATGTGCAGCTTTAATATTTATCTAATATCTATGTACAAGTAAATGAAAACGTAGATATATAATACCTGTTGCGACTGGTGATAACCGTTTGTTTCGGGGGCTGGAGGCCAGACCACTTTCTTTTGGCCTGCAACAAAGACTTTTTTTAATTTAAGCGCTTTCAAGCTACATAACGAAATAATTTTTCTTATCTAATACTCAGACACAACACTGACGAATGTACATATTTATAAATTACTTTTTAAAACATTCAGGAGATTTCTAGATCTAGTGATAAACAACATTATCTATCAGCTCATGATGTTTTCCCGGTTGCGGCTCTTGATCCTATCAGCTGGCGAACACACACTTCAATGGGTAGATGTAGATGTAGATTCTCACTTATTATGACACATTCCACTTTAAATTAGCTAGCCAACGGTGTTTTGGATTTGATCCAGAAAATCAAAGATAACAGATTTTTTGATAGCTTGCGATTATATATGCGTGCAAAACGAGTTTTATACAGGAAAAGATATACATACAACCTTTGAGCAAATTCATATTGCAGGAATTTTAGAATTTTCAATGTAAGAATTTGAGGTAATTATCACGTAACATTTTATTTTTATATAATCTAGGAATCCGTATCTATTTACTAATAGAATATTAATCTATACATATAATAAGATTCTAAGTGAGTCGTATCTGTACATTAAATATTTTTGAATATCTTATTCAAATAGTCATTATTATTGATACAGAGGCCGAATCTATAGTTTTTAGAATTTTCACCTGTCTGTCTGAGAATATCACGTGAAAACCACTGAACAGATCTTGATATAATTTGGTATGATGATAGTTGATTAGCCTTGTCAACATAAAGGATACTTTTTACTGCAAGAAAATATCTAAACTGAGATATCTATACTAATTGTCAAAAAGTCTCTAGGATGAACCCGAGCGAAACGAGGGTGAGTCGCTAGTAATAATATAATTTTCTTTGTCGATATCACTCAGACTGAGTGAGAGTAGAAGATGATGTGTCATTCTAGTTCCAAATTTTTTTCATTATGATGTAAAACAGTGCTGTACCATACTACCATGACACCTTAGCTTGTCAATTTATACCTATACAAAGGAAAATTTGTAGCTCTATCCAAATTAGGCAATGCTTTAAATAAGATTACAGTCAGCATAAGAATGCAAGATACAAGCATTGCTTGTAAAGACGGTTGTGAAATTTATGGCTTAAGCTTGAATGCAGACGGAAATAAAATTTAAATTTGTAAGTTTTTGATTAAGATGTGATTTTTTTTGGAAAAATATTATAATCATTGGGTTTCCTAAAACCCTGTATGAAAAAATAATGAAAGTATAAAAATCTTAATCTTAGCGTACTTTAGTAAGCCCATTTTGGGGCGACATTCTTGCCCCTCAAATCTTTTGCCTTGTTAGAAACAACGTATAAATAAATAGAATAGCTATTGATCATAAGGAAATTAATTTATCTCTAAGTAGATTGAGAAGTTTGAATAACTGACAATTTGCTCAAATTTAAATTTATATAAACCTAAATAAAATATGAAAAAAGGATTATCTAACATGATCACCAAATAAGTTATAATGATTAAAAATCTATCTAGAGAAGTGGTATTCAAAATATTTTTTATATTTTTTTTGTAAAGGTCATCCAAAAACAAAAATTTTGAAAAAAAAGTTTAACTTCGACCATTATTAAGAAAGTTATGAGCAAAAAACCAAAAAAGAGCAGTTTTGAAGCAGTGATCAAAAATATCTCGAAATCTATCAGGAAGCCTCTTTAGAGGGGTACTAAAAAATTACAAAAATATTAAGAAAAACAAAAATTAAAATTTTTGAAATCGTCCGATTTGGCGTGGAATTCCCCATATACGAGTACATAATGTATCAGTGATATCACATTAAAACACGAGAATTATGTAGTTAGCTATAAAAAGTATGCAATATGCCTTGTTTTAAGGTTTGTAAAGTTATAGTGTATATGTTAAAATTCGAATAGTAAAATCATAATTGGAAATGATCATATCTGAAATTTCTTCAAGAGTCAATTTTCATAAGGTAACTTACGCAAGCAAGATTCGCGTCAGGCGTGCCGCTTCAGTCAGGTCAGGACTACGTGTGACTGCTTGGCTCTCGCCAGGTGTGTGGGCGAGGAAGCAGATATATATTTTGAGATTACACCTCTAGGGTACGCACACCTTATGTCTTTCTTGCGATTATCCGGTTTTATTTAAAGCTTCGTACTTTATAGAAATTAATTTCTACGTAGTTTCTTTTTATTCGTGCAATTTCTCTATACCCATTCTAAAATCTATTCTAAAAATGTAGGTATAAGTATCTACAAAAGAAAGCTACTTTAAGTATGTTTAAGTATCCTTTTATATATGTAAATAAAAATAGTAATCAAGATTCAGAAATAAGTCTAAGATGTCATGTCATGTGTTGCTAAAGTATTCGTTATACTTTTTAATACACCAGCGACCCGAATTCGGAAAATCATAAAACTTGGTTAAAATCGATGGATTTATAGCGCGGCAATTCTGATGATATATGGTCGTAATTCTTAATTATCTGGCCCATTGAATTACGAAGTGTACATTAATTATTATCTCACTGCAAATGCTGTCGCCACTCATCAGTGACCAAAATTATTATTAAGGCAATTTTCTCTCCGTTATCTTCTCGTTTCTAAGACGTAAATAGTGGGTTTAAGGCAATATTGTGTCACTTGGGACTATTTTTATTGACTAAGTTGTTACTTCTTGACTCATTGGTATTGGCATTATAATTGGCAAAAAAACAAATGACATGCGAATCTGATTCATCAATTGGCTTAGACTGCGATAGTTGTTTAAGATCTTATTCATTGTTTACTTCGATCGAAACATATTTAAACACATTCCTTTTAATTTCTAACATTATATATACATGTATAAGTAAATAAAGTAGGCATTTAATTTTAAGTATATATATAATGTAACTAGTATTAAAAACTTGGTGTTGCGTGATCTATTGAATTTCATAGAGCCATAATCATAATAATCAAAGTATCGGTGCAACCGCAATTACAAGGTTAATTGGCAACCACATCCTGTCATGCAATATTTATAATGACATTAATTATGCTGACGAAATTAATCGAACTACGAAATATATTTTTAGCCTGTTTAAGGGCATGTTGAGAATGTATTTACATTAGTGGTTAAAGCAATATTAGCAATAAATTTTAAATTATTCATGTGTTTTAAAATTGTGTAAAAGTGTAAAGTTTATCAAAATAAATCTAAGAAGTACACACATTTTGTGCTTAAGTTAAGTGCATAAATGACTGTATTTGTTACCAACTGGTAGACGCGATTCCCGAAACATTTCTACTACTATCTCAATGTCAACAGACAGAGACGCAAACATTTTAACTAAAAAATAATTTAAATGATTTTTCAGTGTGAACGATCTCGCACTGAAAACGATACTCATTCGTTGTTGCATCTTTTCAGCGCGGTTTAATATTAGCCGTTGATTCATGAAACACGCACGAATGTAGAGTCATCAGAAATAGTTACAAATTACGTCAAACAAAAAACTCTTTAGTTAATATATAAAAAAAATCTATTCAAATATCGCTAGTACAATAAATGTCTTTATAAATTATATTTCATTACAGTGGTACATCGTGAATATTTTTGCACGTGGCATTAAGTATAATAATATTTTTAGCGGAGGAATTGAGAAACAACTGTACGAGAATGCACTTTATAATATGAAGTAATGATCGTTTTTACTATCAGTTTTAAAGATTCATTTACGTAAAATTAAATTAAATAAATATTAATCAATCCTTTTCTATCATAACTTTATAATTTGAGCTAAAGCACAAAATACAAAAATATAATATTTTCATTTAACTGTAGCGTACGTTTAAAATAACACTAATTAAACATAATTCATAAGCATTCCTAATAGTTAAAATATTAAGTAATTGTAAAGAAAATTAAATATGTACATTACCAACAACTACTACTTCAGGCATTTTCGTTAGTGATCGTTCGCACTCGAGGATATACTAACAATAACAAAGAAACTTCCAGGTAGGTAGCTCATGAAATAATTTTTAATACTTGCCAAAATTTATATGCCAATGACCAATTTTCACAACAAGTAGGTGTCACGCGATGACACGCTGTGACAGTAGAAGATTCTACGTATATATTGACTCAAAACAATAACTTTGAAATAAATGCTTTAAACAAAATATATTTAATTATTGCTTTGAAAATAGCCATGTGTTCATGAATTGTATTTGTTGTAGCAGTGAGTGTTCAAGGATTATCTGCTAGACGATGATGTTTATTTTGAATCTTATTGCATTTCGCAGGCAGCAATCGAGTGATTCAGAGATGTTAAATATGTGCAAGACTATATGGGTTCTATATATATAATAAAATTATATATATATTATATAGTTTGTTACATGTGCTACCGAGCGAGTGTATTAAAGTCGATGTTTCACCAGCAAATGTACCTTTAGTAGCTTTCATAAGCGTAGAATGTATATATGACGTGGAGTTGATTTGGCCATCCCAACTACGATCCACTTTCGTCTTTTTTGGAGGCCAGATCTGGTCAAATCTTCGCTCGGTGTGAACAAAATTCTCCAAAATCGCCTGGATTTGGGTAGGGTCTAATTCTGACAAAGCAGTGGATTAGGAGCGTTAGTTGAGTTTTTTTTATAAATGAAAATGTTCTTTTTCTTTTCTTTTGTATTATTTAATTTTTTGGATTTAATTACCAAATACGTACCTACATATGTTACGTGGTGTTCGTACTATACGTTTTACCGATACATATATAATTTCATATTAAACCCTTCACTTATCTCTTATTACTATTATAACAAGAAAAATTTAAATATAAACTCATAAGACTAATTGATTGTAGTCGTTATAAAGAATACTTACTCGGATATCCCTTACGATTACGTTCTTCTTCCTCGAGCATGCGCAGAACGGCTGAGTTAGCAAGATTCGCCGGCTTGTCGCTTACCGGGTTGTTGAAGTCAATACTGTTAAAGAAATCACATTTTAATTATACAGACATCTGTTACCATTCTATGAAAGCAATTAAAAATAAGAAGTAGTAGGTATTAAAATGTAAGAGAAATACATACTTTCCCTACATTTTTGGAGATAGATTTGTATATTACGAGTACAAACGTAGGTATCGAGTTATTTAAATTTATCCTTATTTCATCGAATTAGTTAATTAATAGCTTTTGATAACATAATAAAAGACAAGAAGAAAAAAACTATTCAAACTTTCTTATTTCTAATCAATTTCCAATGGTATGAAAGTAGCGTACAAAAAAGGTAACTTTGTAACACACAGGAAACCTGCCGTGGGAAATCGACACAAGAACTTGTGACAAAGCGCAAGAGAACTCTTGTTGATTGTATTTCGTAGTTTTCAATTCAATTTATCTGTGCCAACAATGCTTTACATAAACCAACGTCGAAGTGTTTAATTAGTTTTTTTGTATCATTGTGTCTCTATTTAGATATTTTAAACATAGAAATATGTTTTAAAAGATATTTTTAATTAAAAAATATAAATTTTATATTTTTTAATTAAAAAGATGACACATAAAATAGCTTTAGCTCTAATTACTTATTACTACTTTTTCTTGTAAAGTAAGAAAAATATGGGATATAAATAGGAATAAAGCAACTTGTTGTTAGTAAACCTACAATATACACAGTTATATGGATGTATAGTAAATTTTTAAAAGTATAATTTCACCTCACTACAATATTTGATTTATATAAAGATTATAGTGTCCACATGTATAAATAAATAAATAAATATTTTGGGACATTAATATACAGCACCATCTAGTTCCATGGATAACTACGAGGCTCGTGTTATGGATACTAGATAGTTGATACACTACACATATATAACTTTAAATACATACATATTATAAATATAAACACCCATGACTGGAGTACAAACATTCGTGCTTATCACACAAATGAATGTCCCCAGCGGGACTCGAACCCGCGACCGCTGGCACAGCAAGTAGGGTCACTACAAACTGAGCCAGACGTGTCGTCAAATATATGTATCATGTATATAACATTATATATGTTCATGTCTTTAGATATACGTCTTGATATGTTATAACGTGAATTTGTAGCGACCGGGTTAGTTAACTCTATTAACATTTTATAAGGCTTATTATAAATTGTTATTTTGTGCCATTAAAATTGGTATACTTTTACAAACCACGTGTACCTACTTACAGCGGACATATTCTCACATTATTTACAATTGAGGCCATATAAAGAATCGAGTTTACGTTCACCTCACAATTCCTTTATTGGTAAGGAGATCGCGTGTCAGTGTCATGCAAATTTTTATACGCGATGTCGTAACAAAAACAATATCTATCTTATTTAGACAAACTTTAATACTTATAGGTATTCTGCATTGTGAATCATTTGTTTTAGAAAAAATTGTTGCGCAAAAATACAAAAAAAATACATCTATACATATAATAAAAATTTAACTGAGTCTAATCTGTACATTAAATATTTTGTTGGAAAATCTTATTAAAATAGTAATTATTATCTGTACAGAGTTTATAGCCGACTCTATAGTTTTTAGTATTTTTGTCTGTCTGTCTGTCTGTCTGGGAACGCATCACGAGAAAACTATTAGACAGATTTTGATGAAATTTGGTGTGATGTTAGCTGGTTATCCGAGTCAACATATAGGATACTTTTTACTGCGGAAAAATATCTCATCACTTAGAAATCTATACTAAACGTTAAAACGAAAATAGGAACGAATCCGAGCAGATCGAGGTTTGCATATAGCAGGCATAGCTAGTTATCAAGTAAAAATAAATACTTGATTCTTATATTGCTGTAGAACTACAATAAATTAATAAAATTATAAGTTTACAATATTTGTTAATGTTTTATTCAAATATTTAGTGGTATCCACTGTTAAAAAATAAATAAATATTAAGGAAAAAAATTAAAATATGGAAAGTAAATCTTACCTGTTACATTCTATGACCAGAGCCATCTCGCAATAACAAATAATAATTATTATAGTTCCAAATAATTCACTTAATATATTGTTGCGAATTTGACACTAATTAGGTACCTATCAGTATAAATATGATTTTAAACAATACTTGAATATTTGCCAAATTATAATACGACGAAAGTTTTATTTCTATTCTACTTTATTTTATTATATATATATATATAGTTTAAGTAAAATTTAATTCAAAATGTGAATGTAATAAAAATTTATATATTCTTTGTATATTTCAATATTTATATTTATTAATTGATTGTTGATGTTTCTAATGACACTTTTTATTGATAACCAGTTTATAAATTATAATTTAAATCTTAAAACTCAACAATATCCGTGCACGCACAGTGCAATTCGTCGGCAAGCCGCGCCGTACTGCGCTTACGTCGTCCTTTGCGGTGTTTCGTGGTTACCAGATAACGACATGGCTCTTTTAAAGACTGCACGGTAAAAGCTAAGGTCAACGATTAAATATATTTGGTGAATATTCACTTACGCTAAGTAAGATCGTAATCAATGTTATTATGTACTATCATTTAACTCCTAACAAGAATATACTTATTAAATTTGATTCTTGATTTCATTGTATAGTGCTGATAATAATCTAATCTATACAAGTTTAAACGCTATGTCAAAAAGTGAAGTAGAGCACTAATAAAATGCGGCACTTACAATTAATTATTATAAATATATTGTTAATATATTTTAGAAAAATCCTTGCTGTGAGAGTATGTCAGCGGTAAAAAATAGAGTTCTGGGATTATACACTCGACCTGACCAGCACTATGATAATAGATAGACACTTATAGTTGCGATTCTTACTTGGTATAATGAAGGAGATATGTGAGTGTACTTACAGTACTCATAAATCGCAATACAAAATCTTGGTGCAGATCAAGTTGTTCGCATATACCTAACTCGTATTGCTGCAGTGCTATTTATATAAATTGAGATAATTTATTTCGGTACTACTTTATGCCTTACTGGAATGCGTGTAATGCAACGATGCTAAATTTTGTCTACTCAAATGTCAATGCCCTCAACAAACGCTTCATGTTTGAAGTAGGCACTTCCATGTAAAATTTTGCCTTGTATAAAATTAAGTTGTTTAATAAGTTATTAACTTATTAAAATTGTTTTGTCAGAACAAAAATTACATATTCTTATGTAAATGTCACAAGACATGCAAGAAGTTTACCTACATAATGTATGTATGTAATACATGTATGTATGTATGATGTATATATGCAAATACAAAAATAAATTAAATTATCATCATCACCTGTAAAGTTTTATGACTCATTGTTTATTTTTAATATGTAATGTGTCGTCCATCCCATTGAGATGAATCATTCTATTTTTATTCGATCGTATTGTTAATTTATTGCGCACAGAAGCTTTTGTATCTGTACCAACCAGATAAAGGCCAATATATCCATCAACACACACACATATAATTGATTGAACCTGCAACCCTTGGTGCAGTAGTTCATTGAGATTTTATAGGTCAATGTAAGCATTATAATAAAATAACAGAAATACATTATTGTTTATGGATCCTCCTTATATGACATTAATTTGCCTGCCGTTAGATCATTACTTTCCTACGAAGACTAGGTACTATTGCCAGACGTGTGTCCGTGAGTTCCGTCCGACCTACATTTAAAGACTAAACCTTGTGAGTTGTTATCAGTAACGTTTGAAATTTTCATAAAATGTATACCTTAAATAAAAGAAATGCCCATATTAAAAGAAAAGTGTTTGCACGAAATTTATTTCACCGTACGAAACGAATTGTATAGAAATCGGATATATTAATCACATACTCGTAGCTTCACAAGTCTATATTCCTTATAATATTATAATAGATTCTTTATAAAGTTTTAGTAAATGTTAGTTTTAGTAAATTTTATATTTATAAATAGTTAATTACTTACTTTTTCACCGGATAGATTAATTATTTCTATACTACCATTAATTAATTACAGTAATGACAGTTTTTAATATTGCACGCCTCGATACGTCTTCCGACATATACTAATCTTTCATTTACAATTTATCATAAAGGGAAATAGGATTAAACTTAATATTGTATATTAAGCCGAAAGGTTCAAACCATTTAAATTCATATGAAAAGGGTCGTGGGCCTCCTGTTTTGTTAGGTATTTGTAGGAATTATTCTGAACACGAATTTATAATTTGTCTAGTCGTAGTTAATTTATATATATTACATATATCGTATATTAGACAATATAAATAATGTACGTCTGTCTGTCTAAAGTTATCATTTTCGAACTCTACATATGTTGTATATAGTGTAATAAGCTTGCGCAAGTCTCTATTTGCTTTTAACACTTTGTATAACGCAGTAATGTGGATAAAATTTAAAGTTTTGCATTTGAGTATGCTTCAAAGGTTATTTGTTTAGGTTGGAATGGTAGAAGCCTATACCGCCAGTTTGAGGTGAGAACAATGTACTGTTTGTGTTACAAACCCGACGGTGCCATTGTCGAGATTCTGCAGATGCTTATTGAGTGTCTCTTGAATATTTTGCTGGGAGTAGAGACCGATGGGTGAATTGAATTGCTTGTGTACTATCTTCGGACCGGAGGCCATTTTGAAGTCGTTCGTTGCGCTGAAATTATAGTTAATCATTTAATGAAGAATGCGAAAGAATTATTACTATTAGAAATGATGAAAACACACGGAAGATATATAAATTATGTCGCATATATAGATATGTACATAACAATTAAAACGTAAACAATACTTTAAGCTGGTTCATTAGTTAATACTTATTTAAGAAAATACTTTTTATATTGAAAAATTATCTTTCATTCCCTTTGATAACAATGTGTTTAGGTGTTCTTTAGAAAAAAATAATTGCGTTGATGTCGACAGATTGCTTCGGTCGTGACAAAAATACATATGATATTCATACGTAACTTCAGAGAAACAGTTTTATGACAATATTATCCTTATTAATTTAAAAAAATGTATTTATATTTTTGACATGAGAAAAATTGGATTGTCAATTTTTATCCTTCTCATGAGGTAATTTTATTACACTCTCGTAAGATTCATGCCTCGGGTTAGAGACGAAGCTCGCCGTCTTATTACGATTTTATTAGCCCTGGCACCGACGACGACAGCTATAATATTTTTTCGAATAATGTGCAAGACAGGTAGCTTTGAACAAATAATATACAATACAAACAGTTTATATTAGAAATATACGAGTATACATATGTGTACCATAGGTATGTTACACGACGTAACAGACTCCACAATTGTAAACAAATTAAAAATAACTTGCATTTTTACTTCTATTACCGACTCTTTGAAACTAATTACATGACACTCGTATACTAACGTATATTTTTTTTGTAAAGGCACATTTTTTCTTTTACATATATCAATCATTAAAGGTGTAATCAATAAAATAGTTTTACTGTTAGCGACACCGAATTTAACACATTCATTAAATATCTTGTTTAAATTCACATTCATTAAATATCTTCTTTAAAATACAAATTTAGTCGTAAACATTTTTGTAGTTACATGGTTTTTGAGATAATAACTCGGCGAGTGTTTCGGAAAGTGCGTGGGTGCGACTAAAAAAGCTCGCATTGCTGGCAAAAAATGTTATTTAAAGAACACGCTGGAACTGATTTTTTAAACAATTGCTACATATAAAACGGGTTAAATAATATTTTAAAAGTTAATTTAATCATAAAAAACTTAATTTAAGATTAGAGCAAATTAAAAAAAATACCAATCTGTTCAGAATTTTATTGCAAAAAATGTCTATTGTTCTTATTACAATTTATACAGTTTTTTTTCTATAAGCTTTTTTTATTTCCGCCTATATCAAAGGATTGAGTAAACAAAACCAAAGATATATAACATTTGATCCACTGAGAATGAAAACAATGCGTCTGGAGCGGTTAATGCCAATACAGCTGCTGGTTAAAACAAGGTCAACGATACCGTCATCAAGGTTGGAAATATTTCGGTCGTATCATCCAGACTGTGAGATGTACGAGAATAGTTTTACCCTATTTTTAAAGCGCATCTTATTCTTTATGCATCCACTCTATGTCGCGAGTTTGCTGTAATTAACATGCCCGAGTCTACAGCTTGTGCCACGCGCTCTAAGGTAATGAGAGAGTCTTTTGAGAGTATTATAACATGCATACTAAAATTTCCTTCACACTGCCGAAGCGCATTATATATTACGTGAAAATGAGTCGTGCTATTTTCAGTATCGTGAAGTAATGGTGATTATTTTTGTAGCGGAATATTTTAATGTTGAGTTGAGTTAGTCATGAATGTAGGGGCCTCCAGGTGAAACACGAATGAAAAACACATACGTCTAAAGCTTTTATTAGTGCTAATGTTACATGAAGCGTGGAGCTTTAAGTGTCAATGATACCTTGTGCGGCGGAGAGGTTCGTGCGAGCGGCGACGATGCCGGACTCTAACTGATGGCGGGTAGGCGGGCAGGCGGCGCCGCGCGAGGGCGCGGGAGCTTACGGTATCACCTGTAATGTTCCATGACATTCATAATTATAATTAAATTCAAATATGAATAAACGAATTACAATTATTCTAATGTAAATCTTATATTTTTTTTTAAATACTGCAGTGTTAATTTAACATATTATCTTTTTTATTTAAATAAACTTTAATTGGAAGAATCTACATAATTATCATCATATTTATAATACACATTATTAATATTTAAAATATAAAGTTTGCCTTACCTGTAAAATAAAAGCGTCCGCTTAACAATGCAGTCCTTGAACTTAAACTGCCATGCACTAATGACTGTAATGAGCTGTGACAGTCAAACGTCTCTGCTACAGACGGCTACTCCTACGAATGAACTAGCACCTTCTATCACAAAATAACCGAGAATTTTATTCACAATCCAAAACTATTTTTAAACGCAAAGTATATGGAAGCGACATATGTACAATATATAAATTCTATCTATTCAAATTTTGTTCAAATAAACATCAAGGTTATTGATCTCTTCTATATGTTGAGTGTAAATAGGTATTTTACGCAAAACATTAGTATTAAAAAATCTAAGAAAACTTACTTTGTTTGCTTCACTGTTTTTAATATATATATTATTAAATAACACAGTTTTTTAATTTTCAGATTAGGTATTAGTTTTAAACTTTCTAGATGAAAAAATAAATATAACAGATACTTCGATCAAAGTACAGAAGTTACTAAATGTAATAAACGAGTATGTTTATCTTTTAAACTTTTATTATTATCTAAAACTAGCGGCTCACCCTCGCTTCGCTCGGGTTCGTCGCTAGGTACGTTTTAAATAGATATAAAAAGAAAAAATCTTTCTTTCTCACATTTTAATTATATGTTTTAATACTTACCTATTCCGGACTAAGAGAAATCCAAAAATTAAAATATCATAAAAATTGGAACGCGGTCGAACGGGATAAAAAGTATCCTATGTCCTTCTCCTGGCTCTAAACTACCTCCCTGCCAATTTTCAGCTAAATCGGTTCAGCCGTTCTTGAGTTATAAGCGAAGTAACTAACACGACTTTCTTTTATATATATAGATTGACTTGGCAGCGGCTAGACTTTTCCACGAATTAACCACGTCTACTGGAAAATATAATTTTTATCAAGCTTTTTATACCCAAGTGCTCAATATTTGCAATATGAATATGCGCTTGGAATGGGATTGTTCTTTGTTGTTATGTTATTGTATTATTTTTAACAAAAGTTATTTAGAGGTTTTTTCAGAATATCACATATTTTAAATGTTGATAAAAATTGAATTAATAATTATAATTTTCATGTTCGACTTTGTAAAACTTTTACATAAAATGCTCGAGATGTATAATTATCTCTAAGCGTAAAGAAAACTTAATTAATATTAAAAGTAATAAACAGACGGACTACTTTCCAGCAAAAATATTTTGCGAAACCCTTTTTACTGAGTTATTGTAGGTAGGTACTAAAATTTTGCACTTAGGCATTAGTTTCAATTTTTGACTAAAATATTATACTAGAAATAGTCATCATTTAGAATTGTTTTGAGTAATTTGTCACAAAAAGACTTTCAGTAATAAAAATGAGACATTGAGTTATTTATAGTTTATTAAAAATAGATAAACAGGTGTGGCGTGTAGGTAACAAACACGTAGCAAAGAGAAACGAGGATTTAAATATCTGGCAAAGCGGCGTGCATATAATAACCGTGACTCGCATCTATTATGATACCGATGGAAACATGGTCAAGGATGGGGGAGTAATTTACTTGGTTAAAGTATATAATAACTTGTTATAAAAGTAAAAATCCTATCGTATAATTTTAAAATTCAAATATCGATAACCGCATTTAACAAAATTGATTTTTTGGTAGTTGATACATTTTATGGTGTAAACATCCAGTAAGGAAAGATTTTTAGAAATTTCACCCCTAATATATGGAAATCCGTCCTTTTCAAAATTAGAAGCATGTCATATACCTACCAGCTTCTGGTTAGAAATAAATAAATATGTATTTCAGAGTTTTTGAAAAGCTGACCCCTAAAAGAGTGAAATAATGGACATATTCGCTAAAAAAACTTCTACATACTTCTAGTTTTTGTTTTATTTAACAACTAGCAGAACCCGCGGCTTCGCTCACACTAAAACTACAAAAAAAACTCTAAAAAGGTAAGTTTCATTCAAACGTTTATTTATCCCTTTGAAATTAAAAAATGCTATGAATTGAAAAATCCTATGAATTTTGAAAAATGCTAAAACACCTATTTATTTAATTTTTCTGAAGAGCATTAATACTAAGTTTCAAGTAATTTTATCATAAATATTTTTTTGGATTGTATTATAACGTGTTTTCCCGTGGGAATTAAATAATCTCCCGCGGTAAAAAACTGAGCTACTTTAAGATCTGAATATCTAATAGATAAATATGAACTTTAATTACATATAGTTATTAAATTATAATTATACAACAATTTGTTATGTAAGCTAAGTTATGTAATGCTTTGATTTGTTACGGCTGGCACCGACTTCGAAAATATTTGATTAGGTGTTTATAGTAAATAAAAACTCCCAAGTTCATCCTTTCAGTTATTTTTTACTTTTTACTGTTGTGATAATATATATGTACACATAATTTTACAAATTCGATACATATGACAACATACAAATTCAATGGACATTACAACTGAACAAATCCTTTAATCCACGCGAGCGTAGCCGCGGGCGGAAAGCTTAACAAAATAAGAATGGCACTTTTAAGTAACTTAAAAAAGGAGAGGAAAAAAGGAGACTATAAGTTTCAGGTGTACTTAGCCTGTTTATACCTATGTTAGTTTAAAGCCCATATTGGCCGAGTTACATGATTCTAAAGTCGTAAGTCGAATAAAAATAGAAGTAAGTCGATACTTTTTACTGCGGGAAAAAATTTCATCTCTGAGAAATCTGTACTAAACGTTAAAACGTAACTAGGGACGAACCCGAGTGAAGTGAGGGTGAGTCCCTAGTAAGTGATAATATTACACGTTACGTAACTATCAGAAATAAAATTGACTTATATAAGTAATTCATGCAAAGGTCATGTCTACCAAAAAGTGTCTTTGACATTCTCTTGTTATATAAAACACAGTGTCAATGCTGTCATTTATACTTACCTAATTTAGACCTTTTATTTTCTACTTGTATCAAAAAAGATTTCCTTTTATTAAATTACCCTTGACACTTGAATTGATTAAATTTAATTTTGTTATTAAATCTGTGTTAACCTTTTCCTCCTGAAAATATAATACTCGTATTTAATATTCATTCTATGACAAAAAATAATATCTTATTACGTCTATTGTCCGTGTTAATATATGTATAATATTACTCTTGTATAGAAGTAGAAAAACGATATTACTACTATTCATTACAAGTATTATACAAAGTTTTTAGCTTTTATTTTTTATTCCATTTGGTTCATAATGTTATATTAAATCTTTTTACCGGCAAAACCGCCTTGAAGTGGTAGTATTTTAAATGGATTAGATATAAGAAGGTTTGCTTGTGACAGATTGACATCTACAATTTCTTCCAGCGGAGCTACAACCTGCAGACGATGCATGCCTCGTAACGTTGTATACAAATATTAACTTTTCCGATATTATTTGTTTTCAATAAAATTACAATTGCTACAAGTAATAATGTAATATAATATTTTAATACAGATACTTTGTATGATAGTTTCAAAAAATACAACAGAATCTTATCTTATAAAGCAAAGGTAGCAAAACTCTGCCGAGTCCTTTTATTTTTATCTTTATATATTTTCGTAAAGGTTTTCTTTAACAGTAAAATAAGCAATCTTTCTTAGATAAATATTACCATACCTTTGTAGTTCATCCATACGTCCACAATGAATTCAGTTTTATTCATATCAACCAAGGTATCCAAAATGAGGGATACAGAAATCGTAATTAAAATGTGAAAGAATATATAATATATCGTAATAACTAAATAATAATTCAGACGATAAAATTTATTACTATATAATTTTTATACTATTGTACTGCGAACATCAAACAACATATATTTTCACAATGAAAATATTGTAACATACACAATTGTAGGTACTCAGAGCTTGACACTCTTCATCTTACGTATTAGTCTTTAAGAGAACATAATAAGACCTTTCTAACTTTCTGTCTTTACATCTTGCCTCAATCTAGAGTACTGTTTGAGTATTATGGGGCCACCATTATTATTACAAACTAACATCATTAACCATGGAAACTTTGTGCCATGCCTTGATGAATTGACGTAATAAATGTAGAAAAGACATAATAAGTACGAAAAATTACATAAAAAACATAAAAAAGAACGGCACCCATTTAAACCATTGTACTTATTCAAAATACTTATCTCAACGGTGCAGTCAGCTCATATAATCTTAAAATGTTTTTGCTCTGATAAAGTCGGTCTAGCAGAATTTTAAGCTAATTATAGTAAGTATGGGCTTAGGAAATGGAGCCTAATTAAAATATGTCACATTGGCTACTTTTTATCCCGGAAAAATGTACGGTTCCCGTGGGATAGGTTTGTTTTTGTTTAAAATATAAACTACGTAAAAAGTACGTACGAGTACATATGTTGTTAGAAGAAATAGTTTAAAGGGAAACAGATTAAAACTTCATGGGTATTGTTAGCTTTTTATATTTCAATTATTATTTATTACACTATGTTACTATTTAAATATAAATAAACATTTAATATATCTTAAGAGTGTCATGAAAATTTAAAATAATTACATCAATTTCGAAGTAAACTAGAACAATAGTTGTCTCTAGCAAAGCGAAGTAATTTTACATTTACCCAGCTCTTAAAATGTAGAATTCTTCGCCAGAGCAAAAGGTACTGAATATAAAAAAAGTGATAAAATGTTTAAAAATTATATTCCACTTTTATTTAAAAATAAATTTTAATTTAACTTTAGAATAACATTTAACAACATACAATATACTATCTGATTATGTACACATAGTTTATAATGATTTAATTGAAAACCATCTAAAGTTGATATTAAAATTTGACACTTAACGGTATATAATATATTACCTTAAAGTTATTTGCTGAATATAACTGTATGGAGCGGAGATTATGAATTTACCTATAACGTGCGGAATTTGTAGTTTACTTTTGCTGTCTGTCGTCTTCAGAGCTCGCCTTCACTTCCTTTGGTAATGCCGACTGTAAATATTTTATACATTAGTATTTGAACTAGGCAATTGTTGAAATAGAACCTTTTCAAATTTTTCTCCTATAAAAATAATTCCACTAAGACTTTTTGCAATTTTAACATTAGCATGTTCCTAAATCCAAACTCATTTCTACTTTATGTAAACATGCTTTAACCAAAAGTTGGCTTCCATCATTATTTTGATTTAGCCCTTTAAAATAATATTTTCATAATATTACCATAACGTAAAAGATCAAAAATTCTAAGGCCTTATTTCAACAATTATTATCATATTATAATCCTTACCTCGTAAGGCAGTAAAAACATATTGTTGTCTGAACGGCGACCGAACCGAAGGCGCATAGAAGGAGCTCGAGCAGATCGGTCTTGCTCCTGAACAAAAAAAAGATAGTTAAGAAAACAACAATAAAAATAACCAATACATTTAAGAACTCTTATAACAAAATTGGACTCCGCTCCACGTATCTGCAATAAGGAAAATAGTTTACCGATATACCTAATATCGAACTTTGTATACTTTCAAACGCGTTTGCTAAAATGTCAATTTAAAATGGGCTTTTACTTAATTCTATCTAAAGATATCTCACACAATCTGCTCTGGGATGTGTAAAATTGAGGCTATTCGCCATGATATAGCTCAATTGTCGTAGCAGCGCATAGTGGCTTGTTAGGGTGAATGAGTTCGTTTCACGCTTTTACAACGTGTTCGCAATTTTACGGTCTCCGATCAATACAATATATAAATAGAAGTTTGCAGAAATCCTATGAAATATTTTTTTATATTCATCATCTAGTATACTTTGTATCAAGTAAGTACGCACATATAATCATATTTATTAAATTATATGTTTTATGTGGTACCTATTATGTGTCCTAAAAAATAATCCAAAAAATAAGTTTCTTTATAGCATATTAAACATTCTGTAATATGGGTCTCGGGTAAATCAGATTAATTAAATGTGTGTATAATGTATATGTTTTATCCGTTCTGATCTTCACGCACTCAGTAATTGTTCATTCCGTTGTCTGATTTTGGTCGATATAGGGATAATGTGTTATAGCTAGATAGATAGTTAGTTAGCAATAGCACTTTTATCCGACCGGGTAAAACGAATGTATAATGAATACAATATTTGTTTTTGAAATATTTCCTATTGAACCAAACCTCTTGGGGAAAGATGTGAGGCACGGCGCGCTCGTCGGAACGGCGCCCGAAACGTAGGCGTACGGGGGATCGCACCTCGCGCAGGGCAAGCAGCTCATCCATGTCATCGAGCTGAAAATGTTATTTATCTTAGTTTCTAATGAAAATGAAAAATTAAGGAAAAATAAATGAATAGTAATGAATATTAAGCAAAAAAGATTTTAAGGTTCAAATTTGTTTTGTTCGTATCACCATTATTGGACTTTTCATTTATTTTAGATGTTTTAAGCAGTGTATGTGATGTTTTAAGATTGCTCTTTACACTTCCGTTCGTGACTGTGCAATCCAATTCTGGAGCGGCAAGACCGACCTCAATCAGAGCAACTGTACACCGTGACACATGGGCTAAATGGATGATTGTCGCTTTCGTGCTATTTGGCGATATGACGGACTTGTCACAGTTTTTGATTTTACAAATTGAGCCCCAGGTGAAGTAGTTAACATCTGTGGAGAGGAAATTCTGCCATCGCAATACTAGAGCGGTAAATGCAACACGGAGAAAGGCCAGTTATAAGTCTACCCAAATAGGCGTAAGCGCGGGCGCTAGGGGTCTTTCTTGATAGTGGGAAGGCCCACTGAAGTCCTTTGACTAGTTACCGCACGCTTTAGCTGGGCAGCCCCCGGCCAATAAGGTACTGATCTGTCTAAGAGTCAACTTGTTCTGTTGGGTAGAGAAAACACTAGTCAAAAACTATAATATAGTCAGTACTGTAAATTTTGTCGCCTACGCAAAAACAGAAAGAAAAGAAATCAAAACAAGCAACTACACTTATCCATGCGCCTAGCGACATGGAATGTCCGTAAAATGACGACAGGCCTCCCGGAGACCTGCGGGGATTTACGTTGCGCACAAGACCTGCTAAAAACTCCTGTGATTAACACTGAGTGGACGAGACTTAACATTGTCATTTTAGTTCTTCAGGAGATTGGCTTCCTGACACTGGATACATCAAAGAAGCCCCTTACCCTTTTGTCTAGGCGTACCTAGCCGACAATATTTTAAAATATGAATATCTGATCGGTAAATATATAATTTACGTATAAATATATTACATTTGCTTTGCATCGGCTGGCACCGTCTTCTAAAATATCTGATTATGTATCTATTCTAAATGGAAACCCCCGTTTAGTTATTTTTTACATTTTAGTGCCTGGAAGTCGGTTTTTTTAAGTTTTTATATTGTAAATATTAAGCGTATGGCCATAGTAATTGACTTTATCACCTCCAGGTAAATTTCTAAGAAATTAATTAAATTTCTAAGAAATCTATTGTTAACTGTAACGCCGGCGTTTCCGCGGTCGATGAGGGATTATTCATACAACTTAATGTATATTTTTAATATTATAGGAATTTAGTAATTCATTTTATATAGCAGTAGGTAGTAAACGTTAAGAATAATATCACACACATCTGTATTAATTGATGTTATTCTAATTAGTAGGATATAAATTTGATAAGGCCGTTGTATGAAGTCAGTGAGATGTCGGTAATTTCAAATAAACATTGAATTATCAAGTTCAGTGACTCACGAATATCGCAAAATTGTAAAGATTCGCTATATCATCTCATAATTAAGATATATTTCGCTAAAATAATTAGAAAAGTTGAATACAAAATTGAAAATAATAATACCTATGTAAATGTTCTACCTACATATGTACACATGTCTATGATAATTCTTAAAAATATCTTAATCTTATATTCAGAGCAATGAAATTTATTCACGTTACAGTAAATAAATGCTTTTAGATCTGCGAGCCTGATCCTGTTTGTATCGTTCTTTTGGCAAATGTGGTAGAAGGGATCGTTTTAAGATGACTGTAAGTAATACTGTGGGAAACATTATCCACTTTGCTCGGGCCTTATCATGCATTATCCACTCAAGAATACAGTCAGATAGCATTTTGGTGGCTCCATAACGGTGCCTCTAACAATATAATTTGATAATAGTACTTATGCATACTTATTTTTATTATGTGTTATCGTTAAGCTCCATATTTTTTGTATCTAAAGATAACACATTAATGTAGTGTATTAAATTATGTTTAAATCATTTTTTTGTGATAAGTACTCAAAATTAACACTGCAATGTGGCTTTTATAGATTCACCAACAGATTTTTTCTTATGTCAATGTATCTAATGACTAAATACAAAATCGAACTAATATTATATATGTAAAAGATTGTATATGTGTGTTGTCATTCACGCTTAAACAGTTTTACGGATTTGGATGTTTAATACATAGATAGCCTTTGTCCTGGACTACATATGCTACTATTAGGTTAGCAGTTAAATATAAATCATAATTAAATATTCTTACGGGTGCTTGAGGTGGCATGTCGGGGTCTGAGCGGCGACCGAAGCGCAGGCGGCGGGAGGGCGAGCGTACTGACTTGCGGGCGAGTGCGTGGCCGCCCAACGCATCGTGCTGCGCTAGTAGCGCGTACAGCCCGCCTAAAGCGTCCCACCCGCTTCCATTGTCCGATACCGCTGATGATGCTAAGATTGAAAAAATATATATAAGTGATTCTTTATCTATGCTAATATTTTAGTTCTACAATAAAATCTGCAATACCATAATTATATCGAATGTTTATATTTTATCATATATAATTTTTATGTATAAAAGGTATATTAATTAATTATAAGTAATGTTTAGATGGTTATTCGTATAATATAATATTAAACCTCATAAAAATAAATTATTTCATCATTCAAATACTTAACAGAGGTAAAATTTGCGTTTTACAGTATGTAATTTGGTAATATAGTTTACGAAATAATGGAAATGAAAATAAATCACGTCTCGCGCACAAAGATATCTAAGGACGAAGTCGCTAGTTACTAAGAATCCTATTACATATTTATAGTTTATTTAAGCAATTTGTAAACATAACATATTTTTAAAGATAAAGGTAACTTTCTTCTGTGCGAGGGAAAGTAAACATTGTAAGTTGAAATTGAGTTGCTTGTATATTTATTAATACAAGATATTGGATCTTCATTTTTCTTACCAAATCTGTTTTTTCATAATAAATATTACGTAAAACGATTACGATTAAGAATAAATCTATTAAGTACTAACAAGTAAAAAAACCTAAAATATTTATAATGGACATTTTTGTTAATACAGCCAATTGTTTGCAAGGTTTGTGGGGACGGGGAACATAGATCCAACATTTATTATATATGTACATAACCATGTTAAGATTTTTTACCTTTTATAAAACCCAACTGAAATCAATTTGAGAAGAATCATAGAAAAAACTTTCAAGTTATAGAAATAGAGTAAATACTCTATCTCTGTTAGAGAGAGAGTGTTAAAGAGCAGGCTAAAGTGCAGACTGTTACTCAAATTTAAATACTTAAATATATTATATATACATCTTATTTTATCTTAATATATATAATTATTCTGTACGTGTGTTTGTTAACATACTCCTCCTAAAGAACTGGACCGATTTGAATTAAATTTTGTGTGCATATTTCAATGGGCTCCTGGATGGTTTGAAAACACAAATGAACCCAGTAGGTGGCGCTGCAGTCGGTGTGTCACTAAATTTTCATAAAAGACTCCATTTTCCGAGCAATAAATAAATTCAAATTGTTGATTAAATAAAATAAAAATCGATGTGTGTATGTACGTTTCCTATGGACTCCAAAACAGCTGCAGGGCTGTTGTAGTGTGTGCGCAAGCGACGCCCCATTACACTGCGGCGATGGGTTCCGCTGTGGGTTTTAGTGAGTAGGAGTCTCACAGTACCCTGCGCGTTATGACGGCCGGCAGGGTCCCCATGATGGGTTTCCCCAGCGAAAACAAAAAAAAATGGACTCCAAAGCAGCTGGTGCGATTTTGATGAAATTTTCAAGTAATCTTCAAATTAGCCTAGCGCAGCGGGTGATCCTGTGAATTTTGGTAGCGATCGAAAGTTTGGACGCGGGAAAAGACGCGGGTACTGTAGACTAGTATACCTATGTAAAACAAAGTCGGATTTGTTACAACACTTATTAACTCGAGAACTGCTGGACCGATTTTTTATGATCTTTGTTTTGTTGGATTTGTCTTCACCCCAAATAACAGAATAACTATTAAAACATCGGAAAATTCATGAAAAAAAATGAAAAAAAACGAACCTGAGCGAAGCGAGGGGTAGTCGCTAGTAAATCTATACAGATAAATAAAATTGAAGTGTCTGTTTGTAATGTCAAAATAACAGCGTTTTACTAAATGCATATGAAATTATATACGGTACTTAAAAGAAAAACACAATTTTTAAACTTTTTGTCTGTCTGTCTGTTTGTTCCGGATAATCTCTGAAACGGCTGGACTGATTTTGACAGGACTTTCACTGGAAGATAGCTGATGTTATAGGGAGTAACATAGGCTACTTTTATTTTAAAAAAAGATTTAGGGTTCCGCTCAAAAAATTAAAATGTACCTACCTGTAAATAAAATATTATACATACTATATACCTTAACGTATGTACATTGTACATACTACTACATATATAAATACATATCTATATAATACAATACATAATAATGGTAGTTAATATAATTGTGAATTAACTTGGGTGAGAAGGTGCTGTAATTGGATGTCTTTCAGGAGTTTGTTCCAGAGCATTGCGCAATACACCGAAAAAGTTTTTAAAAGTACTTTGAGTTGCTCTTGGGTATGTCAAGCATCGCAGTGATGCAAGCCGCTTAGAACTCGAGGGAGTATGAAGAATTTGAAAGCGAGAACAAAGGTATGAAGGAGAATTGGGGTAATTAATATGTATTATTCAAAAGGCAGGAAGATATATGATTGCAGTGTTTAGTTCGTCAAGAAACTGCACGTGTAAAAGAATTGTCAATTGGCTAACCTCTAAATAGTGCTAAATTCACTGGTTTACAAACACTGTGTAAATTCAACATTTTGCCCCGGCTCCCATTTAATGTCGCTATCGTCATCAAAGCTTAATCTTAATTCAAGGTTAAGCCTTAAGGAAAGCCGCGCGACTGTAATTTTGGTTTGAACGAGATGCTTTGGTTTTCACTAAAGACAAGTAGCTTCCTTTTTTAGACATAACTAAGCACTCTTCTTCGCACACTTGTGGTAGGTTATTATTGAAAGCAACTAAATCTTATCGAGTGTAACTTCAGCGTTTCTTGCTCTTCATCGCTATTTCATCTTTATGAAGTTGTATGTAATATGTATTTATATAACGTATTGCATGTATTCCACCCTTCTTAACGTCCCACTGTTGGGCACGGGCCTCTCATCAATACGAGGGCAGGTCATAGTTGCCTAAACGCTGGCCAAGTGCGGGATAGCGAACTTTGTATGTCTTTTGAAAAACTTGCTAGGTTCTCTCATACACGCAGTTGTTTTTATTCACCGTAAGACAAGTAGTAAACATATTGAAAATGATTCGCTTATATAATATCGGAAGTACGAGATCCGGGATTTAAGCCCGATAAATAAGCGAGATAAATTGGATTAATGTGCAGGTAAAATTAGATTTACATAGTTATTTATATAGATTAATATAGTATTACCACAGAAATCTTAATAATAAGGTAATATTATTAAGATTTCTGTGAGTTTTACAAACTTAAAAAACACGCTTTTGACCGACTGTAATTAGTGGTACTCATCAAAATAAATCTATCTATATATCGATAGTATCAAATTATTTTACGTAAAAAAATCTTCCAAATTTGATTACGCAGTTGAAAGTGAAGATTATAAAAGTTTCTTTATCTATACTTATATTATAAAGATGTAAAGTTTGTGAGTTTGTGAGATTGTGAGTTTGTAACGTTGTAGGGGGTAATCTCTGGATCTACTGAACCGATTTAGATGAAATTTGATAAGAAGATAGGTTGAAACCCTGGGAAGGACATAGGATAATTTTTATCTCGGAAATCATCCCTTCGGGGGTGAAAAGGGGGATGAAAGTTTGTATTGGGAAGCAAGCTAGGGACGAACCCAAGCGAAGCGAGGGTAAGTTGCTAGTATATCATAAACATGAAGTTAAATACAAAAAGTAGAAAGTAATTCACAACAAATATGATTCAGTATGGACTAATAAAATATTATATACAATTTGACGTTCTTCCGTTAATTAATACGTGTAACAAAATTAGGCAGTTCTTTCATAGAAATTATCTATTTTATCATTTACCATTAAGATAGAATTACCGATATGCTCACTATGTCTACATTCATTTAACTAATTACTACTGATGATATTATTTTCATCAATACGAGTAATTTATTCTTGCTCTATAAGACATTTCTAGAAAGATCCTTAATTTTTTAAATTCATTTATTGAATAAATCGATAACTATGTAAGAAAGTTTTGCGAGTCTAATTGGCTAAGTTCGATTTGCATCTCAAGCTCAATTCTGACCGTCACCTCGTCGTCTTGATTCCTTTGGGAACGGTACTTAAATGAGAAGGTGATAATTCAACGCCAAGCTTGTGAATAGCTTGATTATCCAATGTAAGCACATTACGTTTTACGATGTCCAATTTGTATAGGTATATCCGTTCCTCTCCTGAATCTTCATAATATTGATACGATGAAATCTATTGTGAAATGAAATGTATTTCGAATACACGTACATATGTATTTATAACGATACATTTCGCTTTATATGAAAAATCTGAAATTCTAACTGAGACTTAAACTAAGTATGACTTGTATTCAATGTATCATAAAAAAACCTGACATAATTAAAAATAAATGTACTAGATTCACTCCCAATTATGTTTCAGTAAATAATTTAAAATTATTATAAAAAGATGGAGCGTATATTTGGATTCTGAAAGGCAAATTGTAACTGTGTTCTTCGTTAACATTGTATTATCACAATAAAATATGCAAATACTTCGTTAAACCACCTGATTCAATTAGTCTATTAATGCGGGACTCTGTCCTCATATGTAGGTGTGTTATATCTCGCTACTTACCTAATAGATACGAGTATAATACGTTACGTACATACATATTATGTGAATGAGAAATAGTGCTTTATGATTTGTCTTTATTTCACGCAGTAACTGAGCAACGAATTATCGTGATTTTTTGCATAAACAATGTATATGGACGTGGTTAGTGACACATAGTGATATTCTATTATGGTAGTAGTTTTTGACATTTACGTTGCAAAAAGTCAATAGCCAATAATCGTCTGAGTGATGAGAAAGTGTATCACTCGTTCCCAATGTGCAATAAATAACTACTTGCTGGTTAGGCTTATATTCAAAATTAAACCTGCAATAGGTAATATGTAAAGTTAAACTCACATACTACTATTACAGTTAAATAACTACATATAAGATACGGCGACGATGTTCTTGTTTTGGGAAGCTAGATAAATGCTCTCAAATTTGACATGGATAATTGAACTGTTTGTGGAGCGTTTGTAGAGTAATAGCTGTGTCAATTTAGGGTGGGTCTGTGCTGTTTTCGGACTCGTTGTCACATTTATTACTACGGTCAACGTCACGCGACCGTGTGAATGAAGTACGTGTTTCGGAGGCTCTCCACACTCTAGCAAATTAACCTATAGTTTGCTTTATTTTCAATGAAATGTTTATTTGTACAATGAAATTGCAATTCTACATTACTTTTTCGACTTGCACAAGCATGGGTCAATATTATTACGACTCGACGTTTCGCTGAATATCATTGTTTTTGCATCAAAGCTTATAAAATTCGACATAATTTAAAGTGTTATGGTGTTTGTATGGACTAAATAAAATTCATAAAAATAATAAATGAAATAGTTTCATTAAAAGGAAATAATATGATATATAAAAGTGTCTGTTTATTTTATTTATTGTTAAATTTGTGCACTTAAAATACTAATGAATACGCAACGACATAATCCACTCACCATCATACTGCGATAGAGCCTGCGCGGATGATGCAGGCAAAATACAAATCGCCGAGAGGCCGAACATTGCCAAGACCATAATTGTGCTTCGGGACATATCTGTAACAAGTAATATAAACTATTTATTATATAATAACAGTAATATTATACATTAAAATAAAAAAAACTTATTCAGATTTCATTCAGGTGGACAAAGACGAAACTGCGTTATATCTATGATTGTAAAATTAATAAGTTTCAAATTAAAAAATATTAAAATTTCAAAATGAGCCATGGATTAAACTAAAATATGTTAGTTTCCATTAATATTTAAATAAATTTGTATATACAGAATTCATCACTTCTCGCTTCTTAACAGTACTCGTTCTCCTTAAGGGGTACCATAAAAGAACATAAAATCAAAATATGCCCAAATAGTAAATAATTATATGCACTAAAGATAGCAAACGCCATTTCCTTTATTCAGCTATTCAGGGAGAGTGGGAATACAAATCGGCCGCGTGTTGAGTGAAAGTAACATATCTATTACATTCAACAAGTAGGGCATGGTGTCACCCTTCCTGCAGACTTGGCACTCGTGACGTCATCAATCACGCTTATCACGCTCGTGTCGAGCTGGTATTACACATACAGCATTTCTGCTTCTTTTTTACACGCTCGTGTCTCCCACACGCATCGTTGCGTATGTATTGGATTATATAAAATATTATTGACGTAAATGTAATATACAGTGTCGATGTAAGCAGGCTATGTTTTTCGTTTATGTTGTTTTAAAGACCCTAGCGCTATGTAATATTTTAATAATCTACTATACTGATACTTTTTTTATATTCGTGTTTTGAATATATGGTCCGGCCTAATGAGAGTTTATTTTAATAAATATATTATAAGCGAGCCTTCAAATTTCTAATAAAAAAGTCCAAGTACTTATGCATATATTTCTCATAAGACCGTACTAAAGTTTATTATATAAAGCGTTGCTATTACTTCTTTAGTAATAAACATAAAAGATAGTAGTGATAAATAAGGTGTACTTATAAATTATAATTTAATATTTGTATAATATTAATTTGTTATTTCATTTAAACAATTATAAAATAGTACCTATAAAATGCGTGCTTTTGCCTATACAATTTATAATCTATATACTTTTAAAGTAGTAAAGCTCTCGCTGTTTTTATTTTCGTATTTCTATATGAAGACATAGTAAGTCAATGAATAATGTACGCGTAGGTCACAAGTGTAAAACGTAACTTTATTACTATCACAAATGTACCCCAATCATCCTTATTGGATGGAACTTGAGCTTATTTTGTTATTCAATTGAAACTTGCTATGGAATTCTCATGTGAATATTCACTTCTATAATAGGATGGCTTGTGCCATATGCTACCTATTAGCAAAGCTTTGATCCGTAGCAAACTTAGTATTAACCTGATAGTGTGGAACTTACACTTTGAGCAATGTCAGACAACTTCTAATAATGCTTTTGTGTATTGATTAGTTTATAATTTTATATACAAATTACAAACATATTTATTACATATAAAAATAAATGATTAGGAATAATGAAGCACCTATATATTCTATATTAATAGCCTGTAAAAAAATATATTCATAAAGTAAATGTCGATCGCTTGAAATGACGATTTATTCTATTTTTCGTAATGAAATATAATACTGAAGCTTTGAAACTAAATGATATCGTGATTGATGATATGAAATTTTAATTTTATGACTCATGTGGTCAGATATAGATAGGGATCTTTTGATGTCCGCTTCTGAATATATATTATATTTCCTACGAAAATGACACTCTTTGATACAACATGACGAAGCTAATTCGTTGCTATAGCAGTGCGATACGATTCGTTTCAAATAAAAATATTTTAATTACAACTAAGAACATTCACATTTCAACAATAGTACGTTATATTACTAATTTAGAAGGCAAAATTTTAGAATTATACTTTTCATATTTTATAAGCTTTAGAATTTTTTCATTTCATGATGTTCCATTGTAGACGAAATAGCCTAGCTGCTTCAGAAAATTAAACAAAATCGTAGACTAACTGTATTGACCTTTCCTGTGCCTGTAAATGCCTTCGCAATGCCATCGAAGAGCACAAACACTGTTGTATTTACTCAAAGATTGACTTCTATATGATTGCTTTTACTATTTGTTGCTACGATAAATTTTTCCTGGAAATTCATTTGTTTCAATTTTTGCAGGCACTTTATTGTATCTGGAAGTTATTTTTGCTATTTTTAAGTGATTTCGAGATATTATGGTACAATATTATCTTCATAGAATGTGAACGTATTTAAATAAGAATATATTAAATGATGTATAGGATAAAAGATTTATATATCGTCTTGAAGTTTTACTTTGTATTTATAGTCGTCACTATAAATACAAAGTAAAACTTGCAATTTTTAATTGTCTCAAATGTACGAGTTATAAAATAATTTCGAACATCATTAAGTATTTAATACCAGCAAGTATTATTTTCTTCCTATTTATCTACGCTTACAAGTATTAAATGTTTAATTTTAATTAATCGGAGTCAAATTAACGCTTCGATACCTCTTGGATTCAAATTTCCTTTAAATCTGTTTTCCCAATATTGTACATACATATACCTATATAATATATATACTGTTATCTGAAAATTTGTTGCTATAAAATTTTAGGCAATGAATTGTTTAGAAAAAAATGTTTTATATAGTTCCTATAGTATTTGTAATGATAACTATATGGAGGTGATGGAACGGGGTGAACTAGACCCGTCTTTGATCCGCCAAGCGGCAAATTGGTCGACGATGCGACTCGGCGCCACCTGTATACACTATGCTTAACATTAAATTTTTGCTAACCACTCACCAAAATTTATATTTAAGTATATGACTTAGTAAGTATTCATATAAAAGTTAAGAAATAATAATAAACAGTAAGAAAGATTGACAACATACATTATTTATAATACTCGTATGTTATATAGGTATAAATTTTATATGGTAATATGTACCTACGCAATTATATATACCTAATATATATTATTATTCTTATTTTGGCAAGAAATTTTGGGGTAGTGATGCTTATCATAAAGAAAAACCTCTCGTATATTATTTTGATAACAAATGATTTGCCTACGTCTACAATATATTACTAAGTTATATAAGAAATATCGGGGGGCACGGAGTGCCCCCGCCAAGTCGAGCAAAAAAGGGCACGACAGTACCATCCTTTTCTCGAAGCGATTCAGAGCATTTTCCACCCCCCCATAACTTCGTTATGGATAAAGCTAGAAGCCTGAATTTTCAGTGACTACAAGAACATAATAAAACTAGGTATATTTCCAAATTACATTCAATTTGAACCTGTAGTTTAAGAACTGTTGCAGATCAAAATTCGTTAATATCGTCACTCACACACTCACTCACTCACCGATCATCAAAATTCTAAGGTACTTCTAGCAGACATAGGAGCTTCAAATTTTGAACACAATTAGTATTTAGCCTAAAACGCAAGGAAAAACTCAAACATCATGCAATTTCAATCCTGTTTTCGAGATATACAAACTGCATAAGTAACTTTGTATTCCTATACAAATAGATATGCGATATATGGGATTACAAAGTTATTTTTGCAGTTCATACATATCATTTTTCGTCACTTTAAACTACCCAAATAATGTATAGCTGGGTAAATCGGGGGGCACAAAATAGTGGATATACTGTAAGTGTTAGTGAGGACTAAAATGTAATAATGAACATTGTAAATAGTTTTAAGAAATAATATATTTAATATATAAATTAAAACTTATATGTGTAAAAGATCTTAAATATAAAAAAATATATACAAGTAATCGAACACTCGTGTGTCAAATATAAATTTCGTTTAAAAATGATAAAATATTTTAATTAAATTTACACTATTTTTTCCTTCCTATATTTAAATTAAATATTGTTTTTTCATTTCCCGATATCTTACTTTTATTTTTTTCACCTCATTCATTTATTCTTATAAAATTTATAATTAATGGTAAATTAATTATACAATAGTTGCACTGTAAAAGGGGGTTAGGTTAGTGTTTTACCTGTAGGTATGTATGTTTGTACGTCCGATCCTATGTTCCCTCGTAATTACTAACCTAATTTCGATTGGTCTATTAATGTTTATATTTGCAATTATATGTATTAGAAAAGTATTTTTTAAATGCGAAAATAATATTTAAAGCTTTTTTAGTAGCTGTATACATTTTTATGCATATACAAATGGGTACATAAATGTAATGTGAAGCGTGTATAGTTTATACCTACTAATATTCGATTACTGTTATTTATAATGAATTGATTAAAATATATACCTAATTAAGAAACAACTTGACGATTACTTAATTTTGAAACCAAAGCTCGTACATTTTCTTTTACAAAGTATGATGTTGATATGAATTAGAAAACCTTGTCAACATCTCATTGCTCGTAATTGTACCCACCTATTAGAACATGGAATATAGAGGTCATGAAATATCAATCTCTTCGAAAATTACTTTTAAAATCGAATGGAATACAACTTTCGGGATTTAACTACGATGCTGCAGATAGACACATAAATCTACACGTCTTATTAAACTTATGTAAGCCGAATATCAGTATTGGGGTAGGTATTTAGGGTCAACAATGAAATTAAAATATTCGTTAAATTAACTATACATATTTATACTTAATGCATAAGATAGAAGTATTAAAGTCCAGGAGTCCGTAATTTCCCAATACAATAGACTTAGATTTTTTGTCATCCAGACTTGTCAACATTTGTTACCTATATCAAAGCCTCTGAAAAAAGCCCACAGAGACAAGGAGTGGGCTTTTAAAAAGTCCTTAGCTGACACACAAGAAATAGTACAAGAAAAGGGAAAAAGAAGAAATATTTACAAAAAGAAATGAGATCCCATCAAAAACATACTGTAAAAATATTGCAAGTCTCGCAACGCATTTCTTCTAGCGCAAAAAGCTATGAGATGTAATGTAAAACCAAGTCGGTTAATTTATTCATTACCTATCTATGGAAGCATCTATCCGACAACTTTGTCATAAATCGTTACCGAATTAGTTAAGTTACAACATTTTATAGTGACCGTATTAATATTAGATATATTTATTTCTTTAATTAATAGAATGACTTGGCCATCGCACATGATAATAGAACCTACAAATAACAAAATTTACCTTATACTAGCGTTCTGAGTGCATTATTTATGTTAGTGTATGCATAAATTTGACCTGCTAGTGCTATGTTCAGTTCATCTCAGCCCAAAGACGTCCACAGCTGGACATAGGCCTCCCCCAAAAATTTCCACGACAACCAGTCTTGTGCCATCCGCATCCAGTGGGCTCCAGCGACTTTGACCAAGTCGTCCGTCCACCTTGGTCATGGTATGTTTAATTAGGACTATTTAATTAAAGTAGTAGACTCTTATGTGATTATGTTTCCGTGCGATGGCCAAGTCATTCTATTAATTAAAGAAATAAATATATCTAATATTAATACGGTCACTATAAAATGTTGTAACTTAACTAATTCGGTAACGATTTATGACAAAGTTGTCGGATAGATGCTTCCATAGATAGGTAATGAATAAATTAACCGACTTGGTTTTACATTATATCTCATAGCTTTTTGCGGTAGAAGAAATGCGTTGCGAGACTTGCAATTTTTTTACAGAATGTTTTTGATAGGATAAATTGCTGTCAGTCTAATGGCACCCTCGACAGCAAAAGATATTAGCTAGATTCTCTGCGTCATATTTATATGACGTTATGTTTATAGAGGTTTTATTATGTTGCCTTTAAAACATATACCTAGATTAACTACGGTTACTAATTAGGTAGTTCGTTGGTTGGAATCTGACAAATGAAATGTATTCGTCATTTTCTCGAAATCTGTGTTAGTAGAATTTAGTGATATATCTGAAATAATTTATTCATAGAAATAATATCAATATGTCATAATAGGTTCCGATATTTGCAGTGTTGTCAGCTTGAGAAGCCCCTTTCAGTTAAGTTTAATTGATTTCAAGACTACAGGTTTCGGCGGCTTAGTAGTTGGAACAAATTTTATGTCTTTCAAAGTAAGTTTAAAGATGGTTGCTAAATATACATACATTGTAAAAGAAGATAGTAAGAAATCGATGATGGTTTTAAGAAGATACATAGATAATATCGATTTCCTCCTATATGACATGTTGTACATACCGATTAATATTTGATTTCGTAAGGAAAAATTAAATAATTTTTGTTAAGTACTTCATATCATATGTGAAGTACAATAGTCCTTTTATTCGTCCATTGGCAATAATATATCATTATATTCTTCCGTAAAACAGAATACAATTGTTCTGTTTAAATTATATAATATATTTAAACGAGCAATTCTTGTATATATATCAATATATAATCTGAATCTCGGAAACGGCTCCAACGATTTTCATGAAATTTAGTATACAAGTGGTTTCGGGGGCAATAAATCGATATAGATTAGTTTTATGTCTGGGAAAACGCGTGTTTTCGAATTTTCACGCAGTTTTCTTTTGCTATTCCACGCAAAATATGGTCGGTAATTTGCACACTCGGGAATAAGCATCGTGGTCCAGCGGCCAAGGTGCAAGATCAACAATCACAGGTGTCCAGGTTCGAATCTCGGTCGCATACAAAGTTTTTACTTTTTTTTATATTTATTCAAGCTTTTAGTTTTTTAAAGAAAAAAGACGCAAGATTGACCATCATGGGTTTGAATCCCGGTCGGATACAAAGGTATAATTTATTTTTGTTTTTTTTTTATTTATTCAAATTTTTAGTTCTTTTTTTTAAAGAAAATTGTACTATTTAACCAAAAACTCCGAGCGAAGCTCGGTGGCCCAGGTACTATATATAATATATGCAATAATAATATACCTAATTGTATAATATATTTTAACGTATAACCATTTAGTGAATGGACGGAAATATTGAAAGAAACTGCTAAGAGTGATATTGATCGACTTCTAAAGTAGGCAATCGAGTAGTCCGGAAGACGGACCCTATCGAAGTTCTATTTGAGTGCAATAAAAAATAAACAACTACGCTGTCGATCGCATCACATCGGGATTATAGTGATGCGGATACTTTATAGAAACGTAATACGATTTTGAATGTAAAAGCTGAAGATGAAATGGGCCCTTAGTAATGAAATACGCAGGTAAATTTTATTGTATTTATGTGGCACAGTCAAACTAACAGATAGATGTCGGTTCAATATCCAAAAGAAGTAATTTCGTAAAGGCTTGCGTTTGTTGTGAAGTTAAAGTTCTTCGGAAATTACTGCCATTTGTCTTTCTCGACTGCATTTACCATCATCATTATCATTGTACTCAGCCCACTTTCGTGTACACTGAATAAAGGCGTTTCCCCTGAACTCGATATTCAGCTCTACACAACTCTCAAGCTCTACCAACTGCTGTCAGCACTTTCCTTAAAATTTAAATCATTGCGTTGCCTTGGTAGAAAGCGTGTTATATTTTCCTATACAGACATCCAATTATCTCCACACAAAAAATCACGCCAATCCGTCACTCTATTTTGATGTGAAAGAAGGACAAACAAACAAACAAACAAACAAACAAACAAACACACTTTCATATTTATAATATTATAGTGGTTTGTGAGCAGTGTCATAAAATTGAATTTAAATTAATTTAACTACTATACAAACAAAGTTTACAATATTATATAGCATCAAAAAGCTTTTTCCAGTCCTGAACGCTTTTATTTCAAGTTATGAATTAGCAATTATTTTAGCTTTATTGTGTAAAGGTTAAAGTTTTTGAAACGAACGTTAGATTTAAATAAAATGATGAAGATTAATTACGAAACGTTTATTTGCTTACTAATACACTTTTTGATTGATTTAGGTAACTTTTAAGTAACGTTCTTAAATAGGTCACTAAAATTAAAGTAAAACAAACTTCTGAAAAAAAATTACATAATTGGGGCTCTATGGACCTCCGGTAGGAACGAAGTTCCTTCCGCTTTTTGGTAGACGTTTGCTGTACAGTCATTATAATTTATATTATAAAATATCGAGTTGATAGAGTTCAATTGAAAAATTTACGACAAAATATATTTAGGTAGGTATTATGTATTAAATAAATAATGAATGATCTGGGATAATTAAGCTAAAACAAATTTACGAACTTTTATTTGAATGTTATTTTATTAAAAAAAAAACTTTTTTTAATTTTAGAAATAAACTTTGAATATTTACTATAAAAATATAAATAAAAGTTAAAAAAAGCCAAAGAGAGCCGTCGAGTCTTTCAGCGCGCGTGAGAGCTGTGTGCGTCGATGTATATAGTTCATACAAGTGACGGAAAAAAGTCTTATTTGTTAATGCACTTTTTTCGGTCTCGCTCCCATCCTCTGAGAGCGTGTAATGCGCGATATGGAACTTCGTTTCAAAAATATAAGCCCTGGTATATGTGCTAGAGCGTCATCAATATCTGTCGATTACATTAAATATTCTTGCACATTTATTACATGTATAATGTGTATATTACAAATTAATATAAACTATATTTATAAAGTGCTTGGAATGTACATAACTTTATCAAAATATTATTATTTAAAATCACGATATCCATTAAAAACTCACCGTAACTCATTATAATTTATGTATTACAAACTAGGGATGCAATGATAAAATGTAATACGAATTTTAATCATAAATCTTGTTTATTTATTTATCAAATTCATAGGATGGTTTTTCTCAAAACTCTTAGAAATCTTAACAAGTTGGCATCAAATCTTATTCGTATATTTCGTTTCGTTTGGAATAGGTAGGACATGTTTTAATTAAATTTTTCATGATATCAATTACCAAAATAAGTGTTAAATACTTTTAATTTAGAAGCTAAAAACATAATTAGTCTATACATTTTTATTCATTCCATGTACCTGTTGCCATTTTATAATTATATAGAATATAAAATATAAAAAGTATAAATGCTTCAAGTATAAATAAAACTATCTTTTCGGATTATTTCGCGGATTTATTTTGATTTTTGGTTCCCGACGTTTCGAATGCTTTACAGCAATCATGGTCACGGGAGAGTTAGATGTCTCGTAGGTATAGTTTTAAAGTTTTAAAAATATTAATTAGTAATCTATATTTAGTGTTGCCATTATTATATTTATAACCATGAAGAAAAATATAAAATTATAATAATTATAATGATAACAGCAAAATTTAAATAAATAATATTCCATATTCAATTATAAGACTAATTAAAATTATAAAAATGTTTAAAATTATAAAATATTATAAGGTACTTGGTGCAATTTTTCATTTTGTTAATTGTGGGTAGGCTGTCTGTAATAACTATACCTTCGAGAAATCTAACACCTCAGTCTCTCCCGTGTCCATGATTGCTGTAAAGCATTCGAAACGTCGGGAACCAAAAATCAAAATAAATCCGCGAAATAATCCGAAAGATAGTTTTATTTAAAATGTCGAATATTCGCGTAAATCTAAGAAAGTATTATGCTTTAAGTATAGTTGCTTTTAAACTATTATTAAGAGAGTAAGATAACGTGTTAACAAAAAAAGTTATATCCATCGCTTTCGTTCGTTGTAATTGGCAGTGTATTCGCTAGTCCTCTGAGGAGTGATTTTGAGGATACTAATTCAAATGAGGGTTTCGTAAATGTGATTTTCGTTCTCGTTTAAGATTTATTTTCTAAAATAGTTTCGACATTCACGATGAGTGAAGGTATTTGATGTGTTTTGCTAATTAAAATATGTTTGAATGAAACTGATAAAATTGTCTTCTTAAACAGTCTTATTTTAGCTTAAATAATTTTATTCGCAATTTTAATTAATATTTAAGTATGTTTTAATCAAGGATTGGTCTATATACATTATACAAGTATATTTTATATGAAAAAATAATCCGAACAACCTGATCCATGTGCTCATTAAAAGCAGCCGCGATCGTGGGCTCGTTTCCGGTACGCATCCGGAGCCCGCTTGTTACTCTCATGAATAATATACATTCAAAGGAAAAATAATTTACGTCACACCCTTTCTAACTTCTGCATAATTACTTACTACGACTAACTTTGTCAATATTATTCAACGTAAATTATGTTTCATTAACTCAATGTAATACTAGATATTTTTTGTAAATTTAATATGAGCAATGACTCAATGAGTAGTACAATGAATTCGGTTTTTGGTTGCTAAGAATACTCTAAGATAACTCTAGTAACAACTACACAATCATAATAAAGTTATATTTTCATTATTGTGCAATTGTGAAATAAATTCGCTTAAACTATAGAAAATTTACTTCTTTCATTTTTAAGATAGGTACATAGTTATTAACGAGAAAAGTTTTTCTGAACTGTTGTACTTTTGCAGTATAATAATGATTTTAGTTTTCTAAGCTCTATATAGGTTTTGTAACATGAGACCTGTTGAAAGTAAGTTTTTAAACCTTTTTGTGTTTGAAATTATAGTTAGTAAAATATAAACTATAATGACTGTAAGCACTAAGCAAACTAGGACATATTTTAATTTCCCTATTCAAGTGAGATTCGTCAAACTCAATGTTCGAGTAGGGATAGATATTTGCTGTCCTAATGAATATTCACAAAACCATGTTTTGCGTTACGCGCAATATGGCGCAGTTTTCTTTAAAACTACATTCGAATCCAAATATCTGAATAATATCTGAATGCTAGATTATAAACTTCGTCCACCATATAAATGTACAATTTTATAAACCATTTATAGGTGGAGGTATTCAATTAAGAATTTATTTTTTTTATTTTACGCACTAAGTATACTTATCAATTGTTAACTAAAAAATGACGTTTTAGTACAGAAGTAAGGTTATTTTTAAAAGGTTTTAATACTTCCTAAGCAACTTTATATACCTAAGTAAATCATAGTTGCACAGTGTGTAAAAAGTACACCGATGCTCAGCATCATTTTATTCACATAAAACCTAGACGATAACCGTAGATTAGAAACATGTGAGGGCGCATAAATTATGCGACAGGACGCTTTAAGAGCTGTAGCCTCCGAAAGGAATGTTTGCGGCCGAGTTCACTTCCGTGCGTAGCTTTACACGCTTACTGTCCTCAGTCCTCACAGTACAGTACCTCATCCGTATGTAGCAACTATAATGTGATCGCCTTTAATACATCACTATATTCAAAATAACTACAGTGTAAACTCTTAAAACGTCTTTCGTTATTACCAAAAAAATCCTATAATGTAGAAATTACTAACAGCCCATACGTTGATACATTCTTTATAATGCAACAGTTAAACGTTAAACGTTAGTAAATATACGTCGTTTCCAAAAATAAGGAGAAACAAAATAGAGATGATGAAGTGAACGAGCCTGAACCACCATCGATTGCTCAGCAAACTTGATGCTACTTGATTAACTATAGTATTATTATTGTTTCACCAGGATAATCCCACCAGTACAAATCAAATACTGTCATAGTAAGAAACGTTAGGCAAACTTAACAGACAATATGTATTTATAATAACTTACCTATTAAAATAAATATTAAAAACTATTGTGATTAGTGAAATTTGGTTATTTTTCTTTCTCATTAGACTCGATTTAATGAAAACTCTTTTGAGTTTCATTATAAAAAGTTTACACTGTAATTAATTTTTATTTTATTGTAAAAGCCCTAACAAGAGGCACTTGATTTTGAAGCTGTTTGAACCGAACGGTTAAAGCAAAAGAACATATTTTAAAATTATGTGTATTACGATCATTATTATCAGAAAAAAGATGAGTATGTTTGTACGAAGCTTGACACAATATTTCAACGACAAGGCTGCGATGCGATGTCATGTCATCTAAAAGTTCAAGACTCGATGCAAGCCCTTGCATATTTAATAAGGATTGGCGACATATTATGTGAGCAGTTGAATTTATAGTCTAATGTATAAATATATGAGATTTCTCTAAAAAAAATCTTTAGAATCCCTAATAAAATAATTTTGAAAATAACATAATTTCGTATAAAATAATGGTTATTAAAATAAATAAGTATTAAAGAAAGTGAATTACTTTAATATAAAATAATATAACATATTTTAGAATAAATATAAGATATTAAATACTATATAGAATCCTTGGGTAGGTAACGGTTAAAGGGCGAACGGATTACATGAGCCATAAATCTTATTATTTAGGTCCGTGTAGAGGCACTTGCTAATCGCATTCGAGCTAAATCAATTTATTGGTGCAACGTCTTCAGTAGTTAGGACGTTAATCAGTTTCTCGCTTCCGACATGTGTTATATGTGCTTTATTTCACTAGTGTCTAACCGTATCAAGATGCTTCATTATATAGTGTATTTCAAGTTAGTCAATTTTAAAAATTATCTTTGTATTTTTACATAATGTGTATTTAGAATAATGTGATTAAAATTAATTTTATAAAATATATACGAAAATAACATTAAACTTCAATAGTATAAAAAAATGTTTTAAAATCTAAATGTGCATCATATTAAAAGACATAATCAGAGATATATAGACATATCATAAGACATATTCCGCGATAAACAAGAGCATTCCCAAGGAGGGTTGACGTCAGGCAGGCGGCCGGTCGTAAAACTTTTGCCAAATCCTTTCAGTAGTACAGAGGATGTACTGCGCCGACCCCAAGTGATTGGGAAATGGACAGGGAGAAGAAGTGTATTTAGAATAATGGTGTCTCAAATTTCTTTTTCCACAAAAAGCTTGAGATAATAGCAACAAGACGTCACAGGTTGTAGGCATGTAATAGATAGGTCTTAGTACCATACACATAGTGCCTTCTAACGTTGAATGGGCCATTGTGAGCCAGTACAAGTGTTTACCGAGCGGGCCTTAGCTAAACATTCATAATAGCGCACTTCAACTTTCTTTCTACATCATTGTTCCCATTTTCTCTATAGCAGACTCTTTCCATTGTGACCACATTCCGAAATATCAAATTTCACGTATTTTTTTGGTATTTTAAATTGAATAAAAGATCATAAAAAACTATAATAAGCTCGTTAACTACATTTATATAAAGTTGGTATATATAAATCAAATCTAAATTATTTTCATAATTTCTTTACCTTTATAGGTGCCATTGTTTAAGACATATTATAAGTATAAGCTTAATTTTGTTTATCACATCATAAAGTACCCACTTCAAACATACTCATCTTCTTTGCCAGCTTTGTACTAGTAATTTAAGTAGGCAGAGGGAGCACTTAATATATCCTCATAATATTTATATTATTAATTTATTTCATGATAATAATCATCTCGGTATATAAATTATATTATAAAATTTGAATTAGTCGTTGAGTAATTAATATTTATGCCAATATACATTAAATTAAAATCTATCAAGTAACGTCTGCATAATTTCCATAAAATCCTGCCAGAATAGAAGCAGGTAGAAGACCTTCTTGAGAAAATTTTATTAAAATGAGATCACAGAGAGATATTTCTATTTAACTTAAATAAGTATACATGTAAATACTGATAACATATAACATATGCATTAAAAAATGTATAGGTACAAGGTAAACCTTGAAATGTAGATAATTAATAATATAATTTCTAAAAAAATCTAAAAGTTAAAATAATAAAATAATGCTTGAGTCCAAAATTACTGCAGCGAATTAACTTTTGAAAGAGTTTTTACCTCGCTATGAATGTGACGCGCTGTAATTACACCGAAGATGAAAAGATGTTTTCAACGAATATACGAAATATGTAGACATTTCTAAAATAATAAACATTGCACTAGCAGCAAACGTTTTTAAACGTTGCTGGAATAATATATTTTTTAAGTAATATATTGTTTTAAGTGTATTTGTGTTTATTATATAATTTCTATCTTTACTTTTTTATTTAACTTCTAGCATAGGTTGCTATGTATTGGTTGAAGAGTTCGGCAAATATATTTCAGGAGAATGTATTTGTTCTGCAAACGTTCCGCCTGCAACTCTGTGCTACCGGGCTGGCTACTCTTCGGGATTATTTTATATATTTGTTAAATTCTGTTTAGAAACGATATATATTCAGAAAAATAAAAAAATATTTTGTTTCAAAGTATGAATATTAATAAAGGATTTTTATTATCGTAACATTGCCCTCTCATATCTTGTGGAAATTATTTTCTTATAATAATTATTGTGCCTTATATTTTTTACATTTCTATTTCCAGTAAATATATAAACGACGCGACGTCCCAAGTAAAATAATCCTGCATATGTTTTTAATTATGTTTTTATAGATTTGACTATTATTTAGTACATTGAATAATAATGGTCGTATAAATAAATTCATCTAATAAAGGGGATAATTTGAATCTATGATTTGATATAAGTGACTTGAAATAAGTGATCAATATTCCTATACGAATACTTGAACCTACATAAAATGCTAATCGCTCGCTGACAATAAAGAGAAGACGTAATATTATTCCCCCGCAAGCGTTCGCCGCGCACTCAATTAGTCTGGCTTGTAACGTGTGAATTCTTTGATTAGCACCAGACGAGCCAATTTCATGAAACATCGCAGTTTATGACCACGTGCGTTTTATTGCACCAACTATCTTACCCCGTGCTCTTCTCTACCTTAACATTTTATACGATACTACGCGGAAAATAGATTCGTATAAAGTTCATGTTACTCCAAAAGGTGAATTTTATTTGGATATCCTTATCTGTATCTTGTTATTATTATGAAATGAAAGCGTGTCTATTGATATATTTGTTATTGGTCTCGGTGATATTCAGCATAACTTGATAACTGATATTTTTAAGATGTTTATACACTTAGGTTAGAGATTTTTTATTACGGAAGAGAAAAAGTTGTTATAGAATATATGTATAAAGAATTTTATCTAAAATTGTCTTACTATATACCTACAAATATTTGTGTTTTATGTTTTATATGGTTAGCCTCGATGATTGATTGAACAATAACAAAGATATACAATAAAGAAAATATCTGTAGGTATATAATTAAATGAAATTTCTCTTAATATGAAGAGATTAATATTTAATGTTTTTTAGAAAGAATAAACTCTTTTTTTCCTTATTTAATGCAAAGTCGAATTAGCATTTTTAATAGTGACGAAATGGCTTTTCAATAGCTTTTTAACTTCTAGTTAAATATTAAATAATGTAACCGACTCACGTACTTCGTCAAATTTCTCATTTGGGTTTTTGGATATAGGATTGTTTGTTCTGAAATCGGCGTTAAATTAAAACACTCTCTCATGCATGTTAATCAGTAAGGAATAAAAGTATTGAGTGCTGAAGTGAATATTATAAATGTTTCATGTATTTATTTTTTATGTCTATTCATTTTACCAAACAATATAAGCGTTTTGTTGTGGGTAGGTACGCCAGAACATCAACATAACATGAATGATGTAAAATAGTGCAAATTGAGCAACACAACTTTTAACTTGAAACAACTTGAACTTTACAGTCAGAAGAAACGTATCAACAGTTATTTTCATAAAGTAATAAGCTATAATTAAGTATACTTAAGTTGGTGATGGAAAAATAATTAATAATAAATAATAATATTAAAACGTACGTACTTAACTCTTAAGTAATAGTAAGAATCTTTGTTGAGGGAAAATACATTCAAAAAACGAATAAGCACAAAAACTAAGACCACGAACATGTGCATGATCAATACTTACATTTCGATGAATCACTTACTATAACAAAGAACTAAAACATTTTTTTTTGTTTGCATAATGAATGTAATCGCTGAAAGTGCTGAAGCAATTTTAAATATTTTACATACATATTAGATTAAGTGAGGTTGTGATATCAACGTAACCGACCCACACTGATGGTGATCAAGGGCATTGTTTGTAAAATATAAACTCAAACATTTGGTTTAATGTAACTAAACTCATTAGGCTGTAACTACTGTAGATGACCCATCAGTTGACATTACAAGAAACTTTGTTTCAAGTAGAAGGACGTTAAAGTTCAATCCCTGAAGTATATGTACGTATGTGTATACTTACACAGTCCCGATATGTACTAATTAAAAAACCATGTACAAAATAATTAGAATAGAACCGTTCGTGTTGATAAAGGAAACACGGTCGAAATACATAGGCCTTTAAATTTACCAGAAGTCACGTTACGATCTTATTAGACATCCCCTATAATATAAAACAAACAAAGAACGATGTCTTAGTAAGGCAACTTCGTCGTAAAGTTAAAGTAAGAAACTGAAGTGAATGAAGCCTTATTGATTTACAAACGATTTCATCTACATTATATAGCTATGAAAAGCAGAACTAACTTGAAGCTCCGATATAAATCAAGGTAGACCAGAATACTGTCAAGCAATAAATAATAACTCAATAAAAAGGTAAAATAATCTTTTATATCTTATTCTTATTAGAAAAATGAGAAATATATTTAATATATATATATATATAAATTTCCCGACCCGATTGTAGTTATGAGATGATTAGATCTAGAGTATATAGTATAGTATATATATATACATATACTGTAGTTGATGTTTCCTCAGAATAACACATCATTTATTGACAGCTGATGAAAGCCGCAGCGGCCGACAGTGCGACATGCAATCCATTCAGGACCACAAATCGATCACACGCTCGCCTCACAATGACTCAACAGATGCTTTATAAATTACAGTTGGTACAAACATGAATCTTTAGAAATTTTCTTATGCTTGGTTTTATTTGATCCTCTAAAAACAGAATTTATGTCGCAATTTAATTTTCGTTTTTATTAAAATACTAGCAGAACTCGCGTCTTCGCCCGCGATCAAACTGAAAATAAAAACAAACTTTTTCGCAAATTTTTACTATAAAGCTTTATTGTTTGTAAAAATAAGTTCGTGTTTCATGTTATTTCTTAAAGGTCAATGGAAAATAAATTTAATTTTAGAAATCGTAACTCAAAATATTCGAGAACTTGAGCCATGTTACTCTATTTAAATATAGTACCTGTGCCACTGAGCTTCGTTCGGAGTTTTTGGTTAAAAGATACAATTTTCTTTAAAAAAAAACTAAGAACTTGAATAAATACAAAAAAAATAAAAAATATATATATTTGTGTCCGACCGGGATTCGAACCTATGATTGTCCATCTTGCGTCTTTTTCGAAAAAAAAAACTAAAAACTTGAATAAATATTTAAAAAAAAGTCAAAACTTTGTATGCGACCGAGATTCGAACCTGGATACCTGTGATTGTTGACCTTGGCCGCTTGACCACGATACTAATACCCGAGCGTGTAAATTACCGACCACATTTTGCGTGGAATAATGCAAAAGAAAACTGCATGAAAACTCGAAAACGCGTTTTTTCAGACATAAGACTAATCTAGATCGATATATCGCCCCCGAAACCCTCTGGTATACTAAATTTCATGAATTTTTTTTTTTTTTTGTATGTAGCTGTGGATTTTGTTTGAATAAATAAATAAATAAATAAAATCGTTGGAGCCATTTCCGAGGTTCAGTCCTACTTCACCGCCCAGTTTTACCCATTAAGGGGCTGAATTTTAAAAGATTCTAAAATACCTACATGTAAATTTAATTGTACTGAAAAACATTAATGCCAAATTTCAAGTAGTTCTGATCATAAACAATTTTTTCCGCGTTTATACTTTTATAAAAAGGGATTGTGATGTTTATACAGCACAACCCCTTTTTACTCCTTTAAGTAAAAAAAAGATGAAAAATTTAGATGTGTATTGTTCTATTTTTCATTTTAAAGGTAAAAACCTTACTTTCAGTGTATTAATTGCAGAGTTTCATACTAACTTTCATCCCCCATTTTACCCCCTTATTGTATGTATTCCGTCCTTTTTAACGTCCCAATGCTGGGTACGGCTTCCCTTCAGTACGAGGGGAATTAGGCCATAGTCCACCACGCTGGCCAAGTACGGGTTGACGGACTTCACATCACACTTTACATCTTTTGAAAACTTGCTAGGTTAAACCCGCTGCACTCAGTTTCCCAATGGAGCACGATACTACTATGCTACTACTGCCTTAATATATGTATAGGTACTTATTATAATTATTTTAGTCAACGTAGTTCAACTAAACATAATTATATCCCATAATAGATTTATAAATGCAACTACTGCTAACGCATCCATGTAGGACATTAATTATTTTTTAATGAGCAAAGCCTTTTTTATCTATTATACCAAGTAATACACGTGAATGCGCGTCTACTTTTCAACACAAGTAGCTTGTGTAAAGGTATGCCACATTAATTGTGAATATAGTAGATTTTCATTATAAATTAAAATCTCGCCTGCAGCTCTGCGCGTAAACTACTCATACGAGTATATATTTAAAATTACTTTAACAACTTAATAGGAAGTCATACCATTTCTGTGTTATCTTTATTTATTTTTGCAAGGTTTCATAATCACTACTCAGACTAACAATTGTATAAACGGAGTTCGCCAAGATAATGTCAAAGTCGAAAATAGCTTGATTTTGCTATTTATGCTACTATTCTCGATATGTAATAAATAGTAGTAGTAGTATTTTTGAATAAGAAGTGATGAATAATAAAAATAATAAATCTAATATTTCTAATCTTCTTAAAAGAGAGACACATAATACAAGTTTTTTTTAATCTTATTTTTTATTACAATAAAAACCTGCAATATTTTTCTTTATTTCTTATATCAACATGTATGCCCCTTTTAAACTTAGACCAAGGAATAATATAATCCCACCAAAAACATTTTCATGTAAAATGTTGCCAAGACGAGACCACAAGTCTCTACAAGCCCTCACTTCACAGACTCTAACCTTACTCAAAATATGTAACTTGGCCGTTTCGCTACCGTGACATGGGCGTAAGGTGAAAAATTTATTCGCTGTTCATAACTTTTCTGTTATACAATAGTTCTTGTAGTAACGATATGGCCAAGCCACATTACTTGAGTAAGGTGTAGAGTTTGTGAAGTTAGGGCTTGTAGAGTTAGGGCGTGTAGAGTTAGTAGAAGCTTGGCTCTACATGAGATGTGATAACCTTTTGACAGTGCGAGCCATATATATGGTCCCGTCTTGGCAACATTGTACATGAAAATGTTTTCGTTAGGTTTTCACTTCTTTTTGTAAGTGTTTACTAAAAATCCCGAAATATGTATTTTATTATTTATAACAAGGAGTCCTTATATCAATTTTCAGAACTCTAATATCAAAATTTGCGGGAGTCTCAAATTTTCATCCCCAAGCTAAGGGGTTGGAGGGTAAATATTCCAAGTTTTAGATTTTTTTTGTTATTTATGTACTAATACTATCTTACATGCCACATTTTAGCTTTATCGGATTTCAGGAAGTACCCTAAGAATTTTGATGATCATCAGTGAATCAGTGACGAAATCGGAGTTTTTTAGATATCAATAAAATCTAAAGTATAAGAGTTATGCAATTGAAACTTTATATGTTTAATAAGTCTACTATTGACATCATATTTCGAGAATTTTGTTTATCTGGTATAATGCAAACCCAAATTATAAGGGTTCATAAAAACGACGAAGGTCTTCGAGATAAGGTAGGTAGTGCCCTTGCGCTAAGCTTGACTCGTCTTGGCGGGGGTACTACCGTGCCTCCAGATTAAAGTGTCAGTTTTTTATTTATTTGTAAAAAAAAATTATAAGTTTTTCTTCATATTTCAAACACTTGTTTTCTAAATTAATTGAATGAGTGTATAGTATACCTAGCTTGTGAAAGTTAAGTAACATAGTATCAGAGAACAAGTCACGATACGCGAAAGAGTAGCATTGAGCTATTTATTATGATGGAAGAAGTCATAATAAAAGTAAGGATACTCCCAGCTCCTTACCATACAGTAAGCATTTTAACGAAATGTATACAAAAATATATTTATGATTATTTATATTATATTATTCGATATATTTGTTTACATGTATTCTATGTTTTATTGAAGAAACCTTTTCATCCGGTAAACAGATGGTCGAAGAAAGACCTTATTTTGTATCTGGTCACCGCGGTCCTCGTAATATTAATATTCTTTTGGAAACATTACATCATCTTATAAAATACAACAAATTTACATAAAAACAAAGGAATAAGAACAATTACAACACAATTAAGTTGCAAGAATTACGACTGTCCGCTGTACAACAAGTTAAGATGTTACCTTTTTAGAAAATTAAACACAAAATCAAGGGTCTCGTAAATATGGTTAGTCATAATCATAAAATTTAAATTTGTTAAAACAACTTAAGACTTTACTTTTACTCTAATTTGCTTTTAATTCGATAAATGGTATTCAAATAGAACTGCAGGTATTACTTACGTACATACACATGTATAGGTACGTAGTAAATACTATATGAGTAAAAACCTTAATAGAAATTTTAAGACCGTTGTTATATTGTTATATATCATCGCCGTAGAAGCTTTTTAAGTGCATATTCAGATTTCCGATGCAATGGGACCGTGCGTCAATGAAACAATAAAATAGGTTTATGATCGTCCAGTCGGAGCCGAATGGCATAATTTAGTCATAACTTAAGTTTATTATCAATGATGAAATACAACTCTTTTCTCTACGAAAACTTCACTATTTAAAACTGTACTAATACTATAAAGAGGTAAAGTTTGTGAATTGTGAGTTTGTGAGTTTGTGAAGTTGTAGGGAGTAATCTCTGGATCTACTGAACCGATTTAGATGAAATTTGGTAAGAAGATAGTTTGAGACCCTGGGAAGGACATAGGATATTTTTTATTCCGGAAATCATCCTTTAAGGGGGTGAAAATGGGTTTGAAAGTTTGTATGGGGAATCAACCTATGGACGAACCCGAGCGAAGGGAGGGTGAGTCGCTAGTCTACTATATAGTCTAATTGTTTTTTTTTACAATCAAACAAAAATAATGAAATATGTCTTCTGATTTGAATAAAACAATAACGAATAGGATTAAAGAGATTCAAAATCCAACCATGCTCTAATTACAATGTCGCGATCACATTAGCTGTTTATGCATGTATTCAATACGCCTAAAATAACTGTTTTGTAAAAAGAAAACGCGACAAAATCCGAAAAGATAGTTTTATTTGAAACTAGCGGTACGTTGTAGCGGTTGATATGGAATTGGTATGGTGAGTTTTATATTCCTTACTTGAGAAATGATTGATTCCCCATACAAACTTTCATTCCCCTTTTCACTTCCTTAAGGGATGATTTCCGGAATAAAACTATCTATATCCTTCCCAGGGTCTTAAACTATGTTCATACCAAATTTCATCTAAATCGGCTCAGCGGATTTTTAGTTTATCCATTACAAACTAAAATACATTTTTTTCTCTTTATAATATTAGTATACTAGAAAAAATAAGTCTATCCCACGGGAACCGGACATTTTTCCGGGATAAAAAGTAGCCTATGTGCTATTCCAGACTTTAATCTATCTCTGTGCCATCCAGATCCGTTCAGCCATTCTGGCGTGATTGAGTTACAAACATCCAAACACCGAAACATCTAAACTTTCACAATTATATTATTAGCATGATAAATATATAGATGTCAAATATTCACGTAAATCTAAGAAATTATTTAAATAAAGACTTAAAAATGTCTTCAAAATGATATTAAATTTAAATATTTATACAGTTACTGATAATTATTTTTAAATGGTTTGTTCTTTATCTAAACCTTCTAGAATGCAAAAGGTCATTAAAGCTATTAAGACTATTCGACCGTGAACAAAAACATGGCAAGGCAATGTAGAAGACACACTTATTTTTAAATCAACGATGGGTGGGTTTAAATATGAAAATGTTACATGCATAAAATTTAAGAAAAATTACGAATTTTAAAGAAAATAACTTGTGAACGAGTTTGCATTGTTACAATAATATGCAATTCATGTTATTTTGATCCGTTAAGTCGAAACGCTTATGAATGGCGTGAAGTTCTGTGATAAGCAAATCCTACTCTAGCGTCTTTCATTCATTACATTCATTTTACAGGTTGATATTAAACTGTACATATAACGGTCTTGTTGCTAGTTGATCAAACTTACTTGAATGAATGAGTAATATAAACTTGCTTAAAATAAAAAAGTATCAGTTATGTTATATGTCAATATACATATGCTTAATATACGAGTAGTATTAAACAAACATGCTACTACAAGAATTTCATGTCAATAGTCTTTGGTAAGTATATATAAAATTTGAAAAACTTGATATAATTTCTTCATCTTATTATTTTTAAATAGTAAGAGATATAAACCTAAGTAATAAAAACGATTCAGTTATTTGAAATTCTACGTGGTCTTTATTTGATTGACGACAGAGCCACAACCGGGGAGACGACGCCGTAAATATAATTTGTTATAGGAAATCAAATTTTCATCGTTAGTCGTGTTTCCGAGTACATATTATATTTTAATCTTGCTAACTGTAAAATAAAGCCTCAAATATTATTTTTAATGCTTACTCTAAACTGAAAACGCTGAAAAGTCTATTTTTCGTATTACTAATTATAAGAAATTAATCTAATGATCAATTAATGAATTCTAATTTTGCTATAAGTTCCACAATATTATAAACTAGCGACTCACCCTCACTTCGCTCGGGTGATTCTTGAAATTGTCATAACTTTTTTATTTATGAGCCGATAGAAATAGAACAATAATATATAATTAATACTAAATGTTAAGTGAAGCTTACCACAAATACTTGAGTAAAAACCGCACTCAAATTGGTTTAGCCGTTTCTAAGAAAAGCGCACACAAACATATAAGCAAACATACAAACAGACAAAAATACTAAAAATCTTTTACGTTAATAAAGATCCTTAATAATAGTTTTTCTCAAATATCGTACAGACAGCAATCAGTTACACTTCGCTACGACGGAACTATGTAGTCTGTACTTTGTAGCAAACAAACATCGTAGACCCTTTGCTTATGTAGAGCGTGCGTAGCAATATATTGCTCGTAGCATAGTATTTTATTAAGATGGGCCACGGGTTTCCCTACAATGCGAGCCGTAGTCCACCAAGCTGCACTGACTGCTTGGTGAATTACATTTGTCTTTTGAATACTTGCTAGGTTCATACACGCAGCTTTCCTCGCGATGTTTTCCTTCAACGTATTAGCAAGTGATAATATTGTAAAAAAAATAGCACATGAGAATATCAGAGTTGCAAAACACAGCATTTCACTTAGTTTCTGTTTCAGGTTATCAATAATTTTGAAATAAAAACATCATCGACTCTAACTATAGCGTCAATCTGTGTTGAAAGCATTAAATTTCTCAATTTTATTAAATTATTATTATTTATGCGACACATTTGAAAATATGAATAATAAAGTTGAGCTAAACAGCTTAAATAAGGAATATTTTAGCTCCATTATTATTTCACATATCTGCAGTATTTCACCTTTAGGAACTTTGATCCAGAGGGATCCAATTAACTGAGTACACTCAACACTAAGGCAAGCGATTTTGGAATATATTCGTGCAACAATTTTATTAATGCAATAATTTATAAAAATATTAAAATATAAAACAATAAAATAAAATATGATTAATTAATTATAGAGGAGTAAAATTCGTATAAAATAATATTATAACAAAATTTTTCTTGCGATCACTTTCTGATATCTTATATTCGTTTAGATGATACACAACTAACGTTACGTGTTCTAACTTTGTTCAAAAATATCCAACAACACTTAGGCCTACATCTTACTAAATTCAATTTAACTTTTATAATATGAAATACATAAATTCAACAATTTCATGTCATGAAATACATATATTATATATATATGTAAATTAAGTGTTAAACTAACAACGCATTTTATGAAAATTCACATGTAACGAGTTAATCATACATTTTATTTTCATTTCTTGTTATTAATTGAATTTAAATAAAAAATATCTTTTATATTTTTATGCAAATTAAATTAAAATGCCAACTGAAATGTTCCTTTAGATTTTGAACTATATCTATTATAAACGAATGATTTATCTTTTTAACATAATAAAGTATTAAATAGGTATAACACGATTTCTTCATCGAGGATTTTAATATTATATTAATTATGTAAAATATTTTTATTCGTAAATAATTATTTTTATCAAATAATGTCGTAGATCAATTATCAAATAATCTAACTATTTTTTTTGATACATTGAATTAACAATGTTAATAATTTATATGACCTGTTAAAAATTCATCATCGGCCCTGTCTAAAATATAACAAAATATTAAAGTACACAGAAATATCACTATACTTTGTGATTTTTTATTTGTAATAAAAAAAATACACAAATATCAATATTTTTGTCTTATATTATGATTTATATTTTAAAAAGTAAAATGTTCTTATATGTCGTATTTTGAGGCGAGTGGCGTGAGTGAGGGCTTGCATTAAGGACTTAGTGTTGGGTCAAATCTAATTTGTAAGCGGATAAATTGTTTGAATTAAGTAGTTTAAGTATACATACGTACTAAACTATATTATTGTTACATAGAAAATTAGGAGATGAGTTCAAAGAGCCCCGATTCAGATTATAAAATTATTTTCAACTGAAAGATTCATGTTGTGGCAAAATGTTTCCAAGCTTTAGCTGGCACTAAATAATAATTTCAAATGAACGTTACAAATAAAATGATATTACAGTAATAAATTCATGTTATAATCTCTCACTTTAAAACTCTATTAAAATTGAATAAAAATGAACATTATAAAAAAGAGATTCAATCATTTTAGCATTGAGTGGTCCAACAAATACATAGATTGAGTAAAGGTGAGCGATATGATACTAAGCTTCGTATTTGGTAACGACAACTTGTGTTGAGATAAATTAAGTGGGAATAACAAACTAAAATAAAGGATAGGATCAAAGGAAATGAATAGCTTTAGACATAATAATTAGCTAAATGGACACTGTTACTTTTACCTTTATTGAGAATAATAAGCAAAACCGAGCAGTCAAGACTAAAGAGATAATATATTATTTGAGGTTTGGCGTTCCTTGCCACTTCATGCGTGTGGCCACACAAGTTTGACATAATATGTAAATCAGATATACCTAGTTTACCAAATATAGAATACGTACGTAGTACATAGCGTATTACACTTATTTACTTTATATCACGGAGGTACAATGTAGTTGTCAGTTTATTATTTGTTACCATAGTTTATGCCTGCCATAATATGGGCTTTTTCAATAATATTAGTATAGTAGTTTACAATAATATTATTTACAATACGCACAATTTATCCTCAAATAATAATAATTTAACCCTATTAACGTCCCGTTCGGCCTCCCCACATTGTGGATTCAATTAGGCCATAGTCAACAACCAAATACGGATTGGCATCCTACACATGTCTATCGAGAACTATTTCTATCAGACATGCAGGTTTCCTCTAATTATTTTTCTTCAATATAATATATAAATATTAAATGATAAATATTTAAAAATTGAGATTTGCTCATGACCTTATCTCTGAGTTACGAGAACTGATGGTTTCACTCGCTTCACAGTATTTCTGTGGTGAGCCAGCAGTGGACTATCACAACATAAAACGATTTAAATATTCTTCTAAACCACTCTTTTAAATGAAAATCTGAAAATATATCCGCATATTTTAGAGCTAATGAAATTCTCAATTCACTTAAGGCTTCCGAGGATATGCTGAAAGTTTAGCAACCAAATATAAACAACAGAGACGAGTGACTTAGCACGCCACAACTACGAACTATGAACTCGAGGATGTCAGATTTAATAATTTCAAATATACAGCTATATACATTTACTCACTAAATATATTACGCTTGGCGTGATTACTTGCCACTTGGATGCCGCGGCTTCATAATAATAACGAATAACGATAGCTTATAATATATAATTGAAGAGCGTCGCCATAAATTATTATTTTACACACGTTTCAGTATGAAATACTACCTTTTATCCAAATTATGTTGAACAAAAAATTATAATAAAAACGAAGCTTTTAGGTAGATAATACACATGGAAATTTTCTAGTAATATAGGGAATTTTATAAAAGATTATATGGAGAATTTCATAAAATATATTTTTTACATGATTTTCCATATAAAATTTCCTACTCTTGTTATTCTATATGTTAAATTGGAAAAGAATTTCTTAATTGCTATAAATAATAAATTTTTAAAGTTTTAGTCCCTTAAGTCCAATTGCATTTCGGTTTCATAGAGGCATATTGTATTTATATAAGAAATATATGTTGGTCTTATAAATTGTATATTAAAAATAGCAGTTAAATGAAAGTAAAAGTCAGTAGTAATATTAATAAAATTTTAAAATTAATATAAATATATATTTGAAAAAATGTTTATTACATTGCCAACTTACTTAGAGGCAAACAAAATTAATATTAGCTTATATTTTTTTAAATAACAGAAATAAATAGCTCCTTTCATTAGCAAAATTTTTTATACATGAATTACATATTTTCAAAATTATTTAGTTACTCAAGTACCTACATCGTATAAAGTATATTAGTCAAAAGAAATTAAAAATTTTCCTCAATATGGCTAACCTAAGGTAAAAAGTTATTTTCTAACGGTTTGGTTAAATATTATAATTTTTTTATAAATTTATATAATTTGAATATTTTATTTATATGAACCTACTTCAAATTTTTACCGACACTTTGCTATTACTTCAATAATTACGAAGTAATTATATATTTTACTTGCTTTCTAAAAATAAAATCATAATAGATCGGCACGCTTACTAAAAAAAAAACAAATTCCACTTCTTTACTAACGTCATTCACTACTTAATATTATGAAATACCAAATAAGTCATAAGTCATGTCCAAATGATAAATTAATTCTAATTTCATTGTTTTTCGATCTTTCAACGTACACCAATTTATTTTTAGTTTATTTGAATCTATTTTGAAATTACATTATATTAGAGACACAGCTGGTAAGCTGATAAAAAAATATCTATGAATTATAACGATTCCAGTAGCCACGAAACTTGAACGAATGAAAATCCCAGATCTGCACTGGAAGTATTCCCAAAGCCTACCGCTAACAGTACGGCGCTTTCATGAATATTTTTTCCGCGCGGCGAAACAAAACTTTTATCAGCTCGGAACTCACCTGACAGGCGTGAAGTTGCGTAGCGCGGGAAAGTGTCACGGAGGTAGTTGTCACTCTGCTGATACGATCGCATTCAATAACAATGTTTTTAGGCTTGCACGGCTTATATAGGACAGCGCCCCGCCCACTCCCGCCTCGGGGCGTTTCTACAACCTTCGTGCTTAACGTGATCCTAGTTTTCGTGAAAAGTCAGTGCCGTTTTTTTTCATGAATAGTATTGTTTATAACTAACTCCAATTAAATAGTTGCAGTCTTACTAATAATAACTGACTCAGATTATATAAAATTGTACGAGGTCGTTTTAATTAAAAGTTTCAAGTGTTTTTTTATAGTTTTCTTATATAAGTTAATCATTTTATTGATGCAACTAAAAGTAATTACACGTGTAAGTACATTTTATTTGTTGTATGATACTGAAAAATCAAATAACGTTTGTACATACAAATGTAAAAATCATGCTAGGTACAACTAAAATTGGAAATGTTATTTCTAAGAGTTTTATGACTTGAACGTTAAATAAATTCAAATGTCGATATGTCAAAGGACTGTATTTCAGAGTTAAACTGAATAATTGAAGCGAATTTGAACTCTTTCGAGAGCTCTCACTGTGCAAAAATATATGCTTTGCTGTAGTATCGTCAAGTCGTCATTGTATTAAAATAAGTTATTTTAGCACAATTTTAAAGTTTCTGCGTTTCTTATATGCAGTATTCTGCGTTCTTTATATGCAGTATATATTTATATTATCAAAATAATTTCTAAATAATATGTTTAGAACTAAACATATTATTTTGAAAACGAAAATATTATCGAAAAATGAATCTACTAAACTTGTTAATATAAGTACAAATTATTATTTTTTCATATTGCAAATATAAATTCTAAGAAAGAAGTGAGGTCTTTTATATTATTTTATTATTTCGATGTTGCTTCTCAGGGGGCATATTGTATTTCCTAATCATAAATGGAATATAATATATAAAATATTGAAAATAAATATCCTGTGTCAACATTTATTTTGATTATCAAATATGATTGAATCTTATTTGGGTTTAACTTGAATTTTTGGTTTTATTCAACGAAAGGTAAAGAAAGACCTAAATGAAATCATATACTTAATTAACTAAAAATGTATTAGTAAGATACATTTGATGGTAGAAGGCAATACATTTATGCAAAAGTTGTTTTTATGAAAGTTTTATTACTTTTAAGTAATAAAATTATAAGTTTCGACGTACGAAGTAAAATATATATAAAATTATATAATGTCCAATACTTTTATAATTTTAAATTTATAATATCATAACTAATAATCCGATTTCAAAACTTTATTTACTTTAGATAGCCAGTTTATTGAGGAAGACTAAGGCCATCCCGTATATAACCATCCCGGAAAAATGTACGGTTCCCGAACCCGAAGGGAAGCGAGGCTGAGTCGCTAGTAAAATTATAATATGTCAAATATTTTTATAATTTTAAAGTTAAGTTAGTTGTGAAACAAGTCACACCCACGATGAAATGAATTTCATTCAACCTTTTTGCTTCAGTGTCTGACATCTTCGGACACATTTCCGATTGGTTTTGTGTGGTATAGTTTTGTAAAATTAGTTACGTATAATTAGTCACTAATTACGTTACTAGGATTTATATTTGCCTAGTGAAAAAGGCGACTATCAATTATAGTAAAATTGTAACATTTTCAAATGTACCTATTATTAGTATTAAATTTATATTTATACGCATTTTAATTCAGATGTATGTACATACATAATTGTAGGTCGCGTCACGTCCCTCATAAATCAAACGTTAGCCAAACCACTTGAGTTACTTTATGACTGTTTACTTAGAAGCAATTAATAATCGCTTTCTGAATTCGTTTGAACGCAATAAACTAAATTAAAAATAACTAATAGATTCATTAGTAATCGAACAAACCCTGAATTTAATAAAAAAATATTTGACCTATCTACTATAGTGAAATTTAGTATGTGATGAGAGATCGAAAAATAAATTGATAAATAATTTTCAAATAATTCATGTTTAGTTAGATTTATGTATTTTTTCTAATGAAAGCAAAGCTTAAAATTTCACATTAAAAAACTCCGTGCACATTTTCCGAGAAATATTCAAATGAACATAGCAGTTTCTTTACAAATCTTTTGAATTGTGGGATAAAAAATATTTTTTTTAAGTTAGTTTAAACAATTTTATTATATAAAATTGGTTATCGTTGAAAACCTGGAAAAAACACATTTTAAAAGTAAAACTTTTAAAAAATAATTAAAATAATAAATTATAAATTGTAGAGCTTCTTTTTTAGCCTCCTTAGCCTCCTTATAAATCATCATATGAGTAATCAACATATTTAATTGCGATAGTCTAAAATTCTTTTTACTTTTCTTAGCAAATATCTTTATTTAATTAAATAAACATAATTTTTTTAAATAAAACTATCTTTTCGGATTATTTCGCGGATTTATTTAGATTTTTGGTTCCCGACGTTTCGAATGCTTTACAACATCCATGGTCACGGGAGAGACTGAGGTGTTACATGTCTTGAAGGTATAGTTGTTACAGACAGCCTACCCACAATTAACAATATGAAAATTGCACCAATTTCCTTACAATATTTTTTAACTTTAAACATTTTTATAATTTTAACTAGCGGCTCACCCTCGCTTCGCTCGGGTTCGTCGCTAGGTACGTTTTAAATAGATATAAAAAGAAAAAATCTTTCTTTCTCACATTTTAATTATATGTTTTAATACTTACCTATTCCGGACTAAGAGAAATCCAAAAATTAAAATATCATAAAAATTGGAACGCGGTCGAACGGGATAAAAAGTATCCTATGTCCTTCTCCTGGCTCTAAACTACCTCCCTGCCAATTTTCAGCTAAATCGGTTCAGCCGTTCTTGAGTTATAAGCGAAGTAACTAACACGACTTTCTTTTATATATATAGATTACTTTTATAATTGAATATGGAATATTATTTATTTAATTTTTTCTGTTATTCTTATAATTATTACAATTTTAAAAATATTAATTAGTAATGTATATTTAGTATTGCCATTATTATATGTATAACCATAAAGAAAAATATGAAATATGGTATTAATTATTTAAGGCATCTATGTGTAATTTAAAAAGTTAAAATTAATTAAGGATAATAATTTTAATTTAGTTTGCTATTATTTAAAAAAGACAACTTACTAAGCAACACTATTACTATATACTTTTACAAATGAAAAATGAAAAATATTAATCTGATATGCTATCATTTTGATCTACACAGTAAGAACTTACTACATCTACCTGTCTGTTATGTTTAGATTTATTATTTGATTTTATTCTATTAATAACAGGATCACATGACGATGGTAGTACCCAGCCATCTTCCCTATTGAAATTTGGAGGTTTTTTTTTAATTTCTATGGCTTCTCGAATCATTCTAGGGCGATATCGATTTTCTTTCGCCAGGATTTGAGGTCTATCGAAGCGAATATAATGGCTTGGGCGGTCCTGGCTATGTTTGCAGACAGCAGATGTAGTATTGCGACGGTGCTATGTGTTCTTTGACCCGGGTTCTAATGGATCGCTTTGTTTGTCCGATTTAAGAGAGCCCACAATCACAATCAAGCTTGTAAACTCCTGCATCTTGTAGAGGGATGTGACACTTGACAGGTGGTAAGAACTGACTAATTTTTTTGTAGCTCAAAATTATAACTCAAATGAGGTTTTTAAGAACTACTTAATTAATAAAAAAACAATTGGCATTTTACGTAAAAGTATGCTCTACAAATTTTATTTGAAGTTTCTCTAACTCACCCGTCCTGAATTATGTTAAGGCCTCAATAATCAAAACAACAATATTTTTAGATACATTTTTTTTTGGATACCAGATACTTGATACACTACAAATATATGTATGTACATAGTCAGCCCTTTTTGTTCTTTTAACGCCCCACTGCTGGGCACAGGCCTCCCTTCAATACGAGGGGGATCAGGCCATGGTCCACCACGCTGGCCAAGTGCGCGTTGGCGGACTTCACATGTCTTTCGAAAACTTCCTAGGTTCTCGCAGACATGCAGGTGTCCTCACGATATTTTCCTTTACCGTAAGGCAAGTGGTAATTACGTTAGAAATGATTCGCACATGAAAATATCACAGGTGCGAGACCTGAGGATTCAAACCCGATTCACTCGGTTACAATTTACAAGACCAACCAATTTGGTTTTTTTTCACGAGAACCACAGATATTTAAAAATCGCCCACATATATATAAGTATGTGTGATATTGAGCTATAAAGATTACTCTCGAAATTTTAAGAGATATACGCGTTGTTATCTTTTATTAATTTCTCAATAAATATCTTTGTTTAGCCATTTAATATCATCTACTATTTGAAGTGAATGCAAACTTTTACGTTGTTCATCTTGTATCCATATAAAATTACCTTTCCGATAATGCCTGACTATTATACCATTATATTCTTTACACCTTTAAATATAAAATACATTTTTCTTCGCACATAAAAAAATTATCTCTGTTAACAGATGAATGAACCTCATAGGGTAGAAGAATATGAGACAATCTTGCAATTTCTATAAGCTGATGCAAGACTGAAGAGTACAAAGTGTATTCAATTTTCCAGTTAAGTACCGTTACAACAGCTCCTTTAGAAATATTAATGACTATGCTTTTATTAATAAAATTTTAATGTTGCTAATTTAAAATGTACGTTTGTGGGATGTTTGATAATAGAAATCTACTGTTTTATAAATTTTGTGTGTCTATTAAGTTGCGTATTATTAGTTGGGTGAGTTTTAATGATTATTTATTATTTAACTGGAAAAAACATTCCTTACATACAAAAACTCAAATTTCATTTTAGTTAGCTTTAGAGTTTAGACTCTCTTCCTACGCGCGACAATACAGGACAATGGTTATATTTAGGGATTGTGAAAAAACACACGATCAAAGATTCAGTCTGAAGCTAGTATATAATACACAATAAAGAACTCAAGATGTGTTTTTGGTTTTATATGACTACACTCGTAAATACTTATCGATCGACCCTACTATAAATTTGTTGTTCCTTTATAACATTTTATTCGTACCAAAAGATTATTATTAATAATTTTAATTAATCATTACTAAGCCTGTTTATCTTTGAAAAAAAAAACATTTTCGGTAGAGCATTTTATGTGGTATACTATTTCAGTCAATTAGCCAAAATAGTACGTATCCATAATATGTGGTTCCATATCTCGTAGGCACTGGTAGACACTCGTAGACGCTCGTAGAACAACTCGTATATATCGACTTAGAGCATAGGTACCGTTATTGCCGTTGCTTTTTGAATTAAATAGTTCATTTTTTTACACTATAAAAACTCCTTTTATTGTATACTATAAAAATAATTACTCTATTTTATACAAGCTTATAACCTCCAGGTAAATTTCTAATTTTAATTAAATTTATAAGAAATCAATTGTTAACTATAACGCCGGCGTGTCCGCGGTCGTTGAGGGATTAATTGATATCTATACATATAATAAAACTAGCAGAACCCGCGGCTTCGCTCGCACTAAAACTACAATAAAATCTCTAAAAAGGTAGTTTCATACAAACTTTCATCCCCAATTTTACTCACTTATAGGATGAGTTTAGAAAAATGCTAAAATACGTGTTTATTTAATTTTATTGAAAAGTATTAATACCAACTTTCAAGTAATTTAATAATAAATATTTTTGTATTTTGATCATGAATATTTTTTTGGATTGTATTATAACGTGTTTTCCCGCGTCTTCAACCCTCCAACTATCTCCACACAAAACAAATCACGCCAATCCGTCACTCCGTTTCATCGTGAAAGAAGGACAAACAAACAGACAGACAAATAAACAAACACACTTTTACATTAATTATACTATTATAATATATAGTATGGATTGTAACTAAGACGAATCTTTACATTAATTATTTTTTGGAAAATCTTATTGCAATAGACATTATTATCGATACAGAGGTTGTATCTATAGTTTTTAAAAATTTTGCCTGTCTGTCTGTCTGTTACCGAATCACGGAAAAACCACTGGAGGGATTTTGATGAAATTTGGATGACGATAGCGGTAATCCGGGTCAATATATGGATACTTTTTACTGCGAGAAAATATCTTACCTCTGATGAGATGAGAAATCTATACAAAACGTTAAAACGTAAGTAAGGACGAAACCGAGCGGAGCGAGGTTGAGTCGCTAGTAGAAAATTAAGATGTAATAGTGGACACTGTCAAACCCAATCTTAATTATATATCTACATTCAACGTGATGAACGGCTGTTCTGCCAAATATCTAAGTCACACGTTATTTTAGGAGAGCATTAATAAATTGATTTTGTAATATTAAAATAGGCAATCATTTAACAGAAAAAAATATTATTCATTAAAATATAAGATTAGTATAATAATATAGTCAACGTAATTACATATAAAGATAGGAGAAAAAGTAGGACAAAATGGTTATTCAACTAAAGTCATTAATACACAAGTTGTAAATAATATGAGATTAATATAATTATTGAATACTCTTGTATTGTATACATGACTCTCATTATTTAATACCATTTTCAAGGACGATATATATAAATAATTATTTTATACCAAAAAAAAAAATATTTTTACTACACACACAACATTACACACTAACACACTTAGGTCTGTAGATGACGTCTTAATCACATTTCATTAAACAATGATTTTAATGTACAATTACACAGATCCATTAAAGCGTATACTAACCTTTACCGAAAGCTACTACACTTATTAAGTGCCAAAATACATTGCTTGGCTACATAAATAATATTGTTTATAGTGTCATATTATATGTACATTGTATTATAGAAGAACTAATACCATCTCAACAGGTAAGGCTTTGATGTAGTCAAGTACCGAATATTACGGTATCCAACTGTGATAAATGGGTAATCAAAGACACAGCGTGGAATTAAGAACTCCAATGGAATTAAGAGTGAATATCACCAGTAAATTACAATGAATAATAAACAGCACTAAGTAATGTTTAGTAAATTTAGCTACGTAGGTACATTAAATTACTCTTTTTTAATAAAATATAAAAAATATAGAAGGTTCTAACGAGAAGCTTTCTCACCTACTATAATCCCATATAGACCAACAAAAATTCGTTAAGTATATTTTTTAGTTTGGTATGCAATTAGTAAATTATGCATGAAATAATAATGTTCAGACTGGGAGGGGAACAAAATGAATTGCGTCCTTTTTATTTCGATTAAGACGTTTCTTTTTTAATTTTGAGTTCAACAAATTTCGGTAGGCAAGTATATTACGACATTCGTATTTATAGCATAGTCTTGTAAAATATTTATAAGTGCTATTATAGATCAACGATTTTAGACATTACACACGCACACTAGTGCATTTTTTTATTTTTGTGTACAAGTTGTAATTAAATCTGTCTCGTATAATAAACATAACGACTATAAATAAATTTTTATATAATATATCCAAGTATTACTATTTATCTTTTATTAATAGAATATGTTCATTGAAGCGAACTCTACATCGATCTGACACGAACACGGACAGTAGGTATCTCTATCACCGCCTTTCGACTACAATTTTAGAAGGCAATTAGCGCACGGCGCTTCCAAGGCGCTACGTTGCATCTGCACTTGTCACTTTAAAAGTACTTTGTACTTGATATTCTATAATTCTAGTTATTGGTGGTCAGCTATTGATCCACTCCAAGTTTACTAGCTAATTAACATGAACTTGAAAGTTGTTAAAAGATTAGCTAAACATTTTTCATTTAACATCTCGATCGTAAAGTAACACTTTATAATATAATAATAAATTAATTAATGTCTTTTAAGGACCAAAATTAGTTTACGGAATGTCACATAATTTTTATATAAAAAAAAATAAAGTTACATTATATTATAAGCAAGATTGACAATATATGAATATCCATAAAATACTAAAGGGATTAATGTTATAACTAAATTTGTAACGCATCATCTCGCACTCTCGTGCTATAACGTTATAATATTATAGTGAACATTGCCATGAAAAATTGACTCGCGTGAGTCTTCTACTAAACAGGACGATCCGCCGACGCCCTGCCTTGTTTGAAATATCGCTTGTATACGAGGCTTTTTATTAAGGACGTCCTTACCTTATTAACATTAAATGAATAGTTAATTAAAAAATACGCCTATTTTTCCTTATTTTTAAAAATTGTGAATTGCTTGGAAGTAAATAAAATTATGCAAAAACAAATGTAAAGATAATTATTCTCAAAAGTAATTTATGATTTGAAAGCTTTTATAGTTTCTAAGAGATTAAAGAATTAATAACTATCTTTAGAAATTATACATACCTACGCAAAAATAAAAGCGTTCTGCGTTAATAAAATAAATATTGGATTTGCGTCTTCGTTTTAATTACATGGTGTAGGTATATCTTACTGCAACAGCCTCCCTCGATCGAGAATGGCGTTATCTTTAGGATCGAAATAAATTAGACCTGTGAGGCAATAAGACCTTTAAAGTGTGAAATTCAATTAAGTCTTCTTGGTAATATTAAAATTAATTTTGGCTTAAATCACTGCAACAAAGATCGGTATAGATATAGTAGCATGGCTGTATCAAAATTAGAAGACCGAATGGTCATACATATAACGTACATCTCACATTACGCACTTGCTTCAAGAATTATCGAGAGAAACCTAAACTCCAATTGCTTAATTAACTTAACATAGTATAATATAGATAAATACCTACGTTTGTAAAAGTGATATAAGTACACTCTGTGTATTATGAAAAACATTGGAGAACTAAATTATGTGAAGCGTTTTAATATAACTATTTATATCTAATAATTATTATTTTTATTAAAGACAAAACTTTTTGTCCATATAATTAATATATTTTAGAGATAGTATATGCTACGATTAAAGGAAAGATATTTCCTTTTACAATTTCTTTTTTAAACTTTACCTCGCAACTGTGAATAGTATTGAATTGATTAAGCGGATTAAGTTGGTTATATTTTAGATAAAACTACATTAGCCAACGATCAAATCTAAACAAAGATTTAACTGGCTATTCTATAGTTTATACTCTCATTTATTTTTAAACCTAACACATACATATCATTTAAAAGTTTTAAAACGACAGCTGTAGCATACAGTATACAGTATCTCAACATTATTATTTTATATTTTCCACTTCATTGAAATGTATCGTTTTATAAACATAAAATCTGTTATAGGAAAGTGGCAATACAATAATTACCATATTGTTCACAGTATTATCGATACCAACGATGCGTTTCTTTTAACACATAAGTTGACACTTTTTAGTTTAATGCATATTGGAGAGAAAGTCTTATCATTCTATATGCATATTTTTAACTTACTGTAATGTGTTTTTTTTTAATAACTAAAACATTTAAACCGTTGAAATTCTTCTACATAATATTTATACAATAGGTATGTATATTTAAAGCTAAAATTATAAAAACTTTTAATAAGTAATTATAAATACCTATCTAGAAAATTTTCCTAATTAAAAAGTTCCCATAGTAAAAGGACTGTTTTATTTTATTACACTTTCCCTCGTTTGCTTTATCGCCCACGCGTCGTGCACAATCTGACGAAAGTCTCTCAATCATGATGTTAAGTCAATTCTTTTTATTAGATCAGCGCACATGTAAATGTGTTAACTCGTTAACTTGAATTTTCCCTTTCTTTTTCAAATCAATGGATTCATGTGATTTTTTGTACTAAAAATCATCTAATATACATACATAAGCTTAAAATGTGATTAATCAAGTTAGGTATGTATATACATACTAGATTCGAGCGATAGACAGTATTTGTTTTAATTATACCTTATATATTAAGGAAGGAGGTTGCTTCAATTTCATATTCGATGTTTAATGAGTATCTCTTAAATTTTAATGTCCTTAAAATAATCGTAACAGTGACGACGTAAGCCATCATCTAGAATCCATTTTATTGTTTGGATATAAACCTCTTTACAGCTCACTTTGATTGTAACACTGAGTAGTAAGTTTATATGAATTTGGTTTATATCGTTATCTATTTATTGTAATCCTGAAATTTAGCGCTTACATCTTGGGTACGTTGAACATCAGAATGTTGTTAACGAATGTCATATCAACGTTTATGTGCCTACCTGTCGAGCACAAGGTCACAGTCAAAAATTAGTATTATATAGTAGTCAGGGCCGGATTATACATAAGGCAGTGTCGGTGGCTGCGTAGAGGCCCGCATCGGCTAAAGACCCAACGCACCAAGAAAAAATAATTAAAAATGTTTGATCGAGTGAAAATTTAATATGAAAAATTAAAAAATTAGGTAAAAAATTGACCATAAGGACAAATACAAGAGTTACTATGAAATCTAATTGCGTAATTACGGATATAATTGCACTGTGGTAAAAAAATGTATTTCAATAAGTTATAAAAAGGGTGATGGGTCATGGGGCCACCATCGTCGTGGTTGTGTACGTAAGTGATACTGTGACGTCCCATTATAACGGGGAAGGTTTTGTTGGATTTTAGTGGGTATTACTGGTTTTTCTAGCCGGTGAGTCCCACTTTACCACCTGTACGTATACAGGTGGTAAGCGTAAAGGCACTTCCCAACATAAAAAAGAGTGATGGGGCCCCGAGAATTGCAGTGCCTGTCGAGGACCCCCGACATGGTTAATTCGGCCCTGATAGTAGTGTTTAGATAATGTCGATTTAAATCGATATTATTTTAGAAGATAGAATATATCGAGATAAAGAGATACCTTAGGTATTGGTACGTTCGCCTAAACTTCAATTTATCTGTACTATTATTTCTTTGTTAATTTCGTTAATTAATTATAAGCATTATTGTACACTCACAACGAACTAATATAGATATATATTTTAGATTATAGAAGTAGCTGTCACGTTTTTACACGTCGTGTCTCGATTACCTCTTCATCTTCTTTATGCTCTGTACTTTCTTTATTAATCCATCGTTCTTCCATTGATCTTTCATATTTATAGATCATACATAAATATAAAGTTGACTCTACACGTAGTAAAAGTTTATTGTCATTCTCAAACAAATAATTTCATTACATAATATATAGGTAACACAAGGATATTTTAACCTTCAAATTTTGAAATTACATTCAAACAATACTTGCCGACGAAGGACTGCTATCGCACGTATTCATGTGTAGTGAAGTACCCTTTTGTTGATCCAATAAAAACATAAAACACTCATGATATTTTTTATATTAAATGAAATTCGTGAAAAACCAACTCTCGTCATAAGTATATTTTTCGATAGTACAATAAAAACTTTCATAGAGTCGTGTTTAAAAAAAATCTGTTGTTTTTTATTTGTCATATAAGTTGCAACGTCTGCTCTGTCTAAGTACGTAGTGCTACAGATACGATTTCGCTCAAAAAAGATGATACTATAAGCAAATGCCGCGACTTTACTGCGCGTGTAAATAGACATTTCTATTTATTCCTCAACAACTAAAAGTTTCCCTTGCTTTGTTAGTCGCACACAGCACAAACTGTATCTTTGGATTTACTCTACTGATGTGTTAATTACTGTACGACAAAAATGTCTCATCGATATAAAGCGAACTGAAATTTAGCAGATAGAAAAATAAATAAAACTTCAATTTTAGCTTGTATTGCTCCCAAAAATCTAGATTACAAAACACAAATTAAATAAAAAAATACTTTTACTACGAATATATAAGTACAAACGTTTGTACTTGGCTTGTAAAGACTACGTAAGGTGTCGAGAACAGCGACTTTGAAAGCTAAAACACTGGGGTGGCGAATGTGAATACTGTAATTGTTCTCGGACTACTTACTTTGCGGCATATTTCAAAAGCAAGCACATTGCATACAAATCGATTTCAAAAAAAGAGGAATGTATTTTTCTATATTATATAAGACTTCTTTGTGACAATGAAAATAAAACTGACAATTGTGAACCGACTTTAATGGGTTTTTTAATTTTAATAATTTTTACCCTCAAGGGGAATGATTATATTTAAAGTATTTTTAAAGACGAATTGTAATTTTATACACCGACCAATCTCCTTCGTGTCTTCTCCAAGCTACGTGATATTGGCGAAGTAATCTGTGTAAATATAATTATACTTATTTTTAAAAATAAAATAATATTTCCTTTGAGTGAAACTTGATATTTTCAGTATTTAGGACACTTTTCTTACATGTCCTGTGCGTTTGTTCCACGATGTTAAGAGTCGATATGTATAATTTGTAAGATTTCATGGTTTTCTTCAATTCTAAGACGCAATGTTTGATCGAGAGATTTTATCCTTCCCATAGACCCTATCGATTAATTCGATAAAATAGTGACGGTGTCTTTTTTTGCATTTTTATTTGGTTCGATTCCCGGTTCAGGTAAGGTTTTTTAAAAATAAATAAATGCAGTTATTATTATTTTTTAAAATAAAAAAAATGTTTGCTTTGAGTAAATCTCGATAACTTCAATATTTAAGGTACATTTCTTCCATGTCCCATCGATTTCTTCCACTCTGTATTACGTTATATTTGTTCTGTACAGTTTTCTATTTTTGGCTCACATATATACAATTCTAATCTTCAATAAGATAATCTATCAATTGCAGATCAATTGAAAACTGAGTAACCAAAGAAGTTTACTATCGACATAATATTTATTGATTCCAATGTACCCCTATATGTCGTTATAGTTCCTCAAATGACATTAGGATGTCTTTAACATGTAAAACTTGTTAACTGCTGCCTCCTACTGATCAGTCATTGTAATTACTTGTCCGTGGAACGTTCATTGGATAATAATATAATAAATAGGATATATATAAATAAAAATATTTTGCCTTTAAATCATTTATTATCAATTTAAAGGATAATACATAAGCTTGAACAAGACAAACATATACTAGAATAAAGTAGGTATATAGCGAGAAGCAAATATTATAATTTACTTATACTCGTAATAGACACGAAAGAAGGCGAGCTCAGAATTGGTAGCTACAGGCTACTCGTAACTATCTGGAGTAACAGAAATTAATTCTATGATATCCTGAGTCGCCTTTTATAAGCACATAAATGTTTCAAAAAAGAAACATCGTATAAAAGAAGAAAAATGTTAACAAATGCTAAGTTTCATTCACAAAGCGCGCAAACAGATCTGCCCCCGACGTGACCACTAGGACTGTTCATGAAATATCAATAATTAGTCATATTATTTCAGATTGATTAATAACAAGATACTGAAATAGTTATCGAAGGTCAATATACTTTTAAGGTCATGAAATGCGCTCAAAATCTAGATAGATGCTCTTTTGCTACCAGAAATAGCTTTAAAATATTCGGTTTCCTCTGAAACAATTAAAACTTTTTAACGTTGAATAATCGTAGTAGTCAAAAGGTCAAAGGTATAAATTATTTTTATTACTTGAAAATATTGGTACACATAATTGTTTTTTCTAATCAAGTAGTAAAAACTATGATATAAACATTTCATAAATTTTCACTTAAGTGTTATATATATATAAAAATATAAATATATATATATATTTATATATAATTAATTGGATAACCTGTACTCGAACCGAACTCGAAGTATCGATATTACTTCCATATAATACATATTCCATAAATTATAAAAAAATTCCATAAATATATTCAACATTTAAACAATTTAAAATATCGATTATCGAACGTCGGGTATTTTAAAAATATGCATAACAGCCCTAGCGAGCACTATATCAACAGTTAACGCAATATAAAATTTTCAAATAACAAACGTCTATAAAACGGAACTGTTTAACACTGCACACGTCACTTCGCTCTGGTAAAGTATAATATAAGGCACTGGTGCTGGTACATCCTAACTAATATGAATATTGTAACTAAACTTGGTGATCTTTGTACTCTCATTCTCTCAAATAATATTAATAAGATAAATTTGACGATAACAACACAATAAAATTATAAACATGTTTACTTCACATCTTATACACAATTTACCTTTTATTTGTTGAATAATTATTATATTGTAAGTCTATAATATACAATATAGATTCGTAATATAAAATGTATTATTCAATTATGTAATATTTTTAATTAAAACTAAAGGTGAAGTGTGTAACTAAAGGTGAAATATGTGTCTTTAAATCCTTTTTATGAGTAAAAAAATGAATTGTTAACCAAAACGCATCAAAATGTAAAAATACTAACAAACGATAAAGTCACACAAAATGATATTTAATGTGTCTACTATATAAAAATAATGTATAATTATTCGAAACAATAAAGTTAATCCGAGATTTTAAAAAACAGGAAAGTATTGTACACATACCAAATGATTTTATTATTATATAAATAAAATCTAGTACCATTCGTGTACCGTATATAAATAAAAATAATAAAAACAAAATAATAAAAATAAGTCATGTCATGTGTAAGCAAAATAAAACGTACCGTAGCTATGCCATATAGCTTCTATACGTGAAGTTCTACTGCCGTTAAGTATAAAATAGAGTACGCATGTCGTCTAGGGTTGTTACAAAAATCTTCAAATTATTAATAATTATATTCGACATAAATCTTACAATACAAAATTGAATATGGGATGATAAAGTTCACTGTTTTGGAGGAAAACTGAGCGGTTGTAGATATTGAAGCTATCGGCAACCCTTCGGGCTCAAGTGGTGCAAGTTGAAGTAGTATGCGAGAGAAAGCAACGCGGTGCGATAATTGAAAAAAAGTAGAAAGAATTCGCTCAACCGTTCGGTCGGGCTCGTCCTTTCTACAATTTCATGTCAACGCGCCATCAGCCGCTGGCACTGCGCGAGGAGATACTTCTTCTGCTGCTCGTCGTACAGGAATATCACTTTGCCGGAGCCCGATGAAGAGAACATTCCCAGCACTTTCTTTTTCGCAGTCGGTATGTACACGCCCTTAGCGACTGCTGTCGGCACATCGGGGATTTCTGACCACAGGTATGTCCATACGATCTGCCAAAAAAATGTAATGTTAGCAGTCGAGCTTAAAGTATTAATTGTCTTTATATTAGCATATTCGTATAAAACAATAAAATTAATAATCGAGTTCAAATTGCCATAGCGATATATCGAAAATTGATCAAATTGTTATATCAAATGAGTCTTATTGTAAATTAATTATCAAAGGAATGCTTAGATATTGCAAAGTCAAAGGAAATAGAATGGGAATTTGGTAAATAAAAACAAATATATCATTATAATCGACCTGCCAGCCGCCGAAAACGTTATTCTTTTCCAAGTAAAGCAGCCTCTTGTCCGTGCACATCACGACTTCCTTGGCCGGGATCACCCACACGTGAGCTTCATACGTGTCTGTACTCACAAACTTGCCCTGAAAACAAATATAATAGAATTACTTTAGAAACATAATATGATGATATCACTCTATCACCGTTAATTTTCAATTAATAAGTATCTTTTGCCCGCGGCTTCGCTCTCGCCAAGTTTGATTTTGATTGATAAGTTTTAGTTTAGGCATTAACAAAATGGTAAATTCGGTTTTTTTTTACTTTACTTTGAAGTGTAATAAATTTAAAAATTGATGACATTTACTTGATCAACGTCACGACAAACCTTCGAAATGACACCCATGTTGATTTTTAGACTTTACTTCTTCATCCCCTAAAGGTGTTTTAAAATGCACGAAGCGCGTGTTTATTTATTTACACTTTATAGACAGGAATTACTCCTGCGAATTTTAGAATCAATAATATATATCCTCTTATGTGATTTCTCCATACAAATTTTGAAACCCCGTTTCACCCTTTTAGGAGTTGAATTTAAAAAAAACCATTCTTATCGAATGGCTACGACATAATAACTCTCTGTGTGCCATACTTTAACCCAATCCGTTCAGCGGTTTGAGTTTTGCGTTGATAAGTCGGTCACAGTGTGCTTTTATGTATACCGATTTCCTAATAAAATGTAAGTATAATTTCAATTCTTTTACATACAATTAATTGAATAATATATACTCGTAAAGATATAAATTAGAAATAACAGATCTTCTTGTTTACAAAACTATTGCGCATTGCAGCAAATGGTTCGTTCCCATCACGCGCCAAATGTTTAAATGTAAAATTAATGTTTTAACCTTGTCATTTAAAGGTGTCGAGGTCCCGAGGATTGCTTCATTACCTACATATACAATTCAAACTCCTCATCCATTCTGGATATATTAGGTAATGTCAGAAATGCGAAAGTTTGTTGATTTGAATTTAAATTTCGCAGCAACGATGCAATTTAGATTTTCGTCCAGCAAATTTTTGTGCTTCATTTTATGGATTAGTTATTGACATAGGCTTATCCTGAACAAAAGCAAGTTACCAAAGATATCTGGACACACAAACTGCATATAAAACATCAAATTACCTTTTCGAGTTCGGATAGCATTTTGTATCCTTCAGCCTGAAGCCTCGAGTAGGGTCTCACCCCCGCGTCGGGCGCCAAGTAACGAGCCGGCCTGCGCTTGGTCACTTCTTCAGAGAAATCTGCCGCTCTGTTGCATACATATTACTATACATTAGGTTTAATTATACAAACACAAATACATATTATATTTTTTCTTTTATATTTAAGAATTACTTTATATCAATATAGAATACAACTATTATTTTAAAACATATTTCCATTTAAATAATTTGATTTTATTATTAATGTTACTCACTATAAATTTACTATAACGCATATAGCGAAGCATTCGGAGGGGAATTAGTAAAACACAGATTAGTATATGTAAGCATAATAACACAAGTTTAAAAGCATTTTTAACAGTAAAATTATATGCAATGAAAGCTAAGTCGGTGTACTACTTACTTAATACATCTACTAATAATAAAACAAAGATATACGATATGAGTGACGACCGATATAGATCTACTTTACAGTTAGGCGTTTCTTTGTTATTTAAAATTCAATATAATATTCATGACGATAAAATTATAAAAGATTAAAATTATGATTTTATTTATGGTAGTGATAGTATATATAAAATATATTATTTAATAATATTTTACATTGCTTTCTACTATAGCTAAAGACAACCTGACTGAACTATGACTTAACAACTTCGCCAAAAAATGGTTAAAATATAGCAAATTTGCCCTTTCCCGAATCAAAATCCTCGTTTTCAATTGCACGTGTTGAATCAATTACATTTGTTAAAGATATAACTCTAGATACACATTGCCCCGTCTAAGTAAGGTTTCCCTTATCATCATTCATTTTATGTTTGGTAATGAATTTTATTTAAGTGCTTAATATATCTCTCTCTTTTGTCCTATTATTTTTTGACTACACGTTTGGCTCAATTTGTAGTGACCCTACTTACTATGTCAGCGGTCGCGGGTTTGAGTCCCGCTGGGGGTATTCATTTGTGTGATGAGCACGAATGTTTGTACTCTATGAGTGTTTTTATTTATAATATCAACTATCTAGTATTCATACTACAAACCTCGTAGCTTACCATGGAACTCGGTAGTGTTGTGTGTTAATGTCCTAGCATATTTATTTATTTATATTCATTTTGTAGTAAAAATTTAAATTTTATAAAAATCTTGCTTAAATTGTAATTTTATAAAATAATAGAATACATACATATTACATGTGAAAAATCATTTGCGCTATTGAAATTTCTAGAGTTATCAGAATAGGTTGCCTTAAGTACCTTATTATATAACTTAGAGGGCATTTTACCGCTAGCTTGCAAATAAAATAGAAGTAAAACAGAATTAGAGTTCATAAAATAGAAAATTTACAAAAAAATACACAGTGGGACTAGTGTGTGACACACATTGCTGTTTAAGAACGAATAACGAAGGATGAGTTCATTCATATGAATATGGACCCTTCCTCAAAGTAATAGTATTTAGCTGCTCGGAGGGGCTTTTAACATGAACTTTCAAAAGGACGCGAGCAATCCCAAGGTGAAGACCACAAACGCTCTAAAAGCAAGGGCGTGTCTAATTATATAGCGTTATCCAATATGAACTGTACTATATACATATGAACACTTTTAAAGACTAAGAACGGTAAGGGCAATTCCTTATATTTATTTAGCCGTGTTAGAGGCGAGTAGCATGGACTTTCACATAGACGCGATATATGCCGAGGTAAAGTTCCCAAAGGCTCTAAGTGTGATACGAGCTATCCTATAGATTTAAATGTTTGTATTAAGTCGTAAGCACACCCAAAATGAAATCCACAGAAGCTCTTAAGGTAATGGCAAGTCTATTTATTAAGTCTCATCTCAATATGGATAGGACTTTTCGAGTGTAATTAGATCAAGTACGAGGGACTAGGTAGTGAACCTTCGCACAGAAGCGAGCAGGCCCGAGGTGAAGTCCACGAGGCCGCCGAGCGGGCGCACGAGCAGGCCCAGGCCGCCCTGCGCCAGGCCGCGCGCCAGGCCCGCCGCGCCGCCGGCCCGCGCGCCCCGCAGCGGGCCCGTCACCACGCCGCACACGCCCTCCACCACGCCCTACGTTACCCTTACATCTTATAACCCAACTTTTCCACTTATTACTACATACTACTATTTATTTTAAGATACTATACTTATACATGATGAATACTATTTATTTTTTGATGCTAGCATGCACGGCTACAAATCCGGAGGTCCCGGGTTCGAGTCCCAGGTCGGGCCAAGTTTAGTTATTGAGTCTTTCTGTTAAAAGTTTCAGTAACAGTCCGAAATTGGGAATTCGACGGTGTTTCACCTCCGTGCCTCGAAGACCATGTGAAGCCGATAACCAAACAGGCCTCTAGACTAAAAGTTCAAGGGCCTACACCTCTAACCCCAATCCCACATTACGAATACAAAACATGGTTACAAGATTTCACTAAAAATACAGTTGACACATTATGGAAGGCTAATACAGATTGCCGTGAATCGAAAGAAGCCTTCCCCAAACTAAATAAACAATTAACAATGAACAACAACAAACTAAAAACGGTGGTGGAACTGATAACAGGACACTGCCAACCCAATAAACATCTTTTTAACATAGGTCACACGGACAGCGCCCTCTGCAGAGCGTGCCTCCAAGAAGATGAAACACCAGCTCATATTATGACTGAATGTAGTGCACTGGAACGATTACGCGAAGAAAAACTCGACCCCAAAAGATCGATCCCAGAAATCATCCAGGACACCGGCAGCCTGCTAAACTACTGGGACGCCCTGGGGTGGAAAGAATAACACACACAGTAGTACAAGCTCACGCACAACGGGAAAAGATGCCTAAGTGCGGAAAAAGCCGGGACTGAAGAAGAAGAAGAAGAAGAAGACCATGTGAAGCAGTCGGCCCTGATCTCTCGTCGTATTGGTCGTGTCGAATTATCATCCCATCAAAATTTAAATGACAGGACCAGAAGAAAGAAAGGCGTCAAACCTCGCACTCCCCGCACGATTGCCGTATCTAGAAACCTTCGTTAGACAAATGTACGAACTAGTAGAATGTGCTAATATTATATATCTATGCTGTGCTCTTTACGTATCTTATTCGTTTATTAACTAGCGCGTCTGTATGCCCTGTTCTATCGTTATATATCGTTTATTAGTTAACGCGACCCGTTTTGTCCTATCCGCGCATAAAATGACATGTACGTGTGCAATTAAAATTAACTTTACGTTTCAAAACGATAAACACATACAAACGATATACAAATTATTTACCAAACACCTCTTCTGATTCTGGTTTTAAATATTTTGCGCGGAACCCTAATTTTTTTTAAATAGAAGTCTAAGCAGAAGCTTAAGTCAATCCTTATAACATCAGCTATCTGCCAGTGAAAGTCCCGTTAAGATTGATTATAGGTACTTTATATACTTTTATTTTAACATTACAAACAGACACTTCAATTTTATTTATATGTATAGATGTTCATAACGATCTTAAATGCGTATTAACTCGAAAATGTATCCCAAATTGAATCGTAAAGCCTTTAGAAGCTTAGATTTTAAGAATATTGACCAAGTATTTTACTATTTTTAAAGTCATGTTACGCATCTACAAAGCGTTGGATTAATATTAGTCAAATTGTAAACAGATTTTATTTACTTTTTTTAATGAATAGGCTATATATTAAAGGTGATCCTATAAAAATAAGAATCAAAAAATATAATGTAACTAATAGAATGTGTTAGATATAGATACACTTGTACACCCTCAAACCAAATTAATTACAAACCTAACCAAACCAATCCAAATAAAAAAAAGAAAAAGCAAAAAACACGTGAATCTCATCAACATGACGCCAAGCTATAAGCCCCCAGCATGCACTGCGGAAGGGCCGGTCACCTCTTGACAGCGTCGAAGGAGCCGGAGGCGAAGTCCACGACGCCGGCGGTGGGGCGCGCCAGCAGCCCCACCGCGCCCACGCCCAGCCCCCTGAAGAACCCTTCCACGCCCTGCTCGCGCGCGCCCTCTATGGGCTTCGTGAACACGCCCGTTACGCCGTCCACTACGCCCTGTTCGTTTGTTTATAAATTGCTAGTAAGATAAAGGCCATAGATTCGATTCCCTCTCGAAGTATCGAACGAGTTATTGTTTGTGAATATATCGATTAACTTTCTCATGAATAAGGAAATATTTAATATTATATAACCGTTCTTTACACACATTTTTATACTGGAAGTAACCTAAAGCCATTAATTTGAATCAAAAAAAATAAAAAAAATAAAGTAAAACATTATATTTTAAAACTTAAACAGTAAATAGCAGCTCATACCATAACAAGTCCTTTGCCGCTTCTAGCGAGTCCCTCTTGTAAGTTTGCAGGCGGTTTGTTGATATTGTCTCTGCGACGTCTCTGGTAATCCTGTACAAAAGCAAAATACATGCAACATCATTTAAATATCATTATTGTACAACACATCATTCTTATTTTAAAAGTTACTATTTTATCCACCTTTAGGTGTAGAGTATTTCTTGAAATCTATGAAGTAAAACTATTTATAACCCGACAAGGTGACAGTTAACAATTGTAAAATATCGCATACACGCGAAAACGCATACGCTCAAATTAGCTTTTCCTTATTTGAAGTCTGTCAAATATTACATTATAAAAAACATATATACAGATACAGACAATTTGCAGATACAGATTGCACATATATGCAGATACAGACAATTTGGTAGTAAAATTGACAAAAAATAAAAAATAAATCCGTAAAAGTGATTGTATTGCGAAGTATGTATGCATGCATACATGTGCGCATAACTTCCGATCGAATGCGCCAAATTGTATTTTTTTTTTTGTTTGTCATTGTCAGGACAAGCTTTGTATAGAAGAAAATTAAAAGACAAAAAAAGATCTTTTTACTAACATCAGTTTTTTTTTAATCTCTTTATGTGAAAAGTGAGTGGGTGAATGTGACATAATGACGTTCAGTTCTTCAGCCGCAGTTCACAACTTCAAACAGACAATACGTCATATCATAATGTCAATTAAATAGAAAAGTTTGTATGGGGAAGTGATATATATTTTATGATTTGCTTATCACGGTTAAAAACTGTTTTTGAAATGTATCCAATTAAAATCAGGATAAATTTTGCAAAATTTATCATATTTTATTATACACAAAATAAAATAAAATGTTCGACAGATTGCGGATCAACGACATCTATTATCTATTCAAGCAAACAAAAATAGGCCGAATTAGCGCTGTCCAATGTGTTTGTATGGATGTAGTAGGATAGTAGTATGTGACCTTGTCCAAGGACAAGGCGGCGAGGCCGTGGCCCATGGCGCCGGTGATGCGCGACACGGCGCCGGCCGCGCCGCCCACGGTGTGCCCCAGCAGCGAGCGCACGCCCAGCATCAGCCCCTCGGCGAACTCGCCCGGGCCCTGGATCGCGCCCTGCACACGACACCCGTAGGTTATACATATTTATGTATGTATAATATGCATTTCATTGTTCATACACCTTTTATAAATAGTAACTTATTTTTTCTCATAGTACCAAATATGCGATACCTAAAAGAAAGCCTTACCTAAAAGGGTTAGTTTAATTAATAAGTTTAATTGATTTGTATTTCAAGAATGTTACAAATATACCATAAACCAAAAGAACCAATTTTAGATTTTTTGGATCTTTTAGTCTATGTTAGATTAAGGTACTTTTATGAATTGACAAATTTCTTAATATTTTTTATAAATTAAATTTTAATAGATCGAGGACCTTGATGATTCATCTATTGATTGATTAAAAAAAACGAATCCTCAGTTCCTACTAGTCCAGTAGGGAACTATTATAATAATTATTTAACTCTAATTGCTTACCTTACTTATTAAACTTACTTCCATAATTTTAATTACACTCGAGCATTAACAATAATAAGTTAATTCAATAAATATATAATAAATAATAAAAAATCAAAGTTATGATACCTGGAAAGGTTCATAGAATAAGTCCTCCACGCCCTTCTTGAGGCCGATGACGAGCCCGTAGGGGTTGCCGATGACGTCGAGGCCGAGCACCAGCACGTACAGCTGCTTGAGCGCCTGCCCCGTGTAGTGGCTCTGCACTTGGCTGATCAGCTCCTTTTGCGAGAGGAACTCGTAGTTTCTCTCGTAGTATGACAATCTGTGCGTTTATATGTTACTTATTACATTTAATATATATATTAATAAAGCATTAAGTATAATTCGTGGTATCATATTAAAAGTCGATTAGAATTTTATTGTGACAATATTTAGTATTTTTTAATAATAAAAAAGAATTAATAACGTCAGAAAAATATATATAAAAGTTAAAAAAATCAGTCTAAAAATCAAATCATTTGTAGTTTTAATAGTTTAATAACAAAAATAATTAGATATGCAATGAGAATAATAATATTTACCCCGGCATCATATAGCTTTATCATACGGTTATTTCAATAATAAAATCACTCACTTAAAAACAACGTCATTCATATCGGTTAAAGTAACACCAATACTCTGAAGCAAAGTGCCCACAAAAGTAGGCAATTGAGTAGCGCCACCCAACGAAAACGACACGTGAACCTAGACATAAAAACAATACAAAATAAATATCTTTTGTAGTTTATAAGTGAATAGTGTTTACTCGCAAATCTGCTTACGTGGTAGGTATGTTGATCATTAATCATTAATCGTATTAATCGTAATAATAATAAACAAAGTAGTTATAAATTTCATTCAAGTCACTACACCTCCTCACGCCTTTATACACATCAAGTTACCTTAAGAGGTGATAAATGCAAATTGTCGTAGAAATTTTTCGTGTCTGATGCTGCGCCTATAGCCGCTAATGCTTCTAGCGGTTGTCTTGCTCTCTCAATATCCAATTGAAATGCATCCAGCTAAAACAAGAAAGTATGATAATTTAATATTAAAATAAATAAAAAAATATGTCGGGCAAAAAAATAATACTTCTGTTAAAAAAAATCGGAAAAAATAATAAATCACACGATTAGCACTCTTTTTTTGGATTTATTAAGAGTACCAAACGGGAAAAGCCAAAGAATAATTTCATAGTGCTAATAATTTCATAATGTTAGAAATGTAATATCATAATATTTTAAATCATTTCAAGCAATGATAGTTATAACCTTACGCAGTCAACATTCATAACTTACTTCATTCGCAGTTTACTTTACTAGCAAAAAAAGATACACTTTTTTTTATCAGGCTTAGTTTTAATTTAGTCTAATTTTCAAAAACACGATTTTTTTTATAAAAATAGAAAAATTCTAATGTCAATCCACGTTTCAACTGACCGCCTCCTGTTCAGTGAGCAGGCGCTGCGGGAACATGCCCATGAGCGCGTTGACGAGCCCCATGTCCACCTTCACGTGGAACTCCTGGATGAGCAGCTTGTAGTACTTGTACTGGCGCACGCTCGTGTGCTCCATTACGCGTTCCACGATAGATATCTCGATGAAAGGTTTTATCCCTGGAATTATATTGTTTGATATGAAATTTCTAGTTCTGGCTTCAAATTACGAAGCAGGACCATGTATTAACTATGTAATGAGTACGCGTCAGAATGGGTGTTTCTATCCACAAATTTTGCAGTAAAACCCCTCTGGTTAAGATCCCTTTCTTGGGAAGTTAGTCAACCGGTTGCACAAACGGTTTCGAAGTTAAAGCTCTACCACTATAATGGCACTGTTATGTCCTGGCAAGTTACAATTATATCTATCCACACAGTATATTTGTATTCAAACAGTCTAGTATATTTGGTTAAACGTCTGTATAGACCATACAGTCTAGGTACGGTAATCGTGATGGGCAAGGACGGGGTGAGACGTAAATGGTGTAATACCGACTGTGTACTTATTTTTGAATGGTAATTGGCTTTATCTTCAAAACTGTTTGCAATGAAAATTGATGTTTTTGACAAATAACATTTCCATTACATCGAGCAATCGCCTAGAGTATGTTGACTAGTGTCAGCGTGCAACTGACCAGAAGGGTCGTCGTTGGCGACGGAGCGCGGCGGCGGCACGGGCGCCAGCAGCACGGGGAAGGTGGGCAGCGGCAGCTGCTGGTCCACCTGCAGGCGGTGTAGGCGCGCGTGCAGGCGCCGGCCGTGCGCCGTCAGCGCCACGGCCGCCCACACGCCCGGCTCCTGCGTGCGCCGCAGCAGGCGCTGGTTGGGACGGAGAAGACGTAACTCCTCGAAATCCACCTGTCGTAGTAAATACATTATCAGAACTTGGTAAATTGACTCACTTAGGTTGAACATACCACAAAAATTACGCCAAAAGGCTTAAACTAAAAATGCGATATAGTCAAATTTTCAAGAAAAAAAATTACAAATAAAGATAAATTACGAAAAGAACAAACCTCAGTCTTGTCATCTATTTTAACTTGCGGTGGTATCACAGTATCGCTAACCATTTTCTCGGTTTGATAATGCTGATACGCTTCTTCGAGTTGGATCGCTTTCGGGCCCTCGATTTTCTTGTATCTTCGCGCCCCGAATTTGCATTGTTCCCATATTATACCTGAACTGTAAAACAATAGTAAAAATAACATAAATGCTAAATATTTATAAGCAAAATTATATCAATTTAGGTAAACAATATAAAAACATACTTAGATATACTAATATATAGTATCTCCATGAACTCTGGATCATTGACCAGCGACAGGCCGAGGCCGTGTATGGCGAACACGAGCTCGGTGTGCACGGGCTCCGCCTCGCCGATGGTGTGCGCGCCGCTCGCGAGGATAGCGTCATCCGTGAATAGGATCACGCGCTGCAACCCGTCTAGGAACGACACCCACCACACACGTTGGGTTTCGTTTATCCTGGATATAACGAAAAGTTGAAATAAGCAATTACATATGGGAAAAATTACATATCCCTTAATAGTCCCACAGTCTTCTAATGCATACAGACGTGTACAGAAGGTTTTCTGACAACTCTTGCATTTGACAGCATTTCCATCTATCGACCGGATCTACGGGCGATCGCCTGCTGTATGAATTTTATAATATGAAAATACTAGTTAGTTCCTGTGAAAGGAAATACGCATTGCGAAATTATTACCTGTAAAATATACTTACATAAAATCTCCAATTCCATCTTGTCTTAAGTCGTTTTCAATTTCTTTTCGTTTGTGCCCTTCGAAAATAAGGATGCGCGGTCCGGCGGGATTTTCCCAAGTATAGAGCATTTGGTTCATAGAAGGTATTTCACTGAAAATTAATAACATGATTTAATACACATAGATTGAAATATACATATAAGTAATACAAGTTCAAATTGATGTGAAAATCGCTTAAACTTTTAGTGGAGTAACACATTTGGATTTTACAATAATATTTCGGGTAGACTAGTTTTTTGAGTCACTTATACTTTTTGATGGTGCCTTGGGGGTCTAAACACACCAGGTTTTATAAAAATGCCGACGATGCGCGCAATATCAAGGTACTTCGTCTGCACATATTTTGATCTGAAAACTTAAAAAAAAGGCCAAGGAAAAGTGTATGTCGACAACGTATTCACTGTGAGACGAACGTACACCGACAATGTGTTAAAAGTCGTGTGCATAGGCCCTAACATGAACAAAATATGGTTTGAACTTCTCGTAGATCACTAATATAAAATACTAGCATTGCCCGCGGCCCTGGCCCGCGTTCAGATGATTAAAAACCAAATTCTTAGGTTTTACATATTAGTATACTGTTACATTGCAGTTTTTGTATTTTTTCAGAAATGAGACATTTTCTCGCGGTAAAAAGTATCCTATATGTTGACCCGGATAACCAGCTATCACTATATCAAATTTCATTAAAATCCCTCAAGTTGTTTTTCTGTGATGCAGTAACAGACAGACAAAAATTCTAGAAACTATAGATTCGGCCTCTATATCTATAATAATGTTTATTTCAATAAGATTTTCCAAAAAATATTTTATGTACAGATTCGGCTTAGTTACAATTTTATTTTATGTATAGATAAGGATAGTTGTAAGACAAATCAATCTGTGTGTCTTTTCAAGCCTGTGGACTCCATCATAACAAGAAAATACTTGCTACCTTTACTCCACGTTTTGTTAGTACTGCAATGTGTATTATTTGTATCTATACAACGGATATTGTTATTTGTTCAAGTACTCGAGTATAAGCCTCGTAGACGTAATAGGTAGAGAGTTGAAGTTTTCAGAGTGTATATTTCTATTGGCGCTAAAACAGCAAATAATTAAAAAAAAAACAAGAATTTCTAAATGGCCGCAAAAATAATGTTATATCTTGTACGATGGTACGAAACCCTTCACGTGCGAGTTCAACTCGCAATTGACCGTTTTGTAATAATATGCATATAATAACCTATAGCACTCGCGTTATTAAGTCGAAACTAATGAGATAAGAATAATTAAAAGTAATTACGAGAGAACATAGGTTCGCACATATGTACATTCATTCATACACACATGCATACATACATACATACAGCTCAAACACACAACTTCTGGGTTTCGACGCAATCGAATAAAAAATGACAACTCAAGGTAATATTATTATAATTCGGGTTTAAATAACTTTGACCTCCGCTTTGGAAGTTATTTATATGTTACCATTATTTTATAATATACCTTATGGTATAATGAGTTTGTTTATTTGTATATACGAGTATATAAGGAATATACTTGGATCTACTTAATAATTACATTACGAGTACATATCATTGTTCTTATCAATTATTGTTAAATGATATTTTAAAAGAAAACGAAATTATTTTTAGGTAAAACCGGGATTTCTTTTTTATTAGTAGTATTCAACCATGAATCTAAAGTATCGTAGTCAACTAGTCTCTGGACTTCGTACTGCATACATAAAAACACGACTACGATAATCTGCATGATGAATTGTTTTTCTAAAAATGATATGCAGTAAATGTTTGTATAATAATTATATAATATTCATCGCTTTATCTGCACGTACGATCAACACGGACACGTCTCGTTATAGGTAAACTAAATAGAAATATATATTATAAACCTGTTAATTGTAAGCAGAATCATTTAATTAATTAATTCTTTATCATTATATATTTTTTAAACGCCCCAAGGATTTATTTAGAATTTTATAAGAACTAAATACGATGTCATAAAACATGTCTGTATAATATTTAAATTACTGGTGTGTCATAATTAATGTGTTTCTTTTTACTGGCGTATCTATTTAAAGTTTTTAATAATGTATTTTTTTTAACAAGCGGCTCACCCTCGCTTCGCTCGGGTTCGTCGCTAGGTACGTTTTAAATAGATATAAATTGTTATTAGCCAGCGTTAGCCATACAAATTTTTTTTTTTCGTAAATTTTTCTGATGTTTTAATATTTATTATCCTATTCCGGACTAACTAAGAAATCCAAAAATTCAAATATCTAGCCGTTCTTGAGTTTTATGTCACGTCACAACGGACACGCAATCGAACGGGATAAAAAGTATCCTATATCTGTCTCCTGGTTCTAAACTACCTCCCCACTAATTTTCAGCCAAATCGGTTCAGCAGTTCTTGAGTTATAAATAGTGTAACTAACACGACTTTCTTTTATATATATAGATTATTATTTTACCTACACTTCATAAAATATAAATATAATAATGAATGTATTATGTAAGTATAAGTCATATACAGTAAGTTATTTACTAACTTATTTTATAAGTTACCTTTGACTGACATTGACCATTGACGATTCAAAAGAGCTTGTAAAAGTCGATGTGAATACAGTATATTTTGATTTGATCTAACTGGCGCAGCAGTCGTGCTCGAACGTCATGTTGGTTCTAATATCGATATTAGTTATAATAATTATTTTTATTTCTGTTTGGACTTATTTCAAGCTAGCTTGTGGAATGTGTAAATATAGTGGGCACTTAGTAGGAAAAGTGGTAATAGTTACTGGTGCAAATAGCGGAATAGGATTCGAAACAGCTAAAGATTTAGCACAAAGAGGTGCTTGTGTTATTTTAGGATGCAGAAATACAGAAAAAGGAGAGACAGCTAAAGAGAAAATTATCTCTTCTTCTGGTAATAACAATGTACACATGCTTAAACTCGATTTGGAATCGCTAACTTCCGTAAGAACATTTGTAGCAAAAGTTCTACAATTAACAGATCGTTTAGATATTCTCATAAACAATGCTGGACAATATGGTACAGAGATAAAAATGACTGAAGATGGTTTATTACTGGGGATGCAAATTAATTATTTTGGACCGTTCCTCTTAACGTTTCTTCTTCTGCCATTATTAGTAAAATCCGCTCCTAGCCGAATAATCAACGTTTCGTCTATGCTTTACAAGTACGGTAAAGTTAATTTGGACGATTTGAATATGGAAAACGAGAGAAATATACTTCTATTTAAACACAAAGTCTACTTTAACGCCAAACTTTGTACGATGCTTATGACTACAGACTTAGAACGCAGGCTTAAAAACACTGGTGTAACCGCGAACGCCTTACACCCAGGTGCAGTCAATACACAGATCTCTAATCAAGTTAATATGTACATATTACGAGGACTGTTTAATTTAGCACAATATTTATTTTTCAAGTCACCTTGGGAAGGGGCTCAAACAACAATTTATTTGGCTGTATCGCCGGATGTGAAACAATTAAGTGGATATTATTTTGAAGATTGTCGCCTGAAGAGTCTTTGTTCTAGGCCTCAAGATTTATATATGGCTCAAAAATTGTGGAAACAATCAGAAAAGTTGGTGAAGTTGTAAGTTGCGAAAATATGTATAATCTTACATATAAGGATATAATGGATAATCGTTTTCAATAAGTGAAACGTTAGCTAAAAGTGTACATTATTTGACAATTTTGATGTAATATATCTTTATTTAGGTGATTCTTTAAAATGACATAACTTTTTTATTTATGAACCGATTGAAATAACACAAATACTAAATTTTAAGTGAAGATTGCCACAATATAATAGTGAAAACCACACCCAAATTGGCGCTTCACCATTGCTTTTCCTGAGATTAGCGCGCACATACGCGCAGACAGACAAAAATTCTAAAAATCATTGTTTTGGGTTCTATTGCATTAATAAAGACCCCCAATAATGGTTTTTCTCATATATCTTCCATGTACAGACAGCGATCAGTTACAATTTTATTAATAATTTATTAATAAAAATAAAATTTAATCCAAATAAAATTAGGCATTGCTGAATGGTAGATAGAAATAAAGGAAATTATGTTAAAAAAATATGTATTAGTAGTAATGTTTAGTCAGTTTTAGCAGACAAAATACATAAAATGCATAAAATGATTGATAATAAGAGCCGGTTAAAGTATTATTAGCGAATAAAAAACACGCCTGAGAACGGAAGCAAAAACTTTTCATGGCTTACATAAAGCTTGCGAATTAATGCAATATTACTTAATAGTATACCTAATACATTTAAGATTGTAATGATTAAATATGACAAAAATGACTACAACCAGTTAATTGTTATTGCTGAAAGATCCCGGGATGAAGTCAACTTCTTGAAAATTAAAATCCTAGAACATCGTTAGAGTACGTTTATGCAAACCTATTCGGAATAATCAAAATATTATCGCATAAGAAAGTCAAGTACTCGTGACGTGAGGTTATGAGGAGTAAACCAACGCGCATCACAAACGCAACGCAAAATTCTAACTGAATAGAAACAGCCGCCGTAAGCCGTATATTATCCGTCGTATCCTAGCTTACCGTTCACATACAAAATTTAGTTTCATTCATACTTTTGTCCTTTGCCGCGGACATATCCCACTATCCTACTCCACTCAACATGCGCACTACACCCAATTCTGCGCTAAGGAGCAATCCACTACCGACTAGGTTATTGACTTTAAAGATTTGTTTTGTTGAATAAAATTAATAAGAAATATGGCGGTTTGCCGATTATTTATTGCATTGCTTACAAGATTTTTTTATAGAGTTTTAGCTTGATTTTAGCATAATATAAGACATTTTGCCCCGTGTTTCTTACTGTGCAGTACTCACAGATATTTGTTATTTCTGTGAATTTTATTGTGTCATTAATTTACATATTATATTAATGTTGAAATATGGTCGACGTAGCTAGGGCCGACCTCGGCACCACACCCAACATAATAATAATAATGTAGAATTATGTATTAACGAATTGTATGTGACCTTTTTTCTAGGCGAAGTTGTTTATTAAAGATTTGCTTGAAATGTTACACAAAATATTTTCATAAATTATTTTATTAAACATGTGTGAATACAGAACAAATAACAGACAATAAGTTAGGTAAGTAAGTAAGGTAACTTACCTTTACCTAGTTAGCTAAGTTAGGTAAATATTTTGTTTTCCACGTTTATTATTCCATGATTCCATTTTAATTTGAAGTGGCTTTTAATATATGTATGTGTGATATATTAAGTTATAGTATATTGTTTAGTTATTTTGAATGCAAACGTTCATAATTTAATTTGATTAAATTACATTATCAACGTTTGCATTCAAAATAACTAAACTAAACGATATTAAGTAATTATTCTGACCTTCGATCAACAATACTACTAGATAACGTGTCACATACAAAATCAAAGCTAAATCCTGTCACTACACAATATGCACTTAGACAGCTTCATTTGTATACTAACGAACCAAGACAAAGTCTTTTATAAGTAATAGTTTTATTTTTAACCTAATCACCTTGTATTAAAGTCACAAATCTTCAAATTATCTTCATCACGTATGATCATTTCGTAAGTTTTATTTATAATCTTTATTGTAAAATCAATCATCATATCAAAAACTCAAAAGCACTTTTTCCCGTTGTTGCTTTTTGAGCTAATTCGTTATGTTTTGTTTCTGTTTGATTGATGCCTTGATTGACCTGGGCCAACGTTCTTAGCGGATTTAAAATTGTTCGAAATTTTAGTTTTTATATTATGTCGTAGATTAAATCTTTAAATATTTACTTAATCTACATGTATTTACCGAAAATAAGACACTCTCCGTCTGAAAAAATTCTTCTTCGTGCATTATTTTTGCAACTTATAAATATATATTGCAGCATTGTGAACGTGTTTACGTAGGCAGTGTTTCAATAGAACTAATCGAAATATACGCTCACTTTGCAAGGAAGTTTATATTTACCGAGACGGATTTCTTACACCGACCCAATATCTAGTAAGTAGTATTGTTAATCGAAGATTCAGACACGTAAAAACTGATGTATTGATTGTTATAAGATATAATAAATAACGTCTGAGCTACTTATCGTTCGTTTTATTATATGTAGTGTATTTTACATTGTTTTTTTTTTCAATTTGGCTTAAATAAATAAATAATAAATCAATTTCACCAGTAAAACGTTCAAACAGATGGCGTTATTTAGATTTAAATATATTGTTATTGATATTTATATAAACATAATAAATAAAGTTAAGGTAAGTGTATGTAAATCCCAAAATAACATACTCTGGATTTAAAATATACTTTTATTAAGAAAAATAAAATAATGCTATTTTAAATCAAATTTCCATACTTTTACTAATTAAGTGATGCGTAATACTGTTTCATAGATGGCGTTATCAATATTTTATGAGGTTTTATTTTGTTAAGTGTAAAATGTATTTCGTTGTAATATTTTGCATACATTTAAAATGGAGAACTTTCTTCAGATATCAGAACATAATATAACAGAAAAACAAACCAAAAAAAAAAGTTCGGATGAAATAAACTTTTTGAAAAATACACAGTACAAACCGTAACTTCTCAACTCTAGGCTGTCACTGAGAATTTCTTAACAGAAACATTCGACCCGGGACTCGAACCCAGGACTTCAGACCAGCTCTGCAGCCATACATGCTAGCCACTATAGTCTGTTTTTTAATCTCAGAGACTAAATTGACACATGCAAATGTCAAATTTACAAATAATGTTGCCAGCTCTTTTGTGCAGTGTTGTACCTACGATACCGGCTTGTTATATCATAACTTTTTATCTTTATTAGACGATTCGCTTCAAAATTTTATATTCAAAGCGTATCGTTAAAATTCATATTGTTTATGTTAGATCATTAAATACCATTGTTATTAATTTTAAATCATTAAGTATCATTAAAATACATTTAAATTTACATTTTTAATTTTGTATTATTACGTTTCAAATAAGTAAATACACATTATTTCAATATAACTTATTATAAAAAAAACGATACATGATTTTATTAACGTTAATTTACACGCTCTATTTACACAATCACTATTTAAGAATTGCAAAAAAACTGGCAACCCACGTAATGTCAGTTTTGTCTCTGAGATTAAAAAACAGACTTTAGATTACTATTTACTGAGGCATTTAAGAACATCCCCTAACGGAGAGGGCGGTACTCACCGCACATTGACGTTCTCCTTCTCCAACACGTGCACGGCGTGCGGCGCGCAGTTGACGAGCAGCGCGGGCGCGTGTCCGGCGCGGTACTGGCGCACCGTCACGTACGTGCCGCCCTCGCTCAGCTGCACCTCCACGTGCAGCCCGCCGTACTGGGGACAGTTAATATTCTTATTAGATTTTCCTACTCTATAATCTATACAAATAAATAAAATTGTAGTGTCTGTTTCTAATGTCAAAATAACAGCGTTTTACTAAATGCATATGAAATTATATGATGATGATGTTCTCCTAGCCGATTTCGGCTACGGCGGCCAATCTCATTGAGACTAGCCAACTGCGCAGGAGATATTATAGTGCTCAAGTGTACGCGCAGACACAAGTGCACTCTCTATTCCTATCACTCTCATACTCCGGTGGGACGACTGCTCGACACGACCGGTGAGAGTTAAGGCGCAGGACCGACAGCTTTACGTGCTCTTCGAGGCACGGGGGTGAAGCACCGCCAACTTCCCAACTCCGGGCTGTTACAGACTTACTATACAGAAAGACTCAATAACTAAACTTGGCCCGACCAGGGACTCGAACCCAGGACCTCCGAGTGTGCAGCCGTACATGCTAGCCACTACACCACCGAGGCAGTTAAATCAAACTATACTTTATTCAAATAGACTTCTAAAATCACCTTTGAATTGTCAATTTTACATTAGAAATGTAAATTAAATGTCATTATCAAGTCCGTGAGGAATGTACCAGCGGCTTGGAAGGCAGTTCTGATGAGAAGAGCCGGCGAAAAACTACTGAGTTTCCTAAGAAGTGAATTAGAACGGTGACAATTTATACTAATATTATAAAGAGGTAAAATTTGTGAGTTTGTGACGTTGTAGGGGGTAATCTCTGGATCTACTGTACGATTTCGATGAAATTTGGTTTGGTGGTTTTGGGGAAGATAGTTTGAGACCCTGGAATGGACATAGGATACTTTTTGTCCCAGAAATCGTCCCTTAAAGGGGTGACAATGGTGATAAAAGTTTGTATGGGGAATCAAGCTAGTGACATGTGTCACTATTGACAGTGATCACAAGTATATGTATTAAAATAATAACCTCGTTGTTGAGCTTCAGGCAGACGGAGAGCTGTTCCGTGTACAGGAAGGGCGCGGCGTGGTCGCGCGAGCCCGCCACCCGCAGCAGCAGCAGCTTGTCCTCGCGCTCCACCACCGGCCACAGCGGCGAACTAGTGTTCTGCTCCACCTGGACCATTGCTCTTTGTTAGTTTTTACTTAATAATAAATAAATAAATATGTTGGGACATTAGCACACAGCACCATCTAGTTACATGGTAAGCTACTAGGCTTGTGTTATGGATACCGGATAGTTCATACACTACACACATATAACTTTAAATACATACATATAATAAATATAAACACCCATGACTGGAGTGCAAACATTCATGCTCATCACACAAATGAATGTCCCGAGCGGGACTCGAACCCGCGACCGCTGGCACAGCAAGTAGGGTCACTACAAATTGAGCCAAATGTGTTGTCAAACATTAGACTTTACTTCCTCCCACTCCTTTTCAAACTTCATTTGGGGTCGCGATAGTTGACTCAGACTGTTCTCGTATATAAAAAAAGGCAAACGTGCGAATTATCCACTTAATGATAAGTGGCTATCGCTGCTTACAAATCTACAACTTAAAAGGAGTTGCAAATGCGTCGCCGGCCTTTAAGGGACCTGAAGACGACTTGAAGAGATCCATATTATAGAGATGTATTAACTACAAACTTACAAGTTAAGTGTAAGTTAATGAATCCTTCTGACCGATTTCAGCCACAGTCAATCTCACCGCGCGCAAACTAATGTGCACGCAGGACTGATAGCTTCACCCGGGACTCGAACCCAGAACTTATTTTAATATTTTACGTGAGGTTTTAATTTTAGAATAAATAAAAATATACGTTAGAGTACCTCCTGCCAGGGATCTGCTGGTCTGTGTAATTCTTGATATTGTATTGGGAATGGACATTCATTTATAATAAGGAAGAACGGCGTGAAAATAACCATTTTGGTTAAGCTGTTAAAAGTCAGTTGATTCGTCACAGCCACCTAAAACAAATAAAATTCTTAATATACTAACTTATACAAAGTTTACGTTACAAATTTTCTCAACGACATTAGAATAAATTACACTGATGAGAGTAATTAGATGCAGTATGCCTTATTTAAGTTTACTCAACATATTGGTTAAATTCTCTTCTTAATCTAGTTAAGTACACAAAAAAACGACATTAATAAATGTACCTGATAAGTTCTGCTTTCATTTTTGCAAATCACGACGCCCGAACTACCGGGAACGTCTAAAGAAAACTTGTCCGACCATTCACCAAACTCCACTCGAATCGCGGCTTTCTTCTTACCAAAGAAGTTCTTCGCACGGAACGAGAACAATATCGGCTCCTTATAATCTTTCGGATGAAAGATTACATTGCCATCGTCTATGTTCTGTAAATTAAATGCATCGTGAGTTATTTGTATCACATGTTATCACATGAAACCGGAACCATTTAAAATTGTTGTGTTCAGAAAGCGAATAGTGCTTATCCTCCAATTCCAAAATAGAAAAACTTAAAAGAATATTTTATGTTATCTGTTTCTTTTACAAATTAATTTATAATTTCATAAAACAAAATAAAACAAAAAGAGCATGCAAAAAATGCAGTTAATTATATGTATTTATAAACATACATATATTACAGAAAAGCGTTAATGTTGTTAGATGAACATTTTGATCCATAATTAACCCTAATTATATATAAAAGTGACTGTAAAACTATTTCATATACCAATAGAAATAATGTGGTGTTAAGATTTGTTTGCACTCACCGGCAAACATGAGGTATGGCGTCTAATAAATTTACTGCAACGAGAATGTTTTATCTGTAATATAGATATGTACATATTCTACAAATAAGCTGATAAAAATATGTATATAATTTATAAAGATATCAAAAATACGACGTATGGGCCATACCGATCATGCTAGTATATGGATGCTCGAGTTAATGATAGTGCATAAATCAAGAAATATTAAATAATAAAAAAATAAGTTACGACATATACTTAAAATATAAAAAATACAGAAAACTGTTATTTTGCTATATATGAATTATGCTATTACACTTGTTATGAACTAATCGATTAAAACTGAAAAAAAGCATATTGGCTTAAAGGTAAAAATACTAGTTGCAAACGCTCTAAGCCATTTCAAAGGTACCTTATTGGGAGTGCTGGATTCTTTTTCTGGTTTCTTTGATTTCTGCAAGCATTATACGGCCGTTTGAATTTAGAGATAAAGTATATTTTACTGAGAAATGTATCTTTTTTTCCAAATCCAATGGAAATAAAAAGACGATATTTTTTAACGTGATTAAAGTAAGTAAAATTTTATTTCAAAATTAATATCTATTCCTGTAGAATCGTAAGTTCATAATATGTTTTTGTAAAAGTTCAAAGTACCTAATTTTTTATTTACTTGTAACAATTTAATGATAGGATGATTTTTAGGATGTGCCTAGCGTAAGGTACAAAAAATACAACACATGAAGTATGCTTTAACTACTTTGTTAGTAAAATACAAACTTGATATTTGTAGCCTATACTTACTTTGATATATGTAGCCAAAACTTTTAACTATGTAGATGTATTGTAACGTACTTACTTATATGTACATACCAATATCATTATAGTTATTATATAAAATTGACTGTCTTGAGCTATATTTATTATAATTAAACAGAACTATCATAACACATAATTACATAGAATAAACTACTAGGTCACATTCCGAGATTTCCTTTAAATTAAATTTTAAATAAAACTATTTTTTCGGATTTTCTTGTGAATATATTTTAATTCATGATCACTCTTCTTCGATCGACGATCGACTCTTTCCATGACCACCTCCCCATGACCATGATTACTTTATAACACTCTTAACAGGACCCAAAAACAATAAAACAAACAAATAATCCGAGTAAAATAGAAAAATGAAACAGTTCATTATATTAAGATAAAAAAAACTAACCCTGTAGCACAGCGTGAAGCCGGTCTTGTTGAGCATCCAGAAGGGGCAGTAGAGGGAGAGCATCTGCGTGCCGTCCGTGTCCACGCTGTGCACGCCCAGCTCCAGCGACATGAGCGCCGGGGAGTCGTGCGACTCGAACGACCACACCGACAGCTCCGCGCCCGCCTCCGGCAGCTGCTGCGTGCACACCCAGCACTTCTCCAGGTAGTTCTCGATCTATGCCAAGCTTATAGTTAGCCCACTCATATAATAAACTAATTAAGGCGTAAAATTAGTAGCCATATCGGACTACTTACAATAATTGAAATACAAAAGAAGAATTTCAGATATGTAACATATTAAACGTCAAAGTTTGTAATGATATGTTGGATGTTGTTTGTTCAATTCCGACAAATTATTTTTGTGAATCAGTAATCCAGTGTTGTTAAATAACATAATGTTATTTTAACAATTCTTTGATATTGCCTCTGAATGTTGAAAAAAAAAATGTATAAACCTTTCATGTGAAAACACATTAATATTTACAATACCTACAATGTACTTCACTACCGTTTATATTCTATTACAATAAATAATAAAACAAAAGTTAAGAAAAATTAGATATTGTCCATTTACAAGTTCTATTAAACATAAAAATTAAAAATACATTTTTATAGAATGTACTATCGACTTACCCTCGCTTCGCTCAGGTTCGTCCCTAGGTACGTTTTTACGGTTAGTGTGGAATAGATATAACTTGTTTTCCCGTAGGAACGAAATAATCTCCCATGGTAAAAAGTAGCCTATGTCACTCTCCAGCTCTCTATCTTCACACAAAATCATGTCAATCTGATACTTTATTTCAACGTGAAAAAAGGACAAACAAATAAACAAATATAATCAACGTCAAATTGTATATCGTAAAAAGAGAAAATGTCAAATATACAAATGCATTCAAGTAGTTTATATTAATTTTAAGATTGCGTTCATAATTATAATGTACTCGTAGTAGTAAAGAAAAATAAAAATGTTGTTTTTACGTTTATACGTGATTTTTTCTAATTTTTCTTTTCATAAGAACCTTTCCCGGACTTCAGCGAATACTTGCAACAAAAAACTAGGCTAATTTGTCCAACCGTTATCGAGTTTTGCGCATAAGAACATTCATTTATATAGAAGATTAGTAGTAGCAGTAGGAAGTACATATTATGTGAATATCACTATCGCTGCACAGTAGACATACTCGTAGTAAGCTAACGGACAGGTCAGTGCGCGCTCACCATGACGACGACGGAGGCGCGGTTGGGCGCCAGGTGCGACAGGTGGAACATCTCGCCGGGGCGGAAGAGGCGCGTGCGCTGCAGGCCCAGCTGCGACACGCGCACGGGCACGGGCAGGCAGTTCTGCAGCTTCACGGCCGGCCGCAGCGCCACGTCGTAGCACGCCGACGCGAACGTGTGCCGCGTGCTGTGCTCGAAGAACACTTGCTCCATTGTACCCACCGCCTGCGATACAGTCGATTGGACATAGTCATGCAAAATGGATCCGGCTCATGAAAACCGTTTTTTGAGTTACTGTCATAAATCGCACCTACATATCGACTTATACACAGAAAGAAAATAAAGTACCCAATATTTAAGAGGAATTTAATAATATATACTAAAACCATAATTACCAAAACATACCATATTTACTAAAACTCCTATTTTCTCAAAAGTGAGTTTTGTGGTTGGATCTATTTTGCATAACTACGTCCAATTATACGTAGTATTGAATTTAGAAAATATCATACATACATACATCACCCAGCTATTGTAATTGCAAAAGTTTGTTTATTAAGTGTGAGCTGGAAGAATTTGAATGAAATTTACTACACAGAGATAGATTATGACGTGGAGTATATACAGTATACATACACACATAACCTACTGTTTGATCACATACATAATATATTATTGTACGCTCTCACACTTTTAGGTAATCTATATATTATTATAAATTAAGGTACCTGCTGAGCTTGTGTTTGTTTGTATTGTACAGTATTTTTTTTGGATTAGCCTAAAGCTTATTTTAAAAAATACTATACGTATTTTTATACTTTTTTTTAATTAAAAATTTTCATTTAAAAAGAGGGATTATCTAAAATAAATTAAGTCTCAAAAAATCGTCTCCTCGAGCGTAAAAGCGCTTCATTTTCAAGTTTCATTACATAAACGATACCTATTCATTAACTAATATATAATTACTAAAAGTAAAAAAGGAAGATTTAAATATTTTTACCCGTAAATAGAATTTCTCTCCGCTGTTTTTATCTTTGGAGTCGCATTGCAATAATTTCGACATTTTAACTTCCTGTTGCAACTCACGCCATATGAATGGCGATACTGACACCGTGAAACCTAAAAAAATATATTTAATAAATATTTGTATTTCATGAATACAAAAAAAACACATGGCGGTTTTTTTAAATAAAATAATATTAATAGCGTCCCTTACAAAATTCATTTTAAAGTAATAAACTCACAACAGTATTTATAATAAGCATTTCAACAATATTTCTTACTCTGTATTAACTATCAAGTAACAGTCACATTGGGATAAAGGAAAACTAATTAAATAATAATTACTCCTAATCCCAAAATCAGAGGAGTCAAATAATGTATGATCAAGAGTCAAGTTTCATATCTCAGAATAAATTATGTTTGATAGGTTATACAGAGTGGGTAATACAGGCTTTTTCACCACCTCTTAAAGTTTTGTAGTTTAGATTCGTCGTGAACGGTAGAGGTATTTTAGTTCGTATTAAATTATCCTATGGCGTTCCATTGTTACAGACTGGCCAGTACTAATTTTCTAGCCATCGAAACAAACTTTTAAAGAAAAGCAAATTTAAAAAATCCAACAATAACCCTCAACAGAGAAGAATATCTCAGCGGTGGGCGTGTGCACCGCCTGCAGCGGCAGCCGCAGCGTGGCGCCCGGCGCCACCTCGCCCAGCAGCCGCACCTCGTTGCCGCTCTCCGTCATGTAGTACACCGACACGTTCACTGACAGCTCGTTTGTTACCTGTGCATGTACATAGTTTGTTCAGTATCTTGTATCACAGATCACGTCATAATACTAACCTAGTACAGATGCCTCATCACATACAAAGACATTGGGCAGCGCTAATTCAGGCTATTTTTGTTTGCTTGAATAGATAATAGATGTCGTTGATTCGCAATTTATTTAAACTGTTTTATGTTATAAATATTTGCAAACTAACATATGATAAATATCGCAAAATTCATCCTACATTCAAATGAAGAAAAAAATCAGCGATTTTAGCCATTTTTAACCGTGATAAACTATTCATACAAAGTAAAAGCGCCATCTGGAGAATATACACTACAAACCCATCATGTGACTGCTGATATTTCAATAATCAGTAAAATTAAGTCAATTTGATTTACATGCGTATTATTTCGTTTCTGTACACTAAAAATATATTTTTTTAAAACAATAAAATACTTTTTTGGAATCTATTTTTTTATTTTTTGTTAATTTAACACAACTTTAATAACAAAACGATACATGTAACGTCATCTATTGATATTTATTTGAACTATTTTTTCTTTGTTCGTGATGAGACCTCACCTGGTAGGAAAGTCTAACTAGGTTAAAGAGAATAAATTGTAGAGTGGACTGTACAACATTAGTTTATTGAACTACACAAAGCTAACCCGATAATAACGACCATCGAACCGAAATGCGTTGCTCACATACTTATGTCTGGTGTGATCTTATCTTCATCAGTCATATTAAAACGATTACAAGTTTACTATTACTAATCTATTTAAGATTGGAAACGATCAGGAATTAAAACAATTAGTGACTTCTAAACTGAACGGCGGTCCACTCATGCACCGCAGAAGTATCTATCTAGGGCAGCATATTATGCAACCGGAAGAGATACAGATGCTCCCCGCTCAGAAAATCTGGAAGTTCCTGGAGTCAACAGGACTAAGCGGAGAACTTTGAACTCACTATAAAGGGAGCTACAATGGACCAAAACTGGTCGACGTAGCTAGGGCCGACCTCGGCACCACACCCAACATAAATAATAATACTTCTAAACTTAAAAGAATAAAGGTCCTTAAAAATCATCAAAGATAACACGTAAATTGTATTACGCAATTTAAGATTTTTTTAGTTTTAATAGAATATGTATAACATGTATATAAGTTTACCCACAGTTTACTAATCCATTAAGTCGTCTAACGAAAGTGTCAAGAGCGTCACAAGAATCATTCGGGGTGAGACGCAGGTGAAACGCACCCGACTATCATGTTTACTTCTATATGACAGTTGGGAAACGGCTTTACGGTTGGATATAACTGTAATTCACCACGAAATGAAACTTTAACTTTGAAACCTTGCATTTGACAGCATTTCCATTCCATCTACGAGTATAAATGTATTTTTATTTACACTATGAATTAGCTATGTATGTGTATCACTCAAGTAGTAAATACTATATGTGCACGTACATACCTGCACAATACTCCTCAAGTATATATGCAGCGCGGCGTCCTGCATGACCACGTCGGAGATGAGTCCGCGCGGCTCGGCGGCGGCGGCGGCGGCGGCGTGCGGCGCGCGAGCCTTCGAGCCCGCCAGGCGCTTGCCGATGGGGAAGTACCGCTTGTCCGCCCTCTCAACCGGGATTGTTATCTCGTCCTCCATTTCTACTATCTGTATTTAACACGCTAATATTACAATTGCGACCAGTGTGTGGTTGAGTAAATCTATACTAATATTATAAACAGGTAAAATTTGTGAGTTTGTGAATTGTGAGTTTGTGACGTTGTAGGGGGTAATCTCTGGATCTACTGGACTGATTTAGATGAAATTTCGTAAGAAGATAGTTTGAGGCCTTGGGAAGGACATAGGATACTTTTTATCCCCGAAATCACCCCTTAAGAGGAGGAAAATGGGGATGAAAGTTTGTATGGAGAATCAACCTAGGGACGAACCCGAGCGAAGCGAGGGTGATTCGCTAGTGAATTTATATTCACATACAATTAAAAGCACTATTTTGTTAGTTGCTCCTGCTGTAACGACTCAAAAGATTTGAGTGTAATTCAAATTGGTTTGTATTGATATACCTACATACGATTGTAGCCGCGGACTGAAACTAGTATTGAAGTTTTGTAGCCATTAACAATAAACTTGAATTGAACTAGTCTTGAATCTGAGCTGAGAATATGTAAAGAGAATAATATAATGTACTGTAAAAGCAGTAGAGTAAAGCATACATTATAGCTCTTAACTCTATGTTCTCTTTAATTCATATATTAAAATTTAAAAGAAAATTATACTTGTCTGTTTACCTTTACTTGTAACTTGAGCGGTGGTGGAGGTTCATTTAATTTCATAATGTTAAGGCCACCATGTTTCAGTTGCAGTGGAACACTGGCACCTGGCTCCAATACAACTTCCCTAATAACAGTTTATTACACAATTAATTAAATTAACAAAGAAATACAAAATTAAATAAACAAATTTATTGATAAAATAATTAAAAAATATCTCACCGATAGTCAGAGGCAGTATATTCTTCAGTGAGGAAAACAGAGAAATCGTTGTTATTTTGTAGTGTAAGCTTAGCAGTCAAGCCTGTACAGTTGTGCAGCACATACGGCGCACCCAAGTATTTTTTATCTGACGTCTGTAAAAAAAATGGGTTATCACTATGCATTTTTGAATGATATAATATACAGTTATTCAGATTAAAATATTTTCCTTACATCTTGAAGTTTAGATTTATTAACAACCGTTGTGTCAGTCTCTGCTCCTATTGCGGCTGAGAAAGAGTTTCCTAACTGGGTCAAGACCTAAAAAATAATAATGATGTATATGGATTTACATTACACATTAACAAAAAGTTAATAAACAGTAAAAATATATACCAAATATTAAAAATATCGTGAATATGGAACAAAATACTTGTTTTATTAGTGTTTATTTTGTGGGTAAGAAATTAACTTTATTTTGTTTTTAGGAGACATTTATGTGAACAAAATTTGACTAAAGAAGGCTGATATTTTCTATTATTTCACACGCTTTTTAGGGAAATTCCTTGAAGCAAATTCCGAACATTTCGACGCATAGTTCAGGTAGAGTAAATAATTATTAAACTTTACCTTCGCCTATTAGCAAGAAAAGTGTTTTTAAAAAATCCTCAAATTACATAATTTGCTATTTTACCATCCCTCAGAGAACATTAAACATAAAAAAGTAGAAAATACGCGCACGCTTGTACCTCAATGCCACTACGCGTGAGGGTGAGCTCGAGCGGCTCGCAGCAGGAGACGGTGACGCTGCGCGCGGCGAGGCGCTGCGCCGCCGCCTGGTAGTTGGCGGCCTCGTCCGTCGTGTCGATGCTGGGCCCCGCCTCCTGCGGCCGCATCACCACCTGCGCCACGACGCATCGTTTCATACCACATAATAATAAGTAAATAAATATGTTGGGACATTAACACACAGCACCATCTAGTTACCATGGTAAGCTACGAAGCCTGTGTTATGGATACCAGATAGTTCATACATTATATATATATATATATATATATATATATATATATATATATATATATATTAAAATAGTTAAATATAAACTACCATGACTGGAGTACAAACATTCGTGCTTATCACACAAATGAATGCCCCCAGCAGGACTCGAACCCGCGCCCGCTGGCACATCAAGCAGAGACACGTTTGGCTACGTTCGTAGTCGTCAAATAATAATAAATAGTAATAAAACTTTTACTTAATAAAAATTTAATTTTAAAATGAAATTCAAAAAATTCGTTATAAACAATTTAGTTTGATTTCATGAATATTTTTATTTAATGTTATAATTAATTTAATGATTAACTAAATATAATTACAATAAAATAAATTAACTTATAATATAAATAAATTAAATTTAGCAAATTATATCGAAACAAGTTACATTAAATTTAATTATTATGTATTTATCATTATTTCAAACATTTTTTAAATATGCTTTTATTGGATTCTCTTGTAGCTAGTAGAACACCTTAATGGCTTCTAGCAACCCCTTTTGTTTGGGCTGATTTGGTTTATTTTTACATTTCCAATACATTAAAGTTGTCAAAATAAAATGGGAAAGTATTCTCCATACTTAAATACTCGTATTTGCCGATTTCACCATAATTAGTGGCATATTATAGACGTCGATTCGGTACAAGGCCATCTAGTTGCGAGTTACAGCAAAATATAAATAGTGATAATAGACTAACTTTCTAAAAATAATTTTTACTTATATATAAGTAAATATACAATAATACATTTTTATCTAAAATTTTAATCACACAATAATAATTATATCTTAATATGAATCTTCACGTACCTCCATTTTAAGCTCCCACGGCACATGTTTATATTGGGAATCCTTTAATATTTCGACGGGTTCTACGAGAGGCTCCCACATGGCGCGCCCGATGTTGTAGTACGACACTTGCATAGCCCACGTTGACTCCATATAGAACTATTAGGATAAATAAATATCAAATAACACTGCATTGTATACGAATATATATTTACAAGGTATAAGACAACGATAATATACCAAAAATGTCATTCGACGTAGTTATTTCTTACTTTAATGCTATATACAGTATTTATTCAACGTAAAAAAAACTACATAATATATACATACTTTGAACATAATCACAGAATAGAACAGGATATTATTATTTAAACATCTAAATTAATTCTAGTCTAAAATATTTTCATCCTCATAGGACCATAAATGAAAACTTACGTCAGAACTCCAATCTTTAACTTGACCAGTGAGTGACGCTTGCATGACGAGCACCGGAATGGTCTCATTACCGATCTCCATTTCCAAAGCCAATACAATAGACGGGCTGGATAGAAGGCATATCTCACCGACTGGGTGTGTGCCTGCTTCAGACGTATTCTCCTCGGCATCTATCGCCTCTTGAGCTTCTTCTACAATTGAATAACAAAATAGTTATTAAAATGATTATATATCCTTTTACATAAATGGTCATACTAAAATTAAAGACGAGAATTATTATTATATTATATAAAAGTCTCAAAAGTCCTCACCGGTTTTTAGGAACCAATAGGAGCTGGGTTTGAACGGTTGTATTTCCCATAGATTTTTATATATTATAGGTTTATTCTCCTGTTCTACATTATCTTCTTCTCGACTGGTCACTGTTGCTAGAACGCGATTTAGCAAGGCCATAATTTCTGAAAATAAAAAAAAACAGAAAGTTATATTATATAGATAAATTTCTCTATTATATTATGAATATTTTGCCGGTGCCGGTACGCTGTTGATACGGTCTAGTGGGCATAGTAGTCCGTGTCATGCTCGTTTCCGTGCCTGATACGTTCATAGCACGGTCATGGTATGAGACGGTGTAGTGGGCAGACACCTCAATAAGCTAAACCTGTCGTAAATCGTCGGGTCAAGTAATACCTGGCGATATAGTAATCTTGATGTCGGTGAGCGCGATGTCGAGGTGCATGCCGCGGCCGGGCGGCTGCGCCAGCGCCAGCGACAGGTCGGCGGGCGCCAGCAGCGGGCGCGCGCGCGCGCCGCCCAGCCGCCGCGCCGCCAGCTGCAGCCCCGACACGCCGCCCTCCGCCACCAGGCGCTCCTCTGTCCTGCGCAACTTCAGCCGCATCTCCATCTAAAAACGATACGAAAAAATGCACTTAGATCTGATGACTTTTTTAATGTAATTTTTATGATGATCTTTTGTTATGTAATTTTTTAAATTTTATATAATACGCAATATCGATGCCAATTATTATAATAATTCCTTTCTCAAAATAGCAGCCCGCGATAAAGTTGGTATTTGTGGATAGAGGATACTTAAAACATAAAAAGTATCAGCATTTTAATGTGCTCAAACGTCACATTTCCGAGATATTTTAAAGGAAACATCGCTTATATCAAACTATTACTTAAATAAAATTAACTTATATTAACATGTACTACGTGCATTATTAGTGACAATCATCGTATTTATATAACCATCTCTTTATTACTGATATTTGTTCTTCCCCTTTGTAAGAAAAATCTTTCTCCATGGTGTCCTTTCAGTCTAAAAAAATATATGTATGAAAATATATAAAAAATATATGTAAAAGTAGTTTTGTAAGATGTTTTTGTTCTTTTTCTTCGTTGCTCGTATAGTCGGAATTTATATTATTAAATGTTGACTTCATCTCAATGCTCATTGAATAACAAGAATATGGACATATAACACGTAAACCTTTACTTCTAATTTCACAAATGCAATAATTATATAGATAAAATGTTAAACATTTAGTACTCACATTTAACACTAAAGCATCACATTCTTTTTGTTCAAGTGACTCTACTAGTATAATATCAGGCTGTTCGATCTTGATGTTAACAGTCATCATGGATAACTTCTGAGGCTCTGTAATTGTTGGTGTTGATGCTGCTGACACCTTTTTCTTCTATAAATAAAAAAAAATTAAAAATAAGTCAACTTATATTTTGGCTGCAATACTAAAGAGTATTTATTACAAATTGGATAGCACCATACAAGAGTATTAAAAAACATTCCCTGAGAAAGTGAACATGTCTCCCATGGTTTGATACATCTTACATACATCTTAAATATTTATTAAGTATCAAAAAAAATAAACAAAATAATTTTATTACTATGAAATACTACGTACAGTGACACTATCAGCTGACTTCTCAGTATGTGATTTGACAACTTTGACTTCATCCTTGGGCGTGTCCGCCGCGTCGAGGGCGAGGCCGGTGGTCGCGAACTCGGCTATCTTATTCAAGAAATCCATTGCAAGGATCAGATTGAAACTGAAGATCCTCATATCGACTGCAAGAATTAAAAAACAATTAGTAACTAAAATAATATAGTATTTTCTTCTGTTTTTAAATTCAATATAGAAACTATAATTGTTTGAAACCAATTTTACCATTACATTATAGAATATTATTACTTTATTGTAACTCTTAATTAAAGAATAGTTTATGACGGCAAAAATGATGACTCTATACATACTAAATGTGTCGCCATTCTTCATGGTGTAGGTGATGTCGATCATACTCCTTATTTTATCATGTGTTTCCATGACAGCTACGGAAGTTTCGTCATTGCTATATTTGTTGTCTTGTTTATCACCTCGTCTTTCTAGATACCTGGACATTTATTACATATGTTTAAGTACTTAATTAAAGACGTTTATAAACTTAATATTATTTATTAATAAAAAATTGACATTAATAACGAAGATAAAAGATGTATTTACACTGTGGCATTGTATAGAACATGTTATCTATATATTATCTAAGTAGCGTCTCTAAATAATTTCATGCATCAAAATAATATTCCGCAGGAACAACAATGTTTATTTTATAAATTTTCTGAGACGTCAAAAATAGTTGAAATCAAAAAGCAAAACAATAAAATTCTTACACTTATAGAAAGCATTTAATAAATAAATATTTTTTTTTTAAATAATACTAATAATAATAATTGTAGTTACAATATTTTATGCTGAGCCTTCCCAGTAAGTAATCAAAGATACTTGTTTTGGCATTACCGTTTTTATTCTCGTTTTAAATAAAACGTTTATTTTTGGATTTTTTCGCGGACTTATTTTGATTTTCGGTTTCAGAAGTTTCGAATGCTTTACAGCAATCATAGCCACTCGAGAGATTAAGGTTTGAGACGTCTCAGAAGCATTATATAGTTGTTACAGACAGCCTACCCACAAAGTTGATTGATGTTCAATTATAAAACTGATTAAAAGTATAAAAAATGTTTAAAATTAAAATTAACAAATATTGTAAGGTATTTTGGTGCCATTTTTGTTTTTTTTTATAAGTAGGCTGGTTGTCTGTAGCAACTATATAATGCTAACTATATATTGCTGCAAAGCATTCGAAACGTCCGGAACCAAAAATCAATATAAATGCGCGAAAAAAAACGAAAAGATAGTGTTATTAAAAATGTCAAATATTCGCGTAAATCTAAGAGAATATTAAACAATAACCTGGTTATCTTGGCGCCGCGGCCCGGCCGCGTGTCGTCCAGCGTGCAGTCCACGAGCAGCACGGACGTGTGCAGCGCGCCGTCCGAGAACATGCGCCCCTTCACCGACAGCAGCGCGAGGCAGAACCGCGCTAGCTCCACGTCCTTGACGACCGTCGACTGTTCCGACTGAAAGTGGATTATTTTTATAGGAAAAAAACAAACCTATCCCACGGGAACCGTACATTGTAGCCTATGTGTTATTCCAGACTATAATCTACCTCTGTGTCTTTCATCCAGATCCGTTCAGCCGGCGTGAAATCGTAACAAACATCTACTATATATCCATACTACATATCCAAGTTTGTGAAACTTTCACATTTATAATATTAGTATAGATTAGGAACATTTTTTAGAATTACTATTATGTATTTCATTATTATTTTCATTTTATTAGCTATTATTGCTCGCGGCTCTGCTTACTTGGTAGCTATGACAGTACAAGTGTGTAGGTGGTCTGTTTTAATCTAGAATATAGGCTATTTTCAGTCCGAATTTCATTCAAATCTGCCAAGAAAATGCCGTGAAGAAAATTTCAGATTATAAACACTCTTAACAGATATCTATCTGCGTGAAGTTTAAGGGCGCTACAGTCTACATCTATCACAATCAACGATTGTTGAACGTGAAACCTGGTAGCAATTTTCTTAATAATATTAATGTTTTTACTGTTTCCTACTTGGCGTTAAATATATTTATTTTTAATATAGCGTCATAGTATAATCTATTGTAGAACAAATATAGTTAAGAATATTATGTATACTTATTATTACTCAATAAAATACATACTATATACATTGTACATATATATTATATAATAAAGCGCTATAATAATGTAGGAAAATAAAAAATCTAAATTCTTACATAATGAGTATTCATAAGATCGATGACGAAACTGTCCATGGTGAATGAGAACTTTATTGTGGTTCTTGGCATTTTATTTTCCGTGGGCGTGACTACGGCCGCAACTGTTTTGGTCTGCACTCTACTTGTTTGACTTTTTAGAGTTGGCCTAGATGTAACTTTAGATACGTTAGTGTGTGGTTTGACTTCTTCGGCCTTAGCTAGTTGACCTTCTTGGAGATTTTGATTTAAGATTTTCATTATGCTTTTGTAATCACTATGGCCGACAGTAATCTGTAACAAATGAAGAAAAACATTCAAATAGATATTAAATATATTTAAAAAAAACTTAATACACTGTTATATTCCATTCTTTTATTCATTTTATATGTCACATTAATCTCAATTACAATTTTAGTATTAATTACATTTTAAACAAAATTTATTTATTGCTAAATTAATTAAGATTTAGCATTCGTAAGTCACTTACGGCAATGGTATTCATCCTTCCTGATATATCCAAATCGGGCAATGTTTCGTACCACGAAGAGAGACTTCTTTTTACAAACAGTTTAAAGCTTGTAGGGCGCAACAGCTTGCGTTCTTGCGAAAGCTCTTGATAGTCGTCCGTAAGAGTCACGCACGATACTTTCATGTCTTCTAAATCTAACATTAATTCGTCTACTGTGACTTTGTTACTCACGTCCTGTTAAAAATACCCCAAAAATTTATAACATTATACATACAATAATTTATTTTTAATTCTATATAAAGAATGGGTCTATATTATAATATATAAGAATTCAAGAAAATTAAATTGCCACATTTTTTTTACATTTAACTTGGAAACTCTATACATTTTGTTATATTAAGTTAGGTACGACCATTTTAAATAGTGAAAAAATGTATATAGTTACCGCTGCAGGCATATCCACGAATTTATTATTCAAATTCATTCGGCCTAGATCCACTAAGACTGCATTATTACTGGTAGAATTTTCTGGAACTATAATGATAGGCGCAGCGAGTCGCACGCGCAGGGACAGCTTAGTGGAGTTTTGATACGCGCTTTGTACGTTCGCCCGCGCCGCGTCCGCCGCCTGCGACGACGCCTCGATCAGCGCTTCTTGCGCTGTTTGGAAGTTATTTAAAAATTCCTGCAAATATTTACCAAATTTTTGATACATTTATTTAATTAATGACATTACATATATCTAAGAAATATAATAAGTACCAGTAAAATCTAGTAAAATATTAGAAGTTTAGGAATAAGTTTAATTATATTGAAATGTAAATGCAGACTTGTATATTGTATGTTATATTATACATAACCTTCCTATACATACATACATAGTTCCTATACACTCTTATTAAATATATATATATATATATATATATATATATATATATATATATACACACACATATGTCATCATAATTATGATAACGTAATTACGCTCGGTCCGTTTATTTATACTTTTTCCAATATTAGCTGATTTTTATCATAATTCAACATTCGTATTAAATTAGAAAGTCTAAATAAACTCACCAGCATGGAAGTGACGAACCAATTCAGGAATATAATACGAAGACAGTTGATCTGCGCGTCTATCGACATGTTGACGTCGCTGACGCTCGGGTACTGGTCTATGTTGTACATTACTATTTGCACATTGACGACGTCACCGCCCAGCACTTTCAATATCTACAATGAATTAAATAATATGATTTAATGCATAAGTATAATCATAATTTGAAACAAATGTATAAATCTGGAGGTACGTGTTAATGGCTACGTCACAGTTGTAATCTGATGTCTTCGTCGTACATAATTTTTTATAGTTCAGTCGCATTAAGAATCCGGTCCATCGGCCTCCCGACCAATTAGGTCGCATAAAATTATAAAGCCAAGTTTACAATGATTAGTTGAAGGCAGAGTTTCGTACGAAACAGTTGTTTTCTATGTGCGTTACCTACAATAAATTTAAAAAATGAATACCTTACCTATTTGTAAGAATGTTTCACTTTTATGAATTGATAATTCATAGCGGAGAAAGGCGAGTTATAATAAATACAAACGAAGATTGTAGTGATACTGATTAAATATATTATTAATGACTATTTTGATTTGAGATAATTAAGTTGATTTTTATGCATTTAACTTGATCTTTTGAAATATATTCGAATTCAATTTTTACTCCACTATGAATACACCTTTACCCTGCAGTTGTACTTATGACTTACTATTTTCTTAACGCGAATGGACTATAGTGTAAATGTTAAAACGTTCCAATAGAGGTTTTTATTTCTCTATTTTATTTAGGTATATTAAAGAAATAGAAATAGTGCACAAGATATTGTCCAAAGTCTAGTAAAACTTAACATTAGTACAGTCCTCGTGCCTTAAGCTCAGCTTTGCATTTGTGTGAGCGTACACACATAGTGTACGGAGAGGTACGGCTTAAACCCGTTTATACTGGTTTTTGAAGCGCGGCCTGAGCCTGCCCTGCACTTTCCGCATTTCACCTCTGGTACCGTTTGCAGCTTGACGTATAATATTATTTTGTTATTGTGTTTGAATTATAATATAATATTATTATCATTAGTGAAATGGCTCCTACTGTAACCAAATTGACTACACCAAAACCATTAAGCATCCAAACGAAAGAAATTTTGAGCAAATTGAACGAATAGAGTGGCGATAAATATCAAAACCAGATAAATGTAAACAGTTTTAATTTGCAAATTTTAATTTAAGATCGAAAAATTAATTTGAATATCCAAAAATAACAACTGTTTGTTTATAGTTTTAAGTTTTCACTTCTCTCGGCAGTCCTCATGACTGCTTTTTTTTAATAATTAAAATATCAGCATTTCCTTCTGATAAAATATTGATTTTATTTTTGTAATTTTTTTGACTAACCTTACTATCTATCATGGCTATCACTCACACAAATGCAAAGCTGAGCTTACGCCTCGAGAACTGTACATAGTCTGACAAAAAAAATGATTCAACCCAACATACACAATATACATACAACATTAGCAACCTTACATATTCTGTAATATGCCAAATTGTATAAAGCTTTACTTAGACTACATTGTACAAATTGTACCTCTTTATGCACAGTGACGGGGTTGAGATCCTCCACTTTGATGGAGGCGATGGCGCAGTCGATCTGCGTGTAGGAGGCCTTGAGCATGAGGCCGGCGGCGGCGCCCTGCAGCGTCATCCGCGACAGCGGCCGCGCGTCCGTCGCGAAACCGATCTCTATGGCCCCGATCTTAACGTTCACTTTCAGTTGGATGCTCTCCACTTGCTTGCGGCGGGACGGCTTTGTTGCGTTCACTGGTTTAAACAAATGTTTAAAACTTTCATAGATTAACTTGAATATTTTACATTTTAAATGAAACTATTTTTTCGAATTCATTTGCGAATTTACTTTAAATATCGATTCTTAATGGGTAAAGTTTCTCGTGTGACCATAATAATTTCGGTAAACTGTAAAGCATTCGAAACGTCGGGAACTAAAAATGAAAATAAAACTGTGAAGAAATGCAAAAAATGGTTTATGTAAATTGTGTATAAATCATTATTCTATTCATATTTATGTTGTGATTTGTGAAATTGTAAATGATATATGGGCTTTCGCACAATAACGAATTGAAAGTCATCAATCCATAGTATATACTGTACCTATTGATTTTGATATAAAATAAGAAATCTAAAGTATGCATTTATATAACAATACTTAGTTTTTATTATGTAAAAAGCCAACAAAAATAAATGATAATATAACAGTAATAGTAAAGTTTATCGTACGTACGTCGTAAATAGTGTAGTAGAGTTTATCGTACCTCTAGATTTGACAATGGACAGTTCCTCATCCTCTGCAATTGTTTCCAACGGGCCCGCATTCGCGTATCTATCTACGGTGCTTTGAATAGCTTGTAGTCGTGTCTGTTAAGTGAAGTCAATTTATATACATTATTATTTATTAATATTAAATAATTAATTATTATTATTATTATGAGAAACTTCTGTAATATATTTTTAAATACCTGATACTCGTTAACAATCACCAAAATCTCTTGAAGTCCTTGAAGATGTAGCAAAACTTTAAGTCTAGTAAAGTCCAGCTCAATCAACTGTTCCACAGAGCCATAGTGACTGCGGAACTCAGGACATTTTTTGTCAACCTGAAAACCCATAATGATAGTAATAAAGTTTTTCTATACTAATTTTATAAAGAGGTAAAGTTTGTGAGGTTGTGACTTGAGTTTGTGATGTTGTAGGTGGTAATCTCTGGATCTACTGGACCAATTTAGATGAAATTTGGTAAGAAGATAGTTTGAGACCCTGGGAAGGACACAGGATACTCTTTATCCTGGAAATTATCCCTTAAGGGGGTGAAAATGGGGATGAAATTTTGTATTGGGAGGCAAGCTAGAGAGTAATAATTGATTTGTAAATCATTCTATTAGATAGACACTCACATTACTATAGGTCACAGTGAACAGGTACTGGTTAACACTTCCTTTCTCTGCTATTTCCGAGTCAGCGTTGACAAGTTCAGGTGTTTCTACCATATTGATAGTTTCCCGCGCCGCGCGGTGGTGCTGCATGTCCACCGAGCCGAGCCGCACCGTCGCCTCGACAGTGAATGTCTTTTGAGTCGCCGTCAATTCGAGCAGATTTAGTGAGAACACTAAGAATCTATCGTAATCTTGAGAAGCTTGTACTGTTTTTCTGTTAACGCTTACTATTAGTTCTGCAAGAAAATAATTTCAAATCAAACAATGCTTTATTTAAATAGATTTTTACGAGCACTTGCGAATAGTCAATTTTTACATTTAAAATAAATTAAATATCGGTATGTAAGTCTGTGACGAAACTACCACCATCTCGGAAGGCAGTGCAGGCTGAGAAGAGCCAACGGTAAAAACATTTGCTCTTTTAAAATATAGATATCTAATGTATAGTCATTTAAAAGAAATTAGAACACTATATTATTAAAAAATATAACCTTTCATGATAAAGAACGCCTCTACTTCTGTCAATTGCACCGAATGTTCATCAGACTTCCGCTGCTTGGAGCGCGCGGTGTCTCTCCTTTGTTTTTCTGCTGGATCCAGGTATCTTAAAAGTGATAAGCTCGATGCTTTTGAATCACTCGGCTGTAACATAGGTGAAAAATATTCAACATGTGCTAATTTAGTTTTTTACTATACTAATATAAACAAATGTACACCACATATGTTTTGCAAAGGTATTTAACTAACAACCCAATTTATGAGAAATTATTTAAGGTATACTTATTTTAACAAACTTGATATAGCAAATTGTGCTCATAAACCTTATAAATTACCTATTGTATGCTCCATCTAAAATAAATATAACAGATATAATAGAATGTTATTTCAGATCCAGAAAAGAAATTGGAATATATTTTTGACATTTTAAATACTTCATAAAACAGAGTTAGCAGTTTAACTCGTTTAAAAGGAAATGTGTTAAAATAAGCTAAGGAATGGACTTATATACTGCTATATTTGAGACGAACATGTACTATGAATAGTCTACTGGTTTTAAGTATCTACACACTAGTGAGTTAAACACTTCTAATTTTCACAATCTTACAAATATTTACCGCACCAGCGCCATCTTGGATAGTTAAAGTACTTTCGATAGCACGGCCAGACATAGCGTACGCAAATTTGTAGCAAAATATCTTTAAATTAAGAAATAAATATTCAATGAATTTACAGCATGTACATATATTTTACCAATTTTGTTTATTTTTGAATATATTCAGTTATATTATTACCTTTAGTTGATTAACCTCTTCCGATTGTGGTAAAGGCATGCTGACTAATATTTCACATAGAGTAAGTAATCTGAAAAAAACATTATCGCATATATTATACTCATACAAGTCTTATTTTTGCTATATTGATAGGACATATTATTTTCTTACAGCGATCTCCGCGTATAGTATGATGATACAGTTCAGTAGTTTTTAGTTAGGTCCTTCTTAAGTCCGCTTCCTAGCATTACCAGACGTTTTACTTTAAGAAGCATGTTCTATTTAGCACCCTAGTGGTTCACATACAATTTTACTTTTTTATTATTTTTTATTTAATTTATTAATCTTCCTTTTATAAGTAAGAATATATATTTTTTTAATATAATAAATCTAACAAATAATTATCTTGATAGTATCATTTATATGTAAAAGTAGGGAATCTTAGAGTTTGATTTAATCTCATTTAGATTTGACATTTCAATTAAATAATATTTCATCCAAATCCTGAAACGGACTAACCATTTCAGTAAAGATTAAAAACCGGACAACATTAGCAGACTCCCATACAATGACGATGACGACTGTCACATAAGACAAATATCAAAAATGTATATAAATAATAATATTTAAAAAGGGGAGCAATAAAACACCTGTCTTCAGAGACGCTAATGGCAATCTTCTGCAACTCTCCCATAACTTTGATCTTGGGCAGGCGGGGGTCATCCGTGATGAGGCACTTGTGTATCTGTATGACGAGGTCGGTGGGCTGCAGCAGGTGCAGCGGCGTGGCCACGTTGCACGCGATGGCGGCGCGCCAGTCCTCGTCGGGGGACGCTATCACAATCTATTGACAATTTATGAGTATATGTATTTATGACATTTCAGATGTAATGTGCGTGATACTTTATACTTATAAGTTACTTCAGTACATTGAGAAGTACTAGAGATCTAATTAAATAATTTAACTTCGAAAAAATCGAGTAATGGCTCCTACAGCGACGGTTTCGTAGCATTATTACGTCACAGATCACATAATACTATACTAGTATAGATGCCTCATCCCATATATAGAAATTGGACAGCGCTAATTCGGTCTATTCTTCGGGCTTTTTATTTGCTTGAATAGATAATAGTCGTTGATTCGCAAATAGTTAAACTGTTTTATTTTATAAAATATATCTGCAAACTAACAAATAGTAAATATTGTAAAATTCATTCTGCATCAAGAATTTTCAGTGATTTAAAAAAAATTACCATGATAAACAATTCATAAAAAGTAAAAGCGCTATGTGTGAATATACACTACTAACCATCTCATTACTGATATTTCAATTTTAATAATCAGTAAAATTACGCAAATTACGGGCGAATTATTTCTTTTCCTTTCACTAAGAAGATTTTTTTTAAATAATAATGTACATTTTAGGGATATATTTTTTTATCTTTTGATAATTTAACACAACTTTAATAACAAATCGATATATATAACTATACCTATTGACATTTATTTGAACAAATTTTTGTTTGGTCGTAATGAGACCCCGTGATTACAAATAGTCAAATACAAAACTTTAAAAAAGGTACACAAAACTTAAAATAATAATTCGAACCTTAAGAAAGTTGCAGACTAAGAGCAAGCAAGTCAAGCAAAAAAAACCTGTGTGTAGTTATACACGCACAAAACAGAACAAAAATAGCAAAAAATCTTCATCATGTCGCTTTTTGGCTAACAGTGTGCGTGCGCATCGTAAAAATTTTACTCTCATATTTTTTTTCATACGTGCCAAAAGAAGTATAACTTCAAAAATGCTTGTGTCAAGCAGTGAAGTGAAGTATGGGCGAATAATACTACAATCTTTTGAAGATATATACGTACATATGTTATGGGCCTCCATTTACATATTTAAGATCTTTTTGTAAATACCTGCATGTGCGTGAGCCGCAGCGCCATGCGGTCGTAGCTGTGCGCGAGCACCTCGCGCAGGATGTCGCTGTCGGCGAGGCCGCGGCGGTGCAGCGCGTGCACGTCCAGCGCCTCGCCGCGCGCCTCCGACTGCACCTTGATGGCGCCCAACTTCACCACCGCGCACGCCTCCGACCTGCAACATACATTTTGATTATTGTACGACCGAAACAGGCATTTATAACCGAATCCGACCGAAACCGAATCTTAGGTCGGTCACTACTTATTTATACATATAATAAAATTGTAACTAAGCCTAATCTGTGCATTGAATATTTTATTGAAAAATCTTATTGAAATAGACTTTACTATCAATACAAAGGCCGAATCTATTGTTTTTAGATTTTTTGTCTATTGATCTGTCTGTCTGTGTGACCACATTACAAGAAGATCACTGAACAGATTTTAATGAAATTTGGTATGAAGATAGCTGGTTATCCAAGTCAACATATGGGATCCCCCCAACGTGCGTTCACCTTGTTGTGGTGGGGGGGCTCAGTAGTGCCCGGCAATACAGCCGGGCGCAAAGCCAAGAAACGCACAGGGAGGTGGCCCACTTCGGTGGGATCCTGCGACGCCCCATTAACACTGGGGAAGGCTTTGTTGGGTTTTAGTGAATAGTACTGGTTTTGCCGGTGAGTCCCACACCTCGTGCGTAAATGCATTTCCCAACGTTAAAAAAAAAAGGCCAACATATGGGAAACTTTTTACGGAGGGAAAATATCTCATCTCTGAGAAATCTATACTAAACGTTAAAACGTAAGTAGAGACGAACACGAGCAGAGCGAGGGTGAGTCGCTAGTTAATTATAATATACAACCCGCAACATTCAAAACTATGAGGAATAGCATATTGAGCAAAACTATATAACTATACTTAACAATGATAAAAAACAATTATAATGATGATAAGCTAATGCAGTATGTACTAGTTCACCATCATCTAAACATTGGCCAGCACCAAAAATGTTCAGTCCAGTGGAATCAAGGAATCAAGCGATTTTCTTTGTGGGAAGCCTTCGCCTATAAGTATACAGCTGCTACTTGAGAGTTCTTCGGCCCCTCAAACATCAAGTCAATGAGCTTAATGCCCTTACTATGAGATTTATTATCACTTTAACTGAGATTCAGTGAAGTAAATGAGCGACCTTGATCGTTCCATGTACCAATTCGATCTCATCTCTGTCCTCCGTCTCCATTATTTTTAGAGTGGCCATAAAATTGTGCGAAGGTCCATCACGCTGCTGTGCTAATGATGCCGCATAAAAAATAAAATTTAAATGTATTTCCAAAATCAATAAATAACACAAACTATATCTTACCCTTTATACTTGCCAGTCTGCGGTACAATGATATAGGAGGCAGCAATGTCGATGTCCAAATCAATAAACGTATGATGTTGTACCGCGTACTGCATGCCCAGGGCTGATTTTTCTTTCAAATCTGATAATTTATTTTCAGCGGCTGCTTGCAATCTATTGATTAATAAAAAATTATTTTGTAGAGTCATAATACATTTTTCAGCCAAGGCATGAGAAAAACATCTCTCTCTTTCTTTGAAATACTATTAATGAATAAAGTTCACTTTTCATAAAATTAAAGTTGAATATGAATATATTCATATGTTTTATATGTTTAAAGTAAAACATAGTTATTCTATCTCTATGTTTATTGTACGTCCGGAAACGTGTCGCGCTGGCAGTCAGCTTTTACGCTAAATTAATAATTAATTTATTTTTATATTCTATTTGTTTTTAATAATCGTGTCTTATCACTTTATGTGTGACAAAAAAATGCAATCTTAACAATATTTCGTATCTGCTGATATGCAATATTGTAAATATTATAAAGTAATCATTACATTAAACTCGTCGGTCTGAATTTCAATCATGGCGGCCAATCTCGCCTTTTTCAACCAAAGAGCAAATATCGCAATGGCTAATAAGTAGCCATGTTATTAGCGTTTGTGGGCAGTGTATTAAAACATCATAATAATAAACATACATACATACGCCATGATTCATTCACTTTGATTATATGGTAAATAAAAGGAGAATGGAGATAATATTTTTTGTATTACTTACGTAGTTAAAGCAGTAGATTCCGTAGGTGGTTTGAACACATTTACAATCTCTATTACTGTTTGTGCGTCGTAAACAATCTGCAGCGGCTGCGCTTGCACCTTAACACGTTGATCGCACCCTCCATCTGTTCAAATAATAACATTCATAAGTACTAATACACAGTTGTAGCCCAATGGTAACGCGCTCGCTTAGAAAACCAAGTGAAGCGGATTCTAATCCTGGCTCTCGCACCTCTGATATTTTCATGTGGGAATCATTTTCAAGACGATTCCTATTTGTCTTACGGTGAAGGAAAACATCGTGAGGAAACCTGCATGTCTCAGAGAACCTGGCAAGTTTTCGACAAGACATGTGAAATCCGCTAACCCGCACTAGCCTACATCCTAGCGTGGTGGACTATGGCCTGATCCCCTTCGTATTGGGAGGCCCATGCCCAGCAGTTGGACTTTAAAAAGGATTGAATAAAAGTACTAGTATAACATCATCATTCTCGTGACTCTACAGCCCAAGGAGAGCCTAGGCTTGGTAAAGAATATTTTTCCAGTTTTCTCCATTTTGCTAAAATAACATATCTAATAGAAAAACATGGGCTTTGGTTGTAATGCAAATTCCAAAACAATATAATCTTTACCTATAATTTTATAACGATATTGTATTCGTTTGTTGTGCAGTGAAGTTTCGAAAATATTTTATTTATAATAAAATACGCTTTTATTTATAATATATTATTTAAATGAATACTTTGCTTTACCTAATGGATTGGTTTCAAAGATAACATTCAGTAAATTCACATCATTAGAGACTTCTACAGAAGTCACCAACTGTGGTTCAAAGTCGCCTTGACATTTTCCTGTTACGGTGAAAGCACGCATTTGAACATCCACTCTGTAAAAGAACAAAATTGCAGATTAATATAAATTTGCTAAGACTAAATGATTATGTTATTATTTAATATAAGAACAATAGCAGCCCACGAGAATCATACTCGTGCGTGTTCGATGCGTGCTCGTTGCATGCTCGTTGCTTGCCGGTGCTATGTTGAAGATTGTACCCACTTCAATTTATCTATCTCCAAAGAATAGACAAAATGAAGCAGGTTCAAACTTTCAACAAATTGTATCTTATGCTTGTGAGATTGTCATATCCGAATTCCATTATTAAAACTTGCTAATACGATGAAGGACCACATTGTGAAGAATCTTCATGTCTGAGAAAATCTAACAATATTTAGAAGGAGGCGTGCGTGCGTGTGTATGTTTTGCCAACCCGCATTCAGCCAGAATAATATGGACTATGGCCCAATCCCTTTCACATTCAGAAGGAGGCCTGTGCCCACCAAAGAATCAATAAAAGCCAAAATTATTACCGCTATTATATAAGATACATTACTCGCATTTATACAGATAAATAAAATTGAAGTGTCTGTTTGTAAAGTCAAAATAAAAGCTTTTTACTAAATACATATGGAATTATATACGGTATTTATAAGAAAACCACAATTTAATTTTTTTTGTCTGTCTGTCTGCCTGTTTGTTCCGGCTAATCTCCGAAACGGCTGGGTAGATCTTGACAGGACTTTCACTGGCAGGTAGTTGATGTTATAAGGAGTAACTTAGACTACTTTTATTTCAGTAAAAGAATTAGGGTTCCGCTCAAAAAAAATTAATGTACCTAGGGACGAACCCGAGCGAAGCGAGGGCGAGTCGCTAGTAAATAATAAAATCAATAAGTTAGTATCGATGGTCACCTGAGAGCGTTAGCGCTGGGGCGCTGCAGCACGCCCACGCACACGGTCTCCACGCACGCGCGCAGCACCTCGGCCGCGTCGGTGACGGCCAGCTGCAGGCGGTCCAGCACGAAGTGGCTCTCCAGCGCCACGTACTCCGCGGGCAGGTGCAGCGGCGCGCTGTTCTCCTGGTAGTCGATGGCGCGGAACAGCTTCTCTTTCTCGTCCGATGTCATCGCCTTCTCGAACTGTTTGACTGTTGACAGTTTTGGAATAAATGTTATTACGATAAGATATGAATGTGCGACTCTCATATTCTATAACTTTTGGTGTATACAACACATAATATCTTAAGTTCGCTATTGATCCTTAATCAATACGACAGATATAAATTTGATTAACTTTTCTTTTTGATTTGCATTGTCATATTAATGACAAGCATCATTTTTATATTTGCGTTATATTCCCAATATCTTTATAATTGTATGTGTGTTTGTTGTTCAAACTAATATAGTCAATTAATTTATTATGTGTAAAATAACGTATAATAAATAGTAACTTACTAATGGCGACGCCCTCAGTGAGCTCTTCGTCTTTGGAAGCACCAGACCACCAGCCACCGAACCAACCACGAGACTTTTTCGCTTCTTCCTCCAATTTGCCCAATCTTTCCACCTTTATCATTAAATCAACCATTATTAATTAATATTCAAATTAAATTACAAAGGAAACAAGATATGAGTAAAATGTCCATCATTATTGACGACAGAATAGTAGGTAGATTTAGGATAATATATACTTGTAACTAACATTTTACTGACATTATATATATATATATATATATATATATATATACATATATATATATATTATTGGATGGATCTATTATCCTTAAATCGCATATAAACTACTATGGCGCATAAACTACTAAATCTATTTTCTCGATATCATTCTAAACACATAATTTACTAACATTATTTTATAAAACGTTGGGAATTGCATTTACCCATACACCCTGCATACGTGGGATCCACTGGCTAGACATGCTAATGTTATTACTTACTGAAACTCAACAAAACATTCCCTGTCTTAATGAGGCTCCTCAGTTCGGTCATAAGTGTTAGGCAGACTTCCGTTATTCTACTTAAATTTCCTAATATATCATCATATAATAGGTTCGGATATGATGCCAGGAAAAAACAATAACAAAGATTTGCGATCGATATTACCGGTAAAGTTAACCGATACGATAGGAGATTAATAAAACATTAAGATTACGCATCAGTATTTTGATAAGTTTGAATAAACGTGTCAACATATTTTTGTTTTAAACTAAAAATACCTAATCGAAATGTCTAGTATTTCCATAAGGTTACTTTAAACATAATTTATCCTTGTTGGCTTATGTTGTAATTTATATTCGTCAAAACTGTGGATAACATGCGATAAAGTGGAGATAACACTGAACACTTTAAAATTACAGTATTACAGTTTTAGTATGCACACAATATTGATATGTGATGTGTAAAGATAACATATAAGAGATATTTGAAGCATCTATTTATGATAAACGGGCACTTACATAGTACCCGTTTATGTACTATCTGTTACTGTACAAGGAAATTAGATTAAAAAAAGAGAAAGCTGAGCAATAACTGCGTCTTTTCTTAATGTAGGTAAATATTAAATTATTTCATACATAAATATAAATTTATATTAATTAAGCTGAGACTGACATTCTATTACCTATATGTATATTAGTAGACATATATACTAATTATTATTATTGCTTCCTTAAAGTAGCGAAATTGCTTTGACTTAAATCACATATTCATTACTGGCAACATACAAACTTGTTTATTGTTTTATTTTCATTATTACTAATCTGATAATGGAGGCATTATCATCGTCATTAATAACAAAAAAAAATCTGAACAATTTTCTTTGTCCACATATTATTATTTTGATTGCCAACCTACCTCCATTTCAATGCGTTGTCTAATAACAACCAGGTTGAACAAATCTAGAGACTTCTCCGCCTCGTCCAGCACGCACTGCTGGTCCTTGGCCACCTTGCCCTTGGAGCTAAGCTTGGTGTGGTACGCCGCGGCGTAGTCCTTGCACAGGTTCCTGTGGGCCACCATGTGGTCCCAGGTCCAGTTCCTCCTGCGCCGCCGCACTTCCTCCTCGAGGATACATTTGTATGCAAAATGCCACCAATCTTTGTAGTGTCCTCTATATTTTTTCAGATCTGGTCGATATTTTCTGATGGTGAATATAAAACAATATGAATTAATATTGTAAAGTGACTGGAAAACTATTTTTTTTAATATTAAATAAAAATGTAACTGTATTTATTCTCGTATTACTAACTAGCGAGTCACCCTCGCTTCACTCACCTTCGTCCCTATGTACGTTTTGACGCTTAGTATGGAATAGATATCTTTAAAAACAAAAAACTTGATTTTTTTGATGTTTTAATAGATCATAAAAATCGGTCCAGCAGTTCTCAAGTTATAAATGTTGTAAAAAATCCGACTTCGCTTATATAGATAGATTACCTACAATATAATGTAATTTTATGTTTCATTTCTTAAGCATAATTCTTTAGCATATTCATATATGTATAAGAATAATTATATAATTTTTTTATTCGAAAATATTAATCTAATCTACATAATACTAGAATAGAAAACAGGGTCCTTGACATATTTTGCATTTTTGTTTATTCAGCCCAGTTTTGTGTTTACAAATTGCCTTATCACCTCTATATCATAATAACGTTATAAAAGTCGCAATAGGTTATAAAAATTGAAACTTTTATCGCAACATTGCAAAATGAATTTTTGTATTGGACCATTATAATATTACTATTATAGGCTATATCTAATATCAATACAATTTTTTATCTACTATCTTTACTGTATAAAATGAAGTCGCTTTCGCTGTCTATTAGCATAGATCTTTTAAACTACTCAACGGGTTTTAATGCAGTTTTCAGCAATAGATAGAATGATTCAAGTGAATTGTATTTCAGACTAACCGTTAAAACGTACCTAGGGCCGAACCCGAGCGAAGCGAGGGTGTGTTGCCTCGTTTACTTATAAATATTTTTCTATATTCTACAGTTGACTACTAGGCTGGTAATACATTTACCTGTAAGGAGCACCTTTACTCATTCTATCCATCGAGTCAGCCAACAACATCATGTCCTGGTACTGCGATTTAGTCAAACTGACCGACAGTTGCTCCATGTGCAAACTTAATATAACTTTTGGTATACTGAACTTAGGCGTATCGCCTTCTGGCTTAGGATTCAGCTTTAATTTAGCGGTTGCATTTATTGGACCCAGTACTGTATAAGTAAGAAAATAATTTACACATTTCAGTCTAGAAAATATGTTGTATTAAAAATGTTCATTATTTTATTATTTGTATAGATAATGGTAGTCAGTTAAAAACCATGTAGATAGTTAAGTCTCACAAATCAAGAGGTAAAAAACATTTGTGTTTACTATATTTAAAGAGATTGTAGGACAAAAAATTAATATGTATATTTCTTACCATATTGATAAAATGATGGTTGTGCTGATTTTGTTGCTATCTCTTTTTGTAAACGGGACTTGATATCCTCTACGTTTGTTTTTGAATATAGCTCAGTAGTTGGATTCCAATATATAGCCAATCCTTCTAAATCAAGTATCTGTTAAAATAAATGTCATCATTTTTATATTTAAAAGGAACAAAATTTTTGATGATATTAAATATTACGTTTTTGCAGCATAAAGTATCATAAATAAATGGTATTAATATATCGATTGAGCTCATAAAGCTGAAAAGTGATGCAGAATTTAGCTTTATTTTTGACAAATTCTATAATACCATCTGCATAAAATACTTCGTATTAGTACAACAATGAAAGTCACTAATAATCATGTTTATTAGCTTCATCATTTTTTTTACTGTAACTGTCTGGGTGGTCTAATGGCTATCATGTACAGCTGCCGGATGTCCTGGGTTCGAAAAAAATCTCAGCAAGAGCCGGAAATTTACCACAGTAACCGAAATCGGTCAGATTGAATTTTTTTATTGGTATCATAGGGTGTCCATTGTTTCGTGTTTTTTTACTATATTACAAATGTAACATGTTAAGCACAGTAGTAGAATAATGTATATAATTTCACTCACTTTGAAAATCTTGGTAACAGCTTCCTGTATTACAGTCTGTTTCCAGTTCTCATCAGTTGTATGGACGGAAAGGTTATGAAGGGTTATGCCAAACGAGAAAGGTGTTTTGGGATTGGTTACACTGTCTTCATATCTAATGTGTATATCTGTTATTTTTAACTGCACATTCTTTATTATTTGTGTCACTAATTTCTCAACAAATGTTTCATCTAATTTATTTTCATCTATAATATTTAAAAATTAAGTTAGCATACTAAAATACCATAAAATATAGCATTACGTTTAACCATTATGTTACATAAAATTATCTTAATAAAATTAAAAGCTCGGTCACCCAGGTACTACTTCTACCTGGAGCTTCGCTCGGAGTTCTTTTATTTTATATCGTATTTTTTACATGATAATCTAGTTTTTGGCCTAAAGTACAGTTTTCTTTTTAATTTGGCTTAAAAACAAAAAAAACTAAAACCTTGAATAAATACAAAAAAAAAGTAAATACTTAGTATTCGATCGGGAGTCGAACCCGGACACCTGTGATTGTCAATCTTGCGCCTTGGCCACTTGACCACGATATTTATACCCGAGCGTGCGAAATTAGCGACCATATTTAGCGTGGAATTATAATGCGAAAAAAAACCGCATGAAAACTCCAAAACACGCGTTTTCCCAGATATGACTCATCTAGATTGATTTTCTGAAACCCCCACATACCAAATAATTGTAAAATTCATTTTTAATATGTTCATTCAGTATGTAATATTGTATTGAAAGTGATAAGAAATGAAGTTATCACATACATTGTAACTTTACTCCTATAAAAATAATAACAAGAAAAAATACCCTTCTCAGCTTCTTTTTTCTTAGCTTCTTCAACTCTAGCAAGCTCGGCTTGCTTGGCAGCCAGTGCCATTTTTTCTTCCTTCTCTGGATCATACTTAATTTCAGCCGTGGGATTTACAATAAGAAATAGTCTTTCTATTGTAGCTTCAACAGATGCACCATAGAGATTTTTCCATGGTATTTTAAGTACCAGCTTTCCTATTAAAACATACTATAATTATTAAAACACTAACTGTTGTCTATGGCGTTGGGCACATAACACTTTCTATGTAGATTAAATGCCATAAATATCTTTTGCAGCCCAATATCTATATATATAAAAGAAAGTCGTGTTAGTTACTTCGCTTATAACTCAAGAACGGCTGAACCGATTTAGCTGAAAATTGGCAGGGAGGTAGTTTAGAGCCAGGAGAAGGACATAGGATACTTTTTATCCCGTTCGACCGCGTTCCAATTTTTATGATATTTTAATTTTTGGATTTCTCTTAGTCCGGAATAGGTAAGTATTAAAACATATAATTAAAATGTGAGAAAGAAAGATTTTTTCTTTTTATATCTATTTAAAACGTACCTAGCGACGAACCCGAGCGAAGCGAGGGTGAGCCGCTAGTCTTATCATATTTTACGACTACAGCTCATATAATTTTATTAATTTACCTTCTGGAATGTTGTACACAAGGTATAATTGGATGGCAAATTTATAATAGTATTTTAGATTTTACTTGTTAATTTATTTATTTTTTTATTTATATGTTTCTATACATTAAATGTTTAAAATTAAAAATAAGATAAGTATAATAATAGATAAATTAAAAAAGGGGAAACAATAGTTAATTCCCCTTTTCCCTACCCACAAAGAACCTTTTATTATCATGACTTTAATAATTACATATCTTATAAATCAATGACATTGAAGCGTGTTTTTATACTGGTTTTTACTAAATGCATATGAAAGTACCTATAAGAAAAAAATAATTTTGAAAAGGTTTGTTGGTCTGTCTGTTTGTTCCGGCTAATCTCAAAACGGCTGGACCGATTTTCGGATTTACGGTACTTTCACTGGCAGATAGCTGATGTTTTAAGGAGTAATTTTGTGTTTTTTTAAAACAAATTAGGGTTTCGCGCAATTTAAACATCTTTTTTGGTGCACAGCAAGAACCAAAGACTTAGTAAAATAAAGGAATAGAAATGTAACATTTTAATCATTTATTATTTATAGGTTTATATGTTTATATAGTAAGTATAAGTAGTTAACAAAATAATGTCAACTTGCGATATAAGTACATGTTCAATAAAATATAATAATAGTTTTCACTCAGAATTATTTGTATTATCGGTGATGACACAGTTTGTCGCATCACTATTAAGTTTTCTTACCCACATTCAAAATATGTATTATGTATATTTTTGATAATAAGGGTTCTGGGTTTAAAGTAAAAAATATACCTAACGAGAAGGCTAAGGAAGAAAACGCTTCTTAACCTACATTATGCAAGTCAAATCTGTCACCTAATCAAAAATTAAAAATTACTAATAAATAATAAACTTCTCAAATTTAAAAAAATTGTCTACGAGATTCTATACATATGAAAATCTTAACACGTGTTACTTGTACTTTCTTTCTCTATGCCAAAATGAAGTTTTAGATTTTAAAAACGTTTTGTACATTTTAAAAACAATCAGTCAATTCACTGATTGGACTGAATCAATCAATTAAAATGGAACAGGGCTTCCCACACATTCTAGTATTGCTACTATTGACAGTTTAACTAGGGTAATTACAATTTCACTGAATGTGCCTAGTGAAATTATAAAACACTTAAAATTGTCCCCGGATAGTGTTAGAAAAGGAGACTATTGACAAAACTCTAGATCGTAAAGATATGTAACATTTCATTTTAAAATTATTGTTGTTAAATATTTATATACATTTATAATATATAATGCTGTCCAAACAGGTAGTTTATGTCATATAGGACATATTAATTTGATATTAAATGGAGCACAATCTGCTCCTTGGCCTCTAAATTATAATTCAGTTGTGTGAGTCACTAACACAATCAAAAAGTAGTTACTGATTAACAACATGATGTCATGTGAAGTTTGTTGCTTAATAATAATTAGCAAGTATTGTGTATTGCATGCTAAGTATTGTTACCTTGTATGAATGAACTATTTATTTCAGATAATAAACTGTAGTTTCAATCAGTCCAATATTCTATAGAGTATAAAATTCAACTTTTTTTCTGAGTTGTAACATAATGTAAAAAAAATGATTTTAACATTTTTAATCTATAATAATTATATGTGTGTGCATGTGCACAAAACTTTTTTATATGTAAATTGTAATTTGACCTACTAATCTACATAATGTTATGTAATAAATAACTATTAAAGTTAGTGTGTAGTAGTAGTGTGTAGTAGAAATAATTTATACACTAGATACACACCCACATTAAAGCTATGTGTCTATTCTTGGATATATTTTTTTTTTAAATAATTTATACTACTTAGAAATTGTAGATAAACAATACCAGAAAATATTATTGAACTAATTTAAACATATTATATTTCAAAAAATTAAATAAGAATTTGTAACACACATTTTTATTAAATTTATACCATAATTTCATAGATTCCTGGTATATGTTATTTAAATAAGATTAAGTTTTATAATGTAACTGCAATAATTGTTTTATTTACTTCTATTATTATAAATTAAGACACTATAAAGTAGGTAGTAAAAAAAAAAATTGTGATATTAATAAAGAAAACATATAGGAGAAAAAACTAACAAACCTAAGTGTCCATAAACAGTTTGAACAGGTATATTAAGCTCTTCCAAGGCATTTTGTTTTAATATCAGATTTTCAAGTACAACATCACCTGAAAAAAATAATCAGACATAAATAACCGCAGTTATACTATAAGCAGTAAGTATGACATCATACATTGATCTATAAAAACTTACCTCCCCAAATTCCAAGTTTTAGCTGAGACCTATTTAAATTTTCGACGTAATCGCCTAGAAACCTGTTCAGTACATCCACAACGATTGATTCAAATACCATTTTGAAATTTGAATATTTTTAATTAATACAACTGATATAATTTATTTGTATATTTTGATCACTTAAGTGATAAGAGTAAGATTTAAACATTTTAAAAAACTGAAAAACTCCATTACTAAACAAGTTTTTAGTTAAACTTATCTTGAATTTGGTAAATAACTTATAGTTCTAAATTTCAGAAATTCTTTAATGCGCAAATTTGAAAATAATGTTTGTATTATTAGCGTGCGAATTATATTTTGCTAAACTGACAGCGTATAGTATATTGCAGATTGCTACATATAAAAAACTGACAGTTCCAAATCACTTATCACAGGTTAATTATCATAGCTGATAAAGTAGTATAGTAATGGGGAAGATTTCTCGATAGGAGAGCGCCATACGTATGGCCTATTTAGATTCAGTCTGAGGTTATGCAATTTATTGTGATCTATTGTATTCACATCTTACCTGTGCTATGTATTGTACTGGAAGTTAGACCAGCTGAAGCAAGAATTGAGAAGCTGGAGAGGTGCATTCTACGGTGGTCCTGACTTACTGATGAATCAATACACAGCCTAAGCAACTGGTCGCAGAAACATAAATTTTGGAAATAAATACGTGTTTTAGCATTTTTCGAAATTCAATCCCATATGGGGGTAAAATGGGGGATGAAAGTTTGTATGAAACTATGTGATTAATATGTTATAAAGTACAAAAACAAAAATAAAAATTCATCCGTAGGTGATTTAAGAGTTTTAAAATCACTTTCGTTAAAATGATGTCCACATAGCCTTAAATATAAAGATTGTGATATCGCAAATTTTGGTCATCTTATTATTTTAGCCCACAATTTCTTCAGTATTTGTCTTTTGGGAACAAATGATATACATTTTCTTTGCATCTTGGCATTGTACAATTTGTCATTTTAATAAAATTTTAAATAAAATGAAAAACATCCATTCAGACTTGCTTTGTAATACACCGAGGGCCATAGTAGTCCCGTCATCTGGCGGGAGAAAATGGCAAAATTCTTCCCTATTTGGCGACAAAATCGCTAATCGCTCTTATAAGATATACTCTGACGTCATAATCGGTCTGACCAATAATAGCATTGCGTTTAACTACTTTGAATTTCCCACCTGTACCTATTTGTACTTTTTAATAATTATTTTCTTAATCAAATAGAAATTACATTAAAAAATATTAATATAGGCTGAATTCAAAAACAATATAGATTATTAAAAAATTATTCACCTTTATTTAAATCACATGCATATACCTTAATACGTTCTAACTTCTACAGCTGCATAGTAAAATAAATCTTATTTATAGTGAAAAAAGATTAAATTATGCGATATTGATAATTGTTAGTTTTGACTAAATAAAACAACAACATTTGATTGGCTTTTTATTTGTATTTGTTTTTGGTGACACAGGTTCCGATACAAAAATCGTTACAACGCACTTCCATTGTATATCCTCTTTCGTTTATCCCACGACTAATGCTTTATACTAAGTTTTTTTTTTTATAATTTGACTTTATCATTATATAGACAGACAATCTATGCTGTTTCGCATTAAATATGCCAGTACTACTATTTAGCACCAATACTCAATAGTCTCCAGGAGCAGCTGGCACAGAAGATTATGACTAAACTATTTATAAAATATATAACTATTAAATGGCCTTTTACTGTCAGACTAGTTTAAGGAATATATTTTTCTAGACGTAGGAATACCATTTAAGTAATAACCATAATATATTACGCCCAAAATTTTTTGTTATGTTTAATAATTTAAAGACACAAATCCAAAAAACTATGCTTTATTATAACTCATTTTAGATAAGCTAGTTACAAAGGATTCTCTTTTGAAATATTTTATATATTTGAGTTTGGAATGACTATTTGTAAAAGTTATACATGTATATTTCATACATTATGCATGTTCTTAAGTTATATTACATATAAATATAAATTATAATTAGACATTACAGTCTTAACACTTTACAAGGTATTATATTTGATTTAGGTTAAGTAGCTACATATTTTATTTCACTATACTTCCAAGTAAGTAGCAAATTAATATTTCATAAAGATTTACGAAACTGCAATTGGGTAAATCGGTAAGCTGCGAAGAGAAACAAATATTAAAACAAATTACAAATGAATATCCTCAAGAGTATTTATGTAATAATTAGAATTTATACTTTCAATTATTACATAAAAAAATGTAAACTATTAATAATTACAGAACCTAACTATGTACTAATGTAACTTATTGGATAGTGTATTAATAATATTCATTTTAGCTTATCATTTAATCGTTATACATGAACATTTCGCTTTATCTAATTTTACAACATTTTTTTTCTAAATTATATCATTCTAGAGACATCTACATTGGCACTTTAATGTCATGTTTCCAAAATTCGGACATATAAATTTATATATCTGTGCATATCACACACAATCAGTGACATATACCTTTGTCCACTCCCCAACAAAAGGGAAACCCTCTGTCAATATGAAAGCCATAGCTCTTTCTTATTCACTGGGGGCCTAGTGGGGCCTCTCTACTAACTGAAAAATTTTAAGTGTCCTAGAAATATTGGTGAAGTTGATTAGACATTATGATCTGAGGGCACACAGGACATCTCCCACTTCTATCATCTGTACTATACTGTTGTAGTTGTTTATTTTGAATCATACATATGTTTATTTCAAATCAAATGAGTTGATAAATATATTAAAGTATTTTCTATGTATAATATATATTTTATCTTGAGAAATAAGTATCACACGCTGTTGAAAAAAAAACTAAAGCAATCAGTATTCTACAAACTATAAGGACACTTTCATCCCAGTATATTGTTACACAACAAAACATTCTTAATAATAAAAATATACTCCTTGTACAATATTAAACCACTATATTAAAAATTGAAAGAACATAATACATGCATAAAACTATGACTTCATCATTTCAAATATTCTCCTTATCTTTTACTGGTTTTTTTACGATTTGAATATTATGTGATTGTATATAAGTGGCTATAAATAAACATAAAGCTAAGTCGATAATGCAAACAACAAAATAATATATGTGAAGAGGTATTTAAAAAAATATAACATTCAAGTTACATATTCAATTCTTTTACACACTGAAATCTCGTATTTTAAAAAACAATTAATACATTTCAATGTTTTTTTGCTAGAAATTTAAAGTTTACATATCAAAGATATATATTTTACAACATTCGTACATCTTATTATATGACTAATTTTGTTACAATACATTAAAAGTTAAACAAAATTTATAGATATTCTTATTAAAAATGAATGTGTATTATGCTAAAGGAGAATTTTACTATAATTATATATATTGACTAGGTCTATGCAAAGTTTTGATCTCTAATTCATTTATGTAGATCAGGAAACTGTCACCGATATTATTATGTTAATTACTTTTTTAATTATAATTATTACACAAAACTATTTAAAAACTTATAACATATATATTTTTAGCTAATATAATTGAGTTGCGTTCAGAATACATTTAAATGTAAATGAAACTTTTATTCTTTCAGAATATGATAAAAGCTGAGCTGTTGCAGGAATGCAAATAATTACATAGACAATAACACTGAAAAAATAAACTTATACACTGACTTCATATCTTACTTCAAGCAACATTTTTATACCTAAATTATGGTTTTTGAATTAGATTATGGAAGTACTTAATCACATGTAAAAAAAAATAACAATAATTCTATCCTAATATACATATTATATATTCCATTTTTGTTTTTTATTCAGGTATAAACTTTTGCTACATACTTTCCTTCAAACAATATATGCACAAACATTGGCGAATATACATTGTTATTTTATATTTCAAATAACCCTATATTTTCTAATAACAATATGTTTTAAACTCTGGTAATAGAGTCACTAATTTCATATTTGATATAGACTTGACCAATCCTAAGCTAAAACATTACTTACTACCTATAATTTGTGATATTCTTAATGTACTCCATTTATTCCTTTTCCATTTTTGGATACGCATGTTTCATCAATTAAGGTGAGATGAGAGATCTCTTCAGATGCATCCTCTTCATCTGAAACATCATTTAAACACAATTATTAAATATTTTTTAGTTCCAAAAAGAATACATGTACAACAATTCTGCCAATTCATGGCTTTTGATGAGCTCTGATAGTTGGAAAACAAACTTAGAGATTAAAAAATAATTGAGTCAATTAAAAACGAAAAGTATTTTGTGAAGTCGAAAGTTACGAGAGTTAAAAAATCAGGGTATGTTCAAAACCGGTCGTTTTAATAGAACTTATATAACATTTTTGCTGTCACAAAAAATATTTAGTCAAGAAAATGTAACATCATAACACATAAAACTTCGGATTTATAATAATATTAGAAGAGATAAGTTAATAATTACATGTATGTATATGTTTATTTCTAATGTTATAATAAACATGTATGAAAAGAGTCTGTATATTCAATTTTCTAATTTATTTCTTTAGAGTAAAGTTTAAAAACTGTATAATTTAGTTTTTATTTTTAAAGTTTAAACATTTACCTGAGCTCACATCCGACTGAGACCTGGGGCTCAACCGACACCCTTTAGACATGTAACTCTTCAATTTTCCAAGAGAAGCTAATATGAGTCTGCAAAAAATATTATATTTTAAAAATGTAGAAAACTAGAAAATAGGAATACCACATATACAAAAATACTTCAATTTACTTAAAACATCAAATTTATGTAAGCATTTTAATTAACTTACATATGGAGATGAGTAAATTTTACCTACCCATGGAACAGAAATATGAAAGTGGCCTAAATATGTTTTACTAGTTTTATTGGAAACTTAATGTAAAAACTCATAGATTCATTAAACAAAACAACATAGTACAGCATTTTACAGAATTAACTTTGTACATATTTGAAATTTATATTGAGGAATAATGGGCTGGGGGAGAGCAGGTCTGCTTTTTTTAAGAAAGAAGAATTTCATGTGTGAAATGTATTTTTTATGCATAATTTAAAAAAAATATTAGCATTCAACACTCATTCTCTTTATAAACTATAAGTGTGGGTAATTTCATACTCCTCTGTCCATACAACTTTCATAAAAAGGGGTACAAAGTTTTTGCTTTATGTATTAATATATAGATTATTTAATATTATGTATAGTTGAGATCACTGATAACGCCTGAATCCTGAATCCTGCTTGTGTACACAGTGTATACTGACCCCAGGAAGGGCGGGCTGGGCGAGAGCGGGCGCGACAGGTACTCGGGGTGGAACTGCACGCACACGTAGTAGGGGTGCGCGTCCACCAGCGCCACCTCCATGCGCGTGCGCGAGGAGTCGCGCCCCACGAAGCGCAGGCCGCCCGCTTCCAGCCGCTCTATGTACTCCGGGTTCACCTCGTACCTGTGTCTGTGCCGCTCTTCTATCAACTCCTTCTTGTATAGCTTGGCTGGGATATAATGTATATTGTCACTATATGTATAATTCTATTATTTATCTTTCTCCTACATTTATTTCTTCTATATTCTCTATGCATATAATAAAACTGTAGCCTAATGTCTGTGCATAGAATTTTTTTTGCTAAAAACCGAGTCAAGGGGATGTATGAAAAATAGAACAAATCCAGGTTTTTTTCATTTTTTTTGTTTTTCTGTCTGTTTGTACGGGCTAATCTCCGAAAATGATGGACCGATTTAAATGAAATCTTTCATGGTGGTACCTTATATCGCCGGTCATGGGTCAACATTTTAAATATTTTGCATCTTGGAAAATTAAAGAGTTCCCGTGAGATATTTAAAAACTATAGTAACTTATACAGCTCAGTACACAAAAACTACTGATTGGATTTTAATGAAACATTACAATAATATAGTTCATACATCAGAATAACAAATAGGCTACTTTTTATCCCGCAAAAATGTACGATACCCGTGGGATAAATTTGTTTTTATTTGTCTAGTAGTAGTAGTAGTAATAGTAGCTAGTAAAGTACTAAAATTTGAAATTTGTTTCACTACTATAGGGTATTCTATTTCTATAAAAATGTATTGTTCTATTGAGTTGGTTTATCGGCATGCGTTACTTATTCGGTTTGAAATAAAGAAATAAAATGTATGGGAAATAGTTACGCCGAGTAGTAAGTACACGAAGCAGAACTCACAGCACGTCAGCTGTGAGCTGTGTATGTCCCCGACTTCGTAATACTATTTTATTTGTACAACATGTTTTCATCTTTTTAGTTTGTTTCTAAGCAGTTATTATAAAAATATATTCTTCATTGTAATTGAAATTTACAAAACTTGAAATCTTCACCCTAATGAAACATTGCTTTTATACTATACTAGCATTTCCCGCGGCTCCGCCCGCGTTCAGATGACAACGACGTTTTTCTGCGATGCGATGGTAACAGACAGACAGACAAACAATTAATTTGAAAGATAAATCAAAGAGAGAATAAAGTAATTAAAATTACAAGGAAGTAGTTACAGGTATATTAAATACTTACATACAATACTGGGTTCCAAATAAGTCTTCCTTTTGCCCAATCGCATAGTGCCCCCGAGATTACCAGGATGGTGTTCTGGCATATCAATCACCAATTTATCATCACAATCTGGATTAACTTCTGTAGAATTAGCTCCTTTTAGGCCTAGCACATTTCTAGCAAACTCTATAACAGCTGCTTGAAGACCAAGACATATACCTAGCATAGGTTTTTGTTTCTCTCTACACCACTGGCACGCTTGTATCTTGCCTTCTATGCCACGCTGACCAAACCCACCAGGCACTATAACACCGCTAAAATAGTCTCATTGTTATATATCATCTAAGATCACTTATGTTAGAAAAACTTAAGATTTCATTTAAATTTATCCTTTTTGTTTAATAATAAAACTTAAAAAATATGAGTATATAAAATTATACCTACGAAAAAACAATTAATATTAAAATCATTCATAGAAATTTTTTTAGTCTACGTAATAGTGCATTATTCAAACTTGATTGAAAGGATTTTAATTTTGATAGTACAAAACCTAACTAAAAATTAATGTTATCATAGCCTGAGCACTACACGCCGCTATATAACGCGGACGTTACGTTTATTCTTGAATTATATATCAGAAATAGACATAATATATGATAAAAAAATTTTTTTAGGAGAACCTGTGGAACCTTGGACAGTGATGTACATTTTTTATTTAATGTGGAGAGATGCATTTACGCATACCACCTGTAGACAAACAAGCGGTTATATCCTACTCACCGGCTCGAAAAGACAGTACTAACCACTAGAACCTCCTCCGTTTTAATGGGGCGTCGCAGGATCGCTTACGTATTCAACTACGAAGCCTCGTCGGCAGTTCTGCCGAGGCAGACCACAATAACCATGGGGTTGCTCCACGGTCCACTCTTCTGTCAGAGTAGTAAGTAAGTACCAGGAGCAACCCGCATGGTACACCGCCCTCCGAAGAGGGCCACCTCGCACCGCCCACCGAAGCGGGCCACCTCTCTGTGCGTTTCTTGGCTTCGCGCCCGGCTGTATTGCCGGCTACTACTGAGCTCCCCCACCACGACAAGGTGAACGCACGTTGTGGGGAGACAGTATTGATACCTTTTTTTTTTTTAAATTTGGGAAATGCATTTACGCACGACGTGTGGGACTCACCGGCGTAATACAGCCAGTACTACCCACTAAAACCCAACAAAACCTTCCCCCTACTTAATGGGGCGTCGCAGGATCGCTTACGCATTCAACTACGACGCCCCGACGGCAGGTCTGCCGAAGCAGACCACCACAACCATGGGGTTGCTCCACAGTCCACTCTGCTATCAGAGAAGTACCAGGAGCAACCCGCATGGTACACCGCCCCCCGAAGAGGGCCACCTCCCACCGCCCACCGAAATGGGCAACCTCCCTGTGCGTTTCTTAGCTTCGAGCCCGGTTGGATTGCCGGGCACTACTGAGCCCCCCCACCACGACAAGGTGAACGCACGTTGGGGGGGAGACAGTATTGATACCTAGTTCAATCGTAATTTTTGTTCAAAACTCTCCCGCTTTAAAATAATATTGTATATAGAGGTCAAAGCATCCTTTACACTATAATTTTGTCGGTAACAGATGGTATAGGTGTTCAAACACAACCTCAATTTTAAGTATGGTTGCCTTTTTTTAAATGGTTTTTGTTCCTTATGTTGTATATTTCTCTACAGATTATATTAATGCACTAGCGGCTCACCCTCGCTTTGCTCGGGTTCGTCGCTATGTATGTTTTAAATAGATATAAATAGTTATTAGCCAGCGTTAGCCATATAACTTTAAATTTTTTTTCGTGAATTTTTCTGATGTTTATTATTCTATTCCGGACTAAGAGAAATCCAAAAAATCAAATATCATAAAAATTGGTCCTGCCGTTCTTGAGTTATAAATGGTGTAACACGACTTTGTTTTAGAGATTATATAGTTAAATAATTGTTCTTTCCATATATGCATATTTTACAGGTATAATTATTTACCTTTAAAAACGAAAACGTAAAAAACTGACCTTGATACAACAGGTCCTCCTAATACTTAGAATATTAAATATTAAAATATTTGAAATACATACTCGCTTTTACAAAGGTCCTGCCACGCTTTGTGATATCCCACCGGATCGTCAATTTTCGTTTGTTTCTCTAAATTAACTGCTTCAATGTAAGTCAAATTTAATTTACAACCGGCCGCTATGCATGCGTGTTGTAGCGCCTTCGTGACACTTGCATAACTGTCTTCTAATTTGGTATACTTACCAACAAGGGCTATATTCACTTCTTTTCGTAAATTATCAACTCGTTTGGCCAAATTACGCCATTTTTGCATAAACCTGACAAAAATTAACTTTTGATAACGTGAAGACATTTTAATAGCTGCCGAATTTCGTGATTTCGATTGAGTAACATAGTAAATTTTCTGATATAAACAGTTTATTTTTTTAAGAGCAAAGTGCAGACCCCCCCCCCCCCCATATCCCGGCGGATACAGGGGGGTGGGGGCTAATCTGTAGTCTATACTAATATACATTGGATATAGATTTTCGTCATCCCAATTGTTTATTTAGGTATTTGGCTAATTAGGACTTTAAAAATTATTTCATATATTGTGACTTTACAGATCTGCATAACAATAAAAGTACCCTAAGTATTAAATAGGAAGTAATATTTTTAAGTCATATAAAAGTAGCATAATAAATTTTCACTAATATTGATAAAACATTGACATTAAGTTACTATTAATGAGTTTAAAAATACGTAATAAGGAATAATCAATTAGGAAATCAGGCACTTCCTCATTCTGATATGGTCAGGTCTGTATCAATGCAAAAATGCCAAAATAACTTAGAAAAAGGTCATAATCATAAATTATACACTTTCTAGTCAAAATCTGGTAAATGACCAAAACCGGTTTACAAATTAAACTGGTTTCTGAGTCCTGCTCTAGAGACAAGAAAATATAGTTAATATTGCATGCATTGTTCTTGTTGGGATCATACGAAATAAAGTCCCAAAAAATAAAGCATGTATTAGAAAAATAATTACCTAGATGGGCGTGGCATAGCAATGTTTAGCTGGAGCCTGTCATTTAAGTACTGCACCACACCCTCGGCCTCCATCAGCAGGGGCACGTGGTACAAAGAAGTCAGATCATGGATGCATATTACCTTTAAAACAACATCTTACATTACCCAAATCTTCCTGTGTGTATTCAGCCGATTTTGTAATTTTCTAAAGTTCCACTACAAGGCACAAGCCTCCCATAAATGCAAGGGGGATCGAGCCATAGTCCACCACGTGCCAACACGGCCAAGTGCGGGTTCGCAGAATCACATAGATATCTTAGGAAAACTAGATAGGCTTCAAAGAGTATTTCAAATTTATTTTACTCGGTTTATTAAATGCAAAATTAATTTTACTACATTCATATTTATACTCATAAAATAAAATAATTAGACAGTTTGTGTATCAATGCCATCTATTGTCTTACTGATAATATTTTTACTATATGAACGGTGTTTATATTGGTATTTTAATACCAACTCAATCAAACATCTATAAAATGATGACTCACCGTCATTCACTCCTTCACTTATATTGCAATTTTATATACCTAATGTAAAGGAAAGTAAGTAAGGGAAATTAATATACTACTAATACTTACTATTTACCTTTTCACAATTAAACTGTCAAACAGATTTTGATAAAATTTTAGAAGGGGCACAAATTTTACCTTAGGAATGGAATACTTAGAGAACTTTTTATATCTGTTACAAATACCAAGCCAGTGGAGCCAAACACGAAAACTAGTATTATATAAGGAAAAGTAAATGTAGAAATCTTAAGTAATATTGGGTATACCTGTTCTGGTGCAACATGACAGAAATTTGAAATTTTCTCCTTAACATTGTGGTTAATAGGTTTCTCGGAACGACATATTATCAAGTCAGGTGATAAGCCTAATCCTCGTAATTCACGTACAGACGATTGTGTTGGCTTAGTTTTTGGTTCACCAGTAGATTTAGGCTAAAACATATTTTATAGTTTAATTGCTATATAAATTATAAAAAAATACAAAACTTGTGCAATGGACCTGTTAATTCTTATTTAAAGTGAAATATTTAACAAAATATTTATGTTGCATCAAATTATAAATAAATAAAAATATAAAAATATGTTATAAAACCACTTCATACTTTAATGGTTTAATTTTTTACTAAGAAATCAAGTAAATCTATATTTAATCTATTTTTTATATTTTTTTATTACCATTCTTATTTCCTATTCCATTACACCATAGTATTCCTAGTAAAAAACTTTATATTGACCAATGTCAAAATGGTATTATTTGTTTATACTTATGTAACATTCTTTCCACCTTTAATGGTGGTTAAGATTTTGTATCTCCTTGTACCTATTGTAACATGAGGTAATATGATTTGTAACGAGCATAATATATAAGTATAGATATTACATTAGATTATAGATCGAATATGTATTGATTCGACAGTCTCTCGCTTGGTCTCGCAAGTGCAATACGCACTTCAATAAACGCTTATTATTAAAGCCTTATTATTTTCTCCTCACGTCCGCCACATATTGGTGACCCCGACTGAAAAACAACACCTGACTGAAGATCAAATATAAGATGGCTACCAATTCTAAACCAGTCGTACAAGTGAAGGAAAATTTACGTGAAGATTCAGAACTGGCAACAATCAGCGTATCATCGCGAATACCGGAATTTTGGTGCGACCAGCCGCGATTATGGTTCGCCCAGTGTGAGGCGGTGCTAGCTTCTCAAAAATTAGGCGATGAAGCGAAGTTTAACTTGTTGCTTCCGAAATTGGGCAAGCAAGTCATCGAGCAGGTTAGCGATATTGTGCTTAATCCACCAGGAACACATAAATATGAGACCTTGAAAAATCGTTTGCTCGCTGTTTACGAAGAGTCGGAGAACCGACAGTTCCAGAAGTTGCTGGGGGAAATGGAACTTGGCGATCAGAAGCCTTCTCAGCTTCTTAGGCGAATGCGGGATTTGGCTCGTAATAAGATACCTGATGAAACGCTGTGTATCATGTGGCAAGGACATTTACCCACGTCAGTTCGAGCTGTTTTGGCAGTTAGCGAGGTAAAGGATCTAGATAACCTTGCAGCTATCGCTGACAAAATTATGGAGACCACGAGACCTTTACATGTTGCTGAAGTAAATTGTCAAGCTGAAAAATCGGATGATACATCATTTCTTATGTCGCAAATAGCCAAGTTAAGTGTGAAGGTCATGGAACTTGAGAGATCGAGACCAAGGTATCGAAGTACTCGATGTAATTGGAGGCGACGTACTACATCACGCGGACGTTCAGTATCCGAACAACGACGCCGCAGGTTCGAATCATCGAAATGGCTATGTTTCTATCATCACCGTTTCGGCATTAAAGCAAAGAAATGTGTTGAGCCATGTGCTTGGAAGGAGCAGCCGGAAAACTAGACAAGGTGCAGCCAAGGGTGGATGTCTGCACCATATCGCCGTTCCACCGTTTATGCGTAACCGACTGCAAAAGTGGTTTACGTTTTCTTGTGGACACAGGTGCAAATATTTCAGTGTTACCGTACAAAAAACGACTCTATGACAATGTAGTTAGTGATAAATATAAACTTTATGCAGCTAATGGCAGTGAAATAAAGACATATGGTGTTAAATCGTTAGTGTTAAATTTAAATTTACGCCGACCTTTTCGGTGGACTTTTGTGTTAGCGGACGTTAAACAGCCAATATTAGGCGCAGACTTTTTAACCTATCATAAGCTTATAGTAGATTTATATCGTCGTCGACTTATTGATCAAATAACAAATATAGATACTATAACATCGATAGTGCAACACGATGAGTCATCTATAACTACGTTGGATATAAATAATAAATATTACGACTTAATGTTAGAGTATCCCGATATAACGAAACCTATTTGTTTCAAAGATACACCAAGACACTCTGTTGTTCATTATATTGAGACTACAGGACCTCCTGTATTTGCGCGACCCAGACCTTTAGCTCCGGACAAATATCAGAAGGTAAAATCGGAATTTGAAATCATGCAAGACGTAGGCATATGTAGACCATCGAAGAGCTGTTGGGCAAGTCCACTCCACGTAGTCCCGAAAAAGGATGGTGGTATTAGACCATGTGGTGATTACAGGCAATTAAATGCCATCACTAAGCCTGACAGGTATCCGATTCCACGCTTACAAGATTTTACATATTTACTGTCGGGTAAAAAGATATTTTCGAAGATCGATATAACACGTGCCTATCATTTCATTCCCATCAATAGTGAAGACATAGAGAAGACAGCCATCACTACGCCATTCGGTCTTTTGAGTTCCCAAGGATGACGTTTGGGCTAAGAAATGCAGCTCAAACATTTCAGAGATTTTTAAATAACGTCGTACTTCAAAATCTTAATTTTATTTTTGTATATATCGACGATGTAATAGTAGCGTCGAAATCTGAATCCGAACATAAGGAACACCTCAGACTAGTATTTGAGCGATTTAATAAATATGGCTTAACTATTAACACTTCAAAATGCAATTTTGGGCAGAACGAAATAGAGTTTCTGGGATTCCACGTTTCGAAAGATGGTATTAAACCCTTAGAACAACGAGTTAGCTCTATAATTAATTTTCCTAGGCCTAAAACAATCGAGGAACTGAGACGTTTTTTAGGTATGATTAATTTTTACAGAAGACATCTTCCTCAAGCAGCAGAGATTCAGTCAAAATTAAATATATTTTTACATAACTCTAGAAAAAATGACAAGACAGAAGTAAGGTGGACAGATGAGTCAATTGCGGCATTTGAACAGTGTAAGGAGAGCCTAATCAGCGCCGTTACACTATCACACCCAGCTGCAGACGCGAATATAGCCCTTATGACGGATGCGTCTAAGACTTGCATTGGCGCAGTATTACAGCAACGTGAAGGCAACACATGGAAGCCTTTAGGATTTTTCTCCACTAAGCTGAGCGAAGCGCAAACGCGATATAGTGCTTTCGATAGAGAATTACTTGCTATCTATATGGCTATAAAGCATTTCAGATATTTGATTGAGGGACGCCCCTTAACAGTCTACACAGATCATAAACCACTCGTTTATGCTTTGAAAAAAAATTCTTATACAGACAGCGATACACCGCGTCGATTAAGACATTTCGATTTTATAATGCAATTTTGTTCGAATATTGAACACATTAGTGGATCTCAAAATATTGTTGCTGATACGTTATCACGAATTTCTGAAATTAACATGCCATCATACATCGACTACAATGCTCTTAGCGAAGCTCAGGAAAAAGATAAAGAATTACAAGTTTTATTAAAATCTAAAAATTTATGTTTTAAAAAGTTTCAACTTCATAACAGTCAAGAATCAATTTACTGTGAAGTTTCAAAACAATTCGCACGACCATATTTGACTAAAGAATTCCGAGTGCAGGCTTTCAACGCCGTACATGGATTGAGTCATCCGAGTATAAGATCAACTAGAAAGATGATATGCGATAAATTCTTTTGGCATTCTATGAACAAAGATGTTACTAACTGGGCTCGAGCATGTATAGATTGTCAGAAATGTAAAATACATAGGCATACAATATCACCTTTTGGTAAATTTCCCACAAGCAATCGTTTTGAACATATACATATTGATATTGTTGGTCCATTACCACTTTACAAAGGATACAGATATTTAATTACGATGTTAGACCGAGCCACGGGTTGGCCGGAAGCTTTTCCCTTAAGAGACATAACAGCTGAGGCTGTTGCAGAGAAAATATATTCAGGATGGATTTCACGTTTTGGTTGTCCTTTACGAATTACGACTGACCAAGGAAGACAGTTTGAGTCGAATCTTATCAATCAATTATCTAAGCGCCTTGGTATTATGAAAGCTCGAACAACTGCGTACCATCCACAGGCAAACGGTGCTGTCGAACGTTGGCATCGATCTCTTAAGGCATCGTTAATGACTAGAGGAAACAATAATTGGGTTCAGGAGTTACCAACTGTACTACTAGGCTTAAGAGCAAGCCTAAAAGATTGTACGCAAACCAGTGCAGCGGAGATGGTTTATGGCAGTCCAATTAAGCTACCCGGAGATTTTTTTGAGCCTACAACGCCACTAAATTCCGATAGCGAGACATTTTTAAAGCAACTGAGAGAACATATAAGTAATATTTGTTCAGTACCCAAACGAGAGAAAACACAGAAAAATATATTTGTTCACCCTGAATTGCAAAAATGCTCTCATGTATTTTTACGGTGCGATAAATTATGTAAGTCCTTAAATCCACCATATTCAGGACCGTACAAAGTATTAGACCGTAAAGAAAAACATTTTAAAATATTAATGGCAGACAAAGAATCTACTGTTTCTATTGATAGATTAAAGCCAGCATTTTTATTAAATAATAATGAAGAGTTTGATACGCGGGATAGCACTAGTATCGAAATTCCAAACAAGGAGACACATGTAAATAATAAAGTAACGCGATCCGGCCGAATCAGCAAGCCAGTAGTAAGATTCCGAGATAAATTTATTTAAAATCTGCATCTTGGTGAAGCTATACACATTCACATTCTCTAATTATATTGCCAATAATTATAATGGGTTATAATCAGAGCAAAGAAGAAAAGAAGGAAGAAGTTATAATCGCCCAAATGGGAGGAAATAATACTTCGCAAATTTCTGAGTTAAAAGTTGATATATATTTCGGCTTATTATTTTTAATAATCCTTATGGTAATCACGTTTGGAATATACAGATATTGCCGAAGGAAATTTAGAGAGACTATAAGGAAGGAAATGCAGAGCATGCCAGATTTAACTGCTGCAGTATAACGTTTTAAGTGCCAGTGTACGTCTTAGTAAAAAAGTGCAAGTGTATACTGATATGTTAAACGCATAATTTCGAGTAGTGCAGTGAATAATTATGCTGAATAGGTAAAAAAATTCATGTTCGAAAAAATAATTTGTGATAGATGTAAGGAAACTGTAATAGCATGTAATTATGATATTTTTAGGTATTAATAATATATATTTTTTTTGCAAACTATATTTTATGTTTAGAATATAATTTTATACATTTTTTTTTTTTTTGCGTTAAAATGTATTCATTTTTCTTAATAACTTTTATATATTATTTTTTACTTATTTTTTTAAAAAGGGGGGAATATTGTACCTATTGTAACATGAGGTAATATGATTTGTAACGAGCATAATATATAAGTATAGATATTACATTAGATTATAGATCGAATATGTATTGATTCGACAGTCTCTCGCTTGGTCTCGCAAGTGCAATACGCACTTCAATAAACGCTTATTATTAAAGCCTTATTATTTTCTCCTCACGTCCGCCACACTCCTTATTTATATATTATTCATTATATAAACAATACGTACCATTGGTATCAAAGATACATGAGCACAGCAAAAGTTCTCTCTTTTAACCCTAAATTGAAATTGTCTAAATGCTTCAACAAATGACATTCCTTCTATATCACCAATGGTACCACCCAACTCTACTATACAAACTCTTGGTGGAGAATTATCTGGAGTTACTGGTATATGTGCAACTCTCTGTACCCATTCTTGAATAGCATCAGTAATATGTGGGATCACTACAACAATAAAAATGCAACATGTATAATAAATACTATGAACAATATATATTTTTCTTTATTTGTACTTTGAATTAGAATAATTTTACATACCTTGTACTGTCTTACCCAGGTAGTCCCCTCGTCGCTCTCGTTCAATGACTTGTTGATATATTTTGCCTGTTGTAATATTATTATCCCTATGGAGAGTTATATCTAAAAAGCGTTCATAGTTGCCAAGATCAAGGTCTACTTCTCCGCCGTCATCAAGTACATAAACTTCACCTAGAAATTAAAAATAGACGATACATAAATAAACATATTAGTGCATTAATCGTAGGGAACGATGGAAAAATCTTACCATGTTCATATGGTGAAAACGTGCCAGCGTCTATATTAATATAAGGATCGATTTTAATTGAAGTAACATCAATTCCGCAGCTTTTGAGAATCGTGCCAAAAGAACTTGCAATGACACCTTTTCCAACGCCACTAATAACACCGCCAGTAACTAAAATGTATTTCATATCCGGCATCTTTCTTGTTTAGTTTCCTTATTATCTTGACTAAACGATTATATAAATTAATTCAAAAAATCAGAAAAGAAATACACATTTGTGGCATAACCAAAAAATACTTTAGTCTCGAATAATAACAACATGGCACATGCGTACCAGTAACCAAATAAATACCAATAGCAGCAATATACTCTATGACCAATAGGGAGCGAGAAAGATGACGATTGACAATTATGCCATCTGCTGGGAAAAAACAGAAACAAATTGATGGTAAACAGTATTAGTTTTGCATCAGCGTTTTTAATTATTTTTTGTTAATTAAAATAAGTGTTTGTGATGTCTTCATCAAAAGTATCTTGCTGTATTCGTTGAATGTTAAAATATAAAACGCAGTATAAAACTAAAACGCATAAACGCATTAATATTGAAAATAATAATAATCAGATTTCTTTATTTCAAGTGATTACAGATTGTAAAATAATATTATTTGTACTTTGAAATTTTTAAACATCTGTAGCTTTTGTTTTTTAAATTTTATTCTGTCAAAGTTCAAAATACTTTTCAAAATTTTTAAATATTACCAGATTTCTACTATTTTCAATATCATGCAGTTAATTCATAAAAATAGTTTTTAATACTTAGAATAAGTGTCACACTGTAAACATTAGAAACACTGGTTTGAGCGACAAGGAAAACTGTGCAGGTTACGACTGATAGCTTATTTTCATCGTCTGCTTCAATTACATTTAAAACATGGCCTGATTCAAATAACTTTTGGCCTTTTTTATCGTTTTGACCTCTAATCCGATCAAAATGATCGGGTTAGAGGTCAAAACTGATTCAAATCGAATTGAATTTGTTTTTTTACCGAAAAAAATTTCAGTAAAAAAACAATTATTATTATTTTTTGTATTATTTAGGCATAACTAATATTATTTATTACACTGCTTACATCAATATGTTTTACTTGTTTAACGCCAGGTGCTCTATTTTCAACAGAAGTGCTGCCCCCTATAGTTTGGGCACACTCTCTTATTCCACAGATAACCTATATACACTACTAGTAACCTTTATTTTTCATCCATGCTAGTAACACTAGATAATAAGTTAGTAGCAACTAGTTTTATTTGTCATCCATGGTTAGTAGATACATATAGGACATTTTGACAATTTATAAACTGACATTTAATAAGGAAAACTAATGTGGGCCCACCTTCGATCAACAATACTACAAGATAACGTGTCCCATATAAAATCAAAGCTAAATACTGTCTGCGCGAATATGTACTTATACAGCTACATTTGTATACTAATAAACCAAGACAAAGTCTTATAATAGTTTTATTTTACCTAATCAACACCTTGTAATAAACGCACAAATCTTCAAATTATGATCATACACGTTGCTTTGAGAGCTAAATCGTTATGTTTTGTTTCTGTTTGCTTCTCTGAATTTCGCCAAACATTCTTAGCGGATTTAAAATTGTTCAAAATTTCATTTTTATATTATTTCGTAGGTTAAACCTTAAAATATCTTATTGTTCGTGTTTGTGCGCTAAAGTGTGCTATTATGCTCTGTAATTGGAAAACGGGGACAGTTTAATGTATCCGTCAAGCGTAAGGATGAAATTGACATTTGACAATTGACAGTGACATTTATATTTGTGAATTTTCGTGTAGATCGGTGTTAGTTCTTTAGCGTTATTTTAAAAAAAAGTCAATATGCCTAAATATTATTGCGATTATTGTGACACATATTTAACCCATGACTCTCCTAGTGTGAGAAAGACTCATTGTACTGGAAGAAAACATAAAGACAATGTTAAATTTTACTATCAAAAATGGATGGAGGAACAAGCTCAGCATCTCATTGATGCCACAACGGCCGCATTTAAAGCTGGTAAAATTGCACAAAATCCATTCGGAAATAAAGGAGCAGCAATACCACCTCCATGGGATCCCTCTGTAATGGGCCCAGGTGGGCCAAGACCACCCGTTCCTACTCCTGGTGGACCACCTGGCATGATCCCACCACCGTCGATGGGTCCTGGGGGACCTATGGCTCCACCTATGATGATGGGACCGCATGGACCAATGCCTCCTATGATGGGAATGAGACCACCAATGATGGGCCCATTGATGGGTCCAATGGGACCTATGGGTCCCATGGGTCAAATGCGACCACCCTTAATGAACGGACCTCCTATGAATAAATAGTAGTAGTGTACATTTTTACAGTGAATAAGTAAAATAAGTGACTGATACATAAGTATAGGTTAAATAATTTTATATGAATGTGAAGTGCATTTTGTCAAATTAATAAAAATGTAAATAATATCTAGATTGTTTCATTTATTTATATTAAAATAAAAAATAGATATAATTAAAAGTTATGATATTTAAAGGGGATAGATTACAGAACATTGCCAACCTACAGTCACTTAATAAATTATCAGTATGGTGCTCTAAAGTGACATATTTCTGAGATATAAGATAGACATACAAGGTAAAAATTGTGACTTGATTATAATCATTAAAAATAATTATGTGATAATATAGTTTTAATATAAATAATTTTTGTATTAAAATCAAATCGGTATCATAGGGTGCTGAAAAAAAAATGGCTTGTGCCAGCTTCTATAGATATATGTTCAAACCCCTGTAAATGAAACGGTAAGACGGTTAAAGACAGGGTCAGAACTAGAAGTGTAGGGGGCCGGGGGACAATCAATGAGTGGAGGCCCTTAATAATATTTCATAAGAATTAGTTGTTTTTCCTCAAATTAATGGAACACCTACTTATTAAATTTAACACCTACTTTCTTCTGTAAGAAACCCAGGACTGCAGTCCTTTTAGGCCTAGTCTATGTGATTACAAATCAGGGCAAGAATGTTTGCATGTATATTGCCAATAGGATGCCAAAATATTTGTTGTTTTGGCTTTTTTATATTGCAAACACTTTATCTTTATGGGTTTATGGACCAGACATAAGATATAAGACATAGGGGTTTTGAAGGGTTTTAAAGGTTTTCTAGTTTTACCAAAGGGCAGCTTTTCTCATCACTTGCAAAAAAGTAAATTTATCAATTGTTATTTCAACATTATATATTTTTTTATTTACTCATGTATATTTTACCTATATTCTTTTAGGCATTAAAAACTACAAAGTAACTGTACAGTGATATGAAAAAAACTGTATAAAGAGTAGGTTTCATACAATCTTTCATCCCCTATTATACCCCCATATAGGATGAATTTCGAAAAATGCTAAAACACGTGTTTATTTAACTGTATTGAAGAGCATTAATATCCAGTTTTAAGGAATTCTGATCATAAATATTTTTTTTGGGTTTAATATAACGTATTTTCCGGTGAGAATGAGATGATCTCCCGAAATAAAAAGTAGCCTATGTCACTTTCCAGCTCTCCAACTATCTTTACACCAAAAAGCAAGCCTCCATTTCGATGTGAAAGAAAGACAAACAAACACACTTTCACATTTATAATATAAGGTATTGGATAGTATGGATACTACAGTTTTGGACTGGCTTTTGGCCGCGACTCCACTTGTGTTGTTTATTTATATATAATTGCTATGGAAAGCATAGCAGCGAGTATACTACTTAGCAATTGTAGCGTAAAAATAAAAAAAAATCTTCAAGCCATTTTAAGTTGCGTGTAAACAAACAGACGGACACAAAAATTTTAATAATTATAAATTAAGTACCTTATATGATTTACGTTAGTACGTAAGAGTACCTGCATAGTAAGCGCATCGTACAGTTAATAAATGAAAACAAATTGAAGTTACTTTATAGTAACACTAGTGACTCACCCTCGCTTCGCTCGGGTTCGTCCCTGGCATGCTTCCCAATACAAACTTTCATCCCCATTTTGACCCCCTTAAGGGATGATTTCCGGGATAAAAAGTATCCTATGTCCTTCCCAGGGTCTCAAACTATCTTCTTACAAAATTTCATCTAAATCGGTTCAGTAGGTAAATCTAGAGATTACCCTCTACAACCTCACAAACTTTACCTCTTTACAATATTAGTATATAAGTATAGATTACTATCCAATAATGGGATTAGAGTTCAGGTACGGTGTTGAGCTTCGATAAAGTCACTACAAGATTCTGGATAAGTTATCCACCCATATGCATACCCTAAAAACTTGTTATAATACAATGACCTCACGGACGGAATGCCTGATAGAGTCTTTACGTTATTTATTATTTATTTTCGTGTTGTTAAAAAAAGGTAATTGCATAGACTAATATTTTTCTAAATAAACGGAATAAAATAGCAAGTAGGTAGCAGCAATAGGATATTTATTTCTTGGTAGATCTAGAAATCATTTTATTTTATGGATGTAGCAAAAATGTATTACGGAATTAGGTTAATTTAATTACAGCTAACGTATTTGTTCAATTTCTACCTGTGAAGATCCTGAATGTGGTGTAGATGTAGGGGGTGCTATTTCTGGCCGATTAGAAAATATAATTCCCGTGAGATCTACAAGCAGTAGTAATGCACATATCATTGGTAGTACTCCATCTAGTACAAGCGCTCCATTTTGCTTGGCTAATAAAGTAATGGTTTTTAATTCGGTGAAGACGATAAAAGCTAGACACATTTCCACAGAGCAGCACGCAACGAGGGCATAAATCTGAAGAAAGCAAGAGGCATAATGACAACGTATAGCTCCAATCACAAAGATGCCTATAAAAACATAAGTCGTAAATATTGCTGTTGGTCCAATTAAGGCATGAGATATTCCTAATGTCAGTGTGGCTCGTTCATTTATCAGATTTGCTGTATTTACTACCAAAATAAGAACTCGTAGCTTTATTGAGCAGTCTTTAGCGCTCATTGAACTAGTAGAACTTACAATTGAATCACACTTCATGCATAAGTATTACTTATCATAAGTTTTTTTAGGATGAGATCCTTCCTGTAAGTAAACATACGCCCAAAGAGTAAAGTAATTATTATACCAAAGGAACATAGGTACGTCACAGCCTTTAAGGTGTCACTATATTAGACTTATAGTGTCAGCGAATAATTGTGTAAAAAGTTTTAATTGACTTTAAATTACAGAAGCAAATGTTTTCAATTAATATTAATGAAATCTTTTTAGGGCATCCTATTATTTTACTAAGTACTTGGACAATTCAGAATTGTCCTACAATTGTAGCTATACTAATTTAGTACCTAGTTTTCCAAATATATCCTGTAACTAAATAATGTTGGTCATGTACAGAATCAGATATCGATATAGCTCATAGAATAAGCAAGCTGAAGTGGCAGAGGGCTGGTTTATGGTTACATTTGGTATAGAATGGATGCCCAACGGAGTAGAGGGTGCCGGCATACAAAGTAGCACGCTCAATCACGCTGTATCAACGATTTATTTTAATTACATATATTTTAAGTTATAAATTTGTAAGAATGTACGTTTGTTACTCTTTCACACAAAAACGACTGAACCGATTTTGATGTAGTTTTACAGTAATATAACTTATACATAGACTATAATTTATAAAGATATACATAATTGAACTACGCCCATTATATTTAAACGATATATCTATCTATACTTATTATAAAAATAAGTCCCCCGGCCGCGTCTTTCTGTCCTCCTGTCTGTCCTCCTGTCTGTCTGTACGCGATAAACTCGAAAACTACTGAACGGATTTTTATACGGTTTTCAACAATAGAAAGAGTAATTCTTGAGGAAGGTTTAGGTATATAATTTATTATGCTTTTATGTAAATTAGCTGAAATACGGCGACAAATGTTGAAGAGGTCGCAAAAAATCTCGCCAAATGGGAACTTTCCACGCGAACGCCGCGTAAACTAGCAAAGATACAGTTAAGTAATGTACTAGAGAATTCAAAATCTATAAAAATGCTACAAAAAAGTCCGCGATAGCATATCTCTATCTCTTACGGTTGACTTACAATAACCACTTTTATGTTAACATTTTTAATTAAAAACATTACGTTATTTTCAAAGTTATTTTCTTTAGTTCGGTATTAATCCTTATCCAAATGAATATTTTAGTTAGCTTAGTCATTTAATGCAGATTAAAATTGCTCTTTACACTAAATCAATCAGATGAATAGTTTTTGAGATATCGTTGTTAGAAGTAATTAGTAGCGAAACATTTTTAATGCTTGGCGAGCATTGAGATGCCTACGGCGAGTCCATCCCCTCTGCCCCGCATCGCTCGACCGCCTGCTCAAGCTATATAAACCGGGCGATGTAGCGCGCGATCCTAGGATACTTTTTACCGCGGGAAAATATCTTATTTCTGAGGAAAAATACAAAAACTGCAATGTAAGAGTATACTAATATGTAACACCTAAGAATTTAGTTTTTGGTCATCTGAACGCGGGCGGAGCCGCGGGCAATGCTAGTTTCCATATAAAGCTGTGCATACTTAAAAATTAAATTTATAAAAATAGCGAACTATTATGTTAAATTCATATTTTATATAAATTTAGTAAGCCATTAAAATAAATAAATATGTATTTGAAATCGGTTTTATCACTATGCCCATGTAAATTGACCTGTGGGGGCCTTTAACGTAATAACATTTTTAGTATGTAGCCTGTAGGTAATACCGTCCGTCGCATGAGTCGAATCTGATATTAAATATTTTTTGGAAAATCTTATTGAATTAGTCATTAATATCGATACAGAGGCCGGATCTATAGTTTTTAGAATTTTTGTCTGTCTGTCTGTGACCGCATCTGCATCGCGAGAAAACCGGACAGATTTTGACGAAATTTAGGTACTATGATGATAGCTGGTAATCCGGGTCAACATATAGGATACTTTTTATTGCGTTAAAATATCTCATCTCTGAGAAATTTATATTTTTATTTATGGGACTAAGGGGGCAAACGGGCAGGAGGCTCACCTGATGGAAAGTTATCACCGCCGCCCATGGACATCTGCAACACCACAGGGCTTGCAGATGCGTTGCCGGCCTTTAAGGAAGAATACGCTCTCTTCTTGAAGGTGGCAAGGTCGTAGCGGTTCCGTAACGGAAAGACCGCCGGCGATAGCTGGTTCCACAGAGTGGTTGTGCGGGGCAGAAAATGCCTTAGAAATCGCACTGTTGTGGAACGCTGGACATCGAGGTGGTGTGGATGGAATTTAATATTTTGGAGCGATGTCCGATGATGAAATTCAGCAGCCGGGATCAGTCCGAACAATTAAGCGAGGGTAAGTCGTTAGTTAAAAGATAAAAGGTGGCGCTACCCAATAACTTTAAAAGAAAAAACACTTCACACGGGGTAAAAAAAATATTTTATAGTATTTATTTTCGCATTGATTTTATCCAATTATTTCGCAAATAATAATGGTATGTAAATGTTGTTCTTGTTCACTGGACCATGATATACAGAAAAAATAATACAAATACTTTGTTATTGTTCAAAACGTTTAATTAAATTTTTTAATAACTTAAAAACCCAAAAATCAAAACTACTAAGTGTATACAATAAATACTTACATATTATTTGTAACTACGCTTATCTTAATTTTTAAAACTAAGATTGGCCCCAAAAGAGCTATTAAAATGAATACAAAATAAATGTAAAACAAAAACAGACCATAAGTAATTTGAACACTGGATGTATATTATTGTTGCCAAATCAATGGCACGCTAAGCAAGAAAAGACTAGATTAAAGCTTCTTTAATTTCATACCATTATTTACAAATGAACAAACGCAAAAAGCACCGGCTTTAACTCATCTTAATGTTACTAGCTATTTAGATGCTATCATAAAGCCGTTTCTAAAGTACTTGGCGAGGATTTCTCTTTTTCTGGAGATGTTTTATTTCTTAAACCTAATCCTGAATTTGAAGAATTTTTAAAGGACGATAGTGATGGTGGCGTTTCATGAGGGCTTTTAAAAAACTCAGCTCTTTTTGCTTGTGTGATTTCTGATCTAGATAAACTATGTGAATTTGAGAAATCCGAATTAATAGGAAAAACGCCGTGATGTAAGGAAGAAGTGTCCCGTTCTTCATCCAGTTTGTGCTCATATAGCGGTATGAGAGATCTTCGTGCTCCGAAATGTTGATTAGTCATAATAGGAACTGTATTCGACGGTGGGCTTTTAGGAGATATTTCGCATTTTTCTCCAGAACTGTTCGATATTTCATCTTCGTTGTTCGCTTCGGGTATAGGAGTAGAGAGTACATCAGATCTAGGACTTGCAAAACGCCATTGTGATTTAGGTGATAAAAGTATTTTAGTTGTGGTTTTGTGATCTTTCAGCCCGCTGGTTCGTCCCGGTGACAGCGGTTGATTATTTGATTTAGCAGTTTTCCTGTGATTGTATGTTTTTGGTGATCCACTTAAATCTAGAATATTAATTTGTGACCTATTTCCTGGAGGCGTCTGTGGGATTTGATTTTTTTCTTTAGAAATTTTAAGTTGTTCTACAGCAGACAGCTTGGTTGATTTATTTTGAACATTAAGCGTATTAAGCTTAACACTATGTTGTAGTAGTAATTTTTTGAAATCCAATCTAGAAGTTTGTTGTAACGGTCCATATCGGTCGGCACAAGTTTCCTGTTTTTTAACGTTTGAGACTCCTAGAGGGCTTGATGTTTGTCTATCTGGCATCATGGGCCTATTCTTACCGTCTAAATAACCGGTTTCTGGGTAGCGTTGACTTCTTTTAGAAAGCGAAGGTTCGGAAATGACTGGCGACATGTTTATTGTACTTAGCGCTGGAGATTCAGCTCTTTCAGGAGTCTCTTTAATGTTGAGTTTCTTTTTACTTTTATGAATGACGGCGTATAATTCTTCATTCGTCATGGACGATTTAACTGGGGATAAAAGCTTTGAATTTAAATTGATCATCGTTTCTTTGTTTGTTGGTGTAGATGATTTGAATGTTGCTGAGGTACGGGGATCTATTGGTGATATTCTTATAGATTCTTCGGCTTGCGGGGTGTAGTCTTGTGTCTGTGAATTGAAATGCGTAGTTGTAGGGCTATATAGAGTTTTTTCTTCTATTATTACTTGTTTATCAGTATACGTTGAGGGTGAGGCTTTAGGTAAGGTCCAAAATTTTAAGTGTATATTTTCTGTTTCATTATCATAATTTATTACTCCATGTCTGCCGCGAAGATGAGCCGTATGGTAACGATGGACTGTTGGATTGAAATGGTTTAAATCAACTGTCGGCTCTCGAACCCGAGGTTGGTGATTGGAAGGTTTGTCAGCGTTGGATAGTCGATAGTCTGAAATACATACATGGTATTGTTAATAATAATTAAAGTTATATGTAAAAATAATGGTGTTTGTTTTACTTGCTTCTTATTTTAATTATTATTAAGAGTATATGTGGGCTAGCATAACATTATCTAAACAGGCGATATAATTTATTTGCATAATATATGTATGTATATGTATGGTAGAAGCAGGCAATTTAAGTGCTTATTTCTCTTATTCCTTATTCTTTTTTCCTGTTCACCTTTTACATTTTGTAATATTGCATAAATAAAGTTAAATAATGCCCTGCCCTCTATAAAGTAAAAGGCTAACCAATACATAATATAGGTAAATCAGAATTGTCAATATCTTAAAATATAAGTGCATGCAAACAAAGCATGTACAAGCCGTTACTACTTAACTGTAAATACTTAAATTTAATATGAGATAATAAAAAAGAAATCTATAATTATATCAGATAAGTGCATGGTATTTATTCTCTATTGATTGACTATTTTAGTAGGAATTCACTAATTAAACCTTTTTTATCTGACTGCTTCTATTTTCACAGATAACAGAATAATATAATATTTGAGTGAGAATATCGTAACATATATCAAGGTTTATAAAAAAATCACAAAAATATGGTACTTGGTGTTACTTGCAACATGATATTCTATCGATTTATTTATTATTACATATAGAACACGAGCATTATATATGCTTCCAATGCCGCAATTATTAGTGAACTATATGTATGTACCGAATATATATATTTAAACTTTTTTTCATATGTGTATATTAAAGCTATATTTGATTGAGTAACGCAATTAAAATGTACCCACCGTTTAAAAGCGCGTTAAAAGCAAATATACAAATATGTATAATTAATGAATAAATTGATATAGTAAAAAGTTTGACCACTGGTTTTAGTTTGTTAGTATTTCAATAATAAGTGTACAATATACATGCAAAGAAAGATCATGCCAAAAAGCAATAATAACTTTACCTTTGAAGAACTTGGCCTTAACAAAGTCGCAACCATTGGAAGCAATCTCGACCGTTGTGCAAAGCGATGTTATGATCAGTAATTTTAATAAAAAAATAACATTAATTTACGGTCAACGGGGCTTACACCTTTGAATATTTCTGTGCCAGTATTTATTTCATTATAAATTAGTGTACTTATGGTTATGAATGAAATAAGAGATAAAATTAGGTATTATATAGACACTAGTTCGTTGAACCTTTCTTATTTTTATGCCTGTACAATTATGTATTTTTCAAACTTGTTTATTTGTTTAAATAGGAATTAAGTTCTATTGGGTGCAGGTTCTAGTATCAAAATTTAAAATTAGTGTAACTTAATGTACTTTGCTCGCAATAGAACTTCATTCGCAAACTGTTAAACGGTGCTCGGTGGTACATGAGGTGAGGTGAAAGGTGAGAGCATAGGAGTGAAATAAATGAAATAAGTGCGTTAATTGACAATATTTGTATAATATTATTTACAAACACATATGGACAAAAGAATATCACACCATGCACTTCATACAAAATTATAAACTAATCGTAAGCTGTGCACACTCAGGTGAAATAAGCCACCATGCATCCTTGTTATAATACAAAATTGCTTTTAAAATATCAAACGGAAAACATAATTCGAGCATGGAATTAAAAATCATTTTAAAACAAAATCTATCACAGAGATAAATAGCTAAGGCAAGGAAGACTACTAAATCCTAACACGGACGGATATACCTATAAGTTTCATTAAAAACTCTTAAATCATACTCTATTTTTATCTTTAAAAAATATCTAAATTCATAAAGTTAAAATATTAACAATAATTCTATCAAACATTTAATATTATAATATGTTAAAATTCACTTGTAGAATAATTTTATTTATTTACGAGATTTATTAAATAAGCGTAATAAAAAGAAGGTAACAGGTTATAATGATATTTGAATTTAATAAGTAAAATCCGTAAGATAAAACAAATACGAATAATCTTATAGCGGTCGCATCTGATGAACGATTACTAAAGAGTGGGGGATTCTCCACTTAGTCCTTAAATATACATAAATATTTTCCATTACTTAAACTAGAAGTAATCGCTTTTCAGAATGAAAACTATTGTATTGATAATAACAATAACAGATAAATATTACCAAATTTCAGTGCCATATTCTGATTCTGAGATTGATAGTATTCTAGCCCTATGCAAAGATCCGTCAAAGGGAACTGTAACTTTGCCGGGTGGCAAAGGACAGGCGGGCGGCGAGTGCAACACGCAGACGGTGTCAGGGTCAGAGTCTAGTATAGCTGATAACATATCTATAGCCCTATCCCTATTATCCGGAACTAAAGCAATCGTATGTCGCTTTGGAAAAGGAGTACTTAGAGGACTTAAAGCCAAGGCAGATAATTCTGATTCGAATTTATTGTCAACGAAACTCTCATTATCATTAATGCATTCGCATTTACTAAAATCGTCAAAAGTTTCCTTGTGACCTAACTTAGGAGACACTGTTGGTGGGTAATTGATTTGCTCGCGAAGTAAGTCTGCTGCGATTTCAGCTTGGATCATTTCAAATGAATTTACTTTTTTTGCGTTATTTGCAAAAGTATCGAACTTAAGGAGCTTTTTTATGGGCATTAATGGAGAGTTGGCTAGTTTATAACTATCGCTACGTTTAATTTTAGTATTAAGGGACTTGTTGATGCTTTCGATATGTTCTACATTTTCATCAACATTACTTTTGAACATTTTCATAACTTCTGCAACTTTATCGCCTGCCTTGTTAAAGTCCTTGCACTTTTTAAGCATAATTGACGTTTGAAAATTAGGTACGAAAGGAATTATTTCGTCGAGAGACTTATTTGAATTTTCGAAATGTGAGTCATTGATGACTTTCGAGGTTTTGGGAATATTCTTACCTGCAATATCATCTTTCGTTGGGGATAAGCTGACACCTTCGGCATCGTGAATGTTAACGTATGCACCCGTTCTCGTTATAACTTCAACTACTCTAGGTAGGTCTTGACTTGATTTAGTAACTGTTTCAGATTTTGTGCTAGTTGAAACAGGTGCGGCAGTAACAGGAGTAGCGGATATGATGGTACTAGGCTTAATGGGGAGCGTCACAAATTCCGTAGTTACGACGCCTCGAGGGTCGATTGGTGCTTTAATTATCATTTTTCCTAATTGAGGCGATGTTGGTTTGCTCGGAGGTGCGTACGGGAAGTCAGTTTCATCTGTGATTTTCACAACATCCGCGCTTTCTCGTTGGATAACGGAAGTCGTAGGACATATTTCCTGAACGAATGGGCCGGGTTCAAATGTAGTGTGAGCTCCTTTTCTTCTTTTCAACGTGTCAGATGAGTATATAACTTGGCCTTGGGAGTCTAAAGTAACCTTCGCTCCTTTTCTCTGTATATTATCCAATACGCCTGACTGTCTTTCATTGGTGCCATGTTCCAAATAATCTTTGCTTTCATTTAAGCAATTAGGTAGTTCATTTAAAGAAACGTATTCCGTTTCAGATAGTTTGCCCGACAAAACAGCTTGTAAATTCTTTTTTACGATATCATTGTTGGCGTAAGTACCGTGATTTAATGATACTTTTTGATTATTATTCTTAACATCTGCAATTGTTACATAATCGCCTGAGTCATAAAAATCTTCTAACATATCAACGTCTTTCGGAGCTGGTGATTTCTTATTAGATAGCTTATTCGGAAGCACTCCTTTAAGTCGACACATAAAATTGTTAAATGGATGTAGCGAAGCCTTTATTTGATTCTGAGTTCTACAGGTTTTTCCTGCATCGGAGGTTCTAATATCTTTGTGTCTTTCTTCATTTGGTAAATCTAGCTTTGGTCGGCTCTCTGACTTCGCTAAAGATTGATCGATTCTATCAGTGTTTTTTTTGTGTACACTCTTATTGCTAGTTACACTTTCATCGTCAGAGTTCGTAGGAGTGATGACACACATAGAAGGTATTCGGGAACTGTTTATAGTTGTTTTGTATCTTATTCTTTCTATTCGGTCAGTTCCTTCTAGATCGGATGATTCTGAATAATCTTGTTCAGAAAGACTATTTTTTCCATGAGCGCTTGAAACTGAGTCTTCTATAGGTGAGCTAGAAGTGTTATGTCCTGAGTCTGGTGAACTCGTGCCTGTACTCTTTTTAGCACTTTCGATATCAGTCTCTGCGTGTACTTCTACAACAGCAGTGATTTCTCTTTGAGTTCCAACATTCTTTGATATAGTTACTGTGGTTGAAGTATTTGTATCGGATATTGTAAAGCTTGATACTGGTTTATCTGTATATGCCCTTAAGTTATTATATCTTAAACTATTGAAAGGTGACTTTGGAAATGATGTTGCACGTTCTAAATTGGAATTAATACTTCCACGACTGCGATTTATTATTGCTAGTGAACTTTTACGTTCAGGTACAGTAGGACCAATCACCAAGGATCTATCGCTATCCGCTGCCATAAGAGTTGTGCAAACTGTACCGGCCGAGCTCGTAGTCGTGCTTGTTGAGCCTTTACCGAAAAGTTCGTATTCATTTTCCGCTGATAAACTTTGACTATTTGACGAATTTGACAAAGCAATAGTTGAGTGCAAAGGGGTGCTAGGCGAAATTTCTTCTTCCTTTAAAGTTTTAAGACCTGAGTCCATATGGAACGAAGTATAATATCCTTCTGTGTCGCAAGAAAATTCTGAACTAGTTTCTAAGTCCTCGTGTAAGTCATGAATTATATCTGGTGTAAGAGTGCCTTCACTAGTAACGCTTCCTGATCCTGAAGTATTTAGGAATCTTCGTCTACTAATGATCGAACTCGGTGGGCCGTGATGAAAATTAAGGGAATTATTAGATGTGGCAGCAGACGTTGTACTTTTAGGTGGAACAGTTGTGGTAGTAATTTCGGAACCAATACTTGTTCTCCCTGATTCCGAACTCGCAGACCAATTACCGCTGGACGAGTGTGGTTCATCTTTCCCAACACCAGATCTTCTTGACCTTCTTTGTGTTGAAGACCCACGCAATCGCACTCCAGCGCTAATTGTTGCTGTATTTTGAATACTGCTCGGAACTCCTATACTCTTTTCGGACGAAGAGTAAGAAGCGCATCTCAAATGTGTTCTTCTGTCCTCTTCATCTGGACGTTTCTTACGCATTACAACCGTCTCCTGAATTGCTTCATCGTCTAAGCGTACAGATAACTTAGATTCGTTACTTTTGTCTATTTTAGATTCTTTAAAACTGTCTCTGCTAGCACTAGGTGATCTACCAATCATTTTTAATCTGTTCTTTCCCCATTGTTTTAAACTATTAAAATGACTTTTCTTAGCATTATTATCAGTGGGACTTTTCTTAAGCAAGTCACTTGACCGGGACCGGACGACTGTATTATCTTCAATCTCTTCAGAAGCCACAGCATTTGTTGTATCACTATGATAAAACAAACCAAGCAAAGCATTAGTCACACGCTAGAGGCATATGAATCCCCGAAAAATCTCACTTAGTCTCGTAACAGTGAAATTTTTCAAAGATTTCATTAAATTTAAAGCTAATGAAAATGACACTATTAGTGTTTAAGTGCAAAAGATGTTTATAATCTTGATCTTTACTTCGTTATTAGGAAGCGTAAGTGAATAACGACAACCAGAAACAAATAAAAAATATTTTATTCACAGAAGCACGATATCATCGACAGGTTAAAATGTGCTGAATATTAAACGATTTTAAAGCCACACGATACTGTGCTTTTGGTTACTAACGTTAATTCATTTCTTGAGATTTCATTATCTATCATTCGAAAAATTTCTATCTAAGATTTATTATGGTTTAATAGATAATGTAATCTGAAGTGTACAGTGCATTCTATAAGCTTACCCAGCTATAGCCTCTCTAAGCTCTTTCTGATCAGTGCCCGAAATGGTGTTTCGTCTTTTACCCCGTGGTTTCCTCGTGCGCGTACGACGCTTCACCGTGTCCGTTTCACCACTTATTGTTTCTACGTGTAGAGATTTCCGTGAACTGCACATTCTATCGAAGAATTTGCCTGACGTATCTATAGCGACTACTTCTGGTGGAAATCTGAAAAATATAAATAGCTGTCTATGAAGTATGAATATTTGTAAATAAAACATAGTTTTAAGATAATATTTAGTCCACGTTGTTAATCTTACTAATTTGAGTAAGTAGGTAATATTATTTTGAAATTTATGAGATGTCATACTTTGGTAAAAGCTTGAAATCGATTTTCCTAAGCGCTCATTTTTTACAAAAAACTAATAATAAATAAATAACTAATATATTTTAAGCTTCTTTGTGCTGTCTTACTATTTTAATTTATTATCATATTACTTACTTAGAGGCAATAACACGTAATTGTTCCTCAGGACTTGGTAGCCGATGATCTATGGGCTCATCATCACCAGACCCACACTCGGAGAGTTCATCTGGCGTTAAAGTAACGCTGCTTGCGATTCGCATCGACGCGTCCGGCATAGCTGTCACATCTCCCACAGCTTCCTTTGACGTCCATTTCCGTAAATGTTCTACCACTGACGGCTATAATTGACAGATTAATGGGATTTAATTAAAGATATCGAATCTGTTAATTGTTTTGAACAAAACAATTCGAGACGAGATTGTAAGTTATTAATTTTGCATTTAAGATTATATCAGAGGGTAAAGTTGTAATTATTACGGTTTAAAAATAATAAATTAAAAAAATAGCTATTAATAATACGTCAAGGTCCCAATGGTCTATACTCTATAAGTGCACACAGAAGTCTACACGGTAAGAATAGGCTTATAAATAATAATAATATAATAAGAATAGGCTTGTATTTAGAATTTTAATTAGATTATAATATTTATTACTTAAACATTTTTAATTAATTATGTTTAAGATGTGCTTATAATGATCTGTTCCGCTTTTGATTGATATGGATATACATTGTGTAGTATGTATATTAATGATGATTGTTTATATATTAACTGCAATGTTAGTGTTCTCTTCATTTTATTGTAACGTCAATCTAAATTGTTATACGTTAAACCTAAATGTTAAAGGAATGATAAATTGGCTTACAATATGAGTCTCGATGTCGACGTCGACCTTTTGATGTATCCTTCTTCGTTTGGAACTTAGTACGGGTGTGCAAAGAAGATACTGGGAATGTTGAGAATCTCTTCTTAATTGGTCAAGTATTGAAGCTGAAAGTCGATCGGTTGTTGCCTTTTCGTACAGGTTTCTTAAGCTTGCGGGTCTGAAATATTGCAATATTATCTTAAGAATTATGAAAATCTTAATTTTCTAAATAAGTCCAACGTACCTTGAGGCAAATTTACAGTTCATCATTTATTTCATTAAATATAATATGTATGTTATACCTGGTGTCTGCAGTGAATAGTTCCTTTTTGAGGGGATTACTTGCCGTGTAATGAACTTTGCGCTTTGCAAAATCAGACAGGCTGCTCTCCGCTGTAACAATAAGTAAACATTTAGCTACAACCTTTATAAATATAATGGCGAAAATCGGACTACTGTTATACATAATCGCAGAAGTTGTATGAGTGTATGTATGGTTGTTATTTTTCAAGCTGAAACGACTAGACGGATTTGGATGAAATTTACTACACAGTTAGGTCATAATATCCTATCAGGAGTAGCACACAGGCTACTGTTAGGCATCCAGGGAAGCATCCTAGTGGAGCGAGGGTAAGTCGCTACTATTTCAGGTAATAATTTCATATACAGTATATATTTCAAATCTTAAATGTAATAAACGTAAAAATAGTATATAAAATAATGTATAAAAAAAATAATGTATAAAACTCGTAACACAGTATACAATTAATGATCGAAAACTACTCAATCTTGAGGTTGTCGTCGTAAATTACATTACGGGTATAGTAATGTAAATTATCTTCAGCGAGTATAAAAAAATATTAGTATATTATTTATTTCAGTAAAAAACTACAGTAGTAAATGTATTAGTTTGAAATACAAATATTAGTAATATAACATTTATTTCTCATTCAAAATTAGGATAGAAAGTCTAATTTAAATGATAGAATGAACTGTGAAAGGATAGAATAATAAAGTTGAGAATTCAATTCCTCAGTGAATGGCATTCTCGAGTGCAGAATGGCCGCAGGAAACTAGTTCCATATAAAACAGATAGTGAGATTGAATAATATTGGACCGCAATAAGAAATGCGCAAGTGGATCCCATTGTCAGAGACGGCCTTGGTTCCCTACGGACCAGGCCGATGCACGCATCGTCGTGGGTGGGTTTCATACCAAATAGATATCAAAGGCTATATAAAATCGAAATTCAAGATTCAATCTAAAATTCTAGTGCAATATGCAATATAATATTTGAAAAATGAAATTTTATAAATTGTCTCAAAATACTAAGGATTTATCGTTATCTCGATAACTTCATTAATCTGAATTTTGACAGTTAAATTGTTGCTGTGTGTTTAATATTATAATTTCTTTCAGTATTTTTAAAAGGAATTCAATTTTAATCTGATGCAATGTAGATAGAATTCATAGGAACGTTTTCGATGCAGTAAATACCAATGTGCCTCTCACTCAAGGACACTCTTTAAAAAGCGTCATAAGTAGGTATATTATATGTAACATAATATATCTATTATTATTTATCTTAATTAAAAAACTTGATCCAACCAAAAATTTAACTTTATTGTTTCGTTTTGTTAGTCCTATTTCATGAAAAGTTAGGAATTATTTTTTAAGCGTGTGGGTAAATAATATGAATATCAACATTTATAATTTGTGAACAAATGTATTTTTTGCAATAAGATACATTTGAAATAAACTGTCATACATAAAATATATAATCATATTTATTGTTTTACAAACAGAAATAAGAGTAAATTAATTGCCATACTTCACTGTGTGCAAAGGCTAAAGTGAAACAAAAATAACACCTGATACAGATATTGCAACTTGTATTCACAGCCGTTGGCTAGGTTACATGTGGTCACGACTTTAGGAAGGTATAGATGTACAATGTACATATATGCTTTACTATTTTAACCGGTTTTCTATACTACGATAAACAAAATAGATTGATCTACCTAGTCAGTAATTGTGTTAGAAACCAATCGAGACATTTTGTTTGCCTTTATAACTTTGAAAGTTCACGTTATTATATCGAAATTCAAGTTCTACCATTTGATAAATATTAATTCAGTACATAGGCATAACTTCAAATTCATTTAAAATATTTATTATTATTAAAGGAAACGTTACATCTTTTTTAAAACTCCAAAAAAGCTCCATAGTTCCGAATCCGAACATTTATATTGTGGACTAGCGACTTATCCTCGCTTCTCTCGGGTGCGTCCCTAGGTACGTTTTAATTTTAATATACCCTATACTATAATAATTACGATAATAACATTTTGTTCTTTATCACTTGGCATGAACGAATCGTGGCTAATTCGTTCAAGTCACTTGGAATAGATTTACGACCCTATATTTTATAGCTATTATAGCTAGTTGACCCTATAGGTTTTTTTATTTCTTTTCGTAAATATTAACGTAACGTATTCAGTGTATGCCCAAATACAATAATAAATCTATACTAATATTATAAAGAATTTGTCTGTCTGTTTGTTTGTTTGTACGCGCTAATCTCAGGAATTACTAATCCGATTTGAAAAACTCCCGTTTATTGAAGAAGGCTTATAAACTATGTATAATCATGCTACTACCCAAAGGAGCGGAACAGTAATCATAAATGTCAACAAAGGAAGAGTGCTTTTTAATATTTTAAATAGGTCAAGTACGAGTCGAATGCGCACACGAAGGGTTCCCTACTATCGTACATATACTTTTTATGAATATGACTTTTACTCTATGTATGTATGCAGTATGTTTAAATCGATGATCGATTACGAACCTTAAATTTTTTTTTCTTGTTTTTTTTTATTTGTTTTTATAGCGGCAATAGAACAGACGGACAGCAGAGGCTTAATAATAGGGTTTTGTTGGCACCCTTCGGGTGCGGAACCCTACGCATGATTTTATTATTTTTCAATATATTATATACATAGGTATATTTCTGCACATCTATCAGAAATAATGGTTTTCCAAGGTCTGAAGAAATCCAGACCTGCCTATAAAGTATAAAGATAAGTTTGATAATAAGTGGCTGCACAGGGTCATTACTCCATACAAATTTGCCCAATGCCCGTTGGCGTAAAAAGTAAGAAAAGACGAAATGAATACAATAGAAATTAATTTCTGAATGTAAAATATACTATGTACCAGTTTTTAACTTTCTTAACACAATTTACTCAGTATATCTGATTAAATTTCAATCTAACAGGCTTCTTGAGTGGCATTACATTTACCTAGTACGGGATTATTTTAGCTTGGTTAGGCTGGTATTGACTTAGGTAGGTATAAATAGGCAGAAGCCAAGATACACATTATCATATTACATAGATCAATTAAGTGATGTATATTTTGTAAAAGTAACATTTGTAACAGAGCCTGAAAAGATGTTTTTAATGTATTAAAAACTATAAACATCTTTTTCTTTCGGACTATTTATTGCAAATTGCTCAAAAATGTTTGGACGGATTTCAATTCAGTGGCTAGAATATATAGACTCCAAGTTACTAGTTAGTTAGGAGTAATAGTCGTTGGTAAATTGTTAGATTAATGAAAAATAGGACCTCACTGAAATTTGGCACATTATGATTTTTTCAGAAGTTTAAATATAGTATTCTTAGTGTGAGAAAATTACTATACTACGCAGTCGTGTAGTTGAAAGCTGATATGACATCAATTAAATAATATAAGCTGTGATAATAAGATGAGATTAAAATTTCTGTGCTCAACTGGCACACTTTGAAGCCATTAACAAGAGGTTTGAATTGATTAAAGTTCTCAAGCATGTGATATCCGATTTATAAATAAGCTTTGCTATGCAGGCTTTGTCGGTGGACATTAGTTTGTTTCTTGCAAAAGGACATAACAAATGGTGAGTCATTCGTCGTCGGGTATTCCTGGATCGTCTGCGCATCATTACAAGTGCTGTCTCAGGGCTAAAATTGAGTCAAGTAGTCTATAACCGAAGTAATACTTGCTTTGTATTTAATATATTATATATTTATTTTCTTTACAGATTTATGTATGTATGTTCTTATTGTTTAGAAATCATATTGATCTTCATTATTTTTTCCGCTGTGTAAAGATATTTCATCTTGGATCGAAATACCAAACTTTTTTTAAAGGATCTAACGTAAAATTTATTTTTATGGGCTCATGATTATTTTGTGTGACGATTTGCCTCCTACGGGAATCAACCCTCTAGCGCAATAGTAGGCAAGCAAAGAAAGAGGTGTTTGCACTGGTTACCCCGCAAGGGTAACACTACTGAATATAAAGTGTATTAATTCATCAATATGTATTTTTCATAAGAATCTACTTTAAAAATTGATATTGTCACCAGAGAGGGTACAAATAACGTCATAGTTTTCAAATCCACATTTTAATCTCTTAACAAGAGAAAGATCTATAATATAAAACATTATAATTTTAGTACAGATAAGCAAAAATGAAGGTCGAATTTTCTTAGACCACTTCACCATAAAATATAAATATTATGTGTGGGTCAAGAGGATTGTTACGCATATGGTGGAATAAATGCAGTAAAATTATCTCTATTGGTACCCTTCTGAGGCCTGCTCTTTATGATATAAGGGGACCCTACAGATTATAGCGTTATTTATATAGTCAAATAGAACTGTGTGTTAAAAGGATTAAGGCTAAAAAATGTGTTAATTACTCTTTTAAATTATTCTTAATTCTAAAATAGGTTAATGTGCGTAATTTTTCTAGTAAATCAGTTTTATTGCTTGTAAAATATGTACAAATTACACTACGGCAATAAAAGCGTCGTTTTTATAGCTGCAAGGATTTAGTAAGGGACAGTATCGATGAGTTTGAAGACAGTAAATCTGTGATTGTTCACAGGCCATAGAATTGAAAATAGATACTCGAGCATTTTACAGAATCGAATAGTTGTTGCTTTGTATGGGCTGGCACCGTTTTCAAAAATATTTGATTAGGTATGTATTTAATAGGTAGGGCTTTAATTACTTAGCCAAAGCACACCGACTTCGAAAATATTTGATTAGGTATGTATAGTAAATGAAAACTACCAATCATTTTTTTTTTACTTTTTAGTGCTTTTGTTTGAAGTCGGTTTTTATTTTTTTGTTAAAAAGTTTTTATTTTTCCCTTTTTAGTGTAGACAGTAGTAGCAAAGTAAGAATTCTAACGTGTTAGGCTTGTCAAATGAAACAAAATAAGCCCAAACTCAAAGTATCTATTATTAGCCGTTGAAGAGTTTTTTAACGTTGGGAAATGCATTTACGCACGAGGTGTCGGACTCACCGGCAAGGCCAGTACTACCCACTAAAACCCAACAAAGCCTTCGCCCGTCTTAATGGGGCGTCGCAGGATCGCTTACGCATTCAACTACGACGCCCCGACGGCAGGTCTGCCGAAACAGACCACAACAACCACGGGGTTTCTCCATGGTCCACTCTGCTGTCAGAGAAGTACCAGGACCAACCCGCATGGTACACCGCCCTCTGAAGTGGGCCACCTCCCTGTGCGTTTCTTGGGCTGTATTGCCGGGCACTACTGATCCCCCCCACCACGACAAGGTGAACGCACGTTGAGGGGGTGAAGAGTTCCACCTATTCACCTTCTGGCCTTACCATCAGATCAGGTCAACAATGCCGAACCACTGTAGTATCAACGGAAATAGAAACACTTGCAAAGTTTCAAGTCAATATGACAATTAGATGTAGGTTAAATTCATCATTAGCTATTTTTCCACCCTTAGGGGTGGTTTTTTTTCCCTTTAAATGGGACCAATGTGGAAGTATACACTTTCAAACAACACAAAAATTGCCCAAATCGGTTAATAAATGACGGAGTTCTGAGGTAACAAATATAAAAAAAATACAGTCGAATTGAGGACCTTCTCCTTTTTGAAGTCGGTTGATAAAATATTAAACTATTTAAAAATTATTCCCGTGATTATGTTTCCGTCCGATGTTAAAAGCTGCTAACAGTTCCTTAGAATTTTGATAATCGGTGAATGAATTACGAAATTAAAGAAATTTGACCTGCAATAGTTCTTAAACTGCAGGTTCAAATTCAATGTAATTTGGGAATATACTAAGTTATATTACGTCAACTTAGTCACTGAAAATTCAGACCTCTTAGCTTTATCCACAACGAAATTACGGGATGGTCGAAAATGTTCTGAATGGCTTCCAGAAAAGGATGTAACTGCTGTGCCTTTTTTTGGACGACTTGGAAATCTCTTTAAACAAAAACTTTAAAGTTTGCTACGATTAACTATAATGGCAAACAACATGCGACAACAACACACAACAGGTGCGATGCGAAAGTAAATTTTGATATGAAGATAAAAGTCTTTTCGTTCAAAGCCTTATTACTTTATTCATTCTAAACATAAAGTATTATTTTTTTCTGGCTGCGATTCAGCTGCTGTGAAAATTTAAGAACAAAGCATGATATGAAGTTAACACAGTTACGTGTCCTAGTTTACTGGAGAACTGCGTATAATATTCTTCCTTTCCTCTTCGTTTAATAACAAGTGCTTTAGGTTTTAGGAAGTATAAATATTAACCTTAAAATTTTGGGTATTTACTACTCAGTACTATTTAATCCTTTAATATTAAATGATTAATTCTTTTATAGGTATATATAGGAGTACATTTATTTCGTGTATCTTTGCGTTTAACGGTTCTAACGATTTGTATCAAATTTTGTTAGAAAACTTTTGCTTTTTAAGTTTATCTATACAGGTGTTTTTTTTTTTTTTAAACTGAATTTTTATATCTATTCCGCAAAACGCCAGCGAAGCTCGATCGTCTAAGTACCTACTTTAATATGTATACATATTTTGGATGCGTAGAGCTGAAGATCGAGCTCAGTGGCGTGCCATATTAGAGGCCTATGTCCAGCAGTGGACGAAAGCAGGCTGAATATGATGATCCCCCCCAACGTGCGTTCACCTTGTCGTGGTGGGGGGGCTCAGTAGTGTACTCACGAAGCCAAGAAACGCACAGGAAGGTGGCCCGCTTCGGTGGGCGGTGGGAGGCGGCCTTCTTCGGAGGGTGGTATACCATGCGGGTTGCTCCTGGTACTTCTCTGATAGCAGAGTGGACCGTGGAGCAACCCCATGGTTGTTGTGGTCTGCTTCGGCAGACCTGCCGTCGGGGCGTCGTAGTTGAATGCGCAAGCGATCCTGCGACGCCCCATTAAGACGGGGGAAGGTTTTAGTGGGTAGTACTGGCTTCGTCGGTGAGTCCCACACTTCGTGCGTAAATGCATTTCCCAACGTTAAAAAAAAAAAAGGCTGAATATGATGATGATGATGTATAATACATTGTACAAAAGAGGTATTTTGTAAGTTACTCTAAATGTAACCTGATTGGTTATTTTTAAAGTTACATTACTTACTCACATGACGGAATGTAAATAAGTACACGTTGTGCTTATAATAAATGTTATAACACAGCAAGCATAATTCCTGTGGGGTCGATGTGAGAACGTGCGGATGTTCTTGACAACTTATATTTTATGCTCCAACAACACAGTAATGTGGCTGAAAGTAGATATTTACTTGTTAACTTTCCCAATCAAAGGAGATTAATACTCGTAAAGATTATTATCTTAACTACACGTACCGATTAGGATTTCCATCTGCGGTGGCAGTTTCCGCTTTATGCCTTGCCGTGTTTAGAGTTATATTTTACGTTTTAATTACAACACGCTAAGTTTGACCTCTATACATTATTGGTTCTTGTAAGATTCATCCGATAATTCATTCCTCATTCATTTGTGCTCTATGAATAATGAATATAACAAAAACATACTTATAATAAATAGCATGAAACTACTTATTTTAGATTAATTGCTGTATTGATTAAATTTAAAAGGCAAGAAATTAGGCCCAAACAATTAATTAGATAAAAATTGCTCTTATTAGGTACTTATATTTTAAGGGCATAGCGATATTCTTATTTATATTATAATTGTGAAAATGTTTGGTAATACAGATTCAACTATAACTAACAAAAAATAAAAACTGTGTGCAGTGGCCAGTGTCAAGTCAAGTTTAGGTCATAACGAACAGTTTCTTCTCGTTTATATCGCGACGTGTGATAAAAAGTAGAACAGTATTAATTATCCGTAAAGAGTCATATTGTTGCCTTTAAGGGATATACAGGAAACATACTCACAGGTTCTAATGCATCACATCTCTAGGTAAAATATAGCTTAGTAGAAGAAAAAGTAATAGGTTCCATTGGACTAGCAGGACTTTTGCAAGTAAGGCATAAAAATCTTAAGTATCTATACCTACTAACATCTCAGACATTATTCAGGTACGTTGTACATAAAATAAGTGCAAAGTGAAGACTTGAAGAGGTCTTATTTGTACTGTAGACTTATGACAGTGTAAACCCGCATCACATTAAGCCGACAGCTTTACGAATGGCAATAAAATTTGTGAAACAAAGGAGCGGGTTTTAGAATAGCTTCCATAAAATAAAATTTGCGGTTCCCACAGATACTTCAACTCATATAAAAATAATAAGAGTTAAATTCCTTTTAAAAGATATAATTAGGTACGTTATTATATAATATAAATTATTTAATTAATATTTATAGCGCTCTGGAACTAACTAAGACTAAGGATTATGAATATAATTATTATTTTTATAGATACTAATACTAGGTAAAACTTTCCTTCAAAATGCAGAAAATCTTATATTTATTTGGATAGTAAAACAATAATAATTAATTATTATTTATGCTAACATAAAATTTATTTTCTACAAAATAACGTAATAAATTATAATTACGCCCCAGGAAGAGGCCCCATCTCCCTAATGACTACGGCAAACATTAGGCAAATTCAAATGATGCGAACGTTAAAAAACATTACAGATAATCAGTAAGAAGAAGTACTCAATCGTATAATTTACCTACAGTTCATATTATAATATCAATATAAATTTTAATTTTTAACATTGAATTGATGACTTGTACACATTTGAGTAACTGCTAACTGTAGTAGTAATAACTTAAACTCTAGTAAATAAGTAAGGATGTTTATGCATATGGAATTAAGTTAAATGTAAAAGGGTAAAATAAAAGACGACCTATTCCAATGTCTCCTTAGAACTGACTGCTATCGTTTTCAATTGCAACACGAAATTTGTGTTAAGAATACTTATATACATTCTTATAAATATTTGTGTAGAGTAGAAGTGTTAATAACAAAGTGCTGCATTCAAGACCGCGACCGGCATACATTGTTTTAATACAGGAAGAAAGCAAAGTTAAATATATAGAAATAAGTTATAATATTTATTGCGAAATAAGATTATATTGAATTAAAGAATTATAAACAGCAAACTGTGGCGGAAGTACCGATAATATATGATCAAACGAACTTCCAAGTGAAGTTCGATCATTATTATATGAGTCGCTTCATTCGAAGATATTATTTTTACCCTGTAGTCCCCTTTCCTTGCGCTAGCAACTACGCACGTCTTTAGATAAGTTTTTTAAGTACCTACATTTTTTTTTTTTTTTTTGTGTTTACCCACGTTTTAACTATTTCAACTTCGGTTTTTGATCGTGTAGTTTAGTCATTATTTTAGAGAACTCGATTTTTTGCAAATCTCTTGAGGGCTTTTTGGGTGGGTAGGGAACAAAATATCTTCGAATGAAGCGACTCATATAATAATGATCGAACTTCACTTGGAAGTTCGTTTGATCATATATTATATTTCGTCGCTTCATTCTTCAGATATTATTTTTACCCTGTAGATTTTAAGAGTTTATATGAGATTTGCAATGTTACGTTTCAATTAAAATAACAAGGATTTTTACAAAATGAACGTTTAATCTTAAGCAAAAATAAAGTATTGATAGACTATACTATAATAACTAATTTAAATCAAATATTTTTGCATATTGATTCTGCAAATTCTGCTTCATTAATCACATTAAGTTTGTAAAATTTAGCAAAAGTTTGAGAACGACTCGTCCATCCCGCAGCTTTCCGTATGGTATCAATACATACCCCAGCGGAATTTGCAGAAGAAGTTGAAGCGTGTCGTGTACTGTGTGCACTGAATATTGAGGTATTAACACCACTTTCTGATAAAACCAATTTAATCCATCGACTTATCGTTTGAGCTGTAGCCGTCCTGTGAGGCTTTTTAATTGTCAGTATTAAATTATTTTTGTTTTTGTCTCTCAATTTCTTAGTAACATGGATATAATCTGTAAGTACGGTAGCTGGACAAATATTTTTATTCTCAATGAAAAAAGGCAAATAAAGTATGGGTTGTTCTCTTCCTGGGGCTGAAGTTTTAATAACGTCAGTTATTAAAATTTTCACTCCAGCATCTGAGGTATATATGTTACTTATCTTTATTAACGATAGAGTTTGAACTCGCTGTGCCGTACACAAAGCAAGTAGTATAACTACTTTCTTTGTTAATTGACTCAACTCAAGATCTCTATTTGGGTACCAATTAGAGATATGATTGAGTACTATCTGTGGGTCCCAAGTGTGAGTGTATTTTGGTCTACTTGGCTTGAGTTTGTAGGCTCCTTTTAGCAATCGCTTAATGCATTCATCGGACCCAATATTATTGCCCAGAAGTAAAGAGAGCGCAGATCTATGAGAATTTAGTGAACCGTACGAGGCACCTTTATTGAATTCTTCAGTTAAAAATGATATTATCTTTGCTACCGTACTGTCAAAAATATTCATGTTATTTGTTTTACAAAACTGCCACCAGAGTTTATATGATACACTGTATTGTTTCTTGGTATTATCAGAAAGTGACGCCAACATGAGATCTATAGCTTGGACTGGGATGTTACGCCGAAGGAAGGCTTCTCGGAGAGTATCGCCGCAGCCAGCATAAGATGGCTGTGTAGAGGATGGTGATAGTTCCTGAAATTGGATTGAAGTAAAAATTTACTGGGTTCAAAATATATTATTTCAGAACAGATTAATTCTCTCAATATGGGAAACCATGGTTGTGACGACCACCATGGAAACACAAATATACCACACGCTTCATCGTTTATTATTTTATTAAGACATTTTGGTATTAACGAAAATGGAGGGAAAGCATAAAAAAATTTATGTTTCCAGTTAATGGTAAATGCATCGACAAAAGATGCATCTGGATCGGGAAACCAGGCTGCATATATTTCGCATTTAGCGTTAATGCGAGAAGCGAATAAGTCAATCTCAGGTTGACCCAATTTACACAAAATAGTTTCAAAAGCTTTGTCTGATAAACTCCATTCTATATCAGGGTTAATTTTTCTGATTCTGCATCCGCTTCAATATTTTCTTTAGTATTAATATATGACGCAAATATCCATATATTTCGCTTCTCACACCACTGCCAAATTTTAAAAGTAAGGTCGTTTAAATGAGGATATTGTATTCCTCCCATTCTATTAATATAACTTAAAGCTGTATTATTATCAACTCGTAACAATATAGCACAGTCTGATAATTCTTTAGCGAAGGTTTTTAATGCTAGAAAAATAGCTAATAATTCGAGGTAATTAATATGACAATGACTTTCGGTCTCTTTCCAAGATCCATGAGCTCGTTTGCCGTTACAATAAGCTCCCCATCCTGTTTGTGATGCGTCCGAAAATATCTCTAATTTAAAATCTGGAATTTTAGTGAAGTTAGAAGTTTTAAATATATTTAGTAACCACCATTGTAAGTCATTAATTATGCATTTTTCTAGATTTATTTTGCAGTCATAATTTTGAAATTTTTTCAACAAAAGGTATTTTTGACGCTCTAGTGTTTTTGTATATAACCAACCGTACTTAACGGCGGGACATGCTGCGGTAAGTACACCAATCAAATTAGCTAATTCCCTAATTGTACAAGGGGGTAAACTTAAGAATTTTTTAACAAGCTGTGCTATAGTGTGACGTTTCTCAATAGGTAACGATATAGAAAGATTAGTGGTATTATAAATGAATCCTAAATATTTACAACTTTGTTCAGGTATTAATGAACTCTTCTTATAATTTATTACAAAACCAAGGCAAGTTAATATTCTTAAAGTCTCCTTGACGTTACTAAGGCACTCGGTATAGGTTTTTCCTATGCATAACATGTCATCAAGGTATATGATTGATTTGTAACCTTGAAGTCTAAGATAGGTCATAACTTCCTTCATAATTTTGGTAAATACCCTAGGGGCAATGGAAAGACCATAAGGCATTGCATTAAATTCGTACGTTATAATATCGGATTTATCATTTTCAAATTCAAAACGCAGGTATTTACGAAAAGATTTCATGACGGGAACTAATAAGTAAGCTTCTTTTAGATCTATAGAGGCCAAAAAACCATGTTTGGGTATAAGCTTCGACGCTGTCCTATGATCTTCCATTTTAAAATGAATTTTTTCTATAAACTTATTTAATAATTTAAGATTTAAAATAAATCTTTTTTCACCATTTGCCTTAGGTGCTAAGAATATTCGAGACATAAATTGATCTTTCACCGGTTTACAGGTGCTAATGGCACCCAGACCTAAGAGTCTGTTAATGGCGATTGTCATATCACGTCTTTCTTTGTTAGACCAACTCGTCTTGGCGAAATTATATTGGATTACATCTTTGATAAAAGGAATATCTATACCTTGGTTAATCCACCTAAGAACTGTCCTATTGTTCGTTATTTTTGTCCAGCAATTATAATAAAATTGAATTCTACCTGCATGTACCTGGGTCACTGACGTCGCGTTGAGACACGCGGCTTGTAAGTGTGACTGGTCTTCGACTGGCTGGTAGAAGTTGGAATGCGGTAGCTGGTCCGCTTGTGACCTCCTCGCCCCCCTCCTCTGTTCGGCTGGGAACGAGAAGGTCCCTGCCAGTTTCCCTGGTAGCTGGACCGGTTAGCGTTTGGTTGCGCTCTAGAATTATTGGAAGTGGAAGGCTTTGGCGGAGGCAAAGCTTTCTTAATCAGCTCACCTTGTTTGACAATAGTCTTAGAGGCTTTTATTTTTTCTGAGAGATCGCTACCGAACAGCGTATTGTCGCGTTCGGTGCGTTCTAAAAATTGTAAAAAAGATTTATCGAGGCCAGGGAGTATAAATTTGATTCTTGTCTCAGTATTTTGATGATGTAAATCAGATAAAATTCTACATCCGTCACTTATAAATTTTATAGCCTCAATTTTGCTTCCATTGTTAATAAGCAAATGCAAACCTCGGTTAATTGCAGTAATACCCACGCCCAATTGTCGTTGGGTAGCGGCCATTTTCTTATCCCGAGCTCTACCTGATTCGGGTATAGCTGCAGAAATCTCCGGATTAAGTATTGGCGCTTGAAGCCAAGTACAATTCTCTGGGATTAAATAGTTTTTCAAGAGTACCTCCCTGTTATCTTTCGACATACCTTGTTTTAACAAAGGTGACCATATTTTTACGAGGCTTTCGTGAATTTTCTCACCAAACTCTGGGGTTTCGTCCGTGATTTCCCCTAATGCTGCCAAAATACTTGGATCCAAAACGGGAACAGTTGAAGAATTCGCCACATTGTTATCGCCCGGTGAATTCATACAGACTTCAGGACCAGTAACCCCTTCATTTGGTGCTTCCATTGATGTCCCAGGCTCGGCGTCAATAACCGAGCTCATAGTTACGGGATCCCCAATTCCAATTGAATCTGGAAATATTTTTCTCTGTCATGTGGGTAGTCTTAACTTTTACTTTATAAATATAAGAACAGCATTATCTGCGATTCTAATTTATAGAAATTATAACTGTCTTATTTTAAAAACTATTGTGTTATCATCTCGGATAACCTCCCAGTACAAATTAACCTTCGTGCTACCATCACGGATAACCTCCCGGTATAAACTAACCGTCATGTTACCATCTCGGGTAACCTTTAGGCATTATTAACTTAATTAGCCTTTGTAATGCCATCTCGGACATTCTCCAGGCGTTTTTATCATAGTTTATATAATTATTACTATTTAAATACTATTAGTACCATTTATAAGGACTTAAGCACCAATTTATAGATGAAACTTGTACTTACTTGTATCTCTTGTTTCTTGTTCCGAATCCGATGAAGGCGATAGGCATCTTATCCGACGACGGCTTTTGTTTTCCAACTTTCGTAATTTGCTTTTATAATATTCAATCTTATCTTTAGTTTTACGTTTTGGCATAGTAACACTTTATACTACACGTATACGAAGTATATTGAAGACGTCCGTTCGTTGCTGCGCACGAAAAAGGAAATGGCTAAACTACACGATCAAAAACCGAAGTTGAAATAGTTAAAACGTGGGTAAACACAAAAAAAAAAAAAAAAAAATGTAGGTACTTAAAAAACTTATCTAAAGACGTGCGTAGTTGCTAGCGCAAGGAAAGGGGACTACAGGGTAAAAATAATATCTGAAGAATGAAGCGACGAAATATAATAATATCCGATGCTCGTTAACACCTACCATCTTATAAATTTTAAGGTAGAAACAATGGGTGGGCGTGGCATCTATAGGGTGTAAACTGGGGTAATTGATAAGCTTCGTTCTGTAGTCAATCTTGTATCTAAATTCTAATTGTAACTTAATTTACATTATAAGTACTAAGTCTCTAATATAACTGTAAAGTGAATTACTAAGTTTATTAACAAATTATGATAATTTAATATTTGACTACATATAATTATAAATAATGTATATATTATGTATATATAATTAACATATTAAAATTGGGGGACATAATGACAAGAATTTTAAGCGTCAATGACCAGGTGCTTCGCCGATAAAGTTAGTGGTGTGAAAATCATATGCGAACTCATAATTAATATTTCTGAGCTCTATTCGCATTACCTTAAGAGTTTATGTTATAAATTCCATATAATGACGTAAAAAGTTTTACGCTACATTGCTTTCTTAGCGGTGCGGCGCGGTATCGTGTGACGTGCCCTTATTTCGTATTACACTCGCGGCGGGTAAGGAATAATATTAAATCTGACGTATATCAGTGAAATTGGCTATATACGTATACCTATTTAAATCTATCTATCAAAAAGAGAGGAGTTGTAAGTTTAACCTGTGTATCTGTGTTTCGGTCAGTGCCATCGTAGGGACCGAAACGAATGAATCTATTTCAATTCAGTTTTTTTTTGTTTGAAAGGTAACTTCATCGGGATTGTTCTTAGCTCAATCTTTATCAAGAAAATCCATTCAATCGTTTGCAGGCTATCCAGCTCTTTTCTAGACGCTAAATGGATATGATCAATTTTCACGGATCTAATCCATTCAAACTTGTTATCCCGTTACTTTAATGACATTGTAATGATATGGTAACCTAATCCTCATGCTGCAGTGCAAGCGTCATGCTGCAGTGCAAGATACTCTTGCAGATTCCAGGTGACGCTGCGAACTCTTTACTACTAAAATACTGGCGATATATCGTGTTTAGTCTCATTGAAATGGCCTCAACGAATAGGGTATTACGTTGGGTGTTTTTTAAACTTTTATTTTAAGAGTTATATTAATTTATTATCCTAGTAAATATTTTTTTGTATTTAGTAGCGAATAATAATACTTTCATAATCATAGTCTTCAAATTTAATAGTGCACTAGCTATTTACAGTTATAAGTGTTCTATACACTTTCCACCTGTTATATTTCAACCGACACATGCAAGCAGGTGTTTTACACAACACGAAAAAAATTGTGCATGTTGCTACTATTGCATGCCGTTTAACTACTCGACATTTGCCATAATTAACGAGGATAAAAAAGATAGTCCTCTAAGGCGCAGATAAATTGTTAAAAAATATACAATTATTTTGTACAAAAATTTTCTCATTTATACGTACATTCTTCGTCGTATGTTAAGCCAATAGAAAAAGAAATATTTTAAAGGCTAGCTGTAGTTACATATTAAGAAGAATTCAGCATTGGCCAATCAACGTATCTATTAGCGAATGTAATGGTGCTGTGAGAATGATTTCAAAATTTCACACATTCAAATATTTATTTCCAACGCACTGAACTGTGTTATGGTGTTGAAGAGCAAACGAAGTTTTTGCTCACCTTTACCGTTATTAAAACGTTTTCAATTACATTTAAATTTTATGTTAGCCTACTAACCATTAATAGAAATATCTTTATTCGTAACCTACTTTTTGACGTTCTCAATGAATACAAATATTTTGTAACGTATTTATTAATAATTCATGTATGTAATATACGAACATACACATAATTGCTATTGCCTTATAATTACGTGGGCGTTATATCCTTCCTCAATAAATAGGCAATACATTTTCATATCGGACTGGTCGCGACCAGGTCTAAGGATTAGCACTTTCAAACAAACAAAACACAAATATTTGAGTACATACATTAGCAAAGATTAAAATTGTTTCCAATATTTTGTAACAGTTGTTCTTTTTTTTCTTATGTTTTTAAGGTACATATTCTATAAGCTTACAAAACTAATATTTTATTATAGTAAATAACGTTTTTGCCTATGACTATGTTTTAAGTTAGAACATTTCACTTGCCCTGTAGTAAATCGTGCAGGAAACGGATCAGGGCCAGCGCGCTGCATTGGCGCTATTTAGTGTTTAAACATGGCTCAAACGCGTTCTCTTTGAAGTACCGATGGCCGTGGTAGTTTGACTTTAGCTTAAACAATGGGTCTTCATGTATTCAACACCTTCGCTTTTTAACATCTTCCGCGGTTTGTCTGGCACATTTAGTATGTGTTAATAAGTAAATTTACTTATAATATAGAATTTTGTTATTATTTTAGAAATTTGTGAAAAACTAAAACAGAAGTAAAAAACTAAAGCAAAGTGGTATGCGTTACACATAATTAATTGCTCACCTGTCGTTGTTAAACCTGTTATCGTTAATAATTTTGTTTTTAGGTTAATAATTTACAAATTAAATGAATGCAGTATCTTAATAAGCATTTATTCAATAAGCTATCTATTAAATTTTAAATATGTAATTTATATAAGACTAAAAACATATGTGATTAAAGGGAAAACATAAGTTAATAAATTAGAGTTAAATGGAATATATGTTACATTATAAACTTATTAAATTGCAAATAACAAGTAGCTCTTCTACAGTAACTACCTGACATATGTACCCATTTAATACGCATTATTGGCTCAACAAAATGTTGTACAAACTAAAAAAAAAAAAAAAACATTCTTTATTAAACAACACAATGGTAACAAATACACACAGTCCTAACTCCTGAACTAGAAAACTGTGTTTCAGGAGCTAGTACCTTCCCATATCAGGCGTACATCTTCATTGCATGAAATTACGTTATAATAAGGTAAGTTAATGTAAACAAAAAAGGAAAAAAAGAAAAAAAAAATATTAAAAATTAAATAAATTACTTCTAACTTACAAGACACAGAGAGAAAAAAAAAGTGTGTATATGAGTGTGTGTGTGTGTGTGCGTGTATGTGTGTGTGTGTGTGTGTGTGTGTGTGTGTGTGTGTGTGCGTGTGTGTGTGTGTGTGTGTGTGTGTGTGTGTGCGTTTGTGTGAGTGGGTTTGGTTGTATACTTGTGTGTGTTATGTTACTATTACAATTTGTATATATTAGCATTTATTTTATTTATTCATTTTTTTTTATACTAGCACAAGGTTTTCAGTTTGTTCATACGTTAGATTAATTAGCCATTCTTTTAAAATTTCTTTTATTCTATAGTTGCTTAGATTTTTCACAGTATAAAGGTCATTGAATTTATTATAGATAAATGGAGCAATAGTATCATAGTGCCTTTGGGCGAAGACACTTCTTGTTCGTGGAAGCGGACAACGGTCATGTCTTTTATTATTTTTAGGTAAAAGTGGAACAGTAACCTTATGATATCTACGTATACACTGATATATAAATAAATAAATATATAAATATATACATATAAATATAAATATATACATATATATAGATGAATTAGTACCTACATCTGTAATTTAAGTAATATAAAATAAATAATATTAAAAAATTAAGTCATGAAGAAAACTGCTTAACATTTCACATCTTAAACAGAAGTTGTAGTGTAATACTGAATTTTCTAACAACATTTTTTATTGTCCCTTAAAATACTTTAGTAATTTACTCCAGTAACTAAAATTTATTTTACATTAATAATTCTCATGCGAATAACGGTTTTTATAGAAGGCAGGAAGGGTAAAGATAAAAAGATACTAAATAATTAGCACCTGCCTACAGAAAAGGAATAGAATGGGTAGCTTGCTAAGCAGCAAAATAGATAGGTCCGACAACGGTAGCTCACATTCTTACGGTCGATAGTTCCATGTACGGTGTTAAATAAATCAGTACGCAAAGGTTCAGAAGTCGTTTCACCAAATCGGGATATAGGAATGAGGAGCGATTTATTTCTTTGAAAGACATCGCAAAGGTCCCGTTCCCGTGTACGCAATAAAAGAAATATAAACAGGATTATTATAAATGATTATTATGTAAACGTATCCTGAAACACAGGTTTTTAATATAGTTCAGGCAGGTACCAAATTAAATATCGGATCTAAATTTCTTCATCATTTAACTAATTTTAATAGAGTTAATTTATGATTTAAGGTTTTTTTTTAAATTATGTACATTTGCGCATCTTGTTTATATTATGTAACTTTGTAACAAGTATATGAATGAATAATAATTATTATTATTTATTACAAGTATGTCTTATGTTTTGTATTGAACCTTTTGTGTAAATGTAACAAATTATTTTTAAGTTAAGTTATATTTCAAGAAAATTTATATTATTATACTTACTTGTAAATTGTAAAAAATAAATAAGTAAACCTCTTTAGTAGAAGGATTGTTATATAATAACATATGTCATAATTTATTTCTTTTTTTAACAAGCTTTTTTTGTAAAGCTCAAACAGGAAATATGCGTAGAAAATCAATTATCTACAATTTATTAAGTATTCGAATATGATGATGTGTAAAGGCTTACAACCTCACATTGGGAAACTATAATATACGTATGTACAATGACAAACTTGCAAAGCTTCAATTTCCACTTTGTTTTCTTTTTCAATATAAAAAAATAGGCATGTAAGGAGATAACGTAAATTCTATAATTGAGACGTTTAGTTATAACTTTAGTACTAAGAAAACTAAAAAGCTCTAACATTTCTTGATAATAAAACTTACAACTGCTCTATTAAATTTTATATTGTTGAGATCGTATAAGGCCTATCTAAGTGTAAAGTTCTCATAAAATAAGTAGGTAATTTTTATATTACTCAACCCACATCGGGTGGTATTTTTTTGTATAAAGTATGTAAGTGGTTATTAAAACATCTACGCCATTGATTTAAAAATCATCAACAATGTAACGGTCTATAAGTCTATATCTACGTGTTTTTTAAATTATCAAAAATTTAAAAGTTAAAATTTGACTAAAGTATGCATCGACAATTTCTCTCTTACAAAATTCATGTTGTTATTGTTATATTATATTAAGTAGTGTTAGGGTGTTAGTTCATCAACAAGCTTATTTATATCATGCTTAGTTTATTGCTGCTACTACTAGCGGTAGTAAACTAGGCCCAGTGATAGGTTCCCCATTAATTAACTTGGAATTTAAGAGATTACTTTGAAATTGTTATATTACTTATTTACTATACTTCCGTTATACTTTACGGCGGTTTATCTGCTTAAGAATCAACGTGTTATAATTCCCTAATTTTATCTACAAAGGTAGACGTTAAGAATAGTGTATAAAATGAGAAATTGGCACATTCATTGTTACCTCAATAACGTAACGTAAAGCAATACGAGGACTACATCACCAGGGAGTGACTTTCGAATTGTGGCATTGTCAAGATTGCCGATGCACCCTTGAGGATTATTTGCATCGTGCCAAGTCACGAAGTCGGTGGCACATATTATAAAAATATTACTTGTTTTAGCATTTCTTGCCAAAGGATTTGTGCAGATTATGGAATAAGTACTAAGTGTACAGATTTTTCAAACACTTTAAATTTTAAGTAAAAATATAATGTTATGTAAATACTAAATAATATTTGCTTCATTTTTGTCTATCGTTTGAAAGAGGAAATTGATATCAATATTATTTTCTTATTACATCACTAAGGTAACTTTATTTTTTACCTATATTTTGACAGATTTATGAAATAACTAGCACTTCCCGCGACTCCGCCCGCGTTCAGATGACCAAAAACCAAATTCTTAGGTTTTACATATTAGTATACTCTTACATTGCAGTATTTGTATTTTTTCTCAGAAATGAGACATTTTCCCGCGGTAAAGAGTATCCTACATGTTGACCAGGTTAACCAGCTATCACCATACCAAATTTCAACAAAATCCCTCCAGTGGTTTTTTTGTGATGCGGTAACAGACAGACAGACAAAAATTCTAAAAACTATAGATTCGGCCTCTGTATCGATAATAATGTTTATTTCAATAAGATTTTCTAAAAAATATTTAATGCACAGATTCGGCCTGGTTACAATTTTATTATATGTATAGAATAATCCATACTAATATTATAAAATTTTGTGAGGATGCATGGATGAATGTTTGTTACTCTTTTACACCAGAACGGCTGAACGGATCTGAATGAAATGGGCACAGTGATAGATAATAGTCTGGAATAGCACATTGGTTACTTTTTATCCCGGAAAAATGTACGGTTCCCGTAGGATAGGTTTGTTTTTGTCTAGGGACGAACCCGAAGCGAAGCGAGGGTGAGTGAGAATAATTAATATTTATGAAACTCTGCATGTAACCTATCGAATTAACGTATTCCAGACTCAGCAAGGAAAACAAAAACAAATCCAGATCCGTTCAGCGGTTCTGGCGTGAAAGAGTAACAAACATCCATACTCACAAACTTTCACATTTATAATATTACTAGTATAGAATATTAGTATAGATTAAAAAGTTAATTTCCATAAATCTGTGTATCTGTTTTGTATGATATGGACTACTTTTATATGTCAGATAAACTCCACATGGCTACATTTAAATTCCGCTCGGAATATACTTAGTAACGTTTATAATGTCCTACCTACATGATTTATGGCTGGCTGCTTTTTAATAACTTTCATATAAACAATAGAAGTAAAATGGAAATAAAATTAGTTTATGGCTTCATAGAAGATTGGTTTCTCGGCAAACCGTCTTAATTGAGGCGGAGCGGCCGATGACTTATAGTTCACGACTAGCTTTAGGCTCCCGCATTCGAATGTGTGGTCTACTTCTATATTTCGATGATTATATTATGGTATCTAAAAGCTTACGAAATGGAATATTACTTAGCGATTAGCTATTTTTATTTTGTACATTATTTTTTCCGAATAATAGAAATAAAATCAATTTTATAGAAAATTTTGTCAATTGATCAAATATCAAGATAGATGTTAAACGACTTTTTAATTGCTGCAAAACTTTGTTCGACCTAAAAAAGAGAACTCTTGACCTGAACTAAAGTAATTAAGGCACTACACCGATGAAGCGAGAGGTAGGTGACGACGAGTGTTTTGCATTTGAGGTATGTAGTTATGACATATGCTTTATGCAAAAAAATATGCTTATGGAAAATAAAAATAAATTTAACATAAAAGGTTCCACAGGATGTCTAAGCAGTATTCATACAATATACGAGTACACGTCATGTAATGTACAAAACAATAAATAGAGAAAACTGCATTTTTTTAGTTTACAAGCCGTACTTTAATCGATTTCATCTTTTTATTAGTAAAGAAGATATTTAATAATGAACATATACGTGTCGTGTTCATTCGCAAGTAAAATACGTCGATTTCATAGCCGTATGCAATATATCGTATTTGTTCGTAAAAAGTTTACAAAGGTGAGAAACAAGACGAGAATGCTTTTACGGTCAAAATCTTGGCAGACCCAGTTATATTCCTTTCACTTATTCCTTATCGTAAAGAAAAAAAAGCTTTTTCTTGTCAAGAGCTGTCGATAGGGAAACGCCATTGTTCATTCTTAGACGTGTGGATAAAGGAGCAGCACAAGGCAGCGTGGCAGTTCTCTCTACGCCTTCTTAAATGGAGGAATTCAATGCAATCGTATGGCGGTAACTATTAACAAAGCCCACAGTTTTACTACGAGTGATTTTATTTCCAACCTATTCTATACCTCTCTGCATGAATCGCATTTCTTTGTTTAAGGTTTATTTAATATATTTTACATATTTTTAATACTGATTTTTAAAATTATAATGTCATGATAAATAACTAAAATACTAATAGACATATAAATAATGTAAGTCTTTGATTTTATCTTCAATTGCCGATCGATAGAATTAATATTTGTAAAATAGATATTAGATTAATTTCATTTATTACGGTAATTTCATGTAATAATGATGATGATTGTAAATATATTTTTACCTATTATTATTATTAAACTTTTCCAACGTAGAATAATCTGCCAGAACGATGCGACACATTTTATTGGAGTCTAAATTGAAGGAAAACAGAATTGTGCTCGAAATTGAATTTCAAGTAGCACAAAGTTCCTTTCAAATATATTGCGATATGCAAGAGCAGATTTTATTTTATGGTCGATAAATCGTGTAAAGCTTAAGTTATAAAAAAACAAAATATCTTATTTTCTATGTCTATTATCATAATTTATAAATGCTGAGCATGATTTTATTAATGTATTGACATTATTAAAAAAGATAATAATTTTATCCTCAGAGACATCGGTTTAGTTGGGTTGTTTTAATGGAAAATTACATTATAATAAATAGAATAGAGTAACGTTAGTCAATAAACATTAGTTATTATCAATTGGATAGTAGGTAGGTCTTTAAAACAAGATAAGTGATCTGAAAGTTTGATCTAAGAGAGGCCATATAAGGAAATAAGCGGGATATTGTGCAACTAGTCTTTCATTGTACAGTGAAAGCGGTCAAAAGTCAAGGAGATAATTGTTTGAGCAGGAAATTAAAAGCATTACGCAACTGGGGCAATCTACCGCGTTCTCGGCTTATGACAATTGACGACAGTTGTTCAAACTTCATACGTAAGTATAACGTTCTAATTTATAAAAATATGTAGGTACATTTATTATTCATCTCATAACATAATATGTATATCTTAACATCTAAATGATGTTGCAAATGCGAATCTTGTTTAGGTTCCCAAGACGTTTTAATTGTTTCTTAATCGCGGAAGTTCTCCGATCTAAGATAGCAAAGGTGAGGCTGTAACATTTAGCGTGCGGGAAGAACTACTTGTTGCATAATATTATATTATGTAGTTTGTAATTATGCGTACTTATGTTGCGAATTGCGATACAGGAAATGAAAGATTTTAAATCTTATACAGTAGGTACCTTCAAGTTAGTTAAAACACATATTTAGTTACAAAAATGAACGAATATACATATCTTATGTTAAGTTCTCAAATATTTAAAAAATATCAACGGTGGTCAACGAAATTTTTACTTTAGCTAGAGAACTTAATAATTATTGGCACAGTATTTTGCCTATACTAGCTCATTAATTACGAAAACAGTGAATAGCGTAGGTATATGTGTACAACAAAAATTGTAAATTTTTTTCCTGTTAAATAAATATCTCCTGAATAGAAATTTATGTTGAAACACTTTAGAGTATCCTCGAGGCGGTACCCTATAACAGATTGAAACTTGATAATATAATTTATTTGGGACCACCCCAGTAGTGCCCCTAGGATGACGATTATTCAGATTTACTTCCATATGCGAGTCATAAAAATATGACAACGTACCTACACCTACATAAAGAAAAATCCTAGAATTTTTTTACGGTTGTTAACAACATATATACATAATATTACAAGCAGTACCTACCCGCGGCTTCACTCGCGCTAAAACTACAAAAAAAATCTCTATAAAGGTAGTTTCAAACAAACTTTCACGCTCTTATAGGATGAATTTCGAAAAATGCTAAAACATGTTTTCTTTAACTTTATTTAAGTAATTCTGACCAATTTTTTTTTTTGGATTGTTTTATAAAGTGTTTTCCTGTGGGAATTAGGTAAACTCCCGCGGTAAAAAGTAGCCTATGTCACTCTCCAGCCCTCCAACTATCTCCACACAAAAAATCACGCCAATCCGTCATTCCGTTTCGACGTGAAATAAGGACAAACAAACAAACACACTTTCACATTTATAATTTTAGTATGGATGTACATATTATGTACCTACCTATATGCGTCCAAGGAGAAGTTGAAAGTTAATCGAAAAGCCATGTTTGTTAGACTAAGGCAGTGAGTTCTACGCAAGTACATCAGTGATGTCTTCTTGTTTGCTTGTCTGCGAAGCGTCTAATGTCTATCTGCAACACGTGAACGTGACTCATGAGCGTAGGCGTTACAAGTGCACGCCTGCGCACACTCAGTTTCTAATAATTATATTCCATACTGCAGTCTATTTACTACACTATTAAGCTGTCTTTTAAGCAAAGTAATAGCAAAAAAATGTAATTATATGTCATATCGTGAAGCCTCCAATTTATGAAGTATTTATAGACTACCTAGCACCATAGGATTTTAAGGTTAGGTTAAACCACGTTATTTAAGATTTTCTTTTACTTCGAGTATTTTGCATATTTTTGATTTTATATTATTAGCTAATTTGATATTTGTGCCATGACTGATCAGAAGAGTAGCGTGACTAAAGCTAATAGCTGCTAAACAAGGCCACTCCAGTAACATTTGGCGTAGTTACAGCAAGGTCAATCTACTAAGTTGTATGTCTAAAAGGAAACCTGATTTAGCTCCGTCTTAAATTAGATTTTATTTCCCTCGTGCATATTTACTATTATATTAAACGTGTTATATTAAACGTGTATGTAAATATATATTTTCAAGTAAATTTTATAGAGCAGAAACATAAATCAGGAATTACAGAAGCCAACGTAGGCAATAAATTATAACCTCCTTACAATATAACGTAAATGAAAATTTATCTTCTGAATGAAACTTTCAATGTAAATCTTATGGCCTATGGAATGCAGAATATAGGAAACACTAGTAGGTAAGTTTATGCAAATCAAAAGGGTTTCATTTTGCCTTTGACTACTAAAGTTTGCTAATCCCCAACTAACCTTAGGTACTTTACTTCGTATAACTACAAAAATATAATCGTTAGTAATTACTAAAATGAGTGGATTATTATTCTTTATACAATAAAGGTTTAAAAATACCGAAATCTTGGTGGGCGAATCAGAGTCGCACTTGTCCGATTTCTTTAATATCACCTTATTTTTCACAGAAAACCACACCTTTTTACCCTTTGTATTTATGAGAAAAACCCGTAGAACATTATGATAAATAATAATTAATATATTATAGAATATTATGAGCATTGTTAGAGATACTGCTGTGAATAGTGAAATGGTCGCAAGTTATAGATTTGTAAATTTCAGCATTGTTTCAAGTTTGCTACGCATGACAAAGGAGAAACCGTCTGCGTACCTCGAGCTCTACTTGAAATATAAACGAAAATGTCATTATGATATATGATTTGGTACATAGCGCAAATAATTTCCTTAGATTAATATTAGCTTAATGCTATAGTACGTTTGTAACGTACGCATGAAAAGGAAGCGGTATGCTAACGACCAACAATTATTATAAGATAGTGATTTGCGAATAAACTGGTGAGTGTACTGTATACCACTCAAAGTAACAGCACGATGACTTAACATGTATTTCAGTAGAGTAGTCTGGACTAAATGGAATTAAAAAATTTAGCTCTATGAGAACTTGATAAGAGTATATTATTAATATCTTATAATAATATCTTTAGTTTTTATACATACGACCGTATCTAGTACTTTAGTGATTGTTTTATTAATAAATAATTTAGAAAGTTCCTCAACAATAATATAGACTTGTAGTACTAGCAGTCACGTTTACACAGTTTTAAACGTTGAGTTGTTTGCTTTTCTATAACAAAAATAAAGTACATGTTGTGGTTAGTACGTATAGTATTTCAGATTATAAGTATAAGCATTACAAGCAAGACCAAAATTGTATGAATTTCGAGAAATCTCATCCAACCGAAACTATTACGTATAAATGGGTTTTTTTCAACCAAGTTACGATAATTTCATTCCATAATTAATAACTTAAAATACTTCAACAAAACAAAATTGTAATGTCAATTAAATAACAGTTAAAAGTTCTAATAGTACAATTATATGAGAGGAATATTTTTTACTATACATAACAAACAATGTAACTGTATATAATAATGTAATTAAAATTTTATATCAGTTTTGCACTCAAAAAAAAAAGAAACCTTTTCAGTTTACATAGTTTTCTATCTATCTCCCGAGCCAGGTGTTGGTGCAGCTTTCCTTATAAGAAACTTTTATATGTACAGATATAAATAAATTAAAGGTCATTTCAAAAGTTTTTAAAATCATATAGCTATTAATACGCAGTAAAACCCTCCTCGTCAACGAGGTCATACGCCGAGGTTTAAACCTCACAGGAGGCCGCTTAAAAACATTAGTAAAAATACTACAGGCTCTCGTATCTCGACATCTATTTTAAAGACATTTTCACTAAAGAAGTTTAGGTTTTTCGGAAATAGAGTGTTAGGGGTGTGATAGAGACCTTAGCCAGAATCTTATTTAAAGAATATGTATCAAAGTTATATTAGATTGTACTCATAGATTCTAATTTAAGTTGGGGTAATAAGTATTAATTCCTTCAATATTAGGGCCAGAATATAATATTTCAATTTCTCAATCAGTCAATTATTAAATAAATAGAATAGAAGTGGGTCTGGGTACATATGCATGTTGAGCGTCAAAAATAAACGTGACCTTTATGCGTAGATTTCTTAAAACGGAAGTTAAAAATGGAGGCGGAGAGTGAATATATCCTGTGTAGTAGTTAAACACTTATTACGACTTTAGATGTTGCTGTTTACAATTGTAGATTTTTGTAATGTATAAATATGTTTTAGAAACATAAGTGTTTGTGTACCGACTGCGTTTCAACAAAATATAAATATGAGGGGATACACAATATTTAAATATGAATACAATTCCTTACAGGCACAGGTTCAAGAATTAGTTACTAATTCTTAAAATATACAAATTAAAGAATTAAGAACTCTAAGACTAAAAACTACAACATTTTTCGTGTATTTAAAACTTAAAAAATGAACAACACGGTTGAGTTCAGCTTCACAAAAACGACAGGTTCTTAAAGTTCAAGGTAGTCTATTAAGCGTAAAATAAAGATTGTTTAAAAATGTAGACCAAAAAATAATAATATACGATAATTATTACTTTTTGCAAAGAATCATTTTTAATTCATGAATTTCTATCGTCTACAGAATGTTGTAAAAAAATTGCTAATTTTTTTTAGAAAGTTATTTATGTCGCTATTAAACTATAAAGATATTTATCTCTTCGAATAAACTATAAACGATTCTTATCGCCGTGCTTAAGCCGGAGAGTGGTTATTTACGTGGCACTTCTATGCATACAAACAAACAAACGGACGCTTCCTCTATACCCTTTCCGTCTCGCCGCCACTCGTGACTGATATCGATGTAGCCTCCAGATAAACAAGTTACATTATTTAAACCTAAAATAGTTATTTATATGATTGCTCAAATAAACTGTGGGTAAGAATAGCTGGCATACTAAGGGATTAGGCGTTAATTTGTTAATTTATAAGTTTTGTATTGTAAAATGCAGCAAGTGCCTAATAATATAATTATTAATCTGCCTGTAGATTCTTATTGGAGATACATAATATGTACAAGAATTATATTTGTTCTGTCGTTAAATAGAAATCATTATTATATATTTAATACTTATCCCAAGAATTAAGATTAAATTAAATGAATATTATTTGTTTTTTTATTACGTTTAGGAAAGTAGTAAAAAAAGAAAATATATAATGTAAAGTTAATATTCATGTTTAATGTCGATAATATTGAGTGAGGAATAAGAGTGTGAAATAATTAAATTATTAGAGCTTTTAACTTCCGTCAGCTAAGAAGCGGCCGAGAGCAATTTGTTTTGCAATGGGGTCGTCATGCCTCATCAGCATAAATGAAGGGTCAGTAGATAGACCTTAATTAAACTGAGCAAAATCATTATTTTATTGAACTTACTCTATGAAGGAAAGCGACTATAACTTAGCGATTCCGAAACATTGGTATTAGAAATAAAATTGGAAGTTTTTTATTTTAGCGTAATAATTAGCTATGTTCAATGTTGTTACGCTAGGTTTAATCTGACTGCGATATATTTATGACTATATTTCTCTATTTTCTTTAACTTTACTGTACTGAATACTTTTTTATGACTTTTCATTTAACATTATCATAATCCGGATGAATATTCCTATATCAAAAGCAATTTCCAAGAAATAATAAGGAAATAATAAAAGTAATATTATTATACCTAATACCTATTGTGCTTTATTCATAAAAAATATATTTGAACATAATATATATTTTCTTTAGTTACCAATGCAGGACCCGTGTAGAAATTTAAATACTTACCTGAAACAAAATCAATCATATATAAATTTATTAAAAATGAAAGAAAACAATAAATAGGTATAAAATCACTAACGGTATCCATAGATAGAAAAATATTCAGATATAGGTATAATTTATTTAAATTTTTTTAAAATAAACTTTTAGTACACGTGTCTCATGTTGAGTCACAATATAATGTACATTGAAAAGTAAGTTTTAATCATCGATCAACGGCGCCCCATAGCACGGCGCCCGCACACCCAAGCATGAAAATGTTAGCCGTTCCAAATAGGAATTCAACGATAAGTGAATAGAGCCTAATTAAAATCAAGGGGCAGATAAACGCGGTATCAGTCACGACTCTAGGGCACTCAAATGATGGATTCACAGATGTTTATTCACATGTTGCAGGCAGATGTTTGCGTTTTGCCAACTTGATATAATAGACAGATTTATTTAAATTAATTCTTTTCACTCAATCAATTTTTAACCCTTTCCCTGCTATATCATGGATTGTAAATTGATAGTTGTATTATTCGTCAGTTGGATGCTTCTAAACTACACAGTATAATGTAGTTTATCATATCATTTATTCGCAAGTCAAATTAAAAAAAATAACTTCTTATATATATATATATATATATATATATATATATATATATATATATATATATATATAACAAAGTCGTGTTAGTTACACCATTTATAACTTAAGAACGGCTGGACCAATTTTTATGATATTAGATTTTTTGGATTTCTCTTAGTCCGGAATAGCATAATAAGTATTAAAACATCAGAAAAATTAACGATTTTTTTAAAATTTATATGGGTAATGTGGTTAATAACTATTTATATCAATTTAAAACACCTAGCGACGAACCCGAGCGAAGCGACGATGAGCCGCTAGTTTAATTATAATATTAAGTGACATGTGTGTTTTATAATACTTAATTATTATTTAAAAAATTGACAAACACATATTAATTTATAAATTAAACAGCGTAATCCAAGTGAAACGGTTCCGCCTGGACGCTTTGGGTACGGAACCCTAAAAATCAAATTGTTCAATGTTTTTTGTGGATGACCGCTAATACGCCGTTCAAGTCCAGTGATTAAATTGCATTAAAGTTAACATTACGACGACTGCGTTTCATACACTCATTACAATTTTTAACAGAAGGGGACCACTTTATAAAACAATCATTATGTCTTGACAGGTCTTTTGTACGGTTAGAGGCGGCACGTGTTCAAAGCAAAACACGATAATAAAAGAACGCGATTTAATTGCTATCAGATGAAGCAAATTATTAACAGCACTTAGTGTTTTGCATTTATATGGTCATGAACGGAAAGAAAAACTCAGTTGTTTATGATAAAGTCCCACTCTATAAATATAAAGGTAATTACTGCTTTACAATTCCCCTTTGAAGGCAGATTATATTTCCATGTTATCAGCAACAACTTCAAAGACAAGAACATTTATTTTAAAACGTAGTGAGTATTTTTCTATAAAATTTCTCTCTTCGATACTAGATTACAAGAAAATGGGAGTTTCAAATATTTACAATAGACCTTTCTAAGCAGTCTGGACTGCATAAAATGACTAAAATAATATGCAATCGCAACTTTATCGGGACCGCCCAAGTAGAACGAATGCAATATCATACATTATTAATTTTACTTAAAACTTTTTTGGTCGTACATACCTAAGAAATTTAGATTAGTTAAATTCTTCTTAATAATAGGTTTTCTAAAATTTTAATCATTTTTAAGGTTTTTTTAAATTTTATCTGTACCTAATTGTTGTTTATAATCCCTTTCGAAAATTTTACACGAGGAGAAAATTGTACCTTAGGATATACTTTATTCCGGACACGTGCCCGCCCGGCTGTTGTGGTAAAAAACGACTAAATGCAGACGGCACTAAGGCGGCTGATACGTCTATTATTATTCATATACATATTCTATCATTTATTATTTGCTTTCTATAGAGGCTGCGAACAACGGCCTTTCAAACACATGGCCCTTACATTGGGATGTTTCGATGTTACTGTTGGGTGACGTCTCTCTTACATGTTAATTTGTTTATGTATTTTTTTAAAATTATTTACAAAAAATTTAAATTATTACCAATTAACATTACTTTAAAGAGGCTTCTGGAAGTACTCACTTATTCTGCCGTTTTCGGAAAAAAATAATTGTTTTGAATCGCATATAGGACTATAACAAAGCACAGAATTAAGAATACATACTTACATTATCTATTTTTATAAATTTTAGATAATTTTCATATTCTAGATTGTCAATTTTGAAAATATTTAATTTAAGTTTAAGAAGTATAATAATTAATGATTATAGAACGTTAAACAAAAAAAATGCAGATTTACCATACGTAAGACGACCAAAAATATTTTTATTACATGAAGTAAATAGATAGACCTACATTTTGGTTGAAGTAATTCATACTTAGATTTATATGACCTAAATAACGCAAGAATACTTTATTATCGAATAAAAGGTCAAGATAACTTTACGAATTGATAAGTAAAATCGATTGGCCCGCAGACATGTTGCATTCAGTACGTTATTTCTACTATCTAAATATGTTTATTATTTTTCTTTACTATCATAAATCAACTGTTATCTGAAAGTTAAGCATGTGATAATTTTACGAATTGTCAGCCATATGTGTGCGTCATACATGAATGAAGCTCAATTGACATTGCAACATCTGGCTATTATGATTGGAAAAAACTTGTGCATTTTTGAGCGTCTGTTCTAACGTAACAATAAAAATTTTGGGCGTTCCAATTTATTTCAAAAAGTTACTTCACATTTTAAATATTGACTGTTTGTAAATAATAATCAAAGCGGTGGCATATAATCTAACCAGCGACTCACACTCGCTCTCCTCGGGTTCGTACTTACTTACGTTTTAACGTTTAGTGTAGATATCTCAAAGATGAGATATTTTTCCGCATTAAAAAATATCCTATATCTTGATCCGGAAAAGTAGCTATCATCATACCAATTTTCATCAAAATCCCTGCAGTGGTTTTTTGTGATGCGGTCACAGACAGACAGACAAAAAAATTCTAAGACCTATAGATTCGGCCTCTGTATCGATAATAATGTCTGTTTCAATAAGATTTTCCAAAAAATGGTTTATGTACAGATTCGGCTTAGTTACAATTTTTTATATGTATAGATTTGGAAAACATGATTTTTAGAATAAAAGTCAAAAAAAGGTTTCAGTTCAATGACATTTCATAATATGTAATTTGATTCGACAGAGATTTGTAGCGAAAAATCTGCCAATTTGATAGCGGGAGCAATCCACCCTAATTTGAAATGTATTTTTATTTTCTGGTTGGTTTCCGGTTTTTACTTGAATATGCGGATTTATTAAATTTTTACAGATTATAAATTATACTAAAACTATTCTAAGCATATTACCATATGAGATGGATACAAACACAAAGTCTAATAAGAAGTTGGAGAAATGTAATGATGTTTAATATTTAACCATTTCTTTTATTAGCACGATGAATATATGGTGTACTATTTTAGTAGTATGGAAGTAAGGAAGAGTTATAAGGTGTAATATCGTATTATGCTGTTTATTCTAGTATTCGCGAGGTTAATGACCGTGCTAAGATAGCTACATACATGGCGGTTGGCCAGTTGCACTGTACTGGTTGAAATTTGACGCCTGCGAGGATATTTATTAAGTAAACCACAAAAGATTAAATCTAGCTATAACTACGTTTACTTTAAGTGTTAGAGCAAACTCGGTAAGCATATTAACTATAGTAGTAAGTAATGAACTTAATTAATCTTATATTTAGGTATATTTGTTAACCCACATATATTAGAATAGGTATGTATATATTGTGGCTTTAATTCTTGACGTGTTTCATGAGCTTACATATAATATGCAACAATTGAATACAAAAATGTCACTCAAATATAATTTTACCTACTGGTAGCAATTCCATATAATATAAAAGGTATAGGTAAGGTTTAATTTTGTGTCATAAAACGTTTCTTAGTAGTTAGTAGTCATAAAATCTGAACGATTCAAGTTTCTCAACACCAGTGGTATTGTTATTTTATATTCTGAAACGTCCATCTTAAGCTGTATCATATATCACAACCTTTTCAAGGTATTTAATAATACTAGGATAAACATTGCTCTACATTTAAAACAAGAACACTGTTAATTACTTACGACTCAGCAACTATTGACTTAAATAAAAAAATATATATTAAAACATCATCAAAACTTTAACACAACAACGTTTTGAAATATTTTCATATGATGTATAATTTTCAAAGATAAGCAAGCAAATTGAATTCCTGTAATTGAATGCATTCTTCAAATACCAGATAGATAGATAAATACTTTATTTATTGTACATCACAAAGAAATATACAAAAAGAAGACATAAACAATAGATGATGCACAGGAAGCGGCTACTATATACTATGATGTTATATTATATACTAGCAGAACCCGCGGCTTCGCTTGCGCTAAAACTATAAATAATCTCTAAAAAGATAATTTCTTAAAAACTTTCATCCTCTATTTTACCCTCTTATAGGATGAATTTCGAAAAATGCTAAAACACGTATTTATTTAATTTTATTGAAGAGTATTAATACCAAGTTTCAAGTAATTCTGACTATAAATATTTTTTTGGGTTGTATTATAACGTGTTTTCCCGTGGGAATGAAATAATCTCCCGCATTAAAAAGTAGCCTATGTCACTCTCCAGCCTCCAACTATCTTCACACAAAAAATTACGCCAATTCGTCATTGCATTTCGACATGAAAGAAGGACAAACAAACAAACAAACAAAAAAACATACACACTTTCACATATTTTATAATATTAAATATGGATTTCATATATTGATATATTTACATGGTAAATCTAATATAATAACAAGTGCCTACGGATCCCTAGATATGAAGTTTGTAAAGCCTTGAAAATGTTTAGACCTTTAAAAATAAAAAATAAATATGATGAAAAAAGAAATTGTTAATATTCTATACACATTTTTTACACAGTTCCGTTTCATGAAATCGTCTCATAAATAGTATGTTATCGAGGCAAGCCTGCCTCATGTTCATGTTTAGGACACATCATTAGTAAGTGCGGACGTATTTGTATATAATGTTTATAGGTTACAGTGTAAAATAAAGTAATGAAGGGCGAGAAGTGTGTTTCCTATCACTTTACACATAGCACGGGTAATGTCATGTACCTTACCCTCGAAAAACCGGAGGTTATTTCTGTACTGTTTACGTAATAATACCGACAAATCTTATAATAATAATAAATAATTAATATTGCCTTCAATAAAAACAGAATACGTAATACATTTCAAAACTGCTAATCGGCGTTCATTGTAAATGTTGAATTAAACACTTTAGACTTTGATTTTTTACAGAAATAGCAGAAATAAATCTGTAGCGTCAAGTGGGCTGGGCCGAAAAAGTATATATTTTTCATCCATAAATTCTATTATACTCGGCACTTTGCTATTATCTATAGTTTCGGATTTTGCCGTCCATGTACCTACCTACTATTTTACATGTTTTAGGCACTCAGGAAATAAAATGACTTAACAAAGTGTAACTTTTTTAGTTTTGAACTTACTAATAGTTGATGATTAATATTTTAATGACGTCGAAAACCTTAAATGGCATAAATATGTCCCATATGTATCGATGCCATTTAATAATGCGGACCCTCCGTTGTTTAAATATAGTTAACTCACATTGGAATTTAAAAGTAAAATGTAAACCGTTGTGCTTCTTGCACAAAATTTGTATAGCGTGCTTTGACATTGCATTAAGGCCAGAGTGGTAGGTACTACAGAAATAATTGACTTTTGCTTTAGTAAGTCACAAGATATATACATATAATAAAATTGTAACTAGCTGAATTTATACATTAAATATTTTTTGTAAAATCTTATTGAAATAGACAGTATTATCGGCGCAGAGGCCGAATCTATAGTTTTTAAAAATTTTGTCTGTCTGTCTGTCTGTCTGTCTGTTACCACATCACAGAAAAACCACTGGAAGGATTTTAATGAAATTTTGTATGGTGATAGCTGGTTATCCGGGTCAACATGTACTTTTTACCGCGGGAAAGTATTTCATGTCTGAGAAAAAAATACAAAAACTATAATGAAGAGTACCTATACTAATATGTAAAACCTAAGAATTTGGTTTTTGGTCATCTGAACGCGGACGGAGTTGCTGGCAATGCTAGTCTATATATTTAAAACAAAGTCGAATTAGTTACACCGTTTATAACTGAAGAACGGCTGGACCAATTTTTATGATATTTGATTTTTGAGATTTCTCTTAGTCCGAAATAATGGACACTAGCTACAATGGACCAAAACTGGTCGACGTAGGGCCGACCTCGGCACCACACCCAACATAAATAATAATAATAATAATAGTCCGAAATAGGATTAAGTATTAAGTAAAACATCAGAAAAATTCACGAAAAAAAATTAAAAGTTATATAGGTAACGCTGGATAATAACTATTTATATCTATTTAAAACGTACCTAGCGACGAACCTGAGCGAAGCGACGTTGAGCCGCTAGTTTCAAATATTGTTAAAAAATATTAGATTTTCCCGTGGACCCGCTCTCTTAGTAGATAGGTAGCTCCATAAATTCAGGATAGAAGGTAATCTTGTATTACAAAATTCACTGAAATCAGTTAATCCATTCTAGTAGTGAAAAAGTAACCAATAGTGATGTAACGAATGTTCGATTTTTTACATTTAACGATAATTTTTTTCATTTATCATTAGTGGTTGTTTAAAATACAATTAAAATTGTCTATAAAAACAGGTATTATAATATGTAGGTACAGATATGTTTCCCACAAATAAACCCTTTATCAATTTTTATAAAAATGGGTTAGCAGAAAGTGTTACAAGTTACTTATATATTTACAATGAAGAATATACGGTGCTCGCCCACTCATCTAACTGTAACTTTGTCAATGTTATGCAATTCGAAGGAATGCGACAGGTTTCATGAATGAAGTGGATTATACTTATCTAAAAAGCTCGTACGACATATTGATAATCTAAAGAAAACATTTATATACCTACTTTTATTATTTTCTGAAAATATAAAAAATCCTTAAAACGATAGTTGTTATGTAATGTCTTTCATACTAAATAAACTTTAGTTGTTTTGCCCGTATAGTAATCAAATTCATCTCTAGCTAAAGCTAACAATATTAAGCTAGTCCAGACATAAATAGTAGCCCGAGTGTTTCTTTGCCAGCCGTCAGTTAAAAATGGCAGAAAAGCGACAGAGACAACATGAATGTGCGACCTCATGTCCATCCGAAACCATCTGTCATAAAATAATTGAACTAAAATTAGCGTAGATTGGTTATTTACTTACAAAAAAAATCATCTTTAATTATTGTACGACACAGTTTTTATGTAAAACTTTTGATGCAGCAACGTTCTGAAGTATTTTTATGTGCATAATTCTCAAAGGCAGGCAAGCAAAGTTAATTCATGTAATTGAATGCATTCGTTAAATACTATGCTATTCATATTTCAAAGGATGTATTACTAAGGCTCCATCATTTTAAAAACTACTCTTGTAGTAGCTGTACCTTTACAAAATCAGCACGATTATAGACTAGTTCTCGAAAAAAAACTACTTTTTCATTAGGAACGTGACTGTTGTAGTAAGTAAAAAAAATTGAGTCTCACTAATATTGTGGTCATTTTTTAATAAACTATATTTACATATGGACATGGTTGTATATGTTGCTATATTACTACAATAACAACATATTATAATTACAAAAGACAAAGGTAGCTAATATATTATAATACTTAATAATAATGCAGGTTTCCACTAAAAACTGAAAAAAATGGTAAAAATACAAAGAAAATTATCAAGATGTAATTATTATCTAATCACCTTTTTCAATATGTGTACCATAGATAGTCCATAGGTGTATGTTCTTGATAAGATATGTTAACCTATATTTAGTTTATAAGTACTTTTATATAAATATACCCACATTTTAGTACGTGCCAATGAAGATTTAAATAATAACCGGTCTACAAACCACTATGATGTTACAAAATATAGACGAGATGCAGTCTATTGATTGATATTCTTGTTCTGTACATTCATTCGAAGATGTCGATGTACCAACAGTAATATTTCTTTTATACTTCAGTCCATTATTCAATTTATTGCCTTTCAATATCTTGATCGATTCTTAGTTATCATCAAGTTGATTGACTGTACGTTATTTTTACTTTTACGACCGGAGCGGTGCGGCCGGAACTTTATCCTTGACATAATACCAGTAAATATTAATTATGTTAATGTGTAACCTGATCTTTAAATACTATGTATTTATGGTTTATGTTTAAATTGAACTAGATAGCAGATTAATACAATGGAAGGTACAATAATTCTTTAAGATGTTACTTAAGCTGTGGGTAAATTCTGAAGTATCCCGTAACGAAGGCCAAGGTGTCAAGTGACGTTCCCTACTGCAAAGCATAATATGGAACGCTGACTGAATGTTTGCTTTCACTGCTTGTGTGAATGCTCGAAACAGTACACCCACGTCTGTGGCCAGGATAAACACGCGATGAAATAGGTCGATTGCATACGATGAACAATAAAAACAACTGAAGGCTTAGCACTTTTTTATTCATGTTGGCGTACAGGAGATACTAATATCTAATACTATAAATCAAATCAGGATCTAAGTGGGTAAAATTACCTTAAGCTCTGGAGAATATGCGGTGAGGTACCAATATACCTAATAAAATATCTTATATTTGAATAAATATAGTATGTTTCTATTTTATTTCTCATTGAATTATTTCATATTTATAAATCGTTGGTCTATATCAAAACAAGACTATAACCATGAAAAATATAAAAAAATATATTATTTCTTCATATCAACAAGTCGACGCATGTAGTAAAGCTCGACAGGGTTGCTTATATTATTGTTAACCGCCTTGCCCACTCCCTTTCGCCCACTTTTCATTGTACGTGATCAAACCTTATTTCCATCACAATACTCGGCTTGGCTTAGCGCCATGCCCTCAATATTTACCAAAAGCACTTTTCAAAGCTGTATCAATTCTCACTATTGAAAGAATATTGCTTCATGTACCCCAATAGAAATGTCTGTAAACGCCTTATATGAAGACAAGGTACTTTCAAAATTTTCATATTCAAAAAACTCATGGGGATATATATAAATAAATCAGATCGTATAAAAACCAATCTATATAATAAACATTTTCTTTAAATCTTTATTGGTTAATTAATTTGATAAAGGAAAAGATATTATGATTATTGCTTAATGTAAAACCAACAATAAAATAATCTGTCAAAAAAAAAAGTTTAAAAGAAAAAGGGATTACGTCTACTTAAACAGTCGTTAAAATCAACCGATGCAAAAGAGAACGTATTAAAACTTAAATAACTTTTAATACCTTCTCTTATGAATCAGAGAAGCTTGAATCAATAAGTAAAAGTTAATTAAGAAGCAACAGATAGCTAAAGCGATGTTATAAAATTTGCTATTAGGTTATGAAACATTATTACTATTGGCGTTACAGTTAACAATAGATTTTTTAGAAATTTAATTAATTTCTTAGAAACCTGGAGGTGTTAATTTTACTATAAATACTAAGTATAATAGGCGAACAGGATCTATCGCAACATTCGAGGCAGCTTTTTGTATTATATTAAAAAAAACAGTAATTCTGCGCATGATATTATATTACCGGCCATAGTTTATAAACATGGCAACGTGTGAGTTGCGTTATATTTACGTATTCCGTAGTTATATACCTTTAAAATTATATCTTCAAAATTGTCTTTGTACGTACATAAATGTAGATTAATTTAGATTTTCAGGGGCCATTAACTTGCTGCATGATTCTTAAAAGTAATACATCATAAAGATTTCCTCTCTCAAGTCATTTTTCAGCGTACATCGCTAAATTAAGCATATTATGAAACGAAGTCTAATGACGGAAATATTACGTGCAAGAAACAGCGAAATATTACGAAACATATAACTAACATATTCAAATTGCATAATAATTAATATGGCATTTGATAGGTCGTACTAAATAATCACCAAATATAGTTATGAGTACAACTAATAGCTGTTATTAGATAATAATAAATGTCTTACAGATAGTAGATTAGTTTGGTTAATTTATAAAAGTTATTTGTATCTATTACAAATTCATCTATAATTTAGTTAGGTATAACCAAATCCGTTGCTTATAACATATTGAACAAATTTTAGACTTAATTAAAAGTAAAATATCTATATTTTTTAAATAACATTCCAGCTTTAGTAGTTGGCTACATTGATTTAAACATTAAAAAAATATAGCTTAGGTGCCTATCGAGTATATTAAATGTCGCAATACTTGACACGAATCAGTTATCTTCAGGCTATTTGACAGACAGACTATAACTGATAGTTGCATTCGCCTGCATATCATATCACATGTTTTAATTACACTATCAATGTACTTAACAAAAAGATATTTGGAAAGCGGAGAATACCCGTACTATTTTATATTTTTTATCATTTTTATTCTAATTTTGCCTTAATTAATAAGGTGATATAGTATACAATACCACTACCCTAATTGGACAGATTATCTAACTATGCTGTTAAAGAAAATTTGGAATATAATCCAATAAGCACTTAATTAAATCATACTTATCTGATAACTAGATAACTAACACTAGTGAGTGAATGAAAAATGAAAATATCTTGTCTTTTTCGAATGGAAATTCGGGGCCGGTTTAGGATCCATTTTCCGAACGCTAGAGTACTTACTAAAATATAGAATAAAAAAAGTAAAATGTGCAAGTTTAACTAAGCTTCGTAAAAACTATAGCGCACGCGTGTCTGGACGCGCGTCGCTCTCGGTTCAGTGGGCAGTGGCGTGGCGCAGGTGGCGGACTAACGGTCGTTCCTCACAATGAAGCCGGTTGCTTGCGGAGTTGCGGCTAGGGGACAGGGACATTTGCGACGTCTTAACGGTCTTATGGCATCTTATATTACGCTGGGGAAATAAGCTTAAATAGGTAAAGTACAGCTGAACAAACACAAGCCTTTAAATTAACTTAAGAATAAATAAAGAAAAAGGCTGCTATATCTGATTAAAACTAAGTTTATCATGTATAAAACCATATTAGGTAGTACGTTCCGAAAGTTAAAAATTGTAGAAAGTGAAATCCTTATTCACATAAATATTATGTTTTATAGGTATGTATATCAAGATCGACGGACATTGAACGTATATGTGCCTTATAGGTACATAATAAAAATCGTGATAATTACTAAAAGCCTAAATTTTAAAGTAAATTGAAGTAAACATATCAATTAATAAGGTTCTAGGAAAAAAGTTGGTAACTTTTTTGACGAGCGTTAGAGGGCTTCATATTGCATACTAAGCCAGAACTTCCATACCTTTGTAAGCCGAAGGTTTGAAATGATTAATACAGAAATGAAACAAAAAGATCGTGGCACACTTATGAGAAAATCACTATAATTAATTTGAAGAAATTAAAAAATAACATAGTAGATAGATGTAGATAGATAACCTTTAAAATGTTGTAAATATACTATATTATTCTTACTGCACGTGAATTCAATTGCCAAGAAGTCAGTGAACGTGCGATAGTATCACATCACGAAAAGTCATGACTAGCAAATTAGAATTTTGAATATTTTTAACAACATTTTATAGTACCTACTTACTTATAAAACGATAAGTTTAAATTCTTAAAAATACAACTTCAAAAGTTTATAATTATAAAAACTTTATGCATTTAAGACTTGAAATTTGCTTTTATTAATTTATCATATTACTAGCATTGCCCGCGGCTCCGCTCGCGTTCAGATGACCAAAAACCTAAATCTTAGGTTTTACATATTAGTATACTCTTACAATGCAGTTTTTGTGTTTTTGTATTTTTTCTCAGAAATGAGATATTTTCCCGCGGTAAAAAGTTGCCTATATGTTGACCCGGATAACCAGCTATCATCATACCAAATTTCATCAAAATCTGTCCAGTGGTTTTTTCGTGATGCGGTAACAGACAGACAGACAGACAGAAAGACAGACAGACAAAAATTCTAAAAACTATAGATTCGGACTCTGTATCGATAATAATGTCTATTTCAATTAGATTTCCCAAAAAATATTTAATGCACAGATTTGACTTAGTTAGAATTTTATTATATGTATAGACTAGCATTATAATTTCCGGTTTTAAATATAAACATCATAGACACTAAGTAAATTATATATAGATTACGATCGTTTGTCTTTCATATAAAAACTATCATGCAATTTTTAGACACGAAATCGACAGTAGGTAGGGTGGCTCACCCTTATGTGCGGGACTCGTTTTACGGCTTTTAATAATTTGGTGTACGTTGCACTGATTGTTAAGCTGCAGCTGCTCGTAGTATAGATTAAGTACAATAAATCAATTTTTTATAGTCTCTAAAGATACACGCACAATGCCTTAACGTTAAGGCTCATTAGTTATGTTCAAGAAAAGTTTCAATTAAGGTAAATACATTCGTTTAAAAAGAAATGTGCAATGCAAAAGTATACTTATGAGAAATAAAATAATAAATGTAGATATATAAAAATATTAAAAGACTTTGCTACAGGCTTGTAAGTTGTAACGACTTGAGATAATGCCTAACTGTTCCTAAAGAATAATCAAACGATAAGCTTTAAGATTTGAAATTTCAAATGCGTATACTAACGTACCATTAGTTTTACGATTGTATAATAAGAAATACTACAGAGATTTGCGCATTGGTTCTTGTACTAAATGGCAAGTTTCACATTATTAATAATAATTGGCCAATATGCAGTGTAGTTTAAATCGTCTGCCGAAACCAGTAACGGCGACTTGCAAGTGACAGGGTTCGTTCACCGTAGTAGTCAGACGACTACCACGAATAAATCATGTTACCTGAACTGGGAAGTGCTGACGTAACTTAATTGGCTAAGACAAATAGCTTATTTACGTGCGAAAAACATGTAATTTCTATAAATATCGCAATATTTATACACTATAACTGTTTCAACTAAAGTTCAAACTAGAAAGATAAATACAATGCCTCGTAATTCAACGTAAAGTTGTATGTTGTGTATTATAAAAGTAAATAATTTTAAGGTGCTAATATTTACAGTTATTTATGTATATACTCGTAATTCTTAGCACTGTCACTTTTATGTGATAGCGTATAGATTAGCCTCCTTATCTCAAAGTAGGCTATGATAAAATTAATAACTCATGATAACTTATGCAAGTTGAATTTGTATTGTATCATTTTATAAAACGCACTGTCGTCATACTACATACATAAATATACATTGTAGCTCTACGTACAATTCGCTATTTACGAGCGCCATTATAACGACGTGCACCGACTCTTATCTAAAACATACATTTGCAATCGGTATTTTCACCTTTATGTTGTCAACAGACCAACAATGATTCACATACGCTGTAACATTATCGTATAAAAATTAAAGTGAAATGTGATGTGCATCAGTCATGCAAACGATTATATCAGTCAGCTTTTACAATGGTATATAATAATATAAGGTTTTTTAAATTGTTTTTTACATTTTATTACTTAAATAAAAAGACAATTTAGAGTCAATTCCTACTTTTTATTATTGGAGTGGACGACACTACGCTTTTGAGGTTAATCTATCCGTTAGGCCAGAAATTACTCATGTCTAAAAAGTTTAAAGGCTATTTATATTTTAAAGAAAATTATCAGAATTCGCTTACATTAGCATAATATACATATATTTGACAGTGATAAATTCACAATATAAAAATAATTCATTGTGAACGTTTCTTAATCTTTTTTGTTTAAAAATTCAACAAGTTGTAAGATTATAACGTGGATAGGTAGACATTACTACATTTTATGCAAATGAATTACGGGTACATTACTTACAATTCTATTGGTAACATTTCTTTGTTTTTATACGACAGGATACCGTCGTGATCTAATGTATGAGAATAATATCCTGTACGTCTTTTTCAATCGGATTCCCATGTCTAATAACGTCATCGTCTCAAGGATGTCGTACAAAAAATTACAATCAAGTTCTTATAACACATTCATTAACTAATTTTGATTAATAATATCTGTTGATTTATTTTCGCTAAATGGGAAATAGTCGTAATCCATACTAATTAGTAGGTCACTATACAATTATATTCTAATTTCCATTATATATATATATTGTATTTGCACTTCGATCACTCATGGCAATATCCTACTAATATTAGTATATATGTATGGATATTTATTACTCTTTCACGCAAAAATTACTAAATGGATTTTAATGAAACTTTAGAACAATATAGCTCATACATCAGAATAACATATAGGCTACTTTTTATCCCGGAAAAATGTACGGTCCCCGTGGGATAGTTTTGTTTTTCTAGAGCCGAATCCGAGCGAAGAAAGATTAAGCCGCTAGTATATTCATAAATATGCATTGTACATAAAACCAAGTAGATTTTAATATGAACATGATTTTATTTATGTTTCAATAAAACAATAACATAAACTCTCTCCTTATGATCTCAAAATGTTTGCTCGTGCTCTATCTCACATTCCAGAGTAACATAATATACTTAAGAAACGTGATAGAAAAGATATAGACTTACGTAAGGCAATAATTTATTATGATCGTAACATGTACTAGCTAGTTCTAAAATTTCAAAATATCAATATCGCTTACCAATTCGCTATTTATGCCATAATGTTATTAAATTGTTAGTAATTTCACCAATTAACTTGATGATTGTATTTTTACTTAAGCAATGTTCATTTTTCTCGTTTGCTTGAGAATTCAATTTTTGAGGAATCAAAAGACGATTATACTATATAAAAATATTACCCAAATAAATGGAGAAATGTAAGTATCCGCTATTCAGTAATTTTTCGGAACTCTGTGTAAAATCATTAATCTATTATGTAAGAATTATTGATTGATTGTTGTCTTTTTTGATTTACGTGTAACGTACAGCACTTTTTCAAATTGTTCCTAGAAAAACCTTAAGTAGGAAGGACGGAAATAGATTCGGGAGGGTCAGGAAATAATTAATATATGCCAAGCGCAACAAACATTTTTACCTACTGGGTGTGTATTTGTGTTTAAAACTATTTTTACGTTATTCTTTATGACAAAGGCAAAATTCTGAACAATTGTGCTTATGTAATCTTTGACAGTCACACGCTGCGCGTGCACCGTTGCGCCAACCATTGTGCTTTAAAATTTGAATAGTGGAGCTTTCCTGCTTTTAATAAAAATAAATTTTGGTAAAGGACAATGGGCCATGATGGAATATCGTGATTTTATTCTGAAATACAAGAGTAATCAATTCATGAACTAGATCCACCTTTAAAATTAATTAGAAAGGCCTAAAATAAAATAAAATTTTAAATTATTGTGTCAAAAACTAAAAAATAGACGTAAGTAAATTAATTTCACGTTACCATGACAATTTAAGGAAGACAAAATGTTTTAAATGATGAAGATTGAATAAGTGGCACCCTATGACCGTATTTCCTTCCTTTCCTAACAGCGAAGTGGTGGTAAGTTCAACAAAAGACAGGACTTCCGATCAGCTGCCACGCACCCCAATTTTTATAGGGCTTCTTGTAATATTTACTAGATAGTCAATAGTCACGTTGCTGCCAAGGTGCGACATTCTGTTATTAAATATAGTTACTTTATTATACGATATTTTAATCTTATGGATAAAAAGATTAGTAATGTTTTAGTAAAATCAATGTAATTTTTACCTTTGGCGAAGAAAGCTTTTTAAGCACCTAATTGGATTGCAGATTAGGATACACCATATGGTGAAAACATGAGGGTAGCTTGAATTTATTACAGGCGAATCGCCAAATTATTGTAGCATCATAAGCGACTGTGCACACTTTAATGGATTCTTTCTGCCTTAGTAGCTTTTCATTATTATGGTATTGATATCATTAATTAATTTAAGGAATGTAGAATCAATGAAGTAATTAGCCAACATAGCTTATTTTAAATAACGAAATTATATTTTTAATATGGTTTAAGATGAACTGGGATCGATTTTGTGTTTAGTATTTATAACGAAGAAAATCGGTGTATAATAATTTTTAAGGTCATAAAGAACATAAACACTTATCATATATATTTACTTATTAAACGGTGTAGGGTTAACGTAACGTCTGTTTGTCTTCCTCAATAATATACTAATATTACATTATACATATGTTTATGACACCGTTCGTTTGACTGATCATGTTTGATCTTCAAAATCACCCATTAGCATTATTTTCTACTAGAGGGTGGGGATGGGTGGCCGTTAAGTGGCATAATTCTTGCCTTTACTTGTTAAGAAAGCACTTCAAGTTGATAGACAATCTGGATTGATGTCGAGAGAGCAAACGTTTGGGAGCCCAGGAGAAAATAATATCACTATTTCATTCATACTTCATTAACATTAAAATATTTCTATAAACGACTTTTCTATTGAATTCCGGAATTACATCCGTTTTACAAGAAATGTATTCAGGAAACGAACATGTGTTATAAGTAATCAGGATACCCAGCAAGAGATTTTGGTGCATTTCGTACGAACGTCGTAAATTGAATTTCACGTTCATTCATAAGAAAGTTCGAGTTTTAAGTATTTTACGATTTAGTTTGGTATGTTGAGACATACCAGTAACCAGTCGGTCGTCGTTTAAGCGCGAGAGTATAATTAGCGTGGGTTTTCAAAGGTCATTGTCACAGCCTCGTTGCATAGACAGATTGGTATAAAACGGGCCTATTGTTTTATACTTCTAAATATTTTCTTTATCAAGTACTCTAACTTACGAAACCACTCAAATGTTATTCTACCACATGAGTTCAAGAAATCATTATAAATAGTTCTTTATTAATTTATATCTAAAGTATGTAATGTCACAATATTATAAGCGATAGTTAAAAACGTTTTTTCCATGCCGATACATACCTACTCGTATGAAGTTTTTTTTATCTTAATGTATGAAGACAATCAAAGGTTAATTAATAATTATCATTAAAAATATTAAGGTTAATATTTATATTATCGTACTACTATTAATAATAAATGCAAAAGTTTGTGTGTATGTTTTGTACTTCTTCAAGACTGTAAAGGCACCTTGGGGGAGGATCCGAGCGAAGCGAGGGTATGTCGCTAGTACAGAAATATCTTAAGTAAACTTTAAAAAATGCAACTGTTATTAAGCTAACTACTGATTTAAATTCCTCCCTTAGTTTCAAAGAAAACCGATTAATAAAACTATACATTTTTATGCAGTGTTCAATGCAAAATCTTTTGGTTTTGAATACAAAAGCTGTCATTATTAATGGCTACCTGGCCAGCACATTTCTTGGAATTTCTTAAGCAAAAAGTTCTCTTTTCTTTTTGTGGTTCCCACAATAACGGATGAGAGGGGTGAATATCTCAAGTGTAGTTTTTATCTCCACTTGTATTTCTTAAGGCTGATAATAGAACCCTAAAATAGAGACCCTTCATAAAACAAATTGTACCAAAGTTAGATTATATGTAGTAGTTAAAAATAAACGAACTCTTAAGTAATGTAAGTATGAAGTGTATGAAGAAGCTATATTTCTTTAAATACGCAAAAAGGTATAATATTCATTAAATAACTGATGTAAGACTACCTAACTACAGTCCTTTGAACAATATCATTGCCACACTGCGTATTGTAATCTGTTTCAAAGGTATTACTTTCGCAACTTACTTGGGTATAAATACATTAGGTAAGTATAAAGCCGTTAGATTTAAGCTGAGGTTCAGATTACATGACGAAGACTTGCTTAATACGGTGCGACTTCAGTTATTCTATAGCTTGCAAAATTACACCGCTACGAGGAAAGGCACTATTGGGTACGTAAGGTGACACCAAAGACTGTGGCGTTAAGCGATCAATCGGTTTTAATTACAATCGATATAAAAATCAATAACACAGTTGGAATGTATACAGGGAAATGGTCGGTGTTTTTTGGTACGGCTTCATATGTACTCGTAATAGAACCAAGAATTCATACGAATATTACAAATGTGAAAGTGTGTTTGTTTGTCTGTCCTTCTTTCACGGCGAAACGGAGTGACCGATTGGCGTGATTTTTGTGTGGAGATAGTTAGAGGGCTGGAGAGTGACATAGGCAACTTTTAATCACGGGAGATTATCTAATTCCCACAGGAATACACGTTATAATACAATCCAAAAAAATAATTATGATCAGTATTATTTGAAACTTGATATTATTGTTCTTTAATAAAATTAAATAAATACGTGTTTTAGCATTTTTCGAAGATTTTCTTTTTTGTAGTTTTAGCGCGAGCGAAGCCGCGGGTTTTGCTAGTATGTAATAAATTTCAATTTACAATCAAATTTCTATCATCACATAATCTTTATTAAATACTAGCGGCTCACCCTCGCTTCGCTCGGGTTCGTCGCTAGGTACGTTTTAAATAGATATATATATAGTTATTAGCCAGTGTTATTAGCCATATAAATTTTTTTTTTTCGTTAATTTTTCTGACGTTTTAATACTTAGGTGTTAACCTATTCCGGAATGAGAGAAATCCAAAAATTCAAATATCATAAAAATTGGTCCAGCCGTTCTTGAGTTTTGTATACGGGAACGCAGTCGAACGGGCTAAAAAATCCTATGTCCGTCTCCTGGTTCTAAGCTACCCCCCCACCAAGTTTCAGCCAAATCGGTTCAGCCGTTCTTGAATTATAAATAGTGTAACTAACACGACTTTCTTTTATATATATATATAGATTGTGTCTGTGATTTCTAAACAAACGGCCTTCCCTAAGTTGATGTATCATGTACTTATTATTTAGAGGCTAACAAAACAGGTTTTATGAATGTTATATTGTCCTTTAGTCCAGTCCCTGTGATTCTTAGCAATGGCTGAATCGACTTTGAGTAGATTCCATGGGAAAGGACAAGCATAATTATAGCGGAGGAAAAAGTAATATATTATACCTACTAAGTGCAGTTTAGTAAATTGTATGTCATGAAAAGGTACGTTAAGTGCTAGTTTAACATATTATTTTTTAAATTAGTAATTATGTTAATTATAAAATTTATCATTTTGTAATAGATCTTGAAAGTACATAATGAATGTGAGTAATTATTATTACGTAATCTATACATATGATAAAATTCTGAGTCAAATCTGTACATTAAATATTTTTTGGAAAATCTTATTGAAATAGTCATTATTATCGATACAGAGGCCGAATTTATAGTTTTTAGAATTTTTTTCTGTCTGTCTGTTACCGCATCACGGAAAATCCACTGGAGGGATTTTGATGAAATTTGGTATGATGATAGCTGGTTACCTTTTTTTTTTTTATCGTCGGGAAAATGCATTTACGCATACCACCTGATCCCCCAGGTGGTGATGTGGGGCTCACCGGCTAGAAGAGCCGGTACTACCCACGAGTCAACATATAGGATACGTTTTATTGCGGGAAAACATCTCATCTCTGAGAAATCTAAACTGAACATTAAAACGTAAGTAGGGACGAACCCGAGCGAAGCAAGGGCGAGTCGCTAGTAGATAAATAAAATGCAATGATGTGTTATGCATGTCTTCTCAATTGATATTTATATTTTACATGTAGACATAGAATGTTAACCACATTATATCCGATTATATTGAATCTTATCGAGGAGTGATGTCGGTATCTTAGATGCGGGCCACGGAAACTATAATTTACTCCAGACGAAGTAGGACAATCACGATTTATATGACACGGTCATATTCTGTATCATAAGCTTATCATAAGCTTCTGAATTACTTAAGTAGTATTAAATTTTAAAGTTGTGTGATACACACCAAAATATTACCTAAAATAGATACTGATTTCTATTCGTAATGCGTGGCTTTTAAAGTCATTTTAATAGTACCTCGATTACATTTCAAGTACATATTATATAATATAGGCAAAAGATTACAAGGTATTCACAAGGTAAATCAAACGTGTGAACTTCAAGGCACACTATTGTTTAATGTTGACTTGTGTTCTGAAATCTGATGCGAGTTGATGATACAATATGTAGAAAAATAAACTAAATAAATATTGAGAGATAAGTTAAAACAAATATATATCTAATGCCTAAAAATAATAAAAGCTTAACTTACTTTAAAATTATGATCAATTAATGATGAGTCGCAGGTCTTACGTGTCATTGAGACGACTATTTATTCTCTAGGTATATCTATAATCACACAGTCCTCTAGTGGCATACGGCATACCTACGCCGCACATTTTGCAATAGAACATTTCAAAGAACCCATTTCATGTATAGGAATATACAAATACTTTAAGGTACTTTCCTGCCCATATACTACATATATGTAACATCTCTGAGCGAAAAATTACGTCAATTCGTTACTCAGTTTTTCCAGGAAAAGACAAACCAAGAAATGTACTCACAAAATTTATAATACTAGCGGAATTACGTTTATATGTAGGTACGTCTGACTATATATAATTTTACTGAAAATACCACATAATCTTTTTTTAATATCTGATTGCGAATGCCTCATTAATTCTTACCTGATGAACTAGTTTCTAAGTCAAAACAAAGTCGATTAAGGCTTTATCGGTCATTAAACTCATATGCTACCTTAGTCGACTCGTAGGAGGTACAATTACGTCCTTAATTGGTAATATTATTAAATTATTGAAAACCAAAGGGACGTGGTTAGTTAATAATTATATAATCCACAGACAATATTGGTTGTAATGTTTGTGTTATAATTTTAGATAATAAAATATTATTACTTGAAAATGTCCACATGGGTTATATACTTATTACTTATATAAAATGTATTTTTTTAATTTTACCCATGATTTTATTGCAGATGCGGATAAATAATGTTGGTATAACTATATATGTAATACACAGTGTCTACGTGTCCTTGCGATTTCGCGTTTATGACATGTGACTGATGGACATCAATCATAAAGTATCTCGTCTCATCGATCACTGAAAGAACTTTCTCGCCATATCAGACAAATCGTGTGCTTTTGCTTCGCTTCAAATAAATTAAGCTGTCTCTAGCCTTAGCACATACCAATTTTTAAGTTAAATATTATTTATGGTTTCTTGAATAATGATACCTATGTACAATGTAACAAAGGTTAACGGAAAACCTGTTAAAATCTTAAGACATAACATTTATATTTACTTATTCGCCTATGGAAAGACATGTTTTTATCATCACTATAATATTATAAAAAAAATTGTTATACATATGGATCTACGAGTAACTAGTACTATTGATTTTAGAGGTCTTAGTAATTATTTCAATATATGTACATGAGAAGCTAAATACAGCTCCTAAAATACGTATTGGTTTTAGAATAGGCGCAGTTAAATAAATGTTTACATTCACACGGTGTGAACCTAATGCCCATCAATAGAGAAATGTTTAGGTTTATTTTATTAAGCATACATCAAGAGTTACTTCATCTGTGCTTTTCAAGTTCATTGTTGTGGGTCGACTATAATACTTAGTTAGAGTAGGTATCTATCGATTCCCCCCCAACGTGAGTTCACCTTGTCGTGGTGGGGGGGCTCAGTAGTGCCCGGCAATCCAGCCGGGCGCGAAGCCAAGAAACGCACACGGAGGTAGCCCGCTTCGGTGGGCGGTGGGAGGTGGCCCTCTTCGGAGGGCGGTGTACCATGCGGGTTGCTCCTGGTACTTCTCTGATAGCAGAGTGGACCTTGGAGCAACCCCGTGGTTGTTGTGCTCTACTTCGGCAGACCTGCCGTCGGGGCGTCGTAGTTGAATGCGTAAGCGATCCTGCGACGCCCCATTAAGACGGGGGAAGGTTTTGTTGGGTTTTAGCGGGTAGTACTGGCTTCGCCGGTGAGTCCAACACCTCGTGCGTAAATGCATTTCCCAACGTTAAAAAAAAACAAGGTATCTATCGGTTGGATGTTTAAGTATCGTATACCAAATATAGTAGGTAGGTAAGGTAGATTACCTTAATAAGGTAAGTTTTAAAAGGCAAAAGTAACTAAATAAAAAAGTATATTTTATTATTTCAATGATAGTCATTTTCTTATACAATATATGTCGGGGAAAGTATTCAAGGTATCGTATAATAAGGTCTGTTGCAGTGTTTAGATTAACTGAATTGGAACATACCAATGGGTGTGGTTTAATTCAAGTAGGTAGGTACTCGGTACGCCTTATATACCGACAAATAGTTGATCGTTTTATTTTAGCTTTGAAGTGTAACATAAATAGTTAAACGGTCAAGATCGTGTGCGGCGTTGCTTTATCATTGGATGGTCTTGAAATTATCTCAAAGTTTTTATGGTCTGCATCGGAATCTGGATGTTTTTTCCCATTGCGGGCCGCTCGAACGCCCAAACAGGTTTTTAGATAGCGCTCAGTAATGCATCAAGATGGAACTTTTTATAAAGGCGGTCTGTTTAAGGAGTGCGATGTAATGAGATTTCCGAATGTTCATATTTTTCCTTGTAATTTAATATAATTATAATGTAAAGTTGTTGGTACTGTAAAACTGTAGGTAGTGTATAAATATATTATTTTATGACATGTAATTCGAAAGTTGTAATCATTATTTAAATGTGCGTCGTTATTATAAGTGTACTTTGTTTATTTCCACTTAAAATTCAAAAAAGACCTATTGTTGGTACTTTTAATTCGAAAATGTACATAATATCTATCTTTTATAGGTAATAGGTATAGGCATTTTTATAAAATACATATACTAAATTCAGTAATCATTTTTACAGGCTTTTAACGTTTGAAAAGTATAAAAATGGTAAAAATTAAAAAAGCACTAGGTAATATGTACTTACGAACTGGAACTTTCTTAGGGTCATAGTTTTCAACAATCTCGTGAATTCTTTCAATCTTCGTTCGTGCAATTTTCGACCTCTCAGTTATTCCTTCAAGCTGCGTTGTGAGCTCACTGAAGATATCTTCAGCCAGGAGAACCAGAGAGGCGAGTTGACGGAGCGCATTGCTCAGTGTACAGTTGGTGACCGCTTGAAGTTCCTCATCCGTAACCCTCGGTTTTCCATTTTCATCTCGCAAACTCGTTCGTGAGAGAAATTTCGGTTCCACCACACGCTGCACGAAAGGCATCTCAATAGAAGTTCCCAAAACACTACGAGCAGCTTATTCATCCATTCCCGCGCGGCAATTTAAACTTATTCCGTCATCCATTCAACACACAACACAAAAAATGTCAGGTAACTGCCACTTTAAATCAACCGACATCGTAATCGGCAAACTTTCACAAATAATAAATTTTAACAATGATAACATACAATTTAAAGTGGAATTGTTAATTAAAATAAGATTTTCGTTTATTAAAATAAAGTACAAAAGTTTGTTATAAAGTTTTTATATTGACGAAATCCCGCCATTTTTAATTCACACTCTAACAACATCAAACTATGACCGCGTCTGCCGGTCGAATGAAAATTATACATGAATGAATCGCGCGCGTGCTGCCATGCTCCATTTTCACTGAAGCAACTTTTTAAATTCTTTATATTCTATAAAACTTTAATTTAAGAAAAACGTTATTATTAATTAAATTATTTATTCAAAAAATATTTAAAACTCTTTAGTTACCTGTAAAGCTTTTGTGTATACATACGCTACTTTTCATGCGGAAAATTCTAAACTCTTTGTATATTTTCAAATTTGATACAGATGATAATGAAATATTTTGAATAGTATGATCGTAAATTATGCTATGGTTTTGTATTTATGATAATTCATTAAATTATACAACGGTATTATATTTTTTTATTATATGGTAACATTGTTTTCATTTTCATTTTTTTAAACAATGCGCCATCTAGTATGTATTGTTTGAAGTAATAAGCGACGCTTAGTAGTTTACAATGTTAAACTCTGTGCACAATAGCAAGAGCTAGCTTCAATAAGTTCTCAATAGAGGGCACTATAGTTAATTAGAATGTTTCATTGAAGTTATTTATTATCAACCGACTTCCTCAATAAAAACTTCTTAACAAAAAAATAAAAACCGACTTCAAACAAAAGCACTAAAAAGAAAAAATAACTGATTGGTAGTTTTCATTTACTATACATACCTAATCAAATATTTTCGAAGTCGGTGTGCTTTGCACCGACTTCGAAATTATTTGATTAGGTATGTATAGTAAATGAAAACTAACTGATTGGTAGTTTTCATTTACTATACATACCTAATCAAATATTTTCGAAGTCGGTGTGCTTTGCTTTGTATCGGGTGGCACCGACTTCGAAATTATTTGATTAGGTATGTATAGTATAAATGAAAACTACCAATCAGTTAATTTTTACTTTTTAGAGCTTTTTTTTAAATTTATTTAAAAATAATCTAAGTGATGGGAAACGAAATAATGCGCTCGTAAATGTTGCGTAATTTTACTGATTATTGAAATATCAGCAAACAGAATATGATGGGTTTTTGTATATGCACGGAAGGCGCTTTTAGTTTTTATGAATTGTTTACCACGATTAAAAATGGTTAAAATCACTGTCTTTTTTTTAATTGGAATGTAAGATTAATTTTACAATGTTTACCATATGGTAGTATGCACATATAAACTAGAATAAACAAAATAAAGTTTAGCTATTAGCGTATCAATGACATCTTTTATCTATTAAATAAATAAATAATAAATAAATAAATATGTCAGGACATTAACCCACACCACCAGCTAGTTCCATGGTAAGCTACGAGGCTTGTTTATGGATATCAGATAGTTGATACATTATACATATAAAAGTTTTAAATACATACATATTATAAATATATGAAGCAAACAAAAATTGCCCGAAGAATAGTCCAATTTAGTGCTGTTCATTTTCATTGTATGGGATGAGGCATCTGTACTGGCATAGTATTATGTGATTTGTGATCAATCTCATAAAGCAATAAGTACTCATGAGCCGTTGAGTGTATAAATTCGAGAACGCACACATTTACGGGCAGTCAGTGAAGGTAAAACGAACCTACGTAACGCAATTTTTTTGTCAATTATGGCAATATGGCAATCAGGTGATGAGTTAGTGGTGCGTTTTAAAGATGGCGTTGTTTATTTTTATGAATTGCTTACCACGGTTAGAAACTAAAGATAGCCCGAATTAGCGGTGTCTAATTTCTTGTTGTGGGATGGGTTATCTGACTAGCACTACGGTTTTTATCTATTTGAATTTTGAATACAAATAAAACGCTATCTTTGCACAAAAAATAATATATTTTAGTTTATAACAAAGCGTTTTCACACAGATATTTAATATACTAAGTATACTCCGACATTATGATACGTACCAATTTATTTATTGTATAACATTTTTTAGCATTTCAATTTCATTATATATATATATATATATATATATATATATATATATATATATATATATATATATATATAACGTATGCTATAATATATAATTTCGTTTTACTTTTAAGAAACAACCTGCGGCTATATTTCTTATTTTCTGTTTAAAGAGTGGCACATTAACTCAGTAGATAGGACCAAGAAAATAAGGTGTATGATTTTGATTATAATTTTATTCATTTATAGTCATAGCCGCAAGAATTTGTTTCTATAATCTATAGTACTGAGTATTTAATGATATACAAGCAGATGCTATGCTATTACATAAAACATTGACTGTTACTTTAATCTAACAAATAAAAAAAGTTATAACACATTTTATTCTTAAATATTTATTATAAGCAATGGATCATGATTTTCCATAAAAATGTTGTATGTTTATAAATATGCATAATATACATAGTCTGCATGCGTCAAGTATTTATAGGCTATTATAATGATAAAATGTGTGTATTTATGTTGTCTATGCCTAGATGAAGTAATAAAAAAAACAACACGTCCACATATGTATGTATTATATCATAAATGCCCCACAACGTATTACGACCCTAACTTATATTAGTAGAAAAGAAATATTTAAGGAAAACAAGAAAATAATACTAATATATGTATGGATAGGATATTGATTAAATATCTAATACTACTAAGGTTCAAAAAAATGTAATAGATTATAAATACCTACATTAATTTTGGAACGTTTAACGTTTTAGTAATAATGACTAAGAGCTTCTTAATATTTCTACGGTAGTCGGTAACCACAAATGATTCCTATTAGATATCCTAATGACCTGGCTGAGTACTAACAATAAATAGACGTCACAACATGATTGAAAAAAGATTGACGGTAATAAATGTGGTGATTAGGTAGAAAATAATATAAAATAATTTATTATAATAAGTAGGTTTATCAAAATTCATTACATACAGTACATTTTGTATATTTAAATGTACTGTATGTAATGAATTTTGATAAACCTACTTATTATAACAAATTATTTTATGATGACATAAAAAAGTAATGAAATGCTCGTACGTCTGGGACAGTCAAATTAATCAATTAATTAACAGTTAGTATATTTGTGTATGAGAATTTTTAATATATCATCTAACTGATGTGTGTATTCAACCATTTTTAACCATTTTTAACGTCATAGTCCACCACGCTTGCCAAGTGCGGGTTGGCGGACTTCACATGTCTTTCGAAAACTTGCTAGGTTCTCTCAGACATGCAGGTTTCCTCACGATGTTTTCCTTCACCGTAAGGCAAATGGTAATCATGTTAGATACGACTACGGCAGATTAAAAGTAACATTTACATTGGTTGATACATGTTCGCTGTGTGGTTAAATATAAGTATTAAGAAATATTTGAAGCCATTTTACGCAAATACTAAATAAAAATTTGTAAAAAAATTTGATTCTACTCGTTACGTTATACATCCTAATTCCTATAGCAATTAATTTTCTTAATTAATGGCAGTAATATAACTTATAATTACAGCATCTTAAACCTAAATATCGTTTAAATAATATAATATAATAATTAAAAAAAAATCTAGGTATGTACTATGGAGATATTACTCGTATGTTTATATAGGAAGAAATTAAAAATAGATTCAAAACTGTTTTGATTTGTTTTTATTCATTCATTATCTTTAGGGAGCTAGAATTGCTATTTATTTGACGCTATCGTTGATTATTATTATAAGCTTTTAATAATTCTACTTTATACTATTATTATAAAAAAGGATTCTTGATTTGTCTTATGTTATATAATTTAGCCTCACTATATGCTTTCATATTTCGAAAAGTATTAAGATACTGATTACAAAACTCTTAGGGCTAAATTGTTATTATATTGTAGTTATATATACATATATAATATATATTTTTATAATTTGGCAATAAATACATAGGTATATTTATATGCTTCTTTTGAAACTACATGTGATGAGAAGTTTCGAAGACACTTTATAACTATACTTAGATAATATACGCAAAAAATATTTTTATTTGCATTTTTAGTAAAACATTGATATTATGACAGTTATAATTAATACTACTGAACTTACAAACAACCCTAAAAATTTCACGGTCCCCATTAAGGTGTCTACACATCTAAGCCGCCGGCTTAGCGGTGCAGCCTGGCGTTTTGTTATAACGGCAACGCGACACACTCGTGTCGCTGCCGTTGAAAGATTTTTGTTTGGTCATCTGGCTTAGTTAAAATAATGTTATAAGGATTAAGTATCTAGTAGTCCGCGACATACGTACAATTGTTTCATCAGCAAAATCAGACTGTGCAATTAGAATGCAATGACATGAAACCGCTACGCTTATTTGTTGGAAAGAATCCGCGGGGTTGTGCCGCCGGGCCTACGGCTTCGGTGTGAAGGCACCTTTAGGTTCCCTGTATCGGCGACCGTGAACCATAGTAGATGATAAATTGTAGAATATTTAGAGTATACGGAAATTATATTATCCATACATCACTTACATTCATAGTCTAAGTTAAACATTGAACACATACAATGGCATTATTTTTTATATGCGAATCATCAGACGCAATGTTCTCTATGCTTGTATGCTAGCTATTCTTCCTATAAACACTTATTTATTAGACAGTTAAACATTACCCACAAAATATCACTAAGCTAAAGATTAAGATTGTAATATTATAGTAATATCTAATATAAATAAAATTGCACAAAATATAAATTTTCAAATTATAATAATATCTCACTATAGAAAAAAACACGAGGCAATCTAGCATAAATAACTTTGTTTTTAAGAGATATGTTTGCTTGTGTAACCTCAATATTTTTTCAAAGTTATGTACATTGTTGGAATCAATTCTTTTATAAATCCGAAACACTTTTTTTGATATGTTTTTATATGCATGACATTTCTTTGCTATGTCGACAGGAAAGTATAAAAAGCTTAATATAATCATTTTAGAGCAAGTACTTAATTAACTATTCAGTAAGACTATCTCTTTTGCCTGTTTATGCCAAACATTTGCAATGTTTGTTACAAAATTATTATAATAAACAAGAATTAATATGTAAATGATATACCTACCTACTCGTATATGATCATTTATGTAAAAACAAAGCAAGTTCGCCGTTTCAGTTTTATTTTTGTACGAAGTTTACATACTCAGTTAGTTATTTCTATAAAACAACACAAAATGGTATGTCTATTTCATCTTCACTTATTAAAAATCTAGAATAAATTACTTTTCAATACCCCACAGATATAATTTAGCAATATCTATCTACCCTACGCGATGTCCAAAAAGTTTAATGTATGATCATGTGTTTCTAAATTCTCCTAATACCTACATACGTTTAATACTATTGGATGTTATTATAAAAGGGACTATGATCTATGTATATAATAATTGAAAAATCGTAAAAATATATAAATACGTACGTTTTCTTGTTATAATGTTTGTTCCAGTCGGATATGTCTTGAAGTATTATTACAGAGAGTATTCGGGAAGTCAGATTTAGGAAATCATATTTTGAAAAATTACAAAAAACTAAAATTGAGGACGAGTACTTAAATTCTAACCTATCTTATAGTAAACACAACTATTACTAATGAATAACGGTCCAATTATACACAAAGTAGCGCAAAATAAACGAGTACTCGTCACACTACACGACGCTAGCAACACAATTCGATTTTCCCGAGTCACTACTTTTCATATCCAACGATGTTCCAAATCTTCAGCTTGAGAAGTATTTTCACACTTAAAATAAAACTTATCCATTAGTACATCAGTAATAAATCACAAAGTATTACGTACCATAAGCAAGACATACAACACACAATATAGATGCTAGATAAATAGTATCTTTTATGTGACTATAATATTTAATTTGTAACCAAATTTTAAAGTAAGAATTAATTAACATAATTAAAGATAACAGAATCATGTAACCGCAATAGAAAATTTTAAATAACTAATTTGTATTAACATAAAAGTATTCGGCAACGGCAAAGACTTTTGAATACATAATATATATATATTGTTTTTACTTAATTTCTTTTAACCAAAATTTGTCATTTATTGAAGATTTACTTAAGACCTAAATAAATAGAAAAATAATAATAATTTGGTTCAGTTAAATAACTTTTTTTTTTTAATTTAAATAACATTACGTGAAAGTACTTAACGTGCGCCTCTTCCACAAGCTGAAGCATACAAACAAAGCTGAAAGTTATGCCAAACCAATAAATATTCTCCAACGCGGGTTGTCTTGGCTAGCGACGTCTCGACCGCGAGCGGTCGGTGAAGGAAGCCCTCATCTATTTGCGCACCCCGCGCTACGGGTCCACCTCGTGGCACACCTCCATGTAGTCGGGATCGTGCATGATATCCTTTATCATGTCCTTCAACATTGTGTATCGCGGAAACATCGGGTAGATCTTTGAGCTGACATAATCTGACTGAAAAAAGTTTGAAAAAAATATTTTCAGTTTGGTAGTTTTAAAGATTAGAACGATGAAAATAATAAAAAATATTTCTTCAGTTTTATAATATTAGTACTAGTTAATACTGTACTACGGGATTGTATTATATTCACGTAGTGTATTACGTACAATAAATAGTAGGTATAGATTTGTGTTAAGTAATGAGGCATTGAAGTATCAATCAATATCAAATGAAATAAACTAAAAGCGGTTTAATCTAATGCTTTACTAAATCGGACTTCTGTTTTATATGAAGCGTAAGTGAATAATGGATTCAGATTACATGCGTTTCCTTTTAAATTGAAAATAACAAGTTGTCTAAGAATAAATATATGTACATACATATGTATATCAAAAATATGTATAGAAATTATTTCAGATACATACATTAATTACTTATTTATGAAGTATCTTTAAAGTATAGTGCGTTAATAGTCAAAATAATAATAATTAATTCATAGTATTGTAACCCCTACTATACTCGTATCTACAATAAGTGTACTGTACAACTCATTATTTATAGTAAAAAGCCTTCCTTGGTGGGTAATAAAGTTCTGCATAGAACTAATTAATGTACCTACTTACTTGTAGAGCAGTAGAGTAAGCCTTAGGCTGAATTATGCATGAGGCAAGTAGACAATTTTGTTGTATTGAAAATATATAATTTGTTAATAATACTAAAAACATTTTTATTACGATCGCAACATCAACATACGAAAATGTGTGGGTAGTAATGCAAAATTCTTGGCCTAAATAATTATAATTAGTTCCATAGTAAGAACAATAAACCATTGAAATATTCTCAGTAACTAAACAATAAAATGTCAATAATTTGCAAAGTAAAACCGATTACAATGCTTCACATTCGCTTTGTTATGTAAATATCTAGTTTTTCTTTGTGTTTTTATATGTCTCACATATGAAATTAATTCGTATTATGTTTGCAAAGGAATTAGATTGTTGTTTTTCAGGGCAGACAGAAAATAGAAATTTTACATTCAATATACGACTATCCAGCGTTTTCTATACATTTTAATTCAATGTAATTTTATTTGACTTTGAAAGACTATGCCTATAACTATGTAACATTTCTTACCTTAAGTTCTCTTATTAGATTTCTCAAGCCCGTATACTTTTTTAGTAGGCGATATAAATCATTAGTCATCTGCGTGTTCTCTGTTTCTATCTGAGATGTGGTCATGTCTGAAAATATTTAACGAAACGAATGAGCATGTAAGATAAGAAAAAATAGCTTTTATGTACAGAGTGTACATATTTTAGTAATACTGAGAAATATTGGCACTAGACATAAGTTGGATAACTACTTATGTAAGTCGTCAATGATTGATGTAATAAGTATTTATAAGAGTCCTAAAATGTTTATGCTTTTCATTAGTTTTCATACATAATAAAACTTATGATACTCTAAAGCACTCATTTATTCATTCATTTCTACCTGGGCCACCGAGCTTCGCTCGTAGTTTTTAGTCAGTAGTACAATTTTCTTTAAAAAAACTAAAAACTTGAATAAATACAAAAAAAAACAAATATAAATTATACCTTTGCATCCGACCGGGGTTCGAACCCGGACACTTATGATTGTCAATCGTGAAATAATGCGAAAGGAAACCGCATGAAAATTCGAAAACACGCGTTTTCCCAGACATAAGACTAATCTAGATCGATTTAACGTCCCCGAAACCAACCCGTATACTAAATTTCATAAAAATCCTTGGAGCCGTTTCCGAGATTCAGATTATAATATATATGTATACAAGAATTGCTCGTTTAAATATATTAGATATGTGAATGACATCTACTATCATTTTTAATTATTGTAACTTTGACAAACGGTTTCTTTTTTTCAAACGTGCATTAAATCTTAATACGATCGTAAATTATGTAGAAGCTTCGTTTGATCTAAGTTTGTATTTTTTTTAATGTACCAAGGATCAAATGATGAGAAGCATTTTTTTCAATTTGTGCGGATTTTTTTTTTAAAAGATATTGTATTGTAAAATAATCTGTCATTAAAATATTTTATATGTATCCTACACACTGTAATAAGAAAAAAGAACATCATAATTACATTTTGTAAAAAGTGCCGTTTGTCGAAGCCATAATCGAGCGTCGAGCGCATAATTTACCCGCATTTAAATATATGTAAATCTAATGATAATTTTTACATTTTTTTAGTCGCGACAGCTACTTTACGCCACATTTGACGCCAATTGATGTACAGTCAAACTGCATCATCATAATGTTTAGACATGTCAAGCAGTAAAGGTTTTGCCTATAATAAGTCTGAAACATTACAAGACGCTGACATCATACGCTTATTACGTTTAATATGTAACATATGATAAAGAAAGAGAGCATTCACTATAGAATGTTTAAAAATATTTATGTCATAAAGACTAATGATGTGATTTAAAATCAATGTTTTATTATTAAAATATTTAGTAAACTGTTCAATATGAATTGTCTTTTTTTTGTAATTAATTTTTTTATAAGGTATTACTAATGAAGTTTTTAATCGCGTTATTGACGTCTCTCCCTTTGCCTAACCTTTTTCATTATCATTTGGGGTCAGCTCTCGTCATTTTTGGCAGTTGTATCTATTCTGAGTCTTTGTTAGGTAGATGTCTATCTACCTGGACCTTTTTCAAGTCATTTTTGATAACGAACAAGCAAGTTAAGGGACGAGGAAGACTTCCTCGTTTTTTCGGGTTGGTGCTTACGTTCAGGACTTTCTGGTCACATACGTGGCCGTACTATCATAACAGTGCTTCGGACTATTTTTCTTGTTTTAGGCGGATCTTAAAACTGTCATGAATATGCTCATTTCTCAACCCTTTGAGATTGAGACACCCCCTACCCATCTCAATGTCCTCATCTCTTCTTCTCTTCATATGCCTTACTGAAGTCATAACATGGAAAGTTTTGAAAATAAAAGAATCCTATAATATTAAATATCATAAAAATTTTAAGCTTCGTCTAGCTGTCTGCCAAATAAAGATATAAAGATTTAATTTTTATTTTAAGTGGACAAGTTCCAAATGTATTTGTGAAGACATCCCCTATAAATAAATGTAGAGCGGGCTGGGAATTCCTATGTCTATAGCCGTCTCCACTTGTTATTTGAGTCAGTGATATATTTAAATGGGCTTTGAATGAATTCTAGCAATAAATTTTGATTGACGTGGAAATTACACATTGATTATTGTTGGGCCAGATGTGTTGCAATATTAACAAATCCATAAATATATGTATTTTCTCAGAACTGTCATAAAGAATTTCCCAAGGTTTATTTTATTTTGTTACGCAAACCATACAGTAAGGGCCACACACAGACAATAAACTTATGTTTTGATATTTTGTAGAATAATATAATGTTTACGTGCTCTTCCATATTACCGAATAATGATACAAAAATATTACATAATCTAATTAAATTACCATTGAGTCGTTCTATCCGCTCCCTTCTATCAGCTGCTTCTTCTGCGAGCTTGGAAGACGTCTTCACACCTTCTCCAGATTTTTGTGTTTTTTCCATGATGGCACAAGCTCGCAGCACAAACGCTGGTACTGTTTCTGCCTTTTCTTGTTTTGGAATTTCTACTAGAGACCAGTATTGTGTCTCTAAACGGATCACATCCTGGAATGACAGGGTAAATATATTTTATTTCATCTGCATATATTTTTCCTTGCAACACAACGAAAAAAAATCAATTTAAAACTAAAATATTTATATTAAATATTAGATTTTACTGAAGATTTGTATTTATATCTCCAAAAAAAAAGTACAAAAAGAGTATAGGTACCTCAGCACTCAGAATAACGGCTGAAAGAAACCTAGCGCTGCATTTTTCTTTAACTACACTTATAATAATCTACTAATATTTCTTATAAAAAAATAATAATATTCCCTCCGTACGATAATCGACCCCGTCACTAGCTATAAGTGACCCATGACCCACGTCCGCGTCGCCACCGCGCGGCGCCATGTCCCAATGGTAGTTTTTTAACGACGATTAATCATCGTTCTCTTTGGATAATAATTTTTTTTGTAAATAATGATTAATTTTACTTTTATGTAAATTGTAGCTACTTATTAGGATTACTTTAGATCATTTTTAATTGAATTGACTGAATTGGGGATTACACGTCGTGTATAGATATTAGTTAATATGAAAATTGAGTTTTTTATGTAGGTACCTAGTATATTATGTATAAATGTTATAGTCATTTCAAACTGCATGAAATTTCTACAACGGATTTTATATACATACTTTGTACATGATAAAGGATTGTTGATTATCTAACTTTAAACAACTTTTTAATATCATTTTTTTGTCATAAATTTCCAAAAAAATGCTGTGCTACATTCACTATTATTATTATACATAATTTAAAACTCACAATGACTTTCACAACACTCAGAAAATCCAAAATCCAAATTATTATAAATGTGAAAGTGTGTTTGTTTGTCTGTCTTTCTTTCACGTCGAAACGGAGTTACGGGTTGGCGTGATTTTTTTATGTGGAGATAGTTGAAGGGCTGGAGAGTGATAATATAGGCTACTTTTTACCGCGGGATATTATCTAATTCCCACGGGAAAACACGTTATAATACAACTCAAAAAATATTTATGATCAGAATTACTTGAAACTTGGTATTAATACTCTTCAATACAATTAAATAAATACGTGTTTAAGCTTTTTTAGAAATTCATCCCATAAGGGGGTAAAATAGGGGATGAAAGTTTGTATGAAACCTACCTTTTTGGAGATTTTTTTTGGAGTATTAGCGCGAGCGCAGCCGCGGGTTCTGCTAGTGTTATATAATACTGATGAATATATAACTTCTACATGACATTAACACTGTACCCGTAAATGTAAGTAATACTATGATTTTTTTTATTATTGCATAGGATACCTGTAAAATGCATATTTAATATAACAGCAGTGCAAACAATAGTGTACATGCATGTTGCATTACTTAAGTAAACCGTTAAATATTTTCATAGCTCTACAGTCATGGCGTATTGCATTGCAGTATATGAGTCATGTTCATGTACATGTAGTGTTTCATCGCAAGAGCCATTTTTAAGCTACAGCTAATTTTCTCCTGTCTTCGTAGTCATAGATAGAAAACTTGGTTTATTTGTCTTGTATTTAAATCGTGTTTTCCCGTGGGAATGAGATAATCTCACGCCGTAAAAAGTAACCTATGTCACTCTCCAGCCATCCAACTATCTCCACACAAAAAATCACGCCAATTCGTCACTTTGTTTCGACGTGAAAGAAGAACAAACAAACACACTTTCGCATTTATAATATTAAGTAAGGATCTATAAAAAGCTTAGCCTATTTACAAGATTTTTATAATCTTTCTATTTTACTTTATTAAGCAAATTATTATTAACACTCTGAACAAATATCTATCATACAAGCTTATTTTTTAAATGCGTTGCTTTACCGATTTTATGCCGGAGATCTTATATTAGATTTATCGTCATAGGTAGAACAAACGCTACTTCTGTATACCTATTATATTTTATATGCCTAGATCATAATTATTTATATATTGTGTTTATTTTTCAAATTTATTTTTCCACATACCTTATATTAGTATTTATTTTTATTTTATACACGGTGTGTTTAAATTTACAATACCTATCGTTATGTTAGAAGTCAGAATTTTTATAGCATATTTTTAACATTGCAAGAACTGCGATATTAAAAAAGAAGCAATGAATCGAAATAATTAATAATTATTGATCTTGACTTTCTGAGATATTGAACAAATTCAAATTGTTTAAAGCTACTGAGTTATTTATAGAAATTTAATTTATACTTAATGAAATAAATAATTTTCTTAATAAGTATTTCATTTTGCAATTAAGCTATTTTTTGCTAATATACGTTATTATAGTGTAACTTATTTTAAGTTAAAATATTTTCCAATGAACTTTTTAATTTGACAAAGTATTGACCAATTGATCACGAAACTAACAAAAAAACCACATATAAACGTCGAATTTTGTCACTGAGCTTAAATTAAAATATAGCACTAGGTATGGATAGTAAGGGTTTCTGGGATCAAAAGAAAACTAACGGACGAGAATACTAATGCGAGATTGATATGTCTGTTATTTTCAATAAAGTTAGGTGTCAAAAAAATAGTTTCCTTTTAAAAAAAGAATACGTATAAAAGAAATCGTTGCGTATGGGTATACAATAATGCGTATAAAAGAATCTACTGAAAAATCTCAATACTTAATATTTATAGAAAATAGCTGAACATTCAGATAGATTAATATATGTTGTTGTTGTTGAGACATTAACACACAGCACCATCTAGTTCCACGGTAAGCTACGAGGCTTGTGTTATGGATACCAGATAGTTGATACACTACACATATATAACTTTAAATACATACATATTATAAATATAAACACCCATGACTGGAGTACAAACATTCATGCTCAACACACAAATGAATGCCCCCAGCGGGACTCGAACCCGCGACCGCTGGCAGAGCAAGTAGGGTCACTACAAACTGAGCCAAACGTGTCGTCGTATAGAATAAGAAGATCAATTATAAGTATCAATCGCTAAAAAAGGTGAAATTTAGAAAAGAAAATAAATACTTGTTTTCAATTATTATGTTTAAGCATATTTATCGTCTCAATCTAATTATAGATCGCATTTAAAATTATTTGTACATCAGCTAATATAAACATAACAAATAGGATGATTGAACACGTGTAAAGCAATAGATGATACAATTTTAGAGAGTCATATAATAATTTCTGCCTAAGAACGTTAGTACTTCGTTGTTACGCAAGAACTTTGTATTAGGGGATAAAACATTAAGACTATCCTAGAATATAAGCAATTGTTTAGTAACAAGAAAAGTTTTAATGCTTCTAATTCGTAGAATTGAGTTGAAGAACTTTTAGAACTATTCTTATACTTTTGATATGTATTTTTGCAACCTTAGAAAGCTATTTGAAATACTGAGTGTTAAAATGAAAGATTTTAAAAATAATGTTCTTAAAAGTGTTCAAGTTCTAGCCAATGAATCCGACATATCTGCCTGTATGTCTACAGGTTGTATGTATAAATGCATTTCCCAACATTAAAAAAGGCCTTCGTATAGCGATAGGCTGATTAATAGTTAAATTCTACTTATATAAATACTAACATAACATATTATGTACATTTATGTACCTAATGGTAAATAATCCTAATTATTAAAAAAACAAGAAAAGACGATTTATATTACAATCAATTAAAAATATCCGCACTTATTGTTCATGCAATAATTTTTTTTTTTAATAATATACAATAAATAATTATATAGTGACTTTAGAATATGTATGTAGGTGGTTCCTTAAGACTAAGAATCAACAGCTGCGAGAGCGATAACTTTATCACATCTTAAAAACAAACTTTAGTTCAATAGTTTCGAATTGTGAGATAGGAATCTGGTATTGGGGGTGACTGCAAAAGAACAAGTATTACTGAAGTGCAATCAGGGCTTAAAGTGGATAAGTTTGCACTGGAACCTTTCCAGCTGCAGCCGATAACGACTATCTTGCTTTTGTAACCACAACATTTATTGTCGGATAATTCACGCTTTAAAACTTTTAAATAAATTTCATTCTATATAAACTAGCAAATATTATATTATCTGTTTCTCAGTATAAAATATATTAATGTTGTGGTATCGGCTAATTTCAAACAAATATATTTCATATATCATAATAGGAAAATGTTGATTATAATAATTTCGGTATATTATAATTCCCTTTTTACTCGTGGCTTATCCTTGAAATGTTTTAAGTATATGCTATACTAATACATTACTTACTATTGTTATCATTACGATATAATATAATTAATTTTTTAATAAAATTACTTATCTAATTAAAAAAACTTATTGATAAGGTAATTTAGTTTTAGTTAATTTAGAGTTTAATTTTTAGGTAATGAATTTAGCAGAGTAATTAGTGGATAAATTAATACAGGAAAAACATTAAATATAAAAATATATTAATTTTTAAATTTTTATCAACTTTGAGACAAACACCTGTTATTGTGTTAGTCTCAAAGATGATAAAATTATTTATTTTCGTTGCTATTTTGTATGCTAACCTGCCACAGCCCACAGTGCCGGCGGCAGACGGCCGTCGTATATACTGAAGTCAAATTCTACGTCCGTTTTGGAAGGAAAACACTTAAAAGTGAAGGAAAACTAGTAAAGTAAATTCTAGCGAGTTAGAATGTCTTTTTAATTTCATTTTCAGCTACTATTATTATTTATAAATGTTGTATTATGTGTCATTATATAAACTTTTTTTTTCTCCAACCTTTAACTTAAAATAAGGTAACATAAAAGAAAGAAAGTAGAAACATTAGATTAGTTATAACATTAGAAATTGCGTAATTTTATGAGCCCTTCTAGTTTAATCATGTATAAGTACATACTCGTATATCTTTAAATATTATATGTTACTCTCATGTAGGTATGCGCTATATTACTGTAAAGTTTCATCAAAATCCGTTCTGTACTTTACGAGTATGCTTGGAAAAGTACCATACATCCATCCATCTATACATTTTCACAAACTTTCTATTTTATATGTAGGTACGTTTTAAATTAAAATGGATATAGTATGTTATCCTTAAGAGATAGACATATGCCATCGTGAACTTTTCTGTAGACCTATATAAGATACACAATTCCACCATACATTATTTTGTTATATCTCAAAGGGAGGCAGCGTTTTCGTTGAAAGCTCCCCCAGACGACATATTTTTTTCCGATACCTCCAACAATTATTGATATATTTTAGCCAATGTATACAAAAACTTAACAAATTATATACTAAAACCTTTCTGGAGAACCACTCTATCCATTGATGAAAACAGCATGAAAATCGGTGCAGTAGTTTTTGAGTTTATCGCGAACAGACAGACAGACAGACGCGTTGGAGGACTTTGTTTTATAATATGTAGTGATTATTCGTAAGATACAAATCTTAACATATCACCAAAAAAAAGTGGGAAAATTTTCAGTTATTAAATTAATGTAAAAAATATACATATAAAATGGTTAAAGATTGTTTTTAAAACTACCTCATGCGTTAAAAGAACATTCTGCGTGTCCATGAATATTAAGCTTGAATTACCAAGTGCTGCTGCTCTCAATTAAACGAATACAAGATTCATTCATTGTAGAGATGATTTTGCAAGCGTATATTTATTACAAGGCAGCGTTGTTTGATATTTTTAGTTTTCTCGATGAATAATTAATCGACTAAAGTATCCAATAAATCTCATATGAATATTTTGTATTTTATAAAAACAAAATTAACCATTAGATGTAACAAAATTAACTGGATAACGAGACCCATATATTTTATTTTATAGTATTTGTTACACAAATATTATTTTATAAGAAACGTTTACAATTTTAAAAAGTTAATTTATTTTTCTGTAGTGAAACAAATGGTATTCGTATCAAGTAAACTATTTAATGGATTTCAGAAGCAAATGATGTAACCTCGTTGCCGTGTAGAATAAGTTTTCTATTCCTGAGGGAAATAATTTATTAGACATTGGGTTTTAAATGTTTTTCTTGAAAAAAGAAAAATATGTTTAGAAAAATGGAAATATAATACATAAAAATTTCTTTCTTGTACTTTGATTTACTAGCGGCTCTCCCTCGCTTCGCTCGGGTTCTTCCCTAAGTATAAAACCTTACTCTCTCTCGTGACCATGATTGCTGTAAAGCATTCAAAACATCGGGAATCAGAAATCGAAATAAATCCGCGAAAAAGTCCGGAAAGATAGTTTTATAAAACTACCGACTCACCCTCGCTTCGCTCGGGTTCGTCCCTAGCTTGCTTCCCCATACAAACTTTCATCCCCATTTTCACCCCCTGAAGGGATGATTTCCGGGATACAAAATATTTCACTCACTCACTTTTCATATCACGAGATTTAAAAAAAAACTTATTTCTTTCAATTCCTATCCACAATAATATTAGTTTTAAATTTACACGATTGAACCATATATAAATATTAAATATTTAAAGTTACAAAATAGAAACTATATTAGTTATACATTTTTCGCAACAAAATATCTTAGAATCTTTAAAAAATAAAAATAAAGTAGTAATGAGTAATTTTTTTTTAAAAAGCTCTGTAAGAAGTAAACCAAAGAAGATGATTACAACTTCCTTTGTAGAGAGCACAATCAAAGGCGGAGGCAATCAATTAACAACAAATAAGAAGGTTTTTTCCTGTCAGTGGTTAGTAATTGTTTTTTTAGACAGATTACAGCGTATTTTTAAACTTGGATTTCAGCGTTTTAAATTAAGCATAAATGCTTATATGTATAAACAGAAAAATATATAATAAGTAGGGATTTTGTTTAATGTAATATGTGATTTCTAGTGAGTGTAGTTTCACGGCAACTTGTCAATTAAGTGTACTATAAGTATAAAAACACAGTATAGAAATGTAATAAAGTTTTTAATTCGTATCCATAGAATATTGAAAAAGGAGATTGATAATATTGAACAAATTTAATTTTAATCATTTTAATTCAATAATCAAGTTGTTAATATGAAAAATTGATTTGCGTACGTTTCTTGGCCTTCTACATCTCTTATAAAGCATTCGTTCTGGTGCATCTTTATGCAATTATGTCTCTGGGAAATTATAACTCCATTAAGGTCAATCCTCAATAAATACATTATATAAGCTTCCATGAATTCGCAAGGTTTAACAATTCAAATAAGCTTGAAACGATTTTTTAGTAATAATATAACAGTTAAAAGTATCTTTGTCGACTTGTGAAAGGTTTCTAAAAATTTTCTTGAAACTCATTTATTGTAGGTACTACAGGTATTACTTTTTCTAGAAATAAAATCTATAAAATAAATTTTTTACGTTTATTGTTTGAGTTAAAAAAGTAATATCCATTTTTTTTATTTTTGTATCCTCTAATTTGTTTTTAATAAACACATTGTTAATTCATAATAAATTATTGTACACTTTAATTAAACGACCTATTACTTTATTTGCTTATAACTCACAACTATTGATCGTGTAGTTTGTTAACTCAGTAAAAGCAAATGGAAGAGTTTGTTAACTAATCTAACTTTTAATTGAAAATAATTTTATCAAATGCTTTTACTTAGTATAGATATAAACAAGGATTTAGTTTTTGAAATATTGATAATTGTTAAAATTTTGCTATGAAAGTAGGTTCTCTTAAACCTTTGGTTGTCCTTATTAATAAATGGAAGTATATTTGCTACATTAAATCGAACTGCTGATTTTTATGTAAATTGGCATTCAATTATATTCCTTTTTAATTAAACTTGGGCTAGTATTAAAATTGTCTAATAAACACAAAAGAGATGAGATGTAGAATGTATGTATGATTTTAAAATAATTATTCGTTACTTAGTACTTTGTTCAACACATATTTATTTGCTTTGTATTCTGGGGAAGAGTCAGTTGAGAAAATCAACGTAAAAAGGGATGTAGTATTGATTGAAAATATCCTAGAAAGTATGTGGATAATATTGTTATCGTTAATAGCATTGATATAGCAAAGTTAAAATGACTACATTTTTCCGAGGCGATAAAATTGTGGTTTGATACTACGTAAATATGGAATATTTATGCAAAACGTGAGAATATGTACATACATGAACATCAGGAAACATGGCGAAAAGTGTTAAACTGCTTATGTTTCGTAAGTACGCCTCTCGTGTTCAAAATTATTCTTTTACCTCCTTTGCAGTAGTAACTTGTCGCATATGGATGGCTAAGCTTCTAAACGCTTTAACGATCGCGAACATGCCGGCATGCAATTAACAATTGATTCGCCGGAAACCAACCACGAAGGCGTAAAGACTTAACATCTCGTTTTATTGTATTTTCAGGTGACAAGAGCGCTGTTTCGATTTCACCTAAAGAATCGGCATTGCAATTAAGTGAGGGACTGCAATATCTTTTCACAGATTTCATGCTGACGTAACATAGTATTTATTGAATATACATTTGTTTTGTATATATTTAAGTATCGGTTTAGCTTTATCGATTTTTGCAAATAAAATACTATACAGTATATTTTTTCGTCTATGTACACCTACTTATGACAAACATATGTAAAAATTACAGTAAATATAATACATAATACAAGCAGTAAACGCGTGGTTATCAAAATGCGGTGGCGTAGTTAAATCGGCGTTAATTTGATTAAAATTCGTGTACCGTAATTGCACCACAAATTATTAATTTGTCGCAGATTCAAAATTGATAGTATTTAGTAGAGAAAATAGAATTCATTTACTGCACCAAATAGCGTGAGTACCAAGAAATATTGTATTGGAAACGTGAAATACGCAAACACACAGTAAGTATTCCAATGTTGTACCTTTTTCTTTTGGTTCCAGTAAATGTACCTACTCGTAATGTAGTGTATGGGATTCCTCAAAGCAATTTCAAATTTTATGTGTTTTGGAGGTATACATATCATGTCATAGGTCTGCTGAAAACATTGATTGAGTTTAATTAGTGTTATACTAAAAATAATATAAATTATTAATTATATAAAATAGAATTTATATGTATTATTGTAGATTCATTATTTTATTCTTTAGGTTGTCATTTTGATATAAAATACTTATTTGAGTTTTTGACGTTGTCATCTTGAGTGGAAAAAGGGCGGGAGCAGCGTTGTATTTTGTTTGGACAATGTATACGCTTGTACAACAGGATCCCAGAAAATGTTCAAAAGGCTTCTATCGCCAAATTCAAAAAAATTGTTAAAGAACGTTTGTGTGCTAAAGGCTATTATACAATAAATGATTTTATAGAAGATGGCACACCTGGGAATGAAATGATCGCCTCCGGGCTACTTCAACTTGATAGAAATATTGTAAATTATAATCTTACTTTAAAAAAAAGATAATTTAATACTGGTCCCGCTGAGTTTCTTTCGCCAGTTCTTCTTAGGTCTGAGGCTTCTTCTTTCCGAACTGGTAGTAGACTCATGACGTTCAGTAAAAAAATGTAATAATTTAATGCTGAATAAAATATTTTGATTTGATTTCATGACTTTTAAATAATGCGTCATTCTTTTTTGTAATGTCGTTTGAGGCGTTACTCTGACTCTATATAAAATAATAAAAACTGTGTTCTATTACACCGAATTTTACTTGGGTTACCTGACTTACCTCACCTCAGAAGTACTGACATAGATTCGTAATATTTCAGAAGCGGGATACGGTTTTGAGATGTCTGGGCCATACATTAATGGTTGGGACAACCGAGTGAGAAAGGAAAAATACCTAAAGCCCATAAGTTTTAACATCGAGATAAATAGTTCGGAAGGAAGCGAACTATAGTTTGTAGTGCAAATGAGGTTATACACGGTGATGCAAGGAATTAGTTGAAGAAAATGTTGGCTCGAACGAAACTGTATACTGAGACAACGACAAAACACTACAAATGCGACATCATGAGGATATTCAATCACCTTAAGTCTTATTGAAGACTTTGCTACAAGTGTCGCAAAATACTACAGCTTGTTGGTGCCGGTACACAGCAGAATATGAACGGACAAACAATAAACAACAACAACACACAGAAAACTTCCACGCATATTATTAAAATAGTTTACATATTGTGTTGTAAAGGTTGCGAATTGTCCGTAGTTGAAATATTTACAATTATTTCGTACCAACGAATAACTGAATATGTTTGTGAAGTATAGGGAAAATAAGGAAATATTAACACCTACTAAAGAAGGCCACACATATAATAGAAAGTAAATAATAAATATAGTTGCAAAGTTGTGTTTATTGGATTTTATGCAGCGTCTGTTTGACATGATCTTTTACATTGATATAGTTCAATTTAATTCTTTTGTTTCGTGGCTTCTAGAAGTCCTAATACTTTTTAGAATATTTGACATTTTCAATAAAACTATGTTTTCTGATTTTGTCGCGGTTTTCCATACTAATATTATAACACTAATGTTATAAAGAGATAAAGTTTGTGAGTTTATGAGTTTGTGACGTTGTAGGGGGTAATCTCTGGATCTACTGAACCGATTTAGATAAAACTTGGTAAGAAGATAGTTTGAAGGACATAGAATATTTTTTATCCCGGAAATCACCCTTAAAGGGGGTGAAAATGGGGATGAAAGTTTGTATTGGGAAGCAAGCTAGGGATGAACCTGAGCGAAGCGAGAAAGAGTCGCTAGTATTTTATATTTCTGTTCCCAACGTTTTGAATGCTTTATAGCAAGCACAGTCACAGGAGAGATATAGTTTTGTTTGTTAAAGTTTGTTTTTGACGAAATATTTCAAGCAGTTAGGTTTAGACCGAAGTTCAGGTCAACTTATAGCATTTATAACAAAAAAGATTGTGTTTAAAATTCATGTTAAAATATTTACGATTTGTATAATAACGGTAAATTTAGGATTTTTATAATACCGGATATATTTTTGACAATAAAATGAGAAGAGCTCATGACGTCTCATCGTTATATTATAATAATTGTACTTTCGAGTATCATATTTGTTGTTTATTTATGCATTCGTATTTATATGGACTATAGTTAATCATAACATTTTTATTTAATACCAACAAACATAGTTTTCAATTTAGAATAATAAATATGTAAAATATTCGTTCAATTCGATATCATGTTTATATTGTACTTGTTATAAATTCGGGCCACACAAATGTAATAGCAAGCGGGAATTCTGCGAAAATGTCTAACACAAAGGTCTGCGGAACGTGACCTGTATGACATAAAAGTGAAATTGGTTTAACATCGTCCTCGGGAACTGTTAACTTACTTGTATTGTTTTCACAATTACTGGTGGCGGAAAGGAGTCCGGGGAAATGAAACAAAAATATTAATATATACGTTTTCCTATAAAATAATTTATATTACTGTCCCTTGGAAACTCTGTTTTTCAATTTGAAAAAATACATTACTTTTCTTATTTGATTTATTTCACAGAATAAATATTACGGATGGTTTGAAAAATTATTTTATTTTAAATGTGTGGTATTAAATTATGTCGTGAACTTTAAAAAACAAAAGGCTAATGTTCATTTTTTTAAAATTAAAACACTGAATCCAGCTATGTTTTTAGTACTTGTATGTTACTCAAACTGAAATACCCGTTTAATCAGATTTTCCAAAATATCGTCTTTCTGATAGAAGTTACTTTTTGCGTTACTTTTGGGACACCCGAAATAATACATATTATTGTAATACTATGTAATTTTTGCGACTGTAGTATTAATGTAAAACAAACAGGTATTTAACGATTATTGATAATTTTTTAAGATTTCGATATTCGAATGAAATATTCCTAGACAGTTTTGTGTGTATTTGTGCACTAAAAAGGTTCTCGTGGGATTGAATTGTATTTTTGAACAAATTTTTTCTTATAACGTGGAAACTACTAAATTTTATTTATTTTAATGTAAATTTACACAATAATTATTGAATGGTGCAATTGACTTAGTGTAATTGTAAGTACACTGACTTTTTATATTACAATATAAAATCGAGAATAAACATTTCGCGAGGAGGCAGATTGAATTTTTATAAAAATAAGCATCCAAATTAGTTAATAGAACGTAAGTGAAGTGTGTGTGAAGGAGGAAAGAAAATAATTAACAATGGTAATTTTATTAAATATATTGGTAACATTACAGTACCACTGCTATGAGTATTTTTGTGTAACGCTATTACCAGTACAAAGGACAATATGTACTTCATAATATAAAAAAACGAAATTAAACGTTATGTATAAATATTAAATAAAAGTGAAGTGTTTTATAAGGGGAGATAATGAAAAAATATATTTTATAAAAAAATATATCAAAAAGTCAGCACTTTTTACTCGTAATGCGTGTAGTATAAGGACTTAGTTTCCGCGCTGGGCAAGTGCGACTTGGTAGAGTAATTTATGGCATATTATATGATATTTCTCTATAGTATATTAGTCCGACTCTGACTTATTGAAAATAAATAATTGATGCAATATAACAGTTTTTCTTTATTGTGAAACGTTCATAACTATTTTACTTTTACTTGGTAAATTATGCACTATTACACACTTTGGGTATGAAAAAGAAGCATTCTGAGTTCATTAATATTTTATGATTTTGACACTATTTTCCGGGTTAATGTGATTTCGTTTGTTCGTGTTATAGTCTCGTAGCCGGTTGACAAGATTGGAGTTAAAGACTTAAAGTGGGAAGTGATTTTTAAAACCTACGTGTATATGTAGAGCCAAAGACGCTTTTAAATATATTTCTTTTAACAAATCTAGTATGATAGGTTATTTTAGTAGTAACGAACATAAATAAAGAAATAAGTAAATACTTTTAATTTAAATAAAACTATCTTTTCGGTTTTTTTCGCGAATTTATTTTGATTTTTGGTTCCCGACGTTTCGAATGCCTCACAATAATGTGTAATCAGGTAATCAGGCTGTCTGTAACAAGTATATACCTAATACTTTTGAGACGTCTAACACCTCAGTCTCTCCCGTGACCATGATTGCTGTAAAGCATTCGAAACGTAATAAATTCGCGAAAATATCCGAAAAGATACATTTATTTAAAATGTCAAGTATTCGCGTAAATCTAAGAAAGTATTACTTTTAATTTAGTTGGAATATATTTTGGGCAGTTTGTAACAACTTTACAATACTATAGAGAATTCTCGAATAAAACATTTTGTCTTAAATTACTTCATCGACTTAGAAGCTTGAGCACAACTTTCAAGTCAAAATCAGTAGTCACGTTCAGTTTAATTAAAGGTCGAAGATATTAACAAGGACAATTAGAAGCCCTTGGTGAATATTAAAGAGGTTTAAGATTAAGCAATCTGGAATATTATGTATAAAAAAGAAATTAAATACAAGGTAAAACAAAAAGCTTTTATATATAATTTACGTATGAGAATTTATCTATAATAGGATTTTCTATCCACCACGCGGCATTTTACAGGTTGTACCTATACGTGGACAATTAGTAGGTGACATACAGTAATTGTCCTTTCCAGGACTACTAAAGTATAACACTGTAAAAACTTTATAAACAATGTTTGATTATATATTTTTATGATTTATAGCTATATTTAATATTGATTGGAGTTAGATTATGCATTTGGTTACACGAGCCAAACGTAGCACGATGTTGGAGTGCACGACCTATTTGTTTGTTCACGATTTTCTCATATCTCGTTCTCGTTGCATCACATTTTCCGTTAATGAATCGCATTTATGGAAGTTTTCATTGTTGAATTCTCGCGATCGCTTTTTTAAACGAGGCGATTACGCTTGTAGTTAAAAATGTATTCAATAAATTGGATGAATATTTTAAACATCCTGTATTTAATTATGGTAATAAAATTCGAGTTAAAAGACTATTTTAAAATTTTAGTTAAAAAAACCATGTACCTCCGATAAAATTTTAATATTCAAACTATTATGAAGCTGGAATTATAATATTAATTAATTTAATGTGCATATTGTGTCTGCATGCTTACTAAGAATTAAAATTAATTATTTTAGTTACTGTGATAAAGTTACGTATTTTAATGTTGTATTTGTTGTATATGTGCTATATTTTTCAGTTATTTAACACAAGTTATATGTATCTGGTGACTGGTTATATGACTTTTGCACTGCACAGGTATCAAAGCCTATTTATAACTGGTAGAGTATGCCCTAAGTTTAATAAAAAGCAAGAGTTAAGTGACTACGAAATAATTAATGATTAACAGATAGCGTGGAAGAAACTTACTGTTTTATAAATAATTCCTACCTGGCCATCTGGCACGTGTAAGCACTTGAATTTCTAATATTTTAACCCGTTTACATTTTCGAGAAGCTTTTGGCAAATTTACAAAAATAACAACTAGTTTTTTTTTCTAAATAATTGATCTTAATGATCGCTTTAAAACAGATTTCAATCTAACCTTGATCATGGCTTTAAGCATAGCATAGCGCGTAAACACGTTCCTCTCAGCCTTGGAATCGTTGTACCTCGCCATGAGATTCACCAGAGCTTTCTTGGCCGTATCGTAGTTTTCATCGAGTCGCACACGAACCATTCGGAGTCGCTCATTTGTTTCGATCACCTCCTCTTTAGTTTGCCCGCCTGGTTAAATTTTATCAATATATTAATAAATAATTGGAAGAATGTATGTTTATGATTTTCAGATATAAATCATTGTTGAAATATCGCTAGGTTATATTTAAAAATATTTGTAAGAATTAAATATAAAAAAAATATATAAAACATTTCGTCCAACAGTTCGTGCGGCTAAATCTTGTTGAGTAAATTAATTGCGATTTTATTGTAAATTTCAGATATAATTTCTTACAATAAAAAAATTGTAAGTAACAAAAGTAGACTTACTAGAAGTGCCCTCGTCTTTCACATCTTGAACAATTCTTCGTACGCTTTGAGTAAATTTTCCGACTAGATTTGTGCTGGCTGTAAAAATAAAAATTGGTTGTTAATAAAAAATATAACTTTATTATTTTGTTTATTTATTACATTATTTATATCTCTTAGATAAAATTTATTGCAAATATAAACAAATTGAAGAGCCTTACACAGTTTAAGAAAAATGATTAAGAAGGGATTGAACGTATTTGTTTGGTTAAGGATGAAGCCAGTCGATCATGTTACATGTTAGTTACATGGATGTGCACTCAGACGCTTCACTAAGCTTGCCACCAAACGAACAACTGGACGATGAATAGATGCACATCTGTTACCATTATTTTATAAAATTTCTTAATGTTTTAATATGATACAAATAGGCGGAGAGGATTCAGCATGCGAATTGATACCTACTTATTTTAAGTATGCTTTTTCTTTGCTTTTTAGTTTGGAAACATTTCACTCCAATTGAAAATATTTTATTCAGCGTTAAATACATTATTACAATTTCTTATTCAACTTTATGAGTCTATCACCATTTCGGAAAGAAAATGGTTCAGATCTGAGAAGAACTGGCGAAAGAAATAAGAAACTGAGCGGGACTAGAATCATTTTTTTACCTTTTTTTTTTGTAAGAGAAAATATTAATTACAATGATTCTACAACATTGAAATAGCAGGCGATCTCATCATATCCAAACCGGCCTTCTTCTATAAATCGTTAATTCTATAATAACCATACAACCAAAATAGCATACAAAAGTTCTTTAACATTTTTTTATTTAGCAATAGACTTTGTATTCGTATCTGATCTGCAATAAATATACTGAGATTCTTCGCTAAAGTTTTAATAGCATAAGCTGGTGTAAGTTTTGCGGTAAATTAACTTTAAAACTGCAGCCTCAGATTGCCTTTAAAAAAGGTACAACATAAAACAAAATATTTTGCAATTATTCATTCTCCTGATATGTAAGTGGTCTAAAATAAATATAATTTAAAAGATAATTTAAACTACACCTAATATGAAATACAATCAAAATTTAATTATTATTCTCATAAAACATTATTATCACGTAATTTTATTTATATGCTCCTACTATTAAAACCTTAAAGTGCTAGCAAAACCCGAGGCTTCGTTCGCGCTAAGACAATACAAACTTTCATTCCCTATTTTACCCCCTTATGGGTTGAATTACGACAAATGCTAAAACTCGTATTTTTTGGGTTGTATTATAACGTGTTTTTCCGTGGGAAATGAGGTAATCACCCGCGGTAAAAACTATTATATGTCACTCTGCCAGCAACTCCAACTACATCCACAAATAAAATCACGCCAATCCATCACTCTGTTTTGACATGAAAGAAGGACAAACTATGAACTCTGAAACTACTTATCCGATCTTAACGTTTATTTTAAATATGCAATTTATTCCAACTTAAAGTATAAGGTAGTTTTTATTTCGATTATTTCCTTTTTTATTGTAAAATTAACAATTTTCATATGTGTGCCATAGCAAACACATAGCTGGGTCTAATAGTATAATCTCTGAATTTTAATTTTAAGTTTAAATGCAAAAAAAAAATTTGAAAAAAAAAATTTGTTTTTAATATTTTACTGCGTAAGCAGTTTTTTGCTTCGTTCGGTGTTTCTGTGTGTATCTATGTCTGCTGTGATTCGCTAATCCGTTGCTATGTCAATGAATTTCGAACTAATAAATCTATATGCACCTTTTTGCCTTTGCATTTATAATATTAAGTATAGGTTAAAATTTTAAGAAGAATTGAAATATGCTAAAACAATCTAGAAGTAACCAGCTGTAAAATTACACGCTCTGTGACGGACCTATTCGAACGCTTGAACGATAAAGTCTGTAATATTTTACCGTCCAAAATGTAATGCTTTTATGGTGAGTTATTTACGCTTCAAATAATGTCGTCGGGCTTGAGAGTGACGTTATAGGTTTATTGTTTTCTCGAGGACGAAATAAACAATAATACACAGGGCTCTTAATCTCGTTTTAACAGATGGTGTTAAAGATTATACTCGTAGATAGAATATAACTTTGTTGTAACAGTGATATAAAGTAGTACTGAAGACTATTTATAAAAAAATCTTGATATGGTTTTTCGTGATAGACTATCCCATTATTTTTTCAGAATTCAGGAAATTCATGATTTAAAAAGAAAAGGAAATTGCTTTGTTTTATCACTCGTTCCGTTAAATTGAAAAAAGCATAATTGAAAGTGGAGGAAAATTCTTTATACAATTTTAAGGAAAAAGCGCATAAATTTATACACTACTACATAAATACTCTAACCCCATTTGCATTTTACGGCTTCTTCAGATTTTTTTTACATATAAACAATAATAAACCAAGTAAGAATAAACCTCGTCTTATCGCCTCTACTGGTGACAGGAGGGCGGGCGCATTTTTCGCCCAAAGAATCGGCATTGCCATTCAACGGGAGAATGCGGCTAGCATTCTTGTCACTATTCCACGCGGACATGACTTGTACAGTAATAACTAAGTGTACATTTGTTTTGTATATATAATTAAGTATATTTATAATTTTCCTTTATTTCAAATAAATTATACTTTCCTCCATAAAAAAATAAGAAGATAATTTAACTACCAATAAACATTATACGACACCCTGCCTCTAAGTCATACTCATTAGTGACTAGTATGATGTAGTTTTTTTCACCTTCTAAAGATGTCCTTATCACTCATTTCTTATGCTACAAAAATATCTACTTTGATAACTATATCCGTTAAGAATTATATGAATGTCGGTTTGTTAATTACTTGCCCCTAAACACTTATTTATGTTACCTTAAAATCCATTAAGTTTTAATTATTTTCACCGTAGGAATTAATATATTCTTTATATGATATGAAAACGACATTTTTCAAGCACTGGGGATATCGAGGAATCAAAATTCTCACTTTAAACTAAATAAATACATTTTATTCTGCATTTATGTATTTATAAAAGCCAAGAAAAAAATATTTGCATTTATTTGTACAGTTTAGATCTTAAGATAAAATTATGATGACGATGAAATATACAAAGTTCATTTTAATTTCAAATTCTTAGAAAGCTCGTATATTTTATGATAGAATTTATTATCTGACGTTTAGGAGAAATTTATAAGCGACTCTAATGAGGTGCTTTGCCTCTATATAATTTTAATTGCGCTATTACTTCATTAGCTTTTCTTTAGAAGTGATATTTCTGTAATATTTTTTATATTCACATATTAGTTATTTTATTTTTGATTTTATTAATTATAATAAATGCTCCATTGTTGTAATGTGGATTTGATACTGGAGAGAATATGGAACGAAATTTTATTTTAGAGATAAATGAAAAACCGCTAAGAGTGATTGTGATGTTCTCCTGACCGATTCCGGCCACCGCGGCCAATCTCATTGAGACTAGCCAACTGTGCAGGAAATATTATAGTGCACAAGTGTACGTGCAGACACAAGGTGCACTCTCTATTCCTGACACTCTCATTTAATACATAAAAGTTAATTTTAACCGGTATAATTAACTACTTAAGGACAAAGCTTTTAAAAGAAGTTGTACTGCCGTGACCTTAAAAGTTATACATATGCACATTACGTATGTGTCGAAGAGAGACCAAAATACGAGAATGTGTTAAAACACTTGCGGTATTAATAGGATTATAATTTAAAAACTATCAAATAATATCTACCTTCGAATGTAAAACAAGTTGAAATGTTAATATAATACAAATAAAAGTGTACCACTATACCTACATATTGTTTCATTTTCCTGTGATGTGTGAGAGACAACAACTCCATGTACTGATACCAAGTGATGTTTGGTGCTATTAATGTTAAATAACAATCACAGTAATACCGACAGTCACTCTCAACTAATATTTATTTATCTAATAGAAAAAGATGAAATTTTTAAATTTTCAGTTGATCTGTCCTGCATTTCGAGTGGTGATGTGCCCAAATAAGGCCGTATTATTTTTGATTTTGAATTTAATTAATTGATAAGCGATCGCTATTGACAGCAATATTTTTTGAATTTATAATTATAAAAAAATATTGTAATATTTACAATGCTTGTTCTATATGCATGACAATGTTCCATGCATACTTAATTTTCGATTGAAACTGTTGCAATATAGATACGTATACCGTATGCGTTAATGTCTTTCTTATCTTATTCTGAGGACACGCTTAATGGTTCCTATCAATCACATAATGTATCTATAATGTAAAATATCTTGGTATAATATATAGTATTTATCACGAGAAATTAAAGACTTTGGCGAAGGTTTTGTGACGTGAAGTGACGAGTTGGCAATACATGCTTACCTATTCTAATGCAGAATCCTTTAACTTGAGCCTTTAATCAAAAATGGGAACTTAAGCCAGATTGGAAATATCGTTAGATAAACGAAGTTTAATTTAATGTCGTAATGGTCTCCATTTTGTATATTTGATTAACTGCCTCAGTGGTCTAGTGGCTAGCGTGTATAGTTACAGATCCAGAGGCTCTACGTGTGTTGTTGAGTTTAGTTATTGAGTATTTCTGTTCAGAAATTGTCAGTACCAGCATGGAGATTGGATGTTGGCGGTGTTTACAACCCTATGCCGCTGAAAGCACGTAAAGGTCCTTCCTCTGATCTCTATCTCTCACCTTCATAGCGAATCGTGGCCCCATCGGAATTTAAGAGTGAAATGAAAAAAAGTTCACTTGTGCACTATAATATCCCATGCACAGATGGCTAGACTCAGTATGATTAACTGCCGTTGAAAAAATCGGTTAGAAGACATTATATTATTAATTATTATTCAATGAGGATACAGAAACGCGATGCAGGCACGCACATAATATGGCACAGGGACAGATATAGAACTTTTAACAAATTTTAGATTCAATTTCGGTTTTGTCGATTCCGTGAGATTTATTGTATATGAGTGCAATTAGCAATAATCAATGGCATGAATACATTATAAGATTAGATATAGTTAGTTCGTATCATTGAAAGTGTTAAGAAAAATATAAAAGAATGTGCAGGAAGGAGGCAGTTGTGGTTTGAGCGAAGCAATGGCGGCTCGTTAGTAATAAATATTAATACATAGATAGGTAATAAATTTTATATAGACATCTAAACACTTAAGGTAGACCTTGTAATTTATACAGATTGTATCTAAAGTTCAATCGTTACGTCTACATATAAATTTGTAGTATTTACTGTGGTCTAAGAGTAAATGGAATTTCATAAGTTTGTGATGGTAAATATAATATTTAATTATTAAGATTTTTTTCTTAGTTTGCTACCAAAAAGCAACAAGGAAGAATAAATTTAAAATTTACATCTACTAGAAAATATATTTAAGTATCAAACTTAAGTATTATGCCGATGGCTTCAAATTACTTATTTTGCGCACATTATAGAAAGTTTAGTGAGCCGATGGCTTGACAAGAAACAAGTTCAATGTACAGTCTGTTACAGTAACTGTAGTCAGTAAACCGGTTTTGTAATGTTGAAAACAGATTAAATTCTTTAACAAAGCATTGTGTAGAGTCTATTTAAAAAAATTAACTTTTGTGAGTCACTACGGCCTATTCAATTTCTGCATTTCCCATTTCTTCCTACAAAAATAAAATATAATTAACTCGATATCTTAAATGACAAAGCCAATTTAGGTTTATTATTATTTATCTAACGTTGGATGCATTGCATTATTCCGCCCGGCTCATTTATTTATTTATTTATTGTCATTAGTGTTGTGTTATTTGTTGTGATTAAAACTGCTTTACAATTCTCATTGACATAATGCTAACGTCGGTAGCCACTAATGTCCCCCCCAACGTGAGTTCACCTTGTCGTGGTGGGGGGGCTCAGTAGTGCCCGGCAACCCAACCGGACGCGAAGCCAAGAAACGCACAGGGAGGTAGCCCACTTCGGTGGGCGGTGTACCATGTGGGTTGCTCCTGGTACTTCTCTGATAGCAGAGTGGACCTTGGAGCAACCCCATGGTTGTGGTGGTCTGCTTCGGCAGACCTGCCATCGGGGCGTCGTAGTTGAATGCTTAAGCGATCCTGCGACGCCCCATTAAGACAGGGGAAGGTTTTGTTGGGTTTTAGTGGGTAGTACTGGCTTTATTACGCCGGTGAGTCCCACACCTCGTGCGTAAATGCATTTCCCAACGTTAAAAAAAAAGCCACTAATGTAAGTCTGCTCTAAAAGTATTTTTAAAAGGTTTATGCTAGGAGTAAAAGGAATGAAATAAATTAAGTAGTTAAATTGAATGTTTATTCGACCATCAGAAATTGTAGAGGGCTTATAGGTGTACATTGTACAACCCACTCTTGCATTGTGCCTCACTATTGTCGTGACTAAAAATAGATACGGATCTCAAACCATTATATGTTTACAATAAGTCTGGTATAAAAAATATTCAAGGATATTTTATTTCATACGGTCATACCATTATTTTTTAAATTCCGTATTACGTCGGTTCAATTTAAGAATTTTAATTCAAAATTTTCAATTTCTTCAAGTTGACTGAAGAGAACTGACTTTTCCTATCGACGACACGTTTGGCTTAGTTTGTAGCTACCCTACTTGCTGTGCCGGTTCGAGTCCGCTGGGGGCATTCATTTGTGTGATGAGCACGAATGTTTGTACTCTAGTCATGAGTGTTTATATTTATAACATGTATGTATTTAAAGTTATATATGTATAGTGTATCAACTATTTGGTATCCATAACACAGGCCTCGTAGCTTACCATGGAACTAGATGGTGTTGTGTGTTAATGTCCCAACATATTATTATTACATATATTATTTCTTAGTTTTCATGTAAGAAAGTAAACCGGTGAGACCACATGTATGGATATACATATGTTGACGTAGACTTAGTTTTTTATTTCCATAGTAAGCTTAGATAAGGAAATCGATACCCCAACTTAGAGTGGGAGCGAATTTACACAAGTTGAACCAGGAAATGGAATCTCTTGGTAATACTTGAATGTTTTTAGATTTTTATTCATTACTTTTGCAGATTTAATTTCAAATTCATTTGTAATGTTTAACTTATCTGGGTGTTTATTTTATGTTTGCTAGTTTATTTTATTCCATTCTTAAAATTATAAAACTTATACAAAATTACCACTGTACTTAAGCTATGAAAACGTAAGCTTATGATCTAATACGAATTTCTTTTTATAGCTTTTTTGTGCTAATATAGTTTTTAAAAGAAGCTTTTGAAACCGGCTTTCTTTTGTACGATTTATTTAATTTATATTTAAAGATAAAGTACAACGTATAGGAAAATAAGGTATAGGAACAATAAATACATAGTTGAGAAGTGTGCCTTTGTCAATAGAATATTGATACTGACACTTATAAAGATGGATCACTGAAAAAAGAAATTTTGTGCAAATAGTGGTTTGATTCTGGTGTAATAAAATTAATTTATCTTCCCGGAATATTTTTTTTTATTTTATATATAGACACATTTTATATACAGACATAATAAATAATGTTTCAAATACCTATTGCGAAATCGTGTTAGCCAAAACGAGGTAACGCGAAAATCATTCGTTACTAATTACCTCGTAAACTACTGTTTTTTTTTTTAAATTTGTTATTAAGCTATTACCTAAATAGCATATGCTACAAAAAAACCCTGACCCGAGATAGTGTAGGAAATATAAATGAAATAATGTTTTTTACATATGGTGAAAATTCTTCTACCATTACCACTGATATAGTTTTCATTATCTTTTTGGTCTGCTTACCTGCGCAGTTTATATATTCGCACCGAATGAATGTTTGTCTCTTTGTTTGTACTGTACGTCCCTATACCATGAATCCGATTGCTATGAAACTATGGCGATATATAAAGCTTTACTCATGTGTACAGACAGGTGTATCGCTGGACCGAACCGAACTTCGCAGAAAACAGGTCTCGAATCCATGACTTACTGACCTTCAGGCGTACATGCAAGCCCTAAACCACCAACGTAGTTACCATTAAGCAGAGATTAGGTGTCATCACTAGAGAGCTTGCATTCAGCCGTTTTTAACGTCCCACTGCTGGGCACGGGCCACCCTTTATTATAAGGGGGATCAAGGCATATTCCACCACGCTAGCGTAACGCTAGCTTCCACCATAGCGGTCTTCACATAACTTTCGAAAACTTAATAGTTTCTCTGAGACATGCATTCCTCACGATGTTTTCCTTCCGCGTAAGAAATGTGGTAATCATCTTGGAAATGATTCACATACGAAAATACCAGAGATGCGAATCCCGGGATTGGAACTCGCTTAACACGGTTTCCTTAGCAAGCGCATTACCACTAGGCTACCAGAGCGTTTTCTATGTAATAATTTTTAATTTTTTATTGCACTAAAGATGAGGTAGTTACATTGTAGCGTTTTTACTAAGACAGCTAAGAGTGTAGGTGGTGATGTATTAAGATTTTGTAAACATTAAAAGAAACACATTGCTGATTTAAATTTATTTATATACATTATACATCTCCATCAGACAAGTAAACTCATTGAAAATTTTGAAGTCACTCTTTTTAAATGTTATGAGATTAATTAAATTGTATCTGACATTTCAATAAAGCCAATTCAAAAAACTTAATTTAAACTAACATCTTATTAACATGTTATTTAATGGAAGAACTTTAGAATTAAGCTAACTTTAAAATTTTCGTTTATTACGTGATGTACAAATACCTAACAGAAACATATCACTTCATGTTTTCTATTTTCATTTGTTCTACTACGCAGTCAAGCAATCGACGTAGATTGTACATACTTACTTTAGTGTACAGTGTAAAAGTATATCATTTATAAGGCTATTTATTATTTGATTACTAGCGGCTCACCCTCGCTTCGCTCGGGTTCGTCGCTAATAATGTTTTAAATAGATATAGTTAGTTATTACCCAGCGGTATTTATATAAATTTTAATTTTTTTTCGTTAATTGTTCTGATGATGTTTATTTTATTATTTTATTTATTTGTTATCATAAAAATTGGCCCAGCCGTTCTTGAGTTATAAATGGTGTAACTGACCCGACTTTGTTATATATAAAACAAGAGATGTTGACTATTGTACGTGTATAAAATGCAACAAATATAAAAAAAATACTAGTAATTTGAAGCAATGCAGTTATTAACGTTTCTTGATAAAACGCTCTACTTCAGAGTAATTTTATTTGAAAGATAATAGCCGCTGGTAGACCGTCGTTGGTATGCAAATTTATGCAAATTCAAATCCTAATTTTCAAGAGTTGTTTGAACAATTCGCTATCCCGTTTGCATTCGTTCAGCTTAACTAGGAAACCAAGTTTTGGCTTTATTTTTTATTTAGTAGTCATATATACTTTGTAATAGTTTTTTAACATATTGTAACATTCCTCACTTAACCTAATTTGATAAAAAATCTATGTTTCCATCTAAAAATATACTTAACCCTGTAATTTTATCAAGTACAATGTTTTAGTAGAATGTCAATAACAATAAAACATACGAAATATTATTACATAATAACTTTATTTACCATATTTTGCTCTGCAAGCTACTATAAATTAATTTTCTTCATCGTCTTCATTCTATTGTTTAGTACCCTTTAAAGTATGACCATTTTCAATACAGTCAATAGTCTCCAATTTAGAAACGACTCGCACAAATTATATCAATTTAGTATTATTAAATGAAATGCGTTTGTGAGAAGAGTGATCATAAATACATTTAAGGAATAGCAGAAAAAGTAGAAGGCAGGATTTAGGAAATAAAAGTTATGTATAGATCGAGCCAAGCCTCCATTAAGTAGTGGATTGCGATAGGCTAATATGGTAGATACATATGTGTATACATATTACATAAGTACATGTTATATAAACAGATCGATATTATTAGGTTACTATTGTGAAAGTAATAATAAATCTTATGAAGCCGTGACCGTGACTGGTCTGTCAATATTGCAAACCAGGATCCCGGCAAAAGCAATTACGCGCTACAACTCCGAGCATTTGTCTACCGCTTCGAGTTTAATATCTTAGCGGCCTATTGTATTGCAGAGTGGAATAAATTTAGTGAATTTCAATATATTAATAAATCACAGCTATAGAGTTGGTTTTTAAAAGTCGCTTTTAATATTACTTTATTTTTAGCCTACATATACCCGATATGTATGTAGATATATTTTTTCTACATTAATTTCAATAGGAAATAATCTGGTTATGTTAGATGCATAATTTATTACTGATTTTGCAAGTTAAAAGCTTTGCCGCTAAATAGCATGAATTCAATATTCTTGGCGCGTATTGGTTCTTTTAGCAAGAAAATGCAAGGTTTATATTCTTGAATTCTTCCTCGAGTTGATTAAATATCAGAGGAATACGTTGGATAAGAATAAAATGAAATGTTATTAAGAAATATGTATATCAATATTATAATATAGCGTCATTTAATAGTGTGAAAAAATGAAACGGTCAAAATTTAAAACTTTCGGACCTCTGAAATTACATATTCAATCCCCAGAATTTAGTAGATGTTTCTTTTACTGAAAGAATTATTTCTAAGTTTGTAATAAGTCACCACTTCGTCGATTTAAGTTTGCTTTATTGCTTATTGTATTTTAATAGAATCGAATGACGCACTTTGCGTTTACCCAGAATCCGGCCCACACCAGGTGCTAGGCGCCAGGCCCACACACTTATCAGCTACGGAAATCAAACTCACGATTTCTGATTAAATAGGAAGTATCCTCCTAGCACCTTTGCCATTTGACTCATTTAAATGCGGAAAGATGTACCAATATTTATTTTTTTATTTATTTTGATGTATATTATGATCACATTTATTTAAATTTATGATAAAATAAAATATCACAAACAACAAAGTGTCACAAACATGATTGTCGTTGATTAAAATATACGAAGACGTGTTTATAGAAGTTAATAAACTATTATTTTTCAATTCGCCCAACCCACATAATATATTATAGAGAGTATTATTTGTAGTTTCTTATATATGGAGATTATATATACTATATGATTATTATAGGTATATCAATTTTTAGAAGTTTTATAAGCTGTATCTCAAGTTAATATAAAAAGCTGGAAATATATAAAAATACAAAAAAAACCTACATCATGGGTTTCATTTTATTTGTTTCTCATAATATTAAAATATAAGAATGAAAAGCTTAGTGAAGTAAGTTCTCCACATTGAATTTATCATATTATCCTAAGCAAGCCCGAAATACATAGTAAGTTAGCAACTCATGGAACAACAAACACTAATCAGGGCAACTAAATGCAATTACAGTTAAAGTTACGTTTCGGCTCACTAACTTTTAAAGCTAACTACAAGATATATTTCCCTAATACATTCTATATTGGGGCACGCGTCCCCATGGTATACCTTATTTAGTGTATAAATTATTTAGAGTTTAAAAAATCGAGTTTATTCTTCAGACACTTGGAGAAATACAGGCATGATGCATTATTATTTATATATACGTATTATTATCCTTACATTGAAATATATTCATTAAAATTCAGAACACGCTAAGATGCGACTTGTCGATTTGGCATTTTATTCTTCAACAAGTTTGGTCGTCACGTTTTTCAATAATGTGAGAATATTTAGAGGTCACTTGCTGTATACTACTAGGAAACTGATTTATTTTCTATACATTTAACAAAAGTGTAACTGATCGCTCTCTGTACATGGAAGATATTTGAGAAAAACTATTATTGGTGGATTTAATTGACACAATAGAAGTCAAAACAACGATTTTCACAATTTTTGTTTGTTTGTAGATTTGTGTGCGCTAGTCTCAGAAACAGCTTAACCGATTTGAGTGCGGTTTTCACTAATGCATTATGGTAAGCTTAATTTAACATTTAATATTTGTTTTATTTCAATCGGTTTATGAAAAAGTTATGTAAAAAAGAATCGTCTAGGGGCTTGGCCAGTTACCTACATTATCTACATTTTTTGTAATGATATATGTAAAAGTCGTACGGTAACTATAATAATAACAGCCCAAAAATACTTTAAAGAAATGTATTACATAAATAAAAAAATTCCAAAGAAAATGAAGAGAGGCCTCTTTAAACAGAAAAAAGTGAATTGCAAAAGGCTAAGTGGCTCTTGATCATTGAATAGCTCTCTCATCGAGCGCGAGGTAGATCCCGTCACACAACATTCCAAACTGCTATTTTCCAGATACTCCTTAATAAATATATTTTCAAACAATAAAATAACTACCATTGTATTTAAATATAATTAGATAAATATTGCTAGTTACTCGGTGCATTTGTTAGCATAACATACTAAAACAGTTATTAAAATCGGTTTAGTTGTTACTATTTATACCAATAAACAAACTCTTGGCTTTACACTACAAAGTTCTACCTAACATATTATGTGATTATACGAGTACATCATTTCTCTTACACGTTGAATGGAGAGCACGCGTTGAGTGACTCACTAGTTAGCTCTCTACGCACCGTCGATTTCAGGACAATGTGTGTTCAGTGACATTCGCTAATGCTTTGTTTACTAGACCGGGGCAAATATATGTATATATGAGTAACAAAATATTCTTGTTAGAAGCCCACAATATCCGGCGTAGTAAGTACCCGCATTGCGCACATTTTTATGCCACACGTCCTTGGTTTGTTTCCCAATACAAACTTTCATCCCCGTTTTCACCCACTTTAGGGATGATTTCCGGGATAAAAAGTATTCTATGTCCTTCCCAGGGTATTAAACTATCTTCTTACAAAATTCCATCTAAATCGGTTCAGTAGATCCGGAGATTACCCCCTACAACGTCACAAAATCACATAACCTCTTTATAATATTAGTATAGATTAGCAATAATAAACTATTATCAGTTTACGTAAACTTTATAAACAGTAGTCTATGTTTTATTCAGATCCAAGTAAATTCAAATCTAATATCTACTTAATATGTATATTTACACTAAATGTTCATGTAACATAAAGACACGTTTGGCTCAGTTTGTAGTGACCCTACTTGCTGTACCAGCGGTCGCGGGTTCGAGTCCCGCTGGGGGCATTAATTTGTGTGATGAGCACGAAGGTTTGTACTTCAGTCATGGATGTTTATATTTATAATATGTATGGATTTAAATTTATATATGTGTAGTGTATCAACTATCTGGTATCCATAAAACAAGCCTCGTAGCTTACCATGGAACTAGATAGTAGTGTGTGTTAATGTCCCAACAACATATTTAACATTTATACGTATGTTTACATTGAATATTTTTTAGGTAATTTGATGGGGAGATTTTCGGGATGTAGCAGTTTTAGCGTGCGCGCGCGAGTTTAGTAGCGCATGACTCAATAACGATTTGAGGGGTTTCGATAATACTTTTTTACTGTAGATATAGTCAATATAAAAACATATCTAAATTACGTTTTAATTGCTCTAATAGATTTAAAAGTACATTTGGAACTTGCAGTTTTATCTTCTTATAGGTACATGTGTAGGTACTCGTATGTTTTAATTAATTAAGAAAACGTATTATAAAATTATTTATTTATAATAACAACTGCGCCTAAAATTAGGACCGAGGTCAGACAAAAGAGCGAGTTTACATGGTATTATATCTCAGTGATTAGATTTATTTTACTTAAAAAAACACTTGGAAGAACCTTTGTTAACTATTATGGAATTGAGATTAGATTTCGAGGTTAATGTCCATTGTTTCAACCCCATTCACGTGAGACGGATGAGATTGAAACGCCTTGTCTGAAGCAATCGAGATTCAGCGATAGCATTACTTACGACAAAAGTGTATATTTTATATTATTATGTGAAAGAAAAAGTATGAATTACTGTAATAAAAAAATAATCCATAGTAATATTATAACTGTGAAAGTGTGTTAGTTTGTTTGTCTTTCTTTCACGTCGAAACGGACTGATGGATTGGCGTGATTTTTGGTGTGAAGACAGTTGGAGAGCTGGAAAGTGACATAGGCTACTTTTTATCGCGAGAGATCATCTCATTCCTACGGGACAACACGTTATAACACAACTCAAAAAAATATTTATAGTCAGAATTACTTGAAACTTGGTATTAATGCTCTTCAATGCAATTACATATATAAATACGTGTTTTAGCATTTTTCTAAATACATCTCTTATAGGGGTAAAAAAGGGGATGAACGTTTGTATGAAACCTATCTATTAAGAGTTATTTTTTCTAATTTTAGCGTTATTTACAACACAGAGCTAGTTTTTTTAGTAGTTTGAACGCGAGCGAAACCGCCGCTCCTGCTAGTAGGTAATAAAAGGTAAGTTAATTTAAACATTTTGGCTAATGTTTTAAGTAGCGGTATATAACTCTAAGAAATATTTTATTTAAAATATATTTTTCTTGTGATACAACTTTTCTGCTTTCTAATGCAAGCAATGATGTTAGGTTAGTGCTGAATATACTTAACTAAATCAAGAAAAGCTAATGATTGATATATGCCTATAAGTGGGTCAAAAAAAAAACCTGGATGAAATTTTATTAATTCATTATTCAAAATACATTTTTTCAAATACCCTCTTCAAGTAGGCTCTTTTTTTTTTTTATACTATTCCGAATTAGTGCTTGACTACGTTCCACCTGATGGTAAGTGGTAACGCAGTCGTAGATGGTAAGTCGCACTAATTCATTAGCCACCTATTCACTCTTGCCTTGAAGACACCCATATTATAATCGGACGGAAACACCGACGCAGGCAGGTTGTTCCAATCCTTAGCCGTACGTATAATAAATGACGTAGCGAAACGCTTCGTGCGGACGGGTGGAATGTCCACGACATAAGGATGGAGACCAGCCGTTCGTCGAGTTGTCCGATGATGGAAAGGGGATGGGGGAATTAATTCATGTAGTTCCTGCGCACACTCTCCGAAATGTAACCTATAGAATACACAAAGGCTGGCAACCCTACGTCGGTGATCGAGGCTTTGTAAGTTAGCTTTTACCAGCGCAGGGTCACCTATAAGCCTTTGAGCACGCCTCTCAATCGAGTCCAAGGCTGACAGATGGCATTTCGCAGCACCAGCCCATATGTGGCTACAGTATTCCACACACGACCGGACTTGCGCTTTATATAAAACAAGAAGCTGTCCCGGCGTGAAATACTGTCGGACCTTTGCAAGGATGCCAACTTTCCTCGCAGCTACATTAGCCTTAGACTCGATGAACCGCCCGTAGTTCATGTTGGGGCTGATGTCCATCCCCAACAACTGCAGACGTTCTGTGTATTCCAAAGGCACATTCCGGAAAGTAGGAGTCAAGGTGAAAGGACTCCTTTTAGTGGTGAACAGGCACGCCTGTGTTTTGGTGGCATTGAAACTCACAAGATTGGCATCGCCCCAAGAGGAGACTGCCCTGAGTGTGAGATTCAACCGCTCTACCATGGCCTCTCTTTCGGACTGAATTTGACCTCTACTGGCCCGAGGATTCGGCAGGTATCTCTCTACAATAGTGCTGTCGTCTGCGTACCCATAGATACCGGGTATAAGCAGATCGTTGATATGCAGTAGAAACAAGGTTGCAGAGAGAACAGACCCCTGAGGAACTCCTGAGTTGGTCTTTAAGGGTTGTGATGAACAACCATCAACCACAACTCTGAGTGATCGGTCGCTCAGGAAGTCTTTAATCCAGCCGATCAAGCCAGGAGATATGCCATAGGCTGAAAGCTTATTTATAAGGCTAGCGTGCCAGACCCTGTCAAAAGCCTTTGAGACATCGAGGGAGACGGCAATCGCCTCCCCGCTTCGGTCAATAGTTTCGCCAAAGGTGTGATTGGCATACACTAGAAGGTCCCCAGTCGACCGATTCCGGCGAAACCCATATTGTCGATCACTGAGGAGATCGTTCTGTTCTAGGTATGCCATAAGACGAGTGTTCAATACACGCTCCATAATCTTTTCTCCTGTTTGCTTAATTATATTAATTTATGTCCTTATAAGATCCCTTAAGAATTGAAACTTTTGATTTTGTACTTTCTGACCTTGAATTAATTTTTTAGTATTTTTTTATTATTGACAGATTTCAATTATTCGATTAAGAATTATTAGATTTCAATTATTTTTAACCGATTTATTAGTTTTGATGTATATTATAATTCCATTGCGTTAAATATTCATGAAACTTCTCCAACTAGAGAGGAGTGGAGGCGGGTTACAACACCTAAATGATGACCACGACCAGTCTGTCGAGACTGTAACAACTAAGACGAAGATAAGAAATAATTCCTTGAACTCGAACTATATTTCTACAAATTCGATTGTAAATTTTCTACAAATAACACATTTCTCCGAGTGAAACAGATTATCAAACATTTTATCAATCTACGAATTTGCTAGGTATTATTTATGCTATATCAAAATTATTTAGAAAACAACCCAGTGACACATGTTTTTGTATAATTAAATAAAATATTTAAAATAAAATTTAAATATTGTTGTAAACTTGAATTAAAAACTTGCAGAGTATATTCGAATACTTATAAACGCGTACATAAATGGAAAACAATAAGTAGTCGGTTCCTTTTATGGAAGAAGAAGAAATGTATATAAAAACGATGTTTCAAAATACATCTTTAGCGGTATCTTATACCTTCATAAAAATTAACATACTCGTAGTTACGTAAATAAATAATAACGTAGTTCTTATAAAATGACAGGACTTGTTGGACTTGAAGTCAAAATTTTTATTTTTTCAAGTCAGAGAAAATTATACTACACTAAAAATTGAACATACTTACCTACAAACTTTGATCTAGAAATAATTATTAAAATGAATAAGTTTTTAGAATAATACTTTCTTAGATTTACGCGAATATTAGAAAAATATATATTGCCATTTTTCCCCATTAATAATATATTGCCATTTTTGATTTTTTGAAATCATTTTTGTAAAATAGTGGATAGGCACTGTCTGTAACAAGTATGTGTTTGAGATGTCTATAACCTTAGTCTCTCCCGTGACCATGATTGCTGTAAAGCATTCGAAACATCGGGAACCAAAAATCAAAATAAATTCGCGAAATAATCCGAAAAGATAGTTTTATTTAAAAAGTTTTTAGAATCTTAACTTTCATTTATACATTAACGAAAACACAACGTAAAATCGTTTTATTTAAATCAAATTAAGTGTACCCTTTCTTAGATACGGATCTAAAGATGCCAACAGTTCTGAAAGGAGCTGCGATTCGTAAAAATCAATGCCACGGGCTCTATTTCCGAAGGTATTTTAACAACCTGACAGGAACACTTGTTAGATATTCCTTTGCTATTTAAGCTTCAAGTTAGTATTTGGGAAAATTGAACGAACTTGAAGATAAAAAATGTTTAAATCATTTTGTTCTTTTGATATGTATCGCTATAATATTCTGACCAAATAAGTCCATCAGAAACTTCTTTGAATATATTTGGTCTGTCTACTTGTCTGGACTAATGTTCAATTGAATAGGTTTTAACTGTTTATTTCTCATTTAAGTTTACCTTCCAACATGTGTTTTCCTTTATAATGTTTAATATCACCTCAAATGTAAGTCATTTCATTTACAAACACTCCGAAGGTCTTGAAAACCATTAACAAAAAGATTGGAATTTATAGAGACAAAATTAACATGAAAATTGAAAAGTTTAAAACAGACCGTTCATTTAAAAAAATGTCTATTTACAATGGATCAATCAGTTTTGGGAGGATCAAATAATAATTTCCCATTAAATTAGAATTTCCGATAAATTTTGTACAAAGCTAAAAATAAGTATTTTCCTTTATCGATAATTTGTAATACATAATGAAAAATCAAAAATCTAATTCTCACTATCATAATATTATCTAGATCACAAATAAAAACTAAAAACTCAAACAAAAGCACTAAAAAGTAAAAAATAACTGATTGGTAGTTTTCATTCACTATACATACCTAATCAAATATTTTCGAAGTCGGTGTGCTTTGCTTTGTATCGACTGGCACCGACTTCAAAATATCCGTACATAAAATATTAATTAATACATATTATAATAATAAAAATAAAGTATACAATTATATATGCATATGGCAACTTAATGAATCACGAAAAAACTTTAAAAACGAACTAGCTTGTAGCTATATCCTAAATAAGCTCTAGTGAGTAATGAATGAGTCATTTCGGTGACGGACTCTATAAGGGACTCAAGTTTTTAAGTACTTTGACATGTTTTGTTTTTAATTGCATTTAAGTATTATATTTCTTTTTGTTAAAATCATATTATTATATTATTTCAACATTTATTTCAATAATTTTCAAAGTACGTGTGTTATTTTGGAAAAGAATTAAGTTTTTCTATATGAACTCCATTCAAAACAGAATTTATTAATACCCAAAAGTATCTACTAAATAGATAAATTATGAAGAAAATTTGGTTCGTCAATTTTTTTGTGTAAATAGCATTTCTTAAAAATTTACGAATAAGAGAGCTAATAATAATTTGATATCTTTCCCTCGAAGTAACAATAGAATTGATATAAAAATATATAAAGAATAACAATAAATAAAGAATGTACCTACATGATTTTTTTTAAAACAATGACTTACGTTTTGTGTACAGAATATAGATACCTAAACCATAGTTGTTAAATTTTTTGTCTGTATGTATGTTTAGTTAAACAGAGTTTATGTGTAAGTACTGAACGGATTTAACCAAAATGTAGGGTATCGATAACTTATTGCTCGGGTCAACTGTCAACATGTAGCAAAAACCCTCGGGAAAACATGATAACGGGTTCAGCCGTGACGTCTTTTATATAAAAATTTCAACGATATATTATACAAAACTATCAGTAGCAATTTTAACAATTGATATATTTAATAATTATTTAGTGCGGTAGAATCTGCCATGTGTAGTGTAGTGTAAGGAAAATGCCTATGCTAAAACTACACAAAAACACTCCAAAATGATAGGTTTCATACAAACTTTTATCCCCTATTTTACCTCTTATGGGATGAATTTCGGAAAATGCTACACTACATCACGTATTTATTTAAATTATTGTATTAAAGAGCATTACTACCAAGTTTCCAGTAATTCTGATCGTAAATAATTTTTAGGTTTGTACGTGTTTTCTCGTAGGAATGAGATAATTTTCCGCGTTAAAAAGTAGCCTATGTTACTCCAGCCCTTCAACAATCTCCGTACAAAAAATCAGGCCAATCCGTCACTCCGTTTCGACGTGAAAGAAGGACAAACAAACCAACACACTTTCACATCTATAATATTGGTATGAACTATCGCGCATATACATATACAATATTCTTTTTTATTTTTTCTAAGTGCCACGGGTAAGACTAAGGTTTTAGACGTTTCAAAAGTGATTAGTTAATAGTAATAAATAGCGAAAACATTTTTTTATTTCAAAGTAATTACTTAGATGTTGAATCAATATCTTCTTCTCTTCTTAAGTCTTTAAAATTAAAGGTAAATTAAAGGTAAATTAATTAAAATTAATTAAAGGTAAATTAAAGGTAAATTAATTAAAATTAATTAAAGGTAAATATTCCTAAACAACTTTTTTATTTGAGTCGTTATTAGCCGAGTTACAATTTTACATTCTAAAGTCGTAAACATTGCATCCTTCTCAAACTTTTAAAAAATGAAAAAAATTGATCAGAAAAAATATTAGGTGCTACAGCTTTGCAGAATAAACGTTCAGTAGTTTTTAAGTTACGGCATTAACTTTAATTTCCATAATATGTTTAAGAAATAGTATAAAGCCCACTTACCTTTTAGTCGATAAAGTATTTATTGTGAAAATGTAAAAAAATATGTTAGGAAAACAATACAATATTCGACGGTACGATGAATTCGATGTGATAGTCACATTCGCTCTTATTTTATGTTTGATTGACTTTAATATTTAAAAATCGGGTAAGAGCGATATTTTATATAAAGTGGAATGTAGAGGCGGGCGAAACCGGGGGCAATGCTAGTTCAGGATATTGTAATAACACTTGTGATAAGAACCTGGCCTTAATCATATATGCAGGTGGTAAGCGTATATGCATTTCATGCGTTATTAAAAAAACTAAGGCCACTTTTATCCTGAGCTAAATGTAGAATAATAAATAATTTATATAGTATTTCTGAAGTCCGTTTTCCTTTTTATTTGAAAAGGTTTATATAGTTAATTCATTCGAATATTTTTATTATATATTATGTATCTTGTAAGGGTTCAAAATTGGGTTCGCAGTATGAAAGGTTTTGTATATGTACAATGTGAAGTATAAAACCAATTTCTAAATTCATCCATTTATTGTAGATTTTTAAATGTCTATTTTATATAAATAATATTTAATATATTATAAAATAAAAAAATATTTCGTAGTAAAGTTTAATTGTTTTTCTGACTTTTATTAAAAAGTCAACCCTGCGTTGTAACACACATATTATGTGCATGTGCAGTATAAATGATAATTCCGTTAGCTACAAAAGGAATTATAACGGAAAAAAAGACAAATATTTTATAATAAACTGAATATTACTTGATATCATGCATGTCGTGTTTATATTTTTATATAGGGCTTATCACTTTTATTTTTATTACTTATTGTGTACAAAAAATTAAAGAGCGTGTGTATCAATGTGTACGCGCAAGAAGTGAAACTTCTGTAGGTTATTGGTAGTTTTAATGAAATTCATTTTATTTTAAATAATAATTAGGATAGGAGAGATACGAAAAAGATATTTTTTATCGATTTAAAAATGAAAACAATATTTTATTATTCAAGATAAAATGTATTAATTAAAAAAAGTTTAATCAAAATTATTAATCAAATGTTGTACCGATCAAATAAATTATATACTCCAATAAAATAAATAATAACACAGGATGCAATTTTTTTGTGAAAAAGAAAAGAATTATAATAATATATAAAAAAATATTTCAAGTAAATAATTTTTTAACAATATTATTTTGATATGATTCCATCGCTTATTTAAAAATAAATGAAAGAAGTATTTTTTTATAAATATCTATTTTTATTTAATTTATATGGGTTTTTCCTTTTCTTTGAAATATTAATATAATAGCTTAAATTATAATTAATTGACTATTTATTCAATTCCCTTACGTGCAGTTTCCGTTACAAAAATCGTAACGCCAATCTTTTTTCCCCTCTCATGGCGCACCTAAAGAAGTTTTTTTCTCTTTAATAGAATCATTTTTATATCTATTTTCTATATGTCGTTTAATATTATAAAGAGGCAGAGTTTATTTGTTCATTCGTTCATTCGTTCGTTTGTTGTTTGTTTGTTTTTTGTTTGTTTGTTTGTTTGTTTGTTTGTTTGTTTGTTTGTTTGTTTGTTTGTTTGTTTTTGTACTTTTCGGATTTGAAAAATTCTTTTTGCATTTGATAGCCCGTTTATTAAGGAAGGCTATGTATCATCATGCTACTACCTAAGGGAGCGGAGCAGTAATAATAAATGTCAACAAATCGGCCATACATTATTTCTAATAGCGTAAAGCCAAACAGCTCTTTTTTGTAGTTTTAGCTCGAGCGAATCCGCGGGTTCTGCTAGTAATTATATAACAACGCTATGCATTCCACGTTGCATGCAATGCACGTTACAATATAACACGCTGTATGTATGCAATTTTAAAATTCCTTTGTAGAGTAGACGAGACGAAGAAATATTAAAGTACCTACATGTTAAAATAATATTATATTACTGTATTGGAAATTGACGACACGTTTGGCTCAGTTTGTAGTGGCCCTACTTTCTGTGACGGTGGTCGCGAGTTCGAGTCTCGCTGGGGGCATTCATTTGTGTGATAAAGAAGGTAACTATCTGGTATCCATAGCACAAGCCTCGTAGCTTACCATAGAACTAGATGGCGCTGTGTGTTACTGTCCCAACAAAAAAAATAGATAATATGTACATATATATATATATATATATATATATATATATATATATATATAATTCTAAACATTGTATCTTATGTGACGTTTTCCTTAAAGATTTTTACATCTTGTAAATCCTTTTATTCGAATGGACTTATACGTTTCTTTGGATGGTTGTTTGCTATTTTCTTTACAGAGTTTAAACTTCCAAAGCAGTAAAGTCAATTTCGCAGTCCTAAAGTTTGGTGACTACAAGTATAAAATTAGATTTCGTAGAGTTTGAATTGTGAATGTTTACAACGACAGGTCTTCGAAAGGTTAAATCCTTTACATTTAAGCTCTTTATCTCAAAATGTACTTTAGAAAAGATCGGTACAATCGTGACAAAGTAAAGACAACCTTTAATATCAGCTTAACATATATAATCTTGAAACAGAGTAATAACAAAAATAAAATATCAAGTGGTAATATATTATAGTCAGCACATTTCTGTTACAGAATTTTGGCAGCCTCGTAGCGGTAAGGAAATCACTGTCACTTTCATATGAAAAATTCATGAATTCCAGCCTACATATTTTCTTTAAAAGACCACATTTATAGATTGCGATCCCAATCCCTTGACACTCAATCATTTTTACGAATGAATAGAAGATTTTCAAAGATATTGTAGCTTTTTTATATTTGTTGTAAATTAAACGACGCAATAAAATCTTATTCAAGGAATTGTAATATTGATATAATAATGTTTCGAAAGTTTTTAAATTAAAATTTATGAATATTATGTATTATAACATAGAATAATATGTAAAATATTTTTGGAACATTTATTATTACTTATTTGTAGCTAATAGCTTACAATAACACCACCTATGTTACCTACGCTATAACCAAATTTCTTTTCGTGTCGAAGTATCGTTCCATCGGACTTTGAGAATGACAGGAATAGAGAGTGCACTTATGCACTATAATATCTCCTGCGCAGTTGGCTAGTCTCAATGAGATTGGCCGCCGTGGCCGGAATCGGTCGGGAGGGCATAATTATGCCTATTTTTTAAATATATATCGGATTTTATTCGGTCAACAATAATGATATGCATTCCGACAGTCTTGATGAATTGATAAGACCATTTAAAAGATTTTACCTTTAACTCACACTGTGGTTAGTTTATTTTTTCTTAAGATAATACGAGTATAAGGTCCATATAAAATGAGCAGATTCAGATACATAATACGTATATCAATTTATTAATCCCCAGAGATTCCCATTCTATCAAAATATCCAAGTAGGTATATTATTAAAATTATTTACTATTCAATGATGCCGCGATGATAGATAAATTAATTATCATTTATCATCTTGTTCCAATGTCGCACTCATATTTAAATTAAAATGGCTGTTATCATAGTCGTTTGAATACCTGTCATTTGTTATTATAATGAGTTCTTAAAGTATGTCACTTGCATTTGCAATATTCCTTTGTTTTCCAGATCACCTTGAATAGCTTTTAACTGTCTGTCTGACATATGATATATTATTGACTAGCGGCTCAACCCTCACTTTACTCGGGTTCGCCTCTAGAAAAACACAAACAAATCTATCCCACGGGAACCGTTCATTTTCCAGGATAAAAAGTAACCTGTTGTTTGGCCGGAAATATAAGGGTATCAGCATGACAAATTTTACTAAATAAGGTGCATAAGTTGTTGTGTACTAAGCTGTATAAGTTACTATAGTTTTTTAACTATCCCATTGTAACTCTTTAATTTTCCACGATGAAAAGGGTCTAAAATGTTGATCGGCGATATGAGGTACCATGATCATGCAAAATTTCATTTAAATCGGTCTAACAGTTTCAGAGATTAGACCGTATAAACAGACAAATGGACAGACAAAGAAACAAAAAATCTTGATTTGTTCTATTCCTCTTCTTACATCCCCATGACTCGGTTTTAACGATTTTTTTTCTATGTACAGACATTTGACCTCTACAGTTAATAATAATTTATTGAACAATAAAGTATAAATTTAGTAAAATAAATAATAAAATAAAGTAAGTTTTATTATATGTATAGATGATATTGTAATAACTTTACCCTTTTAAACGACTTAAGTGATAAAATTTAATACATAAAGATCAAACAAATGCCAAAAACTAAACAGTGGCTAAGATCGAATCGACATTTAAAACGTATTAACATAATCTCTTTAGAGGTTGTCTGTAATTGGGGTACAAAAAATAATAAAATTGAAAGTGCATTAAAATGTCTAGATAATTACTGACGAAAAAAGGAATAGTATAAATAAAATATTTATTAAGCAATGTAGGTATACTTATAAAAATTTCATTTTAATTTATCTTTTATTACAAAGTTTAGTATAGTTTAAAAATTGATAGTAATAATTAGTTTTGCTTATTATTTAAGTCTCTGCCTAGTAGTTGTATCGCTTTCAAAATGGACAGTTTTTATAAAAAAAAATCTAAAGGAATGTGTATGAGTCTTGCTTTAGGTAATAACTCTGAAATAAAAAATAAAAAAAACCCTAACACAATAACCTATTCATTGAAACTATCTTAATGAGCACAAACACTATATTCTGCAGTATTTTAGTAAAGAGTTGAGTTTCATCAACATTCACAGCATCAGGGCTAGGTTAGGTACCATTTCATTGTAATGTCATTAAAATAACGGGATAACAAGTTTCGAACCATTTATCTAATTGAATGTGTGGAGTTGTTCATATATTTTTACCGTCTAGAATAGAGCTGATGGTCTGCTCTCTCACGTCTGCTTACTCAACGAATTTTCTTGTTGGATAGCTAAGAACACTCGATGAAGTCACCTATCAAAAAAAAAACGATCCATTTGTTTAGGCGCTACGATGCCACATACAGATACACTATTATACGTATAATAATTGTCCTGAAAATCTCACTAGGAACAAGAAATAGACCACTTTTATAATTTAGTTTTTTCTACCCGGAATAATATAGTCTTGCAATAATATGTATAAGAATATTTTACAAGGTAATATAATACCTTAACATTTTCTCTTGCTATTTAACAAATCAAATAAAAAAATGGGTATTTTGTTATATACCTATAGGTTTCAGCTAATGGATCTTGAGTAACAATGAAGAATGATATTTTAACAAGCAAAAACTCTAAGAAGTATACATGACTAACAATAACCTTAACCCCAGAAAATGACAAGCAATTTCTTTCTGTAGACAAACGTAAGGATTTTTTTACACAGTCACATTAATATAAAAAAAGTTTACATTATAAATAAAACTATCTTTTCGGATTATTTCGCGGATTTATTTTGATTTTTGGTTCCGGACGTTTCGAATGCTTTACAGCATCCATGGTCACGGGAGAGACTCTCTCTCAAGACATAGTTTTATTTAAAAACTTTTTAACAAAAAAATGAAAACCGACTTCAAACAAAAGCACTAAAAAGTAAAAAATAACTGATTGGTAGTTTTCATTTACTATACATACCTAATCAAATATTTTCGAAGTCGGTGTGCTTTGTATGGGCTGGCACCGATTTCGAAAATATTTGATTAGGTATGTATTTAATAGGTAGGCTTTAATTACTTAGCCAAAGTACACCGACTTCGAAAATATTTGATTAGGTATGTATAGTAAATGAAAACTACCAATCAGTTATTTTTTACTTTTTAGTGCTTTTGTTTGAAGTCGGTTTTTATTTTTTTGTTAAAAAGTTTTTATTTTTCCCTTTTTAGTTTACACAGTAGTAGCGAAGTAAGAATTCTAACCTGTTAGGCTTGTCAAATCAAACAAAATAAGCCCAAACTCAAAGTATCTACTATTAGCCGTTGAAGAGTTCCACCTATCCACCTTCTGGCCGTACCATCAGATCAGGTCAATAATACCGAACCACTGTACTATCAACGGAAATAGAAACACTTGCAAATTTAAAGTTAATATGACTATTAGAAGTAGGTTAAATTCATCATTAGCTATTTTTCCACCCTTAGGGGTGGTTTTTTTTTTTGAAATTTAAATGGGACCAATCTGGGAGTATACCCTTTCAAACAACACAAAAATTGTCCAAATCGTTTAATAAATGACGGAGTTCTGAGGTAACAAACATAAAAAAAAACATCGAATTGAGAACCTCCTCCTTTTTGAAGTCGGTTGAAAATGTCAAATATTCGCGTAAATCTAAGAAAGTATTAAGTTTACATTATATTTTTCACTTTTTTCTTTCGTCCCAAATTGTCTGAAGAAATCATCTATTTTCTCCTGTGATTTCATATGTCGTGAACTTTAATATCCTTTTATTTATAGATCATATACTACTTTAACTAAGTGACATATTGTTATACGTCTGTCATGTTTAATAAAATTTTATGACTTTTATTGACCTAAATAGATTTTAATTTCGTTCTTTGTTAGAACGATCATTACCTATATGTAGCAATAACAGCCAATTTCAATTAATTGAAACAATTAACTAATAAATAGTTAAAACTAGAATTATGGAATATCACTCTTTCTATCTGTTTAATTTTGCTGCTTATATTGTTTTCTTATCTATCCGTATTATAAGCATGAAAATTTATGCAGGCGATGTTTTGTATGTAAATTACATCACCATTGTCAAAATCATATACCTTTTAACTCAAGGCAGTATATTACAAAATATTTTTTATTTGGGATATATTTTTTGGGATATATTATATGAGATAAGATTATTATATCATAACATTACTAATGTACGAAAAGTTCTTAAACTTTGATTTTCTAATATTTTAGAAATTGATTAGGATAAAAAGTTATATATTTATTTAACAATAGTAATTTATATATGGAATATAAATATATTTTTATTATATTTAACAAAAACATTTCAAGTTATTACCTGCTTATTGTGACTAATCTGATTATTTAACTGTAAATCAATACTCAACGTTAGGTGAATACGTCATGAACGAAATTTCCCCATATTTGAAAAACTGTGTAAATAAAAAGTGATTGGCTATGGCTATTAAATATTTGTATTATGAATGGACCAGCTTGTCACCAAATATTACTTCGACGTTGAGAATTAATAACTATCATATCTTTGTGACCTTATTAATAATGTAAGTAGATACCTGGTATCGATAAATAGATTAAAGAAACATTTAGTGCTATTTCCGTGGGCTAAATTTATTTATGATATTATTTTTTACAATTTATAAGAGTTTATTTTATTATAAACTAGCAGAACCCACGGCTTCATCCACAATCAAACTACGAATAAGACACTTTTTCGCAATACACACTTTATTTCACCCCCTTGAGGGTTGAATTTTGAAAAATCCTTCGTTAGTGGATGCCTTCGTCATATGACGAATAAGTGTGCAAAATATCAATTTTCTAGCCTTAAGGGTTTTGCCTGTGCGTTAATACATCAGTCAATCACTTTTGCCTTATATATATACCTACCTAGATTAGCTATATATTTAATACTTAATAGAGCCTCGGTGGTGTAGTGGCTAGCATGTACGGCTGCACACCCGGAGGTCCTGGGTTCGAGTCCCGGGTCGGGCCGAGTTTAGTTATTGAGTCTTCCTGTATAGTAAGTCTCAGTAACAGCCCGGAGTTAGGAAGTTGGCGGTGTTTCACCCCCGTGCCTCGGAGAGCACGTAAAGCCGTCGGTCCTGCGCCTTAACTCTCACCGGTCGTGTCGAGTGGTCGTCCCACCGGAGTATGAGAGTGATAGGAATAAAGAGTGCACTTGTGTCTGCGCGTACACTTGAGCACTATAATATCTCCTGCGCAGTTGGCTAATCTCATTGAGATTGGCCGCCGTGGCCGGAATCGGCTAGGAGAACATCATCACTTAATAGAACATACTAACATTTTAAAAATACGTTGTACCTTTTAGATAAACGACACAAATGTACCTATATATATATATATGAATTACACTTTTACCTGTATTGAATACGAAATTGGCTTTAAAAAATGAACATGAGCCTTAGCCTGTAAGAATTAACCTGTAGTTTGTACCAATTATTCTAGATTTAGTAAGATACAGGTTCTTTTTAATATGCCCGGAGTACATACTGTGAGATGTTAATTGGGAATGAAAAAAATTTAAATAAACCGCGCATGTATAAAACATGCCGAGTCTAAGAGCTACTAAATAAATATTTAACCATACAAGATAATACGAATTAGAATAGAACGAATTCGATGTGAATGACTTCCATCCGACTTTAAACCGCGCAATAATAAACCAAGGCCGCCATGATGATGTCATGTGAGCATTTTCAGTAAGGCCAAGCCAATCAGCTGTTTAAATGAAAATTGATCAGAAAAACAAGTATGTCATGGCGTCGGTCCTAATTTGGGGTCGAATAATATGTAAGTACCGGGTATATTGTTTTAGATAAGATAGTCAACGTTAATGGAAGGTACCGTGACGTGTTTATTGTTTACTGGATCATGGCTAACCCATAATTGTTAGTTGTTCGGAAAATGAAAATGAAAAAAAAATGCAACTTCCGCACCGTAGCATTAAACATTTTTATCTAAGTTTTAACTTAAGTAATTCGTCGGCGTAAAAGTACAGTACAACATTTTTCCATCTTCAAATATTCATTTATAGTATATGAGAGCATAAATTATTATTATCAAAGATCATTTGTATTTCTTTGTATTTATATTAAAAAAAATTTACAGCCGCTTAACGATTAAAACGTGAAAGCTAAAATCTCAAAAACTACTAAACATATCTTGACCAGAATAATTAAGAATAATAGAGTTATATACTCGTAATTGGATTCCTAAGGAGGGTTGATGTCAGGCAGGCGGCCGGTCGTACAACTTTTGCCAAATCCTATCAGCAGTGCAGAAGATGCACTGCGCCGACCCCAAGTGATTGGGAAATGGGCAGGGAGAAGAAGAAGAAGAGTTATATAATTGAGTACATATATAACTTGATAACTATTGGCTTAAATAAATTTAAAGAAGTCCATTGTAAAGCGGTGAACACGAGGAACGTAGCTCATTATCTATGTGACACCAATAGTCTGTGAGAAAATGGCTGTGACATTACGTGGTACTGAGCTTAAGGCAAGAGTTTTTTATATGCTATTGTAATGCTGCTAATTTTGAAATGACAAGCCGATTTTAATGGGATTTCCTGCTAGAGAAAAATTCTCGAAACGATTACTAAGCTAAAAATATCTGTACCGATATGAATGTTTCTGTAAATAATAATTATATTTAAGAGTCAATGTACACGACGACACGCACGTATTCAGCGCGTTTATAGATTGTGGTGTGCATTGGTCTTTATTTAGTAATAGCACGGTAATGTAATGCATTAATATTACTGTGGTAATAGTGTCTACGTTTGCAATGTAATTTATTACGATAAAATAACAGTTTCCAAAAACAAAGGGATCGATTATAAGTATAATAATATTGAAGCCCTTTTAATCCCTCCACGACCGCGGAAACGCCGGCGTGTCAGTTAACAATAGATTTCTTAGAATTTTAATTAATTTCTTAGAAATTTACCTGGAGGTGTCGTCTCACAAATAGGCACGGCCTCTTCTTAATGTGAAGAGAAGTAAGTGATAGATTCAGGTTGATGAACTTCACATTTCGTTGGAAAACTTCTTAGGTCCTGTTTGATATTCAGGTTTCCTCTCAGATATGCAGCTTTCTTTACAATGTTTGTCATCATGCTTATTAGCAGTGGTGATTACGTTGAAAATGATTGGCATATGAAAATCTCAAAAGCTATAACTTCGTTCTAACGTTCTCAACTTAGTTTATGGATATTAATGTAATAAATTCATAGACTAAATTTAGAATGACATTTTGATCGGTCGACTAGATTAAATTTGGTACCACTTGGTTTTATTTTAAGTATAGAAAAAAAATCTGTAGGTATAGATAAGAAACATCGTTTTTATGTTCTAAATTATATTATGAACGTGTATTATTTTAGAAATCTAGTCGTTATTTCCATTACATATAGGTAAACTTGTTTTAAATAAATAAATAACTGTATCATGCGTACATGGACCCGCATGCTAGCTATGAAGATTTATCTTAATAGTACCTATAGGAAATTATGTGATTGGTGCAATTAGCTCTATTAAAATATTTTAACTTGAATCAAAGGAAATTCTACGTAGCATGCACTTTTAAATGGAAAATAATTATACGGAACTTAAGCCAGTAATATATAATAGATCAATACTACGATTTAGCTTAATTTATTTTCCATTACGTAATTCTTTGTTGATTGGAACATTAATTCGCCCAAAATCAATCAAGTTAATGTTGCAACACAAATATATTAGTAGCATTCAGTAAATGCTAAATAATTATAAAAATATTCATTCCAAAAATATTTTATAAATCCATATATTATTATTACCAAGACTAGCTGATCTTGCCTCACTCAGATCCATAGTATATCTGGTTCGTGGGTACTGGTAATAACATTTTGTTATATATAAATTCTAAGGGTACCATCGAAGTTGCTAAATGTACGAGAAAGTAGGAAATACACAATTTCAATGAAAAAAAAACGTTTATCTTTTGATGCTAAGAAAAAGGTCCAACTAACAAACACATACATATTTATAATATTAGTAAGGAAAATCATTTATATTTATTGATAGTGATTGACAACATGAGCTAAAGTATGTAAGTACATAAATATTGAAACAAAATAATTGAATAGTTTATAAAAAAATTCTATACATTTTAGCATAAAATATCGTTAAAGCGTGATGTTGATTGAAATTTACGATATAAAAATTCTTGGTGTGGCTGGCGGCGATATTAACGTTTGGTCAACATTGTCAAACAATTGTGCACTGCGTCAGCGATTTTAATTAAGGCCTATACTCAATCTCGTTGAAGTCCCTTTGATCTCGAATTTTTGTTTTTAAATTTTAATTAAAGCTCATGTTAATGTCGAAATATAATATTTGTAGAACTGCTGATATTTTTTATAATTGGTAATAGCTTCACTGCTTTTATAATGAAATAAAAAAGAAATATACATATAATAAAACTATAACGGGTTGAACGTACGTTCGTGTTATTTTGGTAGATATTTTAACCAGCTCTACAGATCTACTACACTCGACAACTGTTGGGTAGATTTCAATTAAACTTTTTATTGTACATGTAAAAGTTTAAAATAAAATAATTGTAACGTATAATTTGTAATAGGCGAAACGAATTCAGAGATACAGATATATAGAGATGCTATACATGACCACAACTAGGTAGAGTTGCAGGCAGCATTAGTAGAAATAAATAATTTAGGCGCTTCATTTTGATAACCATACACTTCCTGCCTGAGTAACAATGTGAACTAATAATTTATACACCACATCTGATGATGATGATTATTAATTATTTCTAAGTACAATAAAATCGAACCGATGTTAACGTCATTCAAGAAACCAATGCGTCACTCAGATAACGCTACATCACCTACTTTACATACAATTAGATAATATGAGTATTGAGTGAGTTCTAATTTTTTCGCTGTGGATTTTTCTTTTAATATAATCACTTAAAACTAATTGTATACGAATTAACAGCTTTATACCATTCGAGATTCGCTTAGAATTGCTTGATATATTTTATTTCATACAAGCGCCATTTCTTTTAATTATAAAATTTCAGGAAAACACACGGAAGGCTTCTAATGAATATAGTATTGCATTTTTCATGAAATATGTCAAAAACATAATAATTAAGTAGAGTAATATTTTATTTTATATACGAATAACAAATAGATATTTTCATTTTATTTATAAGTACGTACAGAATAAAAAATGCGCCACCCGCCCAGCTTACTGCCCAAATCGTGTGAAGTACTTATTATATCAAATTTAGGTCTATTACACGTCGTGTTATGTTCAATAACATCTCGTACCCATTTTAATTCATGTTTAATTAACTTCTATTGCCATAACAAGTTGGTATTGTAGAAAAAACAAGGTAAGGAACATACAATGTGTTTATGGAGCATTTAAACACATTTAACACGGCAGTCTTGAAAAACCATCTATGCTAATAATGCTATTTATTGTTAGGTATTGTTCTTAATTGTAGCAGGTACGTGTATTGTGTATGTATGTGCATTAACATGGTCGTTTACTATATTTTATTGTTCATCTACAAAAATATATACACAGCACATTTTATTTTATTAGTCATAGGTATATAATTGTAGCTCAATGTAAAAAACATTACATTATAGAAATGTCCAATTTGTTTGGTAAATTACACAAAATTAAATATTTAAAATTATATTATATATGAATTCATATGAAGGTGTATAGATAAGTTGTCTATACATCACGTAGAGACTCTCGTAGAGTCACGCTAACACTTTATAGTTGAATAATATATATGTAATAGATATTTAGAATTTTTTCATATTTATTAAACGTTAAAACCTTTTTTGCGGATATGTGCCACGTTAAATTAGTAAGTACTCAATTTAACCAAATTTACTTTACATACTTTTAAGTCATTTTCATAAAATGTTAATTAATGATATTATCGTGAAAAATTGTTAATTTTTAGAGAACTCAACTTCACTACAAAGAAATTATGTTTTTTTTAATTTAATGACATTGACGACGGTTGTAGCGCAGCGTTTTGTTTTGAATTTCAACGGACCTTGCCTAGGGAGCTTAATATGTTATAATTCTTATATGAACATTATACACATGCTATGATAGTTCCTATTGATCTGGCTAAAATCAAATCTCGTTGTTAGTAACTGCCGTTCAGCACGTATTCTTTGAGAATCAGCGGAAAACTTTTTAAGTAAGTTCTCTCAATTATCATCCTGTTTTTTGATCAAGAAAAAGAGACGATAAGGAATACTCGTATATTATTGAAAAGCGTGATTAATATTATATAGGAAAGGCAAAATCAGATTTTAATATGAGGTCATTCAAAACCTATAGGGCTATTACAATGAGCTCATAAATAATAAACCATGACGAGTTGCGATGAAAGAATGACGTGAAGCTTTTGGAATCTTTGAACAGAGACTAACTTATATTTAATCTCGTATATACAATGTACACATAGGAGGACCGCACCGAATATATAAAAGTAATATTAAAGACGTCTTATTATATTCTTATTTTATAATCTGTGCTCAAGTGGTACGCTTTGATGTCATTAACAAGAAATATGAATTGAATTGAATCCTTATCTTATTTTATCATTTTGAAAATATTTATACTACGAGTATACTACCTATGTGAAATAAAAAAAATCAAAAGCCTAGTTCCCACGATTAAGGCGTCCTTCACCCTAATACTTCCTGGGTTAAAAGTATTAGGTATATTCTATCAAAATCAAAATTAATATTATAAATGTGAAAGTGCGTTTGTTTGTTTGTTTGATTGTCTTTCTTTCACGTCGAAAAGGAGTGACGGATTGGCGTTATTTTTTAAATTTTCGCTTGATATTCCGCTTTCAAAGTTGGAGTCCGCCAAACCATCGAACCACGATAAGTCCGCCAAACCAGCACTTGGCCAGGGGGCTAAGTGCTGGTTTGGCGGTCTTAACATGTACTTTGAAAACCTTGCTAGGTTTTGTCACACATTCAAGTTTCCTAAAAAATTTTTCCTTTGCCTCAGTTATTCTAAGTATGTAGGGCTGTACACACGAAATACACACTTCCTCGGCACAGCCTCTAGTAACCAGTGTCTTAATAGTTCACATTAGGTGCTGACAAGGTTATACATTGTTATTAAAACAGCAACATATAAGTCGTGCTTGCATATAATTTAATATTGTTTATTAGAAGTGTTAAATTAAACAGGCATAAAATTACTCTAATTCTAATGGTTATTGTGCCATATATAAAAAAATGGATCCGGTCAAAGTTGTACAATTAAACTACTAATTTTTATATTTTTATACTGTACGTATAAACTTATTACATATATTTATATAAAAATGGTTAAACAACAAACGTAAATAATATATTCTGATAATTTTGAGGAACTTTTCTTGTATAACACAAAAAGAACAACGCGAAAAATTCAAGTGAATTTTGTTCTTTTGTTTTAATAATGTTATAACTTATACGGGACAATATTAAAATTTCTAGCTAATTTAGTTTATATTATACAAGAAAAACTTACAAGATTTGTGAAATTTATTTAGATCTACCTAATATTTTAGTACTCATAAGTTATATAAAAGTAGTTTAAAATATACTAAATTATTTTATTATCGCTTTGTAAGAATTTGCTTTAAATTATGGAAAGAATTAGAATTAATTATACTACACTATGTAAACGACGGTATATATATAAACACTCAATAGCTATTACACATTATTTATTTCCAACTTTCTCATTTACACCACATATTATAATCACTATTCACTTGTTATATATTTCATAAATTTATCTAATAATTCACTTAATCACTGCACTTCACTGATTATATTACACTGACACTTATACACCATAACTTCACTTGCACAGGAATGAATCGTTCTTAGCGAGAGAAGCCGTATTTAACGGTAACGTAATCAAAGTGGGGGATGACAGCTTTGTTTCCATGGCGCTGTCATCTATGACGTTTAACTTTGTTCGGAAATAGATGGCACCTCTAACTTGAGGTTGCCAACAATAATATTATAAAGATGAAAGTTTATGTGTATAGATGTATGGATGTTTGTCACTCATTCACGCAGAGTACTCAATGGATTTTAATGAAACTTTACAATAATATAGCTCATACATCAGAATAATACATAGTTAGTTTTAGATAGATAGTTTTTACATACAAGTTACCTTATATTCGGCTAATCACTTATATCTTCTTTATGCTATACGCAAATTACTGTTTTTATATTCTAACGTCAACATATCTCACTCTTCTAAAAACTTGCTTTACTGGTAAAAACTAGCCAATTCAAATATTGAACTTCAATTTATTCTAAGTTTTCTACTCTGTGTAAATAATTCGACTGTTCAAATTTAGGACGTTCTATTTTTAAACAGCAAACACTTTTGTAGCAGAAAAAAACAAGAAATTGTGTTTTAAAATTATTTTATCATGTTGTATGTTCTTATGAAAAAACTCTAGATTATCTACAGAACTTGGCACCCATTTAGACCTCAATTGTTTTGTCGGTGAAGTTGACAACCACGCTTATTCTTAACATTGAACTTGGCTCCCATTTCCACATTAATGTTTTGATGACATATGACTTTTTGTAAAGAAACTATTATTATTTATAATTCCAAAGTGACATGTAAATTCAATCTTTTTTTCATAATTTTGCAACTATTCGGTAACTGATAAGGTGGAATAAGAAAATATTATTTAATCATAATAGAACTTTCTCCTGAGAAAGAAAAAGTTTGTGCTATTACTATGATTGATATTGCTATTATATTTCAAAAGGCACTAGGTATTAAGCTATTGCTATTATGTTTTGGAAGATGCAGGGTGTTAATAAAAATTAATTTATTATTGTTTTCAAATTTAAAAAAATTACTGTTTTTTTGGATTTTTCCCTATCTATGCACACGATTAGCCATCTGGACACCAAATTTAAACTTTCTAGGTCATCTGGAAGTGTGTTAGGTTTTACTACTATATATCGGTCAGTCAGTGATAAAAATGACGACTTTTGGACGATAATATCTCAATAACCGTTTGAGCTGTATTTTTGAAATTAGAAATTCTAGTAATCTAAGGGGATTTATTAAATAAACCAAATTTCAAGAGTTTATGGTAAATAGATTTTGAGGCTCCAAAAGGTTCGTGTCAAATATATACACGGTGCTGCGTCGGCAGTTCCTTTGGCTTGAACTTGGCTGGACACGCTACCGCGTGTCTTGATTTGTTTTTGTTTTTCCTAGAGCGAACCCGAGCGAAGCGAGGGTGAGCCACCATTTATTTATAAAATGATTTAAGACTTGTTACATTCTAGTAGCAATCTTAAAATAAAGGTGGGTTTTCCTATTGATCTATTTTAAATGCTTAAAAAATTTTCGTGACGTGACCGGCACAATATATTTACAAACATATGTTTTGGCTCGCAGTCTTTAGTCTCTAGAACTTATTTTTAGATGGATAAAAGAATGTAATTTTTTCCTATTTCGATTGTTACAATGTCATCATCGTCTCCCTGCCTATTTTCTAAATTACTTGACGTCGGCGCAGTACGTCAGTACTGCTTATTGGTTTTGGCAAAAAAATTCCAACGGGCCGCCTGCCTGACGTAAACCCTCTTTGGAAATGCTGCTGTTCGCCCACAATCGAGCAAGGTACTTAAGGTGCGATGTTCTTAGATCCTTAAGTCGTCTTCTACGACACCTACAGGAGGAGATGAGGTAGCCCTATTTTAAGCCGGGCGCTACACGGCTAAAATTTAGTATTGTTGATTAGCTTGAGGTTTATGTATTGATATTGATATTTACAATGTAATGCTAATAAATATTATTTCGTATATTTAAATACTTATGCCTTATCTTATATCTTATTAGCCTATATATCTTATTAGCTATAGTCTCATTCGTCCCTAGGTACGTTTTAACGGTTAAAATAGAATAGATAAAGTATACATTATAACTATACATATTATGACCTATAGTCTTCCTCAATAAGCGGGCTATCTAAAGTAAAAAGAATTTTTCAATTTAGTATCTGTTATATTAGTTCCTGAGATTTTCATGAAGTTTAGTATACAGGGGGTTTCGGGAGCGATAAATCGATCTAGATTAGTCTTCTTATGTCTGGGAAAACGCGTGTTTTAGAATTTTCATGTGGTTTTCTTTCGCATTATTTCACGCAAAATATGGTTGATAATTTCGTACTCTCGGGCAGGCACAAGATCGACAATCATAGGTGTCCGGGTTCGAATCCCGGTCGGATACAAAGGTATAATTTTTTTTGTTTTTTTTTGTATTTATTCAAGTTTTTAGTTTCTTTTTAAAAGAAAATTATACTGTCGACCAAAAACTCCGAGCGATGCTTGGTGGCCCAGGTACTATTATTTATATTACAAAAACAAATCTATCCGACGGGAACCGAATATTTTATTACCGTACATTAATAGTAATTAGTCCCGGAAAATTGGAGTCTGGAATAATACATAGGCTACTACTGGCTACTGCCTATGTGTTATTTCAGACTATAATCTATCTCTGTGCCAAATTTCATCCAGATCCGTTCAGCCGTTCTGGCGTGAAAGAGTTAAAAACATACATACATACAAACTTTCACATTTATAATATTAGTATAGATAGTATTATACTATAATATACTATAATAGTATAGTATATATCTTGTTAGAGTATTTTTTGTCTCTTATTAGTGTTAAATAGTTTCTCGAGGATATTGGAACGTGGCAAAATATTTGTAGTGTATGTAGCTATGGACTGAAAAATAAAACGCTATAACAAAAATCTATATATTTTTGGGATCCAAACCTTAGATTAAATTAGTAATATATATATTTGTAGTATTCTTATATGTAAATCATATCTTAATCTTATCATATCATCTTAATCATATCTTATATATAATCTTTACAAGTAAATATGACAAAGATTTTAGAAAGAAATCTAAAAGAGGGTCATGTGAAAGTTAAAACTCACATATGCTTTAAAACTTAGCTATACCGCAAAAACAAAAGTATGCAAAATATTACCTGGTCCCATGTATTCTGCGCAGTAAAAAGCTTTTAAGACTTTTGTACATTTTTTGTCATCATCACAGATATTGAAATGTACGTACATAATAATCAAAGAAACCTGACATATTATAAATTTAAATTTATACAAATATTATACTATACAAGGTACATTTATTTGTTAACGTCTTTAATTAATTAAGTTAATTTATTTAAAAAAATATATGGTTTCGCTTAATGTTTAATCTTTCGTAGAAATTTTAAGTAGTATCGAATATTCGTCATTTTCAATGTACTTTATATTTTACAGTCAATTTTCGCCCTAATATTGTATTTATAAACCTTTACATAAAATCGTTTTTGAAAGTATGCAAATCTATACATATAATAAAATTGTAACTAAGGAAAATCTTATTGAAATAGACATTATTATCGATACAGAGTCCGAATATATAGTTTTTAGAATTTTTGTCTGCCTGCCTGCCTGTCTATCTGCCTGTATGTCTGTCTGTCTGTTACCGCATCACGAGAAAACCACTGGACAGATTTTCATGAAATTTGGTATCATGATAGCTGGATATTTGGGTCAACATATAGGATACTTTTTACCGCGGGAAAATATCTCATTTCTGAGAAAAAATACAAAAACTGCATTGTAAGAGTATACTAATATGCAAAACCTAAGAATTTGGTTTTTGGTCATCTAAACGCGGGCGGAGCCGCGGGCAATGCTATTTACCTATACAATTTTACAAATCTTCTTTCAGCGCTGAGACGACAAAGATCATGATAGACAAAATGGCTGCATATTTCATTTTCAAGGTCAAATCACAGACACTTTTATTTTATTTATATGTTTACAGGCTAGTGTATACATATAATAAAATAGATTTACCCTCGCTTCTCACGGGTGCATCCCTGGGTACGTTTTAAATATATGAAAACAGTTATAGTGTGTACCTTAGGAGGAAGACATATCGTTGGCTCAATGTTACAAGGTTCTATGTTACAATTTTAGTACTTATGTAGTTATGAATGCTACAAGGTTCTATGTGTCGTTAGCTACAGTTTTGCAAAAACAAACCACTAGATAGCAGCACTATACCTACAAAATATTCAATGTTACATAGTTCTAATTTTTTTTAAATCACAAAATAACGAAGTTCTATGTAAAACATAGAACCATTCAATGTAGGTTTTTATATTTTTTTAGGATAGCAAGGTTCTATGTTAAACATAGAACCATTCAATTTTTGCTTTTTTTTAGGATAGCAATGTTCTATGTTAAACAGAGGACCTTGCTTAGAGTTTTTTGCTTAGAGTTTTATTTACAACTAGCGGCTCACGCTCGCTTCGCTCGGGTTCGCCTCTAGAAAAGCACAAACAGATGTATCCCACGGGAACCGTTCATTTTTCCGGGATGAAAAGTAATTTGTTGTTAGACCGGCAATATAAGGTCAGCATGCCAAATTTTACTAAATTACGTGCATAAGTCGTTGTGTACTAAGCTGTTTAAGTTACTATAGTTTTTTAACTATCCCACGGGAACTCCTTAATTTTCCGGAATAAAAAGTATCTAAGATGTTGCCTGGGGATATAAGGTACCGCCATCCAAAATTTCATTTAAATCGGTCTAATAGATTCGAAGATTAGCCCGTACAAACAGACAGACAGAGAAATAAAAAAATTGGTAAAAAAATCTGGATTTGTTCTATTTGTCTTCTTACATGACCCTGACTCGGTTTTTAGCATTTTTGTTCTATGTACAGACATTCGACCTCTACAGTTTTATTATAGTATACATTTGAAGTGAGCTTTAGATGTTCACACACAGCAGAATCTATGTATCGATGCCTACAGTGGACAAGGAGTTCTATGAGGCAATATTTAAAGTGTAAACCATTTTTTATGATAATAAATTTCACATGTGTACTCGTACAAGTAATGTTTTTTAATGGTACTGAGACATGATAACATATTATAATAGTTCAGATGACTCAAGAAAATTAATGCTTAACTTGGACATAAACTAATATCTTTTACTTATTTCAATGAAACAAAGTCCTAAGTTCTGGTTAAAATAAATAAAAATATTTTTCGCTATCACAAAGTTCTATGTTATTTTAATTTCGATATTATTGCTTAATATCAAAGTCAATATCCAATTTTTAGTTCCTAGAAAGTATCATGTAGTCCTTAATTATGCCAATAAACTGTCACTGAGGGATTAAGACTAATAAGTATACATTTTTCGAAAGTCAAAAACTTTAAAGCCAAATTACTAAACTTCATTGAAATTAACATAGAACCTTGTAATAGTGAGCCAACGTTATGCAATCGCGGACTTTTCTGTAGACTGTTTTAAGAACTACCATTTTCTAGTACATTCTTTTAATGTATATCTTAAGGTTTAGCCAGTGTTGCCATCAGCGTGAGAAATACGAAAAATAGTTTTTTTGACAAAACACGTCATAGTTAGCTTTTCTGTACAAATGTTATCCGTGAGCCTTCATCGTTGTACCTCTTTCTATTAGTAGAAACTGTGTCGAAATCTGTTGCGTGGCTTACAAGAAGTAGGATTAGAAGGGGTAGGAGGAGATGCAGACAGTGACAGAGAGTCAGGTAGAGTTACTTTCGCATTTGTAATATCGATATCTATACAGATAGATGTTACGGTTACTACTTGCACTATATTATTTTAAAGAAAATATCTTATTTTTCTTAGCTGCTTATCTGTAGTATTGTTTATTCAAAATCACACTATTTATAGAAACACTTGGCTCCGAGGTTAAGGCTAAACCCGTCTTAAAAGACATAATACGTCGTCTTATCGCCTCTTCCAGTGAGGAGAGGGTTGGCTTTTTTCACCCAAAGTATCAGGATTCGAGAAGGGTTGGATAAACAATGACACTTTTTATTATACAGACTAGCATTGCCCGCGGCTCCGCCCGCGTTCATATGACCAAAAACCAAATTCTTATATTTTACACATTATTATACTCTTACAATGCAGTTTTTGTATTTTTTCTCAGAAACGAGATATTTTCCCGCGGTTAGAAGTATCCTATATGTTGACCCGGATAACCAGCTATCACCATACCAAATTTCATCAAAAGCCCTCTAGTGGTTTTTCTGTGATGCGGTAACAGACAGACAGACATACAGACAGACAAAAATTCTAAAAACTATAGATTCGGCCTCTGTATCGATAATAATGTCTATTTCGATAAGATTTTCCAAAAAATTTTTGATGTACAGATTCGGCTTGGTTACAATATTATTATATGTATAGATAGCTTACTTTAACTGTACTGTAACTAAATTATTTTCGATCGGATTTGTAGCTGAAAAGTAAGCAAAGCAAAAACTTTATAAAGCGGTGACATACTACCAGAGGTAGTTGTGAATTCAATAGTCGTGAATAAATAGAATCTCAATTTTTTTCTTACAAATACCATTAATGAGGTTATTGCCTTAGTTCTATCGAACTCTTGGACAATACAATGGTAGGTGCAAAAGTCCCACCAAAAGTTTCCTACGCTAGCAGACCGGAACGAACACTTACATAAAACTGAATTTTTAAAAATCTTCGTAAAAGTACCTATTATTAATCGACTAATTGTAAGTAATATATTTTTGGAGTATGGTATAGAATGTATACCATCTCAATAAAAATGTTATGTACATACATATAGTTTACTAGCGACCCGCCCTCGCTTCGCTCGGGTTCGTCCCTGGGTACGTTTTAATGTTTTTGAGCGGAACCCTAATTATTTTTCTAAACTAAAAGTAGCCTATGGTACTCCCTATATTATCCGCTATCTTCCAGTTATAGTCCCGTCAAAATCAGTCCAGCCGTTTCAGAGTTTATCCGGAACAAACAGACAGACAGGCAGACAGACACACAGACAAAAATTTAAAGAAATGTGTTTATTTTATATAATTTCATATGCATTTAGTTAAACGCAGTTGTTTTGACATTACAAACAGACACTTCAATTTATTTATCTGTATAGATTTGGCATTAAGAATCATAAAATTACATTTTTTATATTACTAAGCTTCAATTCTATATATTATAATATTTTATAGAATCTGGTGAAACAAGCTGATATGAACCTCACAATGAAATGTTGTCGGCTCTAGTCTCTTTAAGTATTTTGCCACATATTTTTTATCTGTACTTTAGCTATTACTACAATTGACATCAGTTTAACGTGCCGTATGAAGGCAGCCTTTGTCCTATTTAGATTCCCAGTACGTGAATAAACTTCAAGTTATTGTACAAACGTATGTACAGACAATCCTTTTTATTACTATTCCATTGTTTTACGAGAAGGCCTCTATTAATCCCGCTTTACATCGAACCATACCCGCTTAAAAGGTTAAAATATAAGGGGTTGAAATATATGTATGTATTTAACATTTTCATTTAAATATTTTCAGTGTTTTCAATTTAGATTTATTTTATTTGTCATTACGGTTCATATGATTTAGTTGCGTAGTTTTTTTGCTTATTAAAGATATTTTTTAAATTAACTAGAATTATAGGCACCTTGAAAGGCACCTTGAATAAAGCCTACTTGGTTATTTTACTTATTTATACTTTTTCTTAAAAAAATTATCTTAATACATGAATTAAAAAAAAACCAAATAATATTAAAGGTTGTGGAGTATGCGAAACGAAAGTTCATTTAATTCCATTCATTCCAGTGAAAGTTATCCCATCAAAAACATGAATGTGAAAATGGGAGCCAAGTTCAATATTAAGAATATGCGTGGTTGTCAACTTCACCGACAAAATAATTGAGATCTATATGGGTGCCAAGTTTTGTGTAGATAATCCTATTTTTTTTTTCATAAGAACATACAACATTCTAAAATAAAATTTTAAACAAAATTTCTTGTTTTTTCTGCTACAAAATTGTTTGCTATTTAAAAATAAACTTCTTAAATTTGAACAGTCGAATTATTTACACAGAGTAGATAGTTTAGATAAATTGAAGTTCAATATTTTACGTAGCTAGTTTTTACCAGTAAAGCAAGTTTTTAGAAGAGTGACAAATGATGACCTAACAATATAAAAACAGTAACTTGCGTATAGCATTAAGAAGATATAAGTAATTAGCCGAATATAAGATAAATTGTATGTAAAGTTAAAGATTTTTCAGTTTCAAAAACCTAACCAATACTCTACTCCAATAAAAGTGTAGGCATCATTACACAACCTTCTGTTCCAATATACCTATAGGATAATGTTGATAACAATAAATGTTATTAGTATCGAATTACTAATATTATTAAAGATATACCTACACAACTTTACGCAATATTGCTTACACATATACATATACAGTAGTCACAAATTATATATATATTCTTTTATTCTTTATTGTATATTAACAAAGTAACACGGGTAATACAGAGAACAATGTGGGCATATATTGTATAATTAGATTATAATAGATTATTTTAGAATTTAATTCTTTGGACTGGAGTTACAAATTTATTTTCTTTTTGGGATAGAAAGAAAATCTTGGATTTAGTTGTGCAAAATCAAAGTAATAGGAGTTGAACTACGAGAATATTGAAATTTTTAATAATGAATCGGCGATCATGCGGAACAAGCAGACAGGCAGACATTGTATTTTCGTATTTAATAAATTCGTGAAGCTTGCAACTTTTTCGCAGTATTTTAAGAAAAGTTCGTGTTAATCATTTCACATCAAAAATTATGGAAAATCATTAATTCAAAAAACATTGAACAAGCTTACACGGTACACCTAGCATTTCATTCGTTCTCAAAAAAATATGTCTTTTTCAGTAAATGCATGTTCTAGCAAACTTATTAACATGATGTGAAATTACGTCAATCCATACTGTAGTTACCTCACGTCATTTGCCTAATTTTAAATTCAAACTTTTCCGCGAAATCTCTCGGTTTCCGCATATACCTATTAACGATCTAAGTAAAAAAGAATAATCGTCCCAATTTCTTTCTTTTGTGGGTGCTAAAGTTAGCCCTATTCCGTGTCACATCTTAGTGCTAAACAGAACTTTAAAGTCGACTTCAAAATTTATGTTTGATTGAATAACAGATAAAAACTTAATAACAAACTTAATACGTCTGAAAGTTCATGTTAGGAAACGATTCGAGTATTCTAATTTTATTGGCTGGCTTAATACTGGCTTACGATGCACTGACTAAAGTCGGCTGGTTTGCCCGTCTGCACATATCTTTCGTTACACGAAAAACCTAAATCTGTATTATTTCAACGAAACCATAATTCTTTAAACACACACACACACACACATATATATATATATATATATATATATATATACATATATATTTAACTTTGTCCTTGTTATGATTTTACTAAGTTTATCTGTAGATAAAATTTTTAGAACCACTTGTAAAACATTGATGTTTGCTTTTAGGTGTGATATATGATATTTATTGCTTTAGCGTCATAGCAATTATGTTTAAACTCTGTAATCTGTATACTATGGTAGGAAGTATAAAGTATATCAGTCAGTAGTGGACCGAACACCATTCTGATCAGTTGTGCGCAAGAGTTGTGTGAGCTATATTAACGTCATTGAAATAACGGTTCAAATATACGAAGTTAAAAATAAAAACACTTGAAAGATTACAATAATCATATTATAAAAAATATTGCGGCGAAAAAAATATTTTAAGTGAATTTTATCAAGGTAAGAATGTGAAGGCTGTTCAGTATAGTTTTAAAGTCAACTTTCCAGCTTTCAATATATTAGATACTTATACCGGTTTGAGTTTTACACATTATTTTTTTGCGAATATTTTTTGCTAAAATTAAAAAAAAATATAATTTTATATTAAAATATAGGTATATAATATTACATTATAAAAACAATAATCAAGTATGTAAGTAGAGAAAAATAATTTAATTTAAATTTTTAATTGGCCCAAAGACGAAAGCCATTCACACTTTGTTATGTTTATTTATATTGTTTGTTAGATACAATAAAGTTAATGGCCAAGTAGATTCATCTGGTGAATTCCTTGCTATTTTAGTAAGCGGCATTTAGTGAGAGTAGGCCAAGTTTTATAATTAAAATTATTTTGCTTTATTTTTAATGAATTAAGTTTCAAAATATTGTTGTTAATAGTTTGAAACAAGTACTTGCTCTTAAATTGTTGCTGGGATGCTATTCGAGTCACTCTAATCCAATCTAAACCACAAAATTTTTAAATACATGTGATATATAAAATATTTCAAATTATATTATTTACTATAGTGTGTTTTTTATCCTATTCTAGATGAAACTCTGTATGTTATTACTGGCAATACTCTATCTGGTCAATGCAAGAACAATACAGGATAGTGACAATGAAAAACACCGACATCGACGAAGATCGAGATATCCATATTACGATTACGACCGATATAATTACGATAGAATCGACTATGGTCGCGACGATTCGATAAATGAAATAATACATTTACTGCAAGAAATATCTTCATATATAAAACGACCAGCTCCCCCTCCGCCTCCACCGCAAATTATTTATATTCCGTATCCGGTGCCTTATTCACCTTGTCCAAAAAATATAAGTCTACCAGATAGATTTCCGGAAATGGAAGATGAAAATATGAATTGGGGTATAGTTACTGGTGACAAGGGAACAAATATAGAAAGTGAAAACGATGGCTCTAGACCCATAAGTTTGGACCCTATCGAACCTACACAACCGTTTCCAGAGATGCCACCTGTTGAGCATGGCAGCAGTCAAGCCGGGGTAACATGTCTTTCTTGTTTTTTTATTATATTATCTACTCATTTTTGTGAAAAAAGAATTGAGTATCGTGCATTTCACTACATGTCATAGTTAGAAATATGATTTATAAGTACGTAGTGATCTAGTTTAAACACTTATTTTATTTGTGAATTGTAATAATTTGTTAGAGTGGACCTTATGATATTTAGCTAGTTAGGATGGTTTGCTTTTAATCATGATGATGGTTTATCAAATCGTTATATTTTTATTAGGAGTACACTGGCAAAGCTTCAAATCGATTATTTATATATATACATATATATATATATATATATATATATCTGTATATATATTCAGGTACGTTTGATTTATTTAAATTTTTATTTTTGTTTTAGATGCCAACTACAACAAAAGCGCCTGCACTGAAATCACGAATTTGTCAAGCTGCTATATTAATATGTTGCGATTATCCTGAAGAGGAACAAAGGAAACAATGTTTCTATCAATATAAATGTTTCAGGACATACTCCACTGGTATTTCTTGTAACAAAGCAGTCATCAATAAAGCCTTTGAAGAATTCACAAAAGCTTATGGCTCGCGTTAATGTAATGAACAGACTAAAATATTTATTTCAATTGCTTAGAATATTCCTTCAATTATATATTACTAGCGATTCACCCTCGCTCCTTACGGAATCGTCCTTAGATACGTTTTAACGGTTAGTATAGATTTGTCAGAGTTGAGATATTTTCAACAACAAGATATGGGAGCACTTAGAGTGGGGGGATTTAACTGTATGTCTGTATCTCGATTTAAAAGATAAATATTAGGTATACATAAATACAACGTATGTATACGTTAAAAGTAAAATTATATATTATTGCTATACCAGAAAGTATTATTAATCTTATAATAATAGAGATTTACTATACTGCACAAACAGCAACGCATGTATATCTTTATTATTATTATTATTATTATATAGTTTAACTAACGTATACATGTACAGAGTATTTTATGAAATTTAAATATGTAGTTTTTTAAATTATTTATAATTAACCGTGAAGGTTTTATTAACAGTTCCTTTTATTTTTTAAATATTATGGAGTAAATCTAGTTAGTCAAACTTCACTTTGACATTTTTTTTATAATATAGGTAGTATTTATGGAGGGTATCCTCCATAAATATAGGTAAATACGATATACTAATAAGAACATTTTATGTACTTTTTATTTACTTTGTTTGATTTTTGAATCATTTGTATTTTAATTTTAATTATCATTTTTACGTCATGAAATGTTGTATACCAAGTATACGTTATGGAATAAAAACATATTTTATATGCAATGATAAATAATGTTAATCATTTGAAGTTGTATTGCTTAATTTTCCTTTTAAAGGAACGAAAACATTTCTTATGTTATTTTAATCTTATTTAGTAATTAATTTGCATTTAATAGAAAATATAGTTAACTTCGAATTATGCACACGAAAGTTTACATAATTTCGATTGGCAGCTATTTGTTTCTAGTCTATGATATTACTTCGTGCCAAACATACGCCGAGAGCAGTCAAATCATAGACATAGAGAATGGACTGAGTGTTAGTTTCTTTGCCAGTCATAAGCTAAAAATGGCGAAAAAGCTTGACAGTGACAAAACGAATGTGCGGCCAGAGGTCTTTTGTATTAATTGACATACGATTAATGAAGATTGTAACCTTTTGTTTCTATCACACTCTGTTATATTTTTTATACATTCCATTTATAAATTCAAATTGGAATAAAATACAGGCGCCTATCGGCCGCACGGTCGCTTTCTCTCTTTCTAGAGAGTGGTCAATTTCATTAAAGTATCGCTCAGCCCAGTCTCTACGAGAATGAGTCAAATTGATCGCAGATAACGTTTGACAAGATTACGGAAAATTTAATTAAGAATCTGTTCTTAACATAATGAGTATGCTGTATGTATATTGTAAAAAAATATATAACACTTTATTAAATTTGTTTTTAATTTATCCCATTAATAATATTTAAATTATCATCTTGCAACTAATTTCTACAAGTAGGTACCTACTGTAAAAATTATTTAAAAATAATATTCTATTTATTTATGCAATTTAATTTTGTTGTTTTGAGAAACAGTATCTTTACACAGACGTTTTTATCATAACGCAACATTTAGAATTTATATTTAAACATTATGACTAATATGCAGAGTACTTATTAAAAAATATTTATCATCTATATTTTATCTATAATATTTGAGTGTCGAGTAGTAGACGGAGAAAACTACCGTTTACAGTCGAGTACATCAAGGCTCAAGCCAGTACTCAAACTTATAATGGAAAGCTTCTTAATAATCTAATCTATCAGTTTTACCTATCAAATTATATCAACAAATCAATAGATCTTTTTTATAGAAAATCTTAATACATGCCATACCTTTTTTTTAATATCATGAATTATTTTCAAGACATTTTACTTTCATAGATCTCATTTCAGTTTTTTTCCTGAGTTTCAATTCTTCTTTAAATAAATAAATGAATAAATAAATATGTTGGGACATTAACACACAACACCATCTAGTTCCATGGTAATCTACGAGGCTTGTCTTATGGACACCAGATTGTTGATACACTACATTTATATAACTTTAAATACATACATATTATAAATATAAATATCCATGACTGGAATACAAACATTCGTGCTCATCACACAAATGAATGCCCCCAGCGGGACTCGAGCCCGCGACCGCTGGCACAGCAAGTAGGGTCGCTACAAACTGAGCCAAACGTGTCGTCAATTGCCTTTATTGAACTATAAACGAATCACAATATGATATTGATACATTAAAAATTTAAATATATGAACATCTCTCACGCTTAAAAAATTAAACGGAGAGCGTATAAGACTAATAAATGCCAATATAGTTCTATAAAAAGCCAAATTATAATACCATTTCTGTACCGTAGTTGTAGTTGAACCATTCCCGCCGCTGTATCCGCAGTAATCAGGAGATCGGACGCAAATATGTAATTTAAAGTAAAATAACCGAAGTAATTAAGCCACATGGCATAAAAATACTAAAAACTTATCAGGAAATATAAAAACTTAAAAAAAACCGACTTCCAGGCACTAAAATGTAAAAAATAACTAAACGGAGGTTTTCATTTAGAATAGATACCTAATCACATATTTTCGAAGTCGTACGTAAAATACATATTTACCTATTAGATATGCATATCTTAAAATATTGTCGGCTTTTATTTAAAAAATATATTTATTGTTGATTTTTTTAAAAAACCGCTCGACCCATTTCGATAAAATTTATATGGGACTACCTGGGGAAGTATACCCTTTGAAATACAAAAAAAAATTCCAAATCGGTTTAGGCGTCTTCGAGTAATAGGTGAACATACGTAAAAAAAAAGAAAAAAAAGATTCCGAAAAATTGAGAACCTCCTCCTTTTTGGAAGTCGTTTAATTAAAAATATCGTTAATCGTTTGACATATTGTCTTTCGGCATTGACAGCTTTGTTTTGCATCATTTATCCTCATGGACGCTCCATCTATACATCGCTATACTATTCTTTTAGTCTGAGACGATGTTCTAAAGTACAATTTTGATTGAAATGACTTGCATCCTTGCAGATAACCGGTTATTTAAAGAAAAAATATAAATTTGCTAAGACGGTGAATGTGCGCGGCAACAGCACGCTTCATACCCGTTATGTAATTAATTATAGTATGCATAAATCAACCAAAATGTCCATCAAGAAAGTCATTAATATTATTCCTTTTTTACAAATAAAAATTGTCATCTTTAATATATTACACGAGGTAAAAAGAATATAAAAAAGGTAAAATATGTGCTCATAATATTTTTTCTAGCTGTGCAGGAAAATTTTTCAAGTAAGAATAAATGGCAAAATTCTAAGCGAGTCAAGCTTAAAGTATTCTAAAAGTTGCTTTTTGTTAAAAAACTATACTAATACATTTGAAGTTCTCCCAAAATATTAAATAAATCACTATTACATATTATCACATATTACATTACGCAAAAGTCGCATATATTTTTCGGCGGTGTACATTTTTATTTTTATCCTAAAAATGTATTATTTATAGTGGTAAAAAAAATATCCCATAATAAAAAAAAACTTGCTTCTGTTAATAAATAAATCACCTTTATTACATCGCTTGAAAGTCGCATATAATTTATAAGGCCATATGATTCTTTATTCTAAAAATGTATTATTTAAAATTGTGAATAAAAAAGCCCTATAATAAAAAAAATGCTTGACGAATAAATTGTTATACACAAACATACGAGTATAATTACTACACAGGCGCCTATCGGAGTTTGAGGTATTCCATTTGGAAGTATTTGAAATATTTACATATAAATTGAAAAAATATTTTTAGTCCCCTTTTAACGTGTCACAGACGTAATGGGGCACGCCCGTATACCCTCAATGTGATGCAAGCACCGGGCCCTATAGTCTTTCACGCTGGTCAAATGCGTGTTTGCGGACTTCACTTATCTTTCGAAAACTATTTGGGTTCTGAAATATGCTGATGCCGATTTCCTTATAATATTTTCCCGCACCTTATTACCAAGTGGTAATCGTTATGAATATGATTAAAAATCTCACAGATGTGAGATTCTTGGAGAGCAGTACTTTTTCAAGCTAGTGAGTTACCAATACATTTATGAACAAATATTTTATTTAATCTGATTATTTAAAATGAACAGTATAGATCTGATATAAAAATGTATTGTAAAAAGATCGTAAAAATATCAAAAATATGTAGTTACAAACCTACTATTGTTAAAGATATAAAAGAACTTGTCTAGTGATGTATAATGCAAATAAAATCTGATTGGTCTAATTAGATCAATTATATCAATTAAGACTGCTGAGATGTAAAACGGTAACCATTTTAAATTAAAAGTTAGCCTTAACGATGGATAAAGCAGTTAATCTCACATGAGCCGTCTGGACGAGACAGACCCAATAAAAGAAAATTATTATTAATCATCCTCGCTGCTTTTATTTTTCACAGATAAACAAGTTTTATTTATTTAAATAAAATATAGGTATGCTTTTTGTGTTTTATTTGAGGATATGAAAACGCATTTTTAGAGTTAATGCTGCATTTTCAAACTGCATATCATGAATGATTTCAGTATGACAATTAGAAATAGCTTAAATTTTCATTAGCTATTTTCCCACCCTTAGGGTGATATGACTTTTTTTCAAATTTAACTTTCAAACAAAACGTTAAACAAAAATTGTCCGAATCAGTTAATAAATGACGGAGTTCTGAGGTGACAAACAAAAAAAATACAGTTTAATTGAGAACCTACTCCTTTTTGAAGTCGGTTGAAAATACGCCGTTCCGATGCTCTGTTATCTATTTTTAACATGAATAGAGGTTTTGCCCACACATGTTGTTAGTTATTTAATGAAATTTAATATACTTTATTTAAAACGTCTCTTCATGGCGTCGTGCTTGACTGGAAGATATCACTATTATCTCATGTAATCGAGACGAACATCTGGACTGACCGATTTAAAACGGGTATCTCATATTAATGGATTTCAATGAAATTTTACCCAAAGCTATATAGCTTAGGTACGTTCTAACCGGTTGGTACAATAGAAGGTAGGAATTATATATAATTTTCAAATAAATTTTCAACAATTTTCTGTGACTGTGCAAATCTCTTTCACTTTAATGTGGATCACATTTGGTATTTTCCGTATGTTTAATTTATCTGCATTAAAAATCAGGTATAGCAAAATAATATAAAAATTATAAAAATATTGTTTGGTGTCTAGTTGTGTAAAATATTATATAGCTTATGACTATCATAAAAATAAAAGATTTTTTTAAAGTTGTCTGGCGTTATAATTTTATCTCATGTAAATATAAAGATAACTGCAGTTCGAAACATGAATTCACATTCGATTGAATGAATCATTTACATCATACTCTAATTTTATTATATGATGAATTTATTACGTTATTGGAAATATTATTATGCTATTTCTTATTTATATAGGTCAAAGTCTGGTTTGTCAATAAATTATAATATGTATTTTATTTGTTAACTAGCGACCCACCCTCGCTCTGCTTGGGTTCGTCCCTAGTTACGTTTTAACGTTTAGTATAGATTTCTCAGAGATGCGATATTTTCCCGCAGTAAAAAGTATCCTATAATTATGTTGACCCGGATAGCCAGCTATCATCATACCAAATGTCACCAAAATCTGTATAGGGTTTTCTTGTGATGCGGTAACAGATAGACAGACAGACAGAGACAAAAATTCTAAAAACTATAGATTCGGCCTCTGTATCGATAATAATGTCTATTTCAATAAGATTTCCCAAAAAACATTTAATGTACAGATTCGGCTTAGTTACAATTTTATTATATGTATATAGATTATCTTACATAACTATTTTTAGACTTAGGAAGTTGATTTAATATGACACATACATATATATCGAAACAATTTACATTGATGACTAATTGAAATTTATTATTGATGTATTCGAATGAACAAGTTGATATTACAACGTTTATCCCAATTACATACCTATAAGATGTAATAAGCCAAATTGAGCAGATTACTTCAATTCAAAAAAGAAGTCCACCAATATAATAACAAAAAGTGTTAAAAAAATTCAATATTTTGAATTTTTTACAACATATAATTTAACACTGTTTCTTTATCGTTATTAGTCTATACCTACTAATACTCGTATCTATAGAGGTAAAGTTTGTGAGTCTGCGATGTTGTAGGGAGTAATCTCTGGATCTACTAAACCGATTTTTTTTTTTTTTTTGTTTCCTGAGCCTCCAACATGGGGGAAGGAGTCTGTGTTTTCTACTTCTTTCATACCAGTTCTCGCTTTTATGCTTCTCGCACTTTCATTCCGCATACTATGTCTTTCTATCATTCATCCGCATTCGTTCCTAACTATCTATCTATCTATTTTATTTAGTTTCTTTGTTCTTATACTATGTAACACGGGGATAATAATTGGGGGTAGTCGGTAATTTTTATTTATAGTTTAGGCTTATTTATATATGCTCTTATTATTAGACTTATCCTTTTTATACACTATACATTATATATGTTACCACTAATATACTATACTATATTTGTTTAACATATTATTACTAACTCTTATTTCTATTGTTTATAGTTTTACATAATTTTTTACAGTATTGCAGGAATTTATCTCTTTTTTTATTGTCTTTCATAATTTTTGGTAGTGCATTTTTATCTAGTTTTAGTCCGATTTGTGCTTCTAAATAATATCTGTCTCTATCGTGTACCGGGCACTCTAAAAGAACGTGGAGGGCAGACTCTGGACATCCAGGGTCGCAGACGCACGACGGACTCTCCTTGCACTTGAACTAAACCGATTTAGGTGAAATTAGGTAAGAAGATAGTTTGAGACCCTGGAAAGGACATAGGACACTTTTTATCCCGGAAATCATCCCTTAAGGGGGTTAAAATGTAGATGAAAGTTTGTATCGGGAAGTAAATCAGGGACGAACCTGAGCGAAGCAAGGGTGAGTCGCTAGTATAATGTAAAATTAATAAATAAAGCACCATTATTAAAATTGGTAAAATATGCAATATTAATCTCAGTTACTGTGTTGTGATTAATGTTCCAATATAATAAGAAACTTCTTTCTTTAATAGAAGAATCACACATTAAAGAGTCATCCCTAGTCCTAAGGTAAGGTGAGTTAGAAAATATTGCTGGGGACCCGTTTCAGTAGGCTAGCTGTTGTGGTTGAACGGGAGAGTGATCACATGACGTCCTATTGATATAGAGAAAAGTTCATTTAGTGGGTAGTAGTCGGTGAGTCACTACATATCTACCTGCATTTACGTAGGTGGTATGCGTCATACGTTTCGTATTACTGAAAGAAATCACTTTAAGGTGATAGCAGTGGATGATGATACATTATAACTTCCGCTTTGTTTAAATATTAGCACTGATTCGATTTTCAAATAAACGAATAATAATACTAAAAATAAAACAGACAAACGGTTTTGTATTCAAATTGAGTCAAGATTGTATACTAAGGATGTCTTTATAATTCTTTTCATTAGTGTCACTCACTCCCTTTGAAACAGCGATCAGCATCTCAATTTTTCCTTTAATTAGAGAAGCATCGTCTTTCAATAAAGTGTTACTCACATTGATTGTACATACAAGAGTAGAGTAGGATTGTGACAAAACTTAGGAACATATTTAACGTATTTTCGCTATATTTATCATTATTAATTAATAATTAAACATTCTCTTAAAAAAATATTATTTATCGTACCACGTCTATAATTCTTATATATACTTTTTATAGAAAATAGTGATCGAAAAGTACATAACGACAGCATATACGAAAAACTTATGTAAAATATTAAGATGCGTATATATGTTTTATAAAATCTAAATGATGTTTAATAGGCTATTTAACAGTCTTATTATTATTAACTGTTGATTTTTTTAAAGTAGGTACTCATTGAAATAATGTTATGTAAAAAATAAATTAGTAGGTCTATATTAAAAGCCCACAATTTAATTTAAAAATTAAAGAAATAGACTGTGAAAAAGCAAAAATTGGCAAGAGGACGCAAGAACATGGAATGAAAGGAACAATAGAATAACCAATAAGATAAAAGAAGTAAAACTAGAGAAGCAAATATTATTCTTGTTAGTAGTATTCTCATCAGTCTAGATCGGTCGATCTCTGATGAAAATTATTATTCGATTTTCCTGTCAAGAAAATTTCAATAAAAGCCCGGAGTTAAAAAGTTGGCGTTGTTATGCCTTCACGCCTAGGAAAAACATACCTAAATCAAGTCCGGATATGAGAGGAAAAAAAAGATATATACATATTATGTATTATCGCGCACACTCGTACATTTTATCTCATCGGTGTCTCGTTACCAATCTCGTATCGGTGTGACAAGCGACTATGTCCAAAGCCTGACAAAAAGACAGACATTTGAGTGCTTTAATTGTAATATCTATTGTGAGCTCAGTTTAAAGACCTGCTGTCGGAGCGTCGCGGTCGAGTGCATAAGCGATCTTGCGACACCCTATTAAGGAGGGGAGGTTCTATTGGTTTTTCTGTCCAGTAAATCCCACATAACTGTTTGTATGTATACAGGTGGTATGCGTAAATGCATATCTTAAGATTAAAAAAAGGTAGACTTATGACGGTCAGAAAAAATAATCATTTATTGCAGATATTATTTTCTAATTTGGATTTAATAAAGTCAAAAAAGACAACAATAGTAAGTCGAGCTTAATGTAAGTAGAGACCTCAAGATAATAATAAAATATAGATTCTAATGGTGTGAAACCTTTTTAAATTTTTGTAAGATTGTTTGTCAGCACGTCTGTTAATTTTTGGAAATATTTAATAAGATAAGCTGTTTCTACCATACTATAAAGTCCATAAAAGGAGTATAAAATCCATTTGCGTCGAATATAAACAAGTGCGAAGGCGTTATTGATCGTTAAAAAGTAATAAATAATATGACTAGAAGTAATAAATAATAGAATACGGTAAATTTTATTAATAATGCTAATAATAATATTTGAGTTTATATTATAATTTAAACTAATGTTGTAAATGCGAAAATTGCTTTAAATGAAGAGAGACTTACATACAAACTAGCATTACCCGCGGCTCAGCTCGCGTTCAGATGACCAAAAAAAAACAAATAAAATAGCGCTATTGTTATTTTTTTCAGGATAAGCTATTTTTAATAGTTTTTGCCTTATTATATATAGTAAGTTACCTTACTAAAATATATACGAGTATAGTATCATCGTGGTTTTATTCTAACCAGTTTTTGTATATTTTGTCAGAAATAAGATATTTTCCCGCAGTAAAAAGTATCCTATATGTTGACCCGGATAACCAGCTATGACCATACCAAATTTCATCAAAATCTTTCCAGTAGTTTTTCTGTGATGCGATAACAGACAGACAGACAAAAATTCTAAAAACTATAGATTCGACCTCTGTATCGATAATAATGTCTATTTCAATAAGATTTTCACAAAAATACTTAATGTAGAGATTCGACTTAGTTAAAATTTTATTATATGTATAGATGTTTATTTATCCCAATCCGACGTCTAAATGAATAAAAGAGACTGTATTTGGTTAGTTCCCAAAGTAATTCATTCGAAGGTCGTTTTGCGTTTTGTAAGTCAAAGTAAACGTGGAGTCAGTCACGAATCTGTGAACATCCCTATTGTTACGGCTTTAAAAGTAGAGTTTTACAATAATTGACATAGCATTAATAACTACAATCTAAATCTACCTTTATATTTTGTGTTTATGAAGAGCTTTAATCTGTCATAGTGAGGATTGATCGGTATTTATCTGTAGATTATAAGTTTATATTTGGTTCATTCATTTTGTCATTGCATATTATTTATACATATTCGTGTCGAAGTATCGTCCCATTGGACTTTGAGGGTAAAAGGAAGGGTGGCGTACACTTGTGCATTATCATATCTCCTGCTCAATTGGCTAGTCTCAGTGAGATTGGTCGCTGTGACCAAAATTGGTAAGAAAGTTCCCGTTGTGCTGAATTAATTTTTGTTAGAGCTAATCTCAAAAAGTACTATTTTCATACGGTCTTCACCAATAGGAAAAGGGGTGTTCTAGAAAGTTTTAGAATATAAGCTACTGGTATATTTTTAGAAAATGGTGATTGAAAAGTACATGATGGCTGCAGATACGAAAAAATTATGAAAATAATGGTACTTGTTAAATAAGTCGAAGAAATTGTCGGTACCGTATTGTCGATAGATACCTTCCTTAATATTATGAATGCGAAGGACATCTAGAGACGTTGAGCTGTATTAATTTTATTTTTACAACTCAAATTATCCTTTCTAACAGCCGGATATTCATTTAACACTGATAACTTAGAGGCAATAAGTACTTCATTCACTAATAAAATAATTTTCCCGTCATCAATCCACGACTTCCTGTTTAGACTTTTGCCATTATGTCTTTAAACTTTTGGTATATTTATTATAGACAACGTCATTCCTGGGTTTTACATCAAATCAGAAATGTAACTAAATCACTTAATATATCCTCATTATATTATAAATGTGAAAATGTGTATGTGTTTTAATAAAGAATCTACAAGTTGGAGAGCAATAAACGCTAAGCATATTTTTTTCAAGTCTGATTAAGGATTCCTTTAATATTAAATTATGTTTTAATTAAAGCCAAATGGTACATTTAGCTAGGACTTGAATGAAATATGGACGATTCCCCAGTTTTACTATAAAATATTTAGATCACTCACATATGACAAGTAGTAATAATTGCATTCATTTCATCACCTATAATTTTCCTATAACATAAAAAAGTTTTCCGCACAAATCCCAAAGGCCCTTCGAGCTACACCCACCATGACGATGCTATTACGTAAATGCGGTAAACACCTGTTTTTAAATCGGTAAATCTTGAAATACCCAATTCGTGCTGTTCAAAAGAAAAACGTACCAACAAAAATGATTTTTTAGGCAAATTTCCGTGTAAGTAGACGTTATCGATTTTCTGTTTTGACTTGCGATCTATGCGGTTAGCTTTTTAATAAATTAAGTAGAGTAAAATTATGTGTTAGGTATTAGGCAATATATTTGTACATTTTTTTTAGTGCAATGGGACAATTTTGGGTTTGCTGATACTTTCATGGCAGAAAACCTCAATAGCTTTTTTCGACCAAACCTGAACCCAAGACTTGGTGATTTGCAGCCATTTAAGTCTATTTAAAACTAGGCCTGTTTTAATACTTCTTGTTTTACTATAATCATATTAAGTTTAAAAATCTCTTGATAGTTGAGCATAACTTAATTAAACTAAATTATACTTTGTTACAGTGTAGAGCAGAACCAATTTTTAACGTAATATTTATATTTACTTTTATTATTTGCATCGATAATAATTTTTGTAATACATTATATTCTGTAACATTACTTGATTACCAATAAAGCTTTCCAAGATTCAAGCTTTAATAGAAAGCAAAATATACAGATACATACTTGTACTGCGTACATAATATACAGACGGGCGGAGTGATTGACGTTGTATGTTTAGTTTTGCCCCGATCGTTGGGTGGGTCGCCTTAGGGCACGGAATCCTTAAAAGCAATTTAAGAACAAAAATTTTCTATATATAGTAAGAAGTATAGAACAAGAAATTCCTCACTTATGTCCATAAACATTTATGTACGTTCTATCATTGTCATCTAGAGTCTACTAAGGGAAAGACCAGAGCATTAACTTATGCATAACATTTTCTTGCTACTAGTGCATTGTATTATTTACTATTCCAAATCTAATTATATTTTTTGGGGTCATGATATTATTTTTACCATGAATATTAAAAGGCGTTATATACTTATACTATAAAGCATTCGAAACGTCGGGAACCAAAAATCCAAATAAATCCGCAAAATAATCCCAAAAGATAGTTTTATTTAAAATGTCGCGTATATCTAAGAAAATATTATGAGTCGAATCTGTACATTCTTATAATATTTTTTGGAAAATTTTATTAAAATACTCATTATTATAGAAACAGAGGCCAAAAATATAGTTTCTAGATTTTTTGTCTGTCTTTATGGGATCGCATCACGAGTATGGTTATCCGGGTCAACATTTACTAGGATACTTTTTACTGCGAGAAAATATCTCATCTTTGAGAAATTGATACTAACCGAAGAACGACACCGAGTGGAGCAAGGGTGAGTCGCTAGTTTATTTATATAAACATGTATATCAAACAGATTAAAATATATGTCATAGATTACAATGACTTATTATGTACTTCCTTATCTTTAAGTGCCCTTCGATAGTCCATAAAATTTTATACGACTAAATCACACTAATGTTATTAAAAGACCATTCACTTTACTTAAATGATGTTCGCATTGAAGTGCTGACAAAACTAATTATATGTATTCAAATATTATATGTATAATTATTAAATAAGGACATAATAAAATTTTACGGAAATTAATAAAATACTACGGAAAATATTTTATCTATACATATGATAAAATTGTAAGTAAGCCGAATCTGTACATTACATATTTTTTGGAAAATCTTTTTGAAATAAACATTATTATCGATACAGAAGCCGAATCTATAATTTTTAGAATTTTTGTCTGTCTGTCTGTCTGTCCGTCCGTCCGTCCGTCCGTCCGTCTGTCGGTCTGTCTGTCTGTTAACGCATCACAGAAAAATCACTGGAGGGATACTGATGAAATTTCGTATGGTGATAGCTGGTTATTCGGGTCATCATATAGGATACTTTCTACCGCGAGAAAATATCTCATTTTTGAGAAAAAATACAAAAACTGCCAATGTAAGAGTATACTAATATGTAAAAACCTAAGGATTTGGTTTTTGGTCATCTGAATGTGGGCAATGCTAGTATATTATATTTAAGTGTCTTCTTTTTTGAGACGTTTTTATTGAACGCCTTCTATTGACAAGTTCAGAACTAAAAAGACATTTAAAATTTAAGTTAAACATTATCGGGATAAACGTAGGATACGATTTAAAGGGCAAACTCCAAATCAACTAGATACTTCATGTACGTTTTCACACATAATACCTATACAAATTCATATTATAACTGTATATTGTGTATACGAGTCGTGACTTATAGTATATAGTTCTTTGACTTCTTCGTTGGCTAACTGGCAGAAGATTAATAGAATAATCATCAGTATAAGATAATATAAATGTATAAAGACACTTAACAAACGAATTGAATTGATTAAATATATAAAACTGTGTTAAAATTAAATAAGAACTCCTATTAAATTCCCCATAATATATGCTTTTAATCGTTATTAACATTAACAACTTATTGCGCGTAATAAAATAATAGGCACACTCTTGACATGAGGAATTCGTACGTACTTAAACATACTCGTATATCGGAAAAACCTCTAAATCGTGACAAGCACGATTCAATACGATTTGTGCAGACACTTAAACGATCTGATACACGTTTGACTCATTTTGAAAACACATTAACCCTTTTAACTATAATTAGTGAGAAAACTGACGTCACGCTTAATTGATCTAATATGCGTATGTATGTTAAAGACAATCGTTAACTATAGAGAGTGATGTTTAATCATTAAATCACGCACATTTTTTTTAACTTTCTAAGGCTCTTAGGTCACTTTAAGATTACTTATACCTTGTATTATAATATACTACCCGCGTTCAGATTACCAAATATCAAATTCTTAAGTTTTAGATATTAGTATACTCTTACATTGCAGTTTTTGTATTTTTTCTCAAAAATGAGATATTTTCCCGCGGTAAAAAGTATTGTATATGTTGACCTGGATAACCAGCTATCACCATACCAAATTTCTTAAAAATCCGTCCAGTGGTTTTTCTGTGATGCGGTAACAGACAGACAAAAATTCTAAAAACTATTTATTCGGCCTCTGTATCGACAATAATGTCTATTTCAATAAGATTTTCCAAAAAATGTTTAATGTACAGATTCGACTTAGTTACAATTTTATTATATGTATAGATTTCATAAATTTAAAAAAAATTATGACTTGCTTGATCTAGACAAGAATTTACAGCTTTACACTAACATTATGAAATTAATATATCGATCACACATATAGGTAAATGACGATAAGAAACTCATTGGAATTCATTTATTCAATGATAAAGCGAAGGGAATTCGTAGTAAAAAAGGTGGCCCTTGAAATAACCCTCAGTATTTGCATCACTATATAAATATTTATTTCCGATTCATTTTTTATCAGTGGTAACACTTTACAACGGTACTTCCTATGATTCAAAATACTACAGGAAATTATTCAATATATCGTTTCAAAAATTAAAAGTCAGCATTACGTACTTAAATATTAGAAGTACGAGTAAAGTGGCCCAGTAGCGATATAATGCGTTTAACTGGCGTTGCCTACTAAGGTTGGGGTCGCAAACAATATAAGATACAATTTTAGCAAGTGTAAACTAGTGAATCATTTACATATGAAAATTTTTTTCCAATAAGTTTGCTAAAAATAAGGGTTTCAGAACTATCCATTTTACATAGTTCAATAACTTTGTCTTAGTAAGTTCAGGAAGTTCATTTTTAACCGACTTCCAAAAAGGAGGAGGTACTATGTTCGTCTGTATGTATCTTTTTTTCTGTATGTTATGTTGAATCGATTTAAAAAAATCTTTTTTAGTTCGAAAGGGTATACTCCCGAGGTGATTCCATTATCATCAAGTCAGGATCTGATGATGGGATCTCAAGGAAATCGAGGAAAAAGTAACTAACTAACAATGTAATAAAATCTTAGAAGTCAATTTTGACCCACTTCCCGGTTTCCAAGTTTTTATTAAGTTTAGTAACAATGCAATAATCTGGTACTATTGAGCTGATCTGATGACGGAGTCAGGTGGTAGATAGTGGAACTCCTCAACGGCGAACAGCAAAGACGAAATTTTGTAAATGGATTTAACCATAATAGCCTGTTCTAAGTTTCATCATCACATGGCTGAAACACCCAGGGTGCGTGTCTGCCCGTTTGGGTTGCGTTGCTCGGAACGAGCCCCTCAGAGGTCGAGGGAGCACGCGGGATGAAGTGTGGCATGACGAGGGGAAGCGCAGTGCGGTGCGGGCGGTGAGACAGCGATGTAGCGGCGCAGAAATCAGAATAACTAATAGTACTTGGTAGCGGTAATCCGTATGGGTAGTGGTACATCTTTTTTATCAACTCCCTCAATATGGGTATCAAATGAAAGGGGTTGACTAGAAGTATTCTTCTAGTATCTTCTTCTATACATTATGATAAATTTCAAATCCAAGATGGCCGCCACCACAAAATGGCGAATTACATGTCCTGTTTTTTTTATTTTTAATTTAATGTAGTTATAAATAGCATGTAAAGATTTTCAATGAATTAACAACATAGGAATTTAAGAGATGTACTACGTTTATACATAAATAAATATCAATAAGTAGAAAGATAGGTCAGTTTTTTATATGAAACTACTACTTATGGTAAAAATCCAAAAACAACATTTCTTCTGTGAGGTATGTGATAACTTGTGAATTAAACATGTACAATGTACATTCTATGTAGCAAAACTGTAAAGTAGATATTACCGTAAAAATATCATTTGTGCTTACAATCGCATCTGAATTTCGTTGATAAAATATCTAATTATTAAAAAAATACAATGTATTTTCGATTTTAAATGTTTTCTTTACTAAATCATATAAAATTTCAACAAAAATTTGCTTAACATAAAAAAATCTATTTTATTTATTTTCATAGAACTTTAAATTCAAAACGTATTGTGTTCATAATTCATATATTGTATATTTAAACGAATTACTTTGTTCTATTGATCTACCTAATATTAGAAATAATGTCTTAGAGAAGTAATATTATAATCTACTAAAGTCATAATTTATAAGGACGCTTAAAACAACTTATTTAATTTAAAGAAATATATTACATTCCTGATATAATACAGATTAAATGAACTGTAAAAAATTTAATTTGAAAGTTAGTGGCAGCTCTAGCATTTTTATGAGGCTCTGAAACCTTTTCTTCTATAAATGCTACTATAAGACAACAATGATGTTTATTGCTTTACCTTTATAAAATATACTTTTCTCTTTTACGCGCACTTTCTCTCATAAAGATGTACTTACCTGAAACAAGGAAATTATTTTACTTTTAAAATTCCTTTAACATAAAAATTAATTCATATATATTGTCATAATTTTAACAAGTAGGCATTGATTAAAGTTGGCTTTGCCTCTTGTGACAAAAAATTAATACAATATAGTAGGTACCTATGTAGTAGCAACCTATTTATTAAAGTTGGGAAATGTATACCACCTGTCAAACAGGTATTTATGTGGTGACTAGAAAAACCAGTATTACGCACTAAAATTAACGGCATCTTTCCCATCTTAAGATGGTTCCTTAGAATCATTTGGTTGAGTACGTACTCAAACACGATACCCCGATGGCTCACTTACCAAGGCAGACCACAATAACCAGAGGGTTGCTCTCAAAATCCTCTCTGTTAGATGAGAATTACCAGGTGCAACTCGTATAGTACTCTTCCCGAGGCCCACTCACGTGGGCTGCCTCCCAAGTGCAAGACAATAATAAGTATATACTATATAGATATACTTTCTGTTGTATTTAACATACTAATTAATTATTTTCTTATAAGTATTCACTAAGTTTTATTTCATAGAAACCCTTTCTGTTTCCGGGATTAAGAAAATCTGAATGTGACACGAATTATAATACCATCCTGCAGAAACTCTTTCGTCTCAAGAATTCTAAACATAACAAACCTTAAATGTGTGGCCAAGAATAGATATTAAATATTTCTGTTCTCAACAGCAGAGTTAGAAAGTAGACAATGTTTTAGCCCCGTATCTCTGAGACCGATTTATCTTTTGTTGGTCGCGGTGAACTGTCGCTCCAACAAACTATGGTGATTAAAACGAATAGAATGCATCAAAGGAACTTACGTGTTTGCACGTTACACTTATACACTCTAATGATCGAAATCCGGTCAGGAGAATTTTGTTAATTAACATGGGTGATAACTGAAAATCGTGTAGCAGCACCTAAATCTTTATTAATGGTTTACCTAGTATTTTTTCTAGGTTAACCTAAAAATTTATCAATGGTTTCCGCATAGTAATTATAGCCGTACTTAGAAATAAATACGGTATAGGGAAGAACAAAATACAAGCGAGGAAAATAGGTAAGGTAAACCTGTCATTTATACTAAAATAAATATGTACATAGATTCTCAAATAAAAAGTTATATCAGCGTGTCACTTCTTAAAGCCATCTTAATTTCGAGGACGAAGCCGAAGTTATACAAAAATTAAAGATATAAATAAAACTTTCAATAAATATTGTACCAGGAAATTAAAAAACTTACTCTTAAATAAGAAAATAAAACCTACTTACCACCAAACTAAATGAATTTATGGTACTTGTAGTAGGAGGAAGCTTCCACAAAAAATAAGAAGTCAAAGTAATTAACTCACAGTTTAAGTAATTTGTTAAATACCATGAGTATATTCTTTACTCGGTTCATCTTAAAAGAAAACTTGCACAATTTTCGATTGTCTGGTGTAGACTGTAAAGTATGTATTTATATTTTTGAAATATTGCAAGTTTTATTTCTATTGGGTGCATATTTTTATTTCATGCAACCATATCATAACTTTGGTGTATGATTAAGAGGCCGGGAGGGTAAATACGTTTCTTTTGAACTGACATATATTCAGGTATAAATTTACTTAATAATATTAATATTGTAGGGATATATTTATAGCTAATTCTGAACTGTTTTTAATAGTTTTTAAGATTTTGAAAAGGATTTTTTTTGTAGAAATCCAATACATATTTTCAAATTCCGAGGCTGCTATAAACCTAACCACTATATATGAGATATTATTATATATTTTTCATTTCGTTTGCTTATTATGTATTTCAATCCATAAACTTGAAAAGGTGCCGTCGCGCATTTTATTAAAAACTCGCTTCTGAATTTTAGCTTTATTTCAATTAATAATTAAAATTTGCGAAAAGCAAGGCCGCCATAAACTATATTAATAACTATTCTCTACCATACAATAAGTCAAAATTGTCGAAGAGTACCAGTTTCTCTGAATAAGAACGTCAAAGATGGACATTAAATTGAAAAATCACGGTCATAATGTAATAGGCCTCTTAGAGTTCTTGTGTGTTATTTGCTCATTTTTGCTAAGGTGATGATACTCTACAGCCTTGTAATTTAAAACTATTCATCAGATTTGAATCTAGAGGTTAATATTATTTGTTGATCATTTTATTTGCATAATATACACATATTATTACAAAATCCATATATTTCTTAATACATAATGATATTATATTCTATAAAATGTCACAATAGTGTGCTGTAAATGTCTGACCGACAAAGCAGCTCAAATTTACCAAATGCTTTTCGGCCAGAGGGTATTAGTATCTCATTCCACTCTAACTCTATGCATCTCATCGAAAATCTACTACGATCGTTGACCGTTGTAAATACTTGAAGCTAGGCTACAAAATAGTCGTGAATAGTACGTTTCAAAGTATACTAGCAGCTCGTTCTTACTGAGTGGTTCCACATTTACCTACATAAAAAATGCCTTGTATTTTTAGAATTTCTGTAAGATAGATATCTATACGACTCATAATCGAAAATCAAGTTATTTATTATCGTTGATATTTAAAAAAGATAGTTGGATTGTAGTTGATTAAGATACTGTTTAATATTTTATAAAATGTGATCAGAGTCTTTCATAATTATATTTTATTTAATTAAGTATGTAGATTTGCAATTTCATTATATATATAGATATCCTAAGCACTTGTTTGAATAAGAAAGTGGTTATAACACTTAAACTGGAAAAATATATTGGTGAAAGTTCATACGAAAGCAAAAATAACGATGACACACTTTAAAAGGACGCTTAAACCAAAGTAATCATTAAGTAGGCAAATATCTTATGACGAACAAAAGATGCAATCCACACTTTTCACTTGCCCCTTTTTTGTGCTATGTTTGTATTTAATTGAGATTTTATCAGGGCTTTCTTGACCGTCGTTTGTCAGGGTGAGCTTCGTGATTGGTTTCGTAATTTGCAGAATGAGGTTAATCGTCACCATATGATTGTACGAGTCTCTTTACATGACCATATCACTAAAACACATGATATTCTCTTATTTAAATAACAAGAAGTAAATCCATATGATTCACTGGATCTCTGCTTGCCTGGCTCAAATCATATTTAGAGGCTCGCTCGTTCTTTGTTGTTGTTAATGGTTTTCAATCTGACTTACGTCAGATTACATCTGGTGTGTCTCAGGGCTCACATCTAGGCCCCGTATTGTTTAACATTATTATTAATGACTAGCGAAGCACCCTCGCTTCACTCGGGTTCGTCCCTAGCTTGCTTCCTCATACAAACTTTCATCCCCATTTTCACCCCCTTAAGCGATGATTTCCGGGATAAAAAGTCTTTCTTTTCAGGGTTTCAAACTATCTTCTTACCAAATTTCATCTAAATCGGTTAAGTAGATCCAGAGATTACCCCCTACAACGTCACAAACTCACAAAATCACAATTCACAAACTCAAAAACTTTACCTCCTTATAGTATTAGTATAGATATATTCAATTGTTTTCTGGCATCTTCTGTGTTCATGTGTGCGGATGATTTAAAATTCGCTAAAACTATTGATTCCCTGAGTGATTGTAGGCTTCTTCAAGATGATTTAGAAATACTTATGCAATGGTGTGAAATTAACGCTATGAACTTAAATAAAGAAAAATGTTATCAAGTAAAATTTATTCGAAAATCAAGTTACGTTACGAAAAAATCCATATAAAAGAACATGCTCTAGAGCCATTGGAAGTTATCAAAAGTCACACTCTAATGGTGTGACTTTTGAAAAAAAAATGACTTTTCTTCCCCATATAGAAAATATAGTAAAACGTGCTTCTTATGATGCTCGGGTTTGTTATACGTAACACTATTTTTTTAGATATTACTTAAGATAAATATTATTAGTAAATTTTATTCGAACTTCATCATCCGCCATTTTTATCAAGACCAATTAAAAGGGAACTTGTTGGAGTAAAAATTTTTTACGCACGCTTGACTTGGGGGGTAAGCTGGTGAATGCGTGACGCAAAAGTTTCGAAAAGTGTGATCGGACGAGCGAACGTTTGTTGCCATAGTAACCGTTGTTATTGTCTGACAAATGATATATAATATTATATTCTTTCCTCAAATGACATTCTATAAATATATGATTGTAATATGCCTAATATGCGTTATTTAATTGGTTTTATTAAAATTATCATTCCTTAAAAAATTTCGTACAAGGTTTCAAACAATGGCATGACGCAATGGCACGTTACGTCCGCACTTTGATCAACGTTATGATAATAACCGAAGCGTACGCTTAAATCTAACGTCCAGAACGAAACGAATCGAACCTGTGTCCAAAAGCGTAATCATAAACAACGTGTAATGCAGACCATTCTCAACTTTGTATGGGTATCAAAATAACTGCGTGCATTTCTTCTTGTTCAGAGTTCAATGCACTTTGAGTAATGCATTGCGATCACACTCGTTCATCATTAATTTATACTTTAACGTATTATTTTATTATACCATTTCCAAACATATAATAATAGATATTTGTGTTCGCCTAGTGGTCGAAATTTGACCATAATCATTATTGAAAATGTGAAGAAAACATATACATATAAAGAGGTAAAGTTTCTGAGTTTGTGAGGTTGTAGGGGGTAATCTCTGGATCTACTGAACCGATTTAGATGAAATTTGATAAGAAGATAGTTTGAGACACCGGGAAGGACTTTATACCTAATTTATATTAAAAAAAAATCAACTGTTTCCAAATTATTTTTATTGATAGCACGTAATTACGTGCACAATCTCCAATTGGAGCTTGTGCACGTTTCTGTACACAAGCTCCAATTGGAGCTTGTGTACAGAATATGGACTACAAAGCAATAATTAGAAATTTTGTCTGTATTTCACGCATTTCATACAAAAAGTACTAAATGGATTTTAACAAAATTTTGTATAGTGGTACCATATTTTTCAGGTCAACATTTTGTATACCTTTTACTACATTAAAATTTCTCATTCCTATGGGAAAACACAATACAAAAATAATACTAGTATTATTGTGTAATATATGCAATATTGGCAAATGCGGCCGATCTGTCCATCATACAAAGAATGCAATAATTTATAACACAGCTTTTAGTTTTAGCAGGGTTAAAAATTAACGTATTTTTAATAATTAAGTAAGCTAAAATCTCTGTATCTTAATGGGAACATGGAAAATTCAGTTCGAACACCAGTCACTCTTCTATACAAACTATAAAACAAAAGCGCTATCTGCCTCTTTTTTGTTTCTCCGCTTATTACTTCTAAACGACGCGACGTAATGAATTGTGGTGAGAATGATACGGTTTTCAATAATAGAAAGAGCAATAAACTAGAAAGATTTATGTACATAATTTGTAAATATTTTATAGATACAAAACAGCTAAGCTATGAGGGAGGTTTATAAGAAAAACTTTTTCGTACGCTTACATGGCTAACACTAGCTAAACCACCGTGTAGTAGAATATTGTAGGCCCTAAAAAGGCCTACAGGAAAGTCCAGAATAGCATGAGTGTCTATATCCTAAGTTACGCTCATTCAAACAACAACTTTTATTTTTTATTTATTTAAAACGTTCCTAAGGAGTAAGGACGCATCCGAGCGAGAGGATGTTGCCAGTAAGTGATAAAACTAAAAATAGCGATACTCTCTTACTCATTAAGACAAATACTTTGTGTATCATGATTACGTCTAAAGTACAAAGCAGGTAAGCACTTCTCCATATCTTATCTTTAAAAATCATGATCACATATCAATCATACATGCATTCAGTATGAGATTTTTAATTATACTTAAGAATAAAACGATACATTCTGTAAGTACTTGGAAAACTATTATTTTGTGAAAGAAAATAATGGAAGTGACTTAAATTAAATGATGATGAAATTTAAAATGTACGTTTCTAAACTTATATTTTCAAACGAAACGTTCTCACCATAGATATAATAATACAAGTTGTTGTTGATTATTATATCTATGGTTCTCACTGATGTGTGGACTGTAGTGTATGGTGTTCTTGTCTGCACTACATCAACATTTAACTATCGATGCCGTTGCACGTACGACTTACGAGTTACGAGTATAAACGGGCTGGCAGTGTATGACATTGCGCAGTCAGTTGTATATCTAATCTCGAACAGAACAACCGTTTTGTCTGCGCCTTTTCTTTCGTAAAAAAATGAATAGGACTCATTGTTAAAAAATTTAAAATATACCAATTTTTAGGTTAAGTGACTGTGATCAATACTATAATAATAACATCTGGATTTTCGCTTAGTTTAAGGTAAGCAGTGTCTTGAATTATTAGATGAGCATCCATAATCTTGATGTTTACTACAACATACAAAACACACCATTACTATGAAAATTTAAAAGTATTTTTGTAATCAACGAAAATATTAAGTTATGTCGAAGGAAAGCTTAATTTTGAACTGAATTAAAATATTCTTCTTTGCTCAGATGAAAATTTGGATATATATTTTTTTAAATTTAGTTTGATTTGCTATGAATGTATAAAAACAAAACAAAACTAAAAATTTTAATCCGCTATATATTTGTCTTGATAATTAATTCATAAACAATTGGGTTATATTTTCTAATATATTGATATCAAACATTAATATCTTATGTATATAGATCATTCTTATTAAATATCTAAAGCTATTATAATTTGCTCAAATTAAATTCAGAATATACTCGTATAGTATAGCTATCATGTCTTGATTAGAATACAAACATAAACGAGAACAGGTTTCTCATATAATCTCCGTGACATTCAAAATATCCTATCACTATAAACATAAAGTGTTTGCATATGATAAATTAATTTTATGAAGCTCGATTGTCTTATATTAATTTTCTTATTAAAAATATTATAAAAAGTGTTTATTAGTATTGATATGTCCGTTTTGTTTTCGTATTTTACCTGTAAATAGTATAAACAAAAACCAATCGTTCGATTGGTTGACTGCTATTTAGTAGTCAATAAACATGTCTGAATAGTAAATCTATACATATAATAAAATTCTAATTGAGTCGAATCTGTATATTAAATATTTTTTAGAAAATCTTGTTGAAATAGTTATTATTATCGATACAGAGGCTGAATCTATAGTTTTTAGAATTTTTGTCTGTCTGTCTGGGAACGCATCAAGGGAAAACTACTGAACAGATTTTGATGAAATTTGGTATGATGAAGCTGGTTATCTGGGTCAACATATAGGATACTTACTGCGGAAAAATATCTTATCTCTGAAAAATCTATACTAACCGTTAAAAGGTCGAACTCGAGCGCAGCGAGGGTGAGTCGCTAGTTCTATATATATAAATTTACAAATATCAATATACAAAACACTTATACATATAACGGATGCGAACCGGTTAATGTTTATACGTGTATGTACATCAAAACCTCTTAGGCATCATAATTCCCTATAAGGCTTGAGAAAAATGAATGAAACCAGTTTCTGTAAAACAAGTGATAACAATATAAGATTTGTTGTATTTACGCACTTTCTCCTATTTATATTTCAGTTTTCATACCTATTATAGTGGTGGTTATGTCAACAAAGAGAAAGTTATTACATATTAGCAATCAAATAGTATTACCAAATTAGAATACAAAAAAAGTAAGACGGGATAATAGCCTCTGCACTCTATTCTGTCTGCCTAACCACATGTAATTCGTAAATCTTTACATATAATAAAATTCTATCTCAGCCGAAACTTTACATTAAATATTTTTTGGAAAATCATATTGTAACAATCATTATTATCGATACAGAGGCCGAATATATACTTTTTAGATAGATTTTTAGATTTTTTATCTGTCAGTCTAGGAACGCGTCGCGAGAAAAGCACTAGATTATAAATACTAGATATAAGCAGAGAATATTGTGATGAAATTTGGTTAGATGATATCAGGTTATCCGGGTCAACATATAGGATACTTTCTACTGCGGGAAAATATCACATCTCTGAGAAATCTATATTAACCGTCAAAACGTAGCTATACATACATATATTGCTGCATACTACGTATCAATCTTATAAAGAATGTTAATTAAAAAATTTTGCAATCCGTTTTCTCATCATTAAAAAAATATAATTCAACATTAAATAGGTTCTGGGAACAATTAGATACGCTTACGCTTAGATATTATCATTTAAAAAAATTATCAACCTCTTGAACAAGGCTGATGCTCAAAAGCATTGATGAACAAAGTGTTATATTATTACTAGTTACCTGTTGGTTCGACTGCAATTTTTTTATCGTTTTTTAATCGGTACCTCTATTATTTTACATTTACAAGAAAAAAATGGCCAAGGGCGACTCTGACTTAGCAATGAAAAATTCATAACCGCCACACAATATTTATTTACATTTTTTACAAGGAGTTTATATTGAATAGTGGTTAAAAGAGCTGGCACCACCCTTTTCCTGCACCAACTTTTGGCTAGTTTTTATTATTTGTTGTTATAGTTTTGAATCTATACAGTAGAGTCATTAGTCACACTAAGATTTTCTTGCTATCTTTTTTTTATAAAAAGAACCCTAAAAGTTTCTTGTTAAAAAGTTTTCTTATATTTTTACATTTTGCTTTATATCAATTTTAATGTGTTTCAAAACATCAAAAAAAACATTTTGTTTCAATAAAAAATTAAATACGCTTATTACGGAAAGTCGGAGAAGCGAAGACTAATAGATCTGAACTATTTATTATTTAGTAACATAATTTCATACAAAACTTGTAAATTGCAATTAGTATGTAAATGGAGCTAGTTAAAAATCAAATTCTACAACTTAACTAAAGAGTATTTTATGTACATGATATTCTTATGTTGTATGCAGTAGAGATAATGTGAATTTCATAATCAATCTTTCTTATAATATATTTTTACGTACGTAAGTTATTTACATCACTTATAATAATTTAGTACTATAAAAGATAGAAAATTTGTTTCTACACCACGTTACCACATGTTAAGTGTTAGCAAATTCTTCACTAAAATATGGCCGCTGAATATTAAATTGACGATACTCGTGTCATAAATATTTACAAATCTTAATCACCTTGAATGCCGTTAAGTAGCGTCATGTAATATTGGCATATTTATATTATACACGAATATTGTGAACATTTAAAGTTAGTTTACCGTCAACCTATTTTAATCCAATAATATTAATTGTTATACATTTATTTTACCATTTAAAAATAGGTAAATAAATATGTCAGGACATTAACACGCAACACCATCTAGTTCCATGGTAAGCTACGAGGCTTGTGTTATGGATACCAGATAGTTGATACGTTATACATATATAAGCAGATTAAATACATACATATTATAAATATAAACACCCATGAGGATTACAAACATTTGTGCTCATCACACAAATGCCCCCAGCGGGACTCGAACCCGCGACCGCTGACGCAGTAAGTAGGGTCACTACAAACTGAGCCAAACGTGTCGTCAAAAATAATTTAATCCAAATTACACATTCGTCATGAAGTTATATGAAATTCTATTCTATTGATACTTATGTATAAAAATCATAAATCGTAAAATTTTATTAAATTGCTGCAATGTAAGAAAAATAATAAAAAATATTGAACAATGAACAAGTTACGTCAGGTTACAATCTGACCAGATCTGTGTTGCCCAACGAATAAACCTAACGATAAAACGAGTACATATAAATATAAGTAAATTTATAAATCGATAATTTTCGTGGGTAAAACCAATTATATGTTTTAACTATTGTAGGTATAGATTGTTTACCTAAACGACCAGATGTCCTTGATCTAACAATTGTTTTTACATATTTCCTGTTCCACAAACATGACTGATTTTGAGTATTATCAGTTTGAAAAAAAAAATATTATAAAAATAAAAAAACCTGCATAATACCATATTCCTTTGTGAACATTTTTCATCTTTTTACTTTGCTCTTATGCAGTCGGTTTTTTTTTATTTTTATAATATATTTATTTATTTACAGCTTTTTAAGTACCTATTTTTAAGTAAGAAAATTAGCGAGAATGGTTGTTAACCAACTTTAAATCATTATATATCCTAAACTGTTATTTAAAATGAAAAATGACGAAAGAAACCTAAAAATTATTTTTAAATACCTATTCAATGATACTCCACTTGTCATAGTTCGTCTATTTTCATTTTTTTCCTTTTCACATTATGGCGTCCAAAATCGGCCATGTTCATTTTTCCAAATTCTTATGCTTTCTATAGCTTTGGAACCGTAATGATGAATCAAACGACGCGTCATTTATCAAAATCGGCCCACGCGTTTGGTCTAAATAGTGCCACAAAGGTACAAACCCACATACATACTTAGGCTGATAAACTCATTACCCTACTATGCGTCGCGCAGTCGGGTAAAAATGTAATGTTTTCAAATTAGCTTTAAAATAGAAGGGCATTTCGACGCCAAACTTGTAAATTTTGTATAAAAAAATCAAGGTGTCATTATGAAGCATAGAAATTACATATTGCGCTTCTATACAACATTATTTATTAGCCTTTTATATTGTCTTCACATACGTAAATTTCAACCTTAATCAAGGTGAAATCCATTACTTTGTATTAATTTGACAATTCAAAAATCTATTCATACTCGTATAATAAAATTGTAACTAAGGCGAATCTGTACATTAAATATTTTTTGAAAAATCTTATTGAAATAGACATTATTATCGAAACGGAGGCCGAATCTATAGGTTTTAGAATTTTTGTCTGCCTGTCTGTATGTCTGTTACCGCATCACAGAAAAGCCACTGGAGGGATTTTGATGAAATTTGGTATGGTGATAGCTGGTTATCCGGTTATAGCTATAGACTGGTTAGAATAAAACTACGATGATACTATAAGCATTTTAGCAAAATAACTTATTAAGTATGGCAAAAACTAGTAAAAGCGCTATTTGATTCATTAAAATAATTCCAAAAATATTTATTTATGTGTTATTTAGATATTCGTTAATAGATGTCGCCATGTATTTTTAAAATACGTAGTTTTAATTCCAAAAAATTAAATGTGATCTGTCTATGACTTTATTATAATACTACTAAATTACCCGCAGCCCGCACGTGTTCAAATTATCAATAAACAAACGTTTTGTCTTTATAAATTAGTAACAAATTAAAAATATTTTGTTGGCTGAAAAAATTAGTAAATTTTTATTGTTTAAGAAATAATGTTAATGTTTGTAAATCTTTTAATGTAAAATATTTAGGTAAAAAATTGTTTAGTTTTGGGTGATAAACTTTCAAACTACTGAATAATTTTAACCATTTATTTACTATTTTTATGTGTATTTAATGAATAAAATAGAGCTATTGATAAATTTTTGTAACCGACTTCCAAAAAGGAGGAGGTTCTCAATTCGTCGGAATCTTTTTTTATGTTTGTTCACCGATTACTCAAAGACGCTTGATTTGGATTTTTTTGTTTCAAAGGGGAACCAATTTGGATTTTTTTTTGAAGGGTATACTTCCCAGGTGGTCTCATATAAATTTTATCAAAATCGGCCGAGCGGTTTTTAAAAAAATCAAGTATAAATTATTTTTTTAAATAAATTGATTAAACAAATCGAATATGTTATTAAAAAACTTGCTTCTTACAAATTACCTACTTATTACGTTAACACTAAAAATGCAAAAAATAAAAACTTAAAAAAAAAACGACTTCCAGGCACTAAAATGTAAAAAATAACTAAACGGGGGTCTTCATTTAGAATAGATACCTAATCCGATATTTTCGCAGTCGGTGCCAGCCGACAATATTTTATGAACATCTAATAGGTAAATCTATTTTTTACGTATCGAAATATATTAGATTTGCTTTGCATCGGCTGGATATAGATTCGGCCTCTGTATCGATAATATAAGATTTTCCAAAAAAATATTTTATGTACAGATTCGACTCGTTTAGAATTTTATTATATGTATAGATTTATTTTATTATATGTTTTATTTAATAAAAAAATCAAGAAATTATAAACACGTAACCAAATCTACTACATACTTCAATTTTTGCTTTTTCTAATAGTTATATCGTCTTGAAAGTCTTGCAAGTTTTTAGTGTGTTTTAAATTCAATACAATTTTCTTGTTAACGGCTTCAAAGCTTGCCAGTTGAGCATAGATTACTTCGCCAATGTCACGTAGAATTAGTATGTTATATGTAAGTACCATTGAGCTGAAGCTAGGAGTTGAATAAACACTTTTCCCGCACAACCGTTTTGAATTTGGGGTAATTTAGTTTGTTTGAAAAATCGATAATCTAAAGTTGATTTAGTGTAAGCTCTGAATAAAACATAGAATTTGTCATATATTGTTTGTAATAATTTTATCCTAAATAATATCAATATTTCACTTATAATAATTATCAAAGGTTACACAGCTTTAAAGCCTTTAAATAGCAGAATATTCGCATAAAAATGTGCTACAATGCATGGCGCTGACCTAAGACAGGTTGCAGTTAATTTGCAAAAACAAATAATATTTTTATACTCCGGACAAGAAAACATGACTGTAATATAAATAACAAATATTTACGTGAATATTTACTATGCGGATGTATTTTCCAGGTGAAGGTGTAATTTTGAACTAGATAGATTCTTCCGGAACACTTGGAACATCCCTAGCGAGCCATATGAAAATTATTTATCTATACATATAATAAAACTGTAGAGGTCGAATGTCTGTACATAGAAAAAAAAGGGGGAGTCAGGGGGATGTAAGAAGAGAAATAAAACAAATACAGTTTTTTTTCAATTTTTTTGTTGCTCTGTTTGTTTGTACAGGCTAAGCTCTGAAACTGTTGTGGCGATTTAAATGTAATTTTGCATGGTCGTACCTTATATCCCCGGTCAACATTTTAGATACTTTTCATTCCGGGAAATGAAATAGTTCCCGTGGTATAGTTAAAAAAAACTATAGTACCTACGGCTTAGTACACAAAAAGTACTGATTAGATTTTAATGAAACTTTACAATAATACAGTTCATACATCAGAATAACAAATAGGCTACTTTTATCTCGGAAAAATGTAAGGTTCTCGTGGGATAGATTTGGTCTTGTTTGTCTAGAGGCGAACCCGAGCGAAGCGAGGGTGAGCCGCTAGTTGTAACTAAAAAAATCAGACAATTGCGAGTCTGACTTGACACCGAGAGTTCCGTGGTTTGAAACATTAAAATAAGTTTTTTCCTGTGAACAAAGTTTTTTCCTTTACTTGCGCTAATAAGACATTGCTTCATGCAAATTTCATGATTCTTTTTTTTTTTTTTTTTTTTTTTTTTATAGTTGGGAAATCCTATTACGGATACCACCCGACTTCCCCCCAGGGTGGTTATGTGGAGACTCTCCGGCTAATGAGACCGGCATACCCACTAAAACCCAACTTTCCCCACAGCCGCCATGTGGGACGCCACGGGACCGCTTTCGCATACAACCGTGACGCCCCGACGGTTGGCCGAAGCCACCAATCATGAGGCCGCCCCAAGCGGGACGACCCCATTATGGGAAGACTTGCAACCCTGCGAAGTGAGGCTGCTCCCAAGTCCACTCTGCTGAACAGAGAAGTACCCGGAGCAGCCCCACACAACCAAACACCGCCCACCGAAGTGGGCAACCTGCAAAAACAAAACCTTCCCGCCCAAATTGGGCAAACCTCCACGGCGTCCGAAACCGAACCACCCCAAACGGCTGCAGGAGTAGAGGATGCGACAACGCCGACACTCCCCTTCCCCTACAGCCCCACCGCGTCCACCATCAACGGTGGTGGCCGGGACGAGCGGCGCATCGCTATACCGACACTCCTCTTCCCCCGCGGCCCCCCTACCGTCGGCCCACCTCTGGACCAAGATGACTGCCGACACCCACGCCAGACGCAGGACTTCCGAACTGGCCCCGCTCCAGCCGCCGCACCGACGGGCTAGCCCCGGCAGCACGGCCCGCGCAGCGCCTCCTACCGCGAAACGGCCGGAGACACCGCGCTACCTCCAAGAAGGAGACGGCGCCCTCCTGACACCGCTCCCCCTGCCCCTCCTGGCTGTTGGTCCGCGCCGGATTGCTCCGGTACCACAAGCTCCTGTCTGGGGGAACAGTCGCGAGTGGCTTCCCCTATCCGCCACCCGGGGGACGCGTCCGGTAGCAGTCAGCCTCTGCCCCGGAAAATTTCATGATTCTAGGTCAACGGGAAGTACTCAAGTTTTTGATTCCCTGCGAGTGTCAAAACATGCTGAATAAAAGGCAATATCTATTGATTGCGTTGACATAGAAGTTTCATTTTTTCACAGTTTCAAGGGATTGCAGACCTAAGTATTTAATATTAATTTCAAATTGATACCTTTACGCTTTCTTGAGAAAAAGGTTATTAACAGACGGACAAACAGACGGAAAACGAAGTGATTCCGTAAGGGTTCTTTCCTTTTGAAGTACGTACTTAAGCGATAATCACACTGCACATATCTACCTAATATTAATATTATAAAATATGAGTTAGTTGTGAATGGTGTGAGTTGTATCTTGATTGATCAAATTTTTCATACAACAATCCACATTTTTACCACAACATAAATTTTCTAAAACAAAATGTACGGAATATTGATAAAGAATTGGTTACAAAGACGCTAATATGCTAATTAATGTATTTTGAAAATTGTTTTTGTGCCTTAATGCTAAGATATTAAAACACAAAACCAATTTTCGTAACACTTTATCCCCTAATGCGGTAGGCATTACACGTCTGGGTTTTGGGGGATAAAAACTACACTAAATGCTGACGCAAACAATTATCATAGCTACTACTTCATATTAATGTTTGTTATACTTGCATGATATTATTTACTTTTAGCCTAACTTGCAGAATCCTTTTAGTATCCTTTTAGTCTTAGGTTAATACTAGCACTGCCCGCGGCTCCGCACGCGTTCAGATGACCAAAAACCAAATTCTTAGGTTTCACATATTAGTTAGTGCTCTTACAATGCAGTTTTTGTATTATTTCTCAGAAATAAGATATTATTCCGCGGTAAAAAGTATTCTATACGTTAACCCGGCTAGCCAGTCATCACCATACCAAATTTCATCAAAATCCCTCCAGTGGTTTTTCTGTGATGCGGTAACAGACAGACAGATAGACAGACAGACAGATAGACAGACAGACAGACAAAAATTCTAAAAACTTCAATATAATATAATTTCGATTCGGCCTCTGTATCGATAATAATGTCTATTTCAATAAGATTTTCCAAAAAATATTTAATGTACAGATTCGACTTAGTTAGAATTTTATTATATGTATACATACCATCGGGTATTAAATAATAATTTCATTTATTTAATTAGTTATACAAATTTAAATCCGTCTGTCCGTTTTAATTTAATGCACGATACTATAGGAATGCAGTATAGTTACGAGTATATCTCAAGAGTAGGTACATACCGTAATGGCTGCGCAAATTAAACTATAATGATTTGAATATATAATATTAAATTTTAACATTATCTTCACTTTCGATAAATTCAACCTATTCTACTTATACAAGTGATGTATAAAAAATCTTTATTTAAAATAAACTCGTTTTATATAACTTAGCAATTAAGTAATGATAAGGTGGAATTATTTTAGTTCATTATAAACGACCTCGATCGATATATAATTCTACAGGCGTAAATAGTGTACCTATGTGGGTAATTAATAAAATTTATATCTTTGAATGTTGAAATACAATATTTTTGTATTCACAAAATTATTGACCTTGCCTAAGTAGGCTTAAGACAAAGGAACTTACTCGCTAATCCGTTCTCTTATATAAATCCAAAACCAAAATTACAATGATAGAAGCGTTAAATGCCAAAGAATCCGTGGTAGGGCAAAGGCCAATGCCAACTTAGTTATTTTATTTTATAAATAAATAATATGTATCAATTTAGTATGGTTATAATTTTAGCATTTTCACGTAAAAGTTAAATAATACTAATAAAATAATATATTATTCTCAATTTTAGGGTTTCGTAGCCAAAAGGAGAACCGGTATGATTTTGTTATGTCCGTTTACCATAATATTCAATTTATTTTAAAACCATTGGTTCTACATGGATGTAATTTTGATATGGTAGGCCCCATGTGAACGATACAATGATGTAAAGAGAATAAAAAAAACGTGTGGCTCTCCATTCAAGTCAAAAAAATATGTACGTAGACTTTGTTAATTGTACGAATGGTTTTTCATTTATATTTGAAAATATTGTACTGTCGATTAAAAAAAATTATACGCGGTAAAAATATAAATCTAAGAAATTATGTAGGTAATTCTAATTACCTTCACTTATGTAATTCATGGCCTGGCATGGCATGGACACCTCCATGTACGAGTCAGACTCGTACTTCTCCGAATTTTATATTAAGTGGTTTCACGTAGAGATCTGATATTTAATGTGACTTGATCATGATCCGCCTAGGCTTTTCATAAAACAATACAATTTTCATTTATAAAGCTGATAATAGAGTAGTATTTTACGCTGCCAGTTGCTCTGTACTCATTACATTTCCAAATATTGTATTACATACATACATTCTATACGTTAAATAAAAGTTTGATCATAAATCTGACTCAAATATAGTTTCACTTTCACGTTATGTTGTTTTGTTGAATAATATCAAGCCCTTAGTAATTACTCGTTCAGAGTTGAGATGCCTATAGATGTCAGGCAAAATAATTGAACGAATAGAGTGGAATAACATGGCGGTTGTTAGATTGAAGTACCGATGTATCGTGGCAGATCACAATTTGGCGATGCTAACTATTCCATTTCTATATAATATTCCATACCAAAAAATCTTTTTAAATATTATGAAATTACGTAGAAGAAACAACAAAGTGTGAAAGAAACTACATGTAGTTATAATTTTATAAAACATGAAGGTACTTTCATATAAAAAAGGAAATAAATCAAATACGCGACACAAAAACGTCAAACCTGTTGCCAGCGACCGTTGAACTGGGACCCTTAATTTATTAAAGGAATAAAAACGTACTAAGTAATAACAAAACATTTGAATTGAAAACGTGCTTTTTACATATTTTCATTTAACGTCTTATGTTCATTTCAATTTTAGAAATTTAACATGAGCCCACATTTTTCTATACCTATAAGAATTGTATCACTATAAAAGCCCATTATGGAATATAATTAGACTAGTAGTTGCGGTTTCGCTTGAGTGTAAACTTCTCATATCAACAAATCCTTGTTTTTTATTGTATTTATCCTTAGACTCAGTAAATTAGAGCCGCGGCAGGCCTCAGTGAGACGCATTGCTAAAATACGCTAAAGTACATTAGTAGACGTGTTTAGCCGCGCCGCAACGCGATATTCAGGTCAGTTAACTGTTATTTATAACAATGGATAGCGCCAAAATTCTTATTAACTATGTGTTTCATGGATAGCTTTAAAGGAAAATGTAAATAAAAGTACATACATGGTGTCTCTTTTGAAACGGCCATAGTTATTTATTTTTTACTACAACATTTTTTTTAATTTCCACGGAAAATCACAATAACTGGTTCTATCGAGTCGTCCTCAGAAATTTATATGGCTTGGCTAAACCTTTAGAGATACATCAAAACAAAACACTAGAAAATTGTAGGCCTTAAGGGGCCTACAAGGTAAGGAATTTTCTGTAGCCCTTTTTAAAAAGGTCTAAAATTCCGAAATAGTATATGACTTTGTCTATCTCCTAAGATACACTCGCAATAACTATTTTTATTATATACTAGCGACTCGCCTTCGTGGTCGCTAGTAGAAAATAAAAACGTTAAATTACTTTCGTATACGAGTGCGTCCTAGCTCTGCTTTAGATGGATGTATGCGTCAACACATTAATTTATGCGATGATGAATACGCTTTATTTGACATTTAATTTACGTATTAATAACTTGCAAAAACTTGTAAATATATTAATAACTCGTTGATAAACAAAATTTAATTTAAAATTATTAGTATTAACCTACAGATAATTTTGTAATGCATTTTTTATGACATACATAATATAATGTACTTCCATAACATTGATAAGTATTTTAATCTTGCGTCATACTTTTAGAAATAGAAATATTAAATTTAATTTATAGCTTTTTAGTAAATTAAAATATTTTTATTTATGAGAAACATCAAAATAACTGACTCTTTACATTGTTGATGCAACTATAAGGACCTGGTAGATATCATTCACGATCAGTGAAACACGTACGGTACACCTAATATTAATTAATTATCATTAATTCATTAAAAAGGTCGTATTCTAATATCATGCGCTAATTAGATAGATACATAAGTGAATTAAATATTCATATATTCATAATTATGAAGTTTAATAACTTTTTATATTAAATATGCCACTTTTAAAATAACCTACTTTAACATTTACTGCTTTTGTCTTTTAAGGTCAGTTGCCAGTTAGATTTAAATCAACTTATATTTACTTAATGTTTGGTAAACAGTACAAGTTGATTTAAAATTTAAGGCTTTCAATTTAGTTCTATTATAAATTGCTAATTTTAAATTTAAAGTAATTATATCGTAATAGTTTATTTATTCCATAACAGTCTCTGATCATGTTTAAGTTGGGTCCTAAAATTCAAATGACTCAACTAAAGCAATTTATAAATTTTCACTTTATTAATTTTAAAGTGAAAATAAAACATTGTGCCCAGCCAATTAAATCTTGAAAGTCGATTATACTCGTAATATATTTTTAATTGGCTTAACAGTTTAAAACTTTATAATATTAAATTCGAATGACAATACAATATTTTTTTACCATCGAGTTAACTGTTGACAGACTAATAGAGGATGAGCCCGTGCCAAAGCCACCATAGCCTGAACTTTATAATGGTCCATCGTTCTTATCTGTGTTGGGAGCATGCGCTGACAAACTTTCAGCTTTTATAAAATGACGAAGGTCTGGCGTTCACAGGCTCTTAGGCCATAAATAAATATGTACATCCCTTTAGTCGGTGGAGCTTTTATTTTGATAAGTCTAATTAATTATATCCTTCTTAATTAAAACATTAATAATTATTAAGTACTTTGAAAATTCTACATATATGTAGAAGAAAAGTTCACAAGTTTCTTTTTTAATTTTAATTTTTAATTTTTAACATATTTGGGAAACATACAGTACAATAATACTTAGAATTAATCAGGTACATAAACCAGCGAAGTTTCCACTTAAAAATATAACATAAAAAAAAAGATTCCGACGAATTGAGAACCTCCTCGTTTTTTGGAAGTCGGTTAATTAGAGCACAAGTGACAAGCCAAAAATAATATCCATAGAAAAAACAAGCAAATAAGTTGATCGTGGAACGTTAAGCTTTTTTTTCATTTACATTGTGTACATTAAAATCACTGAGAACTTGAATAAAATAATACATTAGTAACAAAAATGAATAACTAAGGAAGTAGCTATCTAAAACCGTTAAATTTTTATCGCACTTTTTTACACTGTAGTCGGGTAATTAGGAAACCAGTCAAAATCGACGTTATTTCTAAGATAAAACCCAGAGTAGCAATTATGACGAGGTAACTGCTTGCTATTGGGAGGTAACAAAACGGACCTTTCACTGCACCGAGTTTGACCGTGGAATAGTGTATTTATCATATTTTTGATCTGAGATATTATCATCCCAAAAGTTCTTGAGTCATTAGTTTCGAAGCACGATTCCTTTGGCTGTAGACAAGAGCCTCATGGAAGCCTAGAAAAACTTTGATTTGTTTCGTTCTACTCTATAGAAGTGTAGTCATATCGTGTACTAGGGTATTCTTTTAGTTCGACATTACTATATCATAACAATAATATAGGTATAATATTACGATATATATCGTTACACAATTTAAAATATTTACATATGCTCAAAATAATTCGTAAATAATATTTATGTATTTTGACGACTCTTGACGGCACGTTTGGCTCAGTTTGTAGTGACCCTAGTTCTTGTCACACTCAGCCAGACCCCTCCCTTCCCCTTATGCGAACGTATTTTATGAACGGCCCCTTACCATGGAACTAGATGGTGCTGTCTATTAATGTCCCAACATATTTATTTATTATTATTATTATTTACAGATGGCGATATTTCTTCCAATACTCTTCAGCATTTTAGTCCTTCAAACAACCTCGAGAGCTGCACCGAATGTTTTGGTTAATAAGAATATAGAGGAAGATCCTAAGCTTGATAATGAACCATATGGTGCCGCTGAAACTATAAACGTTGATAGTAAAAACGAAAATAACGAACGACAAAAAAGGTATTTTGATTATAACGTAGAACTTGAATATCCACCATATAATTTTGATTTCAACTATCCCTATCCAAGCCGTTTCAATTACAACAAGAGGGACGAATCTCAAAATATAGGTGGATATGGCACAGAAGGTACATTAAGGTATGTTTTAAGATATCTGCAAAAAATTGTTCGTGATATCAGGCAGCAATCATCCGTATCACATGTTCCAATAAGTACTCCGACATATATACCGTTGTTTTACATACCACAAGTGGACTGCAGTTGCATTTCTAACAATAACCCACCGTCACCAACAAATAATAACAATAACAATCAACACACTACAAAATCTCCCACAAATCAAGAAACAAATACACCAGAGCTTCCTGACAGATTGGGCCCTGTCAATGATGATGTAGATGAGGACGGTAACAGACCTATTTCATTGGATCCTGTTGAACCTTCATCGCCATTAGATGTTCCTGTACCACCCGTAGAGCATGGCAGTGTACAAGCAGGTGCCAAGTTACCACAAAATGTACCGACCACTAAAAGAACGCCGTCAAATAGTCCAACTTTGCCAAGTATCAGCAAAACAGAACCGCCCGGCCTTTGTGAAGCAGCAGTGTTATTTTGTTGTTTACAACCTCAAATAACGCAAAAATGTTTCGAAAGACAGGGCTGCCCAGATCCTTCAATTTATGGTAATCCATGTGAACCTCAAACATTTAGGCAGATACTGGAGAGAGTTTATACGCATGTTAAGCAACGAAATGGTTGAAAAATAGTATAGATTTATTTGAAATTCAAATCTTTTTATGTATCTAAGTGCCTAATTTCAAATTCCCTACATTTGTGTATTTTAAAGTGCGTATTTTTTTTAATAAAATGATTATAACAATAATTTCTTGTACATTATATAGGTTTAACATTGATATTTATTTTAGGAATATGTAAATGTTAATTCTTTTGCTATAAGAATTATAAGATATAATCATTAATATACAAATAAACAGTGCATTACGTCTGCTTGCTTTTTAGTCCCGCTACAATATGTGATACTTTGTTCCTATACTATATAACTTGATACTGTATTTTTATCTACCGCTTCGATAATGTAATATAAATATGCATTCAACTTTTACTTGACGTTCATAAAGCTTTATCTTCGAAGTGTCAAAATATGTAGTAAATACTCATATAATTTATTTGTATATTACGTTTATAAAGTCTTCATTTATTCTGTACCATACGAATGTAATCGATAGACTTATTTGTCGTGGTCCTTCACACAACGTAATAAAAAAAAATTGTCGTCGTTCTATTCGAAAAAGTTTACTTTTATATTTGTACATTAATATAGTACAAAATTACATAATATTAAATTATTTTAAATCTGTATCTTTTTTAATTTTCATTTCCCTTTATTTATTTAAATAAACATAAATACTAAAAATAATTATTATTTTATTTTAAGGCGTAGAAGGAAAATCAAGTTTGTTTATTAAAAAAAACTAACAGAACTCGAAAGTCGAAACCACCGTTTAACCAAATATAACTTATTGTATTATTTGACACTACATTCTTTTTATTATATAATTCATTCATATATATAATAAAATTCTAACTAAGCCGAATTTGTACATTAAATATTGTTTAGAAAATCTTATTGAAATAGACATTATTATTGATATAGAGGCCGAATCTATAGTTTCTAGAACTTTTGTATGTCTGTCTGTCTGATTGTCTGTGACCGCATCACGGAAAAACCACTGGAAGCATTTTGATGAAATTTGGTATGATGATAGCTAGTTATGCGGGAAAATATCTCATCTCTGAGAAATCTATACTAAACCATAAAATGTAAGCAGGGACGAACCCGAGCGGAGCGAGGGTAAGTTGCTATACTGTATTCGCCGAATGAACCAAGCACTGAGATTTTGCACTTCCACGTGATAAGTCAGAAATAAGACGCTTAGGCCGCGATTACAATGCAAGTCATAATTAGTCTGTCGTTGCATTTCGTACCGTGCAGACGTCTCTCTTGTAGTTACCTAATTAATTATCAATTTAGGAGATTACACTAATACATCAGAAAGTGAAAATTAATAAATAATGTATATAAATATTTAAAAATACAGTAAATTTTTCTTTAATGTTGATTTTATTTTAATACAAATTATTAATAATTCCTCACTAAAGCATTAGCAACATGAACGAGCCCTATGATTTCAAACCAGTTGCAAGTGTTAGTCGGCGGAGCTACACAGTTTTCTGTCCTTATCAGTTTGTATGCTAATGTGGGACAGAGAAAGCGCTATGCATGGTTCACTCCGTAAACAGAGTAAAGTTTAATATATCCACTTTTGCCAACATTGGTCTCTGTATTGTCTGTGGTAGATAGTTAATATACTATAAAGAATAAAATAATATTTTTGCTCACAAAAATTATAGCGAGCGATAAGTAATCCAAGTGTTTTTTTAACTTGTTATATATGCTAAATAAGGTAGGTACAGTATATGTTAAAAGCTTGCAAACGAATATAAGTATCTACATATATGCGCTTTAAAAAATTGTAGCCTCTAGTAATAATAAAATAATAAGTAACATTGTAACAGTAAATCTAACGAGCAATCTGAAATATATAGTAGTTTGATCGTTTACATCTTAGAAAAAAATATTAAAAAGATGTATTATAAAAGTAAAAAATCCGACTGCTTAAAAGCTAAAAAGACGAAAAGTTGACGAAAAAAAGTTGTGGAAAACAAGTTGACGAAAGAATAAAGTGTTATGCAGTCGGAGACATACCTACGTTTCATCCTTGCCGCAAGATGTATGCACATATGTAACTGTACCAAGTCGAACTGTAAGCAATAGAGGGTTGCCTTCATGTCCTTTTCAATGCGAAATTACCAATGTTCACCAATTAATTAAATAGTAAACCTCCACATCACAGTGAGCGTAGATATTTGGCAGCTTAGATACACTTCGCGATAAAAAAAGTTAAGCCAATATTCTCTCTAACCTATATTCTTCGTCTGTGAAATTATAAGGTATATTTATATTAATTTATTAAATCAAGCACTTTTGGCAGTGAGCAGGGGACAATTCTCAAAACTACTTGTGTCAAATTTAATCTGTGTGTAATATCAATTTACTTATTTAAATTTTATAGTATGACTGGATACGTAATGTCTATAAAAATATAAAACAAATTAATAATACCAGAGTAATAATACCAGACTGAAGTCAGTTCCGAAAATAGTCACTAGGGAAATCTAGTCATCATCAATAATGAGGCAAGCAGCGTTACCACAAACGCCCACAAACTCGTACTGACAGCCATTGAGACATGTTGATTACATTTCAATGTATTTTTTTCTATGATAATAATCCTTTTTTTCTTCAATTGGGAATGTAAGATCAAGTCGAATCTGGTAGGATTTAAATAAATCATTTAAAAATATTATATTAGATATTTATGTGCAAACATATATCAACCCCCTAAATTCTTTCATTTCTATCAAATTATCTACTACTTAAAATAAAAATAAAATACCAAATTTTCCGTAGGTATACCTAAAAAATACCTACAGTGTGTTAAAAAAACCCTGTCCGATCGGAAACCAGTGTATAGGTATCCCAATCACATGACCAAATAAAATAAGAAATATAAAATATTCATGATAGTAAACATATTAATGAAATTTAAAAAGTTCATTTATTTTGCTAATTTCCCCACAATTCTAGGAAATTTTATAAATGTACAACACTAATTTCGGCGGTATTATAATCATGTGGCGGCGGCATCTTTGATGTGTGCCGACAGACGATGCGCCGCCCGTTGTCAAAGGTACCGCTCGGCACGTGTAGAGGCTATCCCGACCTTGAATTACATACTTACGATCACTATTTGTTTGCTTTATTATTTATTTCACTTAAAATTATGTCAGTTTCGCGAAACATTGCATCCGAGTGCACGTGTTGGAGAAATTGAGTTTTAACTATGTCGTATACGAATGAAGAGTACTGTAATATGATAATGTGTTTGGGGAGGAGTGACTGCAATTATGCAGAGGCTCATAGAGACTATGAAGTGCGTTTCGCAGTTCCGCGGGGTACCATGGTGCCGTCAGAGCGTGCGGTTCAACGTCTTCACAATCGTATGTACACCACGAGCAGTGTTCACGGCTACGAAACGCATCATGCTGATACAAGGACACCGCGTATCGACATGGATATTGAAGAGCAAGTGCTTGTGTTATTCAATAAGGACCCCACCCGAAGTACTCGTTCTGTGGCACGACAACTGGGCGCTTACCACGTTCAGGTGTGGGAAGTGTTAAAAGAAGATGGCGAGCATCCTTTCCACTACCGTCCTGTCCAAGCTTTACTACCCAGTGATTATGAACCCAGAGTGGAATATTGTGCATGGATTTTAAGGAAAATTGAAGAGGACGCTGAATTTTTAAAAAGGGTTATTTTCACCAATGAATGTTCTTTTCATAGAACAGGCGTCTTTAACAGCCGGAATGAATATGTGTGGTCGACGCTAAATCCTTACGCCCATAATCCGTGATAACCTTTTGCGACGCTGTCAAGCCTGTATCACTAGTAGAGGCCGTCACATGGAACAACATCTCCATCACAGCCATCGCATTGGCGTCCTCATCGAATAACAGACTACCTACTTACAAAATACAAATTGATAAGCGTAGTTTGAACTTTGAGGTCAACTGCGTTCATGACCTTATGACGTCACCAGTATTGCTATGTAAGTTTCACAATGTATGAAATATTTTAAATTTTTAAGCGGGGTAATTTTTTTTACTTGGAATCTGTTTTTTTTTACATAAATAGAATCGAATCGCGATACCTAATAATACCTTCACGGATCGGACAGGGTTTTTTTAACACACTGTATAAATAATTTTTTTTACAACCAATTCTTATGAGTCGAAGTCATTAAATATTACTTTTTTTCAAGACTATATGATGATATAGTAAAAATAAATGTACAATATATACATATTAATAAACGTGAATTGACTTATTCCTTGAAACCTGGAAATAAAATAAGGTATCTACGCAAGCGTGTCTTGCAGCCGCAGCGACAAACTATACAGTGTGTAACATACCTAACTGATGGATCAAAGTTTCAAACCTAGCATTGGTCGATGACCTTATCGCCTTCGGATTCAATCCCCATGTATGTTGAGCGATTTTTAGTGGTTCCAAAGTTATTTGGATTTAAAAAAATAAATAGTGAAAACAATATTTTAAAATACAGTTTGCAAGTAAAGCCGAAGTATCAACTATACGACAGTGGTGTTTTTTTAAAGTAGTCTGTATAATAGTTTTTGTTGGAATATTCTAAAAGTCCAAATAATAATAAAATACCATGAAAAACGTTGGTAATTTAATTTACATCTTTAACTTTCAGTCCTTAAATTTTCTTTGTAATAGTAATTTTTTTCTACAAATTTTTCTAAAAGCTGCGCTAATTTATGAACAATAAACCCTGCAAATTTCATTTAACTAGCACCAAGGACGGCTTCATTTTCAAAAATGTATTAAATTAAGCCATGTACAAAAATAACTACTGGGTAGTTATTAAAGCTTCGTCCTAATAGTCTATAATCCCCGTGCTTATGAAAAAAACGTGATATTAAAATTGATTGGTAACAGATCTTGCAACTTTACTTCCGGCATTAGGGTATTTATTATGTTGAAAATGTATTTTAACAGTGCAAAATTTTTTACTTATATATTTAAATAGAAAGACTATGCCGAAGTCATGTTACACACTATATGTGTAGCTATATGTTTATAAATTATATTTTGTCAACTCAATTATAGTAGTATATATTTTTTATTTATGTATCATGTTGGCGGAATTGCATGCGTGAACGATTAAAGTAGGTATTTACTTGTATATCTGAGATGAAATTCGATCCCAAGAATAGTATGATAACCTGTCACAGATGATCTTTAATTTAAGATTTTTATATTTTAAATATTATGATAAAAAATAAATGGAAATGACTGCAGCACGTTAAGTTTACGTATGACGTGATGTCGAATTGTCATCCCACCGAAATATAAGGTTTCAAAGGAATAAATAGACAAAAATAAAAACTTTTGTGAATTTGGATAATTTTAGTGAGCCACCGTAGACAAAAATGGTCAGGAGGATATTATTATTATTGTTAAATGTTAAAATCTGTTACATTAATGCCATAACTATTATCTTTATATAACTAAGAGAGAAATGACCCATTTACTAAAAATAACCAACGTAATACGTAATTTCAATAATCTATCAACTGATACATAATTATTGTAAGTGACGTACACTGTGGGTGTGTCTTCATTAGTGCAGGGAAAAATATATTTCAAGAAATATAATATTCAAAGCGAAGTGCGATTTGGCCTCACGTAGCGACGGTTCCGTACTAACACACAATATATAATGAAGTTACGTATCTATAATTAAAATATATGTAAAGCTGAAAAGTTTTATTGGTGTTTTCCAAGACGCTTATCTCTGACACTATCTGGGATTTGAACAATAGTATTTTGCATTTTATTAGTTATTTATTGAGGAAGGCAACACCATGCTACAACCCTTAGGAGTAGACCCTTACATAGATAAACGATGCAGACGGAGCCGTGGGGAAACTACAATGAAACTCGAAGCTCCAGTCCAAGATCTTAAAGCCAGTATCCGTTAACAAGCATTAAATTAACATTAACACTAATTTTAATATAAACTTAAAATTATATAAACACGTTTCTTATATAGAACCTTCTTAGGTCTTTTTCTATTTTATAAAAAAAATCACTAACTACTACACCACTATTATTGAAGGGAAGCTCGTGTCCAGCATTGGGACGTGAAAAAGGGCTGCATGCATGAATGAACCCCTAAACATATTGTTCCACGACGTAAGCTTGTTTTATGACGCACTTGTAATGTACTTAAGTCACTGACCACAGCATCTGACACATTCATTAGACTTACATAAAGTCAGTTTCTCTCTATTCATCCGTTCAATCGGTCTCCAATAAGCTTACGATACTTCACTGTATAAACACACTAAGGAAAAAGGAAAAATAAATGTAAGTCGAATTCATACTAATTTACCATGGTAAAAATAATTTGTTTTTAATTCATACTGTCATCTTCATTCCATTTTTCGATTAATTTTTTTATAAGCTATTTTAGTAGTAGCAAGAAATGATTGAACGCTTTTTAATATAGCTTAATGCTTACAAGGTTTAAGTAAAATATATAAATGATATATAGACGCAATGTAACTGTGAATTTTCATTGAATAGGTAGTACGAAATTGAAATTTAGTGTGGTTGTTCCTATCATAATTTTTTTTGTTTGAAATTCAAGAGTACACAATTTGAAAAATAAATATTTTATATATTAAGTAGATATAAATGAGATGTTTCCTATTCATTTCTTGATTATAAATATATAAAAATCACCGTCTTTGTAAACACGCGTCAGTATAGACAGCGAGTAGACAATGCTAAGTATTTCCTATATAATATTTACTATATTTTTTTCAAACTATAATCACACACTATCCCACAATCTATGCATTTTTATGGTACACTTTACTGAGAAACTATCACACTTACAGGTTTGGGCTTTGACATAGTATTTTCTATTCATATCTAGATGTGTTATCAATCATCAAAAATAGAAGGTATAACAATTTTCATTAATTAGATTTTTATTTTATTGCTAACGCCATCTGTAAGAAAACTAAAAAAATACTTTTATAGTATGCATGGAGCATAACTTGACAATTAGGTTTCACGAATACAATATAAAGTCACAAACAAGGCTTAACATTAGATAAAGCTGTTGTAGAAATTGGAGATAAAGAAACATCTATTGGTTTAACATATTATGTAGCACTTTCAAGAGTAAAAACATTTGAAGGATAAGCGTTCTATAAACGATTCTCTTATGATAGATTAAGTACTGTTAAAAACTCTAAAAGTCCTTAGTTTTATAGATTGTAATTATTTTTATTTGGATGAAATAGAAATGAATAGAAACGATTTGTCGTATGAAATATTTACAGAAGTCTATGTTAATAATCGATAAATTAAAACTTAATTCTTGTTAAAAACTGTCTTCAAAATTACTAGGTACAAAACTTCGCGAACTCCTAAAGCATCGCTTTTTTGCTAGTCGCATCAAATTAACAATATAATATCTTTAATAATATTAGTTTAAGTATATTATTATGTAATTAAATTTTTTATATAATTATTAACAAAAATCTTTGATAAAACTGGTTTGTTTTTACATTTAATTGTAGAGGCTCTATGGGGTTCATTTCTAGCGCTATTCTTTTTTTTTTAAACGATCGGAACAGGCGCAATTGATTTTGAGATGCTACTTTTTGTTTTCATATAAAAAACCTAATTTACTTTTCACACGATGACGTTCATTTTCATCTTGTCATATGTTTTTTGTACATGTTCATTAGATGTAAGGGATAAATATTTTGTTTTTATTTTATAAAGCACTTAGTTATTTATTTATGAGAGTCTTTTTTTGTTTTAGATGAATTTTAAATTATTAATTTTCGCTGCATTCTTTCAAAACATCATGAGCGGGGAATCCGCATCTATTAGTAGAACAGAAAAAATTCATACAAACATTTTGTTTAAAGACGACATTATCGAGGAGAGGGATTTTTTACCACCAGCACGTAATAGTTTGAACAGACGTGAACCAAATTTTAAAGTAATAGTGCCAAAAGTGATAACAGGAGGCAATAAAAAAAAACTTGTGACTAATCATTTAGACAATCATCATCAAAACGGTAAAAACCATGAAGACGTATATGTAAGCAATCGTAGAAAATTTCCTGAGTTCGAGGATCCTAACCTAAACTGGGGAATATTAGTTAACGAATCTTCTGTGCCTGAAGAAGATGTTTCATTTTATAGTAGGCCAATTAATATACCAAAGCCACAAAAAGAATGACAAGACTATTAAAGCAACTCATATAGCTAATAACAGAGTCCAATTAAGATCATTTGCAAAAGAAGATTTCCTTCACAAGATAATGAATACAGACTACGAATTAGAAGACATCGGGTATCATCATCGGGGACAACGTCAAATAGCACTCATTTACTGTTGCTAACAAATCAAAACACAAAAATGTAACACATCTTCTGTATGTTCAAAGCTATCCAATTTCTTGCCAAACAACAAATGAGTGAAATTGAAAATAATGAAGTTGAAGCTAATGTTCTAAAAAATCTATATTTTTATAATTTATGATTCCCCATACAAACTTTCCTCCCCTTATTCACCCCTTTAAGGGATGATTTCCGATATAAATAGTATCTTATGTCCTTCCCAGGGTCAAACTATCTTCTTACCAAATTTCATCTGAATCGATTCAGTAGGTCCAGAGATTACCCCGTACAACGTCACAAACTCACAATTCACAAACTCACAAACTTTACCTCTTTATAATATTATAGTATAGATTAAACTTAATATTATTTCAGCTGTGATTATTTTTAACATTTATTGTATTTAAATAGAATTACTAAGTTTAATAGCTTAAATGACGTTTAAAATATGCCTTATTCTATAGAATAATTTTATATGCCATCAAATTAGTATTGTCATTTATGTACTCGTACATAAAATAATTTGAATAAATATATGTTTTACTAAATTATTGTTTGTTAATTAATAATGAAAATCACATGACATAATTATTTTCCTCAATTAAAATAGGAAAAATACAATTTAAAATATTATTCCAACAATAAGTGGATCCAAATAGTTAATTAGGTATTTGTTTTTTAAATACTGCCTACATCGACAATCAGGTATTTTATTACTTTGAAATTTCAACATGATCCCCACTACTATAAAACGCATAAAACGTAAAGCTCTATCTGAATCTAATTCCGCTAATATCATAAATTCGAAAGTTTGGATGGATGTTTGTTACTCAAACACGCCAGAACGGCTGAACGGATATGGATGAAATTTAGTACAGAGATAGATATCATCTGGAATAGTACATAAGTTACTTTTTATCCCGGAAAAATATATGTTGCCGTGGAATAGATTTGTTTTTATTTATCACTAGAGACGAATTCAAGCAAACCGAGGGTGAGTAGCTAGTTATGGTTATAATTACATTCAGATACAGATACTGATCTACACTTATAATACTCTTAGAAATACAACCCGTAGAACATCATACAAACAGACAGATAATATATTTGCTAAAGATTATACGATATATCTATACATATAACAAAATTGTAACTAAGCCGAATCTGTAAATTAAATATTTTTTGGAAAATTATATTGAAATAGTCATTATTATCGACACAGAAACCGAATGTATAGTTTTAAGAATTATTGTCTATCTGTCTGTCTGTCTGGTAACGAATCACGATAAAACCACTGGACAGATTTTGAGGTATGATGTTAACTGGTTCTCCGGTTCAACATATAGGATACGTTTTACTGCGGGAGAATATCTCATCTCTGAGAAAATACTAAGCGTTCAAACGCAATTCGCTAGAAGATAATAAGGTTTTGGTTATATCGCGAACATTCAATATTTTTTATATTTTTTTTAATAAACAACGTTGATTCAATTGTTATTTAATTCAATTCTCTTGTATTTAAAGGCACATCTGTGTTTACCTCTCTAGTAGGTCGAGAGGTTGAATGCACCTTATACTAACCAAACCTTCAGTGGGCTAACGCTTATGGCGGGTACTCGTGACAGGAAGTATAAAAAAATATTATAATATACTGTTATTGAGCTTTATTAAAACAATTCTAACAAACTTGCTTTTTTATTTAAAAAAAAATATTTTTTATTTTTATTTCTTATTAAATAATTTATGTAGTACGAGAGATTATCTCTGCCGAATACAGATACCTTTACACTAACGTGCTAACGTGTCACATTGTTCATAGACAAATATCAACCCAAAAATTAATTAGTCATCATCTAATTCTTAAAATTGCCAAAATACCAATCGTAAATAACAGTTATCCTCTTCGTACGCACTGAAATTACATAACTGAATTGCGCACGACGAGGAGTTACAACGACGCATGAGGTTTTTCCCACCTCTTAATACCCTAAACGTTTTAATACTAAATTACATATTAAACTAGCGGCTCACCGTCACGTCGCTCGGGTTCTTCGCTAGGTACGTTTTAAATAGATATAAATATGTAGTTATTAGCCAGCGTTACCCATATAAATTTTAATATTTTTTTCGTTAATTTTTCTCATTATTAAAACCTTCCGTGGACCATAAGGAACATACGAAAAATTTAGCCGAATTGATCCGGCCATTCTTGAGTTATGCGCTTACTAACATTCATTTTTATTTATATGTATAGATTTTCCACGCAATTTATTAATTTTTTTCTTTCATAAGAACCTTCTCCTGACAATAACAAACACAACAAAAAAATATAGTTAAATCGGTCCAGCCGTTCACGCATGATGGCGTGACCAAGGGAAATAGAGATTCATTTTTATATATATAAATTATACCATCAAATGATATGGTGACTTTTGCCAGATATGTCCTAAATAACTGCACGAGGAAATTAATTTCGCAACCTCAATAGCACTCAGCTAAATTCTGCATTTATGCACTTAAAATATGTACGTATCATTCCTGTAAATGTAAAGCGCGAAACTAAATTTTCTATAACGCTATATATTAATTACCTCCACAAATGTTTAATATAACTTATATGGAATCTTTATGATACAATCCTTATTAGATCCTATATAAAGAAACGATGTCAGTGAACAAAGATGAATATCTCGTCATTTTCGATGTGATAGCAGCATCGCAGTTCTTCTAGAACAGAGAACTGTTTGTGCTCTTTTTTTAACTCTATTTGTTACCGACTTTAGATATTTTTAGTGTTAGTGTAAATATTATATATAATAAATCACGAAACTATATATATTATGAATATTTTGGTATCTCAAATGACACTTTCCGCTCAGAATTAAGTAGTTATTTTATTAAGAATACAGATTTTATTTTGACTCGAAATTGAAGATAATAAGCGTCGGGAGACAATTACCATCCGTTGCCGAGATACAAAAAAAACAATGTGTGTTAACAAATAAACAATAGTTATAATATAAAAAGTATTTAAATTACAATACTAATCCATAAAATTAATAAAGCAAATAGTAGAGCTGAAAGTCTGAGGCTACAAGTTTCTACGAAGAAAGAGTTTAACATATTTATTTTTAAAGTGGAGTAGGTATTAAAATCATTTAAATCTGGATAGTTTTACGAATTTAAGCCTTAAGCTGGATATAAATTAAAAAAGAGAGCGAACTGCGTTATCATTACATCATCTTTCTCTACTTTTTTTTTTATTTTATTATCATATTAATTTTATGATATCTTAAATACAATGTATAAAATATTAATAAAAAAACAATATGTTAGCATAGTCATCACAATTTTACATCTTTTAATTTAAAATATTTGTATTTATTATAATGAATTAAAATAAATGAATTAAAGAGGCAATAATAATGTGTTAAATAATAATTATTTATTAATTTGATGTATATAAATACGATGGTATTGATGCGTTGGCATTCTTTTTTTTTTGATTATTAAAAATGTATATGACACAACTGTCATATTGACAGCGCGTGAGTGCGAGTAACGGTCCGGTGTGTATTTCATTATTGTAAATTAAAATTATTTAAATACATTAATAAACGAATGTAATAAATTGAGTATTTCATTTAAAGTGCTATTCTAACAAATATGTAGTTACCAAAAAAACAAGAACAACTTCGTAAATTGGAGAATAAATTAAATCGTTTAACGATTTTACTATTTTACCCTGTTATGGGATGAATTTAAAAAAATGCTGAATCACGTATTTATTTAATTGATTGAAGAGCATTAATACCAAGTTTCAAGTTATTCTGATCATGAATATTTTCATGGCTTGTGCTATATCGTGTTTTCCCGTGGGAATGAGATAATCTCCCTCAGTAAAGAGTAGCCCATGTCACTTTCCAGTCCCCCAACTATCTCCACACAAAAAAATACGCCAATCCGTCACTTTGTTTTGACGTGAAAGAAGGACAAACAAATAAACAAACAAACACACTTTCACATTTATAATATTAAGTATGGATAACAGCGGAACGTAAATTAAGGTAAAAGCAATATGTTAGTATAAATGATAAATTAGGTACTCTTGATACATTATACTTAAAATTGTAACTTGTGATTTCTGATACTAGCGACTTACCCTCGCTTTGCTCGGTTGTATACATTTTAATACTTTATTATTAAAAGATAACTTACTTTCCCGTGAGGTAAAAAGCTTATAATCATTGATCGAAGTATATTTATAAAAGTGACTTCAAGCGCGAAACTTCCTAAGTCCTAACTGAAACTCTTAACTAAGAACTGACACGGGTCAATTTGACCCTACTTTGGGACCGACCCATGTTATAAATTTTAAGTATTTTTATGGCATCCGTCCGATAAATTCTATCTCCAGAAAACAATTTTATATAATGTTTTTAAAAAAGGGGCAATTGATAACGCGTTTGCTGTGACGCTGGGGAAACCCGTCACGTCGGCCGTCATAGACAGGGGACTGAGAGACCCATACTCACTAAATTCACCAACTTTGTCGACGCTCTAGGATCGCTTGGGCCCCACAAATTATTTTTATATATATGCTACTTAATAACGGTTGTACACGTGAATAAAGTTAATTGAAATTTTTATATTTACTTTTGAATCCCTAAAATATTCTTAATGACTAGGATCTACCTTCGCATCGCTCGACTGCGTTAGCTAGGTCCATTTATAATAGAACCCACACTCGCTTTTCTCAGTCTTGACGACTTGATTACAAAACATCTACTTTTTTTTACTTTAAATATAATAGGTATGCACGTATAGACCAATCGGGATCTGTTTATTTGTAAGAGATTTTTTTTTATTGAAAACCTGAAGTTTTATGTTTTTAAAATTTTAGCAGGTATATAAGAAATAGAAATTCGTAAAACGCCCCCGATGCCCAGCTACCCCCGAGAAATGGAGGGACGCAAAGTGTTGAAAAATAGTTTTTTTCAATTTCCAGCTTACTGTGACGTTCTATTGAAAAATGTTCTCTACAAAAGTTGTGGGTCTAGTAAAAATCTACAACTTTCATGGATGACATTTTCTTAGAATAGTAATAATCTCAAAGTTTTTGAGGTGTTTACAAAAAACTCGGTTTTTAATTTTGTCTTGGTTTTCTTTTATTTTTTATGTCTAGAATAAATAAACTAAGGGAATGTAATCTTCGAAATACATATAATAAATTAAAAAAAAATTGAAATTGAAATGAAAAAAAAAAAAAAAAAAAAAAAAAAAAAAAAAAAAAAAAAAAAAAAAAAAAAAAAAAAAAAAAAAATTCATTAATGTTAGTTTGTAAAAATTTGGTTAATAAAGTACACATTTCAATGATAATTAAAAAAAAAAAAAAAAACGTAGTTTACAAAGTAAAAAAAAAAAAAAAAAAAGTAATTTTTTACTTTGTAAACTACGTTTTTTTTTTTTTTTTAATTATCATTGAAATGTGTACTTTATTAACCAAATTTTTACAAACTAACATTAATGAATTTTTTTTTTTTTTTTTTTTTCTACATCAACTCAGATAGCCAAGCAGCACTTCTGGCTATAGATTCTCTTGAGACCAACTCTAAGTTGGTCAAAGACTGTATGGATAATCTGAATGTCCTGGGCACATCCAACAGAGTTACCCTCAGATGGGTCCCGGGTCACTCAGGCATAGATGGGAATGAAAAGGCTGATGCATTGGCAAGAAGGGGCGCTGAAACCCCAGATTGTGGCCCAGAACCATTCTGTGGCATTGCAAAACAACATGCCTATTCAATTCTCAAAATTCACTGCAATCGCCAAGCACTTCAAGAGTGGCAATCCACTTCTGGACAAATACACTCTAAAGCGCTAATTAAGGGATATCGCAAAAAGTTTACAAAAGAGTTGCTTCAACTCAACAAGTATAAAACCAGTGCAGTAACCAGAATACTTACTGGTCACTGCAAACTCAATAAACATATGTTTACCCTCGGCCTCAGTCAGACCGCAATGTGCAGACTATGCCATGAGACAGAGGAAACTGCTATGCATATCCTCTGCTCGTGCGGTCCACTCATGCACCGCAGAAGTATCTATCTAGGGCAGCATATTATGCAACCGGAAGAGATACAGATGCTCCCCGCTCAGAAAATCTGGAAGTTCCTGGAGTCAACAGGACTAAGCGGAGAACTTTGAACTCATTATAAAGGGAGCTACAATGGACCAAAACTGGTCGACGTAGCTAGGGCCGACCTCGGCACCACACCCAACATTAATAATAATAATAATGAATTTTTCGGGAAAAGCAAAGAAAATAGTTTCCTTCAGTTTTTAATTTGATGTTTATTATTTATACAATGTCGCCGTGAACATTCCAACTTTTGTATTTTTTCGCCTAGAATCTATGTTATTATATATATATATATATATATATATATATATATATATATGTATGTATATATATATATATACTTATATACCCCAACCTACTTATTCACATCAAAATCCCGTTCCATGGTAATCGTATTCGTTTATGCAGCGATTCGAAACCAGATGGCAGATAGTAGACGCTCTTGAACACGGTTAGACGTTTGTTGTGAACATTGAAGAAAGTTGTTTTTACTGTATCATAATAATTAAAAGATTTTTAAACGGAGCTGAAATATAGTAAGTGTTATTATTTTTCTCATTTCATTTAGCATTCATCTGTATGTTCTACAGACGCTAATTAACATATTATTTTTTTTAAATAACAAGGTGAATTTATAACTTAATTTCAAATTAATCTCTATACGGAAGTGTTAAAAGCTATAATAAAACTTGTGCCTGATAACATTAAAATGTATGTACATATTAGACCAGCGTGATGGTTTAAAAATATATGCTAACATACATATAGGTATATAAGTGGCACACGTGTATAAGCTTTGTATTGCTACAAGAGAACATTTATGACGCGTTTTATCCAAACTGGGTAAACCCAACAACATAACCTCTGACTCACATTGACATTTTAAGTGATAATGTGCACACTCGAGCTCATTTATATTATTTATATGTAAAGTAATTTATTATCTACTAGCAGAACCCGCGGCTTCGCTCGCGCTAAAACTACAAAAAAATCTCTAAAAAGGTAGTTTCATACAAACTTTTATGCTCTATTTTACCCCCTTTTAGGATGAATTTCGAAAAACACGTATTTATTTAAATTTATTGAAAAGCATTAATACCAAGTTTCAAGTAATTCTGATTATAAATATTTTTTTGGATTGTGTATCTACATAAAGTGTTTTCCCGGGAATTAAGTAATCTCCCGCGGTACAAAGTAGCCTATGTTACTTTCCAGCCCTCCAACTATCTCCACACAAAAAATCACGCCAATCTGTTACTCCGTTTTGACGCGACAGATGGACAAACAAACAAACACACTTTAACATTTATAATATTAGTATGGATTCTCAAACATATGAAGAACATTATATATGTTAGGACACGTGACGTCAAAATAATTTACGGTATAAAGTAGACATATTTATATTATTTTTAAGCTAAATTACATTTGTATTCTGATGTCATTGACATGCAAAAAAACTTTATTACTACACCATTATTTACTAATTACTAAAAATTAGTGATAAAATATATTGTTTTTGATTTTACGTAGGTATTTCTATACCTCATTCGCAAGATCGAATTCCACGGTGCAGTGAATGTTTTATATTTAAATTAAAAGTTTCTATAATTTTGTTTTCTTAAGTATTTTTATACTACTAATTTAACCAGGTCTATTTTTTTTTTCAGAAGCAATCATGAACAAATACGTTGTTTTGGCCATCATCTTTATGTTCGTGGCCCAAATTAATTATGCTCGTAATATCAAGTCAACAATAGTACCATTGGGAGATCCTGTCAAAAATTCTACATACGTAACATATGAGGAGCTAGTTTATATCCTGCACACGAGGAACGGCATAGACAGTGCACGTCCAAAATATCTAACGCCATGCGCGCGAGCCATATTAGGATGTTGCAAAGGCAAAGTTATAAATGAAAATTGCTCTGAAGCCCTTCATTGTGGAGCATATTTCTTTGATAATAATCCATGTGACGACAAATTTATATTACAAGCTTTAGAAGCAGCCAGGTCGTTTTACGACCAGTTTACTAGAGATGCAGTATAACAGAAGGTCTAAGAATTCAAAATAACGCAATATAAGGAAAATAACAGACGGCTAGTCTCAAGGAGTTGTAAAAGGATGAGAATATCATTTAGACAGAAAGCAAATACATGAATATAATAGAGTTAAACAGATACCTATGACATATTTATAGGTATCGTGATAGAGTTTTTTTTAGTATTTCGTATTTTTTAGGAAAAGTACTATCAAGGAAAAACTAATTATAATTACTTCATTTTACTCTCGAGTAATAACGTATACTCTATACTTCTGAATAATTCATATTTGTTTCTTTAAGGAAAGCAATTTTGTTCCTATAATTTCTGCTAATAAATGACTCTTTTTAATGTTACAAAAAAGTTAGTATACATTATATATTAAATAGTAATTTATTTGTAAAAAAATAGACCTACAGTTATATTTTGTATTATGTATTACCTTATCTACAATTTATCTTATTGAATATTGAAACGAAGTTACGCACCTTATAATATACTAGCGACTCACCCTCGCTTCGCTCGGGTCCGTTCCTAGCTTGTTTTCCCATGCAAATTTTCATCTTCATTTTCAGATTCCTTAAGGCATCTTTCGAGATAAAAAGTGGCCTATGTCCTTCCCAGGGTGTCAAAATATCTTCTTACCAAATTTCATCTAAATCGGTTCAGTAGATCCAGAGATTACCCCCTACAACGTCACAAACTCACAAACTTTACCTCTATATAATATTAGTATAGAAGGGGCCCAACATCAATTTATAATAGCGAAACGAACTTCGTTCCTACCGTGTCCCACGACGCAGGTGTCGACATTTTGTTTTAGTTACCAATTTCCATACTTCATAATTGTAATTTAGATTAATGTATAACTTTTAAGTCTAGTCGATCGTAGAATATCTACATATCTTACATAGACAATTTTGCAATACGTAGGAAGCTAAATCTAATTATGATATTTAGCTTAAGTCTGTACGCTAGTCTTAAAGTAAGTAAGCAATAGCACGATCTTGCCTATATAATAGGCAAGGGTCACAAGCCCTGGCGCGCCGCCAGTTCGGGGCAACAGGCGATTTCTGTGCACCCACCCTACTTTAAAAATACTTTGCATTTTGTTTCCTTAAAATTATATATCGACTGTATTTGGTATATTTAAGAAATAAATTTTCAGTGTAGTCTTATATTAATGTAATACGAGTATATTTATGTATGTATAATAATTGTTTTTTTTTTATTTAAATATTATGTTTTGTAAATAGTTTGCTTTGAGGTGCATAGCATTGATTCTTTTGAAAATGCGATATTAATCAACCAGAAAATTGTTACGAGTTTTATATTTCATTTTATTTCACGAATGCTTTTTTTCAAAGAAGCGTAAAATTGTTTGTATATAATACTTAATAGTATCGCAAGGCTTCTTATAAACTTAAGAAAGAATTTAAAATTATCAGTTACATTAAAAAAATCTATATTTTTATCGTGCTATGTTTTGAAAAACTTTTATTATACATAAGAAAATATGTAAGAAAATTAGTTATAATTAAAAAAAGTATGTACTTTGTACGTTTAGTAGTCGACCAGAAAATAAAACTATTTACGAATATTCGATTAATGTGTTTGATGGTTTGTTGTACGCGCGCGTGAGGGTTTCTGATATATTTAGTTCTATCAATGTATGTTATGTTATGTGTTATCGAGGGCTTGCAAGTTATATAAGATAATATTTAAGATTTATTAATATACTTTCCTACAGCATTTAAGTGATTGCGATAAAACTTTGGTAAATTATTGCGTGTTGCAAAGTTTTCTGAAATTGTACAAAATGTGGTGTATAAGTTGTATGGAATAATTTATTAATAAAATTTAAATCTCCTAATTGTAATAAAAGTGTAGTGAATTATTGTATGCTCGTGAAGGTTTTTACATAGTTGCATTGATGTACGATAGATGGCGCTCGACTTTTTCAAGTAATTTGAGGTGGGCTATTGTGAACTCAGCAAATACAACAATTTGGTGTATACTGTGTATATGATGATGATGTTCTCCTGACCGATTCTGGGCACGGCGTCCATTCTCATTGAGACTAGCCAACTGCGCAGGAGATATTATAGTGCCCAAGTGTACTCGCAGACACAAGTGAAGACACAAGTAAACTTAGCCCAACCCGAGACTCGAACCCAAGACCTCCGGGTGTGCAGCCGTACATGCTAGCCACTATACCACCGAGGCAGTTAGATATACATATGTATAACTGTATATATACATATGTCACGTACATATAACACCAAATTATTGCATTTGTATAATATTGGCATCTGAATATCCGAGTAGCATTGCCAATAACGGATAGTTGGCGCTGTGGTTGTGTTGTAAGGGATGTAACAATATTCCGAAAAGGGTATAATAAATTCTGCAAGCTAGTATAACATATAATATATATCTTTCTCCGTAAAATGTATAAAAATGAATATATTATTTAAATATAAATAAAACCGATTTAACAAACACCGATTTTATTTTCTTCTAAAATAATTTTTCTTTATTCCTTAAAAAAAATTCTAAGCATAATAATTAATATTAATGTAATATACAGTACGAGTATAGTGTGTGAGTAATTATAGAGACATATAAATTACACAGACATATAAATAAAACTATAAGTATTTAGAAAAATATAAGTATCTATATTCTATATTCCAGAAAACCTTTTTTTTATTTCGTTTTTTTACCCGAATATGCTTGTTATACCAATTAAAATAAAATACAATAGTTCTAATGTATGGGGTGTGATTAATATGCTAGAAAAAATGAAAACGCCAATTTTAGCGGTCGTGTTTTATTTACATTCACGTTCCTAATGTGCATACAGGGTCAGTGCAAACCAACCGCCGCGGTTGTGGCGGAGCGAAATATAGAAATGGCGGAAAATCAGACAGTCTACCCCTCAAAGGACCTGCATTATTTAGTGTGTTTGAAAAGCTTTTTCTCTATATCTTTGAAGAAGTCTTCGAAAATCCAAAATTGAAGTTTCTTATTTTAATGGATATTTACATCAACGGTGCCCCCTATAAATAAAAAAAAAACAATTTTCAGGAATAATATTTATTGTAACATAATTCATAGCAACGCAATGTCACCCTACCTCAATAATTATCGTCAAATGAATGAAACAAAGCAATCCCTTTTCTATTATCTTTAACTAATAAAAGTCGTTTTCATGTTGCACCTGGGAGTTCTTTATAGGCCTATAAAATACTTCATGTTTACAGGCTGCAATGTATTTTTATGGCACTCATAAAATCTTATTTGAATAGATTTTCTAAACATAAGATCATAATATAAGAGTTTAGTCAATTTTGACTAAACGATCTTTTATCCCTCCACGACCGCGGACACGCCGGCGTGTTAACAATAGATTTCTTAGAATTTTAATTGATTTCTTAGAAATTTACCTGGTGTTAATATATAAGTATCAATTTATTTATAGTTGACAAATTCCAACAACAATGTTCCATTGCAGTGTTCTATGTAAACCGTTTAGTTTATAGATATTCATCCCCATTTTCGACCCCTTAAAAGATGATTTCCGGGATAAAAAGTATCCTACACCCTTCCCTGGGTCTCAAACTATCTTCTTACCAAATTTCATTTAAATCGGTTCTGCAGATCCAGAGATTACACCGTACAACATCACAAACTCACAAACTTTACCTCTTTATTATATTAGTATAGATAAGAGTTTTATCTAGAGAGAAACTAATAAAAATACATATTTATTTTGGGAGTTAAGAAGCTATATAATATAATTTTGTTTTACTTTACATTAATATATTTAAGCTTTTTTAAACAATAATATAATATAATTCTCATTAAAGAAAATTCACATTTCTGGAATTTCAAAGCATAATGCATACTATATTGAATTTCGATTTGGAGAGAAAAACCAATTGTTACACTCATAAAGATCCCAATAAGAACAAATCCATGTTAAACGAAGGATTTCCTGGATTTCCCATTTTGTTTATTTGATTAGAAGTTATTCTCTATATTTATTTGTTTAGGAATTGCTTTATATATTACATTTAAGATTGATTTTTTTTTATTTAATAAAATCATCATTCGATCAGTACTTGAACATATGAATTATTATTTATTATTAACAATTCTTAATTTAAATAAAGTCTTAAATTAATGCAAAAAATATGCAGGTGGAACCAAATTTCAACATTATTTTATGTATGTACAATGTACATACATACCTATATAATATATATACATTGTTAATGTATTTAAACGGTTTATTGTATTTAACTTGCCCTGTTTGTTTGGGTCAAATGTAGTAATTGAAATTTTACCACTTTCCTGTTGACAGATTGATCAAATATTTTTACACACCTTTAGTTCTAATGACCATATAATACAGACTGAATATATATTCAGTATCATTGTAAATCCAAGATGGCCACCGCCACAAAATGGCGGATTACATATTTTTTTACAATCCCCTCAATATGGGTATCAAATAATAGCTAATATGCATATAAATTATATCAAATGGCTTTACAAGAAGAACACAGTGCATGGCGGATCATGAAGTTTATACAGTTTAAAATTAAAAAAAAAAACTAAATCTTGAAAATATAACAGGTAATTTTTTTTTTCAGTTAAACGGTTTTATTGAAAAAAAAAAGATAATAATGACGTAGATAATATAATAAAAATAAAATCGTGGGGTGTTACATATTTACTGAGATTATGGTACACCCCACGATTTTATTTTTATTAAATACATAATCTAGGTCATTTTTTTATCTATTTCATTTTCAAGTTTTTTTAATAAAATGATGTGGAGTAAAATATTCTCTTAAAAAAGGCTGGCTTAAAACCAAGAATTTATTATTAAATAATAAAAAGCCTTAACTTGTAAATATATAGTCGGATTGATTTTCTTTAAATTAGAGAATTCGTAAGAAAAATCTCGATCAAGGAAGCTTTTAAGTATAAAAAATTATATTGAAATCTGTGCATTTGCGTAACACACGAGACAGTAGATGTAACACAAATAAGCATGTCAAATTCAAAATATTTTATTCAGCATTAAATTATTACAATTTTTTACTGAACGTCAAGAGTCTACTACCTGTTCGGAAAGAAGAAGCCGCAGATCTGAGAAGAACTGGCGAAAGAAACTCAACGGGACTAACGTTATTCAATTTCATGTATCATGTCATGTACCACAGAAAAGTGTAATTCATTCAATTTATATTGTATCTTTTTACTTATAAAATATCCAGCAATAATCTCTCAACATCATTAAAGGTTTTTTTCAAAAACACTAATTAATGTGCCTGAATATCTGAAACACTAACTGTGAGTCAATCACGAGTTCTGGTAAGCCGTAGAACGAATTTTCGACTCAAATATACCAGGACCTGGATACTTAACGTAAAGTCGGGTGGTAATACTGCATATATTATAAGATACTCTAACTCTGCTCCTGTAGAATAAAACTTAAACTTTAATGTCATTTATGCTGAATTTAATAACCATAGGCGCTGCCCAAGCATCTAAAGTAGGTAAAATTTTGCACCATCGCTTCTACGAATTGTTTAGAAAATTTTACCAAAATACAGTTGAAAGCCGAAGTTTATGTAATAATTAGCTATTTCCTGAAATATTTGGACAAGTTACTTTTTAAGATTGAGGTTAAACATTTTAAACATAAACACAATGTAATAGCTAGCTAGGTATATCAATATAGTCAGAAAAAGTATAATGATTACTTATTCTAAAAATGATTACTATTACTAGGTTACTAATAAGACACGCTTTATTTAAAAATTGCAGGCAAACATGACGAACATAAACAAAAAACGGACAAAATTTGGTCAAAGTAACAGCGTTAATGAATTTTGTTATAAACTTTTAATCAATTCATTAACTAAATATTTTAATAGATCAACAAACCTTCACCGATACCGATTCTGACGATTCACGCATCGTTAGATTTGTCTTAATAACGCGAGAATCATATGGATATTATTATAATCAAAATGTCAGGCGCCAATTTGTGTGAATATGTTTTTCTTCCAATCCCATTAAGACGATGATCGCAAAAGTGTAAACAACTTATTTGTTTAAAAATAATTTAGAATAACAAATTGTAAAATAATGATCCAAATGAAGTTACAGAAATTAAAAAAAAATGACTGCCTAACAAGCGAACTTATAAGACGAGAAACAAGAACTTACAATAACACGTACTTACTCGTAGGAAGACCCGCAACAAGAATAAAACATGTCACTTAGTGCTTAACACTACATTCCTTCATCAACCTATGCCATCTTTTTAGCTCGCCTTTTCAACCGACTTCAAAAAGGAGGAGGTTCTCAAGAAGAAAGAAAAAAAAAGAATATTTATAATGAGAAGAAATAATATGTAGTTGATGGTAATAATAGTACTTCTTGCTGAGTTCAGAATAATTTAAACTAATATCGTTATAATATAAGCAAATGACGGTGCATTAATGAATACGGCTCCACTGTCGCAGTCTTTGTTATTATACACCACTTCACGCTTGCAATATTACACACGACTAAACTGTCGTGTGTATGTTTATCAGTCCTCATACACCGGAAAATTTGTATCGGCCAAAAGAAAATATACAAGTACGCTCTATACATTTTAGGCGGTGCTGGCTAAAAGTAAATGTGGGGCTTAGTGTCTCTTTTAATTTGTTATGTTTTGTCTACGACAGGTACCTTTTCAGGTCTAATAGTATAAAGCACATTAAAAATTATTACCAAATCTTCATAAAAAATCATAAATTTCAAAATAGATATATAATAGGTATAAAACAAGTATTCACTTCGTTTCAATGTTAAAAATAATTTTAATTTATGTACAAGTTTAAAAAATGAATCTATAACTATCAACAACTAGCTAGTGAAAAACAAAAACAAATCTGTCCCACAGGATCCGTACAATGTTCCAGGACAAAAGGTAGCCTATGTGCTATTCCAGACTATAATCTATCTCTGTGCTAAATTTCATCCAGATCCGTTCAGCAGTTCTGGCGTGATTGAGTAACAAACATCCATCCAAACTGTCGTATTTATTATAATAGGTATAAAAATAATGGGATATACAAATATAATAAAATACTAAGCGAATCTGTAAATTAAATATTTTTTCGAAAATCTCATTGAAATAGTCATTATTATCGATACAGAGACCAAATCTACAGTTTTTAGAATTTGTCTGTCTGTCGGTCCGTCTATCTGGGAACGCATCACGAGAAAACCACTGAACAGATTTTGATGAAAATTTGAAATGATGGTAGCTGGTTATCCGGGTCAATATGTAGAATACTTTTTATTGCGGGATAATATTTCATCTCTGAGAAATCTATACTAACCGTTAAAACGTAGCCAAGGACGAACCCGAGCGAAGCAAGAGCGAGTCGCTAGTTATATTGTAATTTCTAACTTTTCCAACCTAGGTCGTGCTCATAGACTGTGTAAAGCCAGCAATCAGCTAGCCAATAAAAAAATTGAATACGCAATAGCGCCTCTACTCAAAAAACTAAACGAGCGTCGTAAAAGTCATAACTTCCACAATGAAATAGAGGCGGGATATGCTACACGACTATAATATAGAAACTAAGGCTAGAACTATAATATATCTTTTTATTTTGTTTTTTTTTTATTGTGTTTTGTTTTCTTCAAACAATCACTATTTGTATGTTTATTATTCAATGAAAGTCTGTAAAATTCAGACTACCTGGCTTTAAAGCGGAGAAGATGCTATTACCGTGGTTTATAGTCTCACGTACGTTATTTATAAGTAAACAGCAATCACAAATCAAAAAAATACTACTAATACGTTTATATAAAAAAAAATAAACAAATCATGACACCATAAATAAGCTAATATACCTACATTTTAATCTAAACAGATGTATAAAATTGAAGTGTCTGTTTGTAATGTCAACATAACAGCTTTTTACTAAATACATATTGAATTATATACGGCATTTATAAGAAAAACACAATTTTTATAATTTTTGTCTGTCTGTCTGTTTATTCCGGCTAATCTCCGAAACGGCTGGGCTGATTTTGACGGGACTTTCACTGGAAGATAGCTGATGTTAAAGGGAGTAACATGGCTACTTTTATTTTAGAAAAAGAATTAGAGCTCCGCCCAAAAAAATTGAAACGTACCTAGGGACGAACCAGAGCCAAGCGAGGGTGAGTAGCTAGTTTTGCTATAAAAAGTTATCACTGTTGTAGATTGGATTAGCTGCGGATGTTAGTCAGATATGCTACATTGGTTTTTCCACACACAGTGTGTGTGGCACACTTATATCTGTATAGTTAGTTATACGAGGTACAGAATAATACGAGTAATGTTATGCATCATGGGAATTTCTGTTTTACGACTTACTAACTCACGTTTCAGAGTTTGCGTTAAGTTTATCATTAGGCGTATCTGTTTTATTACTAAAGTTAGTTTTAAATGTTAAGGTTACAAATTAAATTATATTTTTTTAACCCATATGATAGAATAGTTAAAGTACGAGCCTCAATTTTTTAAATTTGGTTAGAATACCATCTCTATCTTTTAACAGATGCGTAGCTATATTATTTAGAAAAAATATTTAATTTTTGAATTAATTCAAATCAAGAAATAAATGCTGAAAACTACATTTATGTATACAAATTAAATATTTTCATTTGTAATTATTTATTTTACTTTTCCATTCAAGAATATGCAGTTATGTGTATATATTGTATAGCATATACATAAATGCGTCGAAGCCATTTCTAATGCATCCCACATCCCGTTTCCTCAAATACCAGTTCTATTGCGGAAATGAAAGTTGTAACATCCCGCGGAAGTCGATAACCCAACTGGTTCAAAGCTCTCCTAAGACGCGTATTATTTATTATTGATGTCTAATGTTTATGGCGTATCAAAGATATAAACATTTTTAAGAGTCAATTATGCAAAATATTGATGATGTTCTCATAGCCGATTCCGGCCACGGCGGCCAATCTCAATGAGATTAGCCAACTGCACAGGAGATATTATAGTGCTCAAGTGTACGCGCAGACACAAGTGCACTCTCTATTCCTATCACTCTCATACTCCGGTGGGACGACCACTCGACACGACCGGTGAGAGTTAAGGCGCAGGACCGACGGCTTTACGTGCTCTCCGAGGCACGGAGGTGAAACACCGCCAACTTCCCAACTCCGGGCTGTTACTGAGGATAGTTATACAGGAAGAGAGTTATACAGGAAGACTCAATAACTAAACTTGGCCCGACCCGGGACTCGAACCCAGGACCTCCGGGTGTGTAGCCGTACATGCTAGCCACTACACCACCGAGGCAGTTATGCAAAATATTATTGAATATATAATAATTGCAATACAGTTTTTTTGTATATTTTCAGTCATCATACATACTTACTAAATGAATACAAAACAATACATATCTTATTTATTTTGTTTTAGCTCTTTTAATCTCCCACTCCACGCAAAGATCTCCCTCCAATACGAGAGGGAGTAAGCCATAGTCCACCTCGCTGGCGAGTGATGTTTGTTACTGCTTCGGGCATCTAGTTCGTAACAGTGTATTTACATCTAGTTAGTAAACCTGATTTCAGAACTACGTAGCAATAAACACATGAATTCCAAATATCCTTATTGCACTACACGATAATTACTTTGCGTAACTGGAGAGAGTATAGACTATTATAGACTATATATATACCCAGTATCAAATATGCTTCAGGGAAGCTATACCATACAGTTTATTTAGATATTCAGTAATGAAATACGACAAAATTTAGATACGTAATTTTTAACACGTTAACTTCTAATATGAACAAAATATGAACACGTCATTGGAGTTGCCCGACTTCATAAATGGAGAATATTAAATTAATAAGCCGAGATTTCATCGACTCTAGAATAATCTTAGACTATTAGTATTAAAATAATAATAAAATTAGGTATTGTATATCCATACTTCCATATTAGTACGTATTATAAATATGAAAGAGTGTTTGTTTGTTTGTCCGTCTTTCACGTCGTAACGGCTTGGTGGATTGGCGTGATTTTTTGTGTGGAGATATTTGGAGGACTATATAGAGGAGATTATCTTTTTTCCACGGGAAAACACGTTATAATAAAAACCAAAAAAATATTAATGATCAGAATTACTTGAATCTTGGTAAATTACTCTTGAATACTTTAATTTTTTATTTTTATTTTATTTTATTTATTTATTTTATTTATTCATTTATCAAATACAAAAATCATTTATACAAATCTAAGACACTCGTACTAAGTAAACTTGTATTACGAGCGTCTTGCCTTCCATGTTGAACAATATGTATAATTAACACCAACATTATTCACAGTAAAATAGCATGCATTAAAAATTAATACTATTAAGGATAATTAAAAAATATTAACAATAATTCTAATGATATGTGTATAAGTGTAATGTATGTGTATGTGTGCGTATGTGTGTGTGTGCGTATGTGTGTGTGTGCGTATGTGTGTGTGTATGAGTTATGTAAGGATATGTCCTATAATTGTGTGAACATGAGTGTGAGTATGTATTAAACAATCAGTTTCAAGTTAGGGATTTTAACAGGTCTTCTGTTTCATCATAGGTAAGACTCTTAAGCCATGAGGTAAGAATGATTTTAGCTCTGGGACGGGGCTTGCAACTGATATTAATTAATTTATTTATTTTATTATATAAATGAGCTCCCATTATACTATTTTGTCTTCTAGCAAGGGCAGTTCTAGATTTTTTCGCTACACAAACATTTCTTGCAGTACGCTTTTGCGGTTGTTGGCTAACAGAGAAACTTGTTGCATGACATCGCAGAGACAGGCTTAAAATGTAGAGCTGTCTGACTGTTAAAACGGAGCATTCCTTGAAGACAAGACTAGTGGGATACGTAAAATTCTTACGAATTATGCGTTTAAGAATGGCTCTTTGTGCCCTTTCTAAAAGAAGCAGGTGTGTACCATGCGTACCACCCCAGGTACAGATGGCATAGGATAGTAGTGGTTGAATTAATCCGAAGTAAGTGGTCATTAATGTTTCTTTATCTGCAACGGTTGCTATTTTCTTAAAGACATACATCATCTTCCTCACTCTTTGCACTAGAACATGGATGTGTTTCTTCCAGGTAAGTAAGTTATCTAAAGTTACTCCTAGATATTTAATCTCTGAGACACGAGTAATTTCTGGGCAAAGGCAGTCTGATTGGTGATTCAGATCGTTGTGTATTTTTAAGTGAAATCGATCTGACGGCTGATCACTTTTACAAGCAGAGAAGGTGATGAAGTTAGTTTTCAACAAGTTCAATGTTAGCAAGTTCTTTGTAAGCCATTCATTTACAATACTGAACGCGAGTTCAGCATGAAGGCGCGCACTTTCCCAGTCCTTTCCGTAAGTAAGTAAAACTGTATCATCTGCGTATGTTACAATTTTTGTCTTTGGTAGTGACAAATTACAAAGAGTATTTATATAAATCAGGAAAAGAGTAGGCCCGAGCACGCTTCCCTCCGAACACCGTAGCTTATGAACTCGTCTTTGCTAACATTTGAACCAATTTTCACTCTTTGTGTTCGGTGTGATAGGTAATCTTTGAATAGATTCAATACGTTGCCTCTAACGCCAACACTCTCCAACCTTCCCAAAAGAACAGGAATAGAAACTGCATCGAAGGCTTTTTTAAGATCAATGAAGATCGCTATAGTTTTATTTTTAGCTTCTATGTTGTCAACTATATTGTTCACTAAAGTGATAATGGCATCTTCCGTGGAAATCCCCTTTCTAAATCCAAACTGTTTTTCAGAAATGATGCTATACTTATCAAGATAATTTATTAGACGTTTGTTAATGAGTTTTTCAAGTATTTTAGATAAAATAGTCAGTACAGATATAGGTCTATAATTGGAGATTTTGTCCTTATCACCATTTTTGTATATTGGATGAATTATAGCTTTCTTAAATGCTTGTGGAAAAATGCCCTGTGAGAAAGATATGTTACAGATGTGTTTTAAGCATGGAATAATTAAGGCTTGATAGACTTTATAACACTGACTGGGATACCATCCCAACCAGTGGCACAATTATTCTTAAGCCCTGATATTACAGCGTCTAATTCTTGCTCATCGGTATCAAACAAAACCATTGAGTTACAAGGTTGGGCAGTGTTGGCGCTTTGGAGCAAGGATGAGTTTGACTTTTGACTTTTCGCCAAAAGAGGAATAGCTAGTTTACTACCTATTTTTGAAAAGTACTCATTGACATAGTTGACAGATGTTTGGGGATTTGAGGTGAGTGTTAAAAGCTCATTGGGAGGAATACTTTGTGGCTGTAGATGGGAGATATCTTTGAGCACGTTCCAAGTTTTCCTTGAGTCACCCTTAGCTTCCAAAAGTCTATTTTTATCGTATTGTCTCTTAAGTTTCCTTAACAAATTGTTACAAAAGTTGCGATATCTCGTGTATGCAAGCTTAGCAATCATACTGTCTGGATACAGTCTGGCTCTTTTATGTAATCTGTCGCGGTTACGGATGCATCTCAGAAGTCCCGGTGTGATCCAAGGTTTTATTATATATTTCTTACTTGAGATTTTTCTCAGTTTGGTGTTGTTTTCTATTGCATCAGAAATAATACGAATTAGTGTGTTAGTCGCTGTGTTTACATTAGTGTCAGCCAGTATCGATGAGAAATCAGTCTTACTGAGTTGTTCTATAACAGCTTTGATATTAGTGCATTTCACATCATAATCATAATTAAATACGTGTTTCAGCATTTTCCAAAATTCATCTCATAAAATAGCGGATGAAAGTTTGTATGAAACCTTTTTTAGATATTTTTTTTAGTTTTAGCGCAAGCGAAGCCGCGGGTTCTGCTAGTATAAATATACAATACTTATTTACTTAGAAAAGGTTGTCACTATTTATACTCATAATAACCGAGTTATTAAATTTTTTTCATTACATTCATGTCAAGTACAATATATTGCAGAAATAAATTAACAAACTGCTCCTACTTCGTTGAAAACATATACATAACACTTTGGATAATGAAAAGTGCATTTTCTTTCAGAAAAACAGTTTACAAAAAATAATGAAAGCTTGTTAAGAACCATTTACAATTTAACATTAATATATAAAAGGATCATTAAGGTTTATAATATAATATTTTTATTTCAACAAGACAATTACTATAGATCATAAGTTCGAACTAATTTAAAACCTAGAAGCTTAAGTTTTTAAATAAATGGCAATGATGCACAATACTTAGTGATATTATAATTTCTACATGCTTTAATTTATCGGTGCGGTGTGTAATATTTTGCACCGCTTTTATGGTTGCATGTTACATTAAGTTACCTCATAAATCTTAGTCTTATGATGAATAACCCATTTGAATACGTATTCCTTAGGAGTTAGGACGTAGGAGGTTTAGAATTCTGAGTAAAATAATTATTTTTATTCAACAATAACGGGAGTTTAATGTACATATAAAAATATACTTTTTTTCATTAATTAATTATTATTATGATCAGTCTGTATTTTTAATCAGGCTTTTGTAAGATTTTAAATCTCTTTAATTGAGCAAATATCAGCTGTTCTACAATCGATATGGCTAATGGAACACTGAAAATATATGGGAATAACATATTCTAACCATGTGAAAACGCTTAGACATGTCTTTTCCATAAATTTTTTAGTTGCCTACTTATTACGATGGCGAAAATAGAATATTATGATATTTTATGAACTTTTTTTTTTTTAACGTTGGGAAATGCATTTACGCACGACGTGTGGGACTCACCGGCGTAATACAGTCAGTACTACCCACTAAAACCCAACAAAACCTTCCCCCGTCTTAATGGGGCGTCGCAGGATCGCTTACGCATTCAACTACGACGCCCCGACGGCAGGTCTGCCGAAGCAGACCACCACAACCATGGGGTTGCTCCACGGTCCACTCTGCTATCAGAGAAGTACCAGGAGCAACCCGCAAGGTACACCGCCCCCCGAAGAGGGCCACCACCCACCGCCCACCGAAGTGGGCACCCTCCCTGTGCGTTTCTTAGCTTCGCGCCCGGTTGGATTGCCGGGCACTACTGAGCCCCCCCACCACGACAAGGTGAACGCACGTTGGGGGGGATGATATTTTATGAACTCGCCTAACTAGACGAAGCCCCAAAATATTTTCTTTGTCCGTCAGAAAAAAAAAATATTGAAAAAACGTGAAAAAAAATTGATATAGACAATTGAACATCATATACAATATACATACGCTATGATACAATTAATTAGCTTCTTATAAAACAGTTATTTACATGAGAATCATTTTATTTAACGATAGTTAAATAGACTTTTTCTACAATAGTATTTCAATAGCTTTAGGGAACAAGGTCACATGTAGTAAGTAGACGAAATTTAAGGACCCTTACAAAATGTTACCGAATCACCAAAATGTTATGTATATAAAATCTAAATACAGTAATGGATTATGTATATCTCTTTATCAAATCTGTACTGTTGATGGTAAGTTATAAAACAAATTGTTAAAGTAAATTCCGTTATACTTCTTGCTTAATTAATTCCAAAACACAAAACTCCGTTTTCCAATACGTTTGAGATCTAAAAATCGAGTTCTACAGAGCTTGTTTAAAGCAGCTACGGAATAAAAACAATTTTTATTCGCTAAAATACACTTGCTGCTACTAATATTCTATCAGTTTTTATACAGTGTATGGACTTTCGATAGTTAACGCGGTGTAAGAATTAAATATATAATTAAATTTTACGTTGAGAAGATTTTTGTTGGAAATTCCTTTTGAAATAATTTCTAGCCATTTAGTTTATTAGCTAACTAAAATTTACTACTGCAACTGTATATAACAATGAATTCCTATGTTTCACTGCATAATTTATACGAGTACAATCGCACATGAAGTTAATTGTTTGTATAAGACACTTCGTGTAATTGAGATACTATTGATGCAATGCATGTAATAATTTAGATTAATATTGAAATAAATTAATATATACATACTTTGGGTAAGACAATATAAAATCCAATATGTTATTTAACTAAACTAAGCTTATAGTAAAGTATATAAAGGCATATAAAATTACTCGTCTGGGGTATTTTTATTGTTTGATAAAAAAAATACCTAGAAGGGAAAGGCGCTAAAATCATCAAATTTATCTTATCATTAAACACTAAATTGTGATAAAGCAAAGTTATTTTGAATTATGAAGTTACGAGATTTCGCGTCTTCAGCGAGGATTTGCTGTTTATTGGACTTAGGAGTTTCTCGCTAACAAACAATAACAAGGAAGATAAATCTCTCCAAATAATTATGAACAAGACAGTAACTGTCCTCTTTTGTAAGGAATTGTCTCACACCCTATATAAAATATAATTGATTGTATTAAGTACATAAACAAAGTTTTTAATAACAAATCTCGTAGCGTATAATTTAAATTAACGTCATAGTAAAATGTAATTTAACTACCAAACAGTCGTGTAGTATTCAGAACAATTTTTAACGACTTCAAAAAAGGAGGACATTTTCAAAACTTGTCCATGTTTTCTTCGTCTAACTTTATGAACAATTAATAACTGTCGCGTGTTGTTGGCACTACTGATTAGTGTTGCAAGCCGCAAAAAATGTTGCGCGTTTATGCAAAATTTTAAGGTGGTGGTGTACAATTAAAGCACAATTTACGCAAATATCCCCTATATGTGTATACCTAGATATTGTACACATATAATAAAATCGTAGGGATGTCAACTGACATTATTTTTGATAATTATAGTCGCTTCATAACGAAAAGTATATTAAACTTTTCCACCTCTCTTTTGATTTGCCTCATTTAAAAAAAACGTTCTATATAAACACCCTGTATTTTCCCTCTTCTTGGCTACCTGTTTTTTTCGATTCCAAATGCGTTGCGAAAAAAATATAATTATAGACAAATATAATTCCAATAAGAATTTTCTAAATATATTAAACAAACATACATACATGATATCTCTAGGATTTTATTAAGAGTATACATAATATTAAAATACTACACTATACTACACTAATACTGTATAACCCGAGTAGTTACATATGTGTACGAGATATATAGAAACATATTGCTTACAGCGTCTGGCAACTGGACTTAATTCCCAGAGCGATTTCAGCCAAATTGCGTCAATTGTATCGACTGACATCTCAATTTCAACGAAGTTCGAGAAGTTTAGCTTAAGTGGGAATTATTATTACAAAATTTTCAAACTCGCAATTTAATAACCAGCATTAAATTACGAACTCAGTTTCATATTCGGCTCTTTTATATTAAGTAGGTACCCATTTTAAAACATTTGCTATTTTCATAGTCAATTGTCGACAGTAGTCAATTGTTACTTATTTTTCAGACGATTTCCGCTACATAATTAATTATTTTGAAATAAAAATATTGTTGATAAAAGCCACTCGACCAGTTTAATCTTATTTCACTGCATCCAGAAAATATTTAAAGCAAAAGCACCAAAAATAGCGAGGATGGCATTGCGCTTTCTGTAATGAACCCATTTATTCCGCTATCTAGGAGTAAAACTCAATGTAGAAAATATACTAGATTTCCTAAAGAGCTTATCAGCTTAGAAAGCGAAACTCGAGACATTCTAAAGCTATCAAAAAGCTGATTTATCTTAAGTCATCCGATTTTAAGACTACAATTTTAGATAACATATTGTTCCTTATTTTAATATTAATTATACTAAAAACTAAATTACTACGCTAAGCACTAAGCTTTCTCTTCTTGTGACGTATTTAAGTTTCTCTCTCTTAACACCTTTTAATATTATTACATACTAGCATTGCCCGCGGCTCCGCCCGCGTTCAGATGACCAAAAACCAAATTCTTAGGTTTAACATATTAGTATACTCTTACATTGCAGTTTTTGTATTTTTTTCTCAGAAATGAGACATTTTCCTGCTGTAAAAAGTATCCTATATGTTGACCCGAATAACCAGCTATCACCATACCAAATTTCATCAAAATCCCTCCAGTGGTTTTTCTGTGATGCGGTAACACACAGGCAGACAAAAATTCTAAAAAACTATAGTTTTGGCTTATGTATCGATAATAATGTTATTTCAATAAGATTTTCCAAAAAATATTTAATGTACAGATTCGGCTTAGTTACAATTTTATTATATGTATAGATTGGACTATATAAATTATCCACATGTATATATATTGCATCAGCATTGCATCAGGAGTGGGCCATTTTTATGATGATTAATCCGTCTAAAGGGCATATGTATTGTAACTTTATACAAAGATTTAAGTAGTAGTATTATCAATATTTTACACAGGCTTATGAAATTAGTTTTAACGCAGATAAGGATAAAAAAATTTTATTCTTCATATTCGTTCAGTAGCCCAAAATTATACTCAAGAATTAAGAAAATATTATTAAAAACATTTGTTTTAAACTTTTTTTTATTTTTACGTAGAAATATTTCATATGAAGTCTCCATTTCATTTCAACCCCTTAGGCTTGATTTTGTCTATACATATGATAAAATTCTGAGTCTGAATCTGTACATTAAATATTTTTTGAAAAATTTTATTGAAATAGTCATTATTACCGATACAGAAACTATAGTTTTTAGAATTCTTTTCTGTCTGTCTGTGACCGCATCACAAGAAAACCACTGGACAGATTTTGATAAAATTTGGTGTGATGATAACTGGTTATCCGGGTCAACATATGTACATAAGTAAACAGTGTGTTCTTTAAGAGAAATAAATGTCTTTAACCCGAACATATAGGATAATTTTTACTGCGGAAAAATATCTCTTCTCTGAGAAATCTATACTAAACCTTAAAAGTTAAAACGTAACTAGAGACGAACCCAAGCGGAGCGAATAAGATTGTATTGGAGAATCGTTTTATTTCAGAATAATATCTAAATAGCGATTTGATATTACCATATACGACCGATCAGCGTAGATGGACATTCTGGAGAAATATAGGATGACAATACTTTGCTTGGCTTTTTAGTATGATATGTCACACTGTCACATATACCCACATATATATAAACGGTGAATTTCAGATTTATACAACGTTCCTCACAACCGATAGTTGCCATGTCTTATTAGATGATGACAATATTATCTTCCTTTATAATTTTATACTAACGAAATGCTTATTTGATAATGTTATTGCTATATATTTATTTCTTATAGCACAAATAGGTAGTAGTTATGCAGGAGAACGTTGAAAATATATTAGGTGTGTGGTATCTATCCTCTTCAATCTATATTTGTACAATCTACAAGGGTTTATTTATGTGTTTCGTTTAAAAAAAGAAAAGGAAATCTATATGATCTAAAGAAAGTACACTAAATAAAAAAACTTACACTTCTGGGAGTCAGTTTTGTGCGGGGACTTCTTGTCACGCACCATGGCTAAGGGAGGGCGCGAGCGCGAGTGGGGGAACGGCGGCCGGCGCGGGCGCGCGCTGTACTATCGGCCGCGACGGGGACCCCCGCTCATTGCCACTGTGTTTTCGTGGTTATGCCAAATACCTGAAACATAAAATAATTGAATAGCATTCAATTCAGCACAAGTACTAAAGGTGACGCTTACTGACATTTATATTATTATTCGATATGCTGCTCCACAAGTAAGTCGTAATCAAAAGTTATTTACGGGGATTAATTCCTCGATTCATCATCATCATTCAATCTCCATTTCACGATTATTTTAATAACTGGAGAAATTGAACAGATTTTTCTGAAACGTCAGATAAATATGTCTACATAATATGAAGCATTCCACGCCAAATCGGACGGTTTCTAAAATTTTTATTTTCTTAATATTTTCGTGTTTTTAGTACCCTTCAAAAGACTTCCTGGTAAGTTTTGAGATTTTTTGATCACTGTTTCAAAACCACTCTTTTTTTGCAAATAAAAGAGCGGTTTCTTTTTGAAAATTCGATCGTTTTTTCGTTGGTTTTTTGATATTGATAGTTTTGATTCGATCGATTATATAGGTCTACAGAAAAGTCCGCGATGGCATATGTCTATCTCTTAAGGATAACATACTATATCCATTTTAATACTTAAAAAAATTGGCAACTATAATGCGGTAATGTAAAAGCTATTTACACAAATATGGTATTAATTAGACTTGCAACGAATAATCGGCTATTATTCGGTATTCGGCCTATTCGGCTACTTTTATCCTACTCGGACGAATACCGAATATCTAGATACTATTCCCATATAAACTTTCAACCCCTATTTCATCCTCATAGGGGATAGATTTTAAATAACGTTGACATATATATATATATATATATATATATATATATATATGTATATATATATATTTCGGACCAGAAACTAGAAATTTGTATTGTATTTGAATTAATAGATAGCACTGTATTTTCTATCGATCACACCAATTGCTCGGTGAATCTCTTAGACTTATTAATTCAGGCATGCTAAAACCTTAACTTGCAAGCTTGCTAACGGTATATAATATAATTTAGTAGCGAGGATAATCTATCAGCAACTTGCTCTTCAATACGTTCGTGTGGATATTATAGAGTATAGACGTACCGCACAACAATTTTGTACGCTTGTGTTAGAACATAGTTATAGCTTAGCTGTACTGGGATCTAATTTATCACTCAGTTATATTGATTAATTGACCTTATTTTTTTCTAGTAGGATAATCAAAGAGCCGAACAGACAACAGTGATCGTTGATATTACTATTAATATTACACATGATGTTCATCTTGTGAAAATAGAAAATAATTAACAAATATTTGAATCTACACGAGAACCATGAGATTATTGCTATCTAGAATGTAAGTTAAATGGTTATTATTCGAATAGTTTTATCGGTTAATGTTTAACAGCGGAAAGCCTTGACCAATGTGCCAGAAGATTCTTTACTTTTGGATCCGTAGTTCCATCCATAGTTCTGTTCACTTATATTTGAATTTTTTTAATTTAATATTTTAAGAAATAAAATAAATTCATTATTTATGGAAATAATGACTCATCATCATACTAAGTATTTTTTTTATATTTTTCGATTTTGGCCTCATTCCAGACTTGATTCAATTGAAAGAGAAACACAAAATAATTCATTTTTTGTCTTCGTTTACACTTATAAGTACTTTAGTACTTAGCAGGTATAATTGATTATATCTAAATAATTAATTACAGATAAATATATTTCCTATCAATTTCACTTAATATAAATTTTAGTTTAAAATCATAACAGTAAAGAGTTCGTCACATCACTGAACCGTAATGTTTATTGGAGCGAGAAAATTCATTAACCTTCCGGAAAAACGATCAAAGCAATTTAGATCCCATTACATGAATGTTGCTGTACCAGCTGACTAAGCGCTGATGCTTCTCCAAATTGAGATAAACATAATTGGAAAACTAGACTATGAATTAAGCTAATTAAACTAAATATATTATATATGTACATATTATCATAATCTATATCATATATGTACGTATATTGTACAAACATTTAGAAAAATAGTATATAATAAAATGTTAACTGAGTTAAATCTGTACATTAAATATTTTTTGGAAAATCTTATTGAAATAGACATTATTATCGATACAGAGGCCGAATCTATAGATTTTAGAATTTTTGTCTGTCTGTTTGTCTGTCTGTCTGTTACCGCATCACAGAAAATCTATTAGAAGGATTGTGATGAAATTTGGTATGGTTATTATCCGGGTCAACATATAGGATACTTTTTACCGCGGAAAATGTCTCATTTCTGAGAAAAAATACAAAAAATGTAAGAGTATAGTCATATGTAAATCTAAGAATTTATTTTTTGGTCATCTGAACGCGGGCGGAGCCGCGGTAAATGCTAATGAAATATAAGAAATTTCCGAATCTGTACTAAAATATTTATTGATGTAACATTTTTATTCTTTAATTTTATATTCCTAAACGTATGTAAACAATTGGATTAAATATACTTTTTAAATGACATTTTACTGAAAACACAAAAACTTTTCTTTATAAAATCCTAAAATTTCTGCAAGAAAAAACTCGAATCTACATTTTAAATTTAAGTGGGGCTTTAAAGTTGTTAGTAAATGCTTCGCGGATTCGAAAGGCTGCTTATCAAAATATTTTTTCTATATATTATCGTAGTACCTACTAGTTACCGAAGTATATAAAAATGATCAAATTATCATAGACACCTAAATACATACGTATATCTAAGACACTTTGTGTTGGTCTTGAATAAAGCAAGCTCATAGGAAGAGCTTAGATCCAGAGAACTGAGCTCACTTGGCTTAGATCCAGAGAACTGAGATCTAAAGGATTATCTTTAAATCGAAGGCTTTATATACATTGTTATTACACTTAAGTTTATGAATCTAAGTATGTTAATCATATGATACGTGTTTATATAAATTATAAGTGTCACAGCACAGTGATAACTAAATATTTATGTATATTTAAATGACGTACTCGTATATTGAAATTTCCTCTTTTTATTTATTTAGTACCTGGGCCACCGAGCTTCGCTCGGAGTGTTTGGCCAAGAGTACAATTTTCTTTTTAAAAAATAAAATAAAAAACTTGAATAAATACAAATAAATATATATCTTTGTATCCGGCTGGGATTTGAACCCGGACACTCATTCAATCTTGCGCCTTGGTCGCTAGACCATGATACTTATGCCCGAGCGTGTAAATTATCGAACATAATATTTTGCGTGGAATAATGCAAAAGAAAATCGCACGAAAATTTAAAAACACGCGTTTTCCCAGACATCAGACTAATCTAGATCGTTTTATCTCCCCCGAAATTGTATTCTAAATTTCATGAAAATCGTTGGAGCCGTTTCCGAGATTCAGATTACATATACATATATATATATATATATATATATATATATTTTTATATATTTATATATATATATATATACAATAATTGCTCGTTTAAATATATTAGATTTCTCCCACAAGTACATTAGAATTTTACATATAAAATATAATATAAAATTGGAGCTTAATTTGGTCAGCCCTGTAATATGAGTCTCCTGCTTTCTCGCTTCAAAAAGTATTTATTAACCACTATTAAAGAGAGAGGAAAAAATATATAAAAATAACATTTAAAAATTACAAACTAAAAACTAAAATTAAAAACAAATCCCCAAATATAAATATATATGCACAATAAATACAATATACACAATATATTGTCCTGTTTATACAGGAAGTAGTAGGTACAAACTAAAAAGTATATTGTGTGTGTTTGTGTATATATTCTTTTCGAGAACAAATGAATATATAATAATTAATAGTTACCGAATATATAACTTGTAGTATAAGTGAAAGTGGATATACTACATTTACAAAAAAAATATAGTTTTGAACTAAAATATACGACAACGTACATTTTTACAAAACAAGCTACATTCACACAGTTTATATCGTCCGCACTTATACAATAATCCTTCACCTGTGGTAGCAATAAAAAGTAATGAACCGTTTGTAACTTTAACTCATATTTTCCTTTATTGCCCCAATGATTTACGGCATTAGAATATAAAAATTGATTTATATAATAACAAATCTATCTATTAGAATTTAAATGTTTGGTACTAGCACAGTCAACAAGTCATACAGTCGGTTAACGAAAGCAGACAGGGCGGTAGTAACGTCCTCCTGACTGATTCCGGCCACGGCGGCGAATCTGAGACGAGCCAACTGCGCAGGAGATATTATAGTGCACAAGTGTACGCGCAGACACAATGGGAAATGGGACGATACCAGAACCGACAGCTTTACGTGTTCTCCGAGGCGCGGGGGTGAAACGCCGCCAACTTCCAAGCTCCGGGCTGTTACTGAGAAAATCTTAACAGAAAAACTCAGTAATAAAACTTGGCCCTACCCAAGACTCGAACCCAGAACCTTCGGATCTGTAGCCGTGCATGTTTGCCACTAGACCTCCGAGCTGGGCAATAGTAAACGAGACATGACGCGAATACAATAGCGCTCAAGAAGGTCAAACAAAATCTTTATTTCCTGATATATATTATATACTATCTACCTGTCCCTGTTGCGCTTAGAATTAGAGGCTTCATTATATTGCCGTTTCATTGCTTTCTATAAATAGATATAACACCTATGTATTTATTTATTATTTATTAATCCTTTATTACACCAAAACAAAAATACCTACAATTTAAAATAATATATATCTTTACAAATATATGTTAGTGTAAAGGCGGCCTTATCACTAAAGTGATCTCTTCCAGGCAACCTATATTATAAAGAAACTCATAGGGTGAGATGGATTACGGTTGGTGCAGAAAAAAAGAACTAGTCTATAATAAAATTACTTAAACGGTACATACTATAAAGTACACACAAGTTTACATAAATAACAATAAGGACATATATAAATATATCGTATAATAATATACGTATATATTTTACAATAAACAACATATTATGTATGTATGATGTAGGACATAAATGTTTCGAAAGAAATTCACCAAATGATTGTAAGTGCCGCATAAAAATCTGTAACATAGTTAAGGGTTTGGATACGCATAGCCATTTTGTTTTATAATCTTAGATACTATAATAAAGCAGTAACTGAGCGAAATCTGTACATGAAATATTAAAAAAAAAACAATGACTGTAACGTATTATGTACACAATATAGACCCCAAATAATAGTTATTAAAAATTTTGTCTCTCATATTAAATCAACAATTAATCTATACTAATATATAAAAGTTTGTGAGTTTGTGTCTATACTAATATTATAAAGAGGTAAAATTTATGAGTTTGTTTGTGACGCTGTAGGGGGTAATCTCTGCATCTACTGAACCGATTTAGACGTAATTTGGTAAGAAGATAATTTGAGACCCTGGGAAGGACAAAGAATACTTTTTATCCCGGAAATCATCCCTTAAGAAGATGGAAATGGGGATGAAAGTTTGTATGGGGTATCAACCCAGGGACGAACCCGAGCGAAGCGAGGGTGAGTCACTAGTATAGTATTAAATCAATGCGTCATTATAACGAAGCCACATAATTTCTATAAATTGCTTGTAGGCTTAAATAGTTTATAAATATCATAGCTTAAATTGACCACATAACGAGAGCAAAACATTTTAGTTCATTTGTGCGGCTGCAGGAGCTTAACAGTGCTATTATTATTAAGCGACTTATCAAATTTAAATATTATAATATTGTCATATGGCATATACGAGATGTATAACATTTTATAAAAAGTACAAATAGTTAATTGTGCATAATAAAAGGTTTATATTAAAATGGTCCATTTGTATATAACATATCTTTGTATATATGTACTAGCTTGCTTCCCAATACAAACTTTCATACCCATTTTCACCCCCTTAAAGGGTGATTTCCGGGATAAGAAATATTTAAACTCATAAACTTTACCTCTTTATAATATTGGTATAAATATGTATTTATATACTTACAGCTAATTTAAAAGTAGCCTAGTAATAAATCTTTCTGTATTTTAAATTTAAATTAGAAAATTCTTAAAAATTTTATGTACTTATTTTATATTTATTAACATATACATCAATCCTATCTTACAGTACTCCCTATTATTTGATTCTTTAATTACTTGACCTTTTTCACTATTTAGTTTACTTCCACGTAATAGCCACCATAATGAGAATTTATTTATTTACTCTGTACATCCTGGTACGAATCAGGGGGATGTTAAAGCTCACGCATTTGCCAGACTAATCAATTGTCCTATACAATTTAATAGAGTTGTGTTATATGTACATATTATGTCTTGGTACATATGGATACAGATGTTTTACATTTACACATACTGATTTAAAATTCGCCCAATAGTTGTGTTTGTGTTCATTCTTCATAGATATTGGATTACAGGAAACAAAAATAAATATTAAAAAAAATTGGAATTACAATCTACTTTAATGCAATATTTGTATACCACCGAGCTCTAGATCTTTCTGTCCAGCATACTCAGAGTTGATAGACTATGGGCTGGCAGACAGATATATGGAAACCGAAACTGTAAAGAAATTCTTAAAATTTAAAATTACCTATACTGACCCGACCCGGTAATCGAACTACTAGACCAACAACAAGACCAACAAGTTGGTTATGAAAAAGAAAATAAAAAACTATATCAAAGCATTTACATCATCGTTTTAAGTTAAAAACGAAATCAAATCTTATACAGCTCAGTAAAAAATTTTTACTCTTATATACTTTTTTATTATGTACAGCATAAAAGCTGACAACAGGCAGACTATATTTTAGAAAAATACCCTCGTATCCTAAGAATCATTACTCGTACTTGCTCCAAGCTTAAGTGCAGAACATCGATCAGTGTTATCTTATCAAGGCAGCAGCAGCCGAGCGTCTCTTCAACAAATTGTGACTATACTCTACAAACAACGATGTGGATATATTGACGTGCTTGAATTGGTTTATACTACCATGTAAGCAGTATGTATTAGATATATATAACACTAAGGGCCGGTTTCACTGGTTACTAACAATATCTCAGATAGTTATCTGACCTCTAACGCTATCTAACAGATAAAGGTTTCTAATATATTTTATATTATATATATATATATATATATATATATAAACTAAATGCTAGATAATTCATGTACTTAAATTTTATTTTAAACTAGCGACTCACGCTAGCTTCTCTTGGGGTCGTCCATAGACCTACGTTTTAAAGATTAGTATGGAATAGATAGTATATGTATGTATATATATATATATATATATATGTATATGGGTGTATATATATATATATAAAGTTATTTATAATATATATATATTAAGTTATGTTGAGTTGTTGTGGGTTCTATTATAACGTGTTTTCCCGTGGGTATGAGACAATCTCCTGCGGTAAAATGTAGCCTATGTCCTAGCCCTCCAACTATCTCCACACAAAAAATCACGCCAATTCGTCACTCGGTTTCGACGTGAAAGAAGAACAAATAAACAAACTTGTATAATATTAATAATATATATTAAATAATATGGATATTTAAAGCCGTTTTATTTTGTTATTTGAACTCGCTTTGCCCTGGAACTACCAGTTCGTATTTTTTTTAATCTTTCTTGGATATTATATCCTAGAGAAAGGTATGTAACCCGTATGTAATGTTCTTTCATGTGCATTTTGTAAAACGATGTTATTTTGACATTATAATATATAATATAATTAAACTCAATATGTATACATAATACAATGAATATAGTAATTTATGTTTTATTTACTCGTTTACTAGAGCTTATTAAATAGCCAATATTACTAATGAGCGCTTTGCATTATACTCGCTGTTATCATAGGCTTTATGCGGCTTTTGCAAGCGTTTACTATTATATTATAGCACATACATTTTATAGGTACTAAATTATTCATGCAACGGAATACATGAAATACTCAGGCGGATCCACGGGCAAATGCTAGTCCTGAATGTCCGTTCAGTTAAATAGGGATTTTCAACTCAAATCTCATTTTGAGCGAAGGAAACAAGATATTTACAAAAACCTATTCTTGTGACCTGTTACGAAGATAGCTTTTGACGCGGATATGAGATTTTGTGAGATTTTCGAGTTATTATATACTTACATCTTTTACTATTGTCTTATTCCGCGGTAAGCCGCTTCATACCATTTTTTAAAACCTTATTCAAAGTATTATAAAACAAAACTATAAGAGTTAAAAGCAAAGTACTTCTCATTTTAAGACCACACATCCATACAACCACAAGAGATTTGTTTTCGAATGTATATAGGAACTTAGTTTAATCTGAGCTTAATAACTTTGGCTTTTAAAATGTAAATCATTTCTCATAGTAATCGATAACAAACTTCGACAGCAAACCTATTGTCTGTATTCATAGGAGAGATTTATTGTTCAGCAGTTTATCTCTCTTCACGTTCAAACGGATAGCTTTTGACAGAAAGCTGACGTCTACTCACACTGATCCCAAGCACGTACTCGTACTATTATTATTTGTAGCAGCGTGTCGAAACTTGTTATATATAATATTATGTTGTATATTTTTATTCTTAAAAATCCGTAATATCTATAATTTCATCGTTAACCTATCATCATCATGATAAAAAGTCTTTTTAGATGACAGAAAACTTTTATTTAAAAAAAAAATACATTAATACTACTCTTTAATTAAAGATATGAAACGCAAATATTTACTTATAAACTAATATGTAAAAATCTTGTGTCACGGTGTTCGTGGTAGTACTCTTCCGAAATAGCTTGACCGATTTTAATAAAAAAAAATGTATGTATTCGATAGGTATGAGAAAAGTTCGTAAAGTACTTTTCACAATCCTAACCCCACGCTCCATTTTTTAATCACGATTTTAGTATTTTTGTATCAATAACATCCAAATAATTTAATATTATATACCTACATAAATACGAATAGGGACGAACCCGAGCGAAGCGAGGTTGAATTGCTATATAACATAAAGCAAAAGAGTTTTTTTTTTATAGATTGAACGTGGGCGAGGCCGCGGGTTTTGCTAGTATCATTATAAAAATAAAATTATAATCATACTTTTATAACCTTCAATAATTTAAAATCAAAAAATATTAAAATACAATGTTAATCTTATTGAGCTCTTACACGAAATATATAAGAAAGGCGTGTTAGCCCAGATAGGTAAAGATAGATGGGTCAGTAGTGCGCTTATAAAACGTCTCTATTGTAAAAATAAGTGACCTCTTTGGCTATGAAAAGGTTAAAAGAAAAATCTCCCAGCGATTCGAGATGTTTGAATGAAGAAATTGTCAGAAAAACGAGGTGAAAACGAGTCAAAGTTAGTTTATAACTTTTGTAATTTTACTAGCTTTATTTTAAATTGGTAACTCCAAATTTCATCAAAAGAATTTTTACAAAGTCTTTTAGCAATAATTATGTCTCTAATATATTTTTACATGATTTTTTTTATTCTTGATACAAAGTAATTGTTTAAGGAGGTCATAGTCGTTGTACATTAAATATTATTTATTTCTTGAAAAAATATCTACAAGCCATCTTTTATATATTGTAGTGAGAATAGAACGTGTTTAGAAATTTGGCCGTATTCGATCACAACAAATTTTAGTGAAACCTATAAGTCCAGATAATAATAACCTCCATTAAAATCAAAGAAAAGTTTGTTTTCAATCGCCTAAGTAGGTACATAGTCAGTAGTACATAGGTAAATAAAGGATATAATAGTTCAATTTCCCAATTTTATGCGTTCTTATTCTTATATAAATCTATATCATACTGAATGGCTGAAAATAACTACTTAAGCGGACATAGCCGTAAATGATATCTATTTAGTTCTAATCTTTATACTTTTTTCACTTGACGAGATACGTAGTGCTATTATGTTCTTTGTTAATGATGCATGAATTGCAAACGAGCAGAGTAAACTTTGAAAAACAATTCATCAGCGAGTCAGTAACTTTCAGCTTTGCTTCTTTTGATGTGATACATCTACTACGGCAGGTTAATCCAGCTGTTGTGGTGACGTGTCGCCACGTTGTCACGCGCTGGGCTTGTATTTTAATTTTTAATTTTGCTATTAAGATGTACTTTTAATTCAGATTTTTTCTGTAGAAAAAATCTGAATGTTTTGTTTTTAATTACGTCAATTTACTGCCTTTAATCCCTCGGCGTTACAGTTACCAATAAATTTTATGACATTTAATTAATTTCTTAGAAATTTACCTGGAGGTGTTAAAAAACCATCCCGTAATTTTCTATACAAAATAATTTCGATGATTCACATCTGCTAGGGATCCCGCGACGCCTTTAATTTGTTTTAATTTTGTGGACAGCGATTGAGATATATGAAAGTAGAACACCCATGCAGCCAAGCCATCCAAGCAAAGACATAGCTTTACCATCTTCCAAAACAAATTATATAGAAGACAGTAGGAGTACAAGACGCTCAGTATTAATTATCTCGATTAATTATATTTGATCATCTCGGCATCCTGTCTCTTCTCCCAACTTTGCCACATTTCAAGCTTCGTATCACACATTCACTCGCTTTCAGGGTAATGACATTGTCATCTTCAGATTCAAAACATTTCATAGACGCACCCTTAATAACGCTAGTGTTAAAACCACAGATGATACAAAACTATGTAGACACCATCTCATACTAAGAAATCATTCATCTTATTTAGCCCATTCTTAAGTTTTGTTGTTGGTTGCTATAAAATGCTAACCGCATATCTATCAAAGCACAGCACAAAGATTTTAATTAAAAGCCGATTTTATTTCTGCTTATTAGGATATTATTGAATTAATATATTATGTATACATATTGTAAGTATCAATGTTTTCCCTTTTATTTACGTTACACAAACATCATGAAGTTTTTCACATTTATTTGACATAGTTTTTCTTTTTTTAATGAGATCCGATTTAAAAACCTATCGTTTAAGTAAGCCTTTAAGTAGTTAAAAAAAAACATTATGCCAAAAAAACAGCTTCGTTTTCGTTCGGGAAAAGTGAACATATTTTATCTATGAAGAAGAGTAGCAAAAAAATTATCTTATTTATTTCTTGACGTAGTTATATAATTAAATTCAAAAGCAACATTAATTAACTGAGGGTCAGTGTATACACTAGCAGTAAAGCTACGTGTCGGTCATGGCAATGACCACGGTCCGTGGCTCTTGGTGAATGATAAATATCCTAGGCGGGTCTCAGGACGGACCATTTGTTAGTGGGTTTATCACACCTTTATACGTTCTACGTATTGTTCAATTTCACTTTGTATTTCTTACATAAAACTTATATATCAAGTACTTGTTTGTAATTTCATATCTCTATCCTATATTAATTAATAAAGGCATATTTTTTAAATGGTATTTGCAGTATATTACATCGGAGTATATCAAATATAAAAAACATAATAAAAAATATATCATTATCATAGATAAATGTAACTAATAAACAACATGTCTCATTTTAAAAACTTTGTGTAAAACGACGAATAAAATAATTTAACAGATAATATGTAAAACAATTCAGCTCGTCTCTTAAATTCTTGCAATGCATCGTAATGGCTAATAAATAATTTGTCGGCACTAAGAGGTGTCGAGGCGGAGCAGCCGGCGGGCGGCAACTGGTAGTCGGGCCGCAATCAAGAAATTTAATTGCACTGAATCTCTCTAGGATAATTACATAGTTGAAATGAGAGCGTTTTTCATAGCGACAAATTTACTCCAGCTTTTTAAATAATGTGGTTGTAACTTTATTATAAAACTCTAGATATACCGTAAAGCTTCAAGAAGCTATCATGAAAGCTTATAAAAGTAGAATTTACAATAAAACTAATGACTAACATAAATAAAATGTTAAGTTTGTATTGCAATATACCTAATCTCGGTACTATAAGAACTATAACCAGTAAGAATAAGCTCACGAGTATTAACTCTAATAAATACTATAGTGTAAAATGAGCTTTGCACGCGTTAAATTTTAATATTTAAAGACCCTATTCGAATATAAAGATGTTAAAACCCATAGAAAATTTGTAATATTTGCCTTTAAATATTATAGGCACATTTAAAGAAAACTAGATTTATTATAATAGAAGAAAGCTTCATACAACTACGGAACGATATGTACACTATTAGGTACATACTGAAGCGGATATGGGCGACCATTTATTGACAAGTTAATGTAAACACCGTCAGTGGTTTTAAATAAAACTATCTTTTCGGAGTATTTCGCTTATTTATTTTGATTTTTGGTTCCCGACGTTTCGACTGCTTTACAACAATCATGGTCACGGGAGAGACTAAGGTTATAGACGTCTGAAACTAAAAAAAAATATTGTAATATTTATAATAATAACAGGTAAAATTAAATAAATAATATTGCTATATTTAATTATAATACTTATATATTTTTTTAAATGAGTAGAAATAAAAGTCAACAAATATTGTAAGTAGTAGTGCCACATTAGGAAAATAACCGATAAAATATTATAATATTTGTGAATTAATTCGCAAAAAAAATCTTTATGAAAACTATTTACTGTAAATAAGGATAGATAGTAAATAATATAATAAATAACTAAAAGGACAAAACATAATAAACTAAGTCTTTAGAATCAGTAATCAAGAAATCAAGTTAGGATTACTTATACATTTAACATGTATTTTTGCAAAAATCTTAGATTTCATAACAATATGTTTATATTCTAGCAATTTGTTACACGCTTGTACTAATAATTATGTTATAAAATATCGAATAAATTGAAACCTCCAAATAATTCAAAAAACTGATCAAGACTTATGTGCTTTTATGCTCCAATTTACCAAGGCACTCCATTGCATAATGATAATATTTAAAATACAAGAAATAAAATAGGTATATAAATAATAATAATAATAATAATAAATACTCTTTATTGTACACCCACAAGAGAAAAAAGAAAAAAAAATTACAAGAAATATATAAAAAGAGTTATGTACAAGAGGCGGCCTTATCGCTAAAACAGCGATCTCTTCCAGGCAACCTTAAGGTGTTGGAATTGACAAACTGTAAGAGGGAAGAGGTGTGAACTATACAGTAGTAATAATAATAATAATAAAACCATAATAATAATAATACAATAATAACAATAATTAATTTTTAATACTATGAATAAACTTACATATCAAAAATACATACATATGTACATAATAATAATATTATATTTACATAAATATGATAAGAGACAAAATACTTATAATAATAATAATATTTAATATATTATGGGTACATAAATATATAAATAATATTATATTATTAAATAGATAATAATAGAACTTATAAGTAAAATGGCATTAAAAAAAGACAAACAAAGATGGTAAAAAGAATATGGTTTAAAAAGAGTGAAAATGCAGTTTTAAACGGTTTTTAAAAGTATTATACGTTTTGGCGCCTCTTACGCTCAAAGGGAGAGATATCCAAAGTCGTGAGGCTGTTACACAGAATGATTTATCACTAAATGAAGTGGAATGAGGAGGTATTTTTAAAATTAAATTTTGACAGGAGCGCAAGTTTCTCGAATGAGAAAGACCCAGAAATTTAAATTTATCTTTTAAATAGGGAGGAGAAGATGGATCAAACAGAACACGGTAAAGAAGATGAAGGACATGCGTATTCCTGCGAAGGCGAATAGGGAGCCACTTGAGCTTTCTGCGAAATTCAGAAATGTGGTCATATTTTCGCAACCCAAATATGAACCGTATACATAAATTTTGAAGCCGCTCAAGCTTATTTAATTGCTCCTCTCTTAGATCAAGATAACAAGAGTCAGCATAATCAAGGATAGGTAGTAGGAGAGATTGTGCTAGCGCAATTTTAGTAGGAATGGGAAGAAAGTTGCGTAACCGACGAAGTGATGCTACGGATGCAAACATTTTCCTGCTCGTCTCACCTAACTGCGGAGCCCAGGACATATTCTGGTCCATAATCACGCCTAGGTTCTTGACAGTGTCACTATAAGGTATAATTATACCATTTAATAGAATAGATGGTAATGATAACGACGCGACCCTAGCAATGAGTTTCGAGCTACCAATAATTATACTTTGAGTTTTTGCCGGATTAAGATGGAGTCCAAAAGATCTACTCCATGAGGCTATACTCCTTAAATCTTCGTTCATTTTATCAATCGCTCTCGGTAATTCAGTAATTTTCGCGTGAATATAAATCTGTAGATCATCTGCATACAGGTGGTAGTGAGAAGAAATGTGATGACATAATGTATTAATAAATACTGAAAAAAGAAGAGGAGACAACACGCCACCCTGCGGAACACCTGACTTGACTGTTGACCAGTCGGAATACGAATCATGAATCCGTATACGCTGTCGGCGTCCACGCAGGTAAGAAAGAAACCAGTCGACTACTTTAGGAGATATGTTAAGAGAACGTAACGTAGCAAGTAAGATGTCAAAATCAACAGTATTAAAGGCATTGCTAAAATCCAGTAAGGTAAGTACTGTGACTTCCTGTTTATCCATGCCTTTGCGAATATCATCAGAGATCTTGACTAAAGCATTTGTCGTACTATGCCCAGGACGGAAAGCGGATTGTAGAGGATTGAGGAGATTATGAGTAGAAAGGAATTGATTGAGTTGATGGAGTACAAGACGCTCAAGTACTTTGGATAAGAAAGGAAGGATTGAGATAGGACGATAATCATTATAAAGAACAGGATTAGATTTTTTAGGTAATGGTACAATTAGAGCATCTCTCCAGGAGGAAGGAAATTCACAGGAGATAATAGAGTGATTAAATATAAACGTTATAACAGGACATAAAACATCGAGGATAGGTAAGATCATTTTCCGACTAATACTATCAGCACCAACTGCATCTGATTTTATAGTAAGAATGTTTCTCTTAACATCACTTTCAGTAAAATGACTAAAGAACAATTGTGGAATATTAGGAGGGGATAAAGCTGAAAGTTGATTAAGAGTCTGTTGCTTAATAGTACTATCCATGGTACTTGAAGTGGAGAAATGCTTGTTAAGCTCGTTTAAATTAAGATTATTAGGGTTTACGCTTTGGCGTGCTTTTCCCACTCCTAAAGATTTCAGAAATGTCCAAACTTTGGATGAGTCTTCTTCCTCTACCACAGATGTATAGATATGAAATAAATACTATTTTTATTAAACTTTAATAAAATATATGATTACTTACAGTGTACATTTAATTATGATTTCAATGAGAGTGTTCTCAATGTTGTATCTCTGAAATAATCCTTTATTTCCATGCTCTGAATTCACTAACCCTGGTATTTAGGGGCACATCGTTACCCTACAAAGTAATTTATACGGCAATCTAAAGCCAACAGTTCATTCATGCGGTGTACCCGTCAACGAAGCATTGCGACATGCAAAACGAATTTACTTACGGTCTTTATACTCATTCTTGTTATATATTTAAGTATTCTTTTTGAATATATTTGCGTATATTCTTTTGTTATAACTTTGACCCAACCTTGGATTTGAACTGAAAACCTCATAATTCGTAGCCAAACTATTAAATAATTCGAAAACTATTACAAATGTCCGATATCGTAAAGCTGAAAATACGAAAACTGCGCTCATTCAATTCGTTTTATAAAGCAGACGCTCGTAAAAAGAGCTGAAAAATTTTACGCTCTACGAAGTGTAAAAGAGGGTTAAAGTTTGTGAGCGGCTCTCGTTGCAAAATATCGAAAAGCAATAATTGGTATGATTATATTTATTTTGTATAATGTGGATTAATAGGCGTTTAAATTTAAGTTAAATTTACTTTTGCGTAAAAGCAAACATACATATTACGTATTTGGCTTTTATAGATATTTTACATGTATGTGCATGGTAGTTTTAATAATTATGGTATAGACATTTTAATTCGTCATAAAGCTATATAAAGTATAAACGTAGCACTCCTAAAAAGTTAGTATTATAAAAATCTGGATGACAATACATACAGTTTACTTTCATACTTATGTAATATTTAATTTAACAAAATGATTTATATTTAAAAAATCAACGACTTCCTTTTCGTAGCGTATTCGTATTCGTAAGATTTATCTCATTTGAATCCTGAAATATTCACTTATTTTGCCAATGCTACAAAATACGGTATTTTCGTTCTTTTTATATCTCGTCATCTTTCACGTTAAGATGACGAGCTTCGTTACGGTACAATTGTTATACGTATTATGATAATATACGTTCTTTCTTCAAATTGTATTACTTAATAGAAAAACGGAGTGTTTGTTTGTACCTATAATGGATTAGTTTATTATTTATATTTACTTATTTATTTATTACAAACTAGCAGCTCACTTTCGCTTCGCTCGTATTCGCCTCTAGACAAACAACAACAAATCGATGCCACGGGATACGTACATTTTTCCGGGATAAAAAGTAACATATTTGTTATTCTGATGTATGGACTATATTATTGTAAAGTTTTATTAAAATCCAATCAGCAGTTTTTGTGCACTAAGCTGTATAAGTTACTATAGTTTTTTAACTATCCCACTGGAACTCTTTAATTTTCTAAATAATCGGACGAATTAATTCAATTCGTCCCTTAAATATATTTTTTTCTTCAGTCTTTTTTTTTTGAGGATTAATATCCATTACATTAAAACGTCCGTCGGGGTGTTTTAACTTAATGGATTCTTAAATCTTACTAATTATTATAAACGTGAAAGTTTATATGTTTGGATATTTGGATGAATGTTTGTTACTCAATCACGCCAGCACGGCTGAACAGATATGGATGAAATTTCGTACAGAGATAGATTATAGTCTAGAATAGCACATACATAGGCTACTTTTTATCATGGAATAGATTTGTTTTTGTTTTTCTGAAGGCGAACCCGAGTGAAGAGAGGGCGAGCCGCTAATATATAATATTAGGAATGAAGTTATATAATCATGATCAATAAGTAATCAAAAAGAATTTATGATACTTTATTCAAATAAATATTTGTCGGATTTTTATAAGAAATTAAAATTTTATATATTACATGCGTACATTTTGCTCCATAAAAGATCTATTCACTTTTAAAATGCGAACACTTAATTTAATTTACTGTTTGCTACTTACTGCTCCTTAAATGAATGTTATGTGTTTTGTAGTAATGTAGACATAATATTTTAAATTGCTTTGACAGTTCTTTGGTAAAGGATAATAAATATAACTTCAACTCTAGCACTATCTCAAAAGCAAAATTCCATAGGATAAGGTACTTTGGAAATAATTAAATAAACAGGTTGAGTAGTATTAACGTCAATATTGAAGAGAAGTGCTTCAGCTTCATTTAATTCTTTTTTCAATGTAAATGCCGATTCATTGTGTTATATTGTATTACAGTCCTGGGTGACCGAGCTTTGCTCGGAGTTCTTTTTGTTATATCGTATTTTTTTTGATAAAAAAAACTAAATACTTAAATAAATACAAAAAAAAACAAAAGTAAAAGCCTTATATCTGACCGGGATTCGAACCACCGCTTCACTACGATGCTTATGCTCGAGCGTGTGAAATGAGCCACCATATTTTGCGTGGAATTGAAATTTCCCAAACATAAGAGTAATCTAGATCAATTTTTCGGACCCGAAAACCCCCATATACTAAATTTCAGCGAATTCGTTAGAGCCGTTTCCGAGATCGCTGGTATATAAGAATTCCTCATATAAAGGTATTAGATAAAAGTACATACTTAAAACAGTGGTAAAGTAGGAGGCACAAGTAAAATTTCTTATAAAGTTCATTTACGGCAATGCTTTGCCTTATTACATGGTCCATATGGATAGTTCATTTGCAGTTTCTGTGCCAACTAAGTGTTCGATTATTATCTGTACTCGCCTTCCGCCAATGTAATAGAAGCCTAAGAGCAGCTGCGCTGGGTAATGAGTTCACAAATTGCATTTGGAGTTATTAAAATGCAAATGGTTCCATTTCCACTCAGTGACTTCATTTTATTTGTTAATTTTGTGTGGTAAGATAGTCTTGAAAATGTTTGAACTTTGGTATAATTTTACTAATATAGGTACATTCTGCCACGATATGAAATAGTATTATGATTTTTCCCTCTTTCGTGTTGCAATGGATCATCGAATCAACACATTTTATATTTTAAGAAAAGGTTAACGAGCTCTAGACTAGCAAACGCTATTTTCGTCATGATACGTATAGTGGTACAAAATAAACCTATCACAAAAAGTTAAAGGAAGAAGCGTAAGGCATAAATAGGCCCTGAACGGCGCAATATTGGTTCATAAAAGTCATGTTTCTATGGTTAATGAAATAATAATAGGATTCGTTTCTCAGTTCAAACTTATTTTTTAATGAATAATTTGACACGATGTGATATTATAAAAGAACGTTTCATATATACTTTGTCTAAGTAAACAAGACAGAACCCAATGATTTCTTAATAAACCCAACTCTATCACGATTCTACTCGCACTATGTATATAGTGCCTAGCTTAAAGCTTTCGTCTTAACTAGACTGATGGACAGAAATTACGGCTCGACGGCGCGGTGTAACGAAAAAGGAAAAGCGTAACATCGATTTCAACCTGTTTCCGCCATTTTTTCTGTCTCTGGTCTCATCAGTCCCAAGCACATCCCGTTTAATATGTATGTAATAAACGTAATAATGATAATACAGTTTTGTTATATGCCTTTAAATTATCTTCAAATTAAAAAGTAGAGAAAGTTGTAAGGTTACGCGAACAAAAAAATTTACATTTTTATATAGAAAAATCTATAATAAAAATAAATAAAGTCATTAAACCAGAAATAGACGAAGCCGGTCTCTATTAACTCTACATACAACAAACATGTTCCAACAAACTTAAGAAGTACAGGGTAATGAAAAGCAATAATTACATTCACACCTATACTAGTACTACCAGGCGTGGTATTATTAATGAGCACCATCAAAGTTTCGGGTCCGTCCGTGCATACACCAATCTAGGACAAGCTTAGTTCAGACGGAAACAAAGAGCGACGCAGTAAATTGTTGTGACACTTGTACGCGATGTGCAATTACCAGCCAGACACGAGCTCTATTATAGTTTACTCGGTGTTTCATACTGGGTCCATGAAATAAAATTATGAATTTAATGAATTCAAGGATGGTCATGATAAATTTTAACTAATATTATTAATTCGAAATTCCGTCTGTCAATTTACTTGATGCGGTTTCACGGCCAAATTGGTAAACTTATGTCTTTGTAATCGAATTTCGGAACAGAGATAGCTCGTTGTTGTTTTTCGTGTAATACCGGTAATGTAATATTATTTATATTAATCTAATATTTAGGATAAGTATATTGAGAAAAGAAAAAGATCTTTGTTTGATAAACAAATGGAAATTTGTACATGCAATGGCACTTCACGAGTATAAAAGTGTAGTAAAAAGAATAAATAGAGAAGAGATCTGCGAATCAGCTTTGCTGTTTGTTGGAACAACCAATGTTGAAGCACTGTACGTAGGTAGGTAGCTACTTATCTATGTACTAGTATTGCCCGCGGCTCCGCCCGCGTTCAGATAACCAAAAACGAAATTTTTAGATTTTACATATAAACATATTCTTACATTGCAGTTTTTGTAATTTTTCTCAGAAATGAAATATTTTCTAGCGGTAAAAAGTATCCTATATGTTGATCCGGATTACCAGCTATCACCTTACTAAATTTCATCAAAATCCGTCAAGTGGTTTTTCTATGATGCGGTAATAGACAGACAGGCAGACAGACAAAAATTCCAAAAACTGTAGATTCGGCCTCTGTATCGATAATAATGTTTATTTCAATAAGATTTTCCAAAAAATATTTAATGTACAGATTCGACTCAGTTAGAACTTCATTATATGTATAGATAACTAGGGCTAGCTACTTTTCTTTTATGGTCAATATTAATATTTACCCCGCACGGAACTCAAACTTTCATTGGACGATGTCTTTCACAAATTGTAAGTTTCTAAACTAAAATTTAAAAATTTTAAAGTCAAGTTTGTTTTAAAATTATTCTACTATCACACTTGGAAAAGCGGTGCTTTAATTATGTACATATCTAAAGTTAATCCCCTCACTGTTTATTCATGAGCATTAAAGTATCGTGTATGCCGGTGCATGCACAAATCTGGGACAGGCAACGCTCGACTCGAGCAGAAATAAAGAGCGGCGGTAGAAAACTTATGACAGTTACACGATGTGCAATTACGCGTTAGACATGAGGGGGTTTAGAGCTTTATTGATTAAATTAAGAAGTTTAAATGTAAATATCTGGCTACTATTAAATTTGCATAGGTTTCTGTATGTGTTATAACGATAAAAAAATAGCTTGCTTACGCCCGATTTCACCAACAACCCACAAGCTACCACCTAAGTATAGGACCTCTAGCTTAAAAGTTGCCCTAAACTAGCCCCTAAATTAAATTTCGTTTTACCATCGTCTTTAAGCCCATATTTCGAGCACCTAAATTTAGGGGGCATTTTAACATTTAGGTGACCCCTAACTGTCGGTGAAAGAGAAACTCTCCCCTAACAGCCCCCTAACTATGCTTAGGGGATCGCTTAAACTTAGGTGACGTTGGTGAAATCGGGCATTAGCCCTCTATGTTGCCATTGCAAATTTCGGTAAAATCGGTTAACCGTTTTTCTTCTATCATATATTATACGAGAAATATCCTTTATTATGGAATTAAAATTGTCAATGTCATTCTCAGCCGAATCTCTTATCTGCAGGTGGAAGTCTCGTTTAAATCGGCTTACATGTTCCAGGGATCATTGGGTACAAATAAGTAGACAAATGTTTTTTCAATAGTTGTATACCATTTCATGTGCAAAAACCACATGACTACATTATAAATCTACTTTTTGAAGTCATAGACAAACTCTTCATTTTTATTTTCTTTATAAATATATGTACATACTAGCACTGTTCGCGGCTCCGCCCGCGTTCAGATGATCAAAAACCAAATTATTAGGTTTTACATAATAGTATACTCTTACATTGCAGTTTTTGTATTTTTTTTCGGAAATGAGACATTTTTCCGCAGTAAAACGTATCCTATATGTTGACCCGGATAACCAGCTATCACCATACCAAATTTCATCAAAATCCCTCCAGTGGTTTTTCTGTGATGCGTTAACAGACATACAGATAGAGAGACAAAAATTCTAAAAACTATAGATTCGGCCTCTGCATCGATAATAATGTTTATTTCAATAAGATTTTCCAAAAAATATTTAATGTACAAATTATAAGTTACAATTTTATTATATGTATAGATAAATGTACATATTATGTACATGTACTTATTCTATGCTGGAACATATTAAAAATAACTGCTTTGATTGCTTTTAAAAGAACATATGTTCCACCGTTATATTCCTCGATACTTAACAACACGTTACGTTGTCGAAGTTGAGGGACAATTAAGCCAATCACTACAAATTGCCTGTCCTGTCATGCGCTTCCTTCGCCTGTAACACGCACGCAAAATCGATCCGAGTTAATTACGACCTAGGTATCTAACAGTTACTAGGAATTATTAATGTAGTATTCTATAATATTTTATATACTTTTTCTAAATAAGTAGATTAAGTAATAAAAATAATAAATTCATCAATTCATTATGCTAGCCACTAAGGTTGTTTTTTTTAACTTCGCAGCCGAAAAATACTTTGTGTTTTCTTTAAAAACCCTTATCAAAGGATTGCCCCATTATTTAACCCGTTAAGGTGTTCAATTTTAGGTAATCCTTTCTCACTGTTTTATTGAAAAACGCCGAATTACTAAATGTTTTTAACAATTTAGTCTGAGTATTTATGATTATTCAAAATAAATAACTTTATAAGTAAAAGAAATGATGATGTTCTCCTGGCCGATTCCAGCTATGGCGACCAATCTCATTGAGACTAGCCAACTGCGCATGAGATATTATAGTGCAGAAGGTTACGCCCAGACACAACGTGCACTCTCTATTCCTGTCACTTTCATACTCTGATGGGACGACTGCTCGACACGACCAGTGAGAGATAAGAAAAAAACCGAGTTTAGGACCGACGGCTATACGTGCTCTCCGAGGCACGGGGGTGAAACACCGCCAACTTCCCAACTCCGGGCTTTTATTGAGGCTAATATACAGAAAAACTCAATAACTAAAACTGGGCCCGACCCGGAACTCGAATCCAGGACCTCCGGGTGTGCAGCCGTACATGCTAGCCACTACACGACCGAGGCAGTGACCGAGTAAAAGAATATATTGTTCAGCAGCGACTGAGACTGCAGAGGCACGGTAAAAGTAGTGTTGTGCACAACATTACCGTGGCAGAGGTCTTAGGTATAATGATCTAATCCATTTTGAGAACTTATCTGCCTATAGTTAGACTAAATTATTTCATAGTATTGGGGATATTATAATAATAATATACAGGGTGAATTGTTAAGGTAGAGTTAATTGGTTACCCGCAGTGTTCCCGGGTTTGCAATACCATAAGCAAAATTAAAAAATTGGAAAAACCCATGACGGTTAAAAAATAATTGAAAAAGGATAAAATAATGCAAAAACCCCCAACTTAAAAAATAAATGTAACGCGAGATAATAAACCTAAAAAAAATTTATAAGTAGAGTTCTCTCGCGGAGTCGGTCGTATATGTAAACAATAGAGTATCAGTTTTCATAGCATTTCCCAACGTACCTATCTATTTGGTTCTCGATGATAGTAGATGTGGCAATAATATATTCAACTACCTATAAACTTAATAAAAAACCCAAGAATATCCGTCATGCGATGGAAAGCCTGGATGGATGGAAGCCGATGCAAAACAAATCTAATATACTTCGATACGTAAAAGCCATATTTACCTATTAGATATTCCTATAATATCTTAAAATATTGTAGGCTGGCACCGACTTTAAAATATCTGATTAGGTATCTATTCTAAATGAAAACGTATTCGATTAAACAATTTATTTAAAAAAATAATTTATTGTTGATTTTCTTAAAAACTGCTCGACCGATTTCGATAAATTTTATATGGGACCCTGGGAAGTATATATACCCTTTAAAACAAAACAATTTTTTTCCAAATCGGTTCAGGCGTCTTCGAGTAATCGGTGAACATACATAAAAAAAGATTCTGACGAATTGAGGACCTCCTCCTTTTTTTAAATCGGTTAAAAAACGCGGTAACATATTGTAGATATAATAATATAGAAGTGTCTGTAAAGAGACCCCGTGCGTTCAGTTGAATAGTTGTCATGTCTCATGTGTCAAAATATAACATAAAACATAGCCTAAAAATAGTGTTTTTTTAAACCCGATTTTACTAACTTGGTCACCGCTGGAGCCTATGGCCCAAATTGGCCTTAAGACCTTTTTCTAAATATATTAATTTATGACTACTTTTTAAGTCTGTAGTGTGTTTTTGTGCCTAGTCTATACAGGGAATGGTTCGTCTCTTGACTTCTGGGCGAACACTATTGTCTACTATACTAAATTCAGCCTTACACATTTCCATCGAGAACTAAATGATGTGACTATAATATCCAAGATATTCTTTTTTTAAATGACTAATTGGAAAATTTGTGAATAAATTATGAGAACATAATACCAATATTCCAATGCCAGGTAAATAATAACAGCTAAAGTAAACATTTTAACGTAACTGATTTATATTACGGGAGTATAAAAAATAATTAATTAGCTGCGATCCTTTTAAAAAAATCTTTTTTATAGAATTTTTCGTTCAATGAGCTTTAAGCCAAATAAGTCTGCGTACACGATAAAGTCCACTGTATATTAAAAAAGTAATATTTTGAGCTTCACACATAAAAAAAAACAATCAATTTATTCCACATAAATATAATTTGAAATGAAAATATTTGACATAAATCAGGGTAGCTTAAAAGTTTATAAAACGAAGCTCGGGTTCTCATGACAAAACACAGTTAATCATTGTTATCCGAACAAATGTCTCCAGCTTGTACAAAAGTAGAGGTATTTTCTTAATTAAACGTCTTTACGCGTTCCTAACGGAACCAAATTCCACATCTGATCCATAATAAAATTTATTCAAAGGTTCTGTAAAAACGGGTAACTTATATTTTAACTATATCTCATGAAAGAGAAAAATGTATTACTAAAATATTTTAAATAAAACTATCTTTTCGAATTTTTGCGCGGATTTATTTTGATTTTAGTTTCAACGTTTCGAATACTTAGATATGTTAAGTTTTTTTGGTGATGTGATAATAAAGTTGCTTTTAATATGTCTTTATTAAAAAAATAACTAAGAACATGAACTAACCAATTCTGAAATTAATTATTCTAACATTACCCAGCCAGTGTTGGATAAACCTAGGTGTGTTTGGTTAAATCCCGAATAAAATATTATTTCAATTATTATTCGACTTTACCCTAAAACCTTTGGTGATTCTAAGTAAGCCCGGGTAAACCTAGGTTTACTTAATCTTCGAGCATTACCCGTAACATATACCTACATACCAACGACTATTTCAATAAGATTTTCTAAAAAATATTTAATGTAAAGATTAGACAAGACTCAGTTAGAATTTTATTATATTTATACTCGTAGATAGCCATTACACTACTTTATCCCTCATTAAAATGTTTTAATCGTTAAAACGCTTAGTAATCACCATATTTTGTTGATTTAGATACGCCAATTCAATTTAATTGTTAATACCATCTCAGATGAGCATGACCATAGTGCAAAAATAAATAATTTGTACGAAAAGGGAAAATTGACATATTGTGGTCCAAAAATTTTTGTAAAACAACACATTTTTGAAACACTATTAATTAATTTAAAAAATAAAGAATTCTATTGAATTCTAAGATTCGATTCCAAATGCTCTACAATTTGGTTCAAATATTAGGGCGGGGTACATAAATCTATCGCTTAGGCACTATCTTCCAACCTAACACGCGCAACGGAGAATATAGGTATAGTTATTGTTTATCTCTCACTGTTGTAGGCATACATAAATGAAAAACATTAGGCAGCATTTCAATACGACGTCATGTTTACAACATACTTAAGTTTACGTTCTCTTGTAGAAAACAAAACTACAGGTAAACAGTATAGCAATTAAATATGTAGATAGCTCTTGATTAACCAAAGCTCACTACACAGTACACACTACTCATATATGTAATGTATGACATTAATGAGCAGTATTATAGATGTTCATTTAATTTAAACATATCACGGATACCTGATCTTAAATATCGTCCCGTATTTTACACGCATATTTATCATCTTACCACGTTCAATTATTTCTTAATTTTTACAGCTTTTATATGTAATTGGTACATTAAATATAAACTTAGGGATTCTACTAAATAACATAATATTATCACTATTGTTTATTCTTTATTGGTAGATATGGACTAAGAAGTATTCAAAAATAAAATGTCAAATCTAAACAGTAATACGTATATATATATAATTTTTACATTTGTTGAGGCAAGTAAAATTAACAAGAAAATAATTTTTGAAAGGAAAGTTTCTCAAATTTGCTTGATATAAAAAAGTTTTACTCACCTATCATTCTATCTGTCGAGCTACTTCCGAAAACCACCGTTGTGCTTATATAATAGTTTCAAAGTTTTATCACTTTTACTAAAATCAAAAATAACTTTAGATTCAATTAATAAATGGGAACTACGAGAATAAATATATGCGTAATTATTTAAAGAAGTATAATCTATAAGCGGTAGCTTAAAGAAAAGAGGAAATAGTGAAGTTTCAGAAGGAAGTACACGCTTTGAGTGTCCCGAAACGACTGAACCTTATCCGGGGTGGATTTTCCCATTTTCGCCCGACTGTGGGGCATTTACATACCCCTCGTAGCGCGCGCATTTCATATTTTCTGAACATTGCCATCTATGTTGAACTTATAGAATTTTATTTAAAACTATCGCGCGCGTTTATGTCGGCTTTTCATTTTTCCTCCTAAGTTTGTTTCTATTGTACAATAGATGGCGTTCATAGCTTTTCTTCATTCGCTTTTCATGTTTTTGCTTAATAACTGAAGTAGTACTTTACTTTCATAATAGATGGCGTTTTAAATTTAATTAGTATCAGAAATCAGAATATTCTAAACTACATATTAAAACAATATCTTTCATAATGCTAATGATGTAAATAAAATCCTTCCAGGTAATATATTACTATGAATATCACGATCATACGCATTTTTGTTATTTTATTTTTACGATAATACTTCACTTTTGAATAAGCTTGTGACGACGCAGGCCCACCTCGATATAGATAAGATAAAGGACAGTATGACCTTTCAGGATAATATAAATATTTACATTATGCGGGAATTGAACTCGTGACCTACGGCTCATTAAGCAAGTTAATTTGATAGTGTCAGATGATCATCTTCGTTTTATAAACACATTTAATGTCATAGGCTTACGCAAGATGGAGCTAGGGAGCCGAATAATATTGCGATCTTGTGTCATACTCTTTTCGTTTCTTTTTCTTCTCCTTTATCTACTATCTATTTTTTCATGTATAATTATTTGTAAATCACCAATTTATATTGACCTTTTGATATTCTTGAGAATATCATACCCGTCTCATAGTAAAATATAATATTTAATTGCTAATAGCGCTTGATTATGCTAAGTATTTATTAATTTACGATCCTATTTTTAGTTCGGTCAAAATAGACATTTCAATTCACAATAATTCGCAGAGCTGAAAATTGGTACACATATTAAGTAGATTATTACAAATAAAATATGAAAAACCCCATCGATACTACATCTGGTAAAATAATAATTAATCAAGGTCACAAAGGTCAAAAATAGTTTTTGCATTTTTCTGGTAAACGGTAAGTGCTATCATAAAATAGGTTAGACAAAAATTGTAGATCATGCAATCATCTACAAAAAATGTTCTTATACTTTATTTCCTAACAATCACCATTCCTGAGATATCGCGATTCCAAAAGTTGAATGGGTGCCGTGCGGAAATAATTTAACTTCATTTTTTTTGCTTATTATATGTATTTCGAAGATTACATTCCCCTAGTTTCATGGAAATCAAAAGATATTGTAGAAATTAAAAATAAAAAGTCAAGAAAAAATTAAAAACCGAGTTTTTTGCAAATATCTCGAAAACTTTGAGGTTATTGTAAAAAGTGTCATATATAAAAGTTTAGATTTTTACTAGAACTACGACTTTTGTAGAAAACATTTTTCGATAGAACGTCGCAGTAAGCCAGAAATTGAAAAATAACTATTTTTTAACGCTTTGTGCCCTCCCCATTTCTTGGGTGTAGGTGGGCATCGGGGACATTTTACAAATTTCTATTCCTTATATACCTGCTAACGTTTTAAAACCATAAAACTTCAGGTGTTAATTTATTTGTTTATAAACCGGATTCCGATTGGAATAATCTCGAGAGTATTGTGATTAAACAAACTCGCAGACAAAAATTCTAAGAATCATTGATTTAATTTTTCGAAATGACTATTCGCCCTATGTATGGGTCTACTGAAAGTTTTCCCGTAGCTGACTCGTAGACCGATTAAATTTAGTTCAAGCTTTTAGATCCACAGGAAAATTTCCCGTACTTTAGAATTTTTACATTTACCTGTAATAAATAATTACTTTAAAAAAGTGGTAGTGTTTGTGTTGTGGTACATTTATAATGCCATTAATATTATACTATCTATGTATAAATGTTGGATAGATGTTTGTTACTTAGTCACGCCAGAACGGCTGCACGGATCTGGATAAAATTTGGCACAGAGATAGATTTTAGTCTGGAATATCACATAGGTTACTTTTTATCCCGGATAAATTTATGGTTCGAGACTTGGATTACTGATAAAAATTACAATTCTAAATCTTAATCATTACAAAAGCACAAAAAAAAATCAAGAAAAAAGAAATGAAGTGAAAAAAAACACATAAACTTACAAATGTTGTTAGTTGTAGTAGATCACTATATGACCAAAATGTTTTAGTGTTGAATAAACTTTTAAACGCTTTTTCTGAAGACAAAATATATTAATAAGAAAACATCGTGTTTAGACACTGGTCTACGAAGGTCGAGGATGTCGTAGACTACGCCCAGAAGAGGTCCAACTTTAATTTGAGAGTTGAACGGCTGGTACCTGGCCACAAAACGAGATTCAATTCGTTTTTGGTGAGAGTGCCGACTCATCATCTGCCAACTTTCATGAAGGAGGACTTCTGGCAGGGCGTTGTGTTTCGGAACTACGGCCTAATTTCGGAACACTACGTGTCAAATAGTTTTTAAGTTTTAAAATTCATATATATGTTAGTTTTTAAGGTATATATGTTATGGGCCTCTGTTTACATATTTAAGATCTTTATGTAAATATTGCCTGAAATAAATGATTAAATAAAAAAAATTAAATATTGAAAGTAATTATTCAGTAAATAGGTGCGAAAATGTCATTATGTGTGCTGAAAACAATACACATTATTTATCTGTTCAGTTGGAAGAGTTGGAAATTTATGGTTTTGAAAACCAGATAGTGGATATTGAAGAAATCATAACGCCATCAATGATAAGAATAGTACGAAAGCCAATAAACCTTTTGGCTCAGGATGCAGAAAATCGTAATAAATAAATCATTATTTGTATTAATGAATCGGCTTCTATTGCGGCTAGTGTTAGAAATGAAAAATAATAATTTAAAAACAAGAGGAAACTACTGATACCACAACAACTAGTCCGATAATTTAAAAAAAAAACAAGAGGCCGTGGAAGTCCAAGAGATAGCCTCACAGCTAAGACCAGCAGTAGTAAATTTTCAATGCTTTCTTTTCTTTTACAAATAAAAACTATTTTATCATAGATAATCACTCCAGCAATAGAGAGTACACGATTCTAAGGTGGAAAATAAAAACTTAAAAAAACCGACTTCCAGGCACTAAAATGTAAAATATAACTAAACGGGTGTTTTCATTTAGAATAGATACCTAATCTGCTATTTTCGAAGTCGCTGCTAGCCGATGCAAAGCAAATCTAATGTATTTCGATACGTAAAAAATAGATTTACCTATTAGATATTCATATCTTAAAATATTGTAGGCTGGCACTGACTTCGAAAATATCTGATTAGGTATCTGTTCTAAATGAAAACCTCCGTTTAGTTATTTTTTACATTTTAGTGCCTGGAAGTCGGTTTTTTTAAGTTTTTATTTTTCCATTTTTAGTGTAGACGTAATAAGCAGGTAATTTGTAAGAGAAAGTTTTTTAGTAACATATTCGATTAAACAATTTATTTAAAAAAAAATATTTATTGTTGATTTTTTTAAAAACCTCTCGACCGATTTCGATAAAATTTATATGGGACCACCTGGAAAGTATACCCTTTTAAACAAAAAAAAATTCTAAATCGGTTCAGGCGTCTTCGAGTAATCGGTGAACATACATAAAAAAAAATCCAACGAATTGAGAACCTCCTCCTTTTTGAAAGTCGATTAAAAAATGATATCAATTTTGCTACTATTCCAGATTCTTTAAAAAGCCAGCTCACTCATTACTCCAAAAATTTTCAATACTAAACAAAAATATTTTGAAGAGAGTGCATTTCAAAAACTATTAACTGGTATAAATTTTAAATAAACAAAAAAACGGCCCTTGGACCTGCGGTGAATTTTTAATTTTTTTATATTATCAGAAGATTTAAAAAATTAGCATTTAATTGCGAATACTGTTTGACTAGACACTCTACGAGCTAAAATGTCTATAGTTAAAAACTATACCGAAACGATAGATACGTGAATTATTAAGACAAATATGCTTTATAATAAGTAAATATCATAAAGAAAACTGTATGTTACGTTCACGTTCACTTTATTTTTTTTTAATTTTAATACTACGATTTAATTTGATTTGTAATTATTATTAATATTCGTATAAAAAATAAAATTAGTTCTAAGAATAATTAATAGTAAAAATTCATAATTTTTTAATAATTATAAAATTGCATAAAAAAATATATAATTGAATGTTTAACCTGTATCCTTGCCCCGTACACGTATGACGTATTTGTCACCAGCCCCTGTGGCCAAGTTCCATAATTGGACGTCGTATAAAAATAATGAACACAAAATAAAAGAGAATTTACCAAAGCTGGTAAATTACCGACAACGTTGACACCCAAAACGTAAAAAAATACCCCAAATTAAAAACAAACATCACATAATTCGTTTTTGAGAACTTATTCACAGGTAAATGTAAAAATTTTTCCGTGGAACTGAAAGCTTAAACTAAGTTCAATCGATCCACGAGTCAGCTACGGGATAGCTTTCCCGTTGACTAATAAATAGTCGCGTCGCACCCTTAATTATTATTGCATTACGATTAACTTTCATAACTTTACTTGTTGTGATATGTAAAGAAGAGGAATGTTCTATATCTTTCTGTACCCGTCTAATATATTCCCGTCTCTATACCCGCCTAATATACATGTACATTTTTATATCAGATCTTACTCGGTCGAAATTGCCGTTTTATCTAGAAAAATCTAACCATTTAAAAAAAAATTTGGTCAATGGTTACTATTATCACTGTACAATGTATTTTATTGGAAATTCATAGATGCCTCTTCTATAAATATCCTAAAGAATAATCCTAAGGGAATCGTCTGTCTCTTAAGACAAAACCGCGTTTTCGGAGTTGGAATGAGGAACAGTGAGGAACAGGGGAAATCCTGTAAAAAAATAGTAGTAACAACAAGGTCGCAACGGTGGTGGTGAATGATGGTGGTGGTTTTCTCTAGAAGCTTCTCTAATTTAGAGACCGTCTGATTCATAACACTTTCTTAGATTTACGCGAAAATTTGACATTTTAAATAAAATCTGCTAAATCCGTCTAATTCAGTTGTGTCCGGAGCGTGAACGAGCATTGTTGTGAAGAAGAAGCTAATGATACTAAATAACAAGTGTAAGATGCTTGACATCACCTTCTCTGTAATTATTTTTGTGTTAGAACTCAGAGGTTGAAAGTTGTAATAAATAATCCGCCATAGGTCCACTCATAAACAGCTCATTGTGAACCTATTCAACAAGCTAAAAAACCTTAGACGCATTTTTTTGTCCGTCGGTCTGTCTATCAATCTGTTTTGTTCCAGCTAATCTAAACAACGGCTGACCCGATTTTGACGGGACTTTTACTGGCAGATAACTGATATTATAAGGAGTAACTTACGCTGCTTTTATTTAAGGAACAGAATCAGGATTTCACGCAAAAAAAATTGTAACCCGTGAAATTGTGATGTTTAACCTCTAAGAACAGGGATGGTTGTCTGCTGTGGCGAATACTTGCATCACGATATAAATGCTTTGGGAGATACTTTCATGCGGGGATAGAAGACTCACTATGACTTTATTTTCAATTTTGTTTATATTAAAACATTTATGCAAATTTAATCAATCTTTATTAATTATTGGCATCATTTTATTACGTACTAGACTTACCCTTACTTCGCTCAAATGCGTCCCTAGGTATGTTTTAAAGAGATATGAGTGTACCTTAGGAGATAGACATGTGTTATTGCGGACTTTTTTGTAGGCCTTTTTAAGACCTACATTTTCGTGGAAATGAAAGATATTCCTGTAGTAAAAAAATATCCTAAATGTTGAAACTAGTAATAAATTATCACTACACAAATTTTGATCAAAATCGTTCCAGTACTTTATGCGCGAAACGTGAACACACAAACAGTCATACAGGCAAACAGAGATTTTTTTTAATAACTATTGTTTTGGGGTGTATATATTGTACAAATACGTTACAGTCATTGTTCTTTCATTCATATCAAGTTACTGCTTATGTATAGGATAGTCGAAATAAAAAAATAATAAACACTTGTTAAATCTTTAAAATACAAATTAAAACTACAAAATGTAAGTTGTGAGTAATAATTAACTTTAAAAATAAAAAAACTATATGGAAATAGATTTTAGCACCAATATTAAAACTAGTAGGTAGGTGGAGATGATGTATGAATAAGAAAAGTTTTAAAAATCATCATCAGTTACGAAGCCAGAATTTTCAATTTTCCACACCTTATACAATATTCTTTGAATGATGAACAAGTTTCACAGAAACACATTCGGCAAATATCAATAATATTCGGCAGCGCATACTATCTAGTCTAATTTGAATTTAGTTTGTGGTCTGTTTTAGATTATTTTAATTTTCAAAACATTCACAATAATCATCAACTGAAACTTTATCATTCTATTTTTCTATTATTGTTTGAATCTTTTTCTTTGGATATTTTTGTATTTAATCTGTATATATAAAAGGCAAAAGTGATTGACTTATGTATCAACGCACAGGCCAAACCCTTAAGGCTAGAAAATTGAAATTTTGCACACGTTGCATTTCAGCGTTTTCTAAAGTTCAACCCCAAAGAGGGTAAACTAAGGGCTGAAAGTTTTTATGAAACTCACTTTTTAGAGTTTACTTTTTAGTTGTAGTTTTCGCGCGAGCGAAGCTGCTAGTTCTGCTAGTATTTACATATTATAATGCGTTCTTCGTTTTCTCTCTCAGAACTTTAAATTGCTTTTGTCTCTTCCTTAAATCTCTTTCTTCGTTCAGTTTAATTAAATCTAAGTTTTCAAATTCTGTTTCACTGCTAGAGATATCGATATATTGTTTGATCTTTTATTTTACTTTCGACTGTCCTCTTTTTTTAAACCAAGAGGGGTTTTATAAGTTTGACGTCGATGTCTGTCTGTGTGTGTGTGTATGTGTCTGTCTGTGGCATCGTAGCTCTCAAACAGATGAACCGATTTTATGCGGTTTTTTCATTTGAAAGCCAGTTTCCTTGCAGTAGTTCTCAGCTATGTTTGGTTAATATCGGTGCAGCAGTGTAAGAGTATCAGCTCCTTTCCAAAATGATGTAAGGCATTTTGGCGTATGATTACTCGATTAAGTGCTTCACGTGTGCCAGTGTAATCATAAAATGACAAATAAATTGCGTAAGGGGTTTTAAATTTTTTATTCATAATTATTCGTAATTTTCGTCTCGTTTTTGTTTAGTTGATTTATTTCCTACTAACTTAAAATCTTTTTATTTCATTGTTTCAACTTCAGTTCCTTTTGTAATATTTGTTTCTTCTTCTTCATTCTTCTTTTGGAAATTTTTTTCTTTGGAATTTAAATCTTGTGCACATTGTTTAGCCTTTTTAGAAATGCTAAGCTATCGCTTATTTTTGTGAGGCATTTCGCTTGCCTGCAACATGAAATCATTACTTGTTCTTAGAGTGACTATCCGCAAAAGTATATGCGGCGGCTACCCTTTTCTAGAGCGCTAACGCCAGGGACATCTCTAACATAGTGTAGTCCGGGTTTTACCCTACTTATAGGGCGCTACCCTTATAGGATAGTAAAGAAAAGGTTCTAGTGTAGTTTAAGCTTTAAACAATTTTTCTAATTACTATTATCTATCCATCATATAAACGGATAAAGCGCGAAAATTCACGGAAGTTTCTTGTTTTCTTTAACATAAAATCTGTAGAAAAAAATTGCATTTTTATATTTTAAAGATCAAACTAATAGGAATTACTTAGTTCCATAGACTGCAGCAATATTAATCATTCCATAGAATCTAATACAATCTGAATATCAAAAAAATTATAATCCATCTCTGTCGAAATTTTGTCGGTGTTTAAATAGGTTCAGGTTATACGCACTCGGAAAAACAGACGCAGGCAGCGCATTCCACATCTTGGCTGTGCGCATTAAGATGAAAAATTAAAGCTTGATCACAATTCAAAAATAGCAGATTTTAAATAACTCAATTGTCATCAATCCATAATATTTCTAAATACCTGTCAAACTGAATACATATATATATATATATATATATATATATTATATATATATATATATATATATATATATATATATATATATATATATATCGTACCTAATAGATAGATGCACATTACTTATCGTTCTTAATCTTGATTTCTCATGTTTTTTTTTTATATTTGTATACAGTATTACAATAAAGGGAGGTACTAATACTTAAAAAAACTATGGTTTTGTAGAACCTGCTGGGGGAAAAACGGTGTGGCCCCAATGATACATTCCGACAGCATGTTTGTGGGATTATGGTTATTTTTCTAATGAAGTCGTCTTTCTTCCTGTTTACAACAAGGGTAAAAGTAGGGTATTGCCCTCAGCGTTCACTCTTCGACCATCTACAAAGAAGGTATGGAAGATACCACCATGGTGTTCTTCGACGACCAACGAAACGGCCTTTACTTACTACTACTTGTTCTTCTTCTAGTAGCAGTTGCTAAGTGTTAAAACCACAGCTAAAGCTTCAGTGACTATGTTGTTACACAAGGATGATATTACAATTAGATGTAACCACAGAGAGTTAAATAATGATATGGTATATCTCATCTAGCCTTGCGGTGAAGGAAAAATCTACTATACAAAAAGTTACTAACTTTGTAAAAAGAATAGCAGAATAAAATATAATTGTTGCATTGATAAATAGTAAATAATAGGTAACCTTTTTTTTTTGTTTTCGCTGGGGAAACCCATCATGGGGACCCTGCCGCCGTCATGGGCAGGGTACTGTGAGACTCCTACTCACTAAAACCCACAGCGGAACCCTTCGCCGCAGTGCAATGGGGCGTGCAGGATCGCTTTCCCACTCACTGCAAAATAATAGGTAACCTACCCGGTCTCTAGACAACAGCCAACTTAACATTTTGTCCAGAAATGAAAATTAAACATCTCAAAAAATATATAATTAAAACATGGTATTAAATACCACGTAATAGTAGTTGGCGAATTATCACTTCGTTAGTATGGAGAAGCAAGTGCGGCCGAGATGGCGACCCGGTCACACGACGCGATGCCACTTCTCTATCAGCGCCCTCCTCCGTCCCTCCGCCCGCCAACGGAATTTGCACGGCCGCGACGTCGACACTACTCACTCAGTGTACTAGCGACCGTTCGCGTCCGAAGTCGAATCGTTGTTCGACGCGGACCGCACTTATTACGCAGTTACGAGTCTCGACAACCGCGTGGGATTTTTCGGGTCGAACCGCAAAGCCATATTTGCCTTCAATCGTGCCCTTTTCACGAAAACTAAAGTGCAATACTCAGTGATAACACTTATCGACGCGAAAAAGTTTCCACCGACCGCGGACGGACTCTAAAAACTCTCGACCTTTGTGTTTGTAAATTCGAAACCTATGACTATTTGTGCTTGTGATATACATACGGACTGATACGATTTTTAGACACGTTACAAGGTTAACGCGGCTAGAGCCCACCAGAGATGAATTGGAAAATCGGCGCGTAGTCGCTCACGTGGTGCACGCCCCGCCCCCGCCTCGCACCGCGCTTATATTTAGCGAAAATCGCCTCTAGGGAGCGGCCCGACGGCAGATACGTAAACGCTCATCTCTGTTTATGAACGTTAGCACGACGCCACATGTTATCGGCTTCGTGTAACAGGGCGATAAGAAGTTAGATAACCTTTGCGGATCGCGGACTGGGTCTGATCATATTCTGGAAATAGAAAAAAATTGTTAAAAAACCAGTTAACCCCGTGGACTGTAATGATAGAAACCCAAATAAATTTGCGCCGGTAAATGCGGCGTACGACACACCCACCAAAAAATTCCACGGTTGAGTGATATCGCCAAATAAAATGTCTTTGCCTAGAGGTAGTTACCAGAGCCCGTGGTCGTCGCAGACGGCTCTTTCAGAGTTAGAAGGAGCAATGGGAGAGTTCGAGCCTGTAGGAGAATTGACCGAGGTTGGCTTCGAACCACAGACCCGTGCTCGATCGAACACGTGGCCACAACCTAGACCGGAAAACTATGTCGACCCTGAAGACCCTGGCTCGAAGAAAAATTCCAATCAGAATCTATCTGGTAATTATTATTTAACTATAAGATACGATCTCAGTATAAAAGTTTACGTTTGTTATGATTTTTAAACTCGTAGTACAATGGTAAAAAACAACATAAACATGCAAGCCAAAAGATAGGTAAGAAATAAAAATAAAGATTCTGCATTAAATATATCGAAATGGTTGTATTGTTTTGAATCGAATACCTTTATAATGATCTCTCGTGTATTGCTATCGTAATTTCGTCCTAGACAAAATATTACTTCATGGAATTTTTTTTTCCAATCTACAAACTTTGATAAAAAAAGCTGATATGATTGCTTATAAGGACATGATACTTCCTACCTTGTAAAATATGCATTGGCTAATTAAATGTTAAATTAAGTTAAATTTGATTTTACAAAATATTTATACCTTTACCTATTATATATAATATTATTTATTTCAAATTTAATAGATCGCTCATGTGAGTTATATGATTTGGACTTAAATATGTATGACATTTAAAGGTTATTTGATAAAAATGCAAACGAAACAAGTGTTTATAAACATTGACATAACAATTCTGCCAGCTCCTGTTCTGAGACCTCTAGTTTCTATGTAGGTATATAAGTGTTATTTTTTGTTTCAAGTAATTATGGATTAGAACAGGTTGACCGGACTATAACTGACCTAACCAACAAATAATAAGATACTATAATATATTCTTAAAACTAATACTTTTTTGGATATTTTTTCTGGACACACATATCCGTATCATTATAATATTATAAATGTGAAAGTTTGTGAGTATGTATGGATGTTTGTTACTCTTTCAAGCCAGAACGGCTGAACGGATCTGGATGAAATTTGTCACAGAGATAGATTATAGTCTGGAATAACAAATAGGCTACTTTTTATCTCGAAAAAATTATACGGTTTCCGTGGGATAGGTTTGGTTTTCTCTTCCTAGAAGTGAACCCGAGCGAAGCGAGGGTGAGCCTCTAGTGCATAAATTTATAATAATATAAAATATATTGTTAAAAAGTGTAATGTAAATTCTTATTGATAAGTATAAGTTTTTAATATAAATGAAAGACTTGAATGACTGACTTATTATTAACTAGCGACTCACCCTTGCTTCGCTCGGGTTCGTCCCTAGGTTGATTCCCCATACAAACTTCACCCCCATAAGGGATGATTTCCGGGATGAAAGTATCCTATGTCCTTTCCAGGGTCTCATTGTAGAATAGAAATCTTAAGAAATATATGGGAATGACATTATTTATCCTATGACATAACGATAAAAGTCATTTCTGGTCTAAGCCTCTTATGGTAAAAGCCACTATAAAGAAACGAATATGATGGGAAACTAGTAGATACTAATTAAATGTAGGAAGTGTGAATTATTGAAAAAACATATATTTAGTTAATGTATTTTTGGTTACAGGTGCTCCACCTTTGCCTACTTCAGCAACCACGAAAAAAAACTCATCCCGGCGTAACGCCTGGGGCAATCTTTCCTACGCTGATCTTATTACTCAAGCTATAACCTCCTCGCAAGAAAAGAGACTAACTCTGTCACAGATTTATGAATGGATGGTTCAGAACGTGCCATACTTTAAGGACAAAGGAGACAGCAATTCGTCTGCTGGATGGAAGGTGAGTTAATAAGATAGACCTTAGCACAATTGTTAGATAAAATCATGGTTTTCTTTCAAGTAGGTACACACTGGTAATAATTGGCATTTATATATTTTTTTAATTACATTAAAAATTCGACATAAATGTAAAGAACTTCCAAAGCCATCAGGTAGTATCAAAATATCGTTGTCTTACTAACGAGACGAGAAAACTGGTTGAAAACTTTTAAAGGTATTGTTAAATGTCTTGGCCGTGGGCCATTGATTCTCCTGAATCGAATATAATGCACTTCAATGTTTTAAAGTCTTTCCACATTTTTTCCAATTTTATTAAGATCGGCACAACGCATAGAAAACTTAAGAATTCTGCGATATTTTAACAAAGTAAACCAATGTCATGCATAAATTAAAATTAAATTTATGAATCTCCAAATACATTTTATGTTAAACTTAGCTAGCTGTAACCTAGGGCGTCACCTGCCTGGATGTTATTTTCTTACAGTAATAAACACCTTCAATAACAATTAACGTAACTGACTGACTGATAAAAAAAATCAATTTTTGTCACTAATAATGTAGTCCTTATTTATATTAAATACATACAAATACGTATATACCTCATAAGTATCTTTGCAATAAGTAATTTAAAACATATAATAAATTATATATATTTATGTAGCATTTTCCTACTAAAATAACGAAATTTATATGTAACATACGAGTATATATTCGATAAATTATTTAAAATTGAATTATATGTAATCTATACATATATAATAAAATTCTAAGTCGAATCTGTACATTAAATATTTTTTGGGAAATCTAATTGAAATAGACATTATTACCGATACAGAGTCCGAATCTATAGTTTTTAGAATTTTTGTCTGTCTGTCTGTCTGTCTGTCTGTCTGTTTCCGCATCACGAGAAAACCACTGGACCGATTTTGATGAAATTTGCTATAATGATAGCTGATTATCCGGGTTAACATATAGGACACTTTTTACCGCGGGAAAATATCTGATTTCTGAGTAAAATACAAAAACTGCATTGTAAGAGTATACTAATATGTAAAATCTAAGAATTTGGCTTTTGGTCATCTGAACGCGGGCGGAGCCGCGGGCAATGCTAGTGTCTACTATAAAATACAAAATTGTATTAAATTTTACATGTTTCAAAGTAAATAAAATATTACGAAATACTAAGAAAGTAATAGATAAATTAAAAGTAAAGTAGATTAATAAACCAAAATATATAAGTACTAGGTATAAACAAAGACTTTTCTCACTCAATTTATTGAAAAACTGCTTACTCGCGCCAATAATAATTAATAAAAGCTCTGGCTTATTATCAACGATCGAACACAAGCCATCAGTGATTTCCGTCTTCGAAGTTGCCAACTATTGTAGTGTATAAAAATAAATAATTTTATAGTAATTTTTTTATAAAGCTAGGCTGGTATGCCGAATGCTGCACGAGTAATATTTTCATCTTGCAGCTAATAACAGTATTTGTTGACTATTTGTTCTTTCTAAGTTCTGATAGACTTCTAGCAGTACATAATATATCACAGTAGTTGTAATTGGAAGAGTGCGAAATTAACAGCGAAGAAACAGAGATATAAAGTACCCATCCGTTTCATCAATATACTATTAGTATGAATAAGTTACAAAAAGCCAGTTAATTTAATTAGCATCAGTCAAGTTCAAACAGGAAGATTAAAAGCAAAAAATTTTTTAGGTGTTTTTTTTCTTAGTAGCGATTTCAAATTTGGTCAAACTGCGCAGTGGCATACGTTTAAATCTCAATCTAAGCTGCGACACGACCGATATAAATGATAATAAAAACACTATTACACACTCAATCCAAGCCAGCGATATCAACGTAACTACTTTATGCGCGCCACTCGCTGCTTTAGTAAAGCCAAGTTGAAATTTGATCTGTATAGGCCAGCAATGGACATTGAAACGACGTTGAAATCGCCGTATGATGTTTACAAATTATACACGACGTAGGAAAAAACGCGTCCGTTAGAACCTATAAGAAATAAATAAGTTGTTCCCATTCACTTCTTCACCGAAAGAAATTTTCTAGATCATAAGCATTCCGCTTCAAACCGAGTATTGTTATATTTGTAACATAATATGAGTATATAAGTATATAATTATAACCATCTTTAGGCTTGATACTTGGTGACCTTCAAAGGTATCCGTGGCATTGATTAATGTTTACGCACACAATACTCACTCAAGCGCCATAACTCTGTTAAAAGATTCTAGTAAATACTGCTTACATAATAGTGCTTATAATTCTATACACACAAATTACGTCGTTATATGTATGCTTAAATAATTATTATCATCGTGCGTCACGTTTTTACAACTACTATTTCTATAACGAAAGAGAGAGATAGTATTATGTGATCTCGTAAGGTGAATGAATGGTACTTATGTATCATGACACGTGTTCACGTAATTCAGATATTGAAAAATGCAATTGTCATTTTTTTTTTATAAAAATGGGATTTGTTACACTTTTATTAATTAAATTATTATAATAAATAATTTTTGAATTTTTAATACAGTTATATCGTAAAATTTTAATAGCATTTACTTTTGCCATTTCGTAATATATGTTTGTATAATAGGTAATTTGAGTTACCATTGACGAACAAAATGCTTAGGCTGTATAAGTATGCATGATTGCCTAATTCACATAAGTTAGATGTTAATACAAAAACTGCTGACTAAATAATAAATAAGTTCAATTCACAGAAATAATTATAGTATTTTAATAATAATAGTAACAATATTTTCTTAGGAAAGTATAAGTTTGCGTTTTTATTTTTTAAATAAGACTTTTGCAATTATAAAAAAAATAATTTGAAATTTTGAACATTTTTTAAACAGCTGTTTCCTTTAAATTATAATGTAATAGCATTGCCCGCGGCCCCGCCCGCGTTCAGATGACCAAAAACAAAATTCTTATGTTTTACATATTAGTATACTCTTACATTGCAGTTTTGTATTTTTTCTCAGAAATGAGACATTTTTCCGCGGTAAAAAGTATCCTATATGTTGACCCGGATAACCAGCTATCACCATACCAAATTTCATCAAAATCCCTCCAGTGTTTTTTCTGTGATGCGGTAACAGACAGACAGACAAAAATTCTAAAAACTATAGATTCGGCCTCTGTATCGATACTAATGTTTATTTCAATAAGATTTTCCAAAAATATTGAATGTACAGATTCGGCTTAGTTACAATTTTATTATATGTATAGATATATTTTAATAATATATACATCTTAGACACATTGAGTGAATCTTACAAAACGCTATAGTAACCTTGAAGAGATTAAAGAGAGGAAACGAGGACTTCGGCGATATTTTTTCTATATTGCGCAATATCCTCGCCAATTGTGAATCCTTACCTATTCCTACCTTTTAAGTAAAAGTTGATTACTAAAGGTATTAAAGAAATCTTATATTATTTTTAAAACTATCGCAATTTGCATCGATCTACGTCATTAAATGTATTTTATATACATAAGAGAATGTCCTTAATTATAATTATATATCGAAAAGTTTGAATTTATGTGGCATTGAATCGATGCCTATAGGTAGTAGTTGATTTTATTGCACCGAGCACGTAGGTACAATGACTTAGTAAGCGAGTATATACATATAGTACTATACGCCTAGCGATACAAAGGACACATTTTATATTCGGTGTTTTGTTATCGCATGTGATCCCATTGAATGGCAAATTCATTTTACCGTTAAACGACACCGTTACACTATACACCTTCGAAGGAACGCTAAAGCTTAAAGAGTAAAGACGCTTTCCCGAAAGTTTTATGTCTTTAACACCAAAACAGGTATCAAAATACAATATTCATTTAATAAAATCACTTCCAATAAATAAAATCTTATATACGCACTAAAATATATATTTTTTATAATTAAATGTAGATCAATGTTGTACATCTATACAGATAAATAAAATTGAAGTGTCTGTTTGTAATTTAAAAATAACCGCCTTTTACTAAATGCATATGAATGTAAACACGGCACATATACCAAAACAACATTTTTTACATTTTTGTCTGTCTGTTTGTTCCGGCTAAACTCTGAAATGGCTGAACCGATTTTGACGGGACTTTCACTGGCAGATAGCTGATGTAATAAGGAGTAACGAAGGCTACTTTTATTTTAGAAGAAAAAAATAGGGCCCCACGAAATAAAATTAAAACCAATAAAAAAATAAATTATATCGATTCAAACAGGGAAGTTGTATACATCCCCTAGGGGCGAACCCGAGCGAACCGAGGGTGAATCGCTAGTAATACATATTCTTCTTAAATAACAGTTATTATAACGATAAAATGTATATAACGCTGCAAACTAAAAATAGTACAATGATTTTTGATTAGCCTACCTTATCTTTCAAATGCCTATCTAGAAACAGTGTAAAGGAAATTTCCAAGCGAGACGTTTTTAATAAGCAATTGAGGTTACATTGTATTATAAGCATTCCATCTTACTCTAATATAAATAACAACATTTGTTTAAGTAATATTTGCACAGTCATATTACATGTGTGATAACAAAATCATATTGCTAATACGCAGTCACTTATTATTCTGTAACTTTGAAACGATTTCTAGAATAAGTATAATTAAAATGGATAGGAGATTTTTTTATATTTTCAGATGAACACAAAAACATTGTTATGAAATGCCGCTTTATTTATTTGTACTTGCACTGTGACTTTTAAGTGATAAATATGCAGTCTATTTTTTTTATTTATATTTTTGTATTAGTTTTTTATCACCTGCTTTCAGGTGAGGTCATCAGTTTGTATCTTCGATAGACATGAGTTTGCTTCTTACTGATAAGGTTTATAAAAATAAGTTTAAAAACTAAAACCTGACTACTGAAAAATCGCTCTAAAAAGTATGATACAAGAATATTTTCATCTAAAATTGTTATATACAAATTATTCAATATTTATCGTCTTACACAACTTACACCTGATACATTTTAATGTAATTAATACAGGGTTCGAAACGATAATTATCATTGATAATTATCACGATAATTATCATGATAAATATGGGTTGATAATTATCTTTGATAAATATAATTGAAAATAAAAACAGAATAAATTTTACCAACTATTTAATTAAATTAAAGGTCTCTGCCCACTATACTGTCTCATACCATGACCGTATTAGGGCCGTGTCAGGCGGCAAAAAGATATCCTTTGTATTGAAAAGTACCTAGTACTTAACGTCGTGATCGACTGATGTTATTCTCTTTCTTCCTCGTCTAAAACAATGGCTATCATTGTTAAATTTCTGTCGGACAAGTTTCTAATAGCCATCGTATAGGTATAGGAAATAACTTTCGTAACAAAAATATTCACTCGCTCTTCCTGACGCGACTGCCTCAAGCGAAAACACAGGTGAACTACACTACGACTGGGAAAACGGGAACTATACGGATGTGACACGCGGATGATACGCGGTTGATACGATATATATATATATATATGTATTTTTTCCAAATCCACACAAATATTTTTGGCTTACATTTGAGACGTGATTTTAGAAATTATTCCGAATTATCGGGTGCATGCAAGCAAAGTCGCGAGCAACAGCTAACAATATATATTTTTGAAATACGCCTTATTAAAATTTAGCCCTTACATTTAATACCCATCACGGCATCTTTAAAAAAAATACTGTAATTATACTACATTACATGACTTTATCTCCTCTAGAGGGCTCCATATTCAATTTAGCCTATAACCAGCGGACAATCGAGACGATTCCCGGTACGTCATTTTGCGAACGATATCTCATATTGTCATGTCAAATTATGATAAGGTAGTTTAGAAGTAAGGAGGGAATAGATTCTGTTAAATACATACATACATACATATCTACCAGCAAAAATCATAACCCTCTTTTGGTTTGCCGTGTCGGGTAAAAATTAAACTCCACGCCATGAATATCTTTAAATTTCTCACATTAAAAAATGTATTTTATAATTTATAATAGTTATACTTAAGTTAGACAGACGACTTTATAATTATGTTTAGACATAAAAATATCATATATTTTGTATTTTTACCATTGAATTTGTACTTGTTTAACTCAATTAGAAATACTTTATTCGTATCTTCGTTGTACACACAATGTAACTAGAAAATATCAAAGTGACTCCGTAAAGTTACTAAATTTATCTTCTATTGCATCCGTTTCTATAACAAGATCTGAATTCTAGAGTAATAGAAAGTTTATAAAATAAACCAAATGTACAAGTAAATATAGGTCTACATATTTTACCTGAAAAAAGTTGGTCAAATGCGAGTAAAAATTGCACACCGTGGGTTCCGTACCACCACACAATATCTTTGTATTACGTATTGACAATAGTTAAGACACATGACCATTTATTACCACCTACTAACTGTTTTATTCTAGGGTTAGGGTACTAGTATCCAAACTAAGTTTCACATAAACACAAAAATAGCTTTGAAACACCTAAAATTGACAATTTAAGTAAATATTATTAAATCAATACCTATAGGAAAACTATTTAATTATAATTATAACTAATCGCCACACCCTCGGCTCACACAAGCCCTTACGACACCCTACACGCCCGTCCTTCAATGTCTTGTTGCATACTCGTACCTATATGTCACAAAAACTATTTACTGCGATTAAAAATATTTTATTGCGATAAAAAATTATCTTTATCACTCTTTGGCTTAGAAACTAATTCTTTAAGAGGCACAACGAACAAAGTATTAGGTACACTTTTACAAAATGGATTTATAAAGGAACAGAGAACGATATCAATCAATATATACATACTATACAATATCTGTACGAGTGTAAGTGCTCGGGGTAACTAATTGTCATTTGCTTATCTAGAAAAGTCTCCGTTTATAAGTTTTGAACTCTATATCAATAATTATAATGTCGTTTTAATATTAAATGTTAATTCTGTACGTAACATTATCTTATCGAGGTCTTGGTAGCGACTAGCGCTACTATGATAGTGGTAACACTTCTTAAATGATTTTTTTTTAATTTATTCACACTTACGCTACAGCTAATATCATTTACTGGCAAAGTATACATAACATTCTTTAGTTAATAGCTAGTTCATCGCGCATAATAATTTGATTTGATATAGCAGGAGGTATGACCGCGTGGCTCACTGGCCTTGGTATCGTTTGTTTAAACGATATCGACCCAATTGACTTCGGGGCTATGGAAAGTTTTGCTTATTTCATTTATTTCGCAAATATGAAATAAAATAGGACAATATATATATGTTACAAATTTTCATATACACATTTTTTTATATATCTGTTAGTACTCTAAATTAAAAAAAAATACAAAATTAGATTATAACAACTTTGTAATTAATTCATTTACGTTTTAAATAGAAAAAAATCTACATTTGTTTATAAATCCATGTAAGGGTTGGAGGTTATCAGTGCGGTAGAGCCAATGTAGAGCTAAAATATATGATTACACTAAACATATTATTATTATTTTCCTAAAATTTCTTATTTACCTCAGTTATACATTAAATTTTTATATTTTACATGTAGTAGTCTTGAATTCCCCAAACAGGTAGTGTAATTTTAGTATCGGCACATGATGACGCAAAACTGTATGACAATAATAAATAAATAATGAGTAACACAGTTGACACATTGGGGTTGTTGCTTTATTCTTACGTATTTGTTAAATTTTCCCGTTTTAATAATTACACAATAAATCAATACCTATTTAAATTTGCATAATTCTAGGCAATTCATTTCTTGTTAGTAATTTTGGTCGTGGAATAAAATTAATATTTTAAGTAATTACAATAAAAAACTTTGTTTTTCGGCGATTAACATATATATGTTGTGATAAAATGTGTGTTTACAGATAAATAAATAAAATAATTTACATCCTAATATTTTATGATAACCCGAATTACCTTCAAATAATTATACAAGTAACTATAAACTTCAAAATAAATAACTGTGCGTATAAATATTTTTTCCCTTTTATCAAATTCTGCAGTTAAATGAAGACGAATATTTTACGATTGGATTTCTGAAAATATTATTCTGTAATTTAATAAAGTAGCCTAATCAAATAACCATAGATATCTATCTATCTAAAATATAATAGTATAACGTATAGATAATAGTTTTTGCTTTTGATATACATAGACAATATTAGAATACCAATATATATACATTGTACATGTATACCTTATGGAATTTTTTCATAACAAAATTAATAACATTCGCATTTAAAGAAGTACATATAAAATGTAATAAAAAAATTGATGTTAAATTATTTATTATAAGCACGCGGTGTCCCACTGCAGGGCAAAGGCCTATCTACTTTTCCTCCACTGCTCTCTTGTGTTAAATAACTATTATTAGTTATACAAAAAAAATATCGCTTTTCTATAATGATTTAACAGAAAGTTAGGAAAAGTATAAATCAAGAATGTCTTGTATATAAAATATTGTTCCACCTGGATGCTCTAACGAGTTTACTTAACCTTGGCTATAAATTTTCCGATACAAATTTGTTCTACTTTTGATATACAGAGAAATATTTGAAAGGGGCGACTGCTGCAATGGATGCTGCAAGGTACACCACCTTGCCCAGATTGATTTATACCTCTTGTTTGTCACAGGGCCGATTTATTTGAATTTCTGGCAGCCGCCGGATTAATATCAAGCAGACCTCCCTATATCCATCCCTACTTTGGGCAATAATTCAATATTTCATCTATCGGCCCAAGACCTACTCTGAATTAACATACAAACGTCAATCGTTTCATGAATAAAAAATGTATTGGATTTAGTGGAATGACTCGCGCGATCACCGCGGTTCTGTGGCCGGGGATTCCGGATCAGCGATAGCGGAAATATCAAAGTGTTTCGCGTTATTATTTATAAAAGGATAGTGGATTGAGACTTGATGTTATGACAAAACACAACGGATGATTAAATGTTACACTTGCTACTTAACTTTTTAAATATTTAACTTTGTTAGAGGGTATGTTTTGGTTTATAAACATTGAGAAAACTCATTTAAACTTATAAAATCTTTTCTTTCATTTTATTGTTTTTTTTTAAATAATTCCGGTAGTATACGTTTAAACATAAAAAATCGGGGATTTAATATAAAAATATATTTTTCATTAATTCAAAACATTTTTTTTTAACTTTTAATTTTTCCATCAATGACATATGGAAATCGAGTTAGCCAAAAACTTCCATTACTATTCATCTATCAAAACTAGTTAAACCGGTTGAAAACACATGGCAATACATCACACTATATAAATATAGTACTATAAATATAGTACTACAGTAAGTATCTTGATGGGTATATATTTGACCATATAAGTAGGTACATAATGCTTATTTATGACGTAGAATTGTAGATAGTAAATATACTTATTTTTAAAAGATAATTACTTCTTAAGTACATTGAATTTAAGAGTAAACAAATATCCCACCCTCAGGGAAAACGTTTACTTTTATCATAAAATTACGAGTAATATGGGTAATGGGATTGCCCTTGAGGTAGGTTTTTATATAAAAACAATATCTAAAATCGGTTTATAACATACGTTCAATTGAGTACTTCCTGCTGTTTAAGTCATTCACAAATATTAAAGTTATACATAACATGTTGGGTTTTATGACGGTGTTATGCAACACTTTTATAACATATAAGTGTAGTTTTTTTTTGAAATGAGATAAAAATTAAATCTGTTTTTAATTTCGCTATATTATTACATCATTTTAGTAATTCTAATGTATCTTTATCATCTATCATCTGCATTATTTATTTACACTAATATTATAAAGAAATAGAATTTCGATATTGGAAGTGAACTCCGGAATTGTTGATTTGATTCTTAAAATTGTGTCACTAAGGAAGTTACATTATCCTTGAGTGACACACAATTTCCGGTTCCAAGTAGTTCCTGGGGGTTCTATTCAGCCCTTTTTTTAACGTCGCATTGCTGGGCACGGGCCTCCCTTCAATACGAGGGGGATCAGGCCATAGTCCACCACGCTGGCCACGTGCGGGTTGGCAGACTTCACATGTTTTTCGAAAACTTGCTAGGTTCTCTCAGACATGCAGGTTTCCTCACGATGATTTACCGTAGAGCAAGTGGTAATCATGTTAGAAATGATTTGCACCTGAAAATATCAGAGGTGCAAGACCCGGGTTTTTAACCCGCTTCACTCGGTTTCTCAAGCGAGCGCGCTAGTACTATTAAAAAAATAGGTTATTTTGCTAGATATCTAACATTAAATAAAATTTATATTTGAGCTACAGCTATATCCACCGTAAAATCTAATAGGTACATGCAAATTTCTTTATCTATGACAATGTAGCTAAGTACTTACCTACTCTGTAACAGCTAGATCTCTGGATTATAATTAAAGGCAGCGACCTCAATTAACAATAAGCCACAGTAATTACCTTAATTATAAAATTACGAATATGAAGATGAACGATTTCCGAGTTATAATGTATTTCTCTTTGATATGTGCCTTAGAGGGAAATAAGAACAACTCAAATGTACAACTGTCGTACGTATAATATCTTATCTGAGAAACATATTTCGTAGTGTTTTTAAATGAAATGATATACAAAGACTTCATGTATATACCAAAACAATATTGTAATGTAATGTATATATATAATTTATATATATATATTAGTGTGGAGTAGGTAACTACAATTATGTATGTAAAGTGCAAAGATTTGTTCGTTTGTTTGTAATCTATAAACTCTTAATCTATTGAACTGATATATAATATGTATAATTGGTTCACCATTGGAAAAATACATTATCTAAAAGTAAACATATTTTACTTCAGTAATAATAAATAATATTTAGTCTGAAATATTATCTAGGGTAGTTAGTGGTCCCTAGTAGGTAAATATAAAATGAGGAATGCAAATAGCATGAAATCCTTTTAATAAACTATGAAGCAAAGTTGCTGTTTTCGCCTGTCTGTTTTTCTGGTAACTTCTTCTAAGCGGATTTTGATATAATTTTCACTAACATGTAGAGATTTTCTTTAGGAATGTTTATATGTATAATACATGCATATTATAGTAGAAAAAATGAAAATTTCAATTTGTAATGACTAATACGATATATAAAACATAGTTTTGCTTACATTACTAAAGGTAGCTAAACCTAACATGATATATCAAAATAATGTATCTATTGTAAAGTCCGCGATCGTATATATCTATATCCTAAGGATAACCCACAGAAACCATTTTAAATGTTACTAAAAAATAATGGGTTTTGACGAGGCTATTTTAAATAATACAGTAATAATTATATTATAAGGGCCACCGAGCTTCGCTCGGAGTTTTTGGTTGAAAAGTACAATTTTCTTTAAAAAAAACTAAAAACATGAATAAATACAAAAAAAAACTAAAAACTTGAATAAATATTAAAAAATAAATAAAAGTAAAAACTTTGTATGCGATCGAGATTCGAGCCTGTTCACCTGGATGATGTGTGATGACCATGATGCTTATAACCTGAGCGTGCAAATTACCGACCATATTTTGCGTGGAATAATGCAAAAGAAAACTGCATGAAAACTCGAAAACACGCGTTTTCTCAGACATAAGACTAATCTAGATCGATTTACCGTCCCCGAAACCGCCTATGTAAGACTGTAAGCAGCATGTGTAGTATATACCATTGGGTCTTTAAAAATAACGTAAATGTTAGCTTGTTAGTATGTTGGTTCAAAAAAACCCATATTAGCCGAATTACATGATTCTAAAATCGTAAACATTGTATGCGATTGTATCATTGTATTCTTCTCTGTAAACGTCCAATTTAGCAAGATTATGCACGGAACCATTTTTGTTCACAATTTATTGTAGATTATTTTTGTATATGACACTTTTTGCGCTAAACCGAATAGTTTTCGAAATTTCTAAGAAAAAGTGATGAAAACTACTAATTTACCAAGTTATAACGCCCTCCCATCCCTAACCCGACGCTCAAAATGGTGTAACTTTTTACCAAACAATATGTGGATTGTATAGAACAATTTGGAGCTGGAGGGAAACTTTTACTTTGGATGTTCAGATTACGCTGTTTTTTAGACTAATTGCACTGTACTATCTCTTCTTTTAACTTTGGAAAGATGGAGTAGAATAATGTGTAAAAAATGCAGGTAGTGGAGCTTCCTAAATACCTAAAATAAAAATTTATTTACAGAATATACCTAAGTTTAACATCTTTTAAAATGATCGATATTTTGAGTTACGATCGCTAAAATTAAATTTATTTTCCATACAAATATATCTTTAAGAAATAATAAAACTTACACGAAATTATTTTTGCAAATAAAAAAGTACGTATAGCGAAAAAGTTTATTTTTCCATAGCCGCGGGTTCTGCTAGTGTACTATAAAAATGTAAGTCTTAAAAAGACCTACAGAAAAGTCCGCGATAGCAGGTGTCTAGGTCTACCTCTAAAGGTACACTCAAATTAAATATTTTTATCTATAAACGTACGTAGGGATGCACGTGTGTGAAGCGAGGGTACAATAAGTCTCTAGTAACGTAATAAACATAGTTAAGAGGTGTGGATGTCAGAACGTTTTAATATAGACCATATACTGGATTAAGAGGTAAAATATTTTAATTTTTAGCCTCTTAGTGCATCCTGATATAATCAAAAATTAAAGCTGTTATCATAATGTCCTAATAATTAAAAAAAAATAAACTTAAAAAGTATGATGGATATACAATATGAAGTAGTTTGAATATGAGTTGATATTACATACATACATATATAGAAAAAATATTTTTTCTCAGTGTTGGTATGTAACACAAGTTTTTTTTACTAAATGTAGTAACATTAGAATTTTAATATGTACATACTAATCGTATATGCAATGCAGATTTTCAAATTATATTTAAAACTTAGGCACTATTATCATCAATAGTTTTGTAACTCTGACCATAATGAAATACTGAAAACCGGTTACGGTGGCGTAGTGACGGTGAAATGGTCGTACATAATATTCATTTTCATTGTCACGTTGCAATTTAACTGATCGTTTAAAAATAATTTATGGGATTTATCCTTCAGTTGTCGTAGCTGATTGTTGAAACTATCTATCAGACTTTTCGTATTTCGCATAACCATTGACATCTAAGTAGCGTGTCTAGGTTTACGTTGCGAATGGGCACGGTGTTTACAAACAGTAAATTGTTTACTCGGCTGACAACGCAAACCAAGTAGCAGCAAGCAGCGTCACGCGGCGTCACAGCTGCGTCACGACCGCCTCCTTTTGCGTTTAGCCACCGCCCAATCCTGTTCTATTGCGTCTTATAAAATATTATGAATTGCAATTGCGGCGTAGACAACAAAGCGATAAATCAACTATAATAATTATAAACGCTATGCGACGTTGTTACGACTAAGCGCAAGCGCATAACTATCTGCTACATGATATTTATGTCGTTTTTCTAAGAACCGAGATCTATATCAAACGTCATTTGATTTTTGAAATATTTTATTTCAAATCTCTGAAATCTTAGAAAACTTAATAGGATAAACTCTCAACGGTTTAAAAATAAAAATCATCCTGATTAATTGCTGCTATTTGATTACTGATTACCTCAATGTTTCCATTCCAGTCCAAACGTTGATCAGATAACTTCGATTCTTTTTAGTACCCAAAGGCGGATTACATTTCATATAAGAGTATCTTCATACATGAAGTACATGAGGTGTACTTACTGTGTACCGATAACTCTTATCTATACTAATATTATACTAATATTGTAAAGAGGTAAAGTTTGTCTGTTTGTGACGTTGTAGGGGGTAATCTCTGGATCTACTAAAGCGATTTAGATGAAATTTCGTAAGAACATAGTTATAGATCCTGGGAAGGACATAGGATTCCTGAAAACATCCCTGAAATCATCCCTTAAGGGGGGGTTTATGGGGATGAAAGTTTGTATGGGGAATCAAGCTAGGGACGAACCCGAGAGAAACGAGGGTGAGTCGCTAGTAAATTATATAATACGACTGGATGGATTTGGATGAAATTTAGTACACACATAGAATATGACCTTTCTTTACACTGGAAATTGCATTTACGCATATCCCTTTTGTATGTACATACAAAAGGTAACGAGGAAACTCACGGGCTATAAAAGCCATTACTACTCGTACTAACTCAAACGCCACTTAATTAGACGTCGCATGATCACTTACGCATTCAACGAAGACGAGATACACTATTGCTCGATTTCACCAATATCACTTAAGCTACCACCTACGTATGGGATCTCTAGCTTAAAAGTTCCCGTAAACTAGCCCCTAAATTAAATTTCGTTTCCTATCGTCAGAGCCTGTATTTCTAGTACCTATATTTAGATGGCTTTTTTTTTAATTTTTAGGTGACGCCTAACTGTCGGTGAAACAGAAACTGTCCCCTAACAGCCCCCTAACCATGCTTAGGGGATCCCTTAAATTTAGGTGACGTTGGTCAAATCGGCCATATGACTTCTAGTAACACATAGGCTACTTTTAATAATGAAAGCCAAAATTTAGCACTGCACGAATATGTTATAAAGGCACCTATACGAGAACGAACGTACCTGAACGAAGCTAGTGTAAACTAAGTCGCTAGTAGGTATCATAATAATTCTATAACAATCTTCACTCTTTAAAGGAGCATTATTAATATTTAAAAACAAGAAGTTGTAATGTTTTAAGAACGTTATTTATAAAATTGGCAGTATCAAGTATTTGAATCAAAGTCATAAGTCATATTAATTTCCGCCTTTGACTTAATATTATCGCTTATTTACAACAACTTACTAGGTTTAACTGAAAGTACGTAATATCTTCTCGCTAAATTAAAAAAAAAACTATAAAGAAACACGACTAAATATTGTGTCTCATGTAACTATATTCTTACTTATGATAAATAAATCGAATGTCTATATTTAAAAAATATCTATTACTATGTATATCGAGGTGACATGGTTGCTTAAACGTTGCCATAGCTTAATAGTTACCTCTTTTTAATCGACTTCCAAAAAGGTTCTCAATTCGCCGGAAACTTTGTTTTTTTTTAATTAGAAAAAAAAACTATTTATCGATTATACCACACAAATAACTTTTTACTAGGTTATACGATTTGGATGATTTCTTTTCTTATTGAATAGGTAATACTGCGATGTTGTTTTCAATTGAGTTTAAAAATTAATCCACTCCCAATGGACTGAATGTGACTGTATGAGACATAAGCAGTTCTAATGATGCTACAACAAAATGGAAACGTATAGTTAATATGATGATAAAGTCGAAAGACATTCGAGCAAACTCTTCGACGACTTATAGCAGGTAATTACCTCGTATTTTAGCTTATTTCATTTATCTTGATGGGTACTTTAGATATATCTAAGTGTCATTGAAAATCTGTGGGTGAAGACAGAACGCTGTCGAAGTAAATTCGTCAGAGTGTAACGTAAAATAATTAAATTGATAGTAAATAAACATATATTTTTTAAACAAGCTTTAATTTAAATGCTCTAAAAAGAAAATGAACTTTAAATTAAATTTAAAATTATTCATATTAAACCATTTAGGTTTTGTCTCGTCAATTTTGCTAAGTAAATTCATTCATTATTGAATTTCAATTAAATGAATTAGTTATATTTTATAAAAGTTTATAGAGGTTAATGCAAAATAGGTAGGTAAGTAAGTACTTTAAAAAGTAGTTAGGAATGAATGAAGTAAGCAAAATTGTTGATTTTAGCCGGTAGCCATAAACAATAATAGAGTTGTGCAAAATTAATTAATTAAGGAAAAAATACTCCTGTCTACAATAAGACATCTACATATTTTTAAATCCTTTTCCTAAAATCTAGATATTATATTATACTTACATTATAATAAATCTTTGAAGAAAAATGAAGTAACAATTAAAATTTTGTGTTAAGGAGTCAAAGTTGTACATTAGCCCTCCAACTATGATTATCGTAAACAAATTTCGTCTCCATTATATCCCAAATATTCCACTGAACACACATATTTTCAATAAATATTTAATGTTCTATAGATATTTGCGATAACTGGATCAGATAGTTCAATAAATATCAAACAGTGACAGAAATTATCAGACGTACTCGTACGCTTACTCTCGCAACTGTATGAGTTTGCACTTGAAGTAAATAGCAGAAGCTGAATAGCTAAAGATCTTTTGACTTTTACTTAACACTCAAAGCCATACATGTATTTTAGTAATTATACTAGCGACTCACCCTCGCTCCGCTCGGGTTCGTCTCTACTTACGTTTCAACGTTTAGTATATAGATTTCTCAGAGATGAAATATTTTCTCGCAGTAAAAAGTATCCTATATGTTGACCCTGATAACCAGCTAACATTATACCAAATTTCATAAAAATCCCTTCAGTGGTTTTTTCGTGATGCGGTAACAGACAGACAGACAAAAATTCTAAAAACTATATATTTGGCAAAATAATGTCTAGTTTAATAAGATTTTCCAAAAAATATTGAATTTACAGATTCGGCAGTTAGAATTTTATTGTATGTATAGATTACATAATATTAAATCCAACGTACAATGACATTGCTATGACATTCAAGTGCTCGAGCTATAAATAGATATTCCATAACTTAAGGAAGTGACATCGATTTTCCTAAACGAATAAAGCAACAGAACAAAATATATCCCTTATATCTATCTGTTCTGGAAATACATTGTATATATGTTACAATATTGGAAGTTTCATCGTCGTATCTTTTCAATTTACACAAGGAATGCGACACCACAGAACCACCTTACGCACTATTGTATTATGTATATGTATTATGTAGATATAAGTATGCATAATTTGTTATATTATGTTAATTTAGCCGCGAGTCGAAAGGCTGTCGGCCTTGGAAGGCGCCGCTTGTCCCCGGCGATTTACTTATCAATATGAATTCAAGTGCTTACTTCTATAGACTTATGAAGCAGCATGTGCTTGTCAAAATTATTTAACGTTAATTATTATTAATTGTATGACATAACATATTATATATTGTTAATATCTTACAAACGGTACTAAACTACGACATAATAATAAATGAATACTACTACTGAATACGTAAGGAAAACCGCACAACACTAAGCTTATCTAATTTTCAACTTTACACAAGTAATAATTCCACTGACGTGGGATTCAAATATTTTATTATGGTACGTATTACGAGCAGCATTTGATAAATAATAATAATGGTAAACTATTTTGCTACTAAATATCAATTGGTCGTAATAACTTACAATATTATGAAAATAGAGTTATAGACACTTATTATGTGATTATTATAATTTGGTTAATTTTTTTGCGAATATAATGAGAGATTGTTTTCTGACCAATGTACAATAATATTATCTATACATATAATAAAATCGTAACTAAGCCGAATCTGTACATTAAATATTTTTTGGAAAATCTTATTGAAATAGGCAATATTATCTAACAGAGGCCGAATCTATAGTTTTTAGATTTTTTGTATCTGTCTGTATGATGTTTTTGATCATCTGAACGCAGGCGGAGCCGCGGGCAATGCTAGTATAAAATAAATATGTAATTTATATTAAGAAAATTTAATAAGCTGATAAACATTTTATGCTAGACAAAAAATATCAAAAAATATTCTATTTACATTACAAAGACACTGAAATGTCCTATGGATAATTTTTGTGTATCCTTACATAATAATCTCTTTTTATTTAGTTTTTTAAAAGGAGAATCATTTTTAGTATAAATTCCTACGCATGAATCCACCAAGTATTAGCAAAAGCGACCGTGAACCCTGCGCAAGAGCATTCCGTTGTAAACTATGACATTTTACTCACATTGCGCGTCTATTGCTCGTCTGACATTTGTAGCGTGCAACAACCTTGTACATAGCTTGCTATAACAGGGAAAATTGCTCCATAAAATACTGTATATATGTGGTTGCTGCTCATAATTGTACATTTTAGAAAATTTCAGTATTCTACGTAGAGTTATACAATGTAATGTGTATAATATGTAAGAATTAAAACTTATATTTATATAAAATTCCAACGAAGATGGATTGCTACAGTACAATTTAAATTATCGTGCTGTCACGTTACCCTTGAAAAATAACACTCCTGACCGGTTTATGGTCTATTTAACGTGGTTCGTTCACCGTTATATACTTGGTGAAGAGCAGGGATGCGGTTATCGCGCGCTATTTTCTCGGTTTGCTCTTTATAAAAAGCTAGCTGACGCACTCGCATAGAGGGGTCGTTGAACCGGACAGCTGCGGTCAAGCACTACTTAGTGCGTTGGTGACTGCTTAGGCAGATTACATTTATGTTATAATTATTTGGAACCTACCATATCTACCCCTAATAATATTTATCTAGCATATATTTTTTAAGATTTAAAGCAATGCATGCTATGTTTTTTTTTTGTTATAAACTGATTTGAATATATATAACTAGAGAGTAAAAACATATTCGTCCTTGCAAAACCACGAATTTAATTTTTATTGAGTGACATCGAGTAATATTAATATAATATACATAGTAATCTCTCATATTTCTGTGTAGCGAAATTAGTGTTCCACGTGAAATCAACAAGTGTTTTATGTACGCATGCGCTCTACCCCGCGCCCTCTCGATCTGGGAAACCTAACCGCTGCGTACTTTTCCAATACATATTCCCTATTTTACACTTCTTTATAAAATTTATAATGTATATGAAGTGTTTTGTTAATTTTGCTCGTAAACAATAATAATATTTACTTTTTATTACATAATTATTACCTCATTTATTTCTATTATTTATTGTTTTTGTTTACAATAGCATTTATTTTCATGACTAATATTTATTCTAAACAAATACAAAAACCGTAAGCTTCTTAGAGATTTACATTATATGTAAAAAAATACTAGAAATGTAAGTGGATATTAGTCAATGGGTAGATTAGGTGAGGTAAGAGGTTTAATAAGGCTCGGAATATTAATAACGATACATGTATATTTGTAACATAATAGGAGAAATAGGAGAACTCTACTCTTTGACCTTTTGTAGCGTAAATTTTTATTTACTGGACTATAATGACAGGACATTAATTGTTCAAATGTTTTTTTTTAATAACAATAAAGAAAAGACTGACTTACGAATGTATCGTATCATTTACGTCAGAGTTGGCCGGCCTACAGTTTGTTGGTGATTATTTTCTGACTTGGAACTTTTTGTAGACCTTACATCCATGTATGGTAAGTGACAGTAGAACAATTTTTACTTTTAACTACTGTATTGCAAAATTTACTTTCATAAATTTGAGGTTAACCCAAATATAATATTTATTAGTTTTTATATTCAAGTAAAATTTAGATATGTTTAATATCTGGAAATCTGCATCGATATTTTTGGCTTACTTTTTTCAATTACTTACTTACGATTTTCTTTATTCAAACCCAAAAGTCATGACTCTTTTCACTCCATACATTCATTGTCTCTTAATACCTTTGTTAAAATCTTATCGCTGTAAGTATAGCCGCTTTGTGTTGACTTTGATGAATCAAATCATTATAGAATATAAAAAAAGCACACAGTCAAAGCCTAATAATGCTTGTCTTCTATACTATATGTAAGCACTCTCCTACAATATACATTTAAATTAAATACGAAGAAAAAGTATTAAAATTAACATTTTTCTTCTAAATATAATTTTAAAATTGTTTAAAGCGTAATATGGATCAACCTCCATGCAATTAGGCACCGATTAGTAATATTAAGCAAAAAAATGTTTTGATGGTCGAGGTAGACCCTCTTTAGTTTCTAATAAATTAATAATTTCTAATTTATTAGTTTCTAATATTTACTAACAAATACATGTTAGAAATAGGTTTTACTACAAATAAATATCGTCAATAATATATACTTACTATAATATTGACATATTCTGTTATTCGTTATCATGTGTTGTTATCGTAAAGTATTTTTTTGTATAGAACAATAATTGTATATTGAGGAAGGTTTGTTACATGATGTTTGTTAATCTTTACATGTGGTAATGGCGTGTTCCTAGTCACATAACCAAGCATTTGTGTTTACAAAATTTGGCTCTTAGTATCACCTAATTTCATCGACGAAAATAACCATCTCTGCGCTTAACATCTCTGCGTAGTGTCGTAGCTGTAAATTGTGATAATAAGTCATGTTACATATTATAACACTAGCGACTCACCCTCGCTCCGCTCGGGTTCGTCTCTACTTGTTGAAATATTTTCCCACAGTAAAAATTACCTATCCTATATGTTGACCCTGATAACCAGCTACCATCATACATACCAAATTTCATCAAAATCCCATCAGTGGTTTTTCCGTGATGCGGTAACAGACAGACAGACACACAGACAAAAAATCTAAAAACGATATATTCGGCCTATGTATCGACAATAATGTCTATTTTAATAAGATTTTCCTAAAAATATTTAATGTACAGATTCGGCATAGTTAGAATTTTATTATATGTACCTATAGATACGAGGCGCTTAAAGATACTTCACGGTCACTGTTCAGAGTTATGAATCAAAGTGTTACATTTAAAAGATATGGTTTCACTATCGATGTAAAATTAATATTAATTATTAATTAGATATTGATTAATTACCTGAATAAATATTTTAAATGTGTTTTTGTAAATCAAAAAAGATCCACATAATTCATTACTTACACGAACATTTCTTTTTTAATTTTTTATTTATAGAGATTTTTCAAATATTTGAAAATTAACGTATAAAATGTCTGTCTAGTGTCTAGTTGCGTACTAGACATAGGTAATTTCAATATTTTAATTTAAATCTTAGGTTGAATCGGACACAGGCCAGACGATTACATGCGTAAACCATTGTATAAGTAAAACTAAATAAAAACTACCAAATCGAGCTAATGCATTAGAATTTTTTTCATTCTAATATATTATTCTAGAAAAGCTTAAACGAAGTTATAAGATATTCAGCAGAACACCCGTAAACATATAAAGATCAACAATTAAAATTACTGAAATATTTGCAATAAATTTAGAAGCTCGTCAATATTACGTATAGCCACTTAAAAAAAAAAATACAGTATAGTAATATTGCTATCTCACAGATGTATAAAAATATTTGAAATATTATTAGAAATAAAAAAAACAATTATTCTATTTTAAGATAACTTTATATCGAGTCCTGTCCTTGATCTACTTACCACTATAATGAAACACATTATTTCTCCTATAACAATTGTAATAGCCTATTAAATTTGGTAATAGTTCCAAATAAAATATGGCGTGTAATTAAACTCCGCCAACAGCGGCATCACTGCAACGTTATTGAAATCTGCTTTTAACCTATACTCTTGATTAGATACATATGGATATTGGAGGCCTTCACCGTCTGTCCACTTTGGAATTTTCCTTTCATTCGAGCGAATAAAGTTGATTCCCAGTCACCATTAACACCCAATCAGGGTCAGCGAATGGGGCAGTGATAGTTCACCGCATATCAATAATTTCATCTAGACCGTCGTCGCTCACGCGATTTAATCATCATTTTTACTGTTATTTCATTATCAAAATAGCATATATAAATAATGCTTAATTTACTGTTTTTGCAGAATATATTTGATTTAAATAAATAATGTCCGATAATATTTTATTCCCCTAGAAAGTTAATATTAAAGTCCACTAAAAATAATGATAGTAAGATATAGCGTAGATAAGGTGTTACAATAAGAATGTACGCCTAAAGATAAGATAATAATTCAAAATATACATTGAAAATAGTAAACATTGGTAGAAGTTTGTTTCCGGCCTTTATTTTCATTACATTTTCGCTCAATAAATATATGACTGACTTACCTCTGCTTTATATGGACCACGTAGAATAAGCTGTAATTAAGTTTCTACAAATTAACGTTTTTTTTTTCAAAATGTTGATATTGTAAACATGTCCCAAGACGACATTTAAAAAAAATATAAGGCTCAGGTTCGTGACAGGTTTACACAAGGATCGTGTTATGCTACACTATGAAGTTTTAAAAAGATTGGGTTTTACTACGGAAAATATAGAAATTATTAGGTTATTTCCGGATGATTGTGTACTAACGATGTAGTTTGATTCAATCATCACAACACTAAACTTTAAATGCAAACAAAAGTACTAGGAAAACGTATTCTGAAATTACATCGTGGCATTATTTTTCTGAGTCAAGGAGTCATGCTCATTTCCTCTGCATCGTGATAAAAGTTCTCAGCGAACGGGATTATCCAATATTACACATATATTGTAACAATGGTTCGTATTTGTTTATCATTTATTAAATAAACAATACACAGTAAAATGGTGTTGTTATTTTATTAAAAACCAAAATTAATGAATCATCAGCTGTTGAAGTCTCTATGTAATTTTCTATAAAGAAATATTATATTATTAATAAAAAAACATACAAATAAATGTTTAAATATTTATTTATTTTATTACGATAAAGAAATAACGAGAAGGTAGAAAATTTAAAATAACCAATGAATACGATGGTAGGTAATCTCATCTGCACTCTCTAATCCGAATCTGTACATTAAATATTTTTTGGAAAATCTTATTGAAATAAACATTATTATCGATACAGAGGCCGAATCTATGGTTTTTAGATTTTTTGTCTGTCTGTCTGTAACCGCATCTCAGAAAAACCACTGGAGGGATTTTGATGAAAATTAGTACGGTAATAGCTGGTTATCCGGGTCAACTTAAAGGATATTTTTTACCGCGGGAAAATGTCTTATTTCTGAGAAAAAAACAAAAACTGCAATGTAAGAGTATACTAATATGTAAAACCTTAGAGTTTGGTTTTTAGTCATCTGAACGCGGGCGGAGCGGCGGGCAATGCTAGTATACAATAATAGTACATATATTATTGTATACGTACTACGACGAAATACCGACGCTTTATATAAAAAAGGCCGCCAGAGAATGTCGCTTAAAACAAAAAACTTCAGGAATCTTCACTTAAAATGTTATAAATGCGAAGTGAATTGTTGATTCGTTTTTTTTCATTTTGCAATGGAGCCTAACGTATACACCCAATTTTTTCGTAGAGTTAACTCTAATAATAGTACTATTACTAAGACGTATTTATTAATTACTAGCAGAACCTGCGGCTTCGCTCGCGTTAAAACTACAAAAATATCTCTAAAAAGGTAGTTTCATACAAACTTTTATCCCCTATTTTACCCCCTTATAGAACGAATTTCGAAAAATGCTAAAACAAGTGTTTATTTATTTTTATTGAAGAGCATTCATATCAAGTTTCAAGTAATTCTGATCATAATTTTTTTTTTGGATTGTACTTTAACGTGTTAGTTTGTAAGTTTATTGCTTTAACATTGACGTTATTTTTCGCATATAAATTTTATATAGATAGATATAAGTTTTGAAAAGGATAGACATAGGTTGCCTTTTCCCGGTAGGTACATCACATTGTTCTCCTGGGATGTTAATATTTTGCAAACTTACTACTTACTGCTCTCACTAGCCATATGGCTTGGTGGCTTAGCTTGGCAGGTCACAGTATTAGGTAGGTACCTATATTCTTTTAACCATTTACACGGATAACGGTGATATATTACATTTTGTATTCCTTTCAATAATTATTTGTTAAGATAAAAACTATTTGATGGGTACTAAATGAATTTAAAACGTAATGAATATACTTTAAATAAATAATCATTGACAACGGTAAATAATAGTGAAATAAAATTTATTACTACATATAAAATTTATTTATTTTTACGATTATTCATTTATCTTTATAAACATTAAAATGGCGTAAGAAATATTTATATGGCTAATAGTTTCTAAGGACACTTAAAAGTCATTCGACCTATAAATTGAGAGTTTATATTGTACATTTGGTTTTAAAAGCTATGTATAATTGTATATTTAAAATCTTTATTCACTAAAAAATCTTTAGGTGCACTGTATGTGATGTCACTCCTTTAAGTATATGTAGTCTAATAATTAAAAACCCACTATATATATATATATATATATATATATATATATATATATATATATATATATATATATATATATAGATAGATTTAAAAAGTACAAAGATAAAAAACAATTCAGTACCTTTTTTCTCTGTTTATCAACTGATTCTCTTATTTTTGTTTGGTAGCTATTGACGAGCTATCAATAAAAAAATTGGCAACAATTTTTTTTTATATACATTTGCAAATTCTATTCGTATATGTTTTCCTCAAATTTTCAATATCTATGCATAAGTATAAAAAAATCTAACAGATCCGAATCTGTACATTAAATATTTTTTGGAAAATCTTATTGAAATAGTAATTATCATTAGATACAGAAGCCGAATATATAATTTTGTCTGTCGGTCTGAGAAAGCATCATGAGAAAACCACCGGACCGATTTTAATGATGATGAGTCAACAGGGATACTTTTACTGCGGGAAAATATCTCATCATTGAGAAAAATACAAAAACTGTTAAGAATAATAATATCTATCTATCTATACTTATTATAAAAATAAGTCCCCCGGCCGCGTCTTTCTGTCCTCCTGTCTGTCCTCCTGTCTGTCTGTACGCGATAAACTCGAAAACTACTGAACGGATTTTTATACGGTTTTCAACAATAGAAAGAGTAATTCTTGAGGAAGGTTTAGGTATATAATTTATTATGCTTTTATGTAAATTAGCTGAAATACGGCGACAAATGTTGAAGAGGTCGCAAAAAATCTCGCCAAATGGGAACTTTCCACGCGAACGCCGCGTAAACTAGCAAAGATACAGTTAAGTAATGTACTAGAGAATTCAAAATCTATAAAAATGCTACAAAAAAGTCCGCGATAGCATATCTCTATCTCTTACGGTTGACTTACAATAACCACTTTTATGTTAACATTTTTAATTAAAAACATTACGTTATTTTCAAAGTTATTTTCTTTAGTTCGGTATTAATCCTTATCCAAATGAATATTTTAGTTAGCTTAGTCATTTAATGCAGATTAAAATTGCTCTTTACACTAAATCAATCAGATGAATAGTTTTTGAGATATCGTTGTTAGAAGTAATTAGTAGCGAAACATTTTTAATGCTTGGCGAGCATTGAGATGCCTACGGCGAGTCCATCCCCTCTGCCCCGCATCGCTCGACCGCCTGCTCAAGCTATATAAACCGGGCGATGTAGCGCGCGATCCTAGGATACTTTTTACCGCGGGAAAATATCTTATTTCTGAGGAAAAATACAAAAACTGCAATGTAAGAGTATACTAATATGTAACACCTAAGAATTTAGTTTTTGGTCATCTGAACGCGGGCGGAGCCGCGGGCAATGCTAGTATTATATAATTTAAAAAAAAATGAAATATATCACGCTGAAACTATTTTCAGCGTGGTATTATTTAATATTTTAGCAAGGGAACTTACAAAATAGGGCAAAAAACAATTAGAAATAGCTTCTCTTGAAATACTATATAAATAGGGATATTTTATATTGACATAAAATAACTCGACAAACATTTAGTTAAGTGTAATTTAGAAAATCATCACTAGATGTCCCCATGTGCTTTTAAAATGCGTAATTTGAAATAGTCGATATTATCGATACAGAGGCCAAATCTCAATCTAAATGCAATGTTCGGAATTCAATATGAGATTTGTGGCATTGCCAATCACCGCCATTTTTTCTTGATCTTGCGGTAAGCAATGAAACTGGTATATAATATATGTAAAATCTAAGCTTTTGGTTTTTTGTAGTATGAGCGCTGGCGGAGCCGCAGGCAATGCTAGTATATACTCGTAATATAAATATTTCAAGATCATTGTCTGATTGTTTTTCATTACGCATTATGTTTAAAACGGAAAATTCCCCAACAGACATGAATGAATTTATGATAATAGATGGAGGTCATATTATTTTAGTCATCGACGTAACAATATTAAAACATTAATAGATCTATAGATTGCAAGATAAACATTGAAATATTAAGAAAAGGCAGCGAATTACTAATGTTATTTCATATCGTAAACTCTACATGTTAGATATGCAGAGACACCAATGTCGATTACAAATAAAACGATTCTTCAATTGGTTTCCGGAACGTAGATCAAATAAAATAATATAATCTCATAAACACACCAACGGTAGTAGATATTATTATAGCATAGTTTTAAGTTTTTTATTAGAGTCGAGCTTAGGCTGCTATTAGGTAGGTACACTTAATTTAAATTGTTCGTCATCTCAATTTTTTTAAATTCAATTTACAACAGCAAAATCTTAATTGATTATACGTGATTTCTATAATATCTTAGATTACCTCAATTCTTCATTATATGTACATATACCGTTACTGGGACGCATTACAACTTACACGCGTGGAAGTTTTCCATGGTAAATGAGAAAATCGATATTATCGAACTGATAAAGATAAATAATAAATTAATTTAACGTCTTCTAATTTACTCACTAATTAAGATATATAATATATGATGTACTTAATTATTTATGTTTATTACCATTTTAAAAGTTTATGCTCGATTGTACTGTAGTCTGTATGTACATAAGAGCGGCAACGTCGCGTAGTGAGGCCGAGTCGCGTGGCAGTGTGGGGGCGCGGGGGACAGCTAGCAACAGGCGCCTCCACGTGCTTCGCGGCCTTGCCACTGTTCGCGCCTTTTTAGATAGGTAGCTAACTCTAACGACTTGTACCATATCTTTAATTATAATAATGTTATATGAACGGATTAATAATAATGGTCTCCCATAATAATTATGAATTGGTTTTACTAGTATTGGATGTCACATAAAGTATCTACGCAGTACACAGTCTTACCGCGGATATATAGTACACTATAATATTTAAAATTAATTTACAATATAATTTTTTCTTTGTACTTATTAAAGGTAAATTACTACAGGAAAATCTCTCATTCCCACGGGAAAACATGATAACTGATTCGGTCGAGTACCTATTCCGTCATAAAAAAAAACATCAATGTTTTTATTACACAAAAACTACCAGTAGCAGGATTAAAAATTAACATGTATCTAAGTAGTAATTATACTACATACAACCTATAGCAAAACTACCAATTATATATAAAGTTTTACAAATTTTTTTTGTTATATTTAAGGTGAAAGAAAGACATTTAATTCACAATGTTTTGAATTAAATTTGTTACTTGCCCGAGATACAAAATTATTTGAAGCATATTTCGTTTTAAACTTAACGTATTGTGCAAAAGAGGTTTATTTCGTGCACCTAATCTGTGACACGCAAGTCACTTTTTCTTAAAAGTAGGGAAGAGTCGATGATAAGTAGCCATTTGTACAACATTTGATCTCTTATATCACGGCGTTTTTCGAGGTTGTTAGACATTAGTGTCCAAGTTTTCGATAATGGAATCTACAAAAGAATTATAATGCTATAAGTGAAGCAGAAACTTATTATTGATTGTTTCGATCATTTTAATAAAATAAATAAATAAATATGTTGGGACATTAACACACAGCACCATCTAGTCCCGTGGTAAGCTACGAGGCTTGTGTTATGGATACTAGATAGTAATACACTATACATATATAACTTTAAATACATACATATTATAAACACCCATGACTGTTGTACGAACATTAATTCTCATCATACAAATGAGTGCCCCCAGCGGGACTTGAACCCGCGACCGCTGGCATAAGACATTGCCAATTGGCCAAACGTGTCGTCCAAATAATTTAATATAAACTTTCTATTAAGTATTCCAACATAAAGGACAGTACTCAAGTGTAGACCGCACCAGAGTCTTAAATAGTATAGTTAAAGTTCTAGACAACAAGTTAAAAATCTTTTGAGATACACATAACAAAACCTAGCATTTTGTAAGCTCTTTGAGTTATGATACTAATATGTGATCCAGTTACAGCTTACTATTCAGCTGAACACCGAGATCACGCAATTCATTTCCTTTCATTAGTAAATTAATTTTATCAGTTAATTTATAATTAAAGAGGATGGTATTCTTTTTTCTGATAAATAAGATGTTACATTTCCTGATGATCAAGTAAAAATGATTTGCTTGACAATATGCACTTAGTCTACACAGATCTTCTTGAAGTAGATTGCAGTCCTCTAAAGTTTTAATAGACCTGAAAATTTTCATATTATCTGTAAAAAGGAGAACTTTGAAATTATGGAAGCATCATCAATTATGGAGCAATCATAAATACTATAAACAGCAATAGAGCGAATCCTGTGGAACACCTGAACAAACTGAGAGTAATGATGAACAGTAACCTTTTATTGCAATCACCTGACTGCGTTTTCTAAGAGGATCGAAGTAAATCACCATTACACCAATTTGATCTATATTTGATCTCTTTGTGTATGAGAATACCATGCGAAATTTTGTCATAGGCTTTTGTACAATCGGTGTACACTGGATCTACCTGCAGTCCACTATCCATAGCGATATAGAAATGGTCAAGAAATTCGCAAAAAATATTTTTTGTACCTAGACTATCGATCTACAAAACCATGTGGTTCAGGAATTAAAACTGGTCGACTGTTTGAGAGAGTGCATCTTAAATAATTTTGGAATCGAGCTTGATTTTGAAATAGGACGGTCATTTTAAATATTGTGTTTATTACCACTTTTAAATATGGAAGTTATAAACGATTTTTTCCATTGTGAAGGCATTTCACCCAACTTTATGGAAGTTGTAACTAAAGTCTAAACCAACATTACCAATGGTTCAGCTAATACGAGGTAACATCTCTGTAAGAATAAGGGTGGAATGCAAACAGTTCCTGGTGCCTTAGTGATATCTAAGCGTTTTAAATACCTAGAAACTTATGGGATTGTAAAAGTGACTGAATCTATACTGATCGACTGCGCTGAGATAGAAATCTGAGCATTATGATTTGAACTATTATTAAAATTAATAGCGGAGCTAAAGTGAATATTTTAAGTAAATCACATATTTTCACCGGATCTGAAGTCGTATAATTATCTAGAAACATTATGTCTGTAAGATACATATGTGCAATTTCTTTTCCATTTTACGAAAGACCAAAAGAATTTACTATTAATACCAATCCATATTCAGCATTATTGGTAAATTTGTTATAGCAATCCTCCTCCATTACTTTTTGTATTTCTTTTAGTACGACAAATGACCAAGTAATCACTAGACCTGTTCATACACCACTTGCGATAAAATTTTAATTTTACATTTATATATGTATTTTAAATCAATGCCCTATACAATAGTTTTAGTAGGTGCGTGTTTCTCTATTTTATTATTTAAAATTCTATAAAAAAATCGATACAGAGACATCAATATTACTGTGACTTAAATTAGATTTCCAGTCTATTTGCGAAAGATTTATATTTAGTGCCTCATAATCAGCATCCCTATACACCTTGACTGTACGAGTACCGAGTAGTTTATCATTTGATTTTAAAATCGTAAAGTCAAATGCTCAATGGTATATAGGTACTATAGTATAAAACAAAGCCGCCGTTTACCTCTGTCTATTTCACTGCTTACTTCTTCTAAATCACGCAAAGATTTTTGAAACGTTTTTCACTAATAGAAAAAGTGATAAACGAGGAAGGTTTGTGTACATAATTTGTAAATATTTTTTACAAAATGCCTGAACTATGACTGTTTAAATTTGAATAAAAATTGTTTTCGTATTATTATTTAGTATATTATGGTTAACGCTGGCTAAGCCTAACTGGAAGCCCTAGAGATGTAAGAAAGTTCGCCATAGCATGCGTCTATATCCTAACATACGCTCACAATTTATTTAAAGCTCACCCGAGCGATGCGTTTGTAAATTGCTAATAATAATCTATATAATATCTAGGTATATCTAAATAATGACAGTCTGTTCCAAATTGATAAAAATGTAAGATTCTTTTGCATATCTATTATCTCGTTATCTTATTTTATCATACCCCTTAGTCCTAAATGGATTAAAATCATATTTTATTTCATCTACTTACGCAAAATCTGCTTCGTCCACGTTGACGGATAACCGCTTTAAATTTATACTAGCTTGCTTCCCAATACAAACTTTCATTCCCATTTTCAATCCTTTAAGGGATGATTCTCGGGATAAAAAGGATCATATGTCCTTCCCAGGGTTTTAAACTATCTTCTTACCAAATTTCATTTAAATTGGTTCAGTAGCTCCAGAGATCGCCCCCTACAACGTCACAAACTCACAAACTTTACCTGCTCATAATATTAGTATAGATTTGTCCTAAAGACTTACCGGGCTTCGTTCCGGTGTTTTTAAAACGATTTTAACAACTTCAATCAACTCAAATATTAGAAGTTCGATTAGAAATGTAAAACGTGTCAAAATCCGGTTGTAAAGCTGATTAAACATTGGTTTGTATATGACAGGCATTATATATATTCGACCTATAATCTCACAATCTACACATCAATAGAATCTTTTTCACACCTTTTAAGTTCCCTACATTTTTTTGTTGTGTTGTCTATGATTTTTCCTCAGGGTTCAAGTTAGATTATAAACGCGGAAAGTAAAAATAAGCCTTGATATCTATTATCTATTATAAATAAAATGTAATCAATTAAATTTACATAGTGTTTATATACTCGTAATATACGAAAATCATTTTTAAAAAAGGTAAATTGAACAAAGTACTTACCTATTTATCAGAAATGATTGTTGAAGTAAGTTAATGTTGATAAGTTTTATGATAATATTCAATAATATAATAATATTTTGTAAATATTAGCTACAATAAGCCCAGCCCACCCATGTAGTTATAATTTCACAAAAATATTCTTTTTGTTCATATAAGTAAAATAAATTTAAAATAAATTATTAATTAATAATTACATATTATATTTTAGGAATATTTCGTCGTTAAAGATCACGCGTTTAATTCCACATAGATAACATGTCCATAATTAAGTTTGAGTCTAGTAAAAAATATACAATATCAACCGCTAGCACTCGGCTCATTTTGTCTCGATATCAGTGATAAGCGAGCTCTCGGTCTATTTAAACAATATTTTGATATGCTATAATTTAAAGATTCCATAAGTATTCATTAAATATTTGGACTGCATAGTTTTAGACGTTCAGATTTACCAGGCTAATTATAAATTGCGTGCAAAGTACTTTATAGTGCGTAGGCGTATGTCGTACTGTAATCACGGTGTGCATTAGGTATGTAGATGGGAGTCAACACGGAAGTCATTAACGTTTTGTGGCCTTCACTAGCCGCAGAACTGAGAAATGTACTTAGATATATTTTACGTCATTTCGCTTATGTAGATTAACAATTAGATATATTGTTATTCATTGTATAAAAATCGTATATTAATGTTAGTTTTCATAGATCAAATTTGAAAAATAAAGTTTTTTTTTAAATAAAACTATATTTTCTCATTTTTTCGCGGATTTATTTTGTTCCCGACGTTTCGAATGCTTTACAAGAAGCATGGTCACGGGAGAGACAAAAGTTTTAGACGTCTCAAAGGCATTATGTAGTTGTTACGGAGTACAGACAGCCTAACCACAAAATAACAAAATAATGGGTTTGATGACACACGTTTGTAACGTAACTATTACGTCCTTGTATATGAAGTTGGCGTTTTATATGGAAATATCAAAACGAAAAAAAATATATAAAATTATATATTTAATCATCAAGACACTTTCGCATTTTATAGGTAGTTTATTGATTCCTTTGCTGTAAATATGTGGCAGCAAGAATCAATAAAACCTCAGATTTTTTTTCTTATTAGAAATAGGCCGAATATTGGAAAAAGTGGTAATTTGTTGGAGCAAGGACCGGGAACCATGATGGGTGTCGGAGATATGCCAGTCGCAGCTCTTCAGATGTGTGATCTAGCGTTGTCCAGACGCAGCAGTGGGCTAGAGCAATTGACCACTCTCGTTTGTTTAACTGATGAAACACCAGATATTTGATATTAAAGTGACCAGTACGACAATACACCAATTTTGTATGTAAGGACCTAATATAATAGTTTGCTTTACATATCAAACTGCTGAAAGTATTTTTATTTCAATTTTTTTTAAGTCAGAACTATTGTTTTTAATTTTTTAAATTTAAATTAAAAACAAATGTTACCACAGATCACATAATACTACTACAGATACTTACTAGTAAAAACGTTACCTTCTTACTCTTTTTGTTTTTAAAAACTATAAACAGGCCACTTTACGTACATATACTTTTTTACAAAAAATATTATGACTTACATGCTGGTATATTATTTTAATTGTTTTATGAGTTTTAACTTTTTGAGATATATTTTTTGTTTTACTTTGTTCTAAAGGGAATTCATTTTAAAAAAAAATTCTTAGTGGCTTCTTTATAGATGTTTGTTTAAAAATATACTATATAATATTTTGATTATTGTTCTTATTAATTTATCTAATCTTTGGTCCTATTTTTGTATGTATAACTTAGTTTATGTAATCTTTCTTAGTTTTTTATATCGCCTTTTTATTACCAAATCTAATTTAAATACATATATAGTTTTCGAATAACATGTCACGTAGTCAAAAAATCAATCTTAATTTTACATAGTTGTAGGATAGGAATATAATAACGAGTGCCGACTAATTAATATAAGAGAAGAGTTATTTCTTTATAAAAAATAAATAATTTTTGTTATAGGTAATTGCAACCAATGCAAAACTTGTTCGATACCTACTAAATCTGTAAGTATAAATTACAACGAGTACACTACACGAGAACATTCTTATGTAACGCGGTTCCACAAAATCGCAATATTAAATGCAGAATTTAAAATTAAAAAAGTTATGATTGATTTAATATTAATTTTGTTTCTTGTATAATATATATACATATATATATATATATATATATATATATATATATATATATATATATATATATATAACACATATATTTCCCTTTGTTAGTACTATGATTTATGAAGCATGTGATCCAACAGGTGTGTAGATCGCACTTTATCGAAGATAGGAAAGTATTATTAAACCCTTTATTAAGAACGATTATTCTTTTTATCAAAAGTTGTTAATCGAGCCTGCGGTAGTATTAAAATATTGACGCATATATTTTTTTGCAAAAGTTATTTATTTAGCAGAATATAATATTATCGAGACAAATGATTAATTATCGATTTTCGTTAAGTCCATTATTTTATCTATGCACGATTTTCAACTAAAGATATGGTTCGAGCTCACCCGTAGATCCCAAGAGCTTGCATATTCCTAAATGCATTAGTCGAATTAGTGCAGTGAAGGGTAGTAAAAAATTCAATTTGCCTTCAACGTTACGAGGTGAAAAAAGGCTACTGGGAAAAAGTTATATCCATTTTTCCGGGATCCAGACCGAGGGTTACACGTAAGCCGGCAATTCTAAAAAATCGGATTAACTCCATCGCTTATAGGAAATCGTTAAGCATTACGGACGTAGCATTTTAATAAGTTGATAATTATTTTCTGCTCTTAATTATATATATCAATGTTATATCTATACTAATATTATAAAGAGGTAAAGTTTGTGAGCTTGTGACGTTGTGTTAATCTCTGGATCTACAGAACCGATTTAGATGAAATTTGGTAAGAAGATAGTTTGAGATCCTAGGAAGGACATAGGATACTTTTCATCCGGGAAATCATCCCTTAAAGGTGAAAATGGGGATAAAAGTTTGTTTGCGAAGCAAGCTAGGGATGAACCTGATCTAAGCGAGGGTGAGTCGCTAGTTACATATTTATAATTAAAATAGTGGTAAGGAAAATGAAGACAGTTATATAAAAAATAAATTATCATAGAGATATCTGATCTTTGATACCTCTATATTTTAAAGTTGCTAATTTTAGAAAAAAGACGGAACTACCTTCAAAAAGATTGAAAGAATGGCCGAGGCGGAAACCTTTTTGACGTCGACAAAAACTACTGAAGGTTGTCCACTATTAGGTAGGCATATAAAGGCCCTTAAAGTGTTCTCGCGGAAAATAATTAAAACGGAGTGATTTAATAAATGCAAAATTTAGGGCTATTCACGTTATGAGGAAATCGAGTAAATTAAACAATCAAAATCACAGAATAAAGTTTTAGGTAATAGCCTAATTGTCCATAAATAATATCAATATCAAAAAATACTCAATATTTTTTTCAACTATGTATTCAAAATGTAGAGTCGATAATATTCACTAAAGGATTTTCAATGCATCAGGAAAATCTTCATATATAATACGCTCACACATTATACTTCAAAAGTCATAAAACCAATCCTTTGATGTTCAGAAGACTTACAGGCACACGTCTTATATCAAGCCAGAACCGCAACCTACTGTTTATCACTTCAGCACTTACATCACATTACGTCCTACCCTTCGAGTTATGGTAACAGAATATTTCTACAACGTCTATTTACATATTTACGATATAAGTACAGATAAACATAACTTAAATCATAAAAGTCATAAATTATACTAGGTAAGGTATAAAAAACTTTTTATTTCATTTTTTTACCCCGTAAATTTTATGACGCCTCATTTTTATTAGATTTCTAGTATTTCCTTTGTCTGATTTTCATTGAAACGAACACCAAAGAGTCAAAACAGGATAGCTCATACAAGTTTTTGGTTTAATAGTTTGAATTAAAAGTTATGATATAAAATAAACCAGTTCGGAAAATATTTAGAAAATAGAAACTAACCTATTTATACGATTATTGTTGACACGGCACTGATTCGTGGTAGCAGTTTTGAATTATAAAATTGGGACCATAATAAATACTACGTCTAATTTGTAATTATAATCACCGTATAATAATTATAGTTATGTTAACGAAGCTATGAAAAAATATTGTAAAATAGACATGTATAAAAAAATAAATATTTCCTTGAATACTTTTTTTTATAAAAGAAAAAAAAGGAATTAATTAATACTTTCTTAGCTTTACGTGAATATTTGACATTTTAAATAAAACTATCTTTTTAAATTATTTCGCGGATTTATTTTGATTTTTGGTTCCCGACGTTTCGAATGCTTTACAGCAATCATGGTCACGGGAGAGACTAAGGTTTTAGACATCTCAAAGCAAAGGCGTTACATATTTGTTACAGACAGTGCCTATACCCACAATTTTACGAAAATGATTTCAAAAATTCAAAATGTAAGAAATATTGTAAGGTTACTCTGGTGGTCTGGTTACATTTTTGTCAACCTCAGTCTCTTCCGTGACAATGATTGCTGTAAAGCATTCGAAACGTCGGGAACCAAAAACCAAAATAAATCTGCGAAATAATCCGAAAAGATAGTTTTATTTAAAAAAAGGATTTAATTTTTGTGATAAAATCTCCTACATTACATATGCTAAAGCATTTCATACCTGTATCATGTTATGTTTATATGATGTGCACCTTCATATAATATGATATAATATGTATGTCAACCGTCGCTTGCGCAGTGCTATCATTACCAAAGTCACCTTGAAGTTGTCGGATTCACTATTTTATAAAGGTGATTGACCAACTGATCTACGTCCCGATTTTGGCCCCTTAAAAAATTAAACCAGGAATGTTTTTTAAACGTCATAATACAACGATTTAAATAGATTATCTTAATAAAAAAGGCTTAGAATGTTACTAGCGACTCACCCTCGCTCCGCTCGGGTTCGTCCCTACTTATGTTTTAGCGTTTAGTATAGATTTCTCAGAGATGAGATATTTTCCGGCAGTAAAAAGTATCCTATATGTTGACTCTGAAAACCAGCTATCATCGTACCAAATTTCATCTAAATCCCTGAAGTGGTTTTTCCGTGATGCGGTAACAGACACACAAAAATTCTAAAAACTATAGATTCGGCCTCTGTAACGATAATAATGTCTATTTCAATAAGATTTTCCAAAAAATATTTAATGTGCCTACAGATTCGGCTTAGTTAGAATTTTAGTATATGTATAGATTATAATCATCATACGATGAAACTTATAATTATATAACGTAAAAAAATATACGGGCGATAGGAATATTTACCGAATATATCTATATAATTCATTTATTTTTAATAAACATATTGTATTTATGTACTTTGAAAGGAAAATCCTTTAATATTTTCCTTCTTTCATATAAAATTCTTTACTGTATACAGAGTTCAAAATAAATTGATTGTTTGAAACATCAAAAGTTCATATAAGTAATTAAATAGTACCTCTTTAAATTAGCTATAAATCATCAAATCATTAACGTTGCAATGCAAAATAAACATTATATATGGTACGTCTTTCCTCATTAAAACATGAACGTAAACGTCGGCATGTCCGCAAATGCTTTTTACTGACTAAAAAGTTTTACCATAGGTACTTATTTAACTCATACCTAAGGGTAGGTTTATTTCTTAAAATTTATATTGCGTCAACTTGAGTAGTAAAGGTAAAGCGTATTTATTAAGACAATCTTTAAAATAGCAATAGGTAAATCCATGTGTGCCATAGGTACACATAAAACACTTTAAGCACCTCCTATCTTTGAACTCGGCTATAGTTATTTTAATATGAAACCTTTAGTAATATCTGGACGGTGAGTAGATAAACTATTTTTGTGTTTTAATGAAATCAATAAAAAGAAGATAAGTGAATATGAAATTCGCTGTGTGTGGACCCAAGCTTTAGCTATTTATTGCCGATTCGATACAAATTACAAATAAAATCATACATATTACGTACCTATGAATTAAATGCTAACTTCAAAGCAGTCTTCTTCAAATACATACATATGTTCTTGATCCCTCTTCATCGGATTAGAATGCCTATCGCTTACGAGACATAAAACATATAATAATTATTATATGTTTTATGTATTATAATATCATCCTTATAATTATTACGCGTTTAAAACATTTCAATAATTATATGGCAAATTACACATACATATGAAACGTTTCAATTCTATTTTAATACCTAGCTAAGGCATTTGATTAGGCGCCTCATGTTACCTTGAAAGAATAATTGGTCAATTAAAAGACCGGTTGTCAAACAAGTTTCTTAGAAGGCAGTAATCGCCTTTACGATATATTATTTGCTGAACTATAAAGTTATGCTCCGTACCGTTATGTGAAATACCATGATGATCGATAATATTAAATAAGGTACCCAGATTTATATGTAGGTATATGTCTCCTAACGTATAATCTATACATATAATAAAATTGTAAGTAAGAAGAATATGTACATTAAATATTTTTTGAAAAATCTTATTGAAATATACATTATTATCGATACAGAGGCTGAATCTATAGTTTTTTGAATCTTTGTCTGTCTGTCTGTCTATTACCGCATCACAGAAAAACCTCTGGAGGAATTTTGATGAAATTTGGTATGGTGATAGCTGGTTATCCTGCTCTACATATAGGATATTTTTTACCGTGAGAAAATGTCACATTTCTGAGAAAAATACAAAAACTCCATTGTAAGAGTATACTAATATGTAAGACCTAAGAATTTAGTTTTTGGTCATCTGAAGGCGGTCGGAGCCGCGGGCAATGCTAGTATTAAATAAACATATAGCAAAATATTTTAACCCAGTAACCCTTGAGCATCGATTATATAGACCGCCGGCTATCTTTAAACTAAGTATTATTACTTATTGATTAAATTCATCACGTTTATTAGATTATTTTTAAAATATACGTATTATAAATAAATATTAAGATCAGGGATAATATGAGTTATAATATAAACATTTTACTTTTTCTTTTTATTTATATATATTATAATATTACAATTATATACAAAAGTGTTGATGAAATAGCTAGAATGCTAGAATTATTATGATAAATATTTAATTCAAAATTCCTTATTAGTTATTACTTTTAATTACCTATCATGATTCGAACTTTATTAAACGTTTAATTTTGCGTCTGACCACACTTAGGGTAAATCAAGGTCGTTCATTTGAAAACCGGCTGAACTCGATGACTTCTAGCTACTGTTTTAATACACCGCATTAAATACCTATTTAATATTGTAAAGATAAAAAACAATATAAAATTATATATCCATAGTTATTTATGTCATCCCAACCCCAAGTTATTTATGTCATCATAATTCGATTGAATATGTAACAAAAATGTAAGTATACTATAAAAATATGTATAAGTTATACCTAAGACTAATTTCTGACATTAACGGTGTCTAAAGTAAGTCATTGTAATTTGTTATACTTGTATTGATAAAAAAACACTTACGTAATATCTTTTTTATTATAAATATTAAATTTCAGTGCCAATCATAAATATTAAATGAATCATTTTCTAATGGGTTAGTTTAACCGGGTGTCTCTAAGGATGATGCTTGACATTATAATGTTTAAAAAAATCATGATGAATAATGCAGAAAGCTTTGAAAATGACCGACCAATACGGATAATCTCTTCAATTAACATAAAGACGTTACTGATGCACTCATGCAACATGCAACGTGTGGACTGAGTGTAATTTACATCAAACATTTACGAGTAAAAATTTAATACGTTGTAAGTATATAGAAAAGACTATAAATTTAAGTTTTTTTAATTATATTTAGTTTTTTTTTTAAATTATTTAGTAAAGGAATTTCTCTCATGTAAAAAAGCCAGTTTTATAAAAAAATGGCATATTGGTCTGTCAAGTAAAATGTCGAAATATAAAACTTAGATACTAAGTTTGGTCCCTCATATTAATTGTAGGCTACGGAATAGAAATTCTTATGCTGGTCACATACAAGTCTAGTCACTCTAGTATACAATATACATATATATATTTAAAAGATTATTTTACATATTTTTCGTACAATATGCAATACACACATTCAAAGTAACATTTCCTGGAGTTCATATAGAAACTAATTATAAAGATTTAATTTTTTTTAATTTTTATATATAAACTTCAGATTGATAAACACATCAACTTTAGGCATAATAAACAATGTAAATATTTTCTTTAAAGGAGAATCAAACCTTGATCACTTTCTATTGGAGAGATAGCGTTTTGTTATTACTTTTTACCCATAAAACGTCTTAATCTTATTGATACAGAAAACGAAAAGATAATTCCGAGATCGAGAATTGCTATTAGATAAGCTTACAACTATAAAAATTTTATTTTCCCTTGACTGGTGATGCAAAAGTTAGATGAATCCACGTACACAGATGATATATTCAGTATAATTCTGTAAAGTTCTTTAAATAGTGAAAACTTATCAATATAATAATATTCAAAGTTCAAACATATCTTGCACATAAGAAAAGTTGAAGTCATGAAACGAATAGAAAAAATATTCTTTAAGATGATAAAAACTTGAATCGAAAATGCTGAAAAGATTTTAAAAATAAGCATCGCAAATTCGTGTGATAGAACCTTTATCGTTGTTAAGTACTGTCTGCATTTAGCGTTATTTTTAAACTTTACTCAGGTCTTTTTGTAGTTTGCCAAAGTTTTACCTCCCTGTAACATTTTACCGTGGAACATTTTCCACGCGGCAATCGCATCGAGTTAATAAGTTCCCGTTTCGATGGCTCCTGCGTTTTAAACTTTTAGGATATGAGATAACAAGCTAAGAAAGGAGACGTCGATTTGGCTAAGTCCACTTTAGTATCTATCTAACTTAAAGTTTCTTCCACAAGCCAAACTTATTTCTTTTTTCGTAGAGCCCTTCGCTATTAATATCGCATTGCATTTTATATATTACTAGCATTGCCCGCGGCTCCGCCCGCGTTCAGATGACCAAAAACCAAATTCTTAGGTTTTACATATTAGTATACTCTTACAATGCAGTTTTTGTATTTTTTTTCAGAAATGAGATATTTTCCCGCGGTAAAAAGTATCCTATATGTTGACCCGGATAACCAGCTATCATCATACCAAATTTCATCAAAATCTGTCCAGTGGTTTTCTCGTGATGCGGTAACAGACAGACAGACAGACAAACATTCTAAAAACTATAGATTCGGACTCTATTTCAATTAGATTTTCCAAAAAATATTTAATGTACAGATTCGACTTAGTTACAATTTTATTATATGTATAGATAAATTACAATTATCAATAAAGTTTGTAATAGTCTACTTTAAATCAAATCCAGTAAATTAATTACGGTTATATTAACACAATATCATAGTTATATCGTTAAAAATATTAAAAAGTCGTTAGTACTAGGTCGTGGACGAATCGTCTAAACTCTAAGATGATCCAAAACTAAATTAATATGTTCATTGAATGTATATTTCGATAAATTATTAGCTACTAAAACATTTATAGCTTTCAATATAACAAAAGAGCAATAAGTATGGAAATTTCCACAACAGAGCACTATTTATTAACCCGTCCGCTTCGGTCGGTGTTCTCCGTTTGAATGAAAGGAATTTACTCGAATATCGCGAAACAAACACGTGGTTCGCTATGTCGATAAGCCGAAAACTGGTGATAACATACTAACCCCTTGGTTTCATATAAGAATAAATATTTAAATAATAGTATTTAATTCGCTGAATAAACAAAAATAACTGAAAAATATTTTGTCTTATAGCTAATTATTTAAGCAAAATAAATGCTTAATCTTCGTATTATTCGTAAGTTATTGCTCGGAAAACGAATATCTTATGCGGAAACACAAATTTGTTTCCGGCATAGTTACTTTCACTTCCATCCCTCAGTATTGTCTTTGACGAATTAATTTTCTTCATTCTTCCGAATATTTGAGCAATTGAATTATTGGTGCTCTTTCATTATTTTATGTAATACAGAAAAGTTTTATTTATTTATTCATTAAATATGCATGGGATTTCTGCTTTGAGTAAATATAATTTAGGAAGTCTTATGAAAATATAAATACTATAGTATTTACTTTTTATTAAATGGATTATTTGTTATATATTAAGAATATGCTGTAACTAATTAATAGGGAATGAATAATAATTAGCATTAAAACGGAATAGCTCCAAAGTCCATACCGTTATACCCGATCACAGTAATTATAAATATTATGAGAAAATATGTAGTAGGTATTATTTGTAATTAAAAATATTTCATCATAAATATAAAGTTAATCTATACTAATATTATAAAGAGGTAAAGATTGTGAATTTGTGACGTTGTAGAGGGGTAATATCTGGATCTACTGAACCGATTTAGATGAAATTTGGTAAGAAGATAGTTTGAGACCCTGGTAAGGACATAGGATACTTTTATCTCGGAAATCATCCCTTAAGGGGGTGTAAATGGAGATGAAAATTTGTATGGGGAATCAAGCTAGGGACGAACCCGAGTGAGTCGCTAGTTTACATAATAAATATAATTTAATCATACAGTACACCAAAATATACAGTATAGTGTATACACATGCTTTTTTAATTGTATAAAAAAGCTTGGCTCAACTTAAATAAAGAGAAAAATGTTCAATTAATTCTAACCCTACCAATTACTCGGCAAACGAATACAGATCGCACCTCGATTCTTACCTTCCTTCATATTTTTTTTGGGAGTAGCACGTAAATTACCCTCGGACCTAATAGTTTTCACCTATTACCGCGAGCGGTCCGAATTTATCGCTTTCGACTGTTGATTTATCTGCGAACCCAGCGGATTAACTACCGCTAACTTGGCGATAGTTAAGACTACTATCTCTGATGTTTCAGAGAGAAAGCTCTTTCCTTTTATCTAAATTGGTGTGCTACCAATAAAGATCCGCCGGCGTCTGTCGTAAACCATTCGCCCCATACGCTTCATTATGGGACAAAGTTTTAGATATGATGGTACCGTTTTATTGTCCACCGATGTCGCGAGATCTCTATCGATAATGGGATTTGGTGTTTCAGTACTGGACATGGCTATTCTTTTTGATCTTGCAAATAGCCACTGCAATATAAAAATGAGTTTGTAGTTGAAGTGTCGAGTATTTATAACCAGTAGTCTGCTGCATTTTGAAGCTTAATGTAAATCATGTAATCAGCAATAACAATAACTAAAAAAACCCATTGAAATTGAAGCATAAGAATGGCATAAGTCACCTTCAATGAGTTGAAGTTATTTGAATCGTTCATTAATTTTTACTGGACTCATAATAAAGTATCTAGTTCCCAAAATATTTATTATAAAACATTATTTTCTACTAATAAACATCTTTTAGACATTATAACTCCTGCTAACACAATTTACTAAAACTTTATAATTCATAGAAATTGAGTAGACTAGAAACTAATGCGACTTTGATTGGCCTGATGCATTTATAAATTACAACCAAAACTTTGCTTTGAAATGTTTATTCACGACTCTTTCAGCCCCAAATCGGTATCAAATGTGCGATAGGGACGCACAGATCTTTTCCTAATTGAATTTATCATAAAAATTGAAAGTTTTCTCGCTCCCCGTCCGCACTTTACGAACTACTTTTAATCCATTCTCCTTTGAAAGGAACTTTTAATTTATTGTGAGTGCTAAGTTTTCTACGACTACTCTAGATACCTACCTATATTTAGTTTACCCTTGTTCATCTACGCTGATGTAAGCATTTACTTCTAAAGTGATCACTATATATTAGACTAGCATTGCCCGCGGCTCCGCCCGCGTTCAGATGACCAAAAACCAAATAAAATAGTGCTATTGTTATTTTTATTCAAGATAAGCTATTTTTAATAGTTTATGCCTTAATTAGTAAGATATCTTGCTAATATATATATAGTATCATCGTGGTTTTATTTTGACCACATTTTGTATTTTTTCTCAGAAATGAGATATTTTCCCGCGGTAAAAAGTATCCCATATGTTGACCCGGATAACCAGCTATCACCATACCAAATTTCATCAAAATTCCTCCAGTGGTTTTTCCGTGATGCGGTAACAGACAAACAGACAGACAAAAATTCTAATAACTATAGATTCGGCCTCTGTATCGATAATAATGTTTATTTCAATAAGATTTTCCAAAAAAATATTTAATGTACAGATTCGGTTTAGTTACAATTTTATGATATGTACCTATAGATGTAAATTGTATTTTTTTACCTAGCTAACTGATCTTACTAATAAAATTAAAAAAATTAAAAATAAGTTAACAAGTTGTCGTAGGTTCAGTGTCTGGTAAAGAGAAAGGTAAAAGTGAAATTTGAGATTAATAGACTTGAACTGGCTTGTAAAAGGGCTTATTGATTATTCGTTGCTTGCTTAACAAAAATATCCATAAAGTTTAAAATTATCTTTAATTAATTTGATTTTAAATAAATTGATATAAAATTTAAAATAAAATATTTTTCAAAATAAACATTTTCAGAAATATTTTCTTCATTTATTATTCAGAAATATTAAGAACGGATGAAAAATCAATATTTCACTAACCCATTTACCTTACAACAATTGTAGTACAATGTCAAAAGTTTCCTATAACTAATATGTAGTTATAGGAAACTTTCAGATTTTCTTTTGCCCAAATATCAAAAATGTTAGTAAAGATATTTAATTTTCCTTACAACATTTGTGCTCGTAACTTGAAATGGACTAACGAATTTATTACTGATATTCATAATTTCATATAATGTTATAACTTTGTACACGTTTTATATGAGGAAGCTAGGTATGTCAATCTAACTTTTAAGATTCTCGTTTCCGCGTGTGCCTTGATCTTACCTGTTCGTTTTAGGCTGTCTTACACTGAATTCATGTTTTTATTATTTACCTATGACCGTTTTCTCTTAACAATCTTATTATTATATTCATCGTATGATAGAAGATGTTTATTTAATTAAAGCTTGATTGTAATTAAATTTGAGATTTTTATATTTTTATTATGATTTGATAATATGATGTACTATACTTATTATGACTTGATAATTTAGTCGTAGACTACTAATTGTTTTCTTCTGTTTGTTATATTATAGACGTTTATATACATTTATAGTATTTATTTTCTAAACTAAAGTAAAAATATTAAAAACAACTGAAATATCAATACAGTATGTAATGGGTATTTTTAATGTTAATAATGTATATTATAGTACTAAAGGTAGATGATACTTTATATAGCGTAGCTTCTGGTTTTTCGTACTGATCTAGCTTTACCGGCGTGGCGACGCAGTGGCGCGCTTTCCCCTGCTACCGAAAAAAGTTGCAAGTTGCTGGGCGGCGCCGGAGAACATTCAAATTTATCGATTGTCCCGCGAGCCTCATCACGGCATCCCTCAAAACTCACTAACCTAGCCCTTCGTACACTATTGCCACATTACTTTTTATTCTTCACTCCTCCACAACGCCCGTATCTTTTTTTCATCGTCTGTTATTATTGTCCGTTAAACTTTAAGTGCTCGGCGGCTAACTTTCGATGTCTTCGTGATTTACGAGGCGTCGTTCTCGAGTGTTTTATCGAGCATAAATATGAGTTCGCTACTTGTTGAGATTGAAGGTCGGATCCGATTCGTTATCGCTTTAGTGGGTCAATGTTTTATTATCAATTCGCTCCGAATGTAGATTTGCTATCTGAGTGTTAAGTGGGAGAGCATATATCTCGCGGAGGAAGGAGGTATGTCGTCGAACAGTAGTTTCGCATCTCCGGGTGGTGGGGTGTGTGGAGGGGGGGCAATGATCCATTAATCTGGCAGAAGCCCATGTGGCGCCACCGACATACCTGCCGACGCGACGCGCGGACGCCTACCTAACGACACAGATCGTACATTTCAACATGTGCAAATATGTATGAAATTAATAACTTCGTAAATCAATGAAGTTTGACACACTTCTATTTTACTTCACTCTTTACTTATGCAATTTGCATATATTTCTTTCTTTATCGTATTTTATTTTCCACTACAGGATGAAATATCTTTGTATTATCGAAATAAAAGTAGAACTCCGTAATTCGTTGTGATAATACGGTGACGCTTGCACGAAGCGTGGATCCGGTACCCGGATGCAATTCTAAGTATTGGCTTCCCCGGAGTATGATGTATATATATATAAATATATAATTTGAATTTTCTTACTCTTGTTTCTGAGTAATCCTGTTTCTAAACAAGCTAAAAAAGTAAAAAAATGTAAAGGTTGTTTTAATAATATTATTTTGTATCTACGAGTACAATACGAGTATAATATTATTATCTGAACATTTTAATGTCATTGCTTTTTTACAAGGTAAATAAGTAAAATAAAATGATAACTTACTGTCCTTAAATTTGCCTTTTACCACTGTATCCACTGGGGCTATCAATTAGAAATATCTAGTAGGCTTCAAGGTAACTTTGTTTAAATTTTATGCGTTAGCGTAAAATTTCAAATAGCGTATAGTGTGAAATAAATAGTCATTGTTAAATGAGTAGGAATTCCTAGTTATGAAAACGTAACATTTTATTTTTGTAAAATTATTTCTTTGAAACATTATTTATTATCTACATAACGAATTAAAAGACTTTTTTATTAATTTTATATGTATTTTCTTATTAAATTTGGTTTACTATTACAAATATATAGATAAAAAGATTTCAGCTTTAGATAATATATCTTTAGCTAAAATACCTTTGTAGCAGTATGATAATTGTGGCCATTCACGGGCCTCAATTCACTAAGTGGATTATTTTACTTATCCTCCTGTTGTATCGTACGGCACGTCTACCTTCCATTATATATTGAGATATATTACGCGCATACTTTTCACATCCACCTTTCCTTTTATAGAATTGTCGAGGTGATCCACCCACTATCATTGTGCACTACAGTACTTGTCAGGGTGCTGCGATTTCGTCAAGATAAAATTTAGTGAACGTTTCAGAATAGGACAAAACTGACGTCTGAAATACGAACACCCCTGAATTTAAATGCGAGCTCACACGATGCATCACGTCACCGAATGCGGAAACAGTGGCGTCGCTTGCCACCCATACTACGAGATCTGTCGCCATATTTCAATCGCTGAATTGACACATAGCTTTTCGAAACCATAAACTTTCACGCGAAAACTTTAACCTGGCATATTTACCTTAGGAATTCTTCAGTACAGATAGCGCGAGCTATTTGACGAGTAAAAACTTATAGATAGGTCATGCTCCGACCGGTGTGGAAGTTTTCACATAAATTGGCGGTCATTCGACGCGAATATGCTGACTGAGGGAGTAACAAATATGCCAAGTTAGGTTGTTATAATAGCGATATGTAAGTTTTGTGATACTTCGCCATTAAGTTTATGGAAACGACAACCAAGATTACATCGTACTTTCTGAAAGCTTTGTGTAATTCTTTTTCATGGTCTGTCATACTTGATAGGTAGTAATAAAACATGTGAGTAAGAATTTTAATTCTAAGATATGTAAAAGGCCGCTCACTGATAAATCTTAAATTTTACATAATGATCTTCGGATTTACCAACATAAGTTGACAAATTAGTTTTTTGTAAAAAAATACACGACGCACAATAACTTTTCGAGCTAAGTTAAATGGGAAAGCACTAGAGTTTGGTACATGCTAGATTTTACTAATGGCGGTTTGATTATATTAAAAAATGGAAATTATCAATGAATATAGAACACACTGGAACCTTTACAGTAACATATATATAAATCAAATTACATAAAATAATGTAAATAATGTAAATTGTATTGTAAATATTAAGAAAAATGATACTATAATCTTTCAAATGTTTTTTAATTGTATTATAATTAGGGAGCAATTTTCTCGCAGGCAGAAGGAAGCGACAATACTAAGTTAAAATGATTAATATGTATGAGACCACCGAAGGTGTCGGCCGCGAATACTTCTGAACGGACGATTAATCTTGTTCTATGCAAACAGCATTCGCGAGCTTTGTACGACGATCTCGATAAATTTTCAGTCTTATACAATACCATTAGGAAACTGCTACCGCTAGTTGGTCGTGCTCTTCCCACCGTCTTGTCGGGCCTATTGAAGGATTGAATAGGTGTTTGCGTTTCGCATCAAGAAAAATAGATCCCCCTTGGGTTTAAAAAATTTCGTCATCACTTAGGTTTCGATAGTTATTAAGGCGAAAATGAAATGTTTTAATTCTCCATCGTCATTCACTAGCAATGAATCTTACTAAAGAGAAATTTATATAGTCATTCTTTGTTCATTGAATGAAAGGAACATTCTTTATCCTTTTTGTAAGGGCAATTTGATGCATATACATATGTATATTTACAAGCAAAAAACTGCATAATAGAAAACAAAGATTAACCGATATCAAGTTTGGAATACGTGGATTCAATTAATTCACTATGAATTACAATAGTAGTATAATTGAAAGTCATTCGATACCCAGGAAATAGATAAAAAATTAAACAATTTTTATCATAAAACGTATTGGCACACTCTGAAGAATCTTAGGTGGGGTCAAGAGCGGGCTGTCGGATTTAGATCTGGGCACTCGCCAACATCGCGACCATACTCGCTCATAGACTTAATTCTCTTTTTACTCCTCTGCTTAAGCAATTAGTATTACTCATTTCATAAATATTAACATTAAATTTTAATGTCAGACTCAATTTGTTCTGCTGGTATTTATTCAATTAAACGTATGTATTTATCACGTCAGTGTTACATATATTCATATTTTTATTAATCTCATAACATTTATCTATACATATAATAAAATTCTAACTAAGCCGAATCTGTACATTAAATATATTATTTTTTGGAAAATCTTATTGAAATAGACATTATTATCGATACAGAGGCCGAATCTATAGTTTTTAAAAATTTTGTCTGTCTTTCTGTTTGTCTGTCTGCCTGTTTGTCTGTCTGTCTGTCTGTCTGTTACCGCATCACAGAAAAACCACTCAAGGGATTTTGGTGAAATTTGGTATGGTGATAGCTGGTTATCCGGGTCAGCATATAGGATACTTTTTACCGCGGGAAAACGTCTTATTTCTGAGGAAAAATACAAAAACTGCAATGTAAGAATATAGTAATATGTAAAACCTAAGAATATGGTTTTTTCTCATTTGAACGCGGGCGGAGCCGCGGGCTATGCTAGTTCTTCTATAAAACAATGCTTTACATGTATTGACGCACTTAGGTTTATTTTTAGAGTTTAAATAAAATGAGATAAGGGTGAGTCTGACTCGCACTTCGAGGGTTCCGTAACATGAAACATTAAAATAAGTTTATAATCGCAAATTTTTTTTTTATGGTGTAACTACAAATTAACAGTTTTCTTTCTTCCCCTTTACTTGGCTATAAGACATTGCTTCTTGTTGAATTTAATGATTCTAGGCCTAATTATATTGGTTTTGATTCCCTTGCGAATGTCAAAATATGCGACATAAGCGGCCGTATCTTTTGATTGCGTTGACTTAGAAGTTTAGTTTTTTTACAGCTCCAAGGGATTACAGACCTAATTATTTGATATTAATTTCAATTTGATACTTCTACGCGTTCCTGAGACAAAGAGTCTTGACAGACTGACAGAAAAAGACCGACAACGGAGTGATGCTACAAACCTTCCTTTTTTTCCTTTTGACGTATGGAAACCTAAAAGTACAAATTAAGTATAGTTATAGTAAAATTAAGTATAATTATATAATATACTAGCATTGCCCGCAGCTCCGCCCGCGTTCAGATGACCAAAAACCAAATTCTTAGGTTTGACATATTAGTATACTCTTAAATTGCAGTTTTTGTATTTTTTCTCAGAAATGAGATATTTTCCCGCGGTAAAAAGTATCCTATATGTTGACCGGATAACCAGCTATCACCATACGAAATTTCATCAAAATCTCTGCAGTGGTTTTTCCGTGATGCGGTAATAGACAGACAGACAAAAATTCTAAAAACTATAGATTCGGCATCTGTATCGATAATAATGTCTATTTCAATAAGATTTAAAAAAAAAATATTTAATGTAGAGATTCGGCTTGGTTACAATTTTATTATATATATAGATTCTTTACGGATTTAACATATTTCAATTTTAGTAAAACAAAAAAAGTTACTCTTGGCTATGTTGAGTTTAATTTTACGTATCTGGTGGGGTCAAAAGAATATTTTAGATTAAACTAAAGGTTGAAAAATAAAAATTTTATGCGTTCGATTCATATTTGTGTATCAATTAAATAGTGTTCAAACTTTTGTATATAATTTGTAGGCAAAGCATGTATGTATTTGATAAAGGGCCAAGGAACAGTGACTGATAAGAAGACCTAATCTCGTGACTTGAGAGAGACTTTTATAAAACAAATAACCAATTTTACGTTCAATAAGTATGTAATATACATGGAAGTGAAACGTGAAGTCAAATGTTTTTGTCAACATAGTGCTATATCTATGACATGTAACTATTGATAACTACCTAAAATATCAATCTATACTTATAATAAATTAGCATTTCCCGCGGCTCCACTCGCGTTCAGATGACCAAAAACCAAATTCTTAGGTTTTACATATTAGTATACTCTTACAATAGAGTTTTTGTATTTTATCTCAGAAATGAGACATTTTCTCGCGGTAAAAAGTATCCTGTTGACCCGGATAACCAGCTATCATCATACCAAATTTCATCAAAATCCCTCCAGTGGTTTTTCTGTGATGAGGTAACAGACAGACAGACAGACAGACAGAAAGACAGACAGACAAAAATTCTAAAAACTATAGATTCGGCCTTTGTATCGATAATAATGTTTATTTCAATAAGATTTTCCAAAAAATATTCAATGTACAGATTCGGCTTCGTTACAATTTTATTATATGTATAGATATGTAACGGGATCAAAGATGCACAATCAATATTTTTTAATATATTTGTGAAACCAGGATATTTGCAAATTAAAAGAAGGTACATAATAAAATGGATGTAAAGTTTTTTGTAGCTTTTATGTGTCTGATTAATCATGAGTTTTGAGTTCAATATCAATGGGAATCGAACAATTATTATGTGCAGGTCAGTCTGAATTTAAATCATGACTAAATTTTATTTCCTTTGGTTTAGTAATTGTAGATTTTAAAGATGCTTTACTGCATTATTACGGAATCTTTATATATTTAATAGATGTGTAATAAATAGAATTTTAAATAGTATCTTGTAAACAGGTACGACATTGATTCATTCTTATCGAAAAAAAAGATTCCGACGAATTGAGAACCTCCTCCTTTTCAACGATACCCCATTTGACATAGTTTTCTTCTTCATTTTTTTCACATTATGGAATCTAGCAGCCCCCATATTTAATTTCAATTAATCTAAGAACACTTGGATTAATGAGACGAATCTAACGATATCTTAATTAAAGAAATCCATCGAGTGGTTTGGAAGATATGAGGGAATAACGAATATTACAAACAAACAAACATACATAGATAGGCGCGAAATTTAGATGTGAACGTGTGTGTAGATTCTTATATTAATGTATAGATCTTAAAAATATAATATTACCTTGATCATTGTGTTGTGTTGTTTGTGTAAAATATGTAGATATACTTATCTGAGTTGATGTAGTTTTAAAATCATCAATTTTTTGCTATGGTTACATTATAAATGTTCAAATATGTTAAGGAATTCGCAATTACACTTGTGTTTATGACATGTCGAATTAGTATTTAAGTTATAAATGTCCGCATCGTTCTGTCTCTATGTGTAAAAATATAATATTTTATGTGATCTTATAGTTAATTATGTCCTTTTATATTTCTGTCATATTATCATTTTATATTTCAAGTTGTATATTTTAATATCTAGCCATGCATACGATATATAGATACAGTAATAATGATGCAAGCTCAATCAAAATCAAAACGTAACATTTATGATAACAATGAAAATTAAAGGCATTCCGTAAGGAAAATTACAACTTTCCAAAAATAATCGTATTCTATAAAACAATGAATCATTTTCACCAAAATATACTAATATAACGTGGAACGTGCGGCCGCCACACGCGTAGTTTTCTGTTTAATAAACAAAACTACGTAAGATATATATTTTTTTTATATTGAGTGTTTTTGATTAATATTTTACAGCCATTTAGAGTTAATACTATAATTATAAGTTACAATATATTGAATATTTCACTGAACTACAATATGTACATAATATATGAAATGTACATAATGTATTTAACTATTTTTTAAAAGAAATCATTAAATAATATTTACAATAATTTTGTTTTAGACTGGATTAGTAATGTAATTGTCACCTACCTCCTTATGGTCGTTTAAAAATAAAATGTGAAATGAATTGTAATGACGTATTCAAATCAGGTCGCCAAAGATTCCGACCTCAATTCAATCAAATTACGAAAATTTCAATGTTTTATTAAGTTAAACTTTGCTGCGGTAGCTGTAACTGAATTTATTTATACTTAGTTATCGCCTTTTGGAAAAGTCATCTAGCTAACGTTTCGGTAAGTTAAATAATTAAATTTGTCAGTGTCGGTTGACACGCCTGTGGATTTTCTTCCGAATTTTCAATGCTGTCACGTCTGACTCCCTCTCCTTTGCCTTACCTCCTCATTCTATTGTATTATCGTGATTCTTCGATTTGAATTATTTATTGTTTCAACTCTTACTTTATGATTATTCCTGGTTGAGTTTCGATTTGAACTGAATCAAGTTAATATTATATCCATGTAAGGTATTCTATTAATTTAGTTAGAACTTTCAAATATCTAATATTATAATTAGGTAAGAGTAAACTTAATTTGAACTTCGGAGCTTCTAACTCGATTCTGTTTTTTTTTCACTAACAAGAATTTAAATGTAAATTATTTAAAAAGCAGTAATAGACAAACTATAAATACTAGGAATAGAAATAAGCTTGTGACGCTCAGATTTCAACTGCAAAAGGTGAGATAAATTCTTCATAAGCCTGAATATATGCATAGGTATATAATAAGATTCCACAAACTGTCCTAGATTTACCTTTTTAACAATTTAAAGATAAAATTTAAAATAAAATTGAGCAAAGCGTATAACTCTGTTCAGAATTTTTTTTAATGGGGAATGTGTGGAATCAACATATATTGACATCATATGCGCGCTTTCTATAATATTTTATTCATTATTAAAATAAATAAAATGTAACTTCGATATTTAAAGGAGTAACCGTTGAGTTTCTCAGTAGAACTGCTTTCTGAGCCGGTGATAGCTTCCCCGCGTACTGACTACACTGAGTCGTCCTTTAAATTATTAAATTGACGATTCAAAAGTGTAAAGTTTCATTTTATTTCATTTCTCATTGGTTGCTACTTCTATCCATATATATATATATATATATATATATATATATATATATATATATATATATATAAACGTGTGTTTGTTTGTTCTTCTTTCTCGTCTAAAAATAGTGATGAATTTGAAAAACACGTTAAAATACGGGTTGTATTTATACAATATTTGTAATTTATGTTTTTTAATGTGCAATAAAGAATATAAGTATATCTATTCCATACAAACCTAATCTTACAACGTACTACTACGTCACTAGTACGAATATATTGCAAGAGTTACTGAAAAGCGCTACAGTGCGATACAGAACTTAAGTATACAAAAAGTTAAAGAAGCTAGTTTGTTCATCGCTTTCCGCCAGTATCACTGTGATGGACACTTAGATTGGTGTAGTAAGTGATAATATTTTTTTTCAATTTTTTCTGCAATATCGCTTTATTTTGGAAAACAACATGGACACTATAAAATAAACTATACATTGATATAATAATATAAGGGATAAAACAAGACGTAATATTACCTTGCAGATTTTATTTTCTATTCTTCTTATAAAGGCATTCAATTTTTGTATGCGCATATATTTGAATGTGACGCATTTTCAGGGAAAGATATAACTACCGTTGTATATTATGAATTTTATTATCTTTCGCTAAAGTTTATTTATAATTTTTATCGTAATATAATAATGACATTTTGGATGTGACATTATACAATTATTGTTAACTATCCACATTACATATTTTCGGATTATTTTGCGGATTTATTTTTAATTTTTGGGTACCGACGTTTTGAATGCTTTACAGCAATCATGGTCACGGGAGAGACCGCCGCGAAATAATCCGAAAAGATAATTTTATTTAATCTTAAATATTTGTTATTGTAAAATCTAAAGCAAATAATAAATGTTAATTATAATATTTTTCATTGAAACCTAAAATTTTTGTTTAATGTAACCTACGTAGGATTTCTGTTACGATACACTTGATAAAAACTCAGTGTTCACCTGAGGTACGCGGTTAATGTTTTGGAATAATTTTCACATCCGCGATAAGAAGTCAACCTTGTTATGTTATGTAATACAAAACCACTTACTATGGCTTAAACTTTTTTTAGGCTATCTAAGTTGTTTTGTATGATGATGGAGTCGCGGTACTAAATATAAAACTATGACTCATCTGACTTTAAATTTGGTACATCAAATTTGTACACAAGTTAGATTAAATATTTAGTTGTAAATTTGAGTATAGGCCTGAATCCTGACTTACCTTATGCAATCTATCTATACATATAATAAAATTCTGAATCGAATCTGTACATTAAATATTTTTTCCTCACAATAAATAATGGTCGCAGTGAAACATGGCCGCAAAATGAATTTTAAAAAAATGTAAGTTTAATCTGGGTATAATTGACTATGTGTGATTAAAATAATACAACTTTGAAGACACATCAAAGGCATAAACAGTATCAGAACACCGTTCAGTTTGTAAAGTTATACATACCTATAATAAAATTGTAACTATGCCGAATCTGTACAATGAGTATTTTTTGGAAAATCTTATTGAAATAGTCATAATTATCGATACAGAAGCCGAATGTATAGTTTTTAGAATTTTTGTCTGTCTGTCTGTTACCGCATCACGGAAAAACCACTGGATAGGTTTTGATGAAATTTGGTATGATGATAGCTGATTATCCGGGTCAACATATAGGATACTTTTTATTGCGAGAAAATATCTCATCTCTGAGAAATCTATATGTTAAAACGTAAGTAGGGACGAAACCGAGCGGAGCGAGAGTGAATCGCTAGTCTTGAAATAATAAAATTTACTGCGCACTATATTAAAATGCATTTTGAAGGTCTATAATCCGTGCACTCACAGTGTTGCGTAGTATTGAATTATTCAATAGGTATACAGTCGTTTAGACCATTCTGTTTTCACGTTTCTTTCATAAAATATTCCCTGCTCCAAGGTTACATCTACTACTTGTAATGGACGAGAGACCTTGAAATTCTGCAATTCATATTTTTATTTCCTTATATTATTTTGTATTTATTATATTTGATATATATAGTGTCAGGTGTCAATTTTTTGTTATAATAAATAAAAAAATATACTTATTTTTTTATTTATTATAACAAAAAATTGACACCTGTGCGTTAAAATTAAGACTATTTTATCTCTTTTATTTAGAAAAATGTCAACTTAAACGAAAACTCATTTTCGAATTTAAATAAAACATTTTTATTTTCCATTAACTTTAAATAAACTTTCAACGTTAATCCTTAAAGCTATAAACTACGGAAATCATAAGCCATTGATTTCGAAGATTGCGTAACACGATATTATAGCATGGAAATTCGACAAAATTTAAGTCGCTGGAGCATTAAAGGGGACGTCGACGGAGACGGTTAATTCACCCCATAAGGGTCGCTGTGGCGCCAACAATCCTACCGTACACAAAATTCTAAGTATGATCTCGCACTCGCAAGAATCTTGTCTGCGTCTTCGAACATTACTGTGTAGTGTGTATACTATTGAAGAAATATTATTTTCATAATATAATTAAAAATTATATAATAAACTTTAAAAAATATACGTAAAATTATCCTTAGATCACAAATTCAAGCATCACAAACCTACTTACTATACACGTTAAATATTTATTTGAACTGTCTTCAGTGTATCATTACAGTAACACTACATAACGGATAGGAGCTAAAACTAATAACAAAGTAGGAAGCACATTAGAGACCGTAGCCTGTAAGCAGCTACGGTCGTAGAATTAGATATTAATATGATAGTCGTAGGGTATAGGCAAATCTTTTGTAAAAAAAACTTATCGAAGTATTCATTCATTTTATCTATTCTAATATTATAAAGAGGTAAAGTTTGTGAGTTTGTGACGTAGGAGGTAATCTCTGAATCTACTGAACCGATTTAGATGAAATTTGGTAAGAAGATATTTTGAGACTGTGGGGAGGACATAAGATACTTTTTATCATGGAAATCATTCCTTAAGGGGGTGAAAATGGGGATGAAAGTTTGTATTGGGAAGCAAGCCAGGGACGAAGCGTAGCGAAGCGAGGGTGAGTCGCTAGTTCTTTTAATAAAATTGTAAGTGTCAAAGTGTTACTATGAATGTACATATTTTTTTATAATACACTAGCAAGACCCGCGGCTACGCCCCCATTCAATCTACAAAAAAACCTCTTTGGCTTTTGGTTATCTTCCCCTATTTTACCCTCTTAGGAATTGAATTTTAGAAAACGCTGAAATACGTAACTTATTATTTTTGCCGTACTCAATTTATACGAAATTTCATGCAAATATGTCCAAGGAATAAAAAGTTTCATACAAACTTCTATCCCCTATTTAACCCCCTTGGGGCTTGAATTTTGCAAAATCCTTCCTTAGTGGATGCCTTCGTCATATGAGGAATACGTGTGCGAAATTTCAATTTTCTAGCGTTAAGGGTTTAGCCCCGTGCGTTGATACATAAGTCAATCACTTTTGCCTTTTATATATTTACTAGCGGACCCGACAGACGTTGTCCTGTCTACACGTCTTTAATTTGAAAATTTCAAACTTTTTTTAATATTTTTTTTGATGAAAATTATTATTCAAATTGTGAATCTAAACCATTCCCAGATCCCCTTGAACACACACAAAAAATTTCATCAAAATGACCGATTTTGATGAAATTTTTTGTCGTTTGAGAGAAGTTCAGTGACATACACACTCACAGAAGAATTATATATATAAAGATAGACATCTATTTTTTCGATGTAATAAATGCCAAATCTACAGTTTTGAGAATTTGTCTTTACTTCTATTTTTATTTAATTGTATTTCTCGAAAACGTCCGGATAAATATAGATAATACTCTGAATTAATAAAATATACTTAAGGTTTTTAATGTCCATAACAATATTTCTTGAGTTTCTAATTTTACGGGCTGTCTTTGCAAATCAAATAGAAAATATGTAGATTAATATAAATTGAATAATATACAATATTATATACCTACAACATAGTGTATTATTCTAATGATAGTATTATATTGACAAAATCCATACCTACTATTATTATAATATTGTAAATGTGAAAGTGTGTTTGTTTGTTTGTCCTTCTTTCACGTCTGAACAGTGACGGATTAGCGTGATTTTTTGTGTGGAGATAGTTAGGGGTTGGAGAGTAACATAGGCTACTTTAACCGTGAGAGATTATCTCATTCTCACTACAACTCACAACAACTCATCATACCTATGTATATATGTATAATATATAGTCTATCTATATCGTAGTAACCGTTAAAACGTACCTACGGACGATCTCGAGCGAAGCGAGAGTTATCGCTAGTATATTATAATTGTATAATAAAATGGGGCCTCAAAAAACTAAATTTTACTTTAAATATTTGAAATTTAATTTGAGTCTCAAAAATTTTATCATTAAAACCATAAATTTTTTATTTCTTGTATTTCTTCTCACAAGCCATTTGCGATGTAATTACTTTTATTCATACGTCCCAATTATTATAGTAGAAATTCTTGGTAAGGGCTTCTGGCGACAAATCCATCTGAAAGTCGACAGGCCATTTGTTGCGCGTGTTTTCACGCTTGATAAATCGCGTAACTTGTCCACATTTAGCGGATTTATGTGAAACTCCAATTGTTGTACATTATTCGTAATTGAATGTAGATATAGATATAGGTATTAGGTATGTTATTTTCTTAATAACGTCGCAAGTTTAAATATTAAATAAGAATGAATTAAATTAAAATAAAGCCAAGTCAATATTAATTTATTTTTACATTATTAGCGATTTGGGGGCCAATTAAGTAGGTGAGTTATTGAGGTTTTCTATGAAAAAATAGCAGTTAACAACTCTGGGTGAGTTGGTGACTCGAAGAACCTATTTACCGTTCCATCGGACTGAATTCTTATAGATAAGTTAGTTATGCGCATAATATCTTATAGAAGCTACTCAGGTACTGGATAGCCACCGTGACCGAAAATTGGTCAGGATAGATATATACCTGACACGGTACCATACGCCTAGTTTGAAAGTCTCGTTATGATTGGGTTGAATATAAAATTTCCATATTGAAAGAGACACGATATAATATGTAAGTATACCAAACGAGTAAGACAAGTTTTGAACTACGCTTTGCCACGTTTTGATGTAAATGTAAAAATATGCATTTTATATAGGAATTATGAAATAAGACAGAGCATGTAGGAAAAATGTATATATTCCAAAACTCTACTGAGTGCTCTGAATAGATAATATTCATGTTAAATTGTGTGTAAACGGTAAAATATTCCATGTTTTACACAGCAATTTTCTACTGATTTTATGATTTAGCTAAAAATCCTATTTACATCGAGATGAACGATACGAGAAAGTGGCAGTTCTCATAGGGCGCGCAGAAATTATTTATGGGCTACTTTATTGCTAAACTTCATTCGTTGCTGTGGTTGCTTTTATTCCTTCAACGGAAAAAGTTGTGAGATTTTATTACCGGTGTGAGATAGGACACGTTATTGCACTAACTTTGCGTTGGAATTAAAATAGATTTTTGCGGTCACTTTTATTACTATTATGTAAACAGATATGACAAATGGATTTATTATACTACGTAAAGTTTATTAATTGTAAATTTCGTATACTCTACTTGTAAGTGGAACGAATAATTTTTCATTATGGGTAACGATAGTTGTCGCTCTGTTGCAGAACTCGATTCGGCACAACCTCTCTCTCCACAACCGGTTTATGCGGGTACAAAACGAGGGTACAGGCAAGTCGTCGTGGTGGATGATCAACCCGGATGCGAAACCTGGCAAATCGGTGCGTAGGCGAGCGCTCTCAATGGAGACATCCAAGACAGAAAAGAGAAGAGGCAGAGTTAAAAAGAAGGTAATCTAATATAATATATTATTTTATTTATTATACTTGAAAGTACTGAAAGTACTAAAAGAACTTCATTGTGTTTTTTTTAAATAAGTAGCTATGTAAGTAAGCTTTTATTAGCTAAATTGGTTTTGAAAGTCAATTAGAAAATAAAATGTCATTTTCCTTTATACTAAAAATATTAATTTTAGTCCTGCTAAATAATCACTACTCCATAATTAGTCTTGTTTGATATAATTAAATATCTTTTTTAGAAAGCATATGCAAAATGTTTTGAAAATAATTCAATTTTTTTCATAAAATTATTTTATACTTATATTTTTGTAAAATGAAAAAATATACTCCTTTTTAAGAGTGATTGTTATATAACTATATTGATTATAATTATTGACAGCCGGACGCATTAAGAAACGGAGTCACAGCTGACGCCACACCGAGTCCAAGTAGTTCAATATCAGAAAGTCTCGATATTTTCCCAGATTCTCCAATACACAGGTAAAGAGAATAGTCCAAATTACTAAGTTTAATAAGTAAATACATATTAGATACAATTTGTTCATATTATATCATAGATACTTATCTCTTAGAGACTAGACTAGTTGCTTCAAGTATAAGTCCACCTCCACAGATGTGTAAAAGTAAGGGGGATAGATGGCACCCGGCCAATTATGTTAACAGACATAACCGTCGTGGACGGCAATACTAATTCGACTTTAAAGGGATCATAATTTACCTACACGAGAAATACAATTGCGTATTCTGCCAAGTATCCCACTGCATCTAGTGTTTACGTCAGCGGATACAATTTACGGGTCGCATGTGAAATCCACTTAACAATAAAAATAACCGATCGACATAACGCGGCGTTGACCACGCTAATAAAATTGAGTTATAGGAACACTGTTACTTTATGATAAAAGGTTTTAAATCATACACGACCATTAGATGATGAGTTATACCGATGCCTGAATCTCGTCATTCTCTCCAATATTTAATATTTTTATTACCGAATATCTGTCAAAATTACGAATGTAATTGACATTTATATCGGACGTTTTTTTGTCCAATGTCCTCGTTTGAGATCATTGTCCATAACAATTCTTATTAAATTACTTTCTGTTATAGTTTGCACTAATAAAATGTGTCCTTTCTGACCATTTTACCCATTACGATGATCGCTTCATTTGGCATTCATGTTAGCGGACCTTGATGGAGGCATTAGATTTGCATGTATTCCATTATACTTAATTTATAAAATTATTCTAGTATAGTTTTAGTTTTGCTAAGAATTTTGATTATTTGCTGCTCGATTATATCGTTAAATTTGACCATGGCCCATAAATATTTTATCTTTTAGAATTTCATGGTCGTCTTTATCGATTCCGAGGCTCAATTTATTTTTGACGCTTGTTCGCTTTGGCGTAGCAGCAGTTTTCAGCTGTCGCCGGACTTTCGTCAGAGGGCTTCTTCAAATGCGTCATCGTGCAGCCGGCTATCACCGATCCCTTCCTTAATACCCACGGAGCCAGAGTGGGCGACGGATTATACTCCCTCAGGGGACTTTGCTTCGACCAGTGATTTCTCCCCAGCTGATTACACTCAAGACCAAGATCTAGCGGGATCGCTCGCGGACTCCATGAAGCTTCACGGGGCAGATCCATTTCTAAATACGTAAGATTTTGTGACTTTTACGCCTAAGCCAAGATAAGTTTATTTATAATTAGAAGCTGCATTTTGTTATTTTAGAAAATAAAATAGTTGGCTTTTAGATTATCGTGAATTATAAAAAATAAATAATTTATAATATCACATTATTGTTAATCATATCATTCGAAATACGCAACATAATTTGTGATAATTGATTACTCAGTGCTCCATGTAATTATTATTATAAAAAGCGTCGAATTAATTTTCAACGGAATAAAAACGAAGAATTTGTAATTGTTTACGAGACGTAAGATGTAAATTATGTACTTTCATGCAGGTATGTGCCAACGACATCGTCGTCGTCGTCAGGTGGGAGCTATCGCTTCGCATACGGCGCATGCCCTCGGCATCCTCACGGGGGTTGCGCGTGCACACCCCTGTACCCCGCGCACCCCGCACACCCCACACATTCTCATCAACACCCGCTCGACCACTTTGTAAGACCTCCCCCACCTGCTGATCCAGCTGATATTATGCAAACAGGTTGGTAGTAAAAATAAATGCGCGTTAATGTCGACATCATCATACAAATAACTTTAAAACTACGTTTATACTTAAGTAAAATTCAGCCAAAATATACTTTAAGTCTGGCATGAGTGTGACGAAGTTTATATAGATTTTTTTTTTAAACTAACTCTACTTGGACTTTGGTTTTCCGCACACTCACATATTAAACACATTTCAAAGTAGATTTGACAATATTAAATAATTAAGTAGCATCGGCCGAACTAAGTTATATCGCTATTCTGTGATGTTCTGTATACAAAATAATAAACTACTCTGTTTTATATGCTAAACACAAGTATATTGCAAAATTATTAATAATGTATTTTTTGTTTAAATATATTAAAAAACGTATTCCATTTATGATAATTTGTTTATTTGTCAGTATATTCTAGCATACTTTTTTTAATTTTTAGTTTACAACGTGTTTCCGGTTTCTCTATAATAATTATTTTGAAAACATTTAAAGTAAACGTATTATATTATCATATACCTACCTACCTTCTGTTTTATTTTCAGTTTTATTATGTCACCGTATGCTATACATAAAATATTAATTAATCAATACTCTCATTATTTTTTGTTATAAGAAAATAGCCAAACACAAATGGTGGCAACATCAGACGCAACGTTAATGAACGGGGGTATAATGGTACAGACGGGCCCAATGGGCCCCACAACGGTGATGGGGCAGATCATGGGTGCACTCAATACGGGACTCTCCGAAGATTTGAATATTGAAGCATTAGAACACAGTTTCGATTGCAATGTGGACGAGGTACATAATATTCACATTATTTTCAGTAGTTACATACATACACATAAGCATCTTGTTCTTTAACTTATTTATTTTTTGGAACAATTCTCTACGCAAAAGGTACTTATTTTTCTTTTTCATAGAGTTTCATGATTTCCTTTAAGCGTTACTTACTTATTCGAAGTTAAGGAAGAAAAGGTCGTTGCTCCCTCCCTTATTTAATTTTTATCACTTTAAAAATACCAAATTAAATATAATTAATGAATTTTAAATATAATTCACCAGGTCATAAGACACGAGTTAAGCATGGACGGCACACTGGACTTCAACTTTCCACAACAAAATACTGCAATGGCAGCAGAAGCTGAAAGTCAGTTTAGGGCCCCATCGGCCCCAGTCCCCACAACGCTTTCAGGCGGGGGGACCTCGCATACCCCATATACTGTTGCCCCCTCTTGGGTTCATTGAAGTTACCAATATAATATTTTAATACATTAGAGTCAATTGGATGTTTGTTGCTCAATAGTAAACACTGGACGGGTTTGGATTTGTACAAAATAAATCCTGCCATAGCATGATAAAAATGTTATCTCACTAATCTATATAGGTAAATATTGCTATTCCTTTTTTAACTAGTGTGAGAGAATGAGACAACTGATAATGAATCTGTTCGTCTGTTTGTCATGCTAGGTTAGGATTGCGTAGGTTATGATCATCTCAAAAAATCACATAGTTAAACTCATTTGAATTCAAAACCGCTGGATGGATTTTTGTTTGTGTTTAATTATATAATGTAAATAAGACGCACACACTTTCTGTTCGAGGTACTTTTGCATGTTAGTCGAGATTTATGTTAACTAATATTATAATTTTATTTAGCGTAATGTTACCGATCGTTGTTAATGTGTCAATTGTGTTAGCGTAGTTAGTTTTAAGCTAGGTGGAAGCTTGTGATATGAGTAGTTGGTTAGGGGCCGAGAGGGGGCATACAATGGGACCCTGTTCAGTGATTAATGAAGGTAATATATTTTTTTTAATTTTTAATAAATAAAATATTTTAATAAATTTTCATTATGTGGATCAAAAAGCGCAATACATTTTAGTTTGTTGTTTCTAGGTTTGTTATGACGCTATTTGCGATATTTTAGTCGTGACTTCTAAAATATATTTTTTTGCTAAAATTTCAAACAAATAATACAAAATTGCTATTTAAAATTATTTGATCTTTTTTACACGATAAAATGTATTAAAACCAACAAACTGTATACATTTACTCTACTCATAAGAAACAAACCGGATGCACACTATATGTATGTATATTATATATTATTTTTTAGAGAGTTATTGCTAAATTTTGGCTGTTCCAAACTAGACCCATACGTATTTATATTACACACTTAGTTGGCAGTTATCATTCAATTCTTTAGGGTTCCATGGTGAAAAGCTCCAAACTGTAACTAAGCCTACACCATACGTCCATCTGTCTGTTCTATCTATATCCTTGGAACTGTAGGCAAATTAAGTGTTAATAAATTATAAATTAGTGACAAATTAAGGGCCTCTTTGAGTTTATCATATTCTTTTTCATAGCAGGAAAGGGACTATAATATTGTGTACAGAGCCCTCCTTGCCTTAGTCAAACTTGAACTTAACTGAGTTTTAATTATAAATAGATATATTATTGCAAAGCATATATTTTTAATTTTTACGTGTTCATGTAAAAGTACTGCATAATATTAATACTTTCTTAGATTTACGCGAATATTTGACATTTTAAATAAAACTATCTTTTCGCATTAATTATTCGCGAAAAATCCGTAAAGATACATACTCGTAGTTTTATTTAAAATGCATAATATTAGTTACAAAATTATGTATTATTTAAACTACATACCTACTAATAATAAATACAAGTAAATTATAAGAAGTTCAAATACAATAAATCCTCGGAATATCAGCGTTAATTCACAAAAACTTTCCAGTTGAGTGTCCAATAACTCAGTCAGTATCGCTCCTTACAAAACTATAACTTTATTGTTTCGTGAAAACAACGGACGGTAATCTGACCTCATTTTCTAGTATTTAAGACTGAGATATACACATCACAAGTTTTAACATTTGTCTTGCACTTTTGTAGCTGTTTAAGCATTGCTTTCGTAAGATACCGACACTAAGGTTTAATATTACGGGTTGTCTATGCAATAAAAACCTCCAAAATTCTTCCAGAAGAATAATTGAATAAAGTATTTATATGGCTTGAATTTTATATATAATCTTTTAAAACATCTGAAAACACAGCATATAAATTAATATAAGCTTTGTAAGGTATCTATAGTTAAATAAAATGCTAAGAATTTAACGGTAACCAAACGTACTAAAATAGTATTTTGACCGACTTCCAAAAAGGAAGAGGTTCTCAATTCGTCGGATTTTTTTAACTTTTTTTATGTATGTTCACCGATTACTCGAAGACGCCTGAACCGATTTGGATTTTTTTTTGTTTCAAAGGGTATATATACTTTCCAGGTGGTCCCATATAAATTTTATCGAAATAGGTGAAGCGGTTTTTTTAAAATCAACAAATAAATTGTTTTTTTTTTTAAATAAATTGCTTAATCGAACATTTTATTAAAAAACTTTCTTCTAACAAATTACCTGCTTATTACGTCTACACTAAAAATGGACAAATAAAAACTTAAAAAAAAAACGAATTCCAGGCACTAAAATGTAAAAAATAACTAAACGGGGGTTTTCATTTAGAATAAATACCTAATCAGATGTTTTCAAAGTCTGTGCCAGCCGAAGCAAAGCAAATCTAATATATTTCGATATCTAAAATACATCACATATTGATGTATAATATTTTAACTATAATTAGAGTTCATATCAAATCATATTTACCTATTAGATATTCATATCTTAAAGTAATGTAGGCTTTCATATATACATGGTTAAAAGATGACTAAATAGTAAATAATGATAAAAAATTTAATTGTATTTTAAATTTTATATTAGTTTTTCTTTCGACTATATACCCACACAAAAATTAACTGTATTTCAACAATATAAAAAGTGAGAATAGAAAATTTATACAACGTTCTATTTTACGTTACGTCGATAGAACAGATATGTACGTCGTTTTATGTTCCATCTCTTTGTACGTGGATTATGACACGTTATATACTTTATTTATAAAAGAATGTAGGGAAAAAGAAAAAAAAGATTGACGGGTCGCGAATGCTGGGTGCTGGCAAGTGACATGAACCGGCCAATATAAGGCAGTAAAGCGTAGGACACACGAATATTACTAATAATACTATAGCTAAAAGAAAACTATTAAATTCATATTCTCTTATAATGTAGTAAATTATATAAAAAATATTATTATCTTAAAACTACCACAATGTTCAGTATATAACTAGTACATTATTAGTATTAAAATATAGTATAATCTATATATAAACTAGATAACTTTTTTCTTGTGTGTTATTTGAAAGTAAATATATAAAGTGTTTATTCATTACATTTTTTGTTAGCAGCGGGTGCACGCTTGTCAGTTCTGACCTTTAGCTCTGGAGACGTTTGTGTGTAAATTATATTGGCTTATGAATAAATACTTAGGGTGAAAAAGACACGCTAGAAAATACGCAAGCGTACATACAACATAGACATGTATGTAATGTGAAAAAATATTTATAAGAATTTTGCTTGTATCACCTTTTTTAAGTAAACTCGATAGATATTATTAGTTACGTATGTATACTAATATATATAAAAAGTTTTCATGATAAATTTGATTTAGGAAAACACTAAGCCGTCTTAAACAATTTTAATACCACAGATGATTTCATCGCTTAAACAAAACATTGCTTTGGTGACATACCTACTCGTACCTACCATAGAGACCATTTGTCATTTGCTTACTGGAATGAATAATAATTATAATTAGATCGGAATTGAACGTGCCTCAGGAGCACTCGTGATTCAATTTCACCACTGAATGCTCCTATTTATGCGCTAATGAGGGCGACCGAAGGCAGTAATTAATCATATCATTTTTAGCGTGAGCGGTGCCCGCCGCTTAGCGTCGAGCGATCGCCTTCAAATAATGGAATATCACGAAAAAATCCGCAGAATACGACGGTAGATTAAACCCGCTTCGGTAATGACTTGTTTTTTAGGGTTTCGAAGAATACGTCTTTATCAGGCAAGGTTTTGTTAATTTTTTAATATTTTTCACGCTAGTAGCTAAGTGCGGGGTACGGTAGCTTGCCATAACGGAAATAAGATCCGATTTGCGGTTAATACAAAGCAATATTTTAATTTTCTTTTTTTTTCATAAATAGTACTAAATTGCATTGTTTTTTTTACTGATTAGAATTCTAATGTAGCCAAAAAAAACTGAGGCGAATTGTAACGTCGTCGGTCAACACATGATTTTTTATATTAACAAGCTGATTTTCATAAAGAGTCGTTTAAATTTCTGAACTCATCCCGTATTCCGGTCGGCTAGCGACGTAATTAGGTACGGGCCCACCTTTACACACGATTTCACGGCACTTGTTAAAAGTTTTCAATTGCGTTACGAGGGGGGTCTTTACACGGAATTTATTCATTATATTCTCTACCCACCACCCTCTACTTAATAAAACGCTTCTTTGCTCTCTTTTTATTTCCTCTTCCCTTAATGTCCCCTTGTACTTAAGTATTTTAAATATTTGCCGCATGGCCTCTCAAATGAGTGATGTGATAATAAATTTTCATTTATTTTTCCTACATTTCTCCCATAAGATGCCAAGTTTATTCTTCTGTGGTTACGCGCTACACTCACATATGTACATATATCTTCTACGACATATATGACATTTACGACTACATATCATGTGTATGATTTTTGTAATCATCACAAAGAAAAACATTGATAGGGTATTTTTGTTGGCAAAACTTCTTTTTTTTGGGTAACTTTTTTTATTTATACAATTTATATTTTTACTGTCCTTAATAAATTCCACAGCATAACGCAACATAAATTACGTAGTGGCAAGAAATATTACCTATTATGGTCTCCATGTCAGCTAAAATAAGACATCACTAAGCACAATAACGGGGAACGGTCTGCTTTGATTAAGTGCCACTACCGTAAATCACATTATTGTCATCGCTCATAACCACAGATTTTCCTCTACACCCCTCCCTTATCTATAATATTCTTATTAAAAGTTTAGTAATTCAAATCTTGGTGCATATATTTAAGTTCAGGACTAGTACCGACGTTCCTACACTCAATTTACATGTTGATGCCATAACGCCAATTTTAAAAGTTATGTTCATGATTCGCATTCAACGCAAGTCTGCAGGATGAAAGTGGCATATCCAACAAGTCTCTTTATTGTTTGACAGCTTAGGCGACTTTGATCGGTTATTTAAATAAAGGCAACCCAGTTATCGCTGTCAATTTTATAAAGCTTTATATTATGCACATAGCGTCTTCCACTTCTTGAGGAGATTTTTTATTAAGATTTTTGCTAATAAAGTAAGTTTATGTTTTAAATAAATACAATATGATTTTAATGGGATATATTGTTGGTGTTTGCTTTATTAAAATTTTCTTAGTTAGATTCCTGAAGTGATATGTTCTAATTAAATCCATTCTTTCTTACATATAAGCTGTAATTGCCTAAAAAAGTTTTTTTTCAATTAATTTAGATCTATTTATGTAAAAGTAAACCTAGCTAGTACCACAGATATTGTACCAACAATTTTTCTAAATAAAATTGTTTAACAATGTATAACAATTTTTTATTACTGTATTTTGTTTTTTATTACAGAAATGTTTGAACTTGACAAATTTTGTAATTATGAAATGACAGTTGTTTTAACTTAAGCAATTTGTGTTTTGTGTCGGAACAAATGGTAAGACGCCGAAGGGCGTTGGAAGTAATCTAGTAAAGGCAGCTTTAGAATTCTTCCGTTGAAGTGGGCCGTCAGTAAATTGGATTACGTGTCGAGTATGACAGCTGTGTACTGCTAACGATTTTATGATTTTGTTGCGGAACGCCAAATGTAGTGATTATCAACAAATTATTAATCAATTTTGAGAAAATTGAATTGGACTTTTATTAGTAGGGGCGTCCTCTTAAGTGTTTTAGAAGTAATGTTTTAAATTGCCACTTAGTACAAGATTCTCACTTTGCTTGGGTGAATTTCAAGTTGCTTCACAGTAGTCTTTATGTTACTCCAGCTCATAATCTATCTGTATTGTGAAGGAGTGTTTATTTACTTTAAAAATGAAAAGTTATCTAGGTGTTTGTCTCTTTCAAATCTTGGTGTGTTTCTTAGCGATATCAAGGCCTTTGAAACCGTATTCACTAATATTTTTTGATTAGTATATTATAAACTATATAAATTTAAAAAAACCATCCCTAAATAAATATATAATAATTAATTAAAAATCGGTGAAAGCGGTGTAGCTTTTTGATTAAAATAAATTATTGTTTATTGTCACGTATGTCTTATCGGTTTATGCTTATGCACTTATTTCAGTTTAGTCTACAGCTATTTAACGAAACCCCTGTTTGTGAGCATGTATAAAGAAGATATGAAGCAGCGTCTTTGTTCGATTGTGATTTGTTCGATAATTTAAAATAGAACTTATCTTTTTTTACTTATATGAATTTTCCAGCTATTTTATCTGACTAAACGCGTAAGCGAAAGATTTTTTTATTGATTTAATAAAATAGTTCATTAATTGCCTTATGAAATTAGAAAATGCTAGCTCCAATGTTTTTTTTTCTTTAATGGCTTAGTGTTGCGTTAACTATTAATAATTTTATTAATTTATAACATTCTGCCAGTGTCACGTTATGTGAGGACGACACGAATTATATTGAGCGGTAATTTTTAAATTTAGCAACTTTAATGTGGAATTAAAACTATAAATGAATGATCGGTCTACAGGAGTAACCAACAACAAAAGAAAGATAATTACGCAATACAAAAATAGTAGGTACGTTGATTGAAAATACATAAATAATGAGAACTATATTATAAATTAATTATCTACAATAAATTTAACTATAGTCTGATTTTTAATTCGGCGGAATTCTGACATTACAGAAATGTTGTCAGCTTAGAAACATTGTCACTAAAGACGGAAAGCATTTTAGCAAAATAAAAAAATAAACCTTTCTTGAATTTAAGGTTTCAATTAGAAAAACTAAGACTTAAAAAAATATTGATAACTCTAAAATGGTAATTATTTTTTTATCATCGTATTATCGAAGTTAGAATAATTATTAAGGAAATTATTTTTCTATTACAGGAATCCCTGTTCAATAATACATAGGTTGCAAGCCTTTTTTTAGGAAAACCCCTTTGTTTGTAAAATCTTTGCAATTGGCAAAAAGAATTGGAAAGTCCCAAAAAGACAGGTCCACAACGATTGTTCACGATTTTTTATTATTGTTTTTGGCAAGAATGCATAAACCATATTATAAAAGAAAATGATAAAATCTGCCCTCTTAATGATCTGATGGATAGTGTGTGTGATTCTTTTATAATCCGAGTGGATGATGACGACAAGAATGATATAAGTAATAATGATTAGTAAATATTTTCATTACTTATATTTAGTTTTACTCTGTTTTTTTTTTCATTTAACCGTTAAAAAAAATTACATTATAGTTAGTGTGCATTGTGTCATACATATAGTTTACTTGATCTAATTCTGTTTCATATTTTTGGTTATTTTATATTAAAAAAATACAAAGCAGAGAAGGTTTATGATATCTGAATTGTCAAAGAATGATAGCTGTCATATTTCCGTGGAATTAAAAATCAGACTATAATAGCGACAATGTTATAGTAGGTAGGGAAGATGCCCAGTGTCCGGCAGCTTAAGTCATTCGCTGACATTTCATTTGACTTTCTCTGTGTGTACGATGTAGGTAATTCAAAGGAGTTTATAAAAATATTGATTTAAAGGTAAAATCAAATAAGTATTTCTAATTTATATAAAAAAGTGGTCGGATTTATTTAAAAACCGAAACCTATTATCCATATAAAAATAAATAAAATATAAATAATTTGTATCTGTAATGGCAACAAATAACATGTAACAAAAAACCTAAAAATAAAGATTTTTCTTATTCTTTTTTCTATGTTGACGTTATTATTCTAGTTCCATCCAAATCTAAAGTAAAATTACTAGTAAAAGAAGCTAGGCAAGCTGAGTTGATGAGCGTGATATTACTAATCAATTTTAACAAAATATAATGTGCGCGAATTTGACTCACAATTGACCGACTTCATGAAACGAAAAGAAAATTAAATATTCTGATATCAAATCTAGAATATGAGAAAATAATATTTTCATTTTAGTAGACGAGGAGCGGAAACACTAGATATTACTACGGTAGAAGATAATATGAATGAAATGCATCCGCGTTTCCCGGGCACGTGGCGAGGGCGGTGGGCGTCGTCGCCCCGCCCTCATGCAACAGGTGCTTACACGCCTTCTAGCACATAGCGCTTATGAAAGTACTAACTTAGCTGAACATTCACTAAAAGGAGAATTACAGATTTCTCCTAAACTTTCCTTTTGTTATATTATAATAAAAGAAAATCGATACTTGTTGTTGAACTATAATTATATATTTGTTTTACTTATACGCACTATATTCAGCAAGTATGTTTAAGAGAAATATTTAAATATAAAAACTCATATTTCACGTGCTAGGTACACTAAGAAATATATTAAAATAACTTATGGAAAATTAAAAAACTTATGGTAAATAAATATAGAATAGACAAGTTTTCCTTAGGAAAATAGTTCTTTACTATTTGAAAGATATTTTAATTAGGCACTAATTAAAATTGATTTACTTACCTAACTAAATAAACGACAAATCTGTGCTACTAAAATCATTTTCATGGGATAAAATTGCGTTATATTATACTCGTAGGAAATGTTTTTTACGATAGTAGTAATAGACAATATCTATAAAAACCACAGCATCGTTTACGCCTACTGAGACATTATTGCCTGTTCGAATCGGAAGTTAATGGTAAAACAATAAATTACATTCAGTAAATAAATACTTTTTTTGCTACATTTGAGTTGTGGCAATACGATCTTCCAACAATTTGTGAATCGTTATTGTACTTTATTATTACAGCCTCTTTTATGCATCTAGAATGTTACTTAAAACATAATAAATAATATTATAAAAATGAATGCTGGACGTAGGTACTTTTATAATACGAGTACAAGTTGAATCAACTGATTTCTGAGTTTTGCCTGGGTAATTACAGTTCACTCTTTAACTACTAGATGAAATTAAACAGTATTTTTAAATATATATATATATATATATATATATATATATATATATATATATATATTTAAATATATATATGTATTTATTTATATCTAGTATTTATTTCAAAATATTCTCGTATATACATAATTCATATGGCTTAAAGCTTTTGTGCTTTTATAGTGCTTAATCCCTCCACGACCGCGGACACGCCGGCGCGGCGTGTCAGTCAATAGATTGCTTAAAATTTTAATTAATTTCTTAGAAATTTACCTGGAGGTCTTAATAACTTCATAAATAGTTTAAAATTTCCTTATTATTCCAAATCGTAGTAATAATGTAGGATACTTTCACGGTTTTCATGGAGATAGTATTATGTGATCTGGGATGAAAATAATACTAGCAACTATTTATAAATGAACTAAAAAGCCTCAAACAATCATTTTCGCTCCATATAATCTAAATCCTTTCGAAATCGTCGCGCAGTAAAGGAAGCGCGCCCTAAATAGCACGAGAGTTAAGAGGTCGGTTTCAGTATGAATAAATTTGCGCTCCCGCCCCCTCACCGGAATTACTCGATAACCAACGGCGCCTATGCTTTATAACCCGTGACATCCGAAAATAGATTTATTGTCACACGAACTATAAAAAATGAATTGAATCTATGCTTTTCTTCTTTAAATAGTTTAATATAGATTTTTTTTTAATTTTTCTCAAACATTACCTGTAAGACCCTTAAACTGTCGTTTTGACATTAACTTTCATACACCTACCAGCTACCTATATAGGTACTTATATATCTGCATGTTATTTCAGCGTGTACTTATTTGCAAGATTACAAAGCTTAAACAACAAAAAAAAATATACCTATCTCTCGGCCCGTTTAATGTCTGGAAGGTTTCCGATATATGTCATAGTGATAATTTGATAAAACACGAGCGGAACCACGGGTGAACATTAAATGCATTCTACTTTTTAGGGATACGTAAGAAATGTTTGAATATTATAACATTATTTTAATGTTATAATACATATTAAGTAATAATAATAATCAAGAAAATTATCGGTAAAAACACGATATGACATCAAATTATCCGACAAGAAATACGAGATTATAAAATAAAACCAAGACTGAAACTTCCTGTAAACTTAACGCTCAGTTAGAGAAGCATTATATTCCTTCCAGCTATACATATACTTATAGGTACTCGTAAATACTTGATATTTTTACAAATATTTTCTAGAGCAATCACTATTCTCGTTCTTAATTAGTAACGTTTGTATATTTTATTCAGAATAATAACATTTTTAACATTTGGTAGGTTTTTAAGACTTATACATACAGATGTTTTATTTTAAAATGTTAGTACCTAAATTATTTATTTGCACTGATTATTATTGCATAGATAATATAATATTACGCTTCAATGAATTGTGCCTTACCTAAGCTTTAGCTTAAACGCGGTGTGTATCCGTTTTATTTCGGGAAAGCCAATTATCTATATCACATATTAAGAGCGGCGCACTTTATTCTGAGCAATGAACGGAGAGAAAGTCCGTTACATTGCTGAATATGCGACAGATTTATCGTGGCAATCTAGTGATGTGCCTCTTCCAAATACATCGATATTATAGACTATTATTTTATGTGATAAAGTATTATCTTTTTGAATAAATTTTACATTAATAAATTTCATTCAACATACCATAAAAGTTTGTGACTTAGCTCGAATTTGTTGAAGCTACTTTTGTGTTAAATTGGTCATTTTTCAAAAAAATCTAATACTGCGCCGTGATTTGTTATTAATGTTGATTATAATAATATAAGTCATTTATTTATCATGGTATTTAGCTTTTTAAATATGCTTTTTTTTGTATTAAAAAAATTATTATTTATTTTATTTGTAGAAAGTTACAAAACTTGAAAGTCGCGAAGCCAGCAGTGTGCCATCTTCAAAATATAGTTCTGAATACCAGTATAATACCAATTGATATACTTAATTAAGCTTCATTATACAAGACGGTTTTGTAATATTAACCTCACTAAGAATTATTATAATAAAATTATATTCAAATTAGAGCCACATCGATATATACGGCATCACTATAAGGTCGTCACCTGGGACGCGGGGCGCGGGACGCAGACGGCGTCAGTTTGGCGGGCAGGTTACGATTTACACTCAACCAACTCAGCAGAAACTCTGCCCGAGAAAAGCGCTGATAATCCATATCCAGACGCTGCGTGCGAATTAAATCGAGATTACTATGACGTTGCTGACGTAACATAGTGGCCCTATTAATTGTGACCCCTTTTATTAGAACCTAGTTATGTATAAGTACTATCTGAGAAGTATGGAATTAGGTATATTAGTTATTTGTATGATAGAGTTTAAATTGTAGCATTGATAGTGTATCTTTTCTGAACAGTACTATATAATATATACTTAAATAAAATTATTATTTATTATTATAGGTTTTTTATCATTATTAATTATGTTCGAATGTAGGTACCCTACAAACGTTAACTAATATACTAGACATGTTGAGTTAATCTGTGTGAAATTAATAGACCTATGTATATTGATTGAGACTAAATTGATTGAGATTATATAATAATATAATTATTTTAATTGGTATTGTAACGACTATTATAAAGGTAACCGGTAAAAATACAAATTTATTTTTTCATTTCTATTTAAAGAGTTTAATTATAATTTTATTAGTATCTTATATACCTATATTTTAATAAATAGGTTATGTATCAAGGTTGGTCCTATAATATACATATGATAGAAAACTTTCCCTAAGGGTCCATTATTTGCTTTTAAGAGATTTTCAGTTCGGTGTATCTTTGTAAAAAATAATTATCATCATAACAATGTTTGTTTATTTGTTTCAGAAATTTCGTCTATAGAACATAGCTTCTGTGAAGATATTCAAAGTGGCTTATAGAGAATCTTAAACATGAGTTAATTTTTGAAGAACACCCATCATAAAATGGAATTTTGACAATCAATTGATGTTTGTGTCTGATTGATACACATGAGTTGCAGCGTGCAAAGGGAAATAATTTTATAATTAATTATTATCAAAGATATGTGACCTCGCGTAGATATGTGTTATTTATAAGAAAACGGAATGAATAAAAAAAAAGCAGTAATCACATGTTTTGGAATATACAAATTTGGCTTTTGTAATTATAATATGCAATTAATTTATGTACATAAAGCCTTTTTTTTATACACTCGAGTTTCTTTGTGTTATTTTTGTTACATCTACTCGTAGTAGCCATAGGCTTTAAATGTTGCCATCAATTTTATTAAATTTTAAATTTTTAGAGATTGGTGTACTTGAATTGCCTCTAAACGATTTTGTGCGGGCCAATGTTATTTATACTTAGGTAAATCATTTATACGATAAATGTTATTCGTAATAGACGAAATCAAGTACAACTTGCGCTTGGGCAAAAATAAACTGTGGAGTTCCACTCAGTATTTGAATTTAAAATAGCAAGTACCATTTTTATTAAATAATAACTTGTGCGTTTTTTTTTAATTTGAAATTTAAATACTGATTGTTGATCCTACAAAGCACTGACTTAATAGTTCAAAAGGCGAAATAAATACAAATAGAGAAGTTCGATATGTCGTATGATTCCAGTAAGTTAATTTTAAACATATCGTAGCAGCGATTTATTTTACATGTTAAATGATTTGAATTGCTCAACATAATCTTGACCTTGAACTTTTTATATGCACAAATAATTACATGCGATTTGTACTAGTTTGTGCCTATTAGTTAAGAACTACATATTAATATAATAGTACACAAAAGCCATTATAGTCAGATCTCTAGTCCCAGATATTAAATATTTCGAATAAGCTACTTCGTCAACTACTTGCAGTAGATAGCGGTTTGCGAAGGCGATCGGGTAAAGTTACTCGAGCAAATAGAGATGTGCGATTACGAATGATGAAGTCTTTAATTTAATCGATTATAAAAACATATTACATTGTAGTATATAAATACTCCATTTAACTTTATTGAACAGAAAAAGTGCTATCGAAAATATTTTCATAACGTAATTTATAATTATTTTTATGACTATATTACGTATTGTAAATATAAAAATAATACTTTTTTTATTTTACTCAGCCACAGGCAAATAACGGTTTATTTTCAAAATACCTAATTTTGTATTTAGTCATTCACAATCGCCCAGCTCTAGAACAAAGCGAGTTCACTTAGTAAATTATCTCAGTGGACTGTTTGTGATAGATTTATCCAATAAGTGTTCAATATAGTAAATGTATTGTAAGTCAATTCCTGTAAAACTTGACGTCCATATTCATGTATTTAGCAGCACTAATTGTTTTCGCTACAGGAAAGGCGTAAATCGGACTATTTGTCGGCCAACGAGTCTGCAAAGCATTTACGCCTTCTTTACATGTGTTATACATGTATCAAAGTAGATAATAATATATACTTTTATATAACACAAAATCTGCTAAATTCACTGCTTGGTACATAGTAACAATCACACGCAGCTGACATTGGTGCTATAGATAATATTTTAATAACGCCTTCATAAAGCTCGTCTTTATGTCTGTTTTAAATGTACAAATGGTCAATTCCAAAATAGTGACGTGGTACGCTGTAATAAAAAGCTTTGTGTATATTTCTTTTTTATCGGGACAACGGATGCTAAAACATTTTTTTCTATAGATTTTTTTTTGATTAATGAATAAAATGTGTCATTCTATAGAAATAAGAGCTTAAACATAGGTAGAAAATTAATAGGTTTAACTCACTCATTTGACTTAAAGTCAATTGATATTTTTATTTTCTATGTATTATTTGTTTTGTTATTTTATAATTCGTAGTAACCATTGCCAAAACATATATGTGTGTAACAATGTGTAACCATAACTATACTAATATTAGATAATTTAAGAAATTTAAAACATAATTGAGTATAAAAGATGACTAGCCGGTTTTGGCGGTATCTCATAGTAAGAATGTTAGTTAATTATGTATATCATATGGTTGTTGATATGTGTAATGTTAATATAGGTATATATTAAGATGTCAATCCGTGTGGTCAATTATATATGGACCGAATTTATATCTGTTCCAGTTGTACGTACGCGCCGTGAAATAGAGTCGTATCTGAAGGTTGAGTAAGAATTAACTCTGTTAAATTTCGCTGAAAATCGAATTATATTTTAATAAACAAAATTTATCTGTGAAGTCATTTCTAAATTCACAATTTTGATGCGATTTTATTTACGAGGGTACGAAAAGCTAAGGATGATGCACTATGGTTGTAATGTGCTTTTAAATGTAAGGTTTGCGAGAGAACTTAGAACTAATAATATTCATTATTTTACATAACTCTTCACGTCATACTGGTTGAACTTGCAAACCACGTTAAAACTTCCGAGCATTTTCTAGATTATACTTGATTGTTTATTTATAGTTATAATCAGGATAAGGGCATAATTCTGTGTAGTTCAAAATATATTTTGAGTTGCGAAATTAGTGCAGGTGCCCTAATTTTGATCGGCGAAGCTAACATTTTGTTTTTTGTATTCGACAGTGAATAATATCAGCACAATTATTATAGTATTTTTTTTGAATTGTTAAGTTATATCGACGGCGAACTGCCAATAACTCCTAAGTGTTATAGTCAAGAATTTACACAAACTGAAAAAAAAAACATACATACATACATACATACAAAAAAAAAACAATTTTTTGAATTTAAGTTGAAAATCAGTAAATATTTTTTTTTATTGATGATAATAATGACTTATGCTTTAATATTTACGTTATTTTAAATATATTTGAATAAAACATATGAATAGCGCCTTTAAATTCAAAACGATAAAAAAGTGAATTTCTCGAAAAATGTTAGTTAGGAGGTATTGACACTTCGCCGTCGACATGTAACTTACAAATGACTTTCCGGTAAAATACCTACTTAACGTGTTTAGTTTCAATGCTGTATCTCAACAAGGGTAGCCGTTTCTAAATTTCAAATTCGAATGCAATTTTTTAAAATAAATACAAATGTATAGAAGTTTTTTATTTATATTTGTTTTATGTACGTATACGTAAATGAAAAATTAATGAAGTATCTAGGTTTTAAATCTGTTTTATTTTATATGTATTTTGTTTTAATGTTATAAAAATATCAGAACATTGTTGTAAAAGGTAATTTTTTTAAGTTATTGTTTTGTTAATTTTTATTAAATTTGGACAAAGTAAAGGAGAATTGTTGAAAAGTACAATAATTTTATCATATTATTATTGAACACTAATTGATCTACATCGATTACATGAACTAGACCATTCTATTCTAATATTGCTTGTAGAAGTGTCTACGGACGGAACTGGCAATGCTTGTACATTCATTACCTTGGAACTGGGAAAACCCACAGACAGATAGACCCATCTAGTAATTTATTTTGTAAAATGTTAAAGTTTATTTTAATGACGTAACAATTTTTCTTTTTGGTTGCTTATTTTTAATGTAACAGTTTTAAGACAAAATGTCAAAGAATTAGGTAAGTTAGAAAAAATATGTGTTTAAATGTAAATATATAGACGAAAACATGTATGTAGAAATACATAAATCTTATTTATGTATTAAATTTGATATTGTTTTCAAAATTTCATTTGTTGTATTATTTAAATTCCCTGACATAAATTTTAAATACTAGCGTAGCGTATGTATTGCTCCAGATCATATCCAGGTATATAGACGTATACTAAATTTCATTAAAATACGGCCAGGTTTTTCAACGTGATGACGTTATAAATATATTTATTATAAACTAGCATTGCCCGCGGCTCCGCCCTCGTTCAGATAACCAAAAAAGCAAATTATTAGGTTTTACATATTAAAATACTCTTATATGCGGTTTTTGTATCTTTTCTCGTAATTGAGATATTTTCCCGCGTAAAAAAGTATCCTATATGTTTACCCGGATTACCAGCTATCACCATATTAATTTCATCAAAATCCCTCCACTGGTTTTTCTGTGATGCGTTAACAGACGGACAGATAGACAAAAATTCTAAAAACTATAGATTCGGCCTCTGTATCGATAATAATGTCTATTTCAATAACGTTTCCCAAAAAATATTTAATGTACAGATTCGGCTTAGTTACAATTTTATTATATGTATAGAAATAACGAATTAATAAAGAATAAAAATATGTAAAAATTGGATAAACTCATATAATGAAACAATATTTTTACAAAAATCAGTACGTATATTGCTATTATTTGTTACAATAAAAACTTTATGGATGTGCATAGTACTAACAAATGATGTTTTATGTACAAATGATAACTTTGGAAACATGGCAATTTTTAGTTTGCGTAGAAAATTCCACCTTTGTTAAACATCAACATATTATATGAAAACCTATTATAATACATACATAACGCCTATAATAATTACTAAAAATTTAAGGACCATAATATTATTAAACGTTTTCTTTTTACAAAACTCGTGACAATTCGTTAAATTTTAATACAAACGTAAAACAAATTTTACATAAATTACCCCACGATTGTGCCTACAGAAAAAACCTTTTTAAAAAGAAACGCATCAACCCTAAGTACCCTTAAAGAAGGGAAAAAATTAATTATATTCTGACGTATAGCTATGCCCTTACTACGTATCAAATTCTGTGCAAAGTTGACGTATTCAGAAATAAATCTCTTCATTCTGAGTAAAAGCAAACAAAATCGTATGATACTATAGAAATATGTATTATGTATGTATTTTTCTTAAGTATTATAAATTTTATTGAGCACACAGTGAAGAGATATACAAGCTAGTAACTTATATAAAATTACGTCAACGGAATGCGCCGAATCGAATATACGATTTAGTCTTCGTATTATGAGACTTTATAGCACGGCCTTCAATTCATTATATAAACATAATAGTATAAAATTGGATATAAAATTACAGGTCGTAAGTATTAAAAACTTAAATTCTTTATAAATTACGAATCAGAGTCGCACTCTTCGGCCATATCGCTAGGAGGTCCAGGAAAATCGGGCGGGCCCCAGTTCAGATATAAACTGTCCGTATAAAAGGCCAGGCCAAAAGAAAACAGCCACCTAAAAATTATAAAATATCAATGTAAATCATAACAGACAGACAGGCAAAAAATATTTTATACCCAAAAGTATTACTGCAGATTGCATTGGACGTAGTAGGTTCACTTCCAATTTCGCATTCATCCGTTATCCAAAACCTTTCTTAAGTCGTCTGTCCATCCTGCTACTACTGCCTTCATTCGTTTACCTAAATGCGTCTCTACTCTAGAATCTATCGGCTATTAATAAAGTATATCTTTAAGACATAACCGGTCCACTTCAACTACCCAGAGGACGTGGGATTGGAAATAGAGCTTCGGTGATACATTCCCAAAAGCTGTCCAGCTTTTGTCGGCTAAGTTTAAAAGTTTGCCAAGAGTGCTGTTATTTCTATGGTATGTATTCCTGCACATTTTTAAGAATAGCGCCATTCACGGTCACTGTTCTTGGGGATACGTGAATATCCTAATGAACTACCATGGGTCTTATTCCTACTTCAATGATCATCGTTGCAGCTTCTGACGTCCATCAATATTTGGGCATATCCTATGTGGTCCAGCTCCTATCAATAATTAACAAAATTGATAGTACAGTCGAGTAAATTTAGGCTTTATCCTTGAATATAATCAAAATGAGTTTTGAATTATCCATTGAACATTTGAATTACCGTCAAGGTAGACTTAACTGCATTGTTATTAATCCTTGAGAAACCTACTATTCGCGTGGAATGCATTTCTGATAAAGCGAAATAAAATGTAAATGAATATTTTATAACAACATAATATAAATAAAAGTACTATACATTTTTCAAGTACTTATGTGACAACCAACTAGAAATTATTGGTGACACTTAATCTGTAAAATATTAACAGGCAGAGCAAGCTTTACATATAGTGTAGGAAGGCTAGACTGCTTATATTATGTAATTTTAAATCGTTGAAGTAGAGTATTCCAAACACATACCAGGCCAATCCACCCAAAAAATGCTTCATATAAAAGCTTTGCTTCTGTCTGTACCACGGGTCCCACGGGCCGCACGGGACGGGTAGTTCATTCATGTGGGGTTGACATCTTGCTGGTAAGAAAGATATTTTAAAGAAAAATGTTATAAGCACTAGTTTCATCAAAAAAAATCTTACTAAGCTTAAATACAATAATTGTCGAATTCATAACCTAAATAATATTTATATTCTATGCGGAATATGTTTATTTATTTTTTCATGATATATTTAAGTAAATAATGTGTTATAAATGTGGTGTCGTGGCTTAAATCTTAATAGCTATATTTCCACACAAGTATTTTTTCAATTAAAAATTGTATATGTTATTGATAACTATGTCACGATTCTGAAATATCTTCTTGATCACCAGAATACCTGATCATATTATAATAAGACTTATACTATAATATAAATAACAACTTTTAACATTCAACATGGTAAAAGAAAAACAAAATTTGGAAAAAAATTTTTTGTATCACACTGGTTGTGCCTTACACTAAGAACTAAATGTACACTACACTATATATCATATAAACTTTTATTTTGCAAACAACTTACGCGGTTTTGTTGCTAATTTTCTACTTTCTAAAAGCTTAGAAAATCCTTTTTGAATAGATATTATCCTAGATCGCATAATGCTGTTTTAACGTCATTTGTCAGCCTAAAAGAAGACATCTTGGAAAATTAATTTAAAAAAAACATGACAATTTGTTTATTTATGCCAGTATTTTCTTGACATTATGTATGTATGGTGCAACTCTATAAAACTTTTCAATTTTTTATAGATGTTACATAGTACTAAACTAACTATATATACTAAAAATATTTATTGGACCCATTAAAGAAATAAAACAATCAAGCGATTTTATTAGATTTTATTAAGGTCATAATTTACAATGTCTACCTACTCCTAGGTACTACTAGATTCTTAACCTCACTGCTTTTAGGCACATATTGTATGTAAGATGAAGTATTTAACTAAGAGGAACAAAAAGATGCAATTACATCTGATCAATTACATAATCATTTAAATAAATTGTTTACCCAATTTACAGCACAACCTATAGTCTATTTACCTGCATATTTGCTTTTTAGTTATCCCGAACTCTGTATAATACTCAGAAAACCAAATATCTAGCGCCATCTTGGGTTAACTTTTGTCCATTGTCCATTATGTCCAAAGATAATTCTGATGATGAAGTTAAAATACCATAAAGGATAGAGAAAAACAGAAAGATCACTGTTAAAAACGTGTTAAGATATTAGTAGACGCCCCAATCACTACAATATCTTAACGTCCAACTTAAAAGTCATGTCAACAAACCCCAATGACGAATGATATGATTAAAACTAAACGATTGATGTCGACATTGATACGCAAACTGTCGAACTATTATATTTTATAAAACGTATGCACGGAAATGTATGCAGCAAAATTTAGTTTTCATTTAATAAAATAAATTTCAGTAAATAACTAAATTTTTAATAGAGGTATATTGAGTTATTACTCATAAAATATAAACAGCGCCATCTATGATCACACTATTCTTATGTCACGCCTTATTTTACAATACTTTGCAATTTTAACTTTTTATTATATATTTGCTAATTTTACAATATATATATATATAGTTTATTTAGGTTACTTTTTGAGACTAATATCTAAAATAAACTTTTTTACACCTTATTTCTCCTCTATTATTTAACATAAACATGAATAGCAAATGATACTCATATCGCCATCTAATGACATTTATTCGAACTAATTAGACTTTGCTCCTGATAAGTTAGAACAGTTTGTGGAAAGAGAGATCTTCGTTCGTCATAATATTGCTTTAAGGATCTTTCTCCTTTTCTCTAACCTATACTATATAATTTATTCTAAACATAAAAATACACAAATAATTATTTATTATATCGAAACAACTTTTCATTTACTTATATAACTCAATGTTCAATATTTAGAATAAGTCACTGGGAAGCAAAACATTGATCTTTTTAAATTTATCTGGCCAAAACTAAGATTGGATGTAATGACAGAACTTTAAATAAAAATATAAAGCAGTACTAATCACTTAGAGTACGGCTATGATACATAATAGTCATAAAACAAACAAAATTACTTTTATCATTAAATATTACTCCAAAATTTTCAATACAAAGTATAAAATATAAACACAAAAGAAAGAGACAAATGTAAAAATCAACTTAACTTCAAATAACTGTTGGTGAACGTAAGATTTCTCTAAAGGCTGTTTTTGGGAATATAGAAAAAACATACTAAGTACTCTAGCATCGGTAGATAATTTTTTCAATACTTCACTCTCGGCGAATCTTTCTACGACTTTTATATCCACAGACTATAGTGACTTAACGCCCGACAGTTCGCTCTGGGACTGGGAGTAAGATGCCAATTATGGTCTGACCTAAGTCTCGGTCTCGTTCTATATCGGCCACGGCCGAGACTTCTTGTGGTCCGGCAAATTAGTTGTATTTAGATTTTATCGCTCTATCTATCGACGCGTTAAAGAATTATATGCACGTTACTCGCGTTTTTGTTTAAGATTGCTGATTGGCTTAACGTCAACAAGAGCCGGCTGGTCGGGGAAATGGAAATGAATACCTTTCATATTTATTTTTGAAACGTATGTCAATTGTCAATATTTGAAATAGTGTTAACTCAGAATATTTCTAAAGATTTTTTGCTTGAAACACTTTTGTATTATTTTTAACGTACTAAATGTTATTGAGTCATGTCTAACTAAAAAAACAAAGTTCGGTCAGACCTTAACGGCCAATACAGTGAACGTAGATAAATAATATTGAATAAACAAATGTAACAGGAGCTTGAGTTGTTAAAGATTTTAACCATCTTGGACTTATAAACCAATTTGAAAAGGAGAAGGTAATTACTTTGCATGTTAATTATTTTGTGATATGATGCTATATCTGCGCAATTTGTGATTTTCATCATACTTCTTGGACAAATAAATTATAGCTCAAGGATTTCATATAAACTTTAAGAAAAAAACCACTCTTAGGGGTGGGTTTTCTTTATAATAATTACTTCTAAAATGATTCTGTAATTGGCATACCTTGTTAGTTAAACTTTTAAACAATTACGAAAGTCTCGTCACAAAGTCCTTTAGATAGTTTTTGGATAGAGTGCCCCTTAAGGTTTCTATAAAGGCATAGTAATTTACAGATGTATATATAAGAAATGACCAATGGATACATTAATTAAAATTTTACAAAAATAAACCAATGTAGAAGTCTCGGCCGAGACAAAAAAAACAAAGTTCGGTCAGACCTTAACGGCTAATACAGTGAACGTAGATAAATAATATTGAATAAACAAATGTAACAGGAGCTTGAGTTGTTAAAGATTTTAACCATCTTGGACTTATAAACCAATTTGAAAAGGAGAAGGTAATTACTTTGCATGTTAATTATTTTGTGATATGATGCTATATCTGCGCAATTTGTGATTTTCATCATACTTCTTTGACAAATAAATTATAGCTCAAGGATTTCATATAAACTTTAAGAAAAAAACCACTCTTAGGGGTGGGTTTTCTTTATAATAATTACTTCTAAAATGATTCTGTAATTGGCATACCTTGTTAGTTAAACTTTTAAACAATTACGAAAGTCTCGTCACAAAGTCCTTTAGATAGTTTTTGGATAGAGTGCCCCTTAAGGTTTCTATAAAGGCATAGTAATTTACAGATGTATATATAAGAAATGACCAATGGATACATTAATTAAAATTTTACAAAAATAAACCAATGTAGAAGTATATCATGAGTTTGTTTCAGTTGTCCTTTTTTGACCCAACCATGGCGGCTTGATAAATGGAATACTCTCTGTTATTGAGTATGTTTGTATATATGTATTTATTGACCTCAGTTGATGTAGGATTCTTAAATTTAATATACTATAATAGGTTTTCGATATTGTGGTAAGTTATCTACTCTCAGGCTTCGGTTTCGGAGGTTTGAAGCCCATAATTTTTTTCTTTTTCTTTTCTTTTCCTGTTTTACTGCCAGATTGGAAATTTTTCCAGCTATCTACACGATTTTGCCGTGATTCCTGAAACAGAAAAGTATATATTTATATAAACAGATTTGAGTGTTTAGGATTTTTTTAAGTATCATAAAATTAATCAGATTTCAATTCTAGTTCATGCCTGTGGTTTCTCTCGCGTGATACGTCACGCCATCTTCAAAAACCGGTCAAGCGCGAGTCGGTCTCGCACACAAAGAGTTCCGTACCATCGTACGAAATATAACACTTTATGAACTTTTCAAATACTTATCTAAAAGAAACAAGAGGCGCTATATGTGTCGTCTTATTATTATTTATGTAATATTGTAATGTTTGTTTTCCTAATAAAAATAAAATAAAAACAAATAACAATATGTATTTATAAAATTTATTTGGCATTTTGGAATTCACCATCTTGTTTTTTTTTCATTTTCATTAGTTATTACTATTTGTATCTCTATGGATTTCACAAGCTCAAAGGAGCCCAGCCTTTGGAAGGCTTGCGTACGGACACAGATCATTGCCCAAAGATGGTCTCCGGATAATAGGGACTATGGAAGACTTGGAAAACTAAATAGAGTTATGGAATTGTAATAACAGTTGAAACACAGCCACTGACTGACGAACGGATGGACGGACAGCGGAGGCTTAGTAACAGTATTGCTTAGTCTAGACTTAGTAATACCATGCAGGTATAGAACCCTAATAAAAAAACAAACCGAGTAACAGTATTGAACATGATGCCTACATAGTTAATACAAAAATTAGCTTGCAGAAATTAATGACAACATCAGTAGTCCCACTGTTTCAACATAATTTTCTATTAGAAATAAAGTAAATAAATAATGGTAAACCACATACTTCAAAATTTTTAGCCCATTCTTTCTCAAATGACATTTGCTCTTCTTGTTCAATTTCAGCTTCACGTTTCCGTTTCCTCTCTTCCATATCTCTAGTCTCTAGGTGTTGTCTTTTCCGCTCCATGTCAGCAAACAACTGGAAAAAACAACAAATTTATATTACTAGCGACACGTCTTCACTTCGCTCAGGTTCGTCCCTATCTACGTTTTGACGCTTAGTAAGGAATAGTTTTTTTTTCAATTTGTTTGTGAATTTTACCTATGTTTTAAGAGTTATTTTGCTATTTGGGGTGAAGACATATCCAATAAAACAAAGATCATAAAAATCGGTCCAGCCGTTCTCGAGTTATAAGTGTTGTCACAAACCAAACTTTGTTTTATATATGTAGATAATACATTTACACTAAAAATTAAGAAGTTGTAATGATATTGTTGATTGCCTTGTTGTCTAATGGCTAACTTGTATGGTTGTGGATGATGAGGTTGTTGTACACTGAACCTAATTGAGAGCAATGTTAAACATTAAATCACAATAGTATACATGCAAAAGTTAGTGGGTAGAAATATTTATTATTTATGTACACTGTAACAGTTTGAACAAATTTTAGAAGAGTGGAGATAGCTTATATCATGGAAAATATGTTTTATTGAAAAACTTGCGTTTTTATTGAAACTTGTGTTTCAAGGACCCTACCAGTGAAGAATTAAAATTACTTATATTATACACTTTTAGTTTGATCTCCAACATAGTAATAGTAAGAGGCATTGACTAGCTTAAGTTTAATAAAACTTTCACAAAGATCCATACTTAATATTATAAATGTGAAAGTGTGTTTGTTTGTCCTTCTTTCACATCGAAACAGAGTAACGGATTAGCATGATTTTTTGTGTGGTGATAGTTGGAGGGCTGGAGAGTGACCCAGTGACATAGGCTACTTTTTGACGCGGCAGATTATTTCATTCCCACGGGAAAACACGTTATAATAAAACCCAAAAAAATATTTATAGTCAGAATTACTTGAAACTTGGTATTAATGCTCTTCAATACAATTAAATAAATACGTGTTTTAACATTTTTTGATATTCATCCCATAAGGGGGTAAAATAGGGGATGTAAGTTTGTATGAAACATATCTTTTTAGATTTTTTTTGTGGTTTTAGCGCGAGCGAAGCCGTGGGTTCTGCTAGTAATTTATAAATAAGACAAAATGACAGAAATCATAGTGCAATGGCGGAAATGAAAACGGTAAACTGATGCAAAGAATGAGAGTTGAGATTGAGATTTTATTTGTCTATTCAAAGAAGTTAGCGTGAAACTATGTATGTATAAAAAATACATAACTACGTTAAAACAAACCTTCATTGTCATAACATAAATGGCATGTTTATACTTGTCAGGGTCATCTTCAGGAATACCTTCTTCTACACGTCCATCTTTCTTTTGTTTCTTTCGTTTTTGATCTATCTGTAAATGAAAATCACAATAAGATCATTTCCAGAAAAGGCTATATGCAATACCATTGGCAACCCAGACTGAACTGTAGAAATTAAATCCAGCAACGGTTGGTACAATAATATTTGTTTAATAGGAATGTTATCATTGAAATAAAACATCCTGAAATAACAAAGTTTCTTAAAAGATATCTGGTTAAAGTATGTTGAAAAATATATATAATTGTAAGTTTTTTTGTTACCAATTACATTGAATTGTTTACATGTTTTTATTTACATCTGAGAAAAAACTAATTAATAATAAAATTAACAACTTTCTAATAAAAAAATTGTTAATGGATAGTTATGTTAATATTAGTATTCTTAATTAATAAAAACATATATAGAAATATGGAGTAAAATTAAGAATTATTATGCAGCTCACACAGAGAAGCAATAAAATGTATAGTATACGCGCGTACGCATACAAGGGAGTCGGGAGTGGTGGCGTAGAACAGCCAAGATCGCATGACAATTGACAGTCTGTATGCGACACGCCACCGTAGGCCGTAATAACGCAGGTCGATTTTACTGCCAAAGCACGCCTAAAGATGTTTCACATCAAAAACACTTTGTGCAGGTAAAGCTATGATTAAGAACTAGTAAAAAACAAACCCTACCATGTGGTCAGTACGCTCTTTTGCCTCTTCATATATATTAAGACATTTTTTCCTAGTTTCTTCATTTTCAAGTGTTTTCCATGCTCGGTTTATTATTTCAAATGCTTGCTGGGCTCGTTCTGAATCATCCTGAGAATAGAAAGTAATAAATATGAGAATAATGTATCTTCTCTATGTTAATCATGTCAAAATTCAATAATTTATTTTCACTGTTACACATACAAACATTAGATAGCTACAGTAAGTATAACAAAATGTATAATATTTAATATCAACAGAAAAATGCTGCTATATAAGTAATTTGTAAATAAAGTTTTATATTTATGAAACTTGTACTTGTTTATTTATATTGATGATAATGCACAGTATAAAACATTCATAGTTAAATTTATTAATAGTTAAATAATTAAATAAATAGCTAGTTAGAAAATTGAGTTTATTGGTTGTAATATTTCTTTTGATGTTTGACATTGCTTTAGTCAATCAAACATCATTTTCAACCATTCCTTACCTACAAATGAACTGCACAGGTTGGCTCAGGTTTTCCAAACGTCACATCTGTGGATAAAAATCAAATGTTGACGGATACACCGTCTCAACGAAAAAATCTAGGATCACCGGGTTATGACTACGGCTATGATATTTTACTTGAGAGATGAATCAATGTAACATTAAAAGTCATTTTAATTTACATGTTATGTATTAATAGTTAATACTAATTTTGATAAAAATACTTTTCAATTTTAATTAATTGAAGGTTATAGAGGCTATACTTCGAATGCTAATATGAAGAAATATATCTACAAAATGTTATTATTTATATATAACATGATTTTCAGTGTAATATGCGTGTTGTATTATGACTATATGTTTTCTATATATAATGTGATAATTACTTACAATGTTTTTATCAGGATGAACCAGTATTGAAAGCCGTCTGTATTTCTTTTTAATTTCATCTAAGCCAGTTTCAGGGTCAACTTGTAACACTTCAAATGGATTTAAATTGAAATACGTAGACCCTGGTCGAAGTAATCTGTCTATTTGTTGTTTAGGAGTCAATACTGAATCTCTTTTCTCGATTTCTTTTACCTGAAATTATGAATTTTAATATAAATTATACTTGCCATTCAATATTTTTCAAGTAATTCACCTAATTTAGATTTCAATTAGGTTATCTTACCTCTGTATAGAAATCTTCGAAAGATTCTTTACCACTTGTAGTAGTAGAAGACATTATTATAGCACTAGTAATAAAAGCATTAATTATTTTTAAATCAAGAATGTTTAATGAATTGTTCTATTAGTCAACAATACTTTCTAATTTCTATTTATGAGTTAACGTAATTACAGAAGACAAAAACCATTTTAACTTTTAAGTCTAACACCACAGTGTATTAAACAGTAGTTTGCTATTTATAATCACAGTCCACAGACCATAGAGAATATTGCTATATACACAGACTAAAATAAGAATTTAGAATGTCACACTTCACAGAGACAAATATTACGTATAGCAACACAGAAATGGAGATAGCACACCGAGAAACTAGCTGAACAAAAATATGACCTCATTTTCACTTTTAAGAGATGTTTATTTCTTTCAATATTATCATGATTGATAAAAAACCATTTTTTTTAATAATTGCCTTTAAATCTAATTTTTATAGATTGTCTGAATGTCTATCTATTGCCAAACGGGACGTCAAGTAATACCGATTATGATGACTTAATTAAAGGTGTTTTTTTTTCAGTCTTTATTATTTTATAATATTTGTTAATGTTATTTCTTTTTGATTAAAAAAAACAATTATTAAAAATTAAGAGTGCGTACATGCGCAAGAAGTAAAACTTTGTAGGTTATCGGTACTCTTTATGAAATTCGAAGATATAGATAATAAATTATATGTTTTAAATAATTAGGATAGACCGTCAGATACTAAAAAATGTGTGTATGTGTACATATGTACGCACAGAAGTTATACTTCTTTGGCGTAATAGAACAAAAAGAGCTAAAGATTTCACACGTATGTCACAACTCTCTGTTTGTAAAAGGAATGATAAATTTTAATTAAACAAATTAAATAACGCATATTAGGCATAATACCTGGGCCACCGAGCTTCGCTCGGAGTTTTTTGTTAAATAATACAATTTTCTTTAAAAAAAAACTATAAACTGGAATAAATATTAAAAAAAAAAACAAAAATAAATTATACCTTTGTATCCGACCGGGATTCGAACCCGGACACTTATGATTGTCAATCTGCGTCTTTTAAAAAAAAACTAAAACTTGAATAAAAATTAAAAAATAAAATAAAAGTAAGACTGTGTATGCGACCGAGATTCGAACCTGGACACCTGAGATTATTGATCTTGCACCTTAGCCGCTTGAACACGATGCTTATACCTGAGTGTGCAAATTACCGAACATATATTGCGTGGAATAATGCAAAAGAAAACTGCATGAAAACTCGAAAACATGCGTTTTCCCCGACATAAGACTAATCGATCGATTTACCGCCTCCGAAACACCCTATATATATATATATATATATATTCTCAATCCCGGAAACGGTTCCAACGATTTTCATGAAATTTAGTGCACAGGGTGTTTCGGGGGCGGTAAATCGATCTAGATTAGTCTTAAGTATGAGAAAACGCGTGTTTTCGAGTTTTCATGCAGTTTTCTTTTGCATTATACCACGCAAAATATGGTCTTTATAATTGCACGCTCGGGTATAAGCATCGTGTTCAAGCGGCCAAGGTGCAAGATCAACAATCACATGTGTCGAGGTTCGAATCTCGGTCGCATAAAAAGTTTATACTTTTTTTTTAATATTTATTCAAGTTATTAGTATTTTTTTTAAAGACGCAAGATTGATAATCCTATGTGTCCGGGTTCGAATCCCGGTCAGATACAAAGGCATATTTATTTTGTATTTATTCAAGTTATTAGTATTTTTTTAAAGAATATTGTACTTTTTAACCAAAAACTCCGAGCGAAACTCGGTGGTCCAGGTGCTATAAACTATGATGACGTATGTTTTTCATCAAGAAACTATTGTTTATCCTTGATTTTAATAAAAGACAGAATATTTTAAAGATAATCTCTATGACTTTAAGAAATATAAGGTTTGAATAAAAGTATATAATAATAAGTACAAGTATAAAAGTATATAGTGGCTATTAATTATTATAAAAAGGGATTATGAAAAAAGATGACGCTGGAAAGAGAAACGCAATCATTTAAATTTATTTATTCAATGTTTCGAACGTTCTTACAATAATATTTTATATAAAAAAATATTTATTACAAAATAATGTACTTCCTACACTTAAAGTTAACTTAATAGTGTTATTTATAACAATTTTATATAAAATTATGGACGTTTCTGTAAAAATTCGTTGCAATATATATATATAGCTATATAATATTTTGAATTATACTTCAATCAGTTTATCTATGTCTGCACTTCCTTAAAGTATATTTTTAAATCACAATATGCATGAGCAGTAACTTACGGACCCATGCGAACTTAATTTGTACATTAAAATCCTATTTTAAATGCGTAACTTAAATATAAATCTCTAATTCTTACCTAATAGGCAGTTTATAAAAGAATGTTATTGTCATTAGAAATATGTCTTATAATAAATTATTTACATTTCATATTGGAATGTAAACAATGTTACAGAAAAAAGTTTACAACTTATTTTGAAAACGTATTATAAAGTTATATAGTTAGAGGAGTAATAAAACATGAACCGTCTTATACATAAAATTAATGTAAAAATTACCCTTATAACATGATTGGCACACGATACAATGTTACAGGATAAAAAAGAAGAAAAATATTACAGTTCGAATACTTAACGTCGCTATTAAGAAAGAGTATTACTTGTATTCTCCACTGAGATATAATAATGTTTTAATGGCAGAATGGATTGCGTTTGTTAACGCAACTATAAGCCATTATAGAAAAAAAAATGTCTTGATGGTACCTATGATAGTTATATCACTCTTGTAAATAATGTAATAAAACTTGACTATAGATTTAATAATTGTGATGTAGCAAAAATTGCGCAGTTATTCTTTTATTATAAAGTGAAATTATAAGTCGTTGTTTATAAAGTACTGAAAATATAAATAAATTCAGTTATTGAGCTGAGGTCGTAAGGGCAGAGAGCCTTCGACCCAGAAGTTTGGACGTTGCATCATGGTCTGCCACAGCGATATCTCCTTGCCCACGCTGTCCATCCAGTTTACGCTTGCGCCCATGTATGTACCTGATATATTTTTTAGAGTTTTAAAAGAATTTTAAGTAGGGTTGGATTTAGAGGAGGACGACCGGTTTCGCAGTCGGAGACTCGACAACAGATGAATTATAGCTAAAATTATTATAAGGACAATAATGTTTAGCTTTATAAATATTATATTTTCGAAATTAATAAAAATTCAAATATTTGTTAATAAGATTTTTATAACTAACTAACATTGCTCGCGGCTTTGCCCGCGTTCAGATGACCAAAAATAAAATTCTTAGGTTTTACATATTAGTATACTCTTATAATGCAGTTTTTGTATTTTTTCTCAGAAATGAGATATTTTCCCCCGGTAAACAGTATTCTATATGTTGATCCGGATAACCAGCTATCACCATACCAAATTTCATCAAAATCGCTCCAGTGGTTATTCTGTGATGCGGTAACAGACAAAGAGACAAATATTCTAAAAACTACAAATTGGGCCTCTGTATCGATAATAATGTTTGTTTCAATAAGATTTTCCAAAAAATATTTAAGGTACAGATTCGGCTTAGTTATAATTTTATTATATGTATAGATTATTAAAAAAACTAACTGTAAGATGATACAATAATTTATAAATAATTAATCGATTCAGTGATTATAAAATTATATCAACATCTAGTAACTCTTCTCACACATTGTCTGTACATTGACATTTTTAGTTCTATGACACTTCGTCTGTGTTATTTTTTTAGTCTGTACTATAAATTTTACTTTACTATTTTGTTCTTGTGGCTCCATATCTGTGATAACGATATATTAACACAGTAGTAGGCGTCAATACTCAATGTGTGCATATGTGGACTAGTGCGTCCGTCCGTATGTGATACTAACCAGTGCCAAGAGAAAGGCGCACGGCGCCCATAAAGTCATTAGAGGCGATACGATCCCGGTCCCACAGGCTGAGCTCCAGCGCGCGCGTCGCGAGCTCCCGCGCGCCCACGCCGCGGTACGTGAACGTGTGCTCCCAGCGCGGGTGCAGCGTGCGCCGACACACGCTCGTCTTCTGCTTGGTGAGACGACCGCGCTCCGGTAGCAAGTAGCTGTGGAGTATTCATTTGTAAATATTTAATATATCTATACTAATATTATAAAGAGGTAAAGTTTGTGAGTTTGTGACGTTGTAGGGGGTAATCTCTGATTCTACTGAACCGATTTAGATTAAATTTGGTAAGAAGATAGTTTGAGACCCTCGAAAGGGCATAGGATATTTTAAATATTATAAGAAAGTATTAAGGGCATAGGATACTTTTTATTCCGGAAATCATCCCTTAAAGAGGTGAAAATGTGGATGAAAGTTTGTATTGGGAAGCAAGCTACGGACGACCCCGAGCGAAGCGAGGGTGAGTCGCTATTATAATATAATAGAACTTATATTATATATGCGAAAGTTTGTATGTGTGTGTATGTTTGTTACTCCTTTGCACTGAAACGGTTGAGTACATTGGGATGAAATTTAGTACACCTTCGGGTCACGAATAGAGTTAAACCTTTTTATTTGGCCTTACCACTAGGTTACCCAATAATTATTAGGAAGGATACCCTATATTTAATGTGTCACCTATGAATAGTGTGATACAATATTAATGTTTAAAATTATTTACAAAAATTACATACGTATTCAAATAAAGTATGTACGGAAATTTTAGACGTATAGGGAGATCGATTACACATTTACTGGGTAACAAGGCTTTTTTAAAATAATTTTGAATGGAATAAAACCATTTTGTTAGACTTAACTCTAAATGAAGGTTTTAGTATGGTATGGTAAAATAAAGTGCCGTACCAACTTATAACCGTTTCCACATTGCAAGTTAGTTAAAAACGGGGGCATAACATACATACAAGCGTCAGTAAAAATTATTGTATTATTTGTGTTAAAAAAATGCAGCAAGTTCTCTCATGTAAAACTATACTACATATTTTAAAATATCTATGTATTATACCTACAATAAAAACAATATTTATTTTCTGTTCAAACAAATGGAGTTTATTATCGATTCATACTTATCATAACGACCTTCAAACTACTTTGTACCTAATGTTTGTTTCGCATATAAATTGTATGAAATTAATTTAAATTAAATTGAAATTTTCTCTGGTTAGTCAAAGAAATGTTGTCGATTTAGTCATGAATTAACAAAAATAGAGTTGACGATTCCCTCGTTTTAAACTACTAGGTACATACAATTAAATTATTATAATACTATTTATTATATTATATACTTTATTTAAATTATTATCATTTAAAAACACATCCTGGCTAATTTTTTCTTTGCTTTGTTATTCTTTCGATGATTTTTTTTACAGATAGGTAGTGTAACATATTATACGGAGACGCACGCAAGCGAAGCGAGATTAATCGCTAGTGTTGAATAAAATTAAATATAAGTTATGAAGTATAATAAACTATTATTAACTAACCTTTTACAAAATACGTCAGCAAGTCCGTTAGGTTTAGTAGCGACGAGATTCTTGGCTTCCTTCACAAGTACGTGGAGCGTGCCCTTCCCACGCGCCGCGTCTTGCAACTCGAACTTCAGACCTATGATTAGGTCTCCGCGAGAGCCTTGTTGCTCGTCGAACTGCTCCGTCTGAAGATAAATATATTTTATAAGTCATTATATGTTTTACTTTAATTTAAATGTCTTGGATGAAAAGTTAATATTGTTTGTTTATTGGTAAACGAGTTTTGCGTGTATGGGTTTTTTATTTCTTCTGTGGTAATCGTTACAAGAGAAAGTTCTATTATTTTTTCTTAATAATCTGACACCAGGCTTTAAAACTAAATCATAAACTTTTCCCAAGTTGCTTTTTGCAAGGAGGTGAATGGCCTCATGAATATAATAGTACAATAATTTATTTTATTGCTATAAATCCGGTATGGATCCGGAAAGCGCCTAATTAATATTTTGCTTTCATTATAAATGTAGGGTATATTTGATTTCTATATTAATATTGCAAATGTATTTTTATGCAATTCAGAAATGTAGCATGCCAATGCAAGCAGTCGTGGCCGAGTGGTTAAGGCGTCTGACTCGAAATCAGATTCCCTCTGGGAGCGTAGGTTCGAATCCTACCGGCTGCGTATTTAAAATTTATGAATATTTTAGATTTGCATCTTATTAATGCAGATAGATTTTTGCTTTATTTATTTTTAAGTAACTATCCTGGATATACTTATTTCTTGAAAAAATTAAAGAAGACTAAGGAAGGAAGAGGATGACGATTGACAACCACACACCCAACAATTATAAGCTTATAATCTGAATAACACCTTTAAATGTGATGTGAAAGTTATCATCACAGCCTAAATTTTTTTGTTATTGGATTATTATTTATTATAGGCCTGAATGTTTGTGTATATGTTTGTTGCTCCTTCACGCTGAAATATCTGGATGATTTTTGATGGAATTTGGTACACAAGTAGACTAAGACCTGGAAACTGGAATAGCACATACTCTACTAGCAGCTACTTTTTGACACATATGTAGAGACATAAGTCACTTCGCGTTAATTTGGAAAATAAATGTATTAGAAACAATATGTTTTTTATTATGATTAATTGTTTTTTTTATTGCATTACGTTAAGTTAGTAGTCATTTAAAAATATTGAGTTAGCTTTTATTCGGAAGATACAGTGTAAAACTTAGTTAAAATATTTTACGTGTTACTTTAAGTTACTTTGTACATTACGTTGGCTTGCAATTTAAATAAATAAATAAATATCTCACCCTCTCGTGAAGCTTATACCACATAGGCGCGGGGTCGTCAAAAACGACGTCGGCTAGCGGCAGCGTCACCTCCCCGAGGAAGTCGTTACGGCCGAACATATCCGCGTGCCACACGCTCAGCCACAGCGTGCGTGAGGACAGCGAGCTCAGCGGCTGCGAGAATGTCAGCGTCTCCTCGAACACGGGACTCAACGTGTTCTTCTTCACCTTCGTCTTCCGTTTGCCAGCCTTGGACTTGTCGGGTAACAAGTACACCTATAACACGATATGTCAAAATATATTAATTTACTCTTTTAAATGATCATTCTAATCTATACCTATAATAAAATTTTAACTAAGCCGAATCTGTACATTTTTTTTTAAACCTTATGGAAATAGACATTATTATCGATACAGAGGCCGAATCTATAGTTTTTAGAATTTTTGTCAGTCTGTTACCGCATCACGGAAAAACTACTGGAGGGATTTTGATGAAATTTGGTATGGTGATAGCTGCTTATCCGGGTCAACATATAGGATACTTTGTACCGCAAGAAAATGTCTGATTCCTGAGAAAAATACAAAAGCTGCAATGTAAGAGTATACTAATATGTAAAAATCTAAGAATTTGGTTTTGGTCATATGAACGCGGGCGGAGCCGCGGGCAATGCCAGCTGTATAAATAATAAATTGACATTAAATGTTTATTCCTCTCCTTTAACCTCTTTTGAGGCAGTGTGATTAAGAAGCCCAGGGTAACGCTTTCCTCAAGCAAAAAGGTACAAACATATCTAGTATTTTATTGTTAGCGGTGAACCAGCATAGTTTTCATGCATTAATAGGTATAATTAAAAACCTAATGATAGGAACGCAGCACCGCCCACTTTATAAAGCAGATTATAGACATTAGCGATAAACAAGCAAAATACCTACATTTGATTGCGTATACATATGTACATATTATGCTGCCTAATACTTTTTGTAAATCGTTTAATAAAAATATTATTTTGTTTGTTACATAATGTTAGGTTTAAATTTTTTTGGAAAATCTTATTGAAATAGTCATGATTATCTATACAGAGGCCGAATCTATACTTTTTAGAATTTTTGTCTGTCTGTCTGTCTGTCGGTGGCCACATCGCGACAAAACCACTGGATAAACTTTGATGAAATTTGGTATGATGATAGCTAGTCATCCGGGTCAACATATAGGATACTTTTTACTGCGGAAAAATATCTCATCTCTGAGAAATCTATACTAAAAGTCAAAACATAACTGGAGACGATCCCGAGCGAAACGAGGGTGAGTTGTTAGTCATAGAATAAAAATATATATATTTCAATAAAATAATATGTAAGTTTATAGAAATAAATGTACATTATATACCTTAACATAAGGATCCGAGCGGTTTCGCTTGACATCAATAGGTGCCAGATCTCTGCAACGCTTGACTCCTACCTCTAAAGCCCCTAGTCTATAGTTATACACAAGTGAGAACTGCACTTCTCCACGCACGGTCACGCTCCCTCGCAAGCCCTCACCGGCTCCTGAATAAACTGATGCCATGGACTCAGATCGCGCCTGGAATTAAAAAAATATATAAATAGTTATTAACACCTTCGCCGTTAACAATTTACACAATTGTTTTAATTTACCGTATAAATAAATATTGTCGAAAATGTTGCAAACAAAAACAACAAATCAGGACAATTTTCAAACAAAGTTATTACTAAATATTAAAAGGATTGTTCACACAGATTAAAAGTGGGTAGAATAAAACAGATTAAGTCTTTGTTTACCTTCATGTCGCAAGCGTATGCTCGCGAGAATGAATTGTTTTTGTTTACGCTCATTATCTCCTACCATGTGATACGTTACGTTTACTACAATGACAACACTCTTGGTCGCAGACGTAAGTATGTACATTGTACACACTATGTATATATCTAAGTAATACGTAAATATAACGCAACTCACACGTTGCCATATTTATAAACTATGGCCGGTAATATAATACCACGCGCAGAATTACTGTTTTTTTTTCTTTTTTAATATAATACAAAAAGCTGCCTTGAATGTTGCGATGATCCTGTTCACATATTATACTTAGTATTCATAGTAAGATTAAATATAAAATATACGCTTATTTATCACTGCATTTTGAAACGTAAAAAGAAATTAAATCAACAAGGAAATTGATATACTTAAATCAATGCTATCACAAGTTATTGGTAATATGCACTATTATAAAGCAATTCAAATGATATGATATATTCAACTAAAATATTGTAAAAAATCTGAAAGTATATTGTAAATGTTTATGAGAAATGTTTTTAATATTAAGAATATTATTTTATTAATTTTACTAGATTATCTGCATAATTTTATTTATCATACATATTTATTAGGTTATTTATTATTATTTCGTTTTATTTCTCAGGCAACTCTAAGCCAATAAAGTAATATAATCTCTTAAATCCGACCTCAAACTGGTTTCGGATTAAGCAGCTCTCAAGTCTTCTAGATATATTTAGAAAACTTGTCCCAAATTATGACCATTTTATATTAAATAAACCTTATTTCGTCTTAAATGTTGCGCAATATTTTATACAGGTTCAAAAAGGTTTTATATTAAAATTAAACATATTTATCCATAGTCATTTAAGCCAAAAAAAAAGCGGAAAACACGGTAAGTTTCTTACTTAGGTTGTCCTTGTTTTGCCTTAATGATAATAAATTAACATTTTCTTGCAGTGTAATCGTGCACATTATAACTTGTTTTAAAATATACAAGTAATATGATATAAGATAATAATTTTATATTTATGTGTGTAGGAAAAGTTTAATTTTTGTACCTATAGAATTCGATCGTTCGATCAGATATATCTTTTTGTGCAACGAGCGCTACGATTTGCGTCTTTCGAGGACATTTGGAGCGGGTCAGCAGACCACATATGGCATTGAGTAACGAGTAACAACATTTTATCGTCTCTGCCCACATGAATCTATCTATTCAAGAGAATATTATAATTACTGGAGAATTAAACCACAGACATGTCAATTGTCCATATTATAGTGTTGCCAATTGCCACCCGGCACGCATTCTTCTGTGGACGGTAATCATTCTTTGATGAATCTTTTTAATCTTATCTCAATGAAATACTTCAAGTAAACTATGTAGATGGTTCTCGAACGCGATTTTTTATCGTTTTGTATTTCACAAGATTTTTGATTTCTGTGTAAATTCAACTTTCATATTTCGAACAGCGTTCAATGGATTTGTTTATTTTATTGGTAGAAAATAAATATAATATAGTTCAGCCTTGATATTAAAAAACATTTATTAATATGTAATTGTAAACAAAATAAAGCAAAACGTAATTTGTTTTTAAAAAAATAAAAAGTTATTATTTCCATTTTAAATACTATTATATTTCATCTCGTTAAATACTGGCAGTAAATATTTAGTAAGCCCAGTTGTTCGCAGGGCATGTCGCAAAGCATGACAATGTGCTGGTAACATAATACAATTGCAAACGCGGCCTCCGAAACAATACTTGTTTCCAACTTTACAGTTATACAAATTAACTCCTAAGTGTCGATAAAACACTCAACTTATCCATCTTTCCACTCTGTTTCATTATTTCAAAGTACTAATGTACTACTACATAAAGTCCACTTTATTTCAATTTTCCAGCCTTTCTTTGTATTAAAATTATATCTGTATTATAATATTAATAGTTTTTAAATGCTTGTTAAAAAATCCAAGTAAAAAAAAACGCATGTGCATATATCTAAGCAACGTAATATCTGAAGTTAGATTTTTTTGTTGGCAAAAATTTACCTGCCCATTTGCATAGTAGAATTATGATAATTTGACTATGCAAATGGCCTTTGACTTCAGAGTCCACAACAGAGAACAAAATAATAACTTTTATAATACAGATAAATTACTTAGAAATATATATTAAGAGATATACGTATAATTTTAATTATACACTTACTTGTAAGCCGCTTCTGTTGATAGGGAACCTATCTCTGTCCAAGTCTCGTTCATTGGGCAGCGGTGAGTTAGAGCGTTTTGGGAGCGTGGCGTGACCAGGAGATGACATCGCTTCCGACATGTAGACTTCATCTGTAAATCAAAAATAATATTGTACTGAATTAAGTTTTAATATAACTATAACATTACATAACCTCAAAGCTATTTATTAAAAATATAGTATTGATGTACGAGAGGGTATAAAAGTGCTTCGTAGTTTTTAAACAGGGTGCTGAAATTCATGCATGTGTTTATTATTCAATTTTATATGGACGTGAGTAGTGCAAGAGACAATCTCATACGTGCTTCCGTAAAATCATAACAGATTTCTGAATACCATTGTTTTCTTCGTCTAACCAATCATCACGCACTATGAAACGATACTTTTTGCCTCTCGTAAGGGAATTGTCGCACAATTCTAAAGACCTTATAAAAGAATCCCGACAGTTCAAAATTTCGCGAATGAATGACGCTTTCTCACCAGTTTTAAGGGTGCTGCTTCTACTATTATGTCCTGAATCATATAAACTTTCACTTTGACTTCCCTTTTCTTTTTTCACTTTAATTTTAGCAAAAGTAGGACTTGCATCTTTTTCACTGTTTAACAAGAGTTGTGTAGATTTTATAGAGTCGTTATCTATTACTTTAGTAATAGTAACGGTTGGGACTGCGCGTTGCACCACTGGATTGATTGCCTCTGTATTTAAGGTATAACTACGGCCAACATGTCCCACTAGAGCTGAATTAGAGCCATCTAATGGAGAATCATTATTATCATTAGACGTAGAACTACAACAACACGAACAGCACCGAAGAAAGAAATCACGAATTCTCGATGTTTTTTCATTATTTTGCATGTCACTTGAATTCATTGAGTATATATCTACTGGTTCAAACTGAGATTGTGGCTGCACTGTTTCATTTATAGCACTAAAACTATAATTTTCAACTGAACGATAACTTTGGTCCGGTCTATAATTTATTAAAGCCGCCATAATTATAATTAATTAATAACACAACAACTAAAATACGTGTTCAGTAGCAAAATAACAAATCCCACTTTTATCGCATCCTGCCTGGTATGATTGTATCCTGTTACACGTCATATAGTTAAGTGAATTAATAATGTCCAGGGGCCAATTAAAAGAGACCATTATTAAACGTATTAAACGGTATCCACTTGCCAGACATTAATATACTATGTTGAACATCTAGCATAAAGTACCTGTAGCTATAAATACAAAAAATTTAAACGTAGTATATAAATATGGTGTCTAACTTTAAAATATGTTAGAATTAAATATGTTAATTGCTGATTCCCAAGATGCAATTTGTGGTGTCAATGTATGTTTGCACGGATTTGGAAGAATATAGAGTATGACCCGAAATAACATATATGCTACTATTATTAGTAATAAAATTTACAAAAAGGTGGTGCTGCTTGCATATCATTTTATAAATACAAATTGCATCTAGGGACGTTACTACCAATTAATATATTTAACTTTATTTGTTTTAAAATAATTGGCTTAGCTACTAATTAAAATTATAAAATTAATAGAATATATTAATAAACCTTTAAAGCTGATTGATTTTGGTGACGAAGTGCTCCACCGCAAAAATTTCATTGGTGATTTCTTTGAAGTAGTGTACAAAGACATTGTAGAAGTTTGTAACGGTTTTTTATTATTTATAATATTAAGTGAAGTTATAGAAGATTTAAAATGTTCTGAAGGATAAGGTAATGAGGTATTGTTATCATTTTTATCTGTAGTATCTTTTGGGTCGTCATCGAGGATTTTACTAGTGTTTTCATCACCAGGAAGATCTTGTACATTTGCGGATGAGCCCGCATATCCTGATTCGGAACCGTTAGAGCTGGCGTTGTCGTTTTTGTAGCTACTGGCAATGGCATCCTTTATTTCTAATGACGTTTGATTACTTTCACTCTCTGAAAGAGTATCCGATATTTCAGAACTTTTTCCCTTAGGAGTAGATGTGTTTATCGGAACTTTAAATAAAATATTCTCATTTTCAATATTTTTGCATTCTGAATATTCTAGTTCATTTTTTATTGGAGATTTAAAGGCGCTCGAAGATTGTTTATTTTCTTGATTTACATAATTTTTTATCGATAATGTAGGCGACAATTTGTCGCTAACGTTACTAGAATTTCTTGTTAAATAATGTTTGGCTTTATTCCTTAATATTTGAACGGGTGAATATTTACTACTTACAGATTTCTGCAAAACAGGTATTTTAGTATTCACAGATTCGGGTCTTAAAGAGGTGTTTAATGCAATAGATTTTTTTTCAGATGAAGGAAATAAAATTGACTTATTTGCTTGAATAGACGTTAATTTATTATCTTCCTTGTTAGGAATTGGCAAAATATTTGTGGATTTATTTTTTTGTACAACAATTTTATCGGACGTACGTTCTGCCTTATTTTTATCCTTTTCAACATCTCTGTAGGAACTTAATTTTTGACTAGTTAATTTTTCAATTGATTTACGTTCAATTGCTTTCGTAACTAACGGTGGACTAAGTTTCGTTATTTCTCTAGTTTTAAAAAGCTTTACTGTCATTGGAGATTCTAATTTAGATGGACATGCGTCTTGATTATCGTCACGGATTATTGGACTATCACTACTTAAGGAATTACTAGACAACTTTTTAATTGTTTTTTGAGACAGCATAGGCGTTGACGATGCCCTTGTGGGATTTTTTTCTTTATTTGTCATGTCAATAACATTTCCAAACATTGTTTTTATTTCATTTCGTTTATAATTGTTTTGTAATGGTTTACTTTGTTTCATTTTATTTCTTTCATCTCTATGCGTATAATCAATGGTTGAAGATTTAGTTTTGCCCGCAATTTCTGTTGAAGGTGAATTTTGTTGATGTATTATTAGGTCCCTTTTAATAGGTGATGTGTTTTCTTCAGAACCAATTGAATTTGAAATACTTAACTTAGACATCTTCTCTAACACGCTTTCATAAATCTTATCTTTCGTCATATCCAATGATTTTATTTCGTTTATATTTGAAGAATAATTATTTTCAGAAGATTTATGTTCGCGTAATAACGATGTATTTAATAACGTTTTATTTTCTAGTTCATCTGATTTGTACGTATTAAGTTCCGGCAATGTTTTACTTGTGTTTTGATCAATGTTATCTTCATTTGGAGGTGTATCCAATGACATGAATTCTAATGATGATGGTTTTGATGCTTTGTTTGTTCCGCAGTCCTTGGATTTAACATGAATACTTATTTCGTCAAATACTTTTTTATCTATATCCAAAAACTTAGAATTTTTATACGATGATGTTTTTATGTCATCATCTTCACTAACTCGTATTGGTGAGTTTTTAAATAAGTTTTCTTCATGCAATGATTCCACTTCGTTTTCTCGTATTTCTTTTGGTGATTTTTGTTCCCGTATAGACGGCGTCTTTGATAACGCTTTGCTTTCGGGTTCAGTTGACTTCTTAATATTTAATTTAGTTGGGTTGTCATTAGCACTGCCTTCATTTGGAGGTATATCCAATGACATAAATTCTGAGGATACTTTTTTAGACACTTTGTTTGTGCCGCAGTCCTCGTATATATTATGAATACTTATATTTTCAGAAACATTTTTATTTAAATTTAAAATCTCGGGTTTGTTATTAAAGGATGATTCTATGTCACTATGTTCACTAGATTGTAGTGTTGAATTTTTATATACATTTTCTTTATGCAACGATTTCACTTTATTTTCACATTGTTGTATTTGAGATATATTTTTTTCATCAGTACTTAAAAGTAATTGATTTTTTTCCTTAATATCTATGTCTTCATTGCTTAGATATTTTTTGGTTTGACTTTCATTTTTAATATCATTTTTATCATTCGACGGCGTACCAAAGTTATTACCCGATAAACATTCAGCACTCACTTGGCACGAAATTTTTTCATCGATCTTCTTTCCAATTGCGTAATGTTCACTTACTTTTTGTTTAAGAGGAACAGCTCTAGGTTTTGATAATTCAGAAGCCAAAAAAGAATATACTTTTAATTTTTCCCTGTGTTCCTCTCGCACTTTTGGTAGAGGAACAGGTTCCAGATGTCTATCATTATCTTCAACCGTAAAACAATTCCAACATGTTACTTCTTCTTCTTTAGCACTTTTTTTAGTTTTATTTTTACGTTTACTCACATTCACTTTTGTATCGCTCATTTTAAAACCAATTATTAATTAAACAAAGATCACAAACGACCTTTCGAGTCATTCGATCCGAACGAAACTAAACCTCCTCTCAGGCGACAAGACATTAAATAAGCAAGCTCTGATCAGATATGTATAAATATAATAATGTATTTTAAACGACGTAAATATTCATGATCCTTAAATGTTCTAGATGAAAAGGTTACGCAATAATAAAAAACGATCTTGAAATGTTTATATCATATCTGTTAAAGGTTTTCTTAAGTTATTGTCCTTTCATATTTTTAGTATTTTTTAATTAATTTAATTAATTAAATTTAATCATATTTAAATGATTGCTTTATTCTTTTCATATTATGACATGATATAGCAATTGTAAATTACAAGTATAAGATTAATCTGCGCAGATTGAACTTATACCTACCTATTTCTGCGTAATTTTAGACGGAAGATATTCGACTTTAAATTTATCTTTAGAGATTTTTTAAGAATGGTTTGAATTTGTTTCACATTCATGTACATATATTTTGTTTAAAATAATTAATGATTTTATAAATATTTAATTATACTTACTATGTATTAAGTTCAAATAATATTTTTTATTTTATGATAAACATTTTTTTTAACTTCCTTCTGTTTTAAAGTTCTTTGTGAGGTATCTCTTTGTATAAATAATCACTCAATTTATTGAACGGTGTTCCAACCAGCGAAACGCACATGACATTAAGACAAAAATGGGTTAACAAGTGAACAATTTGCTTATCAAAAAATTCTCGTTTTTGCATTTACCTCTATAAAACATGAAATTTTTTCATAATTTTTTTATTACATTTTTATTTTCAGAACCCCTCAAACGCCTAAAATTTATCATGATAGTAGAACGTGGCCTTTATTTATTATACTATATTTTATCGCTATCAATTAACAGCACTGTTGTTAACAATACGTAATCTATTAGTTGTGGTTGATATTATTCCTAAAAAACATTAATAAAAAGTATCTACCTATAGTTGATAACATAATACTAAAGAATTTTCTAGATTATAAAAAAATTTACAAGCATGCCGAAAGGTACACAAGTCTTGTCACTTAAAACATTCGGCTTTCATTCGTCTTTGTGGGTATGTGTGTCACGGACACAGAACTACTTATTGTACACGACAGCCGTAGATTTGTATTTACAATCATCACACATCAACATTATTTGAATTTAATTACCAAAAGAAACACCTTAAATATGAAATACAATAATAAGTGTTCGTAATCTTTTAATATTTATATTATTGTATATTTTTCAATAGGTATATCAAATTTTTTGCTAACCAACTGAGGACTATTAGTAGATATCGCAATGTCACGTAGAAATGGTAGAATGGAAAACACGATGTATACTTTCATATAAAATGTATGTAGCGATGTCCGTTTATTTTGTGTTAATTATCGTATAGCAATATTGTAAATTATATACTATATTTAAAAAGAGCAACTGTTCAGTTTTTTGTTGGTTCTTATCAGAACTGCCTTCGGAGCCGGTGGTAGATTCCTCACGGACTGACTACACTGACATTAAATTAAATTTAAAATGTAAAATTTACGATTCAAAATTGCTTATAAAAGGTATATTTGATTTGATATAGTGTATTATATGTTAATCCTATAATGGTCGCGTATGTGACGAACGTGGTTTAACACTTCATAACATGCTATTCGTGTGACACAGAGATATATGCGAGGGCAAGAATGAAAACAGTAGATAACGTGGCATTGTTCTTGATGACCGAAAACGAAAAGAATGCTATTGTCGCATTTCTACTACGATCGTAGTCCGCTCTCTCTCTGACAGATAAGGTAGAATGGTAATTGTAATTTTACTTTAACTTTTATCGTTCTTTAATTGCAACATCAAAAAAAAAGTTTAACAGATTTGTTCGTAGCGCTTTATAATAATATACATAATATGTATAATAATTAACCGACTTCCAAAAAGTAAGGAGGTTCTCAATTGGTCAGAATCTTTTTTTATGTATGTTCATGTGATTTGGAAATATTTTTTTGTTTTGAAGGGTTATACATCCTAGGTGGTCTCATTTAAATTTTATCGAAATCGGCCTAGCGGTTTTTTAAAAAAATCAACTTTTTTTAAATAAATTGTTTAATCGAATATGTTATTAAAAAACTTTCTTCTTACAAATTACCTGCTTATTACGTCTACACTAAAAATGGAAAAATAAAACTTCGAACAAAAACGACTTCGAAAATATCTGATTAGGTATATATTCTGAAATCCCCGTTTAGTATTTTTTTACATTTTAGTGCCTGGAAGTCGGTTTTATTTATTTTTAAAAAGTTTTATTTGGCTTAAAAAACTTAAAAAAAAACTTTAAAGTAATATTTTTTTTTATTTAAATATAAGAATGTTATAATTTAAAAGTAGGAGAAATAAAAGAGTCAAAAGTATTAAAAAAATATTGAGTAGGTAGGTAAGCCAATTATTGATAATTAGCACCTTGATTTTGTAAGCTTGTGATTCAACTTTTATCGAGATGATACTCTATAGTCTATAGGTATAGGTAGTTACGCATAAAGCCTTGATTTCTTTATATACGTGCAAAGAACCAATTAACAAATAACATCGACCAGTCCGATTGTCTTATTCGAACAGAGTTGTTTCATATTTGTTAAGTTTAGAATAAGTTATGCAATTTTATGAAATATTATTAAAATCAGGAAAAATAATGCTTAATTTGTAATTGTAATCGTTAACTAAAAACAGATATGTTATGCCTTATTTTAGCTTAGCACTTATTTAAATACTTTATGCCAAAGCCTATATATATAGTTTATAAAAACTTAGGCCATTTCCTAGCCAATTTAATAAATTAGAACAAAATTTGTTCCGGGGAAATATGAAGAAAAGCAGATAAAAGTGTACAATGTACACATATATAATATGAATACCACTCATTTTATACAAATCCGGGAAAAATTAATATCTTTCATATTGATCATTCCAGTAATTTCTGGAAAACAAAAGGTTTTCATGGATACTAATTTAAAGATTGTGTTAAAACTGTAATATTAATGTATCTAATAATTAAATAAAATAAGTATTAGTAAAAATAGAATTGCTAAAAGTATCGCGCAAAGCTGCCGGCTATAACATATAAATTAATATTAAAATAAAAGTAAATAAATTATAAATAATAATTGTACTCTTATATTTATAAAAAATCTGCAATAAAGTTATGGATTTTAACACAAATAAATAAAAGCTGTAATATCAAAGAAATAATCTATACGTAAATTGATATGTGCAAAAATATCCTAATGTGTAATGAATACCGATTTCTAAATATAGCCAATAGTTGCTCCCATTACCAGCTTTAAGCAGCGTACATTCAAGTGGCGCCTGCGCATGTTGGGCAATCCGCAGTGTCGAGCAGTGACTAAATAAGTAACATGTATTCAGCCCCTTCTAACGTCCCACTGCTGGGCACGAGCTTCCCTTCATATGAGGGGAATCAAGCCATAGTCCACCTCGCTGGCCAAGTGCGGGTTGGCGGACTTCACATGTCTTTCGAAAACTTTCTAGGTTTTCTCAGACATGCAGTTTTCCTCACGATGTTTTCCTTCACCGTAAGCCAAGTGTTAATCATGTTAGAAATAATAAGCATTAAGCACATGAAAATATCAGAGGTGCGAGACCCGGGATTTGAACCGGTTTTACTCGTTTGCCCAAGTGAGGGCTTTACCATTGGGCTACCACTGCCTTCTAATAACAGTCAGGATCTAATAACATACTTAGCTTTAATATCCGCAAAATATATAGCACATTGATGTTGATCAAAGAATTTATTATAACTATTTATTTCCTGTTTTACGATTAAATCGACGAAAATAGATAAATTAGATCCATTAAAAGAACCAGACCATATTATGTATTTATATTATTATTTTTATAATAATATTAGTTGTTGACTCTTGCTCCGTTAGGTTGCGCAATAAATATTTTTTCTGATTCAATTCACAAATATCATCATACCAGTAGATTAATTAGTTTTACAAAATTTTAATAAATTTTCTCTTTAATTTTTAAACTTTTTAAATTATCATTCTTTCTATTCATGATAACCGTATGAAAATTCGTACAGTAATTTCTGAGATTAACCCGAACATACACTAACTCAAATAAATTATAGTCTGCTTCTCCTACTACTTCGTACTTTAAAACTTAAAAGTATTATTACTGAATAGTGAATAGTATAAGTAAATATGAAATTTATAAGAATTAATTACATTAAACACCATCGCTCTTTTGTTTATTCTAGAATAAGCTCTGTTGGACAATATGTTTGCCTTGATATTGAATCCATACATGTGTTGATCAACAGTTTTTAATGTATTAACATAATATGGTTTCACGTTATTATACACGTGAATTTTATAATAGAAATGCCTACAATATTATAATAATCAAGTTTAGAGTGCATATTATATAAAATGTACTTCGTTAATGATTACAATATAATAATTGTATATTCACGTTTTATTAATAAATAATAAAACAAACAAGTTTATTTTATAAAGGATACTATATAAAGGATATTTATCTAATCTATTTTAATAATAGTTAATAATCATACATACATTAATACATATATAGTAACGAATGCACTCATGAGTCATGAATGTGTCATAGTAACAGTTGGTGTTTACTATCCGTGTATCCGGATAGTACGATAATTCACCCCATTTTTTTATTATGATAGTTTTTATGGTTTTATATTTTAAATATGACAAATATACTCCTAAACGAACTCCTGTGACTGAAATACTCTTTTCATTCTATTTCTCTTTATACGAGACTCGTACATGGTGTAATATTATATTATAGGTGTTGTTTACTTAATGTAAATTATAAAGAATCCAGTTTCAAATAAAATAATTATTTTGGAATGCGGGTATTTGGACAAGGTTAGTTACTTATCTTATATGTGCTTCATATGCGGGTTTTTCTATTACTGACGGAAGAACAATATAATATATTAGATATAGATAAGTAATGGTCGTAGGTTTAAAGTGCAATTGCTTAATTTTAAGATTATTGGCCGAATGTCATAATAGACGTAATCTATACATATAATAAAATTCTAATTGAGGCGAATCTGTACATGAAATATTTTTTAGAAAATCTAATTGAAATAGACATTATAATTGATACAGAGGCCGAATCTATAGTTTTTAGAATTTTTGTCTGTCTGTCTATCTGTCTGTCAGTTACCGCATCACGGAAAAACCACTGGAGGGATTTTGATGAAGTTTGGTATGATGATAGCTGGTTATCCGGGTCAACATATAGAATACTTTTTGTTGCGGGAAAATATCTCATTTCCGAGAAATCTATACTAAACGTTAAAACGTAAGTAGGGACAAACCCGAGCGGAGCGAAGGTGAGTCGCTAGTACTCGTATAAAAGAAATGTAGGTATTTATTAACACCGAATGGGCTTCAGTAACAATTAAAAACAGTTGTATGTTAAAATCGTAGTGTTCTCATGTTTTAACAACTTTACATAAGAATTCACAGAGTCTAATTACATCACACCATTATCATACTAATATTTTAAATGCAAGTGTTTTTGAATGAACTGTGAATAAGTAACAAAGCGAGTGTTTTTTTTAATAAAGACTCTAGATAACAGTAAAGTTTTTTGCCTTGAGATTATATATATCCTGTTTATCAGATTGGCTGGTTTTTTTTCGTAAATACAACGCGTGTGAAGCAATGGGCAAAAACTAGTAAATACATAAGTGTAAGTTTTCTCGAGTGCGTACTACATTATCACTGTGGATATAGAGAAAGTTCTCATCTAGACGTAAACACGGCTGAACATTCGAATGCTGTTTTCCCATGATGACGCTAGAAAGTGGTTTAGCGGGAACCTTTATTACCGTGCTGTTATTTTATTAAACCTAAAATTGTTATTAGCTATTACTATTGTTTATTTTTCTAAAGAAAACTGTCATATTAGAATGAGTTTGAGTTTCACAGACTATTTAATATTTATAAATTAATATATTATAGTCTACTTACATTTAACAAATAACAAATTAATATACATATACGTACATACGAATACGAATTGTAAACAACTGATATTTTCCAGACTGGAAAATATTTGATTAAGTAAACAAATAACTACATTGTTTAATGCTTTAACCCAAAGTTATTTAGTATTAATTATGAGATATTTTATATAATCAGGGTTATACATGCATTTTAGGTAAAATAAAGCGCTTTATCTTAGGACTTTACTCAGATTAGGTCAACGACTGGTGAGGTGCGTAAACTCATAGCAGGGAACACACACGCAAGTAAACATTTGAAGAGGCTGTGTCGTAATGTATTGTTCGTGAACATTATGGCTGCACACCTTTCTGTACCCAGTACCGAATTTGGTAGAAATAATGATTATATCAATTATATCATACTAGCATTGCCCGCGGCTCCGCCTGCGTTCAGATGACCAAAAACCAAATTCTTAGGTTTTTCTGTTATTATAGTATACTCTTACATTGCCGGGGCGCCGTAGTAGTTATGCGCAAGCGATCCTGTGGCGTCCCATTATGGCGGAGGGGAGGGGAATGTCGGGTATTAGTGGGCAGTACCGGCTCTTCGAGCCGGTGAGCCCCACATCACCACCTGGGGGATCAGATGGTATGCGTAAATGCATTTCCCGACATAAAAAAAATACTCTTACATTGCCGTTTTTGCATGTTTTCTCAGAAATGAGATATTTTCCCACGGTAAAAAGTATCCTATATGTTGACCCGGATAACCAACTATCATCATACCAAATTTCATCAAAATCCCTCCAGTGGTTTTCCTGTGATGCGGTAACAGACAGACAGACAAAAATTCTAAAAACTATAGATTCGGCCTCTGTATCGATAATAATGTTTATTTCAATAAGATTTTCCAAAAAATATTTAATGTACAGATTCGGCTTATTTACAAATTAATGATATGTATATATTTGCAAAGCACAAAATGGCGATATGGTGTTAGTTAACAAAAGGAAATGGAAACAATTAAAGAACAATATTTGCGTCCATATCTGTATTAATTTAATCAAATAAGGTGGTAGTTTTTCTTTTAATCCGTGCCTATAACTTTATATCAAGACAATGTGCAGTTTATAGTTCATAAGGACTACGACAAAAATATTTTTTCAACCGACTTTAAAAAGGAGGAGGTTCTCAATTCGACTGTATTTTTTTTTCTTTTTTATGTTTGTTACCTCAGAACTTCGTCATTTATTAACCGATTTGGACAATTTTTGTTTTGTTTGAAAGGGTATACTTCCAGATTGGTCCCATTTAAATTTCAAAAAAAAAATACCACCCCTCAGGGTGGAGAAATAGCTAATAATGAATTTAACCTACTTCTAATTGTCATATTGACTTGAAACTTTGCAAGTGTTTCTATTTCCGTTGATAGTACAGTGGTTCGGTATTGTTGATCTGATCTGATGGTAAGGCCAGAAGGTGGATAGGTGGAACTCTTCAACGACTAATAGTAGATACTTTGAGTTTGGGCTTATTTTGTTTGGTTTGGCAAGCCTAACACTTTAGAATTCTTACTTTGCTACTACTGTCTACACTAAAAAGGGAAAAATAAAAAATTTTTAACAAAAAAATTAAAACCGACTTCAAACAAAAGCACTAAAAAGTAAAAAATAACTGATTGGTAGTTTTCATTTACTATACATACCTAATCAAATATTTTCGAAGTCAGTAGTAGAAGTATTATTGGAACTGCAAAATATATAGGTGTAAGTATATATGTATGTATGTATGTTTGTTCACGCAACTTTCCAAAACTAGTGTCGGATAGTGATCATTCTTTTTTTATTTGCTTGCATTTATTTCAAGTTAGGGAATAGTAAAGGTTTCATCAACATCGGTTCAGTCGCTTTTATGATATGGACTAAAACGCTTAACTAAAACTGAAATATTTTTTGTAATTACGAATTATTACAAAAACTATTGCAGTTTTTGTAATAATTAGTACTTTCTTAAAATTTTACTTAAAACTAAATAAAAAGTTTTAAGTACTAAATAGCAATAGTTTTATAACTGCAAATTACGAAATAAAAAAGTAATGTAATAAATTAAGGCAACTTCACAAAAAAATTATACTAAGAAGTCAAAAATAACTGAACAGGGGTTTTCATTTACTACAGATATCCAATCAGATATCTTCGAAGTCGGTGCCAGTGTCCAGTTGTTTTTTACTTTTTACTAGGTACTTTTTTTATTATTATTATTTTTTTAATTTTTTAGTTTAATTTAATTTTTTTTTGTTTAATTTTTTTTATTTTTCACATTAAAGACTAATGGGTAAGGCTAATCAGAAACGACTGTAATATATATTATAAATTGAAAATTTAGATGTCAGAATAGGATTTAAATCGTGACAACTTAATTTCTCAAATGATAAATCTAAGCGAGTTGAAGGAAACGTATGTAGTTTATTATTATCTAAATATTAACTCATCCGAGTTACGTCACTAAACAAGTTGACCTCGGTTTGATCTAAGATTCTAGTTTTACCTTCTTCGAGTATACATATATTGCACACAATATTTAATAACCATTTTTTTTGTTCTAAGCATTAGCATATAGTCCTTTTATAAAAATTTATAACACGGAGCAATTCTAACTTAGGTATTTTTTTATATAGGTAATATCTATATTTATACATAGTATTTATACTAAGCAAAGTCGCTGTTTTATCTGTCTGTTTCTCCGCTAACTCCTTCTAAGCCAACGGATTGTGATAGGGTTTTCGCTATCATTTAGAGAATTTCTTCCGGAAGTAATAACATAGTAGAGAAAAGCCATGAATTTCAATGTTTTGCAATAATGCCGTTAAAATATTTTTGGGCGCTTACATTGCTAACGCTGCACGCTGGCTAAACCTTACGACATAGATTAAAATAATGTATTAATTGGATACCTTAGAGGTTTACAGAAAAGTCCACGATATAACATATTTATCTCCTTTTTTTTTGTTTTGGCTGGGGAAACCCATCACCCTGCCGACCGTGAATGGGCAGGGTACTGTGAGACTCCTACTCACTAAAACCCACAGCGGAACCCGTCGCCGCAATGCAATGGGGCGTTACAGGATCGCTTGCGCATTCTACATTCACTACGATGCCCCTACATACGAGTATCTATCTCCTAAGGATAACCCACAGTAACCATTTTTATCTTTTATACGTTACTAAAAATTCAAAAATAATGGTTTTTTACGAAGTTATTTTAAACAATACAGTATTAATCCTTATCCAATTAAATAGATTTAGATAAGATATATGCATTTATTGTAGATCGAAATTGCCCTTTTAGGCATGGCATTAAAATGTATATTTTAGAAGATATCACAGAAACAGCTAAGATTTCATTAAAACAAAGTACTAGAAAATTATAGGCCTTAAAAATCCTACAGAAAAGTCGGCGATAGCATTTCTATCTATGTAAAAAGTACCTACCTAGGGACGCTCCCGACTGAAGCGAAGATAAAAACTAGTGACAGTTCTTAATAGATAAATATCTATATAATTAATAATTAATTAACTTTATCAATAAGAGGATAGATAATATTGAAAACATAATCGTAAGTCGTAATAATTAGATCATTCTAGTAGTAAGTAAAAAATAGGATATTGAAAGTTACATTTCGTATGTTATATTTTATGCATGATAGATAAGTCTTGTTAATAAATGATCTTTTAAATTACTATTTATAATAGCTTTATTCGCAACAAGGAATTAAGTGTTATTAGCAAAGAACGTTTGATCAAGTAGGGTTGCTAATCAATGAAATAATCAGTGTGACATTTAGAGCGTACTACGATTGCTTACAGTGTTTGGTGCACTTCATGCTATTTGCATGGTTACTTCATCGTAATATAAGCCTTTAGTTAGACGGTCACGACAACTGTCGAGACCAATATATTGCACCATATTAGGTATATACCCTGTTTAATTTTATATTAAAGAACTAGCAACTCACCCCCGCTTCGTTCGGGTTCGTCCCTAGATTGCTTCCCTATACAAACTTTCATCCCCTTAAAGGATGATTTCCGGGATAAAAAGTATCCTATGTCCTTCCCAGGGTCTCAAACTATCTTCTTACCAAATTTCATCTAAATCGCTTCAGTAGATCCATAGATTACCCTCTACAACGTCACAAGCTCACAATCTACCTCTTTATAATATTAGTATAGATTAACGAAAGCAAGGGTAAAATTAGAAAATATGGGGGTAAGTAACAAGTGTATAGCTTTTTAATCAGTCTACTATTTTAAATAAAACTATCTTTTCGGATTTTTTTCCGAAAAGATAGTTTTATTTAGAATGTCAAGTATTCGCGTAAATCTAAGAAAATATTCCGTCTACTATTATTAATGTGAAAGTATATATGTGAGTTTTACGTACACATACAATTGTGTATGTAAAGCTCCTTAACACTAAAACAGCTGAACGGATTTAGATGAAATTTAGTACTATAACCTGGAGTAAGACATAGGCTACCGATACTATACCATACCGTTAGGTACTTAAGGACGCGCCCGAGCGAAGCGACGGTAGTACATTCATAAATTAATATATTCAATTTGTTTACGCCTTAAAAACATGTTATGCAATTGTAGCTTTATACAACTAAGATATAAAAAATGGTTATAGAAAAGGTCTCGAATATGACGCAATTTAAATGATTCTACTACGCTTATGTAACGACTAATATATGTACCAAATGTATTAACAGAGAACATTTTAGTTATATTTTGTTAAATGAGAAAAAATAAATAAAACATGTCAATGTACAAAATGGTAACATTTTTTGATAAGATTGATATAACTGCAATGGGCATCATATAATAATAGACACTTAGTAGGAACTGGAAATATTGTCTTAAAATATACCTAAATAAAAGGCAACACTGATAATATTGAATTGCACATATAAAATAACCCTGTGTGAATGCGGTGAAGGACTAATATTTGAGTGTCAATAGCCATGAAACACGAATTGTATATAATATGTAGACTTAATCATTTAAATAATGAAAGGCTTTTTATTTTCAAACACTACAAATGTTCAATAATAATAAATCAATAAAAACAGAGCGTTTGTGAGAAAGAGTAGAGTGAAAGCATTAATAACACGTCGATATAGTAATTACCAGCGCAATTGGTTACATGTACACGTTAAGAATAAACGTCATAAACAATACTTTCTGAGTTTCTTTCTTTGTAACGACAATAGGAAACTGGTTATCCAGCAAATGATTCAATTGAGCTTAAAACCGTTGTCTGAATATACACATTTTCAAGTTATTTTCCAAAACCATTTTTAACCCCCGACGCAAAAAGAGGGGTGTTATAAGTTTAACGGCGATGTCTGTCTGTCTGTCTGTCTGTGTGTGTGTGTCTGTCTGTGGCATCGTAGCTCTCAAACAGATGGACCGATTTCGATGCGGTGTTTTTCATTTGAAAGCCAGTTTCCTTGCGGTGGTTCTTAGCTATGTTTGGTTAATATCGGTCCAGCATTATAAGAGTATCAGCTCTTTTCCAAAATTACGTAAGGCATTTTGGCATATGATTACTCGATTAAGTGCTTCACGCGTGCCAGTGTAATCATTAAATGACAATTTGCGTAGGAGGTTTTTCAAATTTTTAATTTATAATATAATAAGGAAATTACAAAATCGACATAATAAATATAACTTATTTTATGAAAAATACTATTTCGATATCCTTGACCATCATGAGATAACCGCTACGCTATTTGTGTAAAGACCATTGACTAACGTCAAGCTATACACTTACATTAATAATGTCACGAATACATAATGGAATAATCTCAGAAAAATATTTATTATAAGTAATATGGGAAAACATTCATAGATAATGTTCGTACATGGATCTTGTATGCATCTTGAATAGATTCAACTGAGGATGATTAACAATAAAGTCAAATTTTCAGCCAATCTTATGATTTAAGTACACTATTACAATAATATTATGCCATAAATATTTAAATACAGATAAATTGTAACTGGATAGTATAAACAGTGGTCACTAAAGCGTGAAATTAAGCAACAGCTAGATCGTGAGATACGACACTCGAGTCTTACCATAAAATATTTCAGCATTTAGTTTTGTTATTGAGTTTCATGAATGAATAGATAGGTATATTAATTTTATAGAGAGAAATCTACATTAATTTATACAAATTAAATTTCTATTCAAATCACAGCTTAAATTAAATATAATTAAATGGAGTCAAATGCATAATCATGATGTCATTATATATTTTTAACCGACTTCCAAAAAGGAGGAGGTTCTCAATTCGTCGGAATCTTTTTTTATGTATGTTCACCGATTACTCGAAGACGCCTTAACCGATTTGGATTTTTTTTGTTTCAAAGGATATACTGAGACAGGTCTTGGCCATTAGGGAGGCAGAAGAGGCAAAGGACGCCCACCGACTACCTGAATAAGAACAATCCACAATGATATGTTGACGATGGGTTTAACGCCAGAAATGACGTGAAATCGCCAAGAGCGGCGTAAAAGTATTAGGATGGCTGGCATGGAATTGATTGATTGATTTCAAAGGGTATACTTCCCAGGTGGTCCCATATAGTTTTATCGAAATCGGTCGAGTGGTATTTAAAAAAATCAACAATATTTTTTTTAAATAAATTGTTTAATCGAATATGTTATTTAAAAAACTTTCTTCTTAAGAAGTACCTGCTTATTGCGTCTTCACTAAAAATGGAAAAATAAAAACTCGATGCCAGCCGATGCAAAGCAAATCTAATATATTTCGATACGTAAAATACATATTTACCTATTAGATATTCATATCTTAAAATATTGTCGGCTGGCACCGATTTCGAAAATATCTGATTAGGTATCTATTCTAAATGAAAACCTCCGTTTAGTTATTTTTTACATTTTAATGCCTGGAAGTCGTTTTTTTTTAATTTTTATTTACCGAATTTTTGGTATTAGATTCTAAATCTAAATGATCCTGTGAAGGTAGTGGTAACTCATTCATAATTCCAATCAGACGCCAACTGACACGATACCAATATATACATAGGTGACGCCTTATACTCTAAACAATAGCTAGTTTGGTCTTCGAGGTATTCTATCCATATATAATTTGACATTTTTTCTGCATCAACGGAGTTAAATTAAATAAATAATATTTTTTACGAGAGTAACTGCCTAGTGCTAAATTGGAAAGAAAAAAATTAATGATAATTTTTTTTATAATACATATTACACATACTGCCATACAACTATATTTAATACGTTTAATACCTTTTCTAATATAGTTATGTGTTTATTTGATATTTTGTATATGCTTGCATTATTTCTTTAAAGTTACATATAAAACGACATATGTATGTAGTGACAGTGCTGACGCACACATTTTGGCTTTAAAACAATTGTATCGCGCCACGAACCCTAGCTGTTGTCCCGTAACCGTCTAGCGCCTACTGAAATAAATATAAATATGTGTAACTTTGCGCGTTTGATTATTTCCCTGCACACACAACGACAGTGAACACGCAATACCACCCAAACACACACACAAATACACACGAAACGTAAAACATTTCTTAAATCAATTCATTACATAAAGAATCAAATCCCAATATATTCTTATATGCATATAATACCCAAACATAATTGCTGTGAACATTTGCAAAGTAACAGAAACAATACTGTTTGGATCCGGGTCAAATCGAGTAGACGTTGAGTAACATTTTTGGTTCACTTCAGTAAGGTCAGCTAACACAGCGCAAATACTAAAACCAGAACTTAACGAGATGCCGAATCGTATTGCGTATGTAGTCGAGCAAGTACGGTTACATCTGATAAACCGGAAACGTTATCAGTGAACCGGTATTGGGACTTTTCGAAAGGTATTACGCTATGTGCAACAACACTAGCAAGTGTTGCAAATAAGTGAAAATATATAGGTAGTTCTTTGCCAGAGTACTAAATTGTTTTTAGATGAAAATAGTATAACATATTGCCATAGAATTGTTTTAAACACTTTTATCACTTCAAGTGTTTTGTAACATATGTATTTGTAAAATGTGACCTTTTGTACTTGTACTATGCCTGTATATGGACCAGAAGGTGGATATTACAACGCTTCAAAGGTTTTTAAAACCTATATTAGTTAAAGACATGTCTTTTTGGTTTTCCAAAGTATACCTACTTACTAAACGATAATAGCATAATATACTGTTCTGTAATTTTCTTCGTTACTATATTTGTATTTTAAGAAACGTGTAGGTACTTTAAAAAAAATGACATACAATGCAAGATGCGTTAGCATTAATGATTGAAATAACAGTTTAGTCAAGCAAATTCTGCGTCGACAACGCTCGTTCATTATTATTGTAAAATGAAGATGTTCATTTGAATTAATTAACATTGGAGAAATTATATTAGGGCTATCACGCAACTCAAAACAAAGAAATCGAGTCACGAACACAGAAAATAGTTATACTACAGTTAGGTCTACTTTTTAACCTGGTCAAGTATATCAAAACGGCGTGACGACTCAGGAAATACTTGCTTTGTTTAAATTATGTATACGTTTTATGTGTTTATAAACTACATAGCTATTATGTAATATAGAAGGAAGCAAAAGATGACGGTTTTCTTTATGAATTAATATTTAAAATTAATAATTGAAAAGCGCACAGAAAAGTGGATTTTGAGTAATTAAACAGTTTGACACAACATATATGTATTCGTACGTAGGTACTAGCTTAAGCCCGCGACCCCGCGTGGTAGGAATGTTAATAAAACAATGACCTATCCAGGATATATATGCTTTAAGGGTAACTACAAACTTTTGCATTGATAATTAGTTAATGTACGAGTACTTATACGAGTACTTAATGAATGCTTATGTTTTATATAAAAAAACTAACCTAGCTCCTTTTTTTGCTTGTAGAAAACTTCAAATATACTTAGGTATGTGCAATAATAACATACGAATGATTTCTTTATAGCATTTTTAGAAAACACCTTTCGTAAGATAGCGGAGTGTCAAATATGCGCTTTCAATAGTGCTATCACAGAGATATCTATCTAAACATATAATAAAATTGTAACTAAGCCGAATCTGTACATTTAATATTTTTTGGAAAATAATATAAAATCGACATTATTATCGATACAGAGACCGAATCTATAGTTTTTAGAATTTTTGTCTGTCTGTCTGTTACCGCATCACAGAAAAACCACTGGAGGGATTTTGATAAAATTTCTTATGGTGATAGCTGGTTATCCGGGTCAACATATAGGATACTTTATACTGCGGGAAAACGTCTCACTTCTGAGAAAAATACAAAAACTGCAATGAATTTGGTTTTTGGTCACCTGAACGCGGGCGAAGCCGCGGACAATGCTAGTATACATATAAATATTAAAAATGTGAAAGTGTGTTTGTTTTTTGTAATAGTTACGGATTAGTGTGTGAAGTTGTTATTTGGAGGGTTGGAGAGTGACATAGGTTATTTTTTTACCACGGGAGATTATCTCATTTCCCCGGGAAAACAGTAATACATAATACAACCCACAATAACTCATCGTACCTGTATTAGTCTATCTATTCCATATTAATCGTTAAAACGTACCTAGAGACGAACACGAGCGAAGCGAGGGTGAGTCGCTAGTACACATATCTGTTAGTGCTATTATTATATAAGAACTTTATACACCATGCCTAAAGTATTTTCGTGGAGTAAGCTGTAGAGTTACGAGTGCATAAGTTCTTACAAAATAGAACAGAAGCTTTAAAAGGAAGGCGGAGTTTTATTAGGTGTGTACGCACATTTTTAATAACGTCACTGTTTGGACTTTGGACACAGCAAAATATTCGGGGAAAAAAGAGAAAATTTACTAAAAACTGTTATGGAATTAAATTTTTCTAAAGTAATGGAACCACAATCTGTGACCGCTAATTGGCGCGTGGAGAGCATTTCGATTTAAGAGTTCGCTGACCTGAAGTTAGAAAACTTGGATACACTCATTCATTATATTTGCCATTAATATAACCGCGGAGTGCATTTTATCAGTATAACAACGCCGTTTTTAACATTTTATTGCACAGTAAAATTGTATATACACAAAAAAGAAATAGAAAATACATACACTTAAAATAAATGTGCAATGGCAGCCTTAATATGTAAGCGATCTCTTACACGTAACCGATAGAGAAGGATACAGAAAATATAAGAGTGTGCATAAAAGTGTACTTTACTTAAACCTAAATGTAAGTAAACATACATACAAAGTTATATTTAGGTTTAAGATAGTAATTTAACAATATACATTTATTATATATACAATATTTCTTATTTGATTACAGACTTCATGCAAAATTTATAACTAAATTTCTGACAGAATTGAAATAAAAGTAGTTAAAATATATGTATAAAATTGAACGTATAATATAAACTACACGAGAGCATAAATATCAAAATCTATTCTAAACTAAACGTTTACGATTTCGAAACTAAAGAATTATATATATTATGGATGCCTTTAGTTTTCAAAATTTAGTTACTATATTTATTTAATTTACTGAAATCTTTAAAAAAGAATACAAAATTGATAATTGTTATTTCAAAATTGCAGTATCCAGTGTACGTGCAAACGTGCAGTGTCCTCTTAACAACTCGATGGGTTGGCTTGGTCTATTTATTGATTTATACATATACATAATGTACATATATGAGATATAATAAAAATTAACATAAATTAAATTCATGCTTTGCTTTGATAAGAATAAAAATAAGTGTTGTTAAATTACAATGTCTGTCGTAAATATGGGTAAATTATCGTATTACGTTCATACGTACCTACTAGGTACCTAACACACTTTAATAAGTTGAGAATATATACCTTTTTTATTAAGTATACGTATTTATATACTATAATACGCTATTTCGTCGGTAGCCGTGGGTAGGCAAAACTGATTACGTAAGTAGAATGTTTAAGAGATAACTGTGAGAGTAATAATGATCATACCGGCTTTGTATCAAAGACTAGGGCGTGTTAATATTTCTGGCATTTGTCGAAAGTAAAAGGCGTAGCGTAATGAACTTTTTAGAACTAAGCTTGTAGGTATCAACAACAATCTGATAAGTTTTATATCAATCAAAATTTTAAAATAGAAATTATAGAATTGTAAAAGGTAACCCATTAAAATGAAAGTTTAGATTCGTATTTTAACAACGTTAAAATGATTTTTTATGAACGTCAAAGAAATTGCAACACTACTAACAAGAAAAAATATAACATACAGCTTATCGTAAACAGCCTCGCGAAACCTTTAATTATCTAGGTATTACAAACTAGCTGTAATGCATTCGAACCACAAATATCACATATTTGTCAAGCTGAATGTCGAGTGTTACGTAATAATATTACTATTACATTATATACATATAACATATTATATATTACGGCTTTCAGTTTATATATATATAGTTTGTAGTGACCCTACTTGTAGTGCCAGTGGTCGCGGGTTCGAGTCCCGCTGGGCGCATTCATTTGTGTGATGAGCACGAATGTTTGTACATGGGTGTTTATATTTATAATATGTAGTGTATTTAAAAGTTATGTATGTAGTGTATCAACTATCTGGTATCCATAACACAAGCCTCGTAGCTTACTATGGAACTAGATGGCGCTGTGTGTTAATGTCCCAACATATTTAACATATATCATGTGAAAAGAAGTTAAGAATGGCGGTGTGCTCACTAATGAGTTGTAGTGAAAAAATTAAAAAATAATAAAAAACCCCGACCATCTCGGACCGATTTTCGTCAAACATAGCTAAGAACACTCCCGACTAATTCACCTTCCAAACAAAAAAAAAACAAAATCAAAATCGGTTCATCCGTTCGGGAGTTAGGATGCCACAGCCACAAACACAGACACGTCAAACTTATAAAACCCCGTCGTTTTTGCGTCGGGGGTTAAAAATATGCCTTTTTATTTTAGTTACACGTACATACAATAGCCGTTGGTGTTGGAGATCATTAATATGAAAGTGTTATATTTATAAGATATTAAAGAAAAGATTAAGACACATAGCATAAGTATATGTATACATATAATAAAATTATTGTAAAATACCTATAGGTAGTCATATAGTAGTAAGTACATTTATAGAGTAGTAGGTACAATATTAATTTTACTATCACCAGTCAGCAGGAATTCGAAGGAGATAACACGAGATCGGTTTTATTTCACAGTTTAAGAATGATAACTGTTTTATTAATTAAAGTAGCTTTTACTTTTTGTAACATATATCTTTAACACACCTGGAAATCTTGACACATAACTAACATCCAATTCTAACAAAAGTGTCACATCCCTCCCTATTTAAATGTGATTTTTTTTTTCTTTGTATACCTAAAAATAATTGTCGCATCGCTTTTAAGGTTTGGATATGTTTCATCATAGAAGATAAAATTAGTGAAAATATTTAAAATCGATTATAAGATATCGATTAGAAGAGACGATATTTACAACTTGATTCACAAGTATCATTATGTTTGCATTCTGTTTAGAAAAAAATCCTCGATAATTCTTCTTTTTTCTATTGGTGAGAACAGTAAGAAAATTCGTACAGTATTTTCTGAGATTACTGTTAACAAACACAAATTCAACGTTAATTTATAATATGTAGTGATATTATACATACCCTGTAAGCTAGGGGCGGATGCAGGCGCAGAGGGTGCCGTCGGTTGAGGCGTGGGCGGAGCCCTACGTCGTCTAGGAACATGAAGGCCCGGCGCTGAAGCCGCCCTAGTCGCAGTCCTGAAGCCCGGCGCACGATACCGTGCTGACTTCACCGGACCTGCCGGTACTGTGTTTGTACCGGTGACGGATGGGAGCCGCGGTAGTGACCCGGCGCGTTGCTCTTCTTCAGACTATACAAACATAATATTACTTACTAATAACTGCAATAATTGACAATGATATGCAATAATTTTCTTAAGCTTTATGTTAAAATAAATAAAAAGACAAATTTTAAAGTAAGCACGTGTTTTAATACTTTCTTAGATTTACGCGAATATTTGACATTTTAAATAAAACTATTTATTCGGATTTTTTCGTAGTAGATTAGATACAATTAAAGCTCTAACACATTTTATCAAACTTTACTTTTGTGAACGTCTTAACCAAAGATATAAATAAAAATAATGTGTCACAGCGATCACTATTATTATTAAATACCTACTCTATCAAGCGAATCAAGTTGTGTAACGTGATAATATAATAATATAATATCTAATTTGAGACTCCTTTGTGTATTGTCAAAATGATTTAAGTAATATATTTAGTCTATATTCATATATTATGCTTAGTATTTTAATATTATTTTATTTTGTGTATTATAATTAATATAGATCTTTTTACTAAACCAGAGAACTAGAAATTCATTTTGAATGTTTTTGAATATATTATCTGAATAAAGTATGCAATAAAATCACACAATTTATTTTTTATAGAAAAATCAATATTACAATTTAATAATTTGTCATAATTATAGCGTAAAAAATAATTTGGTTCAATCATCGTTAATTATAACTTCATAAGCAAATACGATAATAAATGAATAAATTAGAAATTCTTGGTAATATACGCGTAATATGCAATTTTGTCAGACTTCAAGTTGACACGTACCTAATTACGTAATTAAAGAAAATCAAACTGAAAGCGTATTGAACACATCTTCGATATTGTTGTAGTAAGTATGTTAGTAAAGTAAGTACCTACTTGTTTTTTAGGCCATTTACTTTAGACATATTGAGATAGAATTGTCAATTTAAAAAGCTATAAAATAAGTTAACACTTATTTGAGTATTAACATTAAAAACACAACGCGTTTTACAAAATATAAACAAATTATAACGTAACGTAGATCACAATAATTTTATCGTAAGATATCTTAGATACATATAATAAAATTGTAACTAAGTCGAATCTGTACATTAAATATTTTTTGGAAAATCTAATTGCAGTAGACATTATTATCGATACAGAGTCCGAATCTATATTTTTAGAATTTTTGTCTGTCTGTCTGTCTGTTACCGCATCACGAAAACACCACTGGACAGATTTTGATGAAATTTGGTATGATAACAACTGGTTATCCGGGTCAACATATAGGATACTTTTTACCGCAGGAAAATATCTCATTTCTGAGAAAAAATACGAAAACTGTATTGTTACAGTATATTAATATGTAAAACCTAAGAATTCGGTTCTTGATCATCTGAACGCGGGCGGAACCGCGGGCAATGTAGTTATCTATAAATGGATAGATCTGATAAAACACATGAGTGTTATTATGCATTGAAGATAATTTTATCCTTACAAAATGTCACATACGCTATATTTTCAGCATTTTTAATAAGTAATTGTAGGCATCCATACTAATTTTAATCTATAAATGTAACAGTAATGTAAATATTGTATGTCTGTTTGTTATTTTTAAGTAATGTGATTTACACTGAATAGATTTCGTAGTATTTGGTAAGGACATAAATTGCATTGCATCATAGGGACGGACTAAGGCTATCTATAGCTTTCATCTTAGCCAGCAAAACTAGCTATTTATATTGGGCTTACAAAGTATGTATGTATGTAATATGTGATTAAGGCCAACATTATTTTGGTTTATTAGGTACTTTGACGTGCATTTCGTCGATTGGTTTAATTTAATTTATTTTTTACTTAATAAAAATAAGTAGTAGGATGTATTGTATAACAGTTAAGTAATTGAATTTAGAGACCTAACAAATGAGCGTAGTGTAAATGACTTAAGACTATTGTATATAGTAATATACATAGGAACATAAATACTGTACATAATTGTTAATGTTTAAGCTTCCTACCTCTGCATCTGGCGCCGAGGCACGCCGCCTTCCACGCCACAGCCGATCCTCACTGCCACTAATAGCACCACAGCTCCTCGAATGAGATTTTTGAGCTGCGAGATCAGCTCCTGCAGGGGATCTCCTCGCTTCAGCACCACCACCCAGAGTTCCTCGAGAATCAGCGGCAAGTAAAGCAGATTCGAAACTACCACGCCACGAAAATCTCTCACAGTCACTCGCGACACTGCCTCTACTTGCTGTGGCCTCTAAAATATCATGAGATCGACTACGCGCTAACGCTCCTGGTTCTGAGGCGCTATCGTCATCTGTACTCGGCGATGCACCTGCTGACACCTCATGCATCAGTGCTACTAATCTACCGCCTATATGCCGCATCACTTTCCCAAATAAGGGTGGGGATCCATCTCCAGCTCGGCCAAGCGTCGCTGCCAACCTTTGATATGCACCTACCGCGTCTCGCTCTAAAGAGCCAGCTTCGCTATTACCACGGTCAAATTCGTCTATTATCTCACGACAACTCTCTGAGATTTGCCTTCTTAACGCCGACCGATTTGCTGTACCTTCTAAATCGGAACCAGCATAATCAGAAGAATCATACGAGTCACTCCATGTATCTTCACTAGATAAATATTCTACGATTTCTCGAACTTCCTCGTCTCGAATGCCCGGAACTGTTTTCATTAATCTAGTCAATTCACTTTCAAAATAAAGTAATTGCGGTGGTTTAGGCGGACGTGGGCTCTCTGAATTTGAAGATGCTGGAGTTGATGTTCGCACGTTTGCCGTGTGAATCATCTGTTTGAAAAATTGACGCATTTTTGTCATCATTAAGTTTGTTTCTTCGTCAGATGACCAATTATTAAAGCTATCTTTTCTCGTGAGCGGACTTGGAGGCGGTCGAGATGAAGGTGGTCGCTCGACGCGTTCATCAACATCAGGCCTCACTTCCTCTATAATTTCTTCTAGTTCTGTTTTAGGTTCGTGAGATCTGGTGAACTCTGAGCTGCTGTCACCGTTTCTCAATAAATCGTCGCAACTACCTACGAATCCACTATCTCTACTTGTTTGTTTTTTAGACTCTGAAAGTTCAGATCCTAAAGGTGGAAATTCAGTACGAGGTGACAACCTTCCATCCTCACCCTCTGATACAGATCGCGTATCGTCACGTGTTTCTTCGGGAAATTCAACAGACTGTCGTCTTTCGTCAGCTGGCGATCCTCGTGGTTTTTTAGTCTTTTTTCGTTTTGTTTCACCTTGTACATCAAGCCTTTCTAGAGACTCGTGGCGGTCTTCTGTTTCTGTACTCGAGCCATCTGATGATTCTTGATTATCTTGAGAAGGTTCATCGCCGGTTAATAAATTATCTAAAGAGGATGAATGGGATCGAGGCGTACCTCGAGCTCTAACTAACCTTTTCCGCCTTTGTTCGGGACTTTGTTTCCCCTCACTATCACTACCAACACTTCCAGATCCATCAGAGTCACGCCGTTCTTGATTAAAACCCATAAAGCCAGACAAGAAATAATTTTCTAAGCGCGAAGATACAAGTTCGTCACTATCACCACTCTTTCGCGGTTGCTCCGTATCAACAAACGATTCTGCACCCTCACTGCATACACTCGATGTCTCCGATACCGCGTCTTCATCTTCGCGAACAACCCTTCCCTCCCCTAAGCCGAAGAAAAAATATTTTTCGAGCTCAGTTGCCGAAATAGGACGCTGTTTCTTAATAATATGTTCGGTTTCACTTTCTTCACAACTTTCTTCAACTATCGTATGTAACGTAAAATCTAAAGACCGCCTACAGTAAGCGAAGTCTTCCCCACGCGTGGGTAAAGTCGCTTCGTCCCCCGAATCCGTGTCCGATGGTGAAGTGACATCGTCGTGGCTGACGTCCTCGACCCACGAGTCGTCATCTGCTAGCCCCTCCTCGAGACACACGACCGCTGAGAGAGTGTTGGCATTACTAACAACAGTCACTCCACTTGAAGGTTGCGCCGATTCGTCGTCAGATCGTTCGTTTATTTCGTTTTGTTCACCAGTGTCCGGTTCCGGTTCGTTTTGCAAGTTAGTGTGATGCACTGTAATGTCACGCATGAGTCGCGTCGTGTCTGACGTGACAACGGAGACACGATCGTGCGTTATCATAACGCGGCTAGTAAAACGCGCGGAACCATCCACACTCGCCGGGCGCGAACGGCAAACTGTTGCCGCTACAGGTGCGCCCGCGCTCCCCTCCGTCTCGGCGCAAACCGGCCGCGAACCGTGCATTTTCTCCTCCCCTTGGTCCTCCATTAATTCTTTCTTCAATAACTCACTAAGCGTGCGTTCAATACCTTTAAACAGGTCTATTTTTTCTTCTGTTGCTGTTGGTAAGGTCGACAAACTCGTTTGCTCTTGTTTTAGTTCCGGTGAGGGTGATAATTTTCTTAATTGCTCGTGTCTCGAGTCTTTTGAAATTATTTTTTCGTTGTTATTATCACATAACGGCAATTGTACGGAGACTTTTATATTACAGTCTGAATTAAATGAATTATCTAAAGAATCACACTCTATATTTTCTAAAATACTACTATTACAGTTATTTTCTACATTATTTTGATAACCCCAGCTTGAGCTCGAATAGGCGTCACTAATAGTATTAAAACTATTATATTTTTCACAAACTTCACTTCGTAACATATTTTCGTCGCAATATTGAACAAAATTCGATTTTTTGGAAGCATTTTCACTAATTTCACCACTATATTGAACCATCGGAAAATCTTGTGAAAAGTGAACGGACTCCAAAAATACAACGTTATCATTATTTTGAGGAACATTTTCATTCATTTCCGGCTCAATATTTATGTTATTTTGTAATGGTATTTCTGCGGCAATTATCTCTAAACTATCTGACTTTTTATCGTAGGAGTCGTCACAGTCGATACCGCTGCTATCGGCATTATCCTCCATGTCAGAAGATGAATCCGCAGGGTTAACTACGAAGACTCGAGAAAATTGACCCCCTCCTCCCCCTGAGTCGTCCGAGTCTTCATCCGACGTCGCCGGCTCCTCCGGGGCGCCACTACGCAGGTCATAGCTTCGCCGAGCGATACCGGCTTCAGAATCACTTGAATTGGCAGATTCATTCGAAGACGGAAAGGCTTTTTCCGCTTCCAGATGGTCAGGCATCGCGTCCACGGGTTCCAATAGCACTGGAATTGAATTTTCGGCGATCACCTTAATTCCGTCCAAAGTTTCATGTTCGACTGTGCGTTCAATATTCTTATCTTCCTTATCGTTATCGGTCTCGGGCACTTGTAGCTCGGACTGTATCGCTTTATCAGTTCTTTCTATGGTCATTTCGAGTCTATTTTGCGGTAGAGCGGACGCGGTGGCGGCGGCGGTGACTGCGACGGCGGCGGCCGTCGTGAGCCGTGCGAGAGCCGCAGCATCGAGAGGTGGAAATCCCGGATACGTACTCCAATGCGGGGTGGGTGGCGTCTGTGTGGGGAAAGCGAGAAGTGCCGGCCAAAGCGCAGCTGGAACCGGCACGGGTACTGGCACAGGTACGGCGACTATACGTGGTTCGGCGCCACAGGAGCAAGCACGTGGACACGCTGGCGGTATGTGCTTTGTCGATGGGGGTGATGGTAGAGGTGCTGCCGCCGCGCCCGGCTCGAAATAGTCCCAATCACAATCGTCGGGCGCGGGCGGCGCGGCAGAGGACGCAGTGGAAGCCGAGTCTTCCGTGTCCTCGCGACAGGAGGAGTCTGAACTTAGAAACACGAGACGATAGTCCTCGGGACGCATGCGACCGGCCTCGGGCTCACTCACTTCGCTTTGCTCAGTATGGACGCCCCAATCTGCAAACAATTAATTTATATGTAAATATCTCCTAAAAACATTTCATTTATTTATATACATTCGGGTGTGATTATTGTACATATTTAAATTAAACAAATTTTGTTGTATTATACTTCTTTCACTAGATTTGAGTAAGTTTAAAGTCAATTATTCGATATATTTTAAAAGTAATATAAGCCAGCTCCTATAAAATGTAAATAAGCAAAAAGTAGTCAGTTACTAATAAGTATTATAATTTATCAGGCGTATCATATTAAAATGTAATATTATTATTAATTAATGGAAATTAAAAAATGTACTTGTAGGATATATTTCTTTAATTAACTTATAGTATTTATGGTAGATGTTAGTTATCATTCATGCTAGGTTCAAATATATCATCCATATTAACTTATTTACAATCTAACATTATTTTCCCATAGTAAAATATGTTCATGGAGTGTAAATGCTCATCTGTAGAAAGTACCACGGATGGGTGGCCCGCGCTTCGTGAGTCGAAAGCGATGTGAAGCACGATCTAATAATCTAATCCAATATAGCAAGGAAACTATGTTATAAAGAAAAATTTGTACTATAATATGATACATAAAAAGGTTTTCAGTTCAAGCATTAACCGAAAATATGCGCACTAGTTGTTAAAAATGTTGGGTGATTAAGTATTGAAACATTATTATTTTTTACGTAAGTTAAGTTAAGTAATATAGGCATATTTTGTCATAATATTATTAGATACATTTATTCAATCACAAAACATTATGCCGTCTCATAAATAAACATTAGAAGCAACACGGAGGACGTGATGAGAATCATTTAACCGAACACTACTTTTGTCAAGAGGCATCTTGGGTAACACGAACAGTTTTTTCGATATATGCCTCAATTTGGTTATTAATGATTGAACAATAGATATTAAATTAGTATGCAAAGTCAGCGTAAATTCATACAAAGCAACTGTCGTCACGTTCCTAACTATACCTAATTACAAAGTACGTAAGTAACTAACACATATAGAATGAATTAAGCGCGCATTAACGCAGTACTGACATCAATAGAAGTCCGTAATGTGACAATGTTATACTACGTGATAAAAGGCACAAATATATTATTTGAATCGTTAGTAGTTGCATGAACTTAATAATAATGTCTAATCAAAGATAAATAGAGAAAAACGAACATTTACTAGGATATAAAATTCTAATTTGGTGAAAGATTCGGATTATAGTTTCTGGTATATTTCTAATCGATTATACCTAACATTATATTAGCCACATTACACTTTAAACACAAAGTTAGTACACATGTTTTATGTTTCTTTAATAAGGTATAAGTCAGAATATCAAAGGTACACCTAAACAATGAAAGTAAGGTTTGGATGTTGGCGCTGGCCAAGGCTCGCGCGTGGGTCGAAAGGAGGTAGCAAGGCCGGGACATATTAGCTTGTCCTTTCTTAATATAGAGCTAGAACATAAGTTTATTTGGCAATAAAATCAAATATTGTCATAATATAGTTTCATTTTAAGTTGTTTAAAATATATAATAGTTATGTAGATGATAGAGCAATTTAAATAAGAAAAAAATACATTACTATATTTACATAATGAAAGTATGAATTGAGTAACTTTTACAATTTTAACATATACATATAAACGAAATATAATGTTGGCTATATATTTATAAATGAACAACATATCATTATATGGTTTTAATATATCTAAGCTTTCTAGTTCGGATTACGAGTATATGTCAGAATTTTATGCTAACGGTTCGATGGAACCGATAGTTCTGTTCCAATGAGATTGAGCTACACTTTGAGTACACTAACTTTAAGTAGTGATTTGCAATGTGCGTGCAATATAATAACTTTAATGCGTCTTATCATCATAAGTTGCTTTACAGTTTCAGGTATAAAACAAATATAACATTATAATTTTTTCTTACAATAAGTTAAAAAATTGAATAATTGCCGTGAAACGTTTTTAAGTACGTATCTTAATAACAAATACTTTTGTTAGTTATTTTGTTGTTTACATATTATTATAAAAAGGCGATTAGACAAGAAAGACTTTCATTAATTAACTGGTAAAATCGATTCTTTAATGAAAAATATACGAGTTACGTATATGTATACAAATAGATGGGGAAGCAGTTTATTATTTTTAATTCAAATAAAAAGGCGCTAAAAACACTAATGTTTAATAATGTTAGGTTAGAGACTTAATTATTGTAGGGACGCTATTATTACATCTTATTTCAAATCATTTGATTCTTTTTTTATAAGAGTCTCGAAACTAATACATTTACGTAGTACATTCAAAGTTTTTTTACCTAGACCATCTTTAACAAGATCTGTTCCATAGTAACAAAATGATACCGACTACCTTACGTCATCTAAAGTCCATACCGAATTGATTTCATATATTATAGCTGTGGTGAGACCCTGAGTCTTTCACGGGATTAGACAAGTCGGCAATAAACATGTACCTACTACATAGTAATATTAAAACATTTAAAATAAGTATAAGTAGTTGTTAGTCTGTTTTCTACTGAACTTTATAAAAATAAGGGATTGTAGGTTTTTAAAGTTTTAATCAAAACTTGTAAAGCACTCTTCATACATAAATGTATGAATGAACACTATGAAATATGCAAGTAAGAAACTTATCACTTATGTTACAATATCGCTCCAGAATATATGGCAATGCGGTTAAAGGATATTGGTTTACATACATTCATACATACGTGCTACCAACACACCTTTTGCCCGGACCTGTTAATCCGTTTAAATTGAACGTGAAGGGTTTCTTTTCTAATTTACTTACAAAGGCGACGTAAGATAGAATTTCACTACGCTTATATTTTATCTATCCAATTACCTGATATTCGATAGTTATACTTACTTTCCACAAGTTAACAATTTCCTTCTTTATAGTTTATTTTAAATCCACTTAAAGCTAACACAAAGACATAAAAAATATATATAATTAAACGTCAAAGCGATAATAATTATTTGGTTTTAACTAAATATTAATTAAACAACACATTATGGTACATTTTTATGATACACTTCACTCAACACAACACTTTCAAAGTAACTAAAAGTAATAATATTAAAAGTTTGTATATTGTTTAATTTAAGTTTTAAGCGTCTGTTATGTTATGGCGTGAGTAGGGCTTCGAACGAGCGCGGGGCTGAGCGCGCAAGCGGATGTGCGCAGGGAGCCGGCCGACTGCTGCGCTCGCCGCGACTAGTGCTGTCCAACGATCATGTCACAATCGATATTTATTTATTTTTTTACATATATTATGTTTATTGTTACCGCGAAACTATGTTTATTTATTATAGAACAATCGAATTTTACACTTCCTAAAGGAGAAACATAATTATATTATGTAACCGAAGATATATCGTTTGTTTGTACGCGTTCAGGTTTGAAAAATTCTTTTTAAATTGTAAAACCTACGAACCTTAGGAGCGGACTAATTCTATATAAAAAATGGAGTTACGGAAAAAACTACAACGGAGATACTATACTTAGTATAGTCATATAATAAAGAGATGTCAGAATTAACCATAAAATTAATACATAGATTTATTTAGGAAAGCTATTTGTTTGGACACAAGTAGTGTACAATTAACACGATAGGTTGTTTCTCCTACAATATTTACGCTACATTGTGTTGATCGAAGTCAACTAGTATTCCATTTATTACATTTATTTAGAAGTAATCAAATTATTTCCTATTATATTAATTTATTATTGAAGACTTATTTTCTTACGTATAATTTGAAGACTTCATAAGCCAGCTTAACAATTGTTCGTGTTTATGTCATATTCAAAGACAGATAGAGACAAAAACGTTTTATCGATATAGATTTATCGAATTTTGATATAACTAACGGCGTGACTCACTGGCGTATTAACGCCAACAACAAAACAGAACTAAATAGTAAAATGTCGTAAGTGACCTGGGATGACTCCACAAAAACGCTTTACCTCCATCGAGGGCCAAAGTTTGACGCAAAAAATACTCACGAACTATTAGGCGGTTACGACTTCAACGAGTTCCCCGCACTAGCGGAACAATGAACTTGCAATGGCGAACTAGACCAAACAGCCTGCGAAGTAAAACTGTTTTGTGTAGACTGCTTCGAAAATGATTTACTTGTGTAGGTAAAGCACGGGACCACCGCCCACGCACACTTGCGTAAACCCATAATGCGTTTAATACAAAAAGGTAAGGTTTTTGAGGTAAATGTACGATTTATAACATAGAAGATAACAGTAGTTATAGTAACAGCGTTTCTATATACATAAAAATATTTTAACAAATCAATAATTTTACATGGCTAAAACAGAAAACGTATTTATTGTGGTTATTTTAGTTACGAACTGCGAAATTATTACGTAATATTTAACAATTAAACGCTTTATCGCTTAGATACAGTCACACCGTAACTTCTGTAGCAGATTCATCTATTGTTCTTTTAAGACATCGTAATTAAAATATAATCACGTTTTGGTTAAACCTAGCACCTGAAGGCCAAATTAAGTAAAATATTGTATCTATACTAGTATATACACTAATATAAGAAAAATTTAAATAGCAAATAAAGTAAAGTAATATAATATAACAACTATGTAAGTAATATAATCTAATGACTATACATTTCAAATATGTATGATAATTCCCTTTTTGCTCAAACTATATCCTGATATTTGGTAGCGTATAAAAGACATCAACGCTACCTCCTAGGTACCGGTCTGAATATTTTTATGATAAACTAATATTCTGAAATTTATTTCATCATCAACTTCTATAACAAAATTAGTAAACATACCTTGTTACGAGTACTTAGGTACTAATGTACATATTATAAGAATAAGAAAAGAATAGTATACAAGCTAACCCAACAAATATTTTGTAAATAATAATAACAGACGACAACGCTAAAAATGGTAGGATAAAAATAAAATTATATTATACTTAAATCTCTGGCACTCAAAATTCAAAAATTCAAATTCAAAATATTTTATTCAATATAAAATTATTTCAATTTTTTACTGAACGTCAAGAGTCTACTACCACTTCGGAGAGAAGAATCCTCAGACTTGAGAAGAACTGGCGAACAAAACTCAGTGGGACTAATATTATTTACTACATTTCAATTTCGTTTTATCTAATTTGAACTACTAATATACATATATTATTTGCTTTGACGTACTTATCTATACCTACATAATATGTCCATAAGACCTGCCTACGCTCAAATCAAAACAGCATTGGCCTATTCCCCAAGGGCATCCCACGCACCATTATTGCCTACAGGATGCCGACACTTCCTCCGCGCTGGTTACCAAGAATCTAAATACATAATACATAAATTTATATTTTCAATTTATGTATTTTTTGGGCAGTAATACTTATGTGTACTACAAGTTTCACTTATATGTATTTAAAGTTATATATAAAAGCACTGTAATTAGTTTAATAGAGAATTATTTTAAATGTCCATTTACCTTCGTGGAAAACAGTAATAGAAACGTTAACATTAATAAAATTTGTATAACTTATCATCGTCTGCGTTATGCTTCCATCATGGATAGCCTTTATATATATTTGTCAAACACTTATTTAGAACGAATAAAAACCAAGTTACAACTCCGAAATAATTTCTTTGAATGTCAATTTTAACACAGCATATGTAACAATCTGTGTGTAGGAGACAAGGTTACAATTCATTATGGTGTACAGGGACATAATATGCCTTTTACATAATAAGTACATAGCTATATACTTTTTTACTAAAATCTATATTAAAAAAATACATTAACCTTTTTAGCTTTTTGTTAAGTAAGAATAGTCTGATCGTTCATTATGGAGTAACTCTATCTAGAGCCTCGTTAAAAGCGCCATCTGTTATCATATCTATACACTTTTAAACATTTTGCTCTCTAACAACAGTAGTTTTCTTTATTTCATAATAGATGGCGCTATTTCGTTTCGACTTTGTTAAAACCAAAAATGACATACTAGTGTATTTGTACAGACGCCTTTCCATACAAAGATATTGGATAACGCTAATTCGAGCTATTCTTCGGGCTAGTTTTTGTTTGACCGAATAGATAATAGATGTAATACTGCCGCAAACCTCCTGGCCTTTTTATTTACAGATATATGTTTAAATTAATGTACGAGCATATTATTTCACTTTTCCTTACTTACAATATTTTTTTTAAATCATTATATGTACCTTTTTAGGATCTATTTATTTTCTTTGTTATTTTTACACAAACTTTAATAAACGATCGATACATTGCATCTAGTGACATTTATTTGAACTAATTTTTCTTTGTTTCTGATGTTACAACTTAAGAGCTTATAGATGTTGTATAGGTACCAATCTCCTTTGTGTCTTCTCCATTCTACTTGACATTAGCGAAGTAATCTGTGCTCAACTGGCACGCTTTAAAGCCATTAACCAGAAAATTGAATTGAATTGAAAGAAGCTATATAATTAAGAATTAAATAAGGATATTATAGGATAGTTAATAAGAAAAGTTATATACAATTTAGGTCTTAGGGTAATCCAATTAATATTTAATGTTATAGATGCGGAAGTTTGGATGGATGTTTGTTACTCAATTACGCGAGAAATGTTGAACAGATCTGGATGAGATTTGTCACAGAGATAGGTTATAGTTTGGAATAGCACATAGGTTACTTTTTATCCTGCAAAAAATGTACGGTTCCCGTGGGTTAGATTTTTTTTTTGTTTTTCTCTAGGAACGAATCTACCGCTTACATGGACGCAAGGTGAAAAATTTATTCACTGTTTTTTACTTTTCTGTTACACAATAGTTTTTATAGTAACGATACGGCCAAGTCACATATTTTGACTAACATATAGAGTTTGTGAAGTTAGAGCTCGTAGAGTTAGAGCGTGTAGAGTTAGAAGCTTGGCTCTACATGAGATTTGATAACTTTTTGATAATGCGAGCCATGTGGTCTCGTCTTGGCAACATTTTACATGAAAATACTTTTGGTGGGATGGTTAGATTTGTTTTGATAACGCGAGTGTTTTTTAGCTATATAAAAATAGCTAAAAAATATAATAAAATTTGTGTCTTTTAAAAAAAACTTCCAAACTCCATCGATAAGGGTCTCAAAATGTTTTTATGAGGCGACCAAAATATATAAAACTTATATGTTTAAAAGTCATTTAGGATAAAAAATTGCTAAATATGTTATATACCTATAATATGACATACTATGTACATCGTGTATGTCTCCGACTGCATAATACTATATTCCTTCGTCAACTTGTTTTCATCTTTTTAGTTAGCTTTTATGCAGTCGGGTTTTTTATTTTTATAATATATTTTTTTTTCTTTTATAACTATTAACTTTTTGTGATATTATGAATTTAAACTATAAGTTTTTTATACTTAAGCATTGTTGTTCGATGTCTGTGTCTCTGAATAAATATTACTGTTATTTAAATAGTATTTTGATTTTTATAAAGTACTCACACGATTTAAGTATTAATTTAATACATATTTATTTCGGTTACTTTAGCACAAAAAAATGTTTTGACTATGACTATTTATCAAATTTAAAATAATGTTATTGAATAGTCGTCCCAATAAAACATCTAAACCCTACAAAACCTTAACCACATCTGGTCAAGTATTCATATAGCCATTTAATTATTGTTCGAGTGAGAATCGAATGGGTGCCTACTATGACTTTCTACAGAAAGCATCGTCATAAAAAATGCCATCTTTTCGCCAAACGATCATCATATTCGTCCCATTTGTGAGAAAAACATAAGAATCTCTATTAGAGATAGCAAATTATAAACCGATCTCTAATTTTAGGAATGTTCATTACGTAGACGCAATATAATGGAGACTTGTTTATCAGTAATTCTTAGAAGGACCTTTAGAATGTATGTGTGTGTTAACATTTGAATTTTTGCATGTTTTATTTTAGAAGTGATTATAATTCCTTTATGACTGCGACAAAAGAAAAACTTGTAGATAATAGGAACACTGGTTATCTTTTATCCCAAAATCTTCTCGAGTGTTTATGGTGTTTACGAGCAGCATTTACAAATATCGTATATTTCTTTCTATTTCATAAAAGAAAAACCTTCATGTTGTGGTTTACAAAACTGCATTGTAAGAGTATACTAATATGTAAAACCTAAGAATTTGCTTTTTGGTCATCTGAACAGTACAGATACAGAACAGAACTGGCAATGCTAGTCTTAAATAATATTATTAATTGATTATATCTGGAAATTAATTGATGTGACTAAATAAAAAACATGTATTTTACAACTCAAAACGTTATATATTTCCTGAATAAACTTAGTTTCTACTACATTGAGTATACACATCAAGACAAGTAAAAAGACAAGTGAGTGTGAGAGAAAAAAAAAAAAAAAAGAAACAGGGTTACCAGCTAATTAATGTAATTACATTGCCATCTTTTAACACCCTCCCTCAATGTAATTACTCATTACATTTAATAAGAATCTGCTAGTGTTCAGGTGTTCTTTTACTTATTTAGTAATCTATTTAGATTGACTATATGCTATAACAAACTAATATTAAACAAAAAAAAAAAACAAACTAAACTAATTGTTTTCCACACCACATTTCTTAGTAAATTTTAAAAATAATTCATTATTCAGAGGTTTTGTAAAACCATCAGCTGGTTGCTCATTTGAATTTATGTAACTAACACTTATTTTATTATCTTTAATTAGATCTTTAATAAAATGAAAGCGAATATCTATATGTTTTTAAAACGTTTAATAGACTCGGTTGCTGCAGTTAAGATTGCTGACTGATTATCGCAAGAAATATTTACTGGGCAAATATTCTGAAAACCAAAGTCATTTAACAAATTTATTATCCAACAAGCTTCACTGGCAGCCATGCTCATAGCAACATACTCTGACTCAGTTGATGACAGGCTCACTGAGGCTTGTTTTCTGGAAGTCCATAATATCAGTCAATTTGAAAATTTAAACATATACCCAGATGTGGATTTTCTGTCCCTTAAATCTCCACCCCAGTTCAGCATCACAAAACCCTTCTAAATTGCCATCTGTACATTTATAAACTAATTTGTAATTTATTGTATGTTTTTTACATAGCGTAACACTCTTTTTAAAGCAGTAAGTAAAACATTATTTGCACAATTTTTGATACCTGCTCAACATTGAGACTGCAAAACACAAATCTGGCCTTGTACCCTGTACAGCATACATCAAACTTCCAATTATTTGCCTACACAATTTTACAATGTTTCTATCTGCATGTTGATTTAATAAGCTTTCAGAGTTAAAATTACTATCCATTGGGTGTGGTCTTAGGTTTACAATTTTCCATTTGAAATTTTTTAAGAACCATTTTCTAAATAACTTTGTTGACTAAGTTCAGTAACACCAGACTTTAAGTTTTGGTTCACATTAATACCTAAAAAATTTTGATATTAACCCTAAGTCTTTCATTTTAAATTCCCTAAACAAAACTGTTTTAAGTTGATTAATTTCAGATTTATTTGTTCCAAATATTAATAGATCATCGACATATAATAACAAAAATATTTTACCTTTACCATTACATTTTTTATACAAGCAAGGGTCACAGCTAGATCTATCGAAACCCTCTTTACTCATTACATCATTAAACTTATTATTCCAACATTTAGGAGACATTTTTTAACCCATACAGTGATTTATTGAGTTTAACTATATTATTATTATTAGAATAAGCCCCATCTGGCAACTGAATATATACATCTTCTTTAATTTCTCCATACAGAAAAGCCCCGGTGACATCCATTTGATGAATTTGTAAGTTTAATTTTGTAGCAATAACCACAAAAATTCTAAATGTTGCCAGCTTTGCTACTGGGGCATAAATATCTTGATAAGTGAATAAATCATTTTGCTCGAAACCCCTTGCTACTAACCTAGCCTTATATTGATTTGAACTTTTAATTTTAAATACCCATTTGCTACTTACAATTTTACTTGAATCAACAGGTACATCACACACATGCCATACATTATTTTCACTCAGTGTTTGTAACTCTCTATCTATGGCCTCTCTCCACTTGGAAGCATCACTTCTATTCATAGCGTCCTTGTATGTCACAGGCTCAGAATCACCATGCACAAAATTACATTTATAAAATGATGTTTGTTTCCTTTTTCTTAAAGGTCTCTCAAGTTTTTTAAGCTTGTGTATTGTCATCGCTAGATAACTTGAATCATTCGTCCATGGTTCATATTCACTTTCCGATTGTGTTTTATATGACAAATCTTCATTGCTTTCTTTATTAGGGGGGCCTCTTGTAGTGTTTTATATGACAAATCCTCAATGTCCTCTGAATTATTTTCTTCATTTACAGTTTCAGCCTCCTGTGATAGTTGGTCTTCTAATGGCATTATTTTAATTGATTCCTGAACTGTATTTATTTCATTTTCTAAGAAAACTATATCTCTCTTCATTTCTATGGTATTTTTCTGTGGAAAATATATCCTGTAACCTTTTATATCTTCACTGTATCCCACCATCAATCCCTTTTCTCCTTTTCTTGTCCCACTTTCTTCTTCTTTCTTTTGGGATGTGCGCATACACTGAATCACCAAACACCTTCAATATACTAATATCAAATGTCTTGTTTGTCCAAACTTCAAAAGGTGATTTTCCATCCTCCTTACTCTTTCCAGTCCTATTAAGCACAAAAAACTGCTGTATGTACAGCCTCTGCCCACAACTTTTTGGGTAAATTTTTCGCATACATCATTGTCCTGGCAGCTTCAACCAATGTCCTGTTCTCCCTTTCTGCCTTTCCATTTTGCTCGGTGTGTATGGTACAGTCAGTTGATGTGTTATACCACGACTTGAGACACTTCTTTTACTCCTTATTTGTGAATTCCAAACCATTGTCGCTTCTAAATATCTTAACCTTATTACCCGTCATATTTTCAGCCTTATTAGAAAATCTTCAATACAGCTCTTTATTTCGGTGTTATTTTTGACAAAATAAACAAATCTGAAGTTTGAGAAGTCATCTTTCATTAAAACAAAATACTTCGATCCGCCTAGCGAGGCTTCTTCCATCGGGCCACACGTATCAGCGTGTATCAATTCACATGTCTTTGTGCTAATGTAATCACTTCTTGAAAACGGTAATCGGTGAATTTTTCCTTGTAAACAATTTCACATTTGGGAATTGATTTTTGTTTAATGTCGATGTTGTTTTTCTGCAACACTTTCTTGACGTATTCAAAATTTTGATGTGCTAATTTTTCGTGCCACATATTTAAATCATTCAGCTCTGATTTAACAAACGTTTGCCGTATTACATTTTAAAGCGTAAATTCAATGTAATAACCATTTCCAATTCGATTTGGCAATCGCATACACGTCGCCGTGTTTGTAAAATTTGCAAAAGTTTTCATCTGTCATCATGACATATCCTTTATCGGTAGCTCGATTTACAGAAAACAAATTAATTTTTAAGTCAGGAACAAATAAAACGTTATCTATGGTTGTATCGATCCATTCATTTCCGTTTTGCACCTGCACTGCCATCTGTCCGCATCCTAACACATTAATTGCCACGCCGTTACCTACTGTCACCATCTTTTGCGAATGATTTGCAAAATGCGTAAATAATGAACGATCACAGCACATATGTTCATCTGCACCAGAGTCTACAAGCCACTTAGATTCTTGATATTGTCCATACACTGTATTAGACACCACAAACGCATTAATCTTTTTTATTATTATTACGTTTATTATTGTTCTTATTTTTCTTGAACCAACACTGTGTTTGAAATGACCAACTTTACCACAGTAAAAACATTTGTTATTTTCATTCTCTTCGCAGTTTTTTTTAACACTTTTACACTCGCTCTGGAAATGTCCTATTTTCCCGCACTTGAAACAGCTTCCAGACTTTTTATTCTTCACTACAAAGGCAGACGATGATGAACTTTGCTGGGGTTCTTCATTTTTTGCCCTTTAACCTTTCTTCCTCCATTAGCAACCTCGCCACTATGTTATCCAAGGTTTGCTTATTATCAGGAGCTGATTCCCATGCTGAGATAAAATGTTTGTATTCGTCAGCAGCGACATAAGTATTTTCGTAATTATAAATTTTTCAGAAATTTCTTCACCCATCTGTTTAAGCTGACTCTGTATTTCTTGAATTTTTTGACAAAATACAGACATATCGGTACCTTTTTCGTACTTATATTGAAAGAATTTTTGTTGTACAATGTGAATGCTCGTTTCTGTTTTCTGTTCATACACACTCTGTAGCTTCCTCCACATCTCCGCTGATGTCGAACACGAAATGATATGTAGTATTACATCTTCAGTCATCCTAGTAACTATTAAAGTCTGCGCCTTAGCATCCTTGTTTTCCCAAGCTATTTTCTCACTGGCTCCTTCAGGTTTTCATACAACGACCTTCTACTATATCAGCCAACCTTGTCCGCGTAACAGTAATCTCATTTGAAATTTCCATATATTCCAGTTCTTGGAACCTTCCAGTTTAAACACGTTCACGTTTTTGATTGATTTCCATCGTTATTTGTTCCGCCTTCCTGCACAATATGGCGACTTCCTAACCTCAATTTTCCGGTTAGTCTGAGTGCAGTAATTCAACCACTGCTTTTATTTAATTCACAGAGGTATATGTGTCTGGGCCCATAACCTGATGTGACTAAATAAAAAACATGTATTTTACAACTCAAAACGTTATATATTTCCTGAATAAACTTAGTTTCTACTACATTGAGTATACACATCAAGACAAGTAAAAAGACAAGTGAGTGTGAGAGAAAAAAAAAAAAAAGAAACAGGGTTACCAGCTAATTAATGTAATTACATTGCCATCTTTTAACATTAATAAGGTTCGAAAAAAACTTTTTTATGTGAACGTATACACGAACTATTATAACGAAAATAAAATGATTTTTATATAAAAAAAAGGCAAAATGAGTCACTAATCCTGACTAAACTATAATCAGTCACATATTGCATTACCAATTACTAATAATTGACGTAATTCTATATTAGCATTTGTTAATTTCTATAATTAAAAAAAAATATGTTTTTAAAATACACAAAATAAAGAAACTCGTTTAAAAGTCTTCAAAAATACATATTGTCAAAGAAAAAAGCCCTAAGTGGTACATATTTTCTTAGCAATAAATTATGTATTTGGGGGCCTTAGGATTAATATATTATGGAAACGTTGCAAAATTGGTTAAAATGAAGTATAAAATTACTTAAATCATTTTTCGTTCCGTCGGTCATTACATTCTCGGTTTATAATCTTGTCAATCTGGTCTACGCTGAAAACTAGTTTATTACGGACAGGTGTTATTAGATAAATATATACTAAAAAAATGTAATGTGACAACCAAGTGCTTTGAATTCTCTTTGAGCATTATATACGATGCCCAACTTTACCTATTTAAGAATCTATTTTAATACAAATGAATAAAACAAAGAACCTTACCAAGGTTAGCGGGCGTACGACGTCGTCGGGCCGATGCTTTCTTGACGGCTATAGTAACCAAAGAGTCCATCTCGCTTCCAGAATCCCATCTTGGTCTGTGTGGCACAGGTTTGGCTATAACGCGTACGTCATCTTCGGTGTCTCTATCGCTACTCGTTGGAGGCAAATTCGATTCATCACTCTCAGGAGGCCCGAGCTCACCTTTCATCCTAAACACCTCATCTACAGAAACATCTTCAAAATCGGCACACGAAATTGGGTAGGTCAAAGTCCTTTGTATATTACTTTTCTTCTGTTTCACTTTCACTGACCCCTCGGATAATGATCTTTTACCGTTCAATTTGTTCTCACTTTTCGAGTCCCCACGAACACATTTTAAATCTGATGGCGATAATGATTTTTTTCTAGAATTTCTTCTTTTCGTACTCCGCTTTGGTCTGCTTGAATCTCTTGGGGCCTGCATTGTATCATTGGGGCCACCTGGAAATATAAGTATTATATTAAATAAGATATAGGTACATATATTTAAAAGAAATGTTAGTGTTTATCTATGTATATGATAAAATGTTCATTTATTATATTATCATAATTTATCTTTAATATTAATGAAAAGAACAGTAATACCCTTTTTAAACGTGGGATTGCCTGTCTACCTATCCTTGGCAGATTTTCAATACCCATACTATCCATACTTCCATACTTTAATATTATAAATGTGAAAGTGTGTTTGTTTGTTTGTTTGTTTGTTTGTTTGTTTGTTTGTTTGTTTGTTTGTTTGTTTGTTTGTTTGTTTGTCCTTCTTTCACGTCAAAACGGAGTGACCGAGTGGCGTGGTTTTTTCTGTGAAGATACTTGAAGGGCTGGGGGGTGACATAGGCTACTTTTTACCGCGGGAGATTACCTAATTCCCACAGAAAAACACGTTATAATATAATTCAAAAAATATTTATGATCAGAATTACTTGAAACTTGGTATTAATGCTCTTTAATAAATTTAAATAATTCATTCTATAAGGGGGTAAAACCCCTTTTAGAGATTTGGTTGTGGTTTTAGCGCTAGCGAAGCCGCGGGTTCTACTAGTTAATATTAATCCCTCCACGACCGCGGACACGCCGGCGTGTCAGTTAACAATAGATTTCTTAGAATTAAATTAATTTCTTAGAAATTTACCTGGAGGTGTTATAAATGTGAAAGTGTGTTTGTTTGTTTGTTTGTCTTTCTTTCACGCCAAAATGAAGTGACGGATCGGCGTGATTTTTGGTGTGGAGATAGTTAAAGAGCTGGAGATTGACATAGGCTACTTTTTAGGAGGTTATCTCACGTTACGAAGGAAGTCACATTATAATACAATCCAAAATAAATATTTATGATCAGAATTACTTGAGACTTGGTACCAATACTCTTCAATACAATTAAATAAATACATGTTTTAGCATTTTTCGAAATTCATCCTATAAGGGGGTAAAATAGGGGATAAAAGTTTATATGAAACCTACTTTTGTATAAAGATTTTTTGTAGTTTAAACGTGAGCAAAGCCGTGGGTTTTGTTAGTATATCTATTATATACATATTATATAATATTATTTTGTGTTATTACTTATTTCTAATTGTGTTATAGTTATAATTTCATGTAAGTAGATATATTATGACAATAAATACTACATACATGCTACATTTTTGGAGTTTTTTTAACCGTCATTAAAGTTAAATTTATTTTCCTGTGAAAGGTTAGATGTACGCGACACAGGGTATCCTAGTGCGTGCGTCTCTCAGCACTCCATTGCCCATGTTTTGTTAAACAATAATTGTTATTAGATTAAGGAGTATATTTGTATCCATTTTTGGTATTACGAATTAAATGAAATAAAATATAAAAAATAAATTTAATCGGTTGAGTACATTTATGATTATGTTACAGGATTTCCTGGCCCCACGGTCTCATATAAGAGAGAGTCGTTAAGGTTTGTGCACAAAGTCCCAAGTAGGTACAGCCAGTTACCAATTATTATGATATATTAAATTACTTATTACTTTTAATATAAATTAAAACTAGAATTTTAATTATACTCATGCAGTGTACTCTACTTTTATTTAACGTATAGTTGTTAATCGTTATATATTTTTAAAATCGCAATTCAAAATGTTTTGTGCACAATTCTATTAAGAATGTTTATTTATTTAATATTTCGTTCAAGTGATACAAACAAGTTTATAATTTTTTATTGATGCACATAATTCGTTCCGGATTACTTGTTTCTCTGACCTTTGCGAAAGAGCTCCCCTGGCATTGTGTACACTCACATAATACATTATCAAATCATAATTACCACGATACATTCACTGTCTTTGCAAAAACTAAATTTGATACTACGAGAAAACAACGAAAATAAGTACCTTTCTTTGTGTATAATAACCGCAAACCGAAGAAATTTAATATTATATACACTGCATCCTATCACTTTAATTTCACTAAACCAATATTCGTCACCAGGACTCTATTTGTGAACCATCGTTTATAGCTAAACTAGTTTTTAAATATTAACATAATAAGTAGTTAGCGTCGTAGAACTTGAAATTTTTTAAATTACTTAGTTTAAATTAAAATATAACCATAGATTTACACGTCAAAGGCCGCGATATGCTCTTTAGCGATACGACGCGTCTACAGCGAACTGTTCTGTACATTCAACTGGCTGTATAAACAGCTTACAATATACACGACGTAACAACTAACACCATAAACTGATTGTACTTCAAAAACAAGGTATCGACAGTAAAATGAATACCTAGGCATTGCAAGTATTTATTATAATTTCGTTTCAATTTTATAATCTTTTATAACAAATAGATGCGCGACGAAAATATTAAAACAAACAATGTGACGTATATTTTCATTGAAAAAGTGATAAGATAAAAAGATAAACTTTATACAACATTTCATTGCCGATCGTTTCCCAAGTTCCCTTATTTTAAATATGATATTTTCCCATTTCATTATTATATTATGTCCTCATAAAATATCTTTACTTTTAGTAAGATATTTTATGAGGACTGTAATTTATAAAGTAACGAAGGCATCGAAATGAATATATCTATTAATATAGTTCTATTAAATAAGTAAGTATAAGGAGATATGTGCTATTCCCGATCAAAATCTATCTGTGAACCTAATTTCATCCAAATCCGTCTTGGAGTTGCAGCGTGACAAAAAATCAATAAACATACACACAGACACACACACAAACTTTTGAACATATAACAGTAGTGTGATAGTCTTTTCTTTTTGGAATTAATACTATTTTTATTCGTTATATTATGTTAATATATATAATATATCAAATTCAAAAAAAAATTGCTGTACTTAAAATTTCAGTATCAGTTTTTGTAACAACATGGTTTTTATCATTGTCTATTGACATACTTCTTTCATCTTTGTAGCGCGAATGTGAAGTGTTTTAAACAATCTAATGGATATTCGCATTTAGAAACCAATTAACGGAACCATGTTAACCTGAATCGACCGGAGAGCATCTGTTAACCTGAATTAGTCTTGCAACATATACATACATGTATGTATATCTAGCAGCTTTATAGTATACGCGTAAGTCGTATGTATATCTACATAATATGATATGCACAAAGTATGAATGAGACTAACAGGTCTGCTTCTACAGATTCATAAATCTAAACCTAAACAATAATTTTGTGCCATTATTTATTCCCTAAGTCAATATTTTGTATATATAAGTTACTAGCATTTCCCGCGGCTCCGCCTGCGTTCAGATGACCAAAACCAAACTCTTAGGTTTTACATATTAGTATACTCTTACAATGCAGTTTTTGTATTTTTTCTCACAAATGATATGGATATTTTCCCGCGGTAAAAAGTATCCTATATGTTGACCAGGATAACCAGCAATCATCGTACCAAACTTCATCAAAATCCCTCCAGTGGTTTTCCGTGATGCGGTAACAGACAGACAGACAAAAATTCTAAAAACTATAGATTCGGTCTCTGTATCGATAATATATCTATTTCAATAAGATTTCCCAAAAAATATTTAATGTACAGATTCGGCTTAGTTACAATTTTATTATATGTACATGTAGATAAAAGGAAGTTTATAAATAGTAATTCCAAATAATTTTATTTAAATACATTATATATTTTGATGATCACAAAACATGTCTATATAAAATCTTTACAATCTAACTGTACTATAATTTTACAACCGTTATAGACCATATTAACTACCTACATATACATATATTATTATATGACAAGTTCAAGTTCCCATAAAAATGAAATGCAGTTGCTATTTTCCCATGCCCTCACACAATGCACTCAAAGGCTCTTTGTAAATTTCTTGGATGACCTGTAACGTCCATTACTATAATTTATTAATAGAAATTAACATTTTAATGAATTATTTTATTTGTAATTATGTATAATTAATAATATTAGAAATTTAATACCAATTATAATTTACTTAATCTCTTATTTAATTAACCCATGATTAATTGAATAATAGTCTAAATAGTGTGCAAAGTTCTATTATTCTCAAACACTAGGTTAAATTACGTACCTATGTACATATTATATCGCAGTGATTGAAGTATCTACAATGCAATATGTAGTTAAGGTGTACATTACTAGCTGTTTATACAATAATTGTTGCAAGCATCATACTAATTAATTAAATATACACATAAATACCAGCACGTGCTATTGTCTGTCTATAAATTATCATTAATTTGCACTATTTTTAATATTATTCCAAGTATTTAGACCTAATCTGGACGTGACATTGCAACTATTATTATTATTATTTTTATTGTGAATTATTAGTATTATTAATAATGTATAAAATATCTTTATTTATATTGTGTGTGACATTTAATTTCGAAATTTATAATCATAATTGTTTTTTTTTTCTTTTTAATAATTTAATTTTATAGTATAATCTACATGATCACTTAAAACGTTAATTAATAATATAATTATCATGCTGTATTTACCTATAATTATAAGTGCTATTAACATGTGTGTATCTTTTATCCTACTATAGACTAAGAGATGCATTTTTGTCACTGTATTTATATTCTGATACTGAATAAAGATATCATATAATTAAAATTAGGTAATCACTAATCAGGACCGATTTTGTTGCTTTTCTTAGCTTTTAAAGGAAACGTTTTAATAAAATAAGATAATATGAGTAACAGTATTTTGTTATTACATATTATATTACATATGTATATTACAAAAGTTATAAAAGAACTAGCATTGCCCGCGGCTCAGATAATCAAAAACCAAATTGTTAGGTTTTCCATATTAGTATTATATTCTTTATTGCACTTAAAATATGATACAGAAAAAAATAACAAAGCAAACATAGTGCACAAAGGTAGACTTATCTCTATAAGAGATCTCTTCCAGTCAACCCCTGGTTGTGGAAGATGTCAGCGGCAATATTATAGAGTAAAAAAATATACTAAATATACACTAGAAATAAAGGTAATAATAATCACATATACATACATACATACATATATGCATATATTATTTATAAAAATATATAATACTATACTTATATAATACCTAATGTAAAGACTACTTATACATACATACATATATACATATACATACTTCATATATAAAATATGAAAATAAAGAAAGGTACTGATTGATACTGTCTACATTTGTGATAGTAAATAATTTTTTAATTTACATTTAAAGACATGAATAGATGGGCTCTCATGGATGGTTTTGGGCAGTTGGTTCCATAGTACTGCGGCCTGGACAGAAAAAGAATTTTGTTGGATTTTAGTATTGCTCCTAGGAATGTCGAGCATAGAAGTACTGCAAAATCTTCTGGAACGTGTAGGGATTGGTAGAAAGTTAAAACGGGAACGAAGGTAAAGAGGGAAATTTTGATTTTTAAGGATATTATAAAGGTAGGTTAGTATACTCTTACATTGCAGTTTTTGTGTTTTTCCTTAGAAATGGGACATATTCCCGAGGTAAAAACTATCCTATATGTTGACTCTGATAACCAGCTACCATCATACCAAATTTCATCAAAATCCCTCCAGTGGTTTTTCTGTGATGCGGTAAGAGACAGACAGACAGACAGACCAAAATTCTAAAAACTATTGATTCGGCCTCTGTATCGAAAATAATATATGTTTTAGTAAGATTTTCCGAAACATATTTAATGTACCGATTCGGCTTAGTTACAACTTTATTATATGTATAGATAGGCATAAGAAATAATGAAGAATGTATAAATTACACACATAATTACATAATATTATAAAATAACCGGTATTTACAACAAAATACTTTCAAAGATGTAATTTATATCTTTTTTTATCGATATTTTTCCGTTTTTCTATTCCTATGATTTAATTGATTAAAATGTTCTCGAATAAAATATTTTTTATTATGAAGACAAGCCATTTAATAAATCATAGTAATTGAATATTGTTTTTAGCTTACATATAACTTGGCTTTCTGTTAGATGTTGACTTGTGATATTAAATTATATCAAAGAGCAAAAATTCACATCAAGATTCAGGTCGGCGACAACTTGATACATTACACACTACCAATGTGAATGGTTAAACTAAATTTCTGTTAAAGTCAGGTGTATACAAGCGGAATAAACTACGCAGAAAAAATAAATGAATAACTATTATTTGTATCAATATGGAGAGATTGGCAGAGTGCTAGAGAGTGTACTGGAAGAGTCAAATATTTTGAGCAGAAGACAAGTTATACAAGATTTGGACGACTTATAACATCCACTGTTCTGCTGGCATATATTTAATATTAATTTCTTTGTAGTCAATTCTTTAAAAATCTTTATATCTCCTCAACATCCAATTTTTTTTAGAAAACTACTGCCATCATGCTCAGTAAAAGATCTGTTAAATTAAATAATTAACAAAAATGACTCGACGTTGTTATTTAAATAAAACTTTGTTCTTCTTACAAAATATAAACTACGTACACGTATATACTACTGCAAAATTATAGAGCACTTGGAACTGGAAACTTAGCTAGATGAGTCTTTGGCTGTGTACTCTAAGCATTACGAACTTATACCTTATGTAGAGTTGCTACTTATGAGGATATTGCTTCAATTCATTTTAATTTATTAAGTAAATATATTTAATTATTTAATTATTTTAAATCGTCTATACATTAAAAAAGTTAATTAAAAAAAAACTTTATTCAATTCTATTTATACCTACTATTATTACAATGTTAAATCATTGCATTAATATTGTGTTAATTTTATCCTATTAATGAAAATTACATTTATACCCTGGAGATTTGAAATTCTTGCCACAGTTGGCACTCGGCTAATTACAATATTTTATGTCATAAAGCTTTGCACGATATGACAGGATGTGACAATTCTTACTCAACATAATACTAGTGGTAAGGTGACTTGACTAGATATCTAGGACAAGCAAATTGCAATAGCTGTTTAAGCAAAAAAATTATATATGAACTTGTTAATTTATACTTCCTATAATATCAATCGATAAGGAAGTAAATAATTCAAGAGACATATTTAATATATAGTTATTGTGCAGCGAATCAAGTTTTAACGAATTTGCAAACATTGTTTTAGTTCACAGAACACGTGATTAAATTACTCGAAAGTAATGTTTATTAAATAGAGAAAATCATTGATTTCTATATGCTGCTTAGTTACAATCTCGTCATAGCAGAACATTATGAGCTGATGGAGTAAGGATAAGTAAAATAATATATTTTTAAATAGAATTAACAAACAACAAAGACGGGTAAATATATAGGGAATAAAAAATATCTTTATATATATAATTCTTCTGTGAGTGTGTATGTCACTGAACTTCTCTCAAACGACTGGACCGATTTTGATGAATTTTTTTGTGTGTGTTCAAGGGGATCTGGGAATGGTTTAGATTCACAATTTGAATAATAATTTTCATCAAAAAAATTATTAAAAAAAGTTTGAAATTTTCAAATTAAAGACGTGTAGACAGGACAACGTCTGTCGGGTCCGCTAGTATATATATAATAAGCAAGTATGTGAAACTTTCTTACTTAATATTAAGGATATCAAACAAAAATATAAAGTGCTTTATCCGCACAAATCGTACATTTTGTCATATATTTAATAATGTACTCGTAATATGAGGTTGTGTCTAAAACATTATATTCAACTAGCATTGCCCGCGGCTCCGCCCGCGTTCAGATGACCAAAAACCAAATTCTTAGGTTTTACCGATTAGTATACTCTTACATTGCAATTGTTGTATTTTTTCTCAGAAATGAGATATTTTCCCGCGGTAAAAAGTATCCTATATGTTGACCCGGATAACCAGCTATCACTATACCAAATTTCATCAAAATCCCTCCAGTGGTTTTTCCGTGATGCGGTAACAGACAGACAGACAGACAAAAATTCTAAAAACTATTGATTCGGCCTCTGTATCGATAATAATGTCTATTTCAATAAGATTTTCCAAAAAATGTTTAATGTACAGATTCGACTTAGTTAGAATTTTATTATATGTATAGATGACCCGATAAAAACCAATACACTTATGTATATAATAAATATCTTAGCTTAATTACAAATTGCCTCGAGTTTATTTTAATTTTTGTGGCATTGAATGTGTTAACGTAGTGTGAAGATCGTGGACAATAGTTGATAACTAAATTGTAGTGATGTAGAACGATCAGAAGTTTTTACTGGATTACGTCTTCCGTCACGCACAATGATTTCATCTAGACTTTATTTCCTTAAAATAAAACTGCACAGCACTTCTATAAACAACTGCTTTTTATATTTCATCACTTACATGTTTTTTTAAGTACTTTTTGCGTTCATTCAGACTTTGGCTTGCAACTTTTAATATGTATTTAATATTATTTTTATTATATATATTCTAGTATAGAAACATTTTCATTTCATTTTCATGAACACAGATCATGTTCGATTTTAAGTAACAAAACTTACAACTCAAACCACAAGTAGGTAGGTCCCTACATTGAGAGCTTCGAGTACGTTCGTAATGTAAAGAAAGTAGGAAGATACTTTTACATAATCTTTATATGTAGTAAGTAAACCCAATATCTAGATGGTGATATTATTATGACACGCTTTTACATGTAAAGTGTAAACATGTAACGATACGCTACAATTACTTTACTTCTAATAAAATATAGAGTATAAAATATTGTAATTTGATATTAACGATTAAATTATTGGTGAATGATTTCTCGGTGGTTTTTAGATTTTGTAAATTTGTCATAGATATCGAAAGTTATTAGAAGATCTTTTATCTAAGTTCTTATAACTATTATTTACGAACTGTCTATTCGTCCTTTATAAAACATATAAATTAAAAGAAAGGACGAATAGACTCATAAATAATTAGGTAGAATAAGAAGCTCGGCTCAGCTCGGTAGGTAAGCCATTATTTTTTTGCATATATATAGAAACTCCTGCACCTAAAAATCACTTATTTTACATTAGGAAAAAAGTGGTATATATTCGTACAAACTGACAATAGTTGGACGAATAATATATTTTTTATTCATCCGATTATAATCGGACAATTAGTAACAGCCTTCTTCATTTATTAATCATTATATTAAAGTACGAATAATTATTTTTTATTCGTCCTTATTTTAAGTATAAATAGCAGCAGCCTATTCATTTATATCAAAGATTGTTCCTTTGTTGGAACATTTTCATTGATATTTACAGAGACGGACATTGTCCTAAGAAAAGGATTTCCACATAATAAGAAAGAAAATTTATACGATAAGTTTGTAATTATATGAAAACAATGAACACATGTTCACGTGTACCTACTTCATTAGTTACAAATGTATTTTTTTTTTTCACTCGGGTACATCCCCTTTTTTTTTTAACGTTGGGAAATGCATTTACGCACGAGGTGTGGGACCCACCGGCAAAGCCAGTACTACCCACTAAAACCAAACAAAGCCTCCCCCGTCTTAATAGTGCGTCGCAGGATCGCTTACGCATTCAACTACGACGCTCCGACGGCAGGTCTGCCAAAGCAGACCACAACAACCACGGGGTTGCTGCAAGGTCCACTCTGCTATCAGAGAAGTACCAGGAGCAACCCGCATGGTACACCGCCCTCCGAAGAGGGCCACCTCCCACCGCCCACCGAAGTGGGCCACCTCCCTGTGCGTTTCTTGGCTTCGCGCCCGGGTGGGTTGCCGGGCACTACTGAGCCCCCCCACCACGACAAGGTGAACGCACGTTGCGGGTACATCCCTAGGTATCTAACAGTAACCTATGTGCTACTCCAGGTCATAATTTTTATGTGTAATAACCTTTATCCAAATATATCCAGCTTTTCCAGCGTTAAGAATAACAAATGTACATACATATACAAATTTTCATATATATAGTAGTCCAAACTAAATTAGTATGATTATTCTTAATGCTAATTAGTACTTGGTCCATATTTATAATTTAATTATTTTATTTCTCGACAAATTAACATAGGTATAGTTAGGTATATTTATAAACTATAAACTAAATAAACGTGCGGGGCTTGCTTAGTTATCATTATAAGAAACCTAGTTGGTACAATATTTTATTATAGATTGCAATGTGAATGTACAGCAAGATAATATTTTACTTCTCAAGCAATTTCATAAACATTTACAACTTTATGAATGCAACATATAAAAATTTATATAGCGTATTCTAAAAGATCAGAATTTTTTAAACATCCATATCTTTATGATATGTTTATTTCGTGATTGGCGGTAGAAGTAGAACCGTTTAGAATTTCGACCTTGTCCTCTTTCAAAATATTTAATACTTGATCTTCAGAAATCCTTCAATATAACCAGGCAGGTTGTACATGCACCCTTCATTTATTATAAGCAGGTCATTTCGTTTTTATTCTTTTTACGTATCGAAACTGATCACATTTTGCAATATTTTTATTCATAAGTACTCACACTGATTTAAACCTTCCACACTACATATTGTCTACTTGGCCATTTTTATTGTTTGCAACTTCTTGTCATATTCCTTCAGCTACATCCTCGTATCGGTGCCAAATAAAAATGTCGATACTTATGCTAGCAAACGTGCGATTTACTGTGATCTTTACCTTTGTACCACAACCAGAACACAGCTTACTCTGTTACCGGCAGCGATACGTCTTAAACTAACTTCCCAAAAGAAACAATATGTTCTTAGTACTTTCTTAGTTCTAATAACTTAACACCTACTTATACTTGGCAATTTATCTTTAAACTAGCGACTCACTATCGCTTCGCTCGGGTCGTTCCTAGGTTGATTCCCTATACAAACTTTCATTCCCATTTTCACCCCTTTAAGGGAAGATTTCCGGGAAAAGTCTTATCCTTGTATGTCCTTTCCAGGGTCTCAAACTATCTTCTTACCAAATTTCATCTAAATCAGTTCTGTAAATCCGGAGATTACCTCCTAAAACATCACAGACTCACAATTCACAAACTTTACCTCTTTATAATATTAGTATAGATAGTATAGATAATTTTACGATGTGACCTTCTATTAACCATAATGAAGTGTATATTGCCCACATGCATTGTTTTCTAGTTTGTCACCTTGATTATTGCCTCTCTCCGAACACATATTACAAGGTCATAATTTCATTAAAATTAACAATTATGATCTCTACCAAACTATTCATATTGCTAGGTCATGTCAATGATTAAAATAATATTAGGTATTATTGTTGTTTTTATAGTGCTTAAATGTATTCCTTTTAAGTTTATTAAGTATTTTATTGTAATATAAGGATAGATATGCGAAAATTCGCTAATAATATTTTCGTGATTTTTGTTACGTGATTATCATAAACATGAAAAATAGAATATTTTACTTATTTTCGTTTGGAAGTTAATATTACAAGTACATATAATACGTGTTCAAGGCAATATTTTAATGCATTTAAGTATAATCTGAGAACAAGTTTCAGAGGTAGAGTTCTAAAAAATTATATGCAGGTATATTTTTAAAACATTATTGTGATCTTAGTTCATTAAGATAGCTGTTAAATAACACATCTTTTCGGTTATGTTGTGGAAATATCACCTGTTGAGATATATGGGGGAAGGGCGACATTTCTGTGTGAAGAAGCAGAGTGCATTGAAAATATGTTAGCATGCGTGCCGATTTGTAGAAATAACGGAACAGACCAGTTGACTATCTATATATACTAATACTTTTATATATGTATGCTGTTATATAATCGTTTTTTGTTACTTTCAAACGGTTTTTATAACTTGGTATTTACTTGGAGGCATGGATAATTTGTAGCTTACTTCTTATTTTGAAGAAATTTCATTTGAAATTGTGTGTGATAAAAATCAGCTTTTTAATTTTTATGAGATTGAACAGTTATGCTCTTTTATACAAAAAAAATATATATATATATTTTTTAAACATTGTTCTGCTTATAACGCATCGTAAGATTACCTACTTCTAATATTATTAAAACAATTATTAATCCATTTTAATAATATTAAAATCTATCAAGCATATCCATTTACCGGCGGACAATTAAGCCATTTTGAACATCAGCCCAGACTAACAAACCAAAGTAAAACCGTAACTTTTTATAGGATTTATAATATTTTCTTAACAAAGGCAATTACTTAACTAATTTATAAATAGGCACCTTCTTATTATTTTCTTAATCCCTCAACGACCGCGGACACGCCGGCGTTACAGTTAACAATAGATTTCTTAGAAATTTAATTAATTTCTTAGAAATTTAACTGGAGGTGTTAATTTGAATTTATGCATTTTAACGTACCATAGATACAAACATAGTAACTTATATCAGCTGAACGATCACTAGTCCTTACATTAACATGTTCTTCATGATAGTAGCCTCCAACTTTAGGGCATACACTGTCCCAAATATTATTTATTGCAACGACCTGAATACGTGAGGTAAAATGTATATATTTGTGTCACAGATGCTAAATATGTACTTACGTATCGTCGTATCGATATTCATCATATCAAATAGTTATGTATCAAAATAAATGTATGGTTTTTTAAGTTTGGTTTTCAGTGTATCTGTTTGTAATGTATACTAATATTATAAATGTGAAAGTTTGTGAGTATGGATGTTTGTTACTCTTTCACGCCAAAACGGCTGAACGAATCTGGATGAAATTTTGGCACAGAGATAGATTATAGTCTGGAATAACACATAGGCTACTTTTTATCCCGGAAAATATACGTTTTCCGTGGGATAGGTTGTTTTCTTTTTTTTTGTTAGGGTGTTTTTATTATCCTAGAGGCGAACCTGAGCGAAGTGAGGGTGAGCCGCTAATATTCATATAATTTCATTCGATGGTGTAAAAATTCAATGAGTCTTTGTGTGCTTGCGAAAGTTATATTCTACTAACTTCTTCTTTGATGATTCCGTGCCATGTTCTTCCGAAGTTCGGCTACCATTAAGGTCACTGTACTTCGGATCGCAGCTCTGACTAAAGAACTGGTACCTCTTATATATATGGAAAAATTTCCGTTTCGGAATTTTCACTTGGGAAGCATTTTGTGATCTATGTTTTTCTTTTTTTTAATTTCACATAGGTATCAATTACAAATCGCTTTATATAACACCATCTATTGGCATTTGATTATTTTTATTCCAGATTAAGCGACTCTAATTTTAAGGTTAAAACAGGATTTCAAACCTTAACTTTGTAAATATAATGCGTACAAATTCAATTTTTTATTCAATATTGGTATTTCAAAAATATTATATAATTAAAAGCAATTAATGTTATATATTGAAAACAACAATATAGACCCCTAAACCATAGCTGTTGTTGTCCGTATGTCTGTTTGTCTGTATATCTGCGTGCTTTTCATGTAATAAATACTGAATAGATTTTAACTCAATTTTGTGTAACGATAACTTATTACTCAGGTCAACATTTAGCATACATTGCTTTTACTACAGGAGAATTTCTCATTCCCACGGGAAAACAATAACAGGTCGGCGGAGGTATCCTTCATATAAAAATTGCAATGGTGTATTACACAGAACTATTAGTTATACTCCTGCTGTATCTGTTTGGATATTAAACAATTAAAAAGTTAGTACGGTAAAAGCTCTCATTTTCATGGAAAGACGCATAATTTTGTTCTGGTGCAATCGCTCATCTATACATAATATATAAGTACGGTTTCCAATAATAGAAAGAGCGATAAACGAGAAAGGTTTGTGTGTGTTTGTATATAACACTTGTTTACAAATTTTATCTTTTTTTCATATACGCAAGAAATTTATATTAATTCGTTAAATTAGCTCTCTTAAACCTGAAAGTGTTAACAGAAATATTCTTATATTAAACCATTTTTTTCAATTACTAAATAATCACTCATGTACGTACATAGCGACATTACTTTAATATTTATTAAATATATATATATATATATATATATATATATAAGTTAGTGCTTGTTTCTGGTATGGATGTTGTTAAAAAATAAACAATAGGTGTATAATATTTGAAAAGCAACGTCTAAATTGTAGTTTTGTAACACAGATGAAGAAAGACATGGATGTAGGTATTTATTAAAGAATCTAATTGTCATATGCATAATTTATAAGGCCTTCGAAATCAATCCCACGACTGCATGTAATTTTAAATCACGGCCAATACAAGGTTATTGCATTTTTTCGGAACGTATATTATTATGTAGTTTTAATATTAAATTGGAATACAAAATAAGTTTCATAATTTTTGGAGTTTTTGTTGTAATAATAATTATTTTTTTACCATGAAATAATACCAGAAATAGGCGTCATTTTAATTACCTCCACATCTAGCGCACCATTGGGGATGGGCTGGATTGATACTTGAAAGTTACGTAAAATCATGTGAAGTATGATCGTATTAAAAAAGTATAATTAAAATTAGATTACAACACAATGTACAAGATATATCGCGTAACATATCTACACAAAAAAATATATCTACTCCCTTTTATGAAATCGGTTAATGAATTTGGGCGTTTAAAGCCTGTAGCTCCATTTAATTCGCCGCCATCTATACTTATTATAAAAATAAGTCCCCCGGCCGCGTCTTTCTGTCCTCCTGTCTGTCTGTACGCGATAAACTCGAAAACTACTGAACGGATTTTTATACGGTTTTCAACAATAGAAAGAGTAATTCTTGAGGAAGGTTTAGGTATATAATTTATTATGCTTTTATGTAAATTAGCTGAAATACGGCGACAAATGTTGAAGAGGTCGCAAAAAATCTCGCCAAATGGGAACTTTCCACGCGAACGCCGCGTAAACTAGCAAAGATACAGTTAAGTAATGTACTAGAGAATTCAAAATCTATAAAAATGCTACAAAAAAGTCCGCGATAGCATATCTCTATCTCTTACGGTTGACTTACAATAACCACTTTTATGTTAACATTTTTAATTAAAAACATTACGTTATTTTCAAAGTTATTTTCTTTAGTTCGGTATTAATCCTTATCCAAATGAATATTTTAGTTAGCTTAGTCATTTAATGCAGATTAAAATTGCTCTTTACACTAAATCAATCAGATGAATAGTTTTTGAGATATCGTTGTTAGAAGTAATTAGTAGCGAAACATTTTTAATGCTTGGCGAGCATTGAGATGCCTACGGCGAGTCCATCCCCTCTGCCCCGCATCGCTCGACCGCCTGCTCAAGCTATATAAACCGGGCGATGTAGCGCGCGATCCTAGGATACTTTTTACCGCGGGAAAATATCTTATTTCTGAGGAAAAATACAAAAACTGCAATGTAAGAGTATACTAATATGTAACACCTAAGAATTTAGTTTTTGGTCATCTGAACGCGGGCGGAGCCGCGGGCAATGCTAGTCAGAATATAATATGAAGAGCTAATTAAATAAAACTATCTTTTCGGATTATTTCGCGGATTTATTTTGATTTTTGGTTCCCGACGTTTCGAATGCTTTACAGCATCCATGGTCACGGGAGAGACTCTCCCGTGACCGTGAAAGATAGTTTTATTTAATAATGTCAAACATTCGCGTAAATCTAAGAAAGTATTATATGAATAGCTAAGCAATAACTTTGAAATAAATAACTAAATACTTGGTTGGTTCGTCATAATTTTAATAAATTATTGTTATAATATACTTCTTTACCTATACAAACGAAAATATTCTGTCTATTGGTTTAAAAAATATACTACTGGGCCACAAATAAGGGATTAAAGGATAAACGTATTGTTTCACATATTTAATATACATTTTTTAAGTACCGGAGGATAAAATAGGCTAATTTTTATTCTCCCCCCCCAACGTGCGTTCACCTTGTCGTGGTGGGGGGGCTCAGTAGCAGTAGCGAAGCTAAGAAACGCACAGTGAGGTTGCCCACTTCGGTGGGCGGTGGGAGGTGGCCCTCTTCGGAGGGCGATGTACCATGCGGGTTGCTCCTGGTACTTCTCTGATAGCAGAGTGGACTGTGGAGCAACCCCATGGTTGTGGTGGTCTGCTTCGGCGGACCTGCCGTCGGGGCGTCGTAGTTGAATGCGTAAGCGATCCTGCGACGCCCCATTAAGACGGGGGAAGGTTTTGTTGGGTTTTAGTGGGTAGTACTGGCTGTATTACGCCGGTGAGTCCCACACGTCGTGCGTAAATGCATTTACCAACGTGCTAATTTTTATTCTACTAAGTACATAAAGTGATTTCTGTGAAATTATCATTTAGCTCGGTCAAGTTTCTTTAAATTCGTTCTAGTTAATTTCTATGATTGCAAAGACTAAATATTTCATGAAGTTAGGAAGAAGCTAATCTGCTTACTTCGGTTTTTACTTGATTGCTAATTTACCAAAAATTCTATGACTTTTTTATTCTTACTGAGTCACAAAAACATCTATAAAAATTAATTAATATACTCTACCATCTACATAAATCCAGTCTCTAATATTTTTGTGTTTTATAATTAAATTGATTCAAATCAATCAAAATTGTATAACTGAAGCCCAAATACTTTCACGTAAACAATAGAGCTGGTTGGCTATTATCAAGAGGTGAAATTGTTGACTGATTTCAATATTATGAGGATTTCTCTCTGCATCTAACATTGCACGCATGTTGCAAGCATTATATAAAAGTTTCATACATTTTAAGTTGATACAAGATTTAATTATCTTTTGATAATTAATTAAACTACATATGTATTAAAAACGTACGAAATATTTTATAGAAAGATGTGTTTTTAATTTATTATAGCTATTGTCAATGAAAAAAATGTTGTGCTTAAATCATATAAAATATAGTTTTTTTGTTAGATAAATGAAATATATTTATTTATACCTAGAATAATACTCAAATATTATTTTTAGAGTACACATTCGTTTCATATTTTATGGATTTGTGTTACGATAGGCCAGTGGGAGCGAAGGCGGTCGGGGGCAACGTCCTGGCCGTACTATGCTGCGCTGCATACGTAATTTTGTCCAAGCATTACAATTATTTACCTACGAGTAAAAACTTACCTGATGTTGACCATATAAGTACGAAAGATACTAGCGAGAAACAATACTATCATCTGAAAGCATCGTGTGAATATTTTGCAAATATAATCATCATGGTGCGATAAAATTTTGTTATTATTCAATGAAATTACAAACTATATTGCAATTATCCTTACATTGAGTAATTCATAATCCTCGCTTATAATTTAAAATTATATTAGTATGAGAAGTATGAGAAGTGAGATGTATTTCTTGATTTATTGGTTTGTTCTTCTATCGCGCAATTATTATATATTTTTTCAATGGAGATACTTTATGGGTTGAAGAGAAGCATAGACTATTTTAACCTAAAAAAATAATCCGATATTTATTAGTGATTTTATAGGGATATTAGTTGGACAGATAGGAGGTTATAAAATGGTACTTAGGGCATCAAATCGATGTCGGGTTGGTAGGAAATGTCTTTGATATTATTATTGTGACGTGTATTGATTTCGTCACTGACTCACTGATGATCATTAAAATTCTTAGGGTATTTCCTGAAGTCCTAGAAAGCCCCAACCCCTTAAACTAGGGGATAGTTTGTATGGAACTTCCGCAAATTTTGATGCTAGAGGTCTGAAAATTGATATAGGGACTCTTTGTTATAAATAATAGAATACATATTTCATGATTTTTACTAAACCATCCCAATCCACCAAGCCCCCTCCCCCATATGGTCTCGTCTTGGCAACATTTTCAAAATGTTTTTAGCGGGATTGTACTGATTTTTTCTATCAAGAAATTCACGGTAGCAACTCATAGTGCATCTCTCGTACCGGTCGTGTCGAGTTATCGGAATGAAATTGAGTCAAAGGAATATGATGACCATACCAGTGTCGTCTACGCACATTTGTGCACTATGATATTTTTGTGCTGATGGCTAGTGTCCGTAAGATAGGAATTCGTTCACGAAAATAATTTTAATATTCAAACATTTAGTGACGGTTAATTGTATTAAAAGTTGTAAATTTGAAGTTTCTTCTTTACGTGGCATGCCCACATAATTCAAAAAATTACTACATAAATAAGTTTTCTCTTTTATTGATGAAAAAACAGGTAGACCATATAGTATGAATTAGTTTATGCATAAAATTTTGTGTGTTTGATTGCTGTTGTTGTGTTTGCTTGAAAAAGTGATTTGGTTTTATTATAAAATTCTAAAAATTTTATTGCTTAGGTTAAGTAAGTTATGATTAAAACAGCAAAGTAAATGTTTGTTTATAATATTTGTAAGGATTGAATTACCAAGTTGGACCGACCAAGACTACATAAAGCAGTGTCGTGATCACGATTGCTTCTGGAATTGTGAAGATTATGTTAATTATCTCTCTCACAAAATGGTTTCAATAAGGAAGCAATTTACACCATATCACTAAGAAAACTAGTTGATGGTCAGTAAATAAATGTATAAGTTGTTTCTATAATATAGCTGTCTATATTATAGAAAAATAATATTCTATGTACTTTATTCAAAAATCTTAGTGTCATATTTCAAACTTTCAAGCAATCAATAATTTTATATTTTGTTATGGATTTTAGACTCTATAGATTAGCTCTTCGTCGACATTGGACAATGTTTACGACGTTTTATTCTTTAGACTAACATAGCGTATAACGGTTCTTGAACGTATACGGGAAGCTCGTTGGGCATACAGCAGTCAGCAACTGTTTATAGTGATAGGTAGCGGAAATTCTCAACAACATAACTGGAAGATGACAGACAGATGAACTTTGCTCTAAAGTTTAAACTATAAATGGTTGTTGTTAAAGCTTAAATTTTACAAATATAAATATGATGATACTAAATATTTTTCTATTAATATATATAAAATATAATTAGTAATGATCTAGAATCTAGACCGCTGTGTTGTTTTTTTTCTCTCTTTAAGTTAACTACTTAATTACAATTTACGACCTTTAAATTTTATAGCAGGAAATATTTTCTTGAAGTGGATCAGTGCGAGAGACATAATAAAATTTTACCTATACACAGCTCTTACATGCAATGTACAATATTTGTAGAAATATCAATGCGCCAAATTTAGAATTTAAATTTACTATTTAGTATTCGTACTCCTGATACCTAGTCTGCATTCATTAAAAGAGCAGTCTCTTGAATATACTTTTGTTAAATAAAAGAAATATATCTATGTTTTTTCCAATAAAACGATGCGTCATAGTTGAATCATGACATTGGCGAGCGTCTTTCCTATATGCTATCAGATCCTTTATAAGGTAGTCTTTAGCCGTAAACTTCATCCTTCATAACGGTAAATACAACTGGTCAAAAATACAGCTAGTATTCCGGATATGAATAGTAATTCCACTTAAACTATTAAGGAGATAAAAATTATAATTTATAATCTATAATCAAAATAAAATACCAATCACCGTAAAATCCAAGTTGCTATGTAGCGTATAAACTGCACTGGATTGAATGAATCATTTTTAATCCATTTTTATCTTTATTTCAAATCATGGCTTATATTATATACAAATTTCAATATTTGAGTAAGTATGTATGTAAAGTTTACTATGGTGATATCTATACATTATTATGTATAATAAAACGAATGTATAAAAGAACATCTTCTGTACATTTTTTAATATTTAAAAATTGTGTTTTATTGGTTTCGCTTATATAAATATGAAGGAAATATTTCTTTCTTTGCAGTATTTATTGAGCAATGTTGAAAGAATTGAATTAGTCGCATAGAAAATGAAGAGAATCTAATGGGATTTTTCGCTTTTGGTTATGCACAGCGTGAGTGGTAAGTTTAACGCAACGCAGAACTACTATTTATTATTAAAATTGCAATTACTCATATTTTTTTTATTTTACGTAACATTTTTTTTCAGAGTATCTATAGCCGCTCTAAAAGTAGAAATTAAAAAGACACTCACATCGTAAATAACATTGTAAATGTTTTTGAAATACTTCGCTGCGATTCTGTAGAATGTAGGTTTTGTAAATACTTATAATACTCTTAGTACGACGGCAAGGTTTAATAATTATCACTATCTGCATTCTTTAGGATGTAGAGGAAACAGCAATCATGCCGTTCTTCTTGTAAGATGTGCAAAATAAATTTATATAATAAATTTATTATTAATATATATATTTCTTGTGTGCGTGTGTATGTGACTGAACTCCTCCTAAACGACTGGACCAATTTTGATGAAATTTTTTGTGTGTGTTCAAGGGGATCTGGGAATGGTTTAGATTCACAATTTGAATAATAATTTTCATCAAAAAAATTATTAAAAAAAGTTTGAAATTTTCAAATTAAAGACGTGTAGACAGGACAACGTCTGTCGGGTCCGCTAGTATTATTTAGAATTGAGACCTAGTCTAAGTGAATTATTTTGGAAATCTGTATTTATTATTACTAACAAATTATAGGTATGTTAGAACTCATCGATACCTGTGAGTCTTTCTAAGAAGTATCCATTTTCTAATAATTCGAGACAGAGTTTAATCAAAAAAACTAGACGTCCCTTTTACCGTTTACGTAACTTATTATTATTACCTACCCGTTGCTTTGAAAATGGCATGTGTCATAAAGTATTTTATCTTATGTAATAAAATTCTACCTGAGTCAAATATGTACCATAAATATTTTTTAGAACATCTTATTGAAAAGTCATTATTATCCATTCAGAAGCCGAATCTATAGTTTTAAGAATTTTTGTCTATGTGAGAACACATCCCTAGAAAACTACTGGACTACTGGTTTGATGAAATTTGGTATAATGATAGCTGGTTATCCGTTTCAATATTTAGGTTACTTTTTACTGCGGGAAAATATCTCATCACTGAGAAATCAACATTAAGCTTAAAACGTAGAGACGAGCCCGAGCGGAGCGAGCTTTAACTAACTGACTTGACAGACCTTGTTCTGTTAAATTAAGTGTGTACTAAGCTCAATAAGAAAAATAGTATTTTTATGTTTTCCCTTGATCTTTTCCAATTTTAATGAATATTTGGAAGAAGAATTAGCCAAATTGGTCCAGCCGTTCTCGAGTTTTGCGCTTAGCAACATATTTAGGGATTTATAAGAAGATTATATAAATACGTAGTACTTAATATTACTAGGTATTAGTTTTATTACTCATTATACAGTTAAAAAAACTATATTTACTAATGAATTAATAAAGCTCACATATTATCTAGTACTCAATCAATATTGACATCAAATATATGGATAGATCTACATACTTAGGTTTTTAAATTCATGATACAACAAAGTAACTAATATGCATCAGCACAATATCTTCGTCTTACAACGAAAAGTACTTACCTATAAACATACTACATAAGTAGCACTTGACATTCTTGTATTAGTGTTACAACTTACAGTCGTCAGAACTCAGAACACAGATTTAGAGTACTCTAGTATAGAGCTTACATTATTTTTATTATATTGTAAAACAAAAAATACTACACAATTATTTAAAGTTCTAAATAAATCTTTTATAAACTCAAATTGATACATACCGCTATAATATCCAAAGTACACACAAAGTCCACATCACAAACTTAATAAATAAACAATTTTTTACATGAAGCCAATAGTTACTATTTATATCACTTCACACATTGTAAGTTATTTAACATTATTAAGAATATATTATTTTATTTTCTATGTTTAAACTGTAAGGAATGTTTTTATAAATAATTATAATAATAAAATAGTGACGTTCGTTCGATCGTTTCGTGTCGTTCAACCGGTAAGGCAAGGTACGATACCTGCTTAGGACCCGTCGTGTTGTGTACTGTCCAATCACCATTAACCAAAGCCTCTGTTACAAATGTAGAGGACAGAACACAAATTGTTGACGATTCGTACGAGTGTGAGCGAGACAGCAATAATAGTTTACTGCCGTTGGAATTGCAACAGTAGTGCTATACTACGGAGTTGTCTTTTAATAACAGTTTAGTCAATTAATTGCAACTTTTTTTATACTAGTAGCAAACGCTAAAAAGATTGAACTGAATGTTTATTATAGTTAAACTAGGTGATAAATAGCCAACATCCATATCAGTGAATATCGTGTTAATACATTATTATTATATTACTTTTTTTATAGTTTAAATTACATTTTTAACTTTAGGTACTCTATAAAACTATTTAAAAAGACTTCTTTTGAAATTTAATATTCTGTTTGCTTTGCTATTCGAGTTTATTATTTCTTCTTTTTTATGATGTATGATATTTTGCCACAGGTTACGTAATACTTATATCAGCATAATAATAATTGTAGTTTTACATAGAATAGAATAATAATAATTGTAGAGACATATGATCTCGTATTTGTCTGGCAATATAAGGCACATGAGTTTGTTTCTCGACTAGATCGAGCAATTATTATTATTAATTCATAGGTATATTAATACCACAGATCATATAATACTATACTAGTATCTATATTCTATACTATAATAAAAGAGTAGAGGTCGAATGTCTGTACATATCAAAAAAATGCTAAAAACCGAGTCAGGGCAATGTAAGAAGACAAATAGAACAAATCCAGATTTTTTTCAATTTTTTTGTTTCTCTGTCTGTTTGCCTGTTTGTACGGGCTAATCTCCGAGTCTATTGGACCGATTTGAATGAAATTTTGCATGGTAGTACCTTATATCCCTGGGCAATATCTTAGATACTTTTTATCCCGGAAAATTAAATAGTTCCCGTGGGATAGTTAAAAAACTATAGTAAATTATACAGCATAGTACACAAAAACTACTGATTGGATTTTGATGAAACTTTACAAGAATATAGGTCGTACATCAGAATAACAAATAGCTTACTTTTGATCCCGGAAAAATGTACGGTTCCCGTGGGATAGATATTTTCGTTTATTTGTAACGTATTATGTACACAACATAGACCCCAAAACAATAGTTATTAAAAAAATTGTCTGTTTGTCTGTTTTTATATGCGCGTTTCACGCGAAATGTAATGAACCGATTTCAACGAAATTTGGTGAAGTGATAACTTATTACTCGAGTCAAAGTTTAGGATACCTTTTACTTCAAGAAAATCTTTCTTTCTCCGGGAAGATACAATAACTGATTATAAATATTTTAACGACTCATCACAATTAGTGAATTTATTTCTATCTTATTACATAAACCCATTCTTTTGATAAATACGTTTTATAATGTACATGATATACTCGTAAAGTTTCTTTTTTTTAATTCAATTAATTTACATAATATATTTAGATTATTTTTATTTATTTACGTTAATTAAATACACTTACTGCTAGAGGGAAATACAGAGGTACAGTGGCTTCATAGGTATTAAGTATTTAGTTCAGGTTTAATATGATTGTAAAGTATCAAATAATATATATTTTGGTTAATAACAGAATAAAGAAATATATGATTCGTTAATCACATCATAATTCATAAGACACCTATAGTGCGACGAATTACTCTTTACTCTATAAAAAAACGTAAGAGGTACAATCTAGAGCTAAAAAAATCATAAGAAATATATTATTTTAGCTTTAGATTATATCTCTTAACGCTACGTTTACGTTTTTATTTAAAACCTATGGATATAACGATTCTGCGATAATCTTTATATTCTATTACGATAATACTACTAATGCGATACCTAAGCAGTTTTAGCTTTCTGGAATATAGGTATTATACGTATGCAAAATTAAATGTGTCGTTATATTGACTAGCATTCATTATTATAATTATCTATACTTAATATTATAAAGAGGTAAAGTTTGTGAGTGTGTGAATTTGTAAGATTGTGAGTTTGTGACGTTGTAGGGGGTAATCTCTAGATCTACTGAACCGATTTAGATGAAATTTAGTAAGAAGATAGTTTGAGATCCTGGGAAGGATATAGAATAGTTTTTATCCCGGAAATTATCCCTTAAAGGGATGAAAATGGTGATGAAAGTTTTGTATGGGGAAGCAATCTAGGGACGAACTCGAGCGAAGAGAGAGTGAGTTTAGTTATAAAATAAAACACATGACTATTATGACATTATATACTAACCGACCCCGATATGAGAAAAAATCTCACCGCTTAAATCAAGCAAGATATTTTTTTACAAAAATCGCAAAGGATCTTTCGGAAGAGGTCTAAAAACAATATAAAGCCATCTAGTAAGACAGTAGCGTAAGTTCGAACTTGGTACGGCTATACATCTGATCTAGTTCAAAAGAAAATCCGCAGTTCGCTACTACTTTTTCGGCCATCTTGTGGATAGCATCGAAAAATCACGCAAGTTATAGTTTTCACTTTTCATGCTATCCACAAGATGGCGCTTGCACAACTTTGTATATAATTATATCTTTATATATATATATATATATATATATATATATATATATATATATATATATACAAGAATGCGGTGATAGGCCGAGTGCGGATTGAACCGAATACCAACTTCGGCCGAACATTCGGTGTGAATAAAAAATTCGGCCGAAGTTCGCGAAATCATCAGTTCAATTTTACCGCGCTTTCTCGAGAGAAACGCCTTGATCCTTTAATAATTAAAAATACTTAATGTTTCGTAGTGTTTAGTTAGTGAACCAAAACCGTAATTTTTTTTTTAAACTTTTAACTGTTTAATTAACTAATTTAATTTTTTATCGCATACGTGTAAAGGTTTACATGTTTCTAACTAAAATAAATGACCATGTAGACCGATCGGAATCCGTTTATTTTAAATAGAAAAAATAATTAAAACCTGAAGTTTAACGTCTCTAAAAGGTTAGCAGGTTACATAAGGAACAAAATTCCATAAAATGCCCTCGATGTCCAGCTAGCTCCGAGAAAAAGTTGAAAAATAGTTTTTTCCAATTTCCGGCTTACTAGGACAAATATTCTCTTCAAAAGTTGTAGGTCTAGTAAAAACCTACAACTTTTATATATGACACTTTTTACAATAACCTCAAAGTTTTCGAGTTTTTATTTTTAGTTTCTGCAATAATTTTTAGATTTTCATGAAACTAGGGGACAGGGGCCTTCGAAAGACTTATAATAAATATTTAAAAAAAAAAAGAAATATTTAGCCGTTTCCGAGCAATTTATATTTTATGGTGTCGGGAGGGTAAAAATCAATCAATTTCAAGTGGATGTTTACATTATTTTTTTTTTTTCAATTTTTAGGTTGGTTTCATTTTTCTGTCATGAACTCTACTTTTCGGAAAACAATAACATTGTCGCTCCAAAATGATACAAGATACCTATATTAAAAAAAAATAGATTCTACGGTACAAAATACAAAAGAATTGGTATATTCTACGTGACTTCCAATATTTTTTTCATTGTATAAATAATAAGCGTCAAGTTAAAAACCTAAGTATACGGTTTTTTTCGTTTTTTTTGTAAAACACATTGGTGTAATAAGTTAAAAATGTGGTTTATAAAGTACACTTTTTCAATGGATCAATTTTGGAGAAAAATTTAAATAATTCTACAATTAGACGTTGAAAAGTTCCAACTATCCACCTTCTGACCTTTCCATCAGATCAGGTCGATGATGCCGAACAACTGCACTATTAACGGAAACAAAAACACTTGCAAAGTCGTAAGTCAATATGACAATTAGAAATTACAATTACAATTATTAAATGACATGAATGACAATGACATTATATATTAAATGACAATTAGCAGTTATACCACCCTTAGCCTTATTGTGAGTGGTAATATTTTTCAAATTTAAATGGGACCGAATTGGAAGTGTACACTTTTCAACAAAATAAAAATTGTCCAAATAAGTTAATAAATGACGAAATCCTAAGGTACATAAATACAGCCGAATTGATAACCTCCTCCTTTTTGAAGTTTGTTGAAAAAAAAACGCGTAACATTTACAATAGGTATAGAAGAAAATAATAAAAAAAATCAGATAAAATTAAAAATATACCTATTGCATAGTGATCTGTTCAAAAGTTTCGTGTTGATGGAATTGTACATGTAATAATAATTTTATTCAATATTGGTTCATATGCGGGCTAACTATAATGTTATATTAAAAAAATGTAACTCAATGTTTAAAAGAGCAACTAGAGATTCTCGCCGGCTCTTCTCAGCAGAACTGCTTTCTGAGCCATCGGTAGCTTCCTTACGAGTTGAATACATGACTCTCTTTCAAAAAGGAACATACGTGTGATTTAAATAAAGTTGAAATATATTCTTTTATAACCTTTGTTGCTTTTGAATTAAACCTATATCAATATTTTTTAATGAAATTTCCTTTTGATTAAGAAAATAATTATTAAAAAGTGCAGATACAGGTGGGAAATTCAAATTAGTTGAAACACGCCATTGATCAGACCGAATATGACGTCATAGTATTAACATAATAGAGTGATTAGCGATTTTGTCACTGCAAATTGAGTACCTAGTCATTTTTCTGGGTATAACATACTGTGACGTCACAATGGCAGCCGATTAAAGTATTCGTATCGGTATGATATTTTAATTTTTTTTATACTATAGTTTAGTTTTTTGGAGCTGGATATTTTTTTACAATGATATAACGATGTTGGCGTTGCATACAAAAATCAAAAAAATCACGCCTATTCCCTATTGAATTGATCATAAATAATCTTTTGCCCATAAGAACTTTATTACCCTCTTTTACCCTTTTAGGCGATGAATTTCGAAAAAATCAAATAAATACATTTCTTATTTTTCATCTTAAAGCCACTTTCTGTGTATTTCACATTACGAATGACAGTGTCATATAATATTTAATCCCCTATTTTACACACTTAGGGGATGAATTTCAAAAAATCCTTTCTTATCGGATGTCTACATCATATAAGGAATTTACGTCCTCCAAATTTCACGTTCCTACGACGAGCGGTTTAGGCTGTATGTTGATCCATCAGTCAGCCAGTACCACCACAGGATGCAACTCTCCTTCTCAATTCTTCCTTCAGCTGGTCCAACTTCCAGGTACAATACATTGTAATTTGCACAGGTAAGATGTGAATATAATAAAAGCAAAAGCTAGGTACAAAAGAGATATCACAATAAATTGCTTAATAACCTCAGACTGAATGTAAATAGGCCATACGTGTAGAGCCCTCCTTTCAAGAAATCTTCCCTCTTGAACAGGAACTGACAACTGTCTAGTTTCAAAATGCTAATGTCTTATATGTCACCAGTCACCACTCGTACCAATAAATTATAAAATTGAAATAAAAGTTTTTCCTGTGAATTTCTTGATTGACTGGTTCTATTAATTGTGCTGGTAGTTCGTGCCATGGTTTTATTTTCCATCCATGGTTCGTACTGAGAATTTAAATTATTATTAAGTTCTCGTGTTATCAACTACTACTATCTATGTGTTATGAACCTATTGCAGGATATATTTTCAGGGTACTTATTTTATTTATTAAATATTATGCTGCTGAATTTAGTAAATAATTTGACTGTTTTAGATACAAGATCGATATTTTTAACTATGCTTTCAACTTTGATTATGAAGACCTTTCTAGGTACTAACTTTAGATTTGTTTTTTTGTATATAATTTAATAAAATTATGTTTTATAATGTTATTCTTTGTTATTACACACATATTTGAACAAAGTATGTCATAAAAAAATAAAAGATCTGTATTAATGTTTTAGATTCATTTTATTTTCAATAACATAAAAATGTTATGTTTTCCCATTTTACACATTTCAAAATGAATTCCAGTGGATACCAACCTGATTTAAAATGATCATGTAAGATTAATTTTTACTACTAAAGTACAGTTTGGCTTTTCATGAACTCTTTTAGTCATGGTTCTGTACCAAATTATTTTTCTTCACTTATTTCCAAATGCTGTTTCTTTAGATTGTATGAGCACAAAATCTACTTTACTTGACAGTAGTTCATTACAATATTCAACAAAATATATTGTAATAATTTACACTCTTGGATGAATCTTACAATTTGATTTTTGTTTTCTGTTCATCTGATATGCTATACATTTTTTATGATATTTTTGATTTTGTATAAACAAATTAAATATTTACCCTAGAGAGGTAAATGTGTAAAAAAGTATGGTTTGGTCACACAAAAATCAATGTGTTAATCCATCCAATGGCAATATTCACTACAATAAATAGAACTAGCTAACTGGAATTGAAGGTCCCTTAAAAGTATGTATTTTAAAGTTAAAAAGCTGTGATCAACTAGACTTATTAACTTTACTGAATCTCATTGTATGTAATGAATGTTTTTATTTTATTGAATAATTGACCACGGCTTTATACAAGACTTATTATATTGATTTTCATAAAAGTTGACTAACTCTAAAGAGGCGTCCATATTCATAGCACAAAGTAAAAGATGCACAAATCACCAATTTTTACAAAAGTTAGTGAGTAGTTTTACATACAACTCCTAAGTTACAGATTATTTATAAACTGCTCTTCAAATTTAAGAAGAAAGGTATTGTTGAACATTTTTTTAAATGAAATGATTAAAAACTTTATATAAATTCACATAAGGTTAGGGTGAGAGGGTACATGATGTTATTTAATAGTACATACCTATTGACCCTTTATTTTTAACTGTTCATGAATATAAAATATTTATCCAAAATGGGAAATTTTATGGGAACTTAATTCCATTTAGATTTTGAAATGTTATAAATTAGTCATGATTTTTTTATTTAAAAGTAACATTACAAAAATTTCCAAACAAAATATCTAAGAAGAACCAAACATTTGAAAATACGTGAAATATGTATATCATCAATACTATGCTCATCACAATTTTCTTATTATATATCAGTTACTCAACAGTGAATAAAACTATATATTTTAACATAACATCTAAAGATAGTTATATATATGTGTGTATATATATGTTTGTATGTATCTATTGATTATTGCTTTCAGTTATGGATCATGCATCAAAAATTTATGGACAATATGGAATTAAGATGAGCAAAGATTGAGAAAATCTACTAATACCTTAGATTCAGAACTATAAAAGAAGAAGCGTTTCAGAGTACAGAACAAGTAAGCTGATTTAAATGAGTAACTTAATAATTATGAAAAAAGTGTTTCTTGTAAATAATTTTTATTGATTTATCTGATACTTATTAGGCGCAGAAACATAATAAAAAATCTAATATTGAGCCATCCAATTTTTCTATTAATATTATTTTATTTAATACTTTGAGTGAGGTTTGATGTCTTGCACTCTGAACGCATGAAGACATGTATATGGTACTTGTAATTTGTATGTACATGTAAAACCATGTGTAGATTTTTAATTTATTAATACTACACTAAAACTGGCCATCATATAAGTATCTGCCATGTTTTTCTAGATAAAACTAGATAATATAATATTCTTAACTAGATTCTTATTTACAAATAATACAGTTCATTACTCTTTTATAGAAATTAAAATATATTTCTATCATTCTTCGATTCACATAACGCAAAATAATTTAACAGAGTTCAATTTTGCACTCACATTTACAATATAGATTTGTAACAACTAATTCGTTACAATTTGTTGATTTGAAACAATTCATTTAGAATATATCACCCAAAAAGCGAGTAGCGCTATACTCACGTATTCTATACCTTACCATTTAAAAATGCAGAATATGCGAAAACGTCAATGAATATCTTACATTAAACGGCAATTGAACATTATAGTTCGCTCGCATTAAATAGGAACTATAAGATTCATGCTGCCTCCCGCGACCGTCGCGATGCTTTATTTTATATGTACAGGCGGTGCGACGTCCTGTATGTTACCGAAATAACGAATATGAATAAAATATATTCTTTTATTTACATGTGGTGAACTATTCACAAAATATGGACACAAATCAAAGACTTTAATTCATAATAATATTATCAAATCGAATAAGAAGTTGAATTAATATATCATTAATTTGTGTTACATTTAAACTACAGTTTAGAATATAGGGAGCTTAGGTGCGCCACCGTAAGTGCGGCAGTGCGAGGAACTATACATGCACAACACCGCAGTGCCTGGCATGCGCGGCCCACATCTCGCCTCAATACAATATTACCTATAATATTATATCTATTAAATTTCTCCTGCGCCGTTGTTTTAACAAGACACTATCGTGACTATGTCGAATGCCGCTTTCTTTACTCAGATATGAATTGTAATAGAGAATTTACAAGAACTTCAAATTCGTCTGGTAAAAATATGCGACACTCAACGTTTTCACTGTTGGAGAAGGAACTAAAATCTAGTATCACAATGTCGGGCTCCCTTTACGAAGAGCTGGATTTTCGCCGTACACGGCACACACGCGGAAGCTGAATGACTAAAGAGATCGCATCACCTCACAATAGTTTTCATTCGTTGGGTTTAGATTGCCCTCATTTAATGTTTCTAGTTCACTCAAAAAGGGCCAGCAAGTCATCAGAGGATGGTGCTCTCGGCGGGTGCGAGCCTGCCGAAGAAGATGACGACGGCGGTGTTGCCAATAGCTCTCCTAGCGCTGGCGCATCCAAGTACGAGAGCAGTTCCATCGGATCGACGCTTGTCTCAGGAAGCAACTGTAACATAATTAAATAATATATTTTGGGATAGAATTAAATTGTAAATATTGAACTGATAAACCTGCGCAGCAAAATATTGAGCCGCCTACTGTTGTAAATTGTGTTTGCTGATGAGTTCAACATCTTTTTAATTTTACATAAAATTGTGTATGTTAACAATGTTTTTTCTAATATACATCTACTTACATTTAAGTTATCAGTGCCCTCGCCATCTATTACAGCTGCGGGATCAAAGTTTAGATCTGCTGGAATGTCAACGTCAGTGAGAGGATGGTGGTCCACAGAGGGAGGGCCCGGTGTGTGACTGGAGCCAGGCGTGTGTGCGCCGCCGCCACCCGGGGTATGGGCTGAGCCCGGCGTGTGAGGAGTGTGCGGCGTGTGTGGCATCTGTACAAGTAAGTTTACATTTATAACCAATTATTATATTCAACTAGGTTCCTATCCTGCACAGGTAACCTTTATTGATCTAAATAAATTCCTAAATTTTTTCGATATGAAATCTAACTGTTATCTCTTTTTTTTTAAATATTGATTTTATGTTTTAAGTATAATAAATATAAGTAAATATTTGTTTTATATTTATTTAATATTGTGAAGTTGTGATTGTTGTACACTACTTACCTGTTCATTTAGACTTTTTTCCATTGCATTCAGTGGATCCAATGAGTTAACACTCTCATTCAAGTGTGATAGTGGTCCGTTGCCTGCGAATTCATTGCTTCCCGGCCCATTGTTCATGCCAAAATCATAGTTCTGATTACTTGATCCAGAGTTTCTATTTTGGCCTCCTTGATTATAGGATGATATCATAGAGCCACTTGCAATTGTATTCATATCAGGAGGTAGGTAAGGGGAAAGGGCTTGGTTCATGTCCCAATTATTCATAGTTGGCATATTCATTGATCCGGGTGATACTGCTTTGCTTCTCTTCCCAGTGCCATCACTACTATCTTCTTCTTGCTGCAAGTAATGTAATGTTAATCAATTCATACTTAATAAAACAAAACTAAATTTAATGTCAATTTTTGCAATATCTAATATAATATTTGTAAAGCATTATTTAAATCGATATAACTGTACTATTTACCTTTATACCAGCATTAGCGTTAATCTTCGTTGCTTTCCAATTTGCCCCACTATCGATCGTTACTTCATCTACATCCGAGGTGTTTAATGTATTAAGGATGCCCCACATATATTGATCTACCTCTAAGCCTTCTAGCTGAGCTGGTTTACTGTAGTAAAATAAAATGTTATTAAATGTTCTGAACAGTTAAAATTTCATTTCATTATAAAGTAAAAGCATTTTACGAAATTGCAAACTTACTTGCAAACTGGACATCGCCACGATCCTCTTTCACAATTAAGTTGTAAATATGATTCTAAGTCAAAACATTGTATATGTTTACATTCATGTCCTCGCGCAGGCAATGTTATTTTTTTGAATGTAATAGGACATTTTAGCGACACTTTTAGAGCTGTTTGTTCAACGCTATCTCTGTCGCCTGAGGGGTTGGAGTTATTGTTAGTGTTAGATGAAGTTTGATTGAAGTTCATTTTTATTTTAGCAATGCAGTGGTCCGCTGTGAGCAACCGCTTTCGTAGTAATCCTTGTAATACGCTCCGAACGCTCGGCCGATGTACTAATTGTAAAACGAACAGGTGCGACTAAAAAGAGAGGACACAGATAATTATAAATTGATTAACGATATCTAAAAAATATGAACAGGGTTAATATATGTATAAAAACTTACACAACAACAAGCAGAGACAGTGATCTGTATTGTATTCCTGCCGGGTTGGCAAACTTCTTTCAGGTACAATGGTTTGTGTGATGTTTTGTTTTCGCCTCTGTCAATGACTAATGGTGTTGCATTAACTGATACCTGCACGCTTGCAGGCCAGTTAGTATTCATTTGACGATCCTCATGGTGAAAACACTTAAGCTGCAGCTCTAAATCTGATCTAAAAATAATATCATAACATTACATAAGTATGCAACCAGCTTGAATTTGTTTTTGATTCATAAATATACATTTTTGTGGATATAGATAACTGAAGAGCATATTTACCTCCAAATTAAAGTTGAGTGCACCGTAGGTTTTAATTGGAATACATGATTGCTAACTGCTAAATTATGTTCTAATCTAAAAGGTGGCAATATAATACCATCTCTTACGGGGAATGTTAACCGGAGCTCGTCGTCTGAAAATTAAGAATGGAATTTATTAGTCACAAAATATTAACTTTGCCTATTTTATTTTATCAAAATTGCACAAATGTCTTACTTTGCATGCCCATCGGTGGTTTGAGCTCGTTAAAGTGAGGCTTTACATCAGCATTTGGGCTGATATATGGTGGCATACTGCTTGCAGGCGTAAGGGGTGGTGTAGGATTTCCAGGCACTGGACTGTGCTGGTAGCTCATGTTAGATCGCATCGCGACTTCTTGCGCAAATTGTCCTCCATACTGCCCACCATATTGCCCATTTCCGCCTTGATGCTGAGGAAATTGGTTCGGAACTCCACCATTAAAATATTGTCCCTGATTTGAATAAGGAGGCGTTGACTGTCTCATATTACTTCTCATCCCAGTACCAAAATTACTGCTTGGGCCGAGTGCCTGTTGTGGCGGATATTGGCCTTGAAAACTCGGTCTTCCACCGTAGCCCGTAGGATATTGAGCAGGACCTGGACCGAATCCTGGCTGAGCACCCATATATTGTGTTTTTCTTGACCCCATAAGCATCGTTCCTGAAGGATATGGTGCATGCCGCCTTTGATATCCTGGGCCCATTTTAGCTGAACCACTCATTTGTCCTGGTCCCATTTGAGAAGACATCATGTTTCCATGCAATCCCATGTTGGCCATTTGAGCCATAGGATTCATACCATTCATAGCATTTCCCATTTGGCTCATGCCAGTCATACCATTTATGCCCCCGTTACCAGCCATTCCCATTCCCGTCATCCCGGGATTATGGCTGCGTTGCTGACCGTAGCCGTTCATCGCACTATATTGAGGATTTCCCATAGTCATGTTGTTTTGCATCTGTAAATCAGAGTATATAAATAAAAATAACACTTTATTCTTAATACATCTGTGGTAGGTACGCGGTTTACTCGCATTTTTCATATATTTAAAAAAATCTTTACCTGCGAGAAGGGCTGCGAGTCCTGCATCGCGGCCGTCGTGGCCGCGGCGACCATCGCGGCGGTGGCGCCGAACTGCGCGTTCTCGCCCCCGCCGCTCATCGCGCCCGGACCGCCGGCGCACCCATAGCCGCTGATAAATAAAACATTGTTGCAGCTATACTATCGCCATAAAACGTTATGTCAACGTATCACGGGTATACTACGTGATAATAAAGTAAGAATAAGATGTCCATGAAATTACTATTAAAATCTTCAAAGTAAGATATTATGATTATAATGATTTATAAAAAAAATTGACAATTTTTTTGTTTTTAGAAGTAATCTCGCTATATGTAGGTATAATATTTTCGATTTTAAAGGCAGAATGTAAAAATAAACGTGTAACAATCATACTATTGTTATAAACGTCTAGTATATACTCGAACGTGAAATCATTCTAGTTAATTTTATTTCACCTACGATATGAATAGTTTCTATTCCATTGCAAGTGGCCTTGCAGAGTCTTACATTTTACATTCCACACGTTAACGCATCGATTTTATTAATAAACTTAGACTCAATATTGAACCCAAAAAATATCGACATAGGATATTCTTTAATATGCTCTGAAGATTTATTATTTTATGAACAATGAAAGAAAAAATCAATATGGTCGTTTATATTGAGTGACTCGTTGTTACCCCTGTGTTTCAATCGGGATGTGTTTGAGTTTTTCTATAGTACCGGAGTGGGAGAACGATTCATGTGAACTGCTTTTGGGGCGAATTCCCGAGCCTTCCCGGAGCCCTTCCTAATAATTCCCATTCGACAAATGGCCGACAAACACTCGCACGGGCTTATTGTTACTAGCGCTTCTGTAGTAGTGCAACAATGTGGTCTATTGTATTATGGGTTTTTTAATGAATATTACTAACGTATAATATAAAAACAATATGGGAACTAAACTTTTAGAGTTATGAGAATATTTGAAATTTATAATAACAACACTAAATTAAGATTACTAATGAATAAAGTTTTTTTATGCTATTTAACAAATATGTTAAGGTAAAGGTACTTTGGTGCCATTTTTGTATTTTTTTAAATCATTTTGTAATTTTGTGGGTAGGTGCCGTTTGTAACAACAATATAAACTTAAAGGCTCTCCCGTGACCATGATTGCTGTAAAGTATTCGAAATATCGGGAACCAAAAAAAAAAAATCCCCGAAAAATCCGAAAAGATGATTTTATTTAAAACTAAACATTGTTCGATAAATGAATAAAAATCTTATTCTTACATATTAATAACACAAACAATTATTATGGAACTCTGTATATACAGTGAGATATCACAGTTAAACGATAATTTACGATAATTTAAGCTTATATCACTTCTAAACACTTTTGAATAAATAAATAGCTTAACAGATACTTAGTAGCGTCGACAGCCAATAAACACAAGTCAACAACGCTCAACTCGACGTACAATTGAGACTGCAGATGATTTACAAGGGCCCTTTCTTAGGTAAACTCGGGCCGACCTACACTTCTTTTTATAAATTTGTCTGAGACGTTTTCTTTTTGTTGAATACAGCGCCCGCCTGACAAAAAATCAAGAGTGTTCTGCATCCTGATTTTTTTTGTGGTACCACATCCGAATAATCATTTACGCTCCGTTCAAAATATTTGGGGTCTTGAATGCAAGCGGTTGGCAACGGCATTTCTATTGAGACAATTCGTGGAACATTCGTTAACAAAGCTTTTACGAAGGTACATACAGAAACACTCCGACAAAATGTCTGCGTTTCGTGAACTCGTATCTTCAAATGTTATCTACATTGTACGATGCTATCGATATTTTTTAAACATATAACAAACGTTGATTGCGTTAAATATTTTTAAGGACGAGTTATTTCTTACTTATTTGAAAGTATCACAACTAAATAAATAATTTTCAATGACTGTGCTGCTATTTTCAAAGACTGGAAGGTGTTTGGCATACTATTGAGAGATGGGCGAGTAACGTGTAGGTATTTTGATACATAGGCTGCAGTTAATTTTAGATTGTTGCGCAGACGTGGTGAATTCTTAGCTAATTGGCAGAAGTAATAATCACGTGTTAGATTGATTTCTCGATTAGAACTACGTTAAGATCCTGAGCAATTAACTATAGTATGTATAGTATTTACATTAAATTCGGCGGTATTAGGGGCACACTTCATAGGTAATAAGTTAATATTTATAAACTGCTTGAGCATTAGTCGTGTTTACAGTTATCAATTTGCCAAACGTATGTAGATATGGATGCAATGTAAATAAATGATTAACAATTTTAATTTTTGTATAGATTATTATCGAAGTAGCGTGAAACCGTGGCATGTTCCGACCCTAAAGTTCATCGACAGTTGGTCACCCCCATTTAAATGCCTCTTCAAAATTCTGGCTTGTGCGCACATTGCTAACATATAATGTTATTAACGTTTTATAATTTATAATCAATGATATTGCAAATGGTACTATAAAAACAATAAAATGTGTTTTTAATTTTATATTTTATTTTTAATTGATATAATTTTGCAATCCTTTCTGAGTAACAAAATATACTTTTAAATTCTGCCTTAAAACTTTTTTAACCCATATAACATTTTTGTTTTGTTGAAGCTATTTGAATTATTATTGCACCTATTTTTATCTTATTCCCATGAATTGACGCCAGAGTTGGAAGCGAATGAATCATGCTTCAAGGAGCAAATTCCGGGGGTAACAAATGGAGGCGAGCGTTTGGGGTGAATACGACACAATGAGTGGGAAGGGTCGACTAGCCCGAGTCGCCCGCTTAGGGTAAGTGGGCCCGCTCACGTCAATATGGAGCTTTATTACAACGCTGCGATAACAATTTGTTTTCCTGTATGAGATAAATTTAATTTTAAAAGATGGAAAACAAAAATGTTTTGGGAATCATATGTTTAGATGCATTAAAAACAAATATGTTAACGACTGCTTTCAGATTTGCTAAGACAGTAACTGGAAGACTCAAAAAATTTTGGCGTTTTGGTATTCTAACTTCAATATTTAAGGATCTTTTGACTTGTCTATTCATCACATCGAGTTTTTTTATTCTGAGTCATTTACATGTGTGCTATGATTTCAATGATTTTGAGATAATTATTATATTTAAAATACCTACATATTAAAACTCACATAATACCTTGACATTGGTTTTGGTGGAACATGAAATAGTTAAAAATAAAACAATAATATGCATCACGTAATAGAACAGTAAAATTAATGCTTAATTAAACAAGGTTTTTGAAAGATCAGAATTCCTTAAAGACTTAATAATTTATTTTATTGCCAATTTTAATTTTTTTATTGTTTTTAAAGAAAAAATGCAAATTTATACGAACTAAAAAGAAGGTATATTGATTTTAAAATATTATTAATTTTAATGAGTCCTAACTATTTGATGCGCTCTGTGTATTGTTAATGTATTGTTTGTTTGTGTTTATTGTAAAAGCTAAAGTGCAGTCACCGCTTGCATTCCCTTCGTATGAGTGTGTGTGTAAAGCCCTATGTGTGCGTGAGATAGTGAAGTGTGCGCGTACGTTTGATTGTGTGCGTATATTGGGTGCCGAAAGCGTTTGCGCGTGTGAATGGAAGAGCACATTTTCATTTCTTTCATTATAATTGCAGTGATGTGCATCGCGCGATTCACATCGTTACATTAACACCGTGTGTAAGTAACCCTTTGCTAATAAAGGGCTTCCGTATGAGAAATAGATTCTTGACTTTTTAATATTACAAACGATTTCTTTTAACTGCGATAAGTTAAGAATTCACAGCTGCGATAATTAACGTAAATGCTATTTTTGTTTTTATTACTTGTTAACTACGATAAGGTAAGCAAAGGTAAGCTAGTCACGTTTCAGCGTTTTGTTTGAAATGTAAACAAACTTGTTTCGGATAAGATAAAAACACAATATTGTATACTACGTATGTGGTTAAAAACCTTAAATTACTTTTAATTAACATAACAAAATATTTTATACCCTCTTTTAGTATTGAAATTCTACTACGTATAAAATTATCATAAAAATACATAGTCATAATTTTGACGGCAGTTATATTAGTTTACTCACCTTGGCGCGTTTACTCTGTAGCCTATGTTATCGTGGTAATTATGATGCTTTTCAGTGTCGGGAGCGTGTGCTCCCACGTAACTTATGCTTGTTCCCGCGTATCCTGCCGTATTACCAGAGTTCGCCGTCCTGTCGATTCACCGCACCCCCTGAAACACGATGCACTTCACTGTAGGTAACCTTCATGATGCATTTCGACCTTGTTGTCAATTTAAAAAATATTCCATTTGCTTTAACTTTGGTGCATTCGTGTCACTTTCAATCGACCGTACATAATAATAAGTTAAGACAACACGTCTATTATACAGACGACGCTCATAAACAATTATTTAAATATTAATTATAGCATGATATAAATGCCAATTGATATATTGTTCATTCCTCGAATGTCACTATTTCAATATATTCAAAAACACCTTAGAGAATTTGGCATGAAAATTATAATTTTTAAGCTTTTAAAAATATTTTTTTACATCATAATAATAACGGTTCAAGCGTGTTTTCTGTGTACGATCAGCTGGAGCGCATTTAGCGTAGCAAAACTCTACGAACGTAGCGGTGAATTTCTTTCAAATTTAACATCATAGTTGTACAATGATATTTTTATACTGTATTAAAAATATTTTAGAATTGTTATAAGTTGAAAATTTAAATAATATAAATTCATTTATTTGCAAACTTATTCACGCACCTTTAAAGTTTACTTTAATTCACTAATTTTTCTTTTTTAGTCATTAGCACTTAAATAGCAATTATTGTCACTCCCAATATCTTCTTCAAATATCCAAATTTTATAACACTTGGCAATCCTTTTAGTGGTTCACTGCACTGTTTCGATGTCTCAAAAACCGAGATGTCACTGCACAGTTTAACGTAAGCATCCAAATCCAATATGGCTCGCAATTGTCACTAAATTAAAGCATTCGACAGTAGAATACTTGTTATCGTTCTCAAACAGACTGAATTTAACGAAACATTATAGACGTGTTGCACGAGTGCTGACGCCGACGTCACTGACATTAAACAACCACACGTTCGACCGTCAAAGGTAACACTGGCTGGCAAACCGGCGACGGTGAGTGAGAGGTTGCGTTGCGGGGCGCTCCCACCCCGCGCGATGTTGCCAGCTCGCCGCGATAAAGTGGCGCACCCCCGCGTCCCCCCGTGTGTCGACGTCTCGGCATTCGGTACTCGGCCGAGCTCGGGCGCCATCGTCATCAAGTCGACTCCCTGCCCCACCCCGCGTACTCGATGTTTCATTTCACGTAACGGTCCCCAATCGAGCGCGATACTGCGAGTATGATAGTCGCTGTGATCTTTCACTAAATGCCATTATGATTTGCTCTTAGTACAATTGATGTATGAATTTATTAGAGCTCGATGTATGGTTATTTGATATTGGAAAACTACAACATGTTAAAAATATATTTTTTCCACATATAAAAAAAGCTGTAACATGGATAAATATTATTGTTTATTTAATTGATACTGTAGTATTAAAAGCATTGGTTCTATCTACATTAAACATTGTAACTTTGTCGAAGTATAATAAATAATTAACGACGCTCAACAATGGGCATATCGTCCTCTGGTCACTACCTGAGCATGACGTTAGAGGACATGTGACTCGTCCTGCAATGTCCTTGCCTTACCGTCATCGCCGTCAGTGTTCAAACATTTTACTTACCTTTTGATATATTAAAATAACAAAGTAACTTTTTTATTTTTAAATTACAATTACGCCGACATATTTTGGTAAGGCATAGTACCTACAAAATTTTGATAACGTTCATTTGACAATTTTAATTATATAAAGTATATATTGTAATTAAGTTACATATTTACACATTTTATAAACAATATTAATGCGTGCGCGTGAACCGAGCTATTGATGAAATTATTTATTGATACGCTATAATTTTCGACCGGCAGCCTGCAGTCTGTCGACTGGAAAGTCAGGAAAGCGGCGCACGCGAATTTGTCCGCGTTCCGATGCGCCTCCCTACACATAATCCGACCAATAAGTAGATCTATTTAAAAAAACAAATCTTATCGTAATTGTTTAAATAAATTTTACTTCTTGTTGAGAAGTAGCTTGATTATTGTTAATTTCCAATAACGCTAATTATTTTAGTTAGTTAAAATTTGAAATAAATATAAGATAATAAGTAAGACATTGCCATACAATTAGTTATTTTTTTAATTTTATTTAAATACCTTTCTCCTTACCAATCAAACCCACATTTTCAAAAGTCGGTATACATTTGAACGACATAATTTAGAAACCTATGTTTTAATTTCATCTTATTAATTACAATATATTTAGTACGATTTCCTTTTTCTATGTTGGAATCTTATCACAGCAGATAACGATGTAGCGTTGAATCGTATCTGATAACGAGTTAACCAAATAAAAAGCACGTAATATTTTGTACCTACAGTTACTTGAAATGACCATGAAAATATTGCTTCAGTACGTGATAAAAGGGAATTATGTAGATGTAAAGCAAAATAGATTTTGTGCTTAGATAATTAAGTTTAGAATCTTCCTAGCGTCGATAAATTGTGCAATCGGATTTTAAATAGTTCATTGTCGTTGTACTGAGTGCGAACAGTAAAAAACATTTTCCTCATGGATAATGATTGTTAAGTACACTTGCTCTGTTTCATATAGAATCGAGTTATTTAAACGCCATCTCGGCAGACTCGCAACGTGGCATGGGAACTACATGCCATATGCCCATTGAGTATGCCCGTTAGTTTTAAAATGACCTAAAACGTACGCTTGTTGTAGATACGATATATTTATCACATTTAACATTCTTTATCATAAGATATTGTTTTTTTTTTATTATTCTATTACCCTGGATGGATTTAATTAAAAAAAAAAAACTTTATCGTAGTAATTACCGACAATGGAATATGCTGGCATTTCACATCATTATCTGATATATGAACAGAAATAAGTTATTGAATGAGATGTCACTGTGTTCTTTTTTCCAAGTGCAAAAAATAAAGCTTTAAATAAACTACACTGAACTAAACGAATGTAGTACCCATGTTTTGCTTAACTATAACTAACGTTCTATTGACATATAAGTATTTTTCTCTCTACAAATATTACAATGTCACGAATATCAACCATATTCGTCATTTATACGGAAAAAAAACATATAATATATTTAAAATTTTCATTGTTTTGAAAACTTCTACTACGTTTTGGTTACGAATTTTAGTGGTCGTGGTCGACATCGATAAGTTTCATTTAAAGAATTTAAAAGGAACAAAAACTTAATGAACCTATTTATTAAACTCATTAAAAGTATTGTTATTTATATTTTTACATTCTTTTCGACATGTATATTTATTATAACTACGTTATATCTAATGACTTTAAAATTTAGTATTGGCAATTTAAATCTTGATTTAGTTTAGAATAAATTATGATATAAAAAAGAACCTAACCCATATTTTTGTAAGTTGGGATAATTTCTACTAACTACTAATATCTCTATTAATATAGTATAAGTTTTTGAATTTTTTTATTATATATATAACTTCTGTGGATTTTCATCCACTGAGTGAAACTGAGTTTAAATATAACATAATAATATATTGAATCAGCTGTCTAGCACGACTTTAAAAATTATTGTTATTGCATAATATTATTGAATAGATTAGAAAATAATATTTTTCGGGAAAATAGTAAATAGTTTTTATTTAAATAAGTACTGTTTCTCTGAATCTTTATAAATAATAACTAAAAACTTTGAAGTAATTTATAATCTAGCTGAGTAGAAAGACCAAAAACAAAGCGACAAAAAGAGACAAACAGATGTTGCGAGTAGATTAGATAAGAAAAATATGTACCATTTATTTGCTATGTTTGATAATTCTTTAATTATAGCATACATATTAGAGGCGTCCTAAGTGGCACATAATGTAGTGTGGCAAGCGAGTATGCGGTATCGCAACTCGCGAGCAGCAACATGCACCTCCCTTATGCACAAACCTGTTCTGCGCTTCGCTCGGAAAATATGTCGCCAATCGCGCGTGGCAACCGGCTTGTTTCCATCACACTATATTACAGCTAATTATTTGTATTTTTTCGCAATAACTCCGCTTGTGTGAGTGAGGTGTGTGCTTAATTTAATAATTGCGTAAAATATTTAAATTGTGAAGTCTTTCTCTCTTGGTGTTTATATATTATTTTCAATACAAAGCTTTGGTACTAAATAATGTATTTTCAACATTTTTTTTTAAATTTAATAGTTTCTAGATTTTCGTTATGACTAGGTTAATGGCACAAGGGTGACAAACTAATTTAATTGTTATATCCGCAACAATTTATTTAATTACTATATTGCTTGTTTTGTATAAAATATACTTTTGTCATTAATGTAAAGTTCCGAAGGATAGACATAATTTTTTGGCTTCCGTAACATGATAAACCTACATATTACATAATCAACTTGTCAACAATTGTAATTGTATGCCAGTATGAAAAATTAATTAACTATTCTCCTTATTCTTTTTTGTCACCTTATAAACTTTTGATTTATTAGTCGACGTTGAATGGATAAATATTATAATAAGTACTTACGGATATAATATTGCACAGAGACTATGTTTAGGTTTCGACTTCACTTGCTTGCTTTGATTTTTAAGTGTTTTTTTTAAATATAGTATTTAAATGTATTATTTGTTTGTCTTGAGGCGAACCTGAGCGAAGCGAGGGTGAGCCGCTAGTAAACCAACAAATCTATCCCACGGGAACCGTACATTATTCCGGGATAAAAACTAAATAGTAGCCTATTTGTTATTCTGATGTAAATATGAACTACATATATTATTGTAATGTTTCATTAAAATCCAATCAGTAGTTATTGTGTACTAAGCTCTATAAGTTACTGTAATATTATAATTGTCCCACGGGAACTCTTTAATTTTCCGGGATGTAAAGTATCTAAAATTTTTACTAGGGATATAAGGTACCACTATGCAATTTCATTTAAATCGGTCCAACAGTTTCGGAGATTAGCCCGTACAAGCAGACAGATAGAGAAACAAAAAAATTGAAAAAAATCTGGATTTGTTCTATTTCTCTTCTTACATCCCCTGATTCGGTTTCAGCATTTTTTTTATCTACAGACAATCGACCTCTATAGTTTTATTACATATATATAATATAATAAAATTGTAACTGAGCCGAATCTGTACATTAAATATTTTTTGGAAAATCTTAATGAAATAAACATTATTATCGATACAGAGGCCGAATCCATAGTTTTTAGAATTTTTGTCTGTATGTCTGTCTGTCTGTTACCGCATCACAGAAAAACCACTAGAGGGATTTTGATGAAATTTTGTATGATGATAGCTGGCTATCCGCGTCAACATATAGGATACTTTTTACCGTGGGAAAATATCTCATTTCTGAGAAAAAATACAAAAACTGCACTGTAAGAGTATAGGTACCTACTAATATGTAAAACCTAAGAATTTGGTTTTTGGTCATCTGAACGCGGGCTGAGCCGCGGGCAATGCTAGTTACATATATGTAGGTATAGAGATACCCTCTTAGTATATGGTATATAGATAAATAAAAGTATCGGTTATAAGGAAAACAATTTGCATACAGTATGTAGATATTAAATAGCTTTGCTTAATAGTACTTAAATCCAAAACCAAAATTATAATACTAATAGGGGCAAAACTTGCAAAGATTAATGTTAAACAATGATGCACGTGAAAGGCTTAAGTGTTTTACGAAAATAAAGGCTACAGAACGGGCACAATGACTCAGATGGAATTCACTGGTGTCCGCCATACCGAGCTTCGTCGGAATCAGAAATACAATCCTAATTATAATCGCACGCATCCGTCCAGCACCTCAACTCAATCGCTCGCGAACGCTTCAACTAAACCGCATCCAGAAAGAATCTGAACGTAATCATCTGCGGTTTATATAGCTCGCTCAATGAAACACTCATCGATTCCAAACATAGTAGTAAAAATCAAAGCATGAAAAAACGTGAAGTCGCGGTCCAAGTAAATATTGTTCATTTGAGTACATTTTTTTCTCCTATATGTAGGATTTTAAGGTTAATAAATTATAAGTAATTCATTTGGCGTTTTATCACTAAACTGTATCGTTTTCGATGTGTAAATAATGAAGAAGATTTTGTCTTCATGAGTAGTTAGTTATTTTAAATAAACTTCCATTACTTGTGTCCAAAATCAATTGGTGGCATTCGTTTATTGTTACATATACATATTTCTAATGCTTTATGTGTTTATAAATAAAGCAACAGTATTAGGGAGTGGAGAGATCGTAATATGTATGTACAGAGGAGTAACGTTGCCGCATTGCGGTGTGCCGGCATGTGTCGACATATCGCTTCTGCCCTTTACTGGCGCATTTAGATATGTACATTCATGTGTTCATATTAAAAATAGTAAAAGTTTATTAAGTTACTTTGATATAGTGTTTTAGATCGCGAACTTTTCTAATTCTTAAAAAAAATAAGTTTATAATTTATTTAATCTTGTTAGCTTTTATGTTTTGAAATTATAATCCATAATTTTAATACACATTTTGTTTAATCCCTCCACGACCGCGCACACGCCGGCGCGGCGTTACAGTTAACAATAGATTTCTCAGAAATTTAATTAATTTCTTAGAAATTTACCTGGTGGTGTTAATAGGTACTTCTTGATTAAAATTATATTATTTACTTCGTAAAATATTTTTAAATTATAATTTATTATAATATACATATTATTAATAATACTATTTTTACTAAATAAGTAAATTGGGAGGTAGTGTTATTATAATATGTATTTTTACTGTCTTTATTTTTAAAACACGGTTGTATCGAGTTTATAATATATTAGTCGGGCGTTGATTTACGCAGCTAGGTGTATACATATGTATGTGTGTATCATGGGCGCGTCTATTCATGGTACAAATGAACTAAATATAGTTCCGATTTCTTATTATTTCTTACGTGTGACTCCAGAAGTTAGTTGTTCCATTTATAAAATAACAATAAATACGTAATTTTCTTGGAATTAGTTTTTTCCATACTAGCTTCCTTATTATTGTTTTCATGTTTGCTTTTTTGATTACGGTCAGCGAATTATTTAGATATTCCATGAGTACTTTATTGTATATCCCGTTGTTTCAAAATAATATAAGTATCTATTTTAACATAGGTGAAGTTATTAAAAGATTTAGCACGAATTTAAGTATTGATTTTAAGCATTTTGTATTATTAAAAATATAGATCATATATATATCAACAATCATACATATGTAATGATATCTATGTATTGTATTAATTTATGCGTTACGACATAATACTGGTTAATAATAAAAATTGACGTTCAAACAATGTTAGGTCGAGTCACCTGTTCTTTAATTTTTATTTTCTTTTAACGCATTCGTTCTTAAATTCCTGTTTTTTGTTTATTTTTCGCCAAGATGTTAGTATATCAGTAGGCAAATAGGAGTGAGTTATGCAAAGGTGTATGAGAGCGCGCATACACGTCGTATGCGCACATCTGCCGATACCCGCGCGGGCGCACGCGCTGGCTGTGCAGCCGGCAACTTAAGTTATAAGTGATTTGATGCTGAAATCAGAAATGCATAATTCAATTATAATTTTTTCAACTATTTCTTTATATATTTATTAATACTTACGCTACTATCAACGTGGCGTGGTTCACCAACTCGCTTGTAGTATCTATAAATTACTAGCGACTTGGCGAACCAGCCTATGTGTCATTCCAGACCATAGTCTGTCTGTCCATTAAACATCCAAATCCGACCAACCGTTTTAGCGTGAAGGAGTGACAAATGGACACATACACACACACGTACGAATTTTTACATTAGTAGGTAATAGTAATCTGACTATAATTTATTAAATATTACAAAGCAAACTATATTATTGTTGGTACTTCAGTTAAGTATGTTTAATATTTTGTACCGTTTGTTTTTTTTTAACATTAAGTAAACGCTCGTAACTTATACCATTTACCGAGCGGGTCGGGAGCGCGGCTAATTATAATCGACTAAACATCATCGAGTGTTCGTTAGTTAGGGTCGCGCCTCGGAAGTGTATTTTTAAATTATTTTTTCTATCCTAACTTTCTACTTTAAGCACACAACGGGCAAGCCAAGCTATTGATATATGTATACAACGAATGTAAATATTTGAATAGAATTTGTTTAAAACTATCAATGTGTTCATCCATTACTAAGCTACATAGCTTATAATCTGGATTTTATATTTTCATTCATTCTGTATTTCAATCTAATATAGTGAAAAAATAACAAACTCATTCACTTAAACTTATGGATTTATATATAATAGGTACCTATCTAGTACCTACATTACTATTAATTTATTCATTTACCTACTGTAACAATCAGACATTAAAACAACGACGGCAATGCTTACTAAAATGCAATTTTTAATCCAGTTCTTTTTCATGTCCATATTTTTGTTGACTTGGTGAAGTTACAACCCTAATGTAGCTGCGTCTGCGATTGTGGAATAAGCGTTTTGTTCTGTGTAAAGAACGTTATTATACCTACGTAGGTATATTTTTATCATATCTGTCACAAGAATGTCTGGTTTTTAAAGAGAATCAGGACACTGTTAACTTAATATAAATGGCTTTATAGAGTGTGCTATTACTAAACGTACGCCATCTGTCTGCCTGTCCGTCATGCGTCCTTTAAATAAAATAATATTATACGTAGGTATATGTATTAATAATATACCTACCTAATTTGTAAAAGAGTAAAATATTTGTTTTTTTTTACTCTGGCCAATTAATTTTCACAAGAGAAATTGGTAAATATAATGCATTTTATATTAAAAATATGTTGATATTGTTAATAATTTAAGAGCTGTAGTTTTCCTCTTAAAATTAACCCAATATTTAAAACAAAAAGAAAAAATGTTTAAAAGTTTGATCTTGGCCTCAGACATTAACCAATTATGTGCGAGGATAAAAACATATTTTATGTGCTGGAAATGTATCACCTTGAATAGCTTGAGTACTTACAATTAAAAAGCTAAAAGAGCACAGATTCTGCGGCGAATTTCGAGAAATATCGGTGGGGTCGATGAACCATATCGACGCATCTTGTCCGTGTCTTCTCGCTTAAATTTTTTTGTATTTTCATAGAAGGTATCTTAATGATATTTAATGCTCATTTATATATATATATATATATATATATATATATACATATATATATATTTATATATATATATATATATATGATATATTTGAATTGATTAGATGGAATTTATAAGAACTCCAACTGCAAACAGAAGTAGGTAATAGAAATGTATCAAACGTAAGGAAAGCTCCTGTTAATAACATAGGTAAGTTTTTTGGTTTGATTTGGGTCAATTTTAAGCTACCACGGTATATTTTTTCTTTTCGGAAAATTAACGATTGAAACAGCATTGTAGTCTAATTGAGATTAATGATAGTTCATGGGTTACGCAAGCAAAAGCAAGTGCTCCACTCTTATTGCGACATTTTGTGACAAGACCTTACAAAACACTGTTAAGAAAACTTCCGCTTCGTAGATAGGTACTGCGTTCTCTCGAAAATATTGTCATATACTTATTCACTTGTCCTTTCTAAGTGCTGACTACTTAATTAATTACTCGTATTGTATAAAGCTTTAACGATTGTTAATTATATTTATAAATCATTTTGGAATTTATAATATTTTGGTAATGATAATCTAAGCAGATCTTTGATCATAGTATTGTTTTAGACCTGAAGAGTGAGAGAAAAGACATTTAGGGCCAAGTTTCAGGTGTTATGCTCCTTTTACAATTCATATTGTTACAGTTCAAATATAAATGCGAAATATTGTGCATTCATCACTAACATTTGAGTAGTGTCAGAAGGTGACCAATAAAAATATCGACGACGTTGAAATAAATAAAAAGAGCAGCCGGTCCAGGTGCGGCGGGGGCAGGTGGAATAATTGCCAATTCTTTGTCTCTGTCCACAAGCCAGCATCGAAAACTCAAAGCTATGTACCATATACATCAGTAATGTTTTATTTTAGTACATTTTGAATTAATTTACTTTATAACGTTTGCCTCCACAGAGTAGGGGCCTTGCTTAAGTTTGATTAATAAATTTTCTGTTGCAAATTTTATATCAATGTATTGGGCAATTAATGCTTTAAGAACATAACATATCTATATATTGTAATGTTTTTGTGTATGGATTATTACGATTTTACGGATTTTTTACGGTGTTAATTATTTACGTTATTACGTATGATACGTAACGTAACAAATACCTATCGCCTGCTTTTCGAGAATTGGTCCGCCTTTCTGTCATAATTCGCCCAAGTTTCCATGGAATTTATTCAAATAGTGTAATCGTACGACAATATACTGTACTCTAAATTAACCTTACGCATAACTTGAAACAGTAGTTTTATTCATATTAATTATTTTATAATGTCGGTCACAAGTTATTTAAATTGTTGTTAAGCTTTAAATTGCCCTATCTGTATTGTATGCTAACAGTTCTAATAAATATAGCAAGCAAAATTATAAGATATTTGACGTGTACCAATTTGACTATCACAGGTCTATAATCAGTGTATCTATCAGAACTTACAGTACTTGCTGTCGATATAAGCAAAATTCTGGAATGCGGGTAGGTTAACCTAACCTCCTTTTCGTAAATGTATTTATTATAAGTAAAAATCTATGTTAAAATAACAAAATTAAGGGCAAGGCTACGGAATTTTCGTTCCCAATCCAACGGAAAACTTTTTATTACAATAAAGCAAGTGGAATTACCTATCTATGTTACCTGCGATGCAAAGTGTCGATTAATTATGTTGCCAAATGAAACTATTTTTCATCATTAAATGGACAAAATAAATTTGTATAATAAAACAATATTATATATTATTTTATAAGTGTTATGTATAGATATAATATTTTATTACGCTTATATTATGGTTCTATGGTCTACTCGACGTACCTACGTCTTCTAGAAAGATAGGTATCTAAAGGGGGACTTTAATATATATTTTTTTAAATAGACATTACCAAGTTTTAGGAAGAAAACCAATTTTGACATATCTTCTGCCTGCCCATTTCCCAAGTTACTTGGAGTCGGCGCAGTAAGACTTCCTCTACCATCCACTCCACACATCCATCTTAACATTCTCATCTTATCAGTAGCTCAGCATTCCGATCCATACATAACGACAGCTCTTATTACGGATAGCAGTGATTCTTATAACATATGTGTTTTATATTTACCTTTTATTCTTAATTTTCGTTTGAAAAAATGAAATGAATGAAAATGCCTTCAAAAAAAGTAAAAAAAACTTTTTTCGATTTTAAAAATAACTAGTTATCTAAATAAAATATGAATAATTATAATAATGGATACAATCAAATATTTTATAGAGATATTTTTTTTTTCAAATCTCCAGTTGTTATTATAATAAACAGAGGAAAAACTATTATTCAGTTGAAAAGTGTAGTTTGTGCGACATTGAACAAAACATGCGATTATAACAATAGCTGTGAATGAATGTCGCTCGTAACATGTACTGTACCCGGATAATGATGTTATTTGCTTTGCCTTCCGTCATCGGACAGCCGACATACCTATTTAACGTAAGTATTATATTGACATCTTGTTTTATTATTCAACTAGTATTGCCCGCGGCTCCGCCCGCGTTCAGATGACCAAAAACCAAATTCTTGGGTTTTACATATCAGTATACTCTTACATTGCAGTTTTTGTATTTTTTTTTTTCAAGAAATGAGATTTATCCTTCCGTAAAAAGTATTCTATATGTTGACCCAGATAACCAGCTATCACCATACCAAATTTCATCAAAATCCCTCCAGTGGTTTTTCTGTGATGCGGTAACAGACAGACAGACAGACAAAAATTCTAAAATCTATAAATTCGGCCTCTGTATCGATAATTATGTCTATTTCATTAAGATTCTCTAAAAAATATTTAATGTACAGATTCGGCTTGGTTACAATTTTAATATATGTATAGATGCTAATATGTAAGTATATCTTACAGTTAATAAGAATAAATCTGATCTTATCCTTATTTAGTTGGCAACATTGAGAAGTAATCGCACACATATCATACATTCCTCGTATATTAGACGCATCAATTAATTAACCTGTCCTTTGTATTCATGGTAATATAGTGCAGGACGTGATGACTGCACGGATACATACCTACTGACATAAATGCAGATCATTGATTCATCCTCGGAACGGTCTGGATGACGCGTCGTTCTAGATCATAGTCTCAATAAACAATAACGTAGAACTTGTTTGACAACATGTTCTAATAGAACTATGGTATCAATAAAATTAACATCTATACTTATAAAGAGGTAAAGTTTGTGAGATAGTGAGTTTGTGACGTTGTAGGGGGTAATCTCTGGATCTACTAAGCCGATTTAGATGAAATTTGGTAAAAAGATAGTTTGAGACCCTGGAAAGGATTTATTTTTTATCCCGGATATCATCCCTTAAGGGGGTGAAAATAGGGATGAAAGTTTGTATTGGGAATCAAGCTAGAGACGAACCCGAGCGAAGCAAGGGTGAATCGCTAGTTTAGTTATAAATTTAAATATCAAAATTACTTATTTTTATACTGATTACTTCAAAATTTTGGTAAATCGGCGAATTGTTTATTATAAAGGTAAATCTCACGTTGTCTCGAATTCTTGTCTATTAAGTTATAACACTAATTATATGAGCCCGACGATGACTATGTACTAGTATCTTTCAGTTATCACCTCTGAATCATAAGTGTAAATAAAAACAATAAAAATAACATTGACCCGAAAATCATTACTCACTTCACCCGTACCTCATTATTATAATAGATTCTGAACTAAAAACAGAAACTACATATTTGCAAGTCAGAGTAATCGATTACATATACAACTTTTTTTTCTTCAAAATATGTTATGTATTTTGAAATCAAAAGTGGGAATACGGGAAAAAATTGTATTGTTTTCTTGTGAGTTCCAAAAGTATGTATAATTACATATTATCTCTATAATATAAAAATGAATCGCTGAATGTGTTGGTAAGCGCAAATCTCGAGAGCAGCTGAACCGATTTCGCTTATTCTTTTTTTAGAATATTCCTTGAAGTATGCGGATGGTTCTTACGGAGAGAAAAATTAAAAAAATTGCCTGAAAAAGTCTAAAAACAACACTTTTCTATACTCCCATACAAAAGATTCGTAATAATACTTAAAAGTGAATTTGAACTTTAATACCATAACATAAAGTTTAAGTGTCAGTGGAGAGGTGGCGGGAAGGCAAAACAATTGATTGACGTTAGTATCGTATAAATATTAATGTCAATATTTGTCAATATTATGAACAAAAAAAAATTATATGGCTAACGCTGGCTAATAACTATTTATATCTATTTAAAACGTACCTAGCGACAAACCCGAGCGAAGCGAGGGTGAGCCGCTAGTATCTCATATTTATGAACTATGAAGTTATACTTCTTTTGGCGCGTTATGAAAAATGTAAAAATAAATGATGAGAGTAATTTTTTTACGAAGCGACAGATTTAGGCTACATTATGAAGTTAGTCGTTATTGGCTACAATATGAACTTAGTCCCGGTGTCTGTCTGTAATCAAATCTTGCAAGTTAAATTTGATCTACTTCCTGGTGTCTGATTGAGCTGAAATTTGGCACACACGTTTTGTTTCTCGTGACACGACTGTAAAATAATAAATGTGAAAGTGTGTTTTTTTGTTTGTCCTTCTTTCACGTCGAAACGGAGTTAGGGACTGCAGTGATTTTTTGTGTGGAGATAGTTGGAGGGCTGGAAAGTGACATAGGCTAATTTTTATTGCGGGAGTTTATCTCCCTCCCACGGGAAAACACGTTATAATGCAACCAAAAAAATAATTTATGATCAGAATTACTTGAAACTTTGTAATATTGCTCTTCAATACAATTGAATAAGTCCGCGCTTTAGCATTTCTCGAAATTCATCCCATAAGGGGGATATATAGGGGATGAAAGTTTGTATGGAACTTACCTTTTTAGTTTTTTTTTGTAGTTTTAGCGCGAGCAAAGTTGCGGTTTCTGTTAGTGTTGTATAAATTTTAAAATATTAGTTATAACAGTTTACAATAAGTGATTGCTATAACTTAACTTTTTCTAAGCTACATCGTTTTAGCAAATAAAAACTTTAAATATCATGTATTTATATGCTATGTCGCCTTTACATGTTCCAGGTATGTAAAAAAGGTAATAAAAACTATGGAGAAGTCACTTGTATATACATAATGAATGTCTGTGACACTAAAATTAAGTCTTAAAGGTGGTAAGTTCTAGTAAAAAATGACATTGAATTTTGAGGCCTTTTGAAGAGTGAACATTCGAAAACTAAAGTATAATATTACATTACAATATATCAATAGCAGTATTTTGTTCAGGGTGAGCTGTCGAACAAGTCAGAACGTTTGAAAATACTTACATCATTCACCTAGTAACTGACCTTTTAATCCAGATAACAATTTAACATTTTAAATGTCATACGTTACTGTCCTTTGGATTACAGTATGTTTTTGATTTAAATATTAATTGCAATAAAGGACAAATATATACTTTATTTTAATTAAAAACTTTTGTCAAAAGGTGACTCATGTTTGTAGGTGCCATCGCACGTCGAATGGTCTGTGAGCAATAAAGTTCAGAGTAATTGGGATTACTAAGAAAATGTCAAATTCATCGTTTCAAATAAAATTTGTAGATTTTAATATAAAAGAAATTGTGTTTGAGGTTTGCTGCAGTTAATTTTGTTTGTGATATCTCATACATTTTGTATTAATATTTAGTTGGTAGTTTATATCTTTATATATATAATTCTTCTGTGAGTGTGTATGTCACTGAACTTCTCTCAAATGACTGGACCGATTTTGATGAAATTTTTTGTGTGTGTTCAAGGGGATCTGGGAATGGTTTAGATTCACAATTTGAATAATAATTTTCATCAAGAAAATTATTAAAAAAAGTTTGAAATTTTCAAATTATAGACGTGTAGACAGGACAACGTCTGTCGGGTCCGCTAGTTTATTTGTAAACTTCATGACTGAATTAAAATTATTACAAAATATATATTACGTTATTAAAACTAGTATTTTCTTAATATATTTGAACCGTCTACCAAAATGGAGCAGGTCCTATGTGATTTTTTTATCAGTGGACAGTGGTTTTTAATCGTTCATTTTCAATGCACGTACCGCTTAGGTACGCGTGGGTTTTAATGTCGTATTCCAAGTCGTTATCGGTTGGTTTTGTTAACCACTCAAGCAATTTTTCCACTCTCGTTGTACGTGGAATCATAACATAAACAAGAAATAAAAAATAATGTTTTTTTTATAAAATAGGTAAATCTCGCGACAAGCTTTTATATCATAAAAATTGTGTAATGTAATAAATAAAAATTGTGTAATGATGGGTTTGATTTAATTTAAAAGTTTATTTTCTTCTTTTTAAAGCATTTAAATAAAAGTTTGTAAAAATGATTTTTTACAATTATTTTTACGTTGAAGTAACAATTAAATTTCCTTGTATTACATCGAATATTAGAAAATCTTTTAGTAAGTATTTCCATTGTACTTATTCATATTTTAAGAAATGTTGCAGGGTGTGGGTATCGTATGTTGTTTGTGCTTTATAACAGCGATTACGTGAGCTTAGTCAAGTTACGAAAGCACAATACAGTTCGCACTGAAATGAATTTAGCGCACTGTGAAGAGGAAGCAAAGGCTGATATAACTTTGACATTACTTTACTAGAAGTGTCAGTTGTTGGAAAAAAATGAAACAGGCCAAATTATAGGTCTTATTATAAAAAAAATGTATTTATTGGAATATTTAGACGAAGAGCAAAAAATAAAAAGTTTATCATCTTTAAGAGCGTAAGATATTAAATAAATATATTAAGACATTCAAGAGATTTTTGTAAGCATAATGTATGTAGATACCTATGATATATAGGTATATATAAACTTTTACATAAATACTTCTCTTAATCTTAAGATAAATGAGAGAGTGTTTATAACCTTTAAAACTTGAAATTGATCTTCAGCGTCTTAAAATATCCCTTATGGAATTGGCGTAAAATTTACCTACTATATAAAAACGGCAAGCGCGTTTCATATGATGGAAAAGTGTGATTAGTTTTTATACTACGCGTACCTGTTCCAGCTTGTTTGGATCCGTGCATTTGGTAAGACGCGTAGTGAAAGTGATTGCGTTCATGTCGCGTGCGCGGGCGCACCCGCCGACCTTGCCATATAAGAACGCGCACCGCTGCGTCGCATCCATTGCACTACTTACCTTGAAACGTTTTTTCGCCTGAGTCCCCATAGTCTATGCTGCCAGTGCCCTAACTATAGACCATATTTGTTAAACAAGTAAAACAGAATAGTTATGCAACTGTTATAAAGCTTAACAAATTAAAATTAAGTGAAAATAAAAGAAAGCTTTCATAATAAGATCATTATAAATTATTAGGGTGTAAAAATAGTGAACCTTAAAAATTAAAATACTAAAACGAAATGTGTTACATAATATAGTTTGTTAATAATCGCTATTCGCTAACGTATATAGTTCTGAACCAGTGCTGACGCAGCTTTGGTTATTGTTGTTTTAATCGAGCGCGAAGAGTCACGTGTACTCGAGGACAAATCATATGCGATCGCCACTGCAGTTAAACATTCACACTTAGATTGAATCGTTCTAGAATCTTATCGGCTCGTCATATTTCTAAGCATCCGTTATTTGTAATTCATCTTTTATTCTTGTTTAAGAATTTATTTTACACTGTAGTAATTAAAAAATGTAGGTATAGAAAATGTCATTTTTTTGTTATATATAACACTTTATAGATATATAGAATAGTTTATTTTACCAACATTGAAAATAACATGCCGAAATTTAATTTTGGACCTCTAAATATACGCAATAAGTAACCACACGAGAGTGCTCTCGCCAATAGAATGTAGTTTACGGATAAATATAAATAATTTGTAAAATACTATGATTGGATTGTAGACATCATCACATATAATTACACATATGGCTGCAAGTATTAGTATATTGGCAAATAGTGCGTATTTGTTTCGGGGCCGCGTTAGAGCGGCCGACCTCTCCGCCCGCGTTCGTTTTATAACAACTAGCATTGAGGCATTTACCTTTCCTAGGTCGGACTTGTCCTCAATACAGTCTAGAAGCGTTAATATACAACGATGTATGGAATGCTGTATCGGTTAAGACACAAATTTTGTGCAACATATGCCTAATTCGATAAGTTAGTTTTCGCGTGCCTCGTCATTAGGCACTAACCCCGTTGGCTTGATAAATACATTTAATATATTCTATAATTAGCACATTGCTATACGTATTTATTGATTATTAACTAAACGTTGACGATAACGAATAAATAAATTATAATTATATTAACCAAGTACTATATTTTTCTAACACGTTAGTTTGGTTGTGGTCTGCGAACAAGTTATAAATTTGTTAACGATGATTGATAACGTCAAAACGCACCGTTTAATTATTATTATCATGTTTATTTATAGCGTGTTTATAAATAGGTAGGTATAGTGATATAAAGTGGTAGAATTTTAAATGTCAAATTTTATGTAAGTAGATTTTTTATCTATAAGTATGTAGGTACTTATGTAATTTTAGTTATAAAAAAAATCTATTTCATATTTTTTTATTTTATAAAGTTGCTTATAAATAGCCAATAGGTAAAAGGTAATTAAAATATTTTATCCTACTTACTACATAGGTATTTGTCTAATAACTACGAGTAATATTGTCACGTAATGTCAATATAATAACTATTCAAGGTAAATTAAATGTTCTAGGAAGCCCCAATTGTTTAATTTTAAATATATAAGGTTTTGTTTTCTTTATTTAAGAGCTTTGTCGTTAAAACGACCATGTCGCTCTGTTAGGTACATACCTATACATAATTTCTTACAATTAACTAATTATACGGTTATTACAATTATTTTGAACTATTTTATACAGTTAGCTACTACAGAATCAGGTCTCGCAAGTAAGTATACTATTACATTCCCCTATATTCAGGTAAAAAAGGTTGTTAGCGAATAAATGACGTCTCAATGACTCATTCTGAACACATCCCATCATAACATGGAAGACGTCATCTACTACCTGACAATTAGGACAATTAAGAGAATCATGCCCGATTTCACCAACAGCACTTAAGCTACCACCTACGTATGGGATTCCTAGCTTAAAAGTTCCCCTAAACTAGCCCCTAAATTAAATTTCGTTTACCATCGTCAGAGCCCGTATTTCTAGTAGTACCTACCTATATTTAGGTGGCATTTTATTTATTTTTTTAATTTTTAGGTGACCCCTAACTGTCGGTGAAACAGAAACTGTCCCCTAACAGCCCCCTAACCATGCTTAGGGGATCCCTTAAACTTAGGTGACGTTGGTGAAATCGGCCATCAGACTTTTTCATTAAAAAGGCGAAGTTATTTGAAGAAATGTGTCTAGATCTAAGACGTAAACAAGTTACATTATCTTTTCTGCTAAGACGAACAGAATCAATCCACGGTCTTATCAAAGGCTCTGGTTGGATAGTTTTATACCAAATACCCTTGATTTGCGATCGTTCATCAAAATGTTCCTTTCAAAATTTAAAACACAAAATAAATTAAAAAAAATTAATAAAAACAAATATATAACGTTGTTGATCATACAATTACCGCAAGTTTGATTATGCCGATGAAATACATAAAATTCTAATTTGAGTTAAAAAATCAAGTAATTGTATGGAAAAGAAATCAAAAAGATTTATTTATCCACATATTCCTATATCTTAGGGATAAGGGTACTGACTTTATGTTGCTATATCTGAGTACACCTATACAATTTATAAAATATGTCTTACATGAGCAGATGTACTAATATATAATAATTAAAAATGATACTTTAGGGCCGAAACAAAAATTATATTTTAGGGCACCAGTCAAAATTCAAATAATCCCAAATTACAACAAACGTTTTGCTAACAGCCATTGAAAATCTTTACTATCATTCTTTTATCTCCATCAGATCTGCTCGAGTATATGTAATTTTTGTATTGTCATCCCAATTCGATATGCTTACAAAGTTTTAAAACCAAAATTAGATATTTCTAATTTTCTCTCTATTAATTAATATTCTCTCTATTAATAAACTCTATTAATTCCAAAATCATATTTACTAAACGACGACTTTAGTATTTATCAGTGCAAATATAAAGTAATGAATGTTTACAAATCATTTATGAAAAAAACTTGTGCATTTGTATGGTATGGGTTTTCCAGATTTATTTTACAATTAGTTTAGGGAATAACCCAGAATGTAGATTGTGGGCGCAGGTCAGGGAATTTCCTTTTGTCACTGGAGTCAAAATATATTTATACAGACCAAGTGTAATTTATTATCTTATTTCTGTAGGGGTTGCACTTTTTGTTATATTTTGAAAATACAGTTGCTTCTTTAACATATTTTACATGTTTTACTAAGTAAACATTTTAAGAACGTTTAAAATAGTTACCTTGATTATATTATATATATGTATGTATGTAATAAATATATCGACAGTTAGTGGACATTTTCAATACTTTTTATATATATATTTGGATACAACTCTTAGATTTATGCAAATATTACACATTTTAAATAAAATTATTACATATTTGGGATTTTTCGTTTCGGTTTCATTTTCGTTTTTGATTTTGTTTTCTTTTCCTTTTATTTTCGTTTTGAATGATTTACACCAAATCTCGTTTGCTTTACCAGTTCTGGAACCAAAAACCAAAATAAAAGCTCAAAAATATCGGAAGAAAAAAGTTTTTACAATATTGGATAAAGATATTATAATTATCGTATCATCGATATCGTCACTATCCTCCTCCCTTGAAGCACGATGACGTATGTGACATTGAACGCTCGACCCGATTAAGCACGGCAGATGAGTCGCGAGGTCGCCCTCTGTCTCACTCTAGCATTGTTAACTTATCGTCCATTATTCTGGAACTGTTATCCGTAATTAATAACAATGTTCCGTCGTGAGCTTGCGCATAGTTTCCTAGAATGTTTAAGGACTAATAAAGTTAAAGCCTTTTGGAGATTCTTGTATATATTACGATGATAATAGCGATTATTATAATTTAAGTCATACGTACTTCTGAAAAATATATGTATTAAGAAAATTTCTAATTTACGTTATAAAGTAAAAATCCTATAATTGTAATATTATTAATGAAATGTTATCATTAAAATATGATTTAATTAATTGTTGTCTTTAACGTGGGTATTTCCCATTAAATGTTTTAAAATCTAACACTGGGTCGTTAGGTACTTATAGTAATAAGAGTTTGCAAATACATTGCTTTAAATTTAATATATATGTATATTGTTTATTTAATTTAAAAATATCATTACATGGATAACTTGGTCACTGATGTCATGGACGATGCCTTGGTCAACACTGAGAATTTGTTAAGAAATTATAACTGTCATTAGTCAGTACTCGAGGACATTTCATCTTTTTGTATCATAGATTTTTATTAAATACTACGAAATCGGATTAGTAGTTCCTGAGATTAGCGCGTTCAAACAAAGCAAACAAACTGCTACTTTATAATACTTATTATTTAGTATGGATTTTTACATGATTCTTTTTTTCTTCAGTTTAAACAAAAATAGATAATGGTAAAATTTAAATTATTAAGCTACTTACTTTTTTATACAACATGACATTTGTGGTAAATTTGATAATCAGGTTCGTAAATATTTAACAATATGTTTATTTGCTTGAATTTTAATAATTTTTGGCAATTTTATTTACAAATTTTTAACATGGAATAAATATCGGAATGATATATTTTTAAAATATTTTTTTAAATTTCTAATGGGTAGTAGAGAAAATTAAATGTATGCGTGTAAAGCAAAATAGCTAGGTACTACGCATTAAAATATAAGTACATACGTAGAATACGGTACTATGCGACGGATGTTCTTATTATAATTCATTCGCATCATTGTCCATACCGGAAAAAGGTTACTTTGATGGTTCCAATCGTCAGTGCAAACGACGTCGACTCGAGTCAACTAAGGTAAATAATATTATAACTGCCTTACTTTATTTATTGAAAAAATGTGGAAATATGATACTTTTAAGTGTGTGTGGCCAATTAATTCGTAACGAATTGAAGTAGTATCTATAAACAAAATGGCAAACATAATATATGGCGGCACTAAATCAATACGACAATAATGTAAATCGTCGCGATTGTAATCTTGGACACGGACGTATGATGTCACAACGAGACGAGGCCTTGCAGAGGTAGCGAAACTGCTTATTATTATAAAACTAATGGTAGGAAAGATTCTGATCATTCTCTTTATTCTCAACACTCTTTTTATTGATATGTACAACATACGTATTTGTCACTTACTTTTACCCGCGGCTTTTTTATTTCTCAACTAGCATTGCCCGCGGCTCCGCCCGCGTTCAGATGACCAAAAACCAAATTCTTAGGTTTTACATATTTGTATACTCTTAGATTGCAGCTTTGTATTTTTTCTCAGAAATGAAACATTTTCCCGCGGTAAAAAGTATCCTATATGTTGACCCGGATAACCAGCTATCACCACACCAAATTTTATCAAAATCCCTCCAGTGGCTTTTCTGTGATGCGGTAACAGACAGACAAAAATTCTAAAAACAAGAAATTCGGCGTCTGTATCGATAATACGGTGTATTTCAATAAGATTTTCAAAAAACTATTTAATGTACATATTCGGCTCAGTTACAATTTTATTTGAGAAAATTGTTTTTTAGGCCCTTATTTGTTTTTAACTTAATTTCTATCCCAAGCTGAAGTAAACAATCGCAACTAGTATCCTCCACAATTTATCCAAAAAAAACCGTACATTTTCTGTCCCGTAATAATTTTATTATGCAGGCACCTACCTCTTTAGACCTGATTCGCGCAGAAAATTTGTCAACAGTTTCAGTTCCTAATAATTATTTACAAGGTAATTATATATTTACCTCATCTCATAGCAATTGCGTTATATTTGAAGTGCTAACGTATGACATATCACGTGTCACTACACAATACGAACATTAAAGTGTGACGTATAAGGTAAACAAGTTATACTAAATTACGAAATTAGGTAAGACATAATTTAGTAAATAGAGAACTATTTGTGTTATTTTTGGTACTCTTATCTTAAGAAAGTGTTTTATTTTTGTTAAATTGAATATTATTATTTATACACTAGCATTGCCCGCGGCTCCGCCCGCGTTCAGATGACCTAAAACCAAATTCTTAGGTTTTACCTATTAGTATACTCTTAAACTGCAGTTTTTGTATTTTTTCTCAGAAATTAGACATTTCCCCGCGGTAAAAAGTATCCTATATGTTGACCCGGATAACCAGCTATCATCATACCAAATTTCATCAAAATCCCTCCAGGGGTTTTCTGTGATGCGGTAACAGACAGACAGACAGATAAAAATTCTAAAACTATAGATTCGGCGTCTTTATCGATAATAATCTCTATTTCAATAAGATTTTCCAAAAAATATTTAATGTACAGATCCGACTTAGTTACAATTTTACGAGTATTATATGTATAGATAAGATTAGGTACTGTTTTATTGCACGCAACTGAACCTTAGAATAAGTACCTATATCGTAAAATCACTTACAATTACAAATATGTAAATAAAAAACAAACTAAACTTTTTATTGCAAAATTAGCAATAAATAAGATTACTATAATTAATTATAAAACAGATCAGAAGGGTTTTCTAGGAAGACAAATATTTGGCAACTAACAATTATATTTCTCGCTTTTTCTGTATACTTATTTTACATTTATATTTTATATTCCTAACTCATATAATCCGAATCACCGACTGTCCACTTGACATATCAAAAATCTATTGTCAAAATCTACAAACTGGCACATAAAATAATTGAATGTTACAATTATATGTATGTAATTATAAATACACAATCGTTTAAAAATCTACATTTTCAGTAATAGTTCACGTGTTGGACTAGCGCTGACCAATTGAATTATTTCAACTTGACTTCTTAATTTTTAGCTACACTGACTCTATTTATCACTCTACTCATATTTCATGAAAATAATAACGGTTGTAATAATGCTTATCACATAATGAGGTTATGCACATATGTATGTATGTATGTATATAATATGTATGTATGTATGTATGTATGTATGTATGTATGCGAGCTGGGCGTACTTGTATCTGCGTCTTGTTTCAATGACCGCTAGTGTCTAGGTATGTGTGCGAATTAATAAATCAATACTTATATCGCGTATGATAGGAGTTCGGCTGAAAACTATTGACTTCTGCGAATCAATACAAACTAAGTAATATGGTGCAATTTATTCATTTTATTCCTATTTTAGTAAACAGCTCATTTTATATCATACTAGTAATGCCCGCGGCTCCGCCCGCGTTCAGATGATCAAAAACCAAATTCTGAGGTTTTACATATTAGTATACTCTTACATTGCAGTTTTTGTATTTTTTTTCTCAGAAATGAGGTATTTTCCCGCGGTAAAAAGTTTCCTATATGTTAACCCGGATAACCAGCTGCTGATTGGATTTTAATAAAACCTGTACCTATTATTGTATAACATAGTTTATACATCAGAATAACAAATATGTAGGCTACTTTTTATCCCGGAAAAATGTACGGTTCCCGTGGGATAGATGTGTTTTAGCATGTCTAGCCGCTAGTACCTACATAATATGTAAGAATGTTTATAATAATTTTTAAACCAACAGATAAAAATTATTCATCATATTTGGTTTTAATTAAATTATAATTTATTGTACCTATTATAGAAGTAAAATATTAAATAATTGGACTATTTATTTATAGAACAATAATTTTTATTTCGATATTTTTTTTTATCTTATGAATACTTGTATGTATCTCACCATCAAAAAGAAAACCGTAAACTAAGCAAAAAGTAATTGTTCCGAAAAAAACTTTTGCAGAGAACCTTAAATGATTTCAGAATGTATTTCTGCTATTCATAGTATATTCTAAGGTTTTTATTTAACTCTTTGATTTTTAGAGTTAATGGAACAAATCGGAATATCAGTGATAATCGATCTTTTTAAGGTCTTAAATGTTGTAAAATTTTACCTGCGTTAGTCCTATCTTTCTCACCTCTATATAATAGGGTTGGCTACGCGCTCATTATCGTTTTTTCAAGTTGTCTGATTGGAGTTTGTTGTTGTGGTAGTACCTAATATCTTTGATATTCGTAGATATTCGGTTAAAAAAATCGCTTAATCTAATAATTATTTAATTTTGTTTTCTCTATATATTTTGTGCAAAATTATTTACACAGCAGGCAGACATTATTTTATTTATTATGTTCAAGAAATTATATCAATACCTATCATTTTATTAATAACTATAGTAATCATTACACTACAATAAACTCTAACACTATTAAAATCTTATATACATTAATTACATATAATAATTTATATTAATAACTATAATATTATAATTAATTTTCTATTAATGTCTGTAAAATTACTGTTAACATAATAGGGTATTAATGTTTTATAAAGTGATACAAATGTGTGAATTACGTAGAGCGTGTGATGCTGAACGAAATGAACAGCGCGTATAAATTTCCCTACCATTCCCACACATAAACGTCATTGCGTTCCTACGCAAGTGAACCTTCCGCTCCCATGTGTGCGGGCACCGTCGTAGCAGTACACGGCTGTCTGAGTGCACGTAGCCATACATCTATTACAAAACCAGTAGCGGCGAAATTCTCTTAGATCTTATGTTAATAGCAACAAAGTCTAGCATGCCATTAAAGAAGAAAGGTCAGACGCACAGCTAAAGTTGTGCTATTGTACCGTATTGTTTCATGTTTACGCGTCTCTGTGTTGTGAGGTTAAGTAGAGCGGCTTTATCTTAGAACAAAGATTTCCATAGAGTTCGGATTAATTAAACAAATATATCATTTTTTTATTTACATAAATGGTTTTTTTTTATCATTTGTGAATAGACCATTTTTGATAATCTATTGGGTAATGTTAGGTGTCATGATGATAGCGTATTATGACGATAATAAACTTACTAGTTCAAAGGAAAAAATAGAAAAAAATATCTATTTCTGAGATAGTTATTATGAATAAAATTGAAATATGGTCAAATATAAATAAAAAAAATAATATTATTTATTAATGAGTGTTACACAGTGTAGAGCATTGGCCATCCTAGTTTAAATGTCATCGAACGGGGTTTCATAAGAACGTCAATCACGAGCGGTCACCTACTTTCGCGTTCGACTGACGGCGATTAGTTGACTATGTACATTCACTGAGACCTCAACTCGCCTCCACGCAACAATTGTTTCTGTAGGAATCTTTTATTTATGGCAGCGCGGGGTTGCGTTAGTGTGCGTGGGCAGTAAGCGACGGCGCCCGTGTCTTACCTGTACGATACTTGGGTCATACAAATGTCGACTGTATTCAGTCGGAATAACTGTATTATTAGACTGGATTCGAGCACGACAGAAATGCTCTACCGATAATAAGTCAACGCTCGAACTCGCCTGTTTGACAGGATTCCAACCGCGTCTGTCCCTGTTTGTTTATTGTAATCGGTTTGACAATGAGCTTAAGGTGCGGTTTCGAGTGATCTCTGGGCGGCCGGCTCGCGCTCTTCTGTGATTGTTCTCTCCGCTACTCGGCTCGTGTTTGTGTTGGTATGATACGTCATTGTGTACCGGCTTACTGTAGATTCGCCTCTTAGCATCCATAATTGCTTTGCGTTCGAGCTACTTTTAAAGCTCTTTGTTCATTAGTTTCGCGTTGATTTATATAGTTTTAAAACACTTATTACAAGTTTCGTATGCATTAGGTACTCACTCGATATCTGTGATTTAAAAATATGCAATGGAGATACGTAATCGCAAAAATGTTTTTTTTTTAATATCATTATAATTTTTATCGTGTTTAGAGGTTATACCTTTTTATAAATCGGAATAAATATTAGCCGTTAAAACGCAAGGTTTTATATCATGTATTGATTTTGTAGCATCTCAGGAAACGATACAAATAAAGTGTTTATAACTCCGATAATCTGCAGATAACGGAAGGTCAATGAGGAGAGTCGATCGCATGGCGGCTTAATGACGCGCCGCTTCAAACGACAAGTGGGCGGCATAGCAATTAGATTTAGTGCTTTCTAATCTATTGCCGCTCATCATACTGGACATGTTGCTCGAATTCCATTTTCAGCGTTCAATGTAATTTTAGCAAGACTCATCCTTCGTAAACGGCAAATCTCAATTCCATTGGCGATGTTCTAGGTGTGAGCTGCGCGATCGAGTGTCGTCTCACTCGCACGCACCCGACCTCCTTGCAAGTGCCGCTCGCAAGGTCGGCTGCCTTAATTAATAAACTCAGCGTGAAGTATTTGACTCGACCTGACCGGAGACTACTACTACAATCTTTACAATCCTTTGTCTAATTATTGACCCGGACAAAATGCTTTTTCGAATTGATCGTCAAATGACGATTGTAATTTAAATATTTAAACTTAAGATTGAAAATACATACCTACTCTAAAAGATTTCAAAGTAGTTTAAAAATTATTTTAATTACATCAACACTGACATCATATTAGTAAGTAATAATTATTATGGTAGCCCTCAAATATGTTTAACTGAATAGCGATCAGCCATAGCTTTTTGGCCGTGACTACAGGTCGCGCTTTGTACAATAAGTTTCTGCAAATCTCATGGCAAACATTGTGTGTGCCGGAATAGAAATTCTAATCCATGAACTAGGTACATACATACAAAAAGCGTCATGTCTATCTTTTGCTAGGTTAGAAAGGTAAACTGACGAAAATACTCTTTTACATTCGCTATATTGGTGAGTATTTACAAACCTGGATACCTATCTTACAAATACAATTAACTCTTTTTTTGCACTCGAGCTTAAAAACAACCAAAAATGTTCACAGTTCCAACTCTCTCCAATGCCACTTCCTATATATTTTTCTTTTCAAATTATATAATATTCCTAGGAGAAAGACCTAGCTAGGGCTCGTCTTTCTAGAAGTTTTAAAGTTTTTTTTTTGAGAAATATTTTGTACTGTGGAAGAACTTGCGTGTGTTAAGGCAAAACCGTAATGACCAGACAGTGTAACTTATTGTGCGTTTATGCCAACAAACTAAAACCACAGATGTGCGACTAGCATATAGGCATATGCCTATATGCCTATAGTATGTATGTATATACAATATACATACAAATAGGTAAAAAATAGTCAAAAGGCAGTGGTAGGCCAGTGCTAACGCGCTCGCTTGGGAAACCGAGTGAAGCGAATTCAAATCCCTGGTCTCGCACCTGTGATATTTTCATGTGCGAATCATTTCTAACATGATTACCACTTGCCTTACGGTGAAGGAAAACCATCGTTTTTTAAGCACTTCATTCATGTATGTATTTATCAATAGATTAATTATTTATGAATCATTACAGCGCAAACCGATTATCATCAAATAAGGACTAAAAGATAGAAGAAAAAAATTTTTCGTTGTCGCAAATTATTTACCTAATTTATATTTAGTTACGTCTTTATACAGTGCTTCTAGCCATATTTTTATATATTAAAGAATGTTTACAATTGAGGAATGTGTGAGAGATATGTTATCAACTATTGTTATCAATATTAACGATAGTATATCTATTTCATTGAGTATATATATGCAAGCCGACAATACGCTTATGGCTACACAGACAGCGAATCGCGTCTTAAGATACTTAAAGATGAATTACATTTATAATATTTATTTATGTAAATCTTTTGGGACAAATTTTCAAACTTAACGCGGTAATCCCTTATTAATGTGTGCCACGTGCCGCCAAATACCTACTATACGTCATAAATATGAAAAAAGTTGTTCATAATAACGTGTTTTGGTGCAAATTGTTCACCTGACAGCAAGCTGTCATCATCACCAATTAGCACCTGCGGCGGGCTGCTCGATATTATATGGCCTTGGAAATACTAGTTTTCTTGTAAAGTTCAAAACGCATTTTATGTTCATATTTACCTATTACCTACATATTTTATTATATTTGATCAAATTGTTGATTTTTTTATATACATAGAATGTTCCATTTTGTAATATTCTAGCAACGTGAATAAAGATGACGAAGAACGAAGAAACTATTCTGTTATATAACCAATAACAATGGTAATGAAGGTGATTTTTTTTTTAAATTGCAAGTGAATTAACATTTGCTTGTAATTTTAGTTTTATTTATATGTAACGTTTTAAAAGTGCGTCGATTAATTCTATTTAACACTAAAATTAGGTCTAGAGGAAGTTTAAATACTCGAATAATATTTATATTCATACTAAAAAATTATGATCATTTATCTTTATGTTACCACAAACAGAGTATTCAACAGTTTATGAATGTCACATATTTTTTTATCGTCACTTCCACGCCAAATTTCTTGAAACCTTGCTCATAACTAATTACACTCATATTTTTTGTTGAAATATAATGAATAAAAAATCAAATTACTGGATATACCTAATATCTTAAATTTTTTAATGATTAGTCAGTATTTTATATTAATTATGCTTTTTTATTGCCATGACAAGATTAAAGCATTTAATCTCATAATGACAATATAAATGATTGCGACTACTTTGAATTTATTCAACAATTATTCTGCTTATTGCAATTGTATAAAAGATATGCATATTAAACGGTCACACGATGTAAAAGTTTTATATTGAGTTTAAACACTCAATGCAATACATACATTTTATTAACAACCTTTTAATATTCTTAAATGAATGTATTTTAAGCTAAATATGCCTAATATATTGCTCGCTTATGGGATTGCTATAACTAGCGGTTTTACAAATAACTGGACTACCGCCACGATCCGTGGCCGCGTTGACTGTTGAGTCGATTCGCCTAGATTTCGAGCTGCAGAAATGCTAGATGCCAATTGCATGCTTTACTCATTACTTATATATAATATATAAAGATAGCTAACGATAAATATGTCAATCTTTATAATGATAATTTCATTATTTATGCATAGGTTTATAATAAAAAAATAATAAGTCTTCAATTCATATAAAGAAATAGAATAATAATTATAAACCTATAACTTTTAAAGTAAAAATTATATGTAGTCTACTAATCTGCATCGGTAATGCCTACACATTACTTATATTTAAATCTTGGTAACACTTACATTTTTATACATTTTTTGTTCTTAATGATTTTTAATTTACTTACTAAGAGAATAATTTGAAACATCGCATCTACGTAGTATAATCTATGCGTACTCGGTCGTGGCTCACATTGTTACTTGCTTATGTAAGTCGGAGCGTCTTCCACTTTCGAATCAAGTTTATTGACACGGCAAGCTCGACAAATGCCTGCTTCACAGTTACATCGTACGGCTTTACTTTGATTATATACTCGTCGAAATGCGCGATCTTATTCCTCTTAATGTTCTCATTTCAACACAGAACCGGATCCGAACGTGTACGGTCCAAGGGTGACGTTAAGTGAATCCGTAATGCATCATACCAATTTTGGTAATGATGTATTTATTATTTTAAAGTGAAAAAGCTACCGCGTTGACATCCAACTATATAAGGAAGAGTGAGCTCAAACTCTACAAGTACCTACTTGCATAAGTACATGCAGGAGACAATGAGAAGGCATTGGTGTCGAAGTGTCATTAACGTTTAAATTTGAATCATAGCATAAATATCATGTTATCAACAGAGTCATTACTCTTAAATATGTACGCAGACATATCATGTTTTGACAGTCAATAATATAAAAAAAAATAGATTTATACAACTAGTTATTGATTTAATGCTAATTTTATGTATAGACCAAACCGCCTCTGAATATTCGGATTCTAAGCTAAGCTGGCTCAGGCGCAGTCATTAAATTTTTAAAGGCTATAAATCTTACTGAACAAACGATGTTGTAGTGACAAATTCGCAATAGTGGCAACACAAATCGTTGATTAAATGACAAAAGTTGTTTTCAATGACTTAACTAAAAATAATTTAAAAAAATCATTAAATATGAAAATTATATCGGAGAAGAAAATTGAACACGTATACTTGAAAATAGGAACGGGGTATTTACAAATAAGTTGTAATGAGTTCATAATATATTCACACATTATTATCATTACATGTATGAACTGTAAAAACAAAATTGTTCACACGTGTTTTACATGAAGGGTATAATTTTTTCACAAATATACCAACTTCCGGCTACAGGTTTTAAAAGTGCCTAGTATAAATTTAATTTATATTTATGAAAAAATAATGATTGACAGATGAACGATTTACAAAATTTTATTTAAATACATAGTGTATTATTATGACTATACAAAGATTTATGTCCGGGTCAGTGATGGGTCAATGGCCGAAAATAAGCTCGGTAAGTTACAAGTTCTTATGGAATTTACTAAAATTGTAGTCTTGTTTAATTATTATAGTAAAATGGAGCATTTTCAAATGTTATGCATGTTCATGTGATAAAAATAAGATACTTTTTAATGTTGTTTTTAGCACTATTTAACTCATAGGACATTTACATTTATAGGTATGTCAATTATTATTACATTTTATTCTCTTTACTTACTATATCAAAAACGTCACGGACGAACGGACGTGCAAAATCTTGTAATTAAAGTATGTAAGATTGGTGATAAGCTTAAGAAAATTAAAGCAAACAGGAATAATTAATTTATCACTTCCAAAAGTAAATTTTATAAAAGTTTATGACGATTTAAATTTTTTAATTCAACATGTTAAATATTTCAATGAGCGTATAATTGTCCAGCACTTTATAGTAAGCTTTGCAATTTACATGCACATAACGAGAAAGGTGTTTGGATCTGTTCATATCCACACGAGCGTCAGTAGAAATGTGCGCACATTTCTACGTTCATATGTAGATTACACTACTTACGAGTGTGTTTAGTTGTTTGCGAGCCGCCGTTTGCAAAGTAGACTGCATCGTTAGTCACTGACATCGAAACGCTGCGGTGAAATCGAACTAAATGACACGCTTCTGGTTTTGTATTTATAATTCAATATGTTTTAGATGATAAGTTTTTCTCCCAAGTCTTTAAGTACATACTACTTAAAGTTAAATCTATGAACATGTAGGTACCAACATCTTAACTATTTTCTTAAGTTTAATGTAATAAAAGGTTTCTTCACCTGTTACTTACCTGTTTTGTTGCATAGCAATGGTTTGTGTACTGGAGAGTGATATTGGAAATATGTCCTGGTGTATCAAGTGGTTAATCTGGCATATAAGTAATAGATAAAATAATTTTAAAATAAAATTAAATAAAGCGCGAAGTGGAGGCTGAGTAAAGCTAGAGCGGATAGCTAGTTATAGGTTTTTTGTTATGTTTGCAATGTTCATTCATTTGATATTTACTTTAAAGCTTTAAAATGAATTATTAATATATAATTTATTGAAATAGGATTAATTATAATATTCTGAATACGAGTTTCTTATGTAATAAAAGAATATTAGAAAAATATATTTGGAATTGTGCCTAAATTGGATGAAATTTACAAAATATTGTTAATTACGTTTAAATTATATGGCTAGAAGGTTGTCATTACTAACTCGAGACGATGTTTACATCATTGTTGATATCATCTCGAAAGCGCACCGTGCGTGTAGGCATTTTACAATTTACATAGATCGCGGCCACTTACACTATACGCTGATTTTTGCCCAGATTCAAACGAATATTATACGGTCGAATTAAATCGCTGACAATGTGTGAGACAATGTAAAGAGGACGGTCCCTACTTCACATTTCAGTGTTTGATTTCACCCGTTCGGACAGGTTTTAAGACCGGAATGTGCGCCGTGGCATACGGCCGAGTTTAATAATGCGCACACTTGCTTGCTACTTTATTGCTTTTTGTTTCGATTTGTCAAAAATATTTTTTTGTGAGAAAAACAATAAATACTTTATTGAGGTTCTCGAATTCGATTTTCGATTATCATCGTTTATTGTAATTTTTTGGCCTCAATAGTTTTTCAGTAATATTTCCTGGCTCTGTCACACTTGTTGTCTGTTATGGCCTAAATAGAAATATTCTTTTTGTGGAATACCACACAAACATTTTGTTTAATAATACTTCAAGTCATTATAAACTACTTAGTTTTTAAATATTTTGAATAAATTCCAGAAGATATCACATATCGTCAGCATTTGTTAAATGTTTTTTCGATTATTTATATACAGAGATGATGGATATACAAGATATCTAAATCTCCATTAATTAATCTGTGCGTTCATCTTGTCAATTAAATTTCATGATATCGTTATATTTCAATCTAATATCGTTTAAATATATACATTGAATTTAATTATAAGATTACTTTTTGCGAATAAAAATAGCAGTTCAAATAGAAACTTTGTTATAGGCTATTATTATAGTCCATGTTGTGTAGACATCGTAGGCGTTGAATAGTGACGTCAAGGCCCTACGTTCGCTACGGAGCTACGACACGCGCTCCCTGACAGAATAGGTTCATTTGAATGTATAAATAGTAAATATATTTATTAATCAACTAGCATTGCCCGCAGCTCCGCCCGCTTTCAGAGGGCTAAAAACCAAATTCTTAGGTTTCACATATTAGTATACTCCTACATTGCAGTTTTTGTATTCTTTCTCAGAAATTAGATTCTTTCCCGCGGTAAAAAGTATCCTATACGTTGACTCGGATAACCAGCTATTACCATACCAAATTTCATCAAAATCCCTCCAGTAGTTTTGCTGTGATGCGGCAACAGACAGACAGACGGACAAAAATTCTAAAAACTATAGATTTGGCCTCTGTATCGATAATAATGTCTATTTCAATAAGATTTTCCAAAAAATATTTTATGTACAAATTCGGCTCAGTTACAATTTTATTACATGTATAGATTAATATGTCCTGAAAATTTTTTTTGAGTAAATTAGATTTTTAAAACACTTTTAAATAAAAGGCATTTAGTTAAACAGAAGACATAATATAATTCTAGATAAAGCAACACATCATTTATATTATTTTGTTTTTTCACAAGGAATTTCGAAATTCGCCTGACATACTTATTTCTTTTTACGTATTAAAGATATTATGTTGTTCAGTTACTCAATTTGCTATTGGTCACAACTTTGTGTCGATGTTGTATTTTTTTCTATTGACGCGGGTACATCTACAAAGTTACTAACATAAGTAGGTATTTGGTTTAAAATAATCTTTTAATTTCTTGATATGATTATGTTATAAATTTACAATAAAAACATTTATTTATTCCTTAGTTAAAACATAGGTACATATGTATATAAATTATAAATATAATTAAATTGCGCTAGTTATAGCACAGAAATATTGACCTACTACGAGTACTTTAAACTATAAACAAAAAGAAACTTTGCAATTGTCAAATAGATATATTAATGTAAATTAATACAGCACTTATTTTTTTATTACTAGAAAATAGAAATATGCACTAGCATCTTACAATAACATTATTAACATCCAAAAATCAAGATGACATTTACACAATATTTCGCACCTAATCTTAGCCACACTAAATACACTTCATTAAGTAAACATATCATGATAAATGTTTTACTTACCTGTCGCGACCGCAGCGCGTTTCAATAATAACCGTGATATTGCGATGATACAGACTGGAAAAACTCGTTTGGCGGATGTCGATATCCTTAAAGGCTTACGCGACGGCGTTTATTGTTAACCATTGCTTATTCAGTGTAACAATACATTGTTCATTTTTGAAGTGAAAGATCTAAAACCTCACAATTCACGCGGCAATGTATAGTTCACAAGTTACGATGAACAGTGACATTTTTGTTTGCAGTCAGGACACGGCAGCAGTGTGTGTAGCGCGATGCCAGAGAGTGGCTTTCATTCATGCCGCCTCGGGCTATGTTCCTTACGAGATCTCATCTCCCAATTACCGACTGTATGGTCTGCTCAGTGATTTTTGTAATTGTTTTCTGATACCGTATTTATATAAAGTGTTGAATCGACAATTTATGATTTAACTGCAACTATAACTTTATTATAAATGTTTACAACGAGATATTTAGTTTAGATTTGGTATGAAAGTAAAATATTGTTAAAATGATTCAATTAAATTTTCTTCATATTAAATTTAAAGTAAGTACATTTCGATTTTTGTTTATTATTAAAATTATATATTCGATGTCTTTTTTTATTATGGTATTATTGCAATTTTTAGTTATAGGTAATATTATTGCGAAGGTTTTGCCGTAATTGAAGATTTTCGAGGGCCAACAGAGGTGGTTGGCAGCATTGTGCCGTTGTTGGATTACACAAACTATGCTGAGCGCAATCACTCAGCGTTTCACAATCGCGGGTTCGCCGACCGACACCAATACCTAAATTAATTTTCTTTTCGGGCCCGCGTCGCGGCATTCATTGTTCAATTTATGACTTACTTTAGGCTACTTTAGTTCTAGTATACTGTTATCACGCTTACATAATAATCGAATGCTTTTGAACAAATTTCAAAATTAACATATCTATCTAATTTTATATCACTTGTTAATTTTTTTTCAAACCTAACATAAATGTTTTGTATAAAATGGATACTGTAAAATATAGAAAGTATTTTACTTCGCGGGGCAAAGTAGTTGCATGCTGTTGTTTGCGTGACCTGCCCTAAGAAAGTTCTACGAGTATACCTAGTTTAGCTACAGTTGACCAGTTCTACTGGTTTTAATTTAATTTTAAATTGCACTGTATGCGTCTCTATATAACTAACAAGATGCATATTTGTACGATTGCAGTTTAAGAAATATAATATTAATGACTTTGTTACACTACATAATATGATAGGATTGTTTTTGCATGAAATAAATATTCGTACCGTAAGGTATATTGTATATGTAAATAATAAATATATATGTAATAAATACATGTGTGATCAAACTATTAAGTACTAGCTACTCACCCTCGCTTTGCTCGGGTGTTCGTCCGTATTAAAAAAAAAGCTATCCCACGGGAACTGTTTATTTTTTCGAGATAAATGTAACCTAATTCTAGACTACCTATAATCTCTGTGCCAAATTACATCCAGAGCCCTTCTGTCATGATTGAGTAACAAACATCCATCCAAACTTTCGCATTTATAATATTTATGGTATTGAACATTCGTTCAATTATTCGTATAATAGTATATCTACTGCGCTTTGTAACTTATCTTTATCTGTTGAATCGGATCCATAAGATGTAAATAAAAAAAACTTAATTACTAGTGGAAAATTTATACACATAAGGCCTTTTTTACGATGGTCTGATGTTTCTAACTGACCAAATTCTAACGTTAGAATTTAGATATAACATTAGTAAGGAATGTAATCCTTACTAATGTTAATACTTAATTTCTTCAGTAGCAATATTTAAAGCCAATATTGACGTAGTTTTCAATTTTTGTCTCTCTCAAAAATAAACGGATTCCGATTGGTCTATTATTGCTACATAAAATTTTAACTTGTTGCTCTTTATAATATAATAAGTTTATTACCTTTGTAGTTCAAATATGGTACCCGCTGAGATACGTGTTCCGGTCACTGCAAATACTTACATTTTGTTTACGACAGCTACTAACTAACCAGTTAGAGTAGTTTGAAAATGCGTACATGACATTTTACGAGTGTAACTGTAACGAGGTCACTTACTGTTGTTATTGGGGGAGTTATCGGAGAGCCCAGAAAAGTATGGACTTTAAAAACGATTCAATTGTCTAAGTGAAGGTCTATTGATGATATTTGTTGTGAAACATTCTCAATGGTATCCGAATGAATATGATTCTTCACTCAGATGCAAATAACAATTAAGTTTAGTAAAGTAAAGCTTATGATGCGAATTGAAATAATCGATTGTTCAATTTTGATAACGATATTTTAACGATAAAGTATATTGTGTTTTAGTCACACTAATATAATAAACATGAAATTTTGTATGTAAGTCGATTAGTGTTTGTACTTTTTACCTATGTAATTTTGTTTGTTGTCACAGACAGCCTACCCAGAAAATAAGAAATATATTCAAAAAAATTAAAAATGACACCAAAGTTCCTTACAATATTTGTTAATTTTAATTTTAAACATTTTTATATAAATGTATAAAATTAATATTAAAAACAATATAATGCCTTTGAGACATCTAAAACCTCAGTCTCTCCCGTGACCATGATTGTTGTAAAGCATTCGAGACGTCGGGAACCAAAAATCAAAATAAACTCGCAAAAAAATGCGAAAATATAATTTTATTTAAAAGGAACTAACGTTTGTAGTTGAACATCACTAAAAAACTTATTAAATAGTAGAAATAGGTATGCACTTAGTAATCCACCTACAATATTGTTCTTAAACCTAATTATAAAACTAAATTTGTCATTTTTGTTTAAAAAGTCTTCATATTAACAAATACTATTATTTATTTAAGACTTTGGTATCTAAAAATGTTAATTTTATTTTTGTAATTCTGTTACATGAATATGATATGATGTACGCAATCTGTTTCTATTGTATTGTTGCTTGCGCCGGCACAGCGGCCCCGTTACAACAAAACAAACGGAGAAAGTTTAGCTGTTTTATGTGGACCTATATGTAATCTACAATGAAGCGTTTCCCATTTCCTTTTTAAAAGAACTACTAATAAACTAGTTTTTACTTAAAATAAATTAAATAGTTATATTTAATTACTGTATATTGTAATTTATTCATATGCAATAAATATAAGTGAACATTTACAATATAGGTACACTGTGCTTGGAAAAAATCTAAGCTACTCTACTTAGTTACTGTTCTAGCCCCATTTAAAACACTTGCAGTTTTGGAATCAGAGTGACACGGACTCAAAACCTGAATCTTGCGCGTCAATGGCCGATTTTACCAACGTCACCTAAGTTTAAGGGATCGCCTAAGCATGGTTAGGGGGCTGTTAGTGGACAGTTTCTGTTTCACCGACAGTTAGGGGTCAGTGGTCACCTAAAAATTAAAAAATAAATTAAAATGCCACCTAAATATAAGTACTAGAAATACGGGCTCTGACGCTGGTAATCGAAATTTAATTTAGGGGTTAGTTTAGGGGACTTTTAAGCTAGGGATCCCATACGTAGGTGGTAGCTTAAGTGATGTTGGTGAAATCGGGCATAAGAGTTTCATGTACATATTGCTTGATTATACGGTGAAATCAAACATCATAATAAGTCGGAACCTACATATTTTCAAAACAATGTGAAATTCATGAAATGTGCATTTGGCCAACATGGTGGATATAACCCACCCCTCTTAGCGTTAAGGGGAGACTTATACCAGCAATAGACGTTAAAAGGACCGAATTATTATTGCTGTATCATTATTGTGACTAAAGAATTGATCCTTCACTTAACCGTCTATAATGATTACATTACTACTAAATATGCTATTTTCTCAATATATGAAGGTATTCAGGTACCTATAAATTATACTTATGTATGTAGGTATAAATTATTATCTATAGGTACTAATAATATAAAGAGGTAAAGTTTTTGATTTTGTGAGATTGTGACGTTGTACGGGGTAATCTCTGGATCTGATGAACCGATTTAGATGAAATTTGGTGAAAAGATAGTTTGGGACCCTGGGAAGGACATAGGATACTGTTTATCCCGAAAGTCATCCCTTAAGAGTGTAAAAATGGGGATGAAATTTTGTATTGAGAATCAAGCTAAGGACGAACCCAAGCGAAGTGAGTGTGAGTCGCTAGTTAACTATAATTTATCTGTATAAATATTATAAATATGAAAGTTTGTGTTGTGATTTATATAATATATTTATTAAAGTTTGACTGTAGCATTTAAATATAAGTTTTCAATTTAATTACATTAGTGATATAGGTATTTAATTACGGTGTAGATTATTGATAAATAGGCACATTACAACATAATCACTGTTGTACTAACTCGTATTAGTTTCGGCGTCATTGTGTAACAGCGCCGGTCAAGAAATTAGATTACCTTCTAGCAAGAGATTTCATAAAACATTCATAGTTACTTTCATTACAGTACGAACTGTGCACATTAGCCACTACTAAGGTCTCTCATCTTCAATACTGTGTAAATGTTTTAACATTTACTATACGCTTTAAAACATGTAAAGCAAATAATTGGCGTAAAGATTTATGGCATATTTATCGCAAAGCGATGGAATTTTATCGAATCACCGTCACATCGCGTGACGTGATTGAGAATCGTTGTGGTTATAATAGGCATGTTTCGTGCGACAATGCTTAAGAAACTACGAAACGATAGAATTACGAATGAATTCTTTATTAAATATGCAAAAATATACTAACGTCATAACCAAATATTAATTATTCTTGTATAAATGCGCACTATTTGCTGTATTAGTCTCAATTTGTAGGTAATTCTGATATTTTTTAAAAGATTGCCATAGTAGGGGCTAGATACACTAGCTCTGTCGGTCACATGCAGTATGTGTGTCCGAGGCTCAATTATTGTTTATAAATTCATTTGTCATTAGTCATGGTTGCCAATACAAAACGGCGTATTTGCATTTACGTCGATTTCTCCGAGGATGGATATTCGAAAATATTTGTTCATCCAGTAGGTAGGTAATCACTTTTTTTATTAATATGGCAATGAAAATGGACTACTGTTTTTTCATAAATGCATATTTGATGTAACGTTATATATATATATATATATACAAAATATTGCAAATGGAAGTCCCTATAACAATGTCGAGGATTTAAATATTTATACAAGACAGTATTTATTTCTAACTGCGGATGACAAACAGTTACTTATAAAGCGCTGTGGTTTACACACGAACATTAAATCTTTGTTCTGTTAAAACGTCACAATCTGTCTGGAGCTCGTAAGTGTGGCATGAAATACGGCGATGCAAGTCACAGTACTGTAGACTGTAGTGACACCAAAGTAAAGAATTCTTTAGAAGTGGTATTAACGATAGTAATTTAAGAAATTAAATATCGATACCTTTTAATAATATAAATATAGCCAGAATATTATAAGCTAATTATTATATAAAATTAAGTAATAATTATAATGTTAAACAATCAAAGTCATTAGATAATTTAAGTATTTTAAATGTATAATACAGTGAATGTGGTTTAGTCCGATGCCATTTTTGATCTTTTTTGCACTGTGACGGTAACCGTTGAACTGCCCGCGGTTGCTCCATTAGTCACTGAAACATTCCCTGCGTGCCGATCCTCTGCAGATCACCGCTTGGTCATACCGAAGTAAGGAACAAGTGCCCGTTTCGTTAAGGACATTTATAAAGTGCTCTATACTTAATTATCGGATTTCAGTTCTAAATGACAAAGATCTTGTATTGCGATACTATCATTTACATGTATTACTTGAAAATTATAATAATCTATAGTAATGTTATAAAGATGTAAAGTTTGTGGGTTTGTGACGTTGTAAGGTGTAGTCTCTGGATCTACTGAACCGATTTAGATGAAATTTGCTAAGAAGATAATTTGAGACCCTGGGAGGGACATAGGATACTTTTTATCCCGGAAATCATCCCTTAACCCACCCAGGTAAATTTCTAAGAAATTAATAAATTTCTAAGAAATCTAATGTTAACAGTAACGCCGGCGTGTCCGCGGTCGTTGAGGGATTAAGGAGGTAAAAATGGGAATGAAAGTTTGTATTGGGAAGCAAGCTAGGCACGAACCCGTGCGAAGCGAGGGTGAGTCGCCAGTTATATTATATATTTATTAATAATATGATCCGTTAATTAACAACAAAAAATCCATACTTTTTCAGACGTTATAATTTATATTTCATTTACAAATTCAATTTCAGTATTTTGATAACAGTTCATAAAATACATTAAAGTGTGCGTAGTAAACAATCGCATTGGTTATCGATAGGCGACGGTCGGAGCGGCAGGCCGTGAAGGCGGGGACACATTGCGCCGCGTTGCACAATGCATCGCGTCGCCCGGCGCCTGCGCAGATGTGTGATTTATTACCGGTCTCACACCGTTAACATATTCACAATAGACATGTCAACAAAGCGTCAAAGTTACTCTCAAAATTTGTATACAAGGAGGATGTCATGATTTCAATTTTTGTAAAAATGCCAAGTATATTCATGCTGCTGTTATATTGTATATATTATGTTATGTATGTAAAGCAACATAAATTAGAAGACGAATTGTGGGAAATTCTTAAACATTTCAGGTCGGCTCTTTGGCGGTGCGTCGTCGTCGTGTAATAAATGTTCTAATTTAGGTATAATTTTCTGGAAAATATATGTACAAAAATGAACAAATTTCGAAGTCAGCGATGTGAATCCGACTTAACTCGGCTCGTGCACAATCGGCATCTGCATAGCTTAACCGCTTCGTTCTCATTAGCCGCCCGTTACCCCGACCCGTCTCTCGCTCAACGGGATCGGACGACCTCGGACTGCGCGTCTTTATCGCGCTTGTTCTGCTATCTTATTGAAAGGGCCAATCATACTCACTAAGACGTATAGTTATATTAATTATATTTTTTCAATCTAAAATTTATTTTTATCAGTCTCAATATATTTATTTTATTTTCAGAAAATTATATCCTGACATTAAAGTATAATTATGAATATTTAATTAACTAGCTCAGAAGTCTGATATAAATCAGCGATACCTGTTTATTGTAAGAAATATTTTAGAATCGGGCCTATTACAAACTAACAAACAAAGCGATAATTTTTATGTAGTGTATATATATATGTATAATAAATAAATGTACAAAATATAAATACATATATGTACATATATATAGCTGTTTGTAGTTTATGTAAAATTACTTTTATCGGAAATCTGGAACGTAGAATATTAACATAAATTTGGGTATAACCTTGACCTTTACATCAATATGCCACAGTTTTGGTCTATAAATTATCGACATGAATGTTCTAATAAGGAGACCATGGAGCAATTTCTAAATATTTGTATTGGTATGTAAAATTAAATCGAGTGTACTATGTAATAAGCCAGCCCTGTGAGGTCAAAGGCTTTCTCTGTAGGCAGCTCATAGGTATGTACTCTCCATAGATGGGGGAAGGGACCAGAAAGTGGGGGGTTATGGAACGCTGTCGCACGCGCGAGTAGAAAGTACTTCTGCCATTGTTTTCTTCATTACGACACTTATTTATCAGCCGTCATTTCAACTTGTCTTATTGCATTTTTTATGCAAATGAAACCTGTTCGCGTCTGAAATGAAAGAAGCAAATTGTTTCTGAATAACAAGACTAATTTCGACCTCAGTTTTTTTTATATAATAATATATTCTATATTTCTAGCAAAACTAAATTTTCGGTATTGATAACAGCAAATTTTATTTTTTAGAATGGTCTAATGTTTCTGTTTGATTATATAAAATGTGGGAAAGGTCGCGTCGTTTACTAATTCTTCTAGTCCGATCGAATGAACTGTGGCAGACGGACCGTGACTATTGAATTTCGGGTAACACATTACTCTTTGCCAACAGATTAGGTCATTCTTTTGTCCGCGTGGGAATGATGCAAATGAGTCGCTTAGCTATTTCTTTGTTTGATTTCGTGAAAGTTTACACGATCGAAGAGGAAACACGGCCGACGATGGCCTGATGTGAACGCCATTTTTATGTAATTGTTACGTTACAAAAGGTTTACGTTACAAGAAGTTGCGATTTTTTTTATACTTACTTTTCGTGTGTTAATCATAAATGTTTATACGTAATAATACATCTTTGTACTTTTTGATTTACATATTTCTAAATTGCCTATGCCATTTTTAACAAAATATTGGCACCATCGCTGTCCAGTATGTGCAATGGTTGGCTGGCCTGCCGATAAAAATGTATCCAGTTGGATACCAATTAGGGTAAAATTAACAGATAATAAATTTGTCTTGATTGGTCGCCTATTATTATATATAGCTAAAATAAGTTACACAAATCTTGTATCTACGGAGTATAGAAATTACTACGTACAAGATTTGTTTGCATTTGTCTTTAAAGTTTTGTCTCACAATATATTATTATGTATGTACAGTATTTAACATGTGCATTATAACTCGTCAAAGATCGTTAGTAATTAATAAAATATTTTAAAATTTTATGTGCTGTATGTTACCGATATAAGATCAAATATGTTTTGTACAATAAAGTCGCGTGTCTTTTATCACTTGGGTCACACTTATACACGCGTTATAAAGAGTTATATTTATTACTGTTGTTTTATTGTATATATAGATTTTTTTAATAACCTGGTGGTAAGAAATATTTTAGAGCTAAACATAGAAATAATTAAAGCTTAGTAAAGTCAGTGTTAAGATTAGCTATTAAGTAAATTAATTAGTTTTATTAACACCGTTTGTTATTGTATTTCACTATATTTTCGTGGTATTTTAATTGATACTAGAAACTTCTGGGTCTAGATTAAAATATTTGTTAACTTATTATTAATTTGTAGAAACTCATCTGATTTGACTGATTTCAAACAGTATTGGGTAACTGTGTAACATATGTATTATGTAAGAATTTAAATTAATTTGAATAACAATGATACAAGCAATGCATGATTCGCCATCAGTTACAAAACCACTCGGCTGCTTACAACAGCCCAGAAATATTTGTCTTATAAACTTTCAGACGTTCTCTCAATCTGTCACGAAAACAGAGCGCGCAATTAATCGACCATCCTAGTATTACGCCATGATCTTTACCAAGACGCCGACTTAACCGCAATTTACTAAGTCTGCTTTAACCCATGACCTAAACTGACCCTTTTCCTCTGTTTTATATACATTGCTCAGTATCTGCAGTGTTCAAAAGCATAATTCATACATACTGCGTAATGAAAAAATAAAACTAAAACCACTTTTTATATGCTTTATCAGTTTTGCTTGGAAAAATTACTGTGAAACGGTATGTCATGTCATGGTAACTATCCACTCACTGATCAACTCGACTAGTAAATTACTTGTTGCCTTAATTTTCGCAATGTGCCCCGTATTAGTACGTTAGATGTCATTTATTACATTAAAACACTGCTAATATAGAATTTTGGATTATTCAAGTTCTAACCTGCCTTAGAACACGAACCGCCCGCCTATAGTGATTAGATGATTTGAGTTTAGGGATTTAAAAAGCAAAATGGTGGAACATTAACAAAATGAACAATTTGAAAAGGAAATTAGGTCCATTCTCGTTTGTTTATTAAATTAGAAATTCAAAAAATCTATTATGGTTTAGTGTAACAATAACAACTTATTTTTATTTTAGATATTTTAAGTATTAAGTGTTTTTAAATATGCAAATACCTACCTCTATTATGAAATATTAGATGAAACAATACAGTCACTTATGTAATATTAACTGTATACCTATGGTATTGCCTATAACAAGTTGATTTCTTTTTTGACCTCAATAAAATAACCTTGACAAGAAACGTCGCGCAATGAATATTATCCACCCTTACAATTTTTCCTTGTGACCTATTTCCCGTTTTCCTACAAATATTGAAATATGTTATAATAATATTCTTATTTATAAGTACCTATTGCTATATCTATATTAAACGATAATCTCCAATAACATGTAGATATTAAGGAAGTGCTTTTGATTTTCTCTAGCGTGTTTCACTTACCTAGAGAAATACGCGATATTAGTGTATATGTATTATATCACCATCCAGGTAAATTTCTAAGAAATTAATTAAATTTCTAAGAAATCTGTTGTTAACTGTAACGCCGCCGGCGTGTCCGCGGTCGTGGAGGGATTAAAGATGCAAAAAAACACTAGGTACTAGATCGTTGTACTGAGCAAGGATTATAATATTGGTGTTATCCAATTATTTGAAATATTATTTAACTATAATAATTGCATATGTATAATTGTTAAAGTTTATTTGTTATAGATATGATTGAGAGATGATAATTCAAACGCAACTTCTTTCTTAGACCCACCATAATAAACTAGGTATACATAAGGTTTGGAAACGTGTTCAGAATCTAATTAACGTATGCGATGGTGCGTTAGTTTGTATTGGTAGCGATATACTCGAGGCATCGATTATTTGATAAGTCGTTTAATGTCGATACGCCAGGGCAGTAGGCACGTGTAAACTGTAAACCTATACCACATATAAATTACACATCGTGGGAATAGAGATTATAAAAACTATGCAGTTTAGCTATTAGTATTAACTTTCTATGATGTAATTTTTATCATGTATCTGTTTCTATGATGTGTATTGTAATTTTATCTATCTTCTTTGTAACAGTTAAAGTATCTGAATCTTTACTTGGGTACTTTTATGTTTTGCTTAACTTATTTTCTCTAACTTCGCTATTACATTAGTCGGTTTTTCATTTTAAAAGATAGTTGTAAGTATACATCTATACATATAATAAAATTGTAACTAAGCTGAATCTGTACATTAAATATTTTTTGTAAAGCCATATTGAAATAAACATTATTACCGATACAGAGACCGAATCTATAGTTTTTGGAATTTTTGTTTGTCTGTCTGTCTCTCTGTCTGTCTGTCTGTTACCGCATCACAGAAAAACTACTGGAATGTTTTTGATGAAATTTGGTATGATGATAGCTGGTTATCCGGGTCAACATATAAGATACTTTTTACCGCGGGAATATATCTCATTTCTGAGAAAAAATACAAAAACTGCAATGTAAGAGTATAGGTACATACGTACTAATATGTAAAACCTAAGAACTTGGTTTTTGGTCACCTGTACGCGGGCGGAGCCGCGGGCAATGCTAGTCATTACTAAGAATGATAAAATAGAAGATATCCATATGATGAAATGACGAAAAATAAAAGCATAACCAGATCGGATTGCATCGAAATATGCAGAGATGGTTGTAAAGTGTAAACTATTAACGGTCAAGGTGGCTCGTGCTTGATTCAACCTTGCGAATTAGCCGAGCGATGTACACGGAATAACTAATTATGATTCTCATTGCTTTGGAATGACTCGTAAATAAATGTAATCATCACAATATTTATTTTCATAAGTTGTATCAAAAACAGATCTATTAATAAATCGTAGCTAATATTTTATTAATAAACTTAATTATTCGTGAATCTCGGAGATCAAGAGATATTAATCGATATCTATACTTATTATAAAAATAAGTCCCCCGGCCGCGTCTTTCTGTCCTCCTGTCTGTCCTCCTGTCTGTCTGTACGCGATAAACTCGAAAACTACTGAACGGATTTTTATACGGTTTTCAACAATAGAAAGAGTAATTCTTGAGGAAGGTTTAGGTATATAATTTATTATGCTTTTATGTAAATTAGCTGAAATACGGCGACAAATGTTGAAGAGGTCGCAAAAAATCTCGCCAAATGGGAACTTTCCACGCGAACGCCGCGTAAACTAGCAAAGATACAGTTAAGTAATGTACTAGAGAATTCAAAATCTATAAAAATGCTACAAAAAAGTCCGCGATAGCATATCTCTATCTCTTACGGTTGACTTACAATAACCACTTTTATGTTAACATTTTTAATTAAAAACATTACGTTATTTTCAAAGTTATTTTCTTTAGTTCGGTATTAATCCTTATCCAAATGAATATTTTAGTTAGCTTAGTCATTTAATGCAGATTAAAATTGCTCTTTACACTAAATCAATCAGATGAATAGTTTTTGAGATATCGTTGTTAGAAGTAATTAGTAGCGAAACATTTTTAATGCTTGGCGAGCATTGAGATGCCTACGGCGAGTCCATCCCCTCTGCCCCGCATCGCTCGACCGCCTGCTCAAGCTATATAAACCGGGCGATGTAGCGCGCGATCCTAGGATACTTTTTACCGCGGGAAAATATCTTATTTCTGAGGAAAAATACAAAAACTGCAATGTAAGAGTATACTAATATGTAACACCTAAGAATTTAGTTTTTGGTCATCTGAACGCGGGCGGAGCCGCGGGCAATGCTAGTACTAGAGAATTCAAAATCTATAAAAATGCTACAAAAAAGTCCGCGATAGCATATCTCTATCTCTTACGGTTGACTTACAATAACCACTTTTATGTTAACATTTTTAATTAAAAACATTACGTTATTTTCAAAGTTATTTTCTTTAGTTCGGTATTAATCCTTATCCAAATGAATATTTTAGTTAGCTTAGTCATTTAATGCAGATTAAAATTGCTCTTTACACTAAATCAATCAGATGAATAGTTTTTGAGATATCGTTGTTAGAAGTAATTAGTAGCGAAACATTTTTAATGCTTGGCGAGCATTGAGATGCCTACGGCGAGTCCATCCCCTCTGCCCCGCATCGCTCGACCGCCTGCTCAAGCTATATAAACCGGGCGATGTAGCGCGCGATCCTAGGATACTTTTTACCGCGGGAAAATATCTTATTTCTGAGGAAAAATACAAAAACTGCAATGTAAGAGTATACTAATATGTAACACCTAAGAATTTAGTTTTTGGTCATCTGAACGCGGGCGGAGCCGCGGGCAATGCTAGTAATTTATAATAATCAATCACATTTTGTACATATTTATCGATTTTAAAGTATATCAAGAAAAGCACGATAATTGTTAAAATGCTTTATAAACAATATTTTAATTGTCTCCAATGATGATAGGTCGGATGCATTCGAACACGTAGACAACACTGTGTTTACTCGGAAGAGTCTTGCTCATACAATTATAAAATATCTCATCATTAAATCGAAAACAATAAACCTGCTTGACACATCCTCAGTGAAAGATGACCCTATGACCTTAATGACAACTATGTACAAAAAATACTTTTTGTACAACAGTTATTGGGCTGACAAAACCTGACGTTGGAAACCTCCACTCGGCATATTGTATGTCATTGTTTTGTTGAGTGGAAATGGAGTGGATCACTAAGTTTTTCTATTCCAATATAGTTTGTTTAGTTATATTCACTTGAATTTCTATTGTAAAATGTAAAAAAATTCTAGGCTATGAATTGGAAAAATACTCAAAATCTCGTTTATTCCTTCGTATAGGATCTTCCTCAACCTATACTAATATTATAAATGTGAAAGTTTGTGAGTATGGAGGTTTGTTACACTTTCACGCCAGAAATGCTGAACGGATCTGGATGAAATTTGGCACAGAGATAGATTATAGTCTGTAATAACACAAAGGCTTCTTTTTATCCCGGAAAAAATGTACGGTTCCCGTGGGATAGCTTTGTTTTCAACCGACTTCTTCAAAAAGGAGGCTGTTATTAATTTTTTTTTATAACAGCCAGCCGATACAAAGCAAAGTACACCGACTTTGAAAATATTTGATTAGGTATGTACCTATAGTAAATGAAAACTACCAATCAGTTATTTTTTACTTTTTAGTGTTTTTTTTGAAGTCGGTTTATATTTTTTTGTTAAAAAGTTTTTATTGTTTTCCTAGAGGCGAACCTAAGTGAAGCGAGGGAGAGCCGCTAGTATAAAATAATTAATTATAGTTGTGTAAAAAACACATTTTAACCAAATAAATTAGACTAGAAAAGTTTTAACCAAAAAAAGTTGCTAGTAAGAGCTTAAAGATTTTTACTAACTATTTACTAGCTCTATCATCAGACTTAATGATGCTAAGTTATTATATTGTTACCCAGATTTCGTACAACTCGCAAGCAAGTTTTAAATAAGACAATTATTTATTTATTTATTTATTTATTTATTTATTTATTTATTAGAATTATTAGAAGTTTGTTGAAATCAAATAACTCTCATTTTATTTACATAAAGGTAGCTTAGGTTAGATACGTTTTAACGGTCAGTATGGAATAGATAAATAAATAAATCTTTAGACTATATATTATATGATATATAGCCTATAGCTTTCCTAAATAAACGGGATATCTAGTGCAAAAAGAATTTTTCAAATCGGATTAGTAGTTCCTGAGATTAGTGCGTTCAAACAAAAAAACAAACATTCTCTGCCTCTTTATAATATTAGTAGGTATAGATTAAATCAATACATATAATAAAATTGTATCTAAGCCGAATCTGTACGTTAAATATTTTATTAAAAATCTTATTTAAATAGTCATTATTATCGATACAGAGGCCGAATCTATAGTTTTTAGAATTTTTTTCCGTCTGTCTGTCTTTCTGTCTTTCTGTCTGTCTGTCTGTTACAGCATCACGGGAAAACTACTAGATAGAATTTTTGATGAAATTTGGTATGATGATAGTTGGTAATCCGGGTCAACATATAGGATACTTTTTACCGCGGGAAAATATCTCATTTCTGAGAAAAAATATAAAAACTGCAAAATAAGAGTATACTAATAAGCAACATAAGAATTTGGTTTTTGGTCATCTGAACGCGGGCGGAGCCGCGGGCGATGCTAGTAAAGAATAAATTTCATACAGTAAATATGTAAATAAGAAGTATAACCTTTGCTGCTAAAACTACTCTACCTCAACAAAATAATAGGTATATCGTATTAGTAATCTTTAAGTCTTAATCAGTTTTGTATTCTATTTTTATAGTAGATTAAGATATTATAATGTACTATAACTATCAATTTATTATAGTATGTATTTGTTAAACGTTTAGATGGACCAATGCAAAGAATTGAAAAAGCAAGAGTCGTTATGACAATAATTCAGCCTGTAGTGTGGGAGCGGACGCGCGTGAGAATTTGCCATTGTTACACAAAATATAAGCAATCGATATAGATATTGATTCTTTAACGTACAACGTCTCATATATAATTAAAAGATAGATTTTAAATTACCATAACAAGTGTATTAAATTTTAATCGATTATTAGTAACGTCATTAAAATTGTTTTCACAATAAATTAAAATATTATAAACTGAATTAAAAAGATTTTAAACAAACAAAACATAAAGAATGAATTAAAAATTCTAAACAAACTACTGAACTGAAATTCCTATAAATACTTGTATCAATATTATGATATTATTAACTTTCATTTGCGCATGTACATCTTTAAATTGTGTTAACCACGAGACAATTGTAACCTCCGCTGTAAATGAAATATGTACATGCTACTGAGAGCTCTAACTGCAGACAATTTTGCTATTTGAAATGAACTTTGCCAACTTAGTGAGTTTAAACTATATTAAAATATTAAAAAATCTGTGTGGTCAGATTTGGTCTACTGTAGTTCTATGAATATGTGACTAGAATGAACGTATAGCGATTTTTTTTCTAAACATTCTACTTATCTAATTGAAACGTTAACAATAGTCATAACTAAAAAAAAACCGCATTGTTTTATTTGCCTTTTGTAATATCCCATTTAAAGGGCCTGTAAAAGAATTATTTAGTGACATTTTCGCCTACTCGAATTTCAAGTATTGTGACAGTGGTCATTGCTAGTTACTATGACCGTGACCGCATGCGTACGTCTCGAGCCACCTACGCTACGAGTACAGCCAACGCTAACTGAACCCTATTCGATTATGACTCTTCGCTAAGCTGTTCTCTATAAATTGTTCTACAAGTCTACGTAAAATGGACGACGGTCTCAGTTCTTCACGCCTACACCGGCGCCTTTTTGCCTACTAATTAAACCTATCGGTCTTTGACTCTAGACTGACATTATTTAAACAACAAGTTAACTGTATTTATACATTTCATACACAGCTACTGTAGACAAAAGTGCGGATATGTTCCTGTTTGGTAGGATTTAAGTTTGGACTTATATTACAAATGTAGGAAAAGTAGATACGTTTATAATACGCAAGCAATTAGTAAAGCATCTTTTGATTGTAATGATAGTTATGATTTTTATATATTAACTAAATTTTTTATATAATAATCAATTAAATCTTCATTTATTTTATTAAAGTTATGTTTGAACCCCTCTTTTAATTTATTATGCTATAGGTATACATACATACTATATAAACTAATGCTTTGTTATTAAGTTAATTAAGAATCAATATTAATTCACTACTATAGGAAGGAGCAGGCGACAGACAATAATTATCTAATAAATGTTTTTAACGCTTATATATTATAGTATTTAGTGGTTCTATTGTCAAAGAAATCATATCAAAGTATGTAAAGTACGACGTATATTTTATAATAATCAAAATTAAACAATGATTTTTATTATCATGACACGATATTTGTTGTATAAGTTGTACGTGATACCACGAAATAAGAACCAGTTATTTCATACCGCTGTACGGCATTACGCAACCAGTTCGTGTAATGTACGGATAGTTCACGTCTGTATGCTTGACTGGCTGTTTACAGAACGCCGGGCCCAAGCTCATCTGCAATACATGTACCATAGGTTATAACTTATAAGCTTAGAGCGACTAAGTTTTTTTGTATACATATTCATGCTTACTTTAAATTCTAATTAGTAACTTTTATTAACTACTAGCATTGCCCGCGGCTCCGCCCACGTTCAGATGACCAAAAACCAAATTTTTAGGTTTTACATAGTAGGTATACTCTTACAGTGCAGTTTATGTATTTTTCTCAGAAATGTGTTATTTTCCCGCGGTAAAAAGGATCTTTTATGTTGAGCCGGACAATCAGCTATCACCATACCAAATTTCATCAAAATCCTCCAGTTGTTTTTCTGTGATGCGGTAACAGACAGACGTCTGTCTGTCTGTCTGTTAACGCATTCGTGTCAGACACACAGACAAAAATTCTAAAAACTATAGATTCGGCCGCTGTATCGATAGTAATGTTTATTTCAATAAGATTTTCTAAAAAATATTTAATGTACAGATTCGGTTTATTTAGAATTTTATTATATATGTATAGATGTAGGTAGGTATATATTACATATTAAAAAGGGCTGAATACATAGACATACATACACATAAAAATATTGTATCTACTTAGTATATTATACAAACATTAAGTATACATAGATATTTTGTATAGAACATATGCGTGCTCGTAGGTATAATACGTAATTTGTTATGATATTCGCCTTTGCAAGAGGTAATATATGGTACATAATATGTAGCTTCATTTTTATAATATGTATTACAAAGATATCTTTAGTACAAAAATATCTATTTAATATTAAAATATCTTTATCACTTTTACACATGAACATATATATCTACGGTTTATATAATCAATAACTATGCCGTCTTTCTGTATACACAGATTATTCTTTCCTTAATTATTTTTCAAAAATTGTATGGCGGTAATAGTTATAAATTTAAAAAATATCTATAATGAATAACTTAAATAAGTAGGTAAGTACGTAATTTTGTAAAAATTTAAATTTGTCTTGATCATATTACTCTCAATTTAGTATTTTCACAAAATAATAATCGCTACCAGTCAGTAAGTTGCTTATAAATTTAGCAAACATGAAGTCTCTTTGCGACCATGACCGATACTCGTAAGTGGAAGTATGTAGGTGACCTCCCTGAAACCTTCGTTTTCGGTTTGTATTGACATCTACGAGGTAAATAAAACCATCTCGTTAACTCCTTGACTCTGCTTCCAGTAGCGAACAGAAGTACGACTCAATTAGGCAATGTACGTTATAAATATGTATGTTTTAAACTTTTTATTAAACTATATTTGAGGTTTTAGGTATTTTTTTAGAAATCGATAAGATATGTCTACACTCTACAGTTAAGGAAAATTATGTTTATATTGGAATTAATGATTTATTTACTTTAAAAAGAACTAGTCTTGGAAACTAGCATCATAATCTAATTCATTTGTTTTTACAATTTGTATGGTTCTTACAATTTGAACAATAAATATGTATATATTTTTATTTTATATGGTGTATATATATTAAAATATTATTTTATTCAAGTAATTTCAATGATAAAAATAAATAACTATATTAATGTATTATATACTATCAATAGTTTACATGATATATATATATATATATATATATATATATATATATATATATATATATAGTAGTGTATATAGGTTTATAAGAAATTGTAATAATGCATGTTTTCAAACGCAATGCTCGTTTCAAAATAACATTTTGCAATTCACCTGCGACATTCGTTATCTACGTCTTGCAAACTTTATTTGTATTTCGTATGGTTATTCTGCTTATAAAAGATTATATTTTTAACAAATAAAGTAAGTATCAATATGACGATTATACCATATATTTAACTATTAATTTTTATTAATATTTATAATTTGTTTGAATTGCGTCAAAATGATAATCGAATTATAGTTATTGCGATGGATTTTTATCCTTATTTTATCCTTATAAGCATACAGTAGGTACGTCAATAATACACGGTGAATTCTTAATAGACAGATAAAACTCGACTTTAAATTTTCAGGTGAACCAGTTCGAATGCTCAACAAATAGCATTTTCCTGTAAGATTAGATTTAATGATGGCAAATTGTGACGTTCGTACAATCCACGTGATAAGTGTTACACGTGGACGAGGTACAAGGCGACAATATTAACTCTATTACTATTTATTAATAGCTGAGTTGTTATGGCGATGGTTTACGTTAATAATGTTAAAAAAGACATTTGAAATTGAATAAATTTAAATAAACATAGATAAATATAAATAATAAACAAATTATTCTTTAAGAATCTTACCTACATATTTGTATATTGTGTGGAAGAAACATTTAATGGAAAATAAGCGTGCTAACTTCTATATAGAATATTATGCATACTTAAGATTGTATGTGTATGTTTAATATTCTTTCACACTAAAAATTCGTTCTTTTAGTAATTTGAACGTGTGCGAAGCCGCGGGTATTGCTTGTGTTATAGAAATGACTGAGTTTTGATATAGAGTTAAATCATAGTTTATAAGAAAGTTTAAATATCATCATCGTACGATTGTAAATCATTGAAAAAAATATTAAAATCCATAAAAAAAAAACAAAACACACAACAACACAACTTACACACTTTTACACACACACAATATAAAATATACAAAAGTAAACGGAAAATACTCCTGTAGAGCTTATTGTGTTGTTATTCTTATGTAAATGTTTGTAAATTTAGATTTGTTAAATATTAAGTAGGTAGATAGTTATAAGTTAGTACAAAAATCAAATGAAAACTTATTATCTATATACATATAACAGAATTCTGAGTCGAATCGGTACATTAAATATTTTTTTGGACAATTTTACTGAAATACCTAGTCATTATTATTGATACAGAGGCCGAATCTATAGTTTTTGTCTGTCTGTCTGACTATCTGTCTGTCTGTCTGGGAACGCATCACGAGAAAACCATTTGACAGAATCTGATGAAGTATTGTATAAAGATAATTCAGTTAAATATTCAAAATTACGTTATTTATCACGCAAAAAGAAATGCTTTTATACCAGCGATGCTTATTGATTATTTTCTGCCGTCTGTGTAATATCGTAGCTATGATAACATTGCGTCATCGTTCACGTCACGATAAGATAATTATCTTTGCAATATAGATAACGAGTATTTTGAGTCCGTATTGTACAATATTAAAAACTTTTGTTAGAATTATAATAATAGCAACCCAAATTAAATAATATTTAATGTTAAATTATATTACTTATTAAAATAAAATTATAGAATGTTTAAAATTAAAATAATAAGTATTTTAAGGTGCCATTATTCTATTTATTCCAAATTATTCTATAACTTTGTGGGTAGATACTAGATAGCGTCAGTAACAACTACATACATATACTCGTATAGATAATAACTTTGAGTCACCTAAAACCATAGTCTTTCCCGTAAACATAATGTTTGCGAACGGGAAAACAAAAATCAAAATAAATCCGCAAAATAACCTGAAAATGTATCTAAGTAGTTTTATTTAAAATGTCAAATATTCATATTCGAATTAATATGAGAAAGTTTTCCAAGTTATACTATCTGTTAGAATATTTTGATTATTACATAATTTCACGGCCATATTCTGTATAGGTATTTTATTAAAATAAACTGGCGGCTCACCCTCGCTTTGCTTAGGTTCGCCTCTAGAAAAATAAAAACAAATCATCCCCCAGGAACTGTACATTTTTCCGGGATAAAAAGTAGCCTATGTGTTATTCTGAAGTATGAGCAATTTTATTGTAAAGTTTCAAAATACATTCAGTAATTTTCGCGTGAAAGAGTAACACACGTATGGATCTATACATCCGGCAATCCATACATCCTCACAAAATTTCGCATTTATAATATTAGTGGGATAGTATTCCTAGTAGTTTGAATGTTTGAACTAAAGTTATTTATTTATTGATTTCTCTAAGTTGGCATAAACATGTAGGGTAGGTTGGTCTAAGAGTACGCATCCGATAAGAGTACGCAGTGTCAATAGCCACGACCTTGTTTACGATCCGCTGTTAACTTCAGTGTTATCTTGAAGTGTAGGCTAGTGAAAATTGCTGTGCGGAAAAAAAGAAAAACCTAAAGAAACACAAAAATTACGTAAGTTTAACCATTTTTGTCTATTTTCTTAAATAATTTCAGCATTTTGGAAGTATATTTGCGATAATAGTACAAATATTTTGATAAATACGATTATGCGGCTTGATCGGCAAGAAATTCACCTAGGGGTCACAGCGAGAGTGATTTTGATCAATGCTAATAGATGGCGTTGCGCTTTGCTCGAATTAGAAAACCGCGAATGTGTGCAAGAGTACCCACTTGAGTATGTTACAAGAGTACGCGCGTACTCCTACACACGAAAAAAAAAATACTTCACTTCAGAGACAGTTAATTTTTGCACACTTTGGCCTCTAAAGTAATACCAAAAAAGAAACCAAAAAGGATTGCGAAACTTACTACTGAGAAAACTTTTCCCAAGTGTCAAAGGAGACACCCAAAAAGAAAAGGCCCACTATGTGATGAAGTATGAGTGGACTCCCAAAATGAAAATTGGATAGGATGTTCCAAATGCTAGGAGTGGTGGCATAAAGCCTGTACGAGCTATAGGACACGAAATATGAGGTAATTTTTCTTGCGTACTCTTATCAACTCACATGTGTACTCTTATCCAACAGCTCTTGTAAGAGTATTTTGTACATTTTTGTTACATTTCACGTTGCTTTATGAAAGATGTGATTATTAAGTACAAAATAAAAGTTAAGTTGATTATCTAGAGATATTTAATTTAATTATAGAACTGTTTGAACCTTCTAAACCAGCCTACTCTATATATGTACATGTTGTCGATATTGTATCATAAACTTACAATGATAAATACCGCATGCATGATTATAGACAGCAAAAATTAAAAGAAAAGTTTAACAAAAAATATAATGGGAAAGTAAGACAATAAAATAAGTATAAGTAATCGAATTATAAATATAAAGAACAAAATAAAAAAATATACGATAAAGTAATTTTTATTTCAAGAATAAATATAATATAAATTTATTTTGCAGTGGTAGCCCAGTGATAACTCGCTCGCTTAGGAAACCGAGTGAAGCATGTGCGAATCATTTCTAACATGATTACCACTTGTTACGCTGCCCTACGGTGAAGGAAAAAACATCGTGAGGATACCTGCATGTCTGAGAGAACCTAGTAAGTTTTCGAAAGACATATGAAGTCCGCCAATCTGCTCTTGGCCAGCGTGGTGGGTTATGGCCTGATCCCCCCCGTATTGAAAGGAGGCCCGTGCCCAGCAATGGGACGTTAAAAATGGCTGAATACATACAATTTATTTTACATATAGTTGTTATTAGTTAGTAAGTATGTATTATTGATAAACTGCCTTGGTGGTGTAGTAGCTAGCGTGTACGGGTGCACATACGAAGGTCCTGTGTTCGAGTCCCGGCCTAATCTCTCACCGGCGATAGTAACAGAAATAGAAAGTGTACTTGTGTCTGCGGAGTGAAGACTGAATGTAAATAGGCCTTACGTGTGGCGCCCTCCTTTCAAGAAATCTTCACCATTGAACATTTGACAGTTTTGACTTTTTATTGTTACCATAGCAACCATGATCTGAATAGGTAGATCCCATTTATTCTAAATCTCATGTACCTATTCAAACTTTCATAATCTAACTATTCATCTTCATATTCAAATTTTGCTTATTGATTTTGTCTATAAATAAGATATGAACATAATGCAGTTTAAAATTAAGCACAAATTATGATTCAATTGAAATAATAAGAAAATTTTTATAACACTCAAATTAGTGGGATATGTATCACAGGTATCACAGGTGGTTAAGTGGGTTGCCAGGATTATTATAATTATGTAATATTCCATACTTGTATTAACTTACTGTATACATCATTTTTACTAATATATACGAGAATGTTAGTATGCATATTGACTTTTCTTCCTTTATTAAGTTACCAGCACAGCAACGGATCAACGCGATTTTTTGCATAGAGATAGTTTATAGGTTTGATTTTGATATTATTGAGAAGTGAGAACACTTTACAATGTTACATTATAACCAACAGTATTTAAGGTTTGTTCAAAGTTTCCGTATCATACAATTACAGAACGTCAGTGTCTAGTTTGAAAAAATTAAAAAATGAAAAAATTTAAATAAGCTAAAAATTATTTCATTGTTATATTTAAGCTAAAAATTATTTACAATGTTGTTTGTGAGATAAAGTTGAGAATTGAGTTTAAAGCTCTGATGTGTCATTATAGGGTTCTAAAAACAAGCGTTTACGTATAACTTGTGTATCTTGTAATTTGCTTAAAAGGAACGTTGCTTTATATGGCAATACTTACGTGTCAAATATTTTACGTAGTAATATGAGCGTTGACTAGGTGCAAACGCAACTCATAGGGCAATGCGAATATCTTATCAACATCCTGCTTCGCTCGCGGCATACCAAATGAAGTAGGTACTTCTAAATATAGCAGGCAACACGATTTAGAGGCCTTAGTTCACACTATTGTTAGGTCGTCTTTATCTACCTATTTAATTATTTGGTTCCATTCGTTTATTTGATAATTATTTTTATTGATAAACATCAGAAATATGCAAGTTGGCCTTGGTGTTTTGTAGTTGTTCATTCATTTAAGCAATAGGAATTAAATTTAACTTATAATAAAGTTTTAATTTTATTATTTATTAGACAAGCTAAAATAATATAAACAGAGAAGTATAAAGTAAGCTCTAATTGAATGCCAAAATGTCTAACATAATACTTTTCATCATCTGTTTAGGGAACGTAAACCACTTCTTAAAATAAAACTTATGTGTACATCACTAAGATAATAAATATAAATAAAACAATTGTTTTAAGAGCTACCTAAGAAAAATATGTAATATACCCAAAAATATATTGAGATAAAACATGTAGACGATTTCGTATTATAAGTAATATTTTTGTAGTAGTCAAGGAAAGTGTAACTTTTGTTCTTAAACAATTTCTAAAATCGGTTCGTTAGTTCCCGAGACTATCTTCAATATATGTAGGTACAAACAAAACAAACACTTCTTTATGGTAAATGACGTTACGTAGATTATGTCGTTATATCCAGTATTAAATAATTAAGTACACAAGTTTAGGAGCATATTATTTATTGTAATTACCAACATAAATATATAGGAAACATCTCATAGCAGTAGTAAGAACTAAGAAATGGGACCACACACGGGACGCAGGTAAACACGTCGCGATTGACCTGCCAACCTTGATGGTACAGTTTTGATTAATGGGCCACATACCGGAATTCGTTAAGGTTCAAGTTAGTTATATTTAAAGTGGCTCGCTTGGATAACAATTTGAAGGAAGTTTAAACTCTGGATGAAAATATTAGAGGTGCGTAATTAATATTTTAATTTACGAATTATTTACAACATAATTACCATTTATCTTACGGTGAAAGAAATCGTGAGGAAACCTGTGTTTCTGAGGGAATCTAGTTATTTTTCGAAAGACATGTAAATTCTACCAACCCGCATTTAGCCAGCAAGATGGACTTTGGCCAGATCCCCCCTCGCATTTAAGGCAGACCCTTGCCCAACAGTAGGACGTTAGAAAGGGTAAATACTATAAAGTATAAACATTACAATAATATCTTATTGGTAATTAAAATTATACATAATACTTTCTTAGATTTACGCGAATATTTAAATTATACATTTTATTATATTTGTAATAGTTATTCTATTGTAAATGATTTTCATTATGATGTAAAATTCAATTTTTGTTAGCTTACTCAGTTTAAGAGCGGTTTCTTTTATCACTATTTAATATATGATTTGATTCTGCATAAAAGAGCAGGTAGTAGTAGGTAATAAAAAGTCGTCTTGGCCGTGCCGCGTCGGCGCATCAAACGTGGCATCTACTCCCACGACACATTTTTTGAAATATCTCAATATACTTATATTATTAGGATTTTTTATTTGCCTACATTTTTAAGCATGGTTTGTTCAAGTTGGACTTTTGTTCAAGCTGGTTAACTTAGTTCTTTAGGTATGTGAAGCATTGTAGAATTCGTTTGTTTAGTATTCGTTTGTTTTGAATACATAGATTGTAGTTATTAGTCTTGGATAAGTGTAATAGAAAAATCAACGAAGTGATGCTTAAAGCCTTAAACCTTAGAAAAACGATGATGAAATTTGTGGATTAAGAAGTCTTGCAAGGCTTTTAAGGAAGTAGAATGAGTACCTGAAGAATTTAAAGTTAGGTATTCATTAAAAACAGACTAACATTGATAACTATGTACCTATTAAGCTACCCAGTAATCAAAAATAATTTAATTCATAAAACAATGTTATAAATAAATAAAAATGAATGTACTATTTATGATTTTACAAAAAAAGTCTTCGTACAATATGTGTAAAAATCGCAGACAGAAGCTGAGCTTTCTATACGGACAAAATACAACTTACAAGTGTTAGCTTACAATCCATTTATCAAATGTTTATTTAAAATACTAACGCAATAGAGTTTAACAATAATCTAGATAACGGGTGCTTTATTAAAAAAATGAATTCAATCTAATAATAAATATTGGATAGAACCGATTATAAATAGAAATAAAATTAAGCCAAATACATACATGGCGTGTTGAAATGATCTTCGATATAAATAGTGCGAGGCAAGGCAAGTCGACCGCGGCGCACTGACCGGCCATCGACAACGATCCCGATAATCAGGCGAATGGTTGAAATTCTCTATTTTCAAAACGGGTATGTGCGAGTCCTTATGAAAGCAGGCTAGTGACGCGTGTATTAAGCCTTAGACAAGTTGCCTTTCTACATTTAATAACGTTAATAGAAAACGCTTGGATATATGATTGTGACGTTTTTTTGGTTTTCTATTAACGATAGTTATGATGGAATGTTATTTTGTAAGTCTTATTGTCTGCTAGGTGTTTAAACGTGCGGGTGGCACGCCGTATAGGTATCGTGTCGGCATTCGTGTGAACGCGTCGCGTTAATTTGCGCTGAGTGTCCTGGCGACTGCCGTCTTCGCCACGCGCCTGCGCTTGCTGTCTCCGCGCCATTTTCAATTTCATTCCACTACGATAAATTTTAATGGGAAATAAAAGTATTGATCTGTTTTCAATTTTTTTTATCTTTAATCTACCCATAAAATGTCGTGAGACTGTTTGGTTTTCGTAATGATAGTATTCCTAGATCCCTCATAGTTTCAGAGAAATAAGTGTATTTACTATTTACTCCAACGGTCATAATTTACGGCTAGCATAAATATTATTTAATTATATTTAGTTTACAAGCATATCTACCTTCCTCTTATCAAAACAAGAGATAAGCAAATTAAAAATTACGTGAAGCAGACCGTTGTGTTTATCATTCTGTGTGCACCTTATCACTTGCTTGTAAGTCGAGCAAGGACACCGATGTGGAACCGCATTTGTCCTGCTCGGTAATGGTCACATACATACTTACGATGTCTCCCGACAAACATACCTACCTAATAAACTTGTTTGTTATTTGTATTCGAATTTAAAAATTATCATTGAGGTCATTGACTTGACGTGGTGCGAACCGACACATTTTCGTTTGTTTCTGTGCGCTTGCGACGTTTCGATAAACAATGTCGATTTATATAAATTTTGTGTAATTAATATCCATAATTTTATATAATTAATTGTTCTTGTACAAAAGTTAATTTACGTCTTTTGTAATGAAATAAATGAGCATAATATGCATATTACTATACCTATTTGTTAAAATTATATTCTATTAGGTACATTTGAAACGTTGCGTAGATAGATAAATTGGAAATTCAATTAGAGCCTCTCTATCACAGTTTTATTAATAACGAGCTTTGCACGCGGCTCCGCCCGCGTTCAGATGACTAAAAAACCAAATTCTTACGTTTTACATATTAGTATACTCTTACATAGCAGTTTTTGTATTAATTTTCTCAGAAATGAGATATTTTCCCGCGGTAAAAAGTATCCTATATGTTGATCCGGATAACCAGCTATCACCATACCAAATTTCATCTAAATCCCTCCAGTGGTTTTTCTGTTATGCGGTAACAGACAGACAGACAAAAATTCTAAAAACAATAGCTTAGGCGTCTGTATCGATAATAAAAATATTTAATGTACAGATTCAGCTTAGTTACTATTTTATTATATGTATAGATTAATCAGAGACGAATGATGATTCACATCAAGTCTTATCATTGTCTAAAAAATCACGGTAGAGTTCTTTTTTAATTTAAATATACGATGCGATATGTTTAATTACGATTACATAAGGGAGCTGCCGATATAATTAGTTGATTGCGCAGTCAAAGCTTTGATGGACGTAGATGGTTGCATTAATTACGTACAGGAGAATTAAAAGCGCATACTTGTAAGAACAATGTTCGTTGATGCTCTTTTTGTTTCCAGAAATATATTTACATTGTTTTAACTTTGAGCAACATACAAATTCTTCAGAGGTTTCGATATCTTATGCTTTGCGTCAATTGTTTGTCAACCTTAAACAGAATGATGTGCCGAATTAATGAATACTGTTTTAGTTTCAAAGAATATATTTTTTTTAGTTATACATATCTCGTAAGTGTACCTATGTATCTTATTTTTACACCGAATTTGATGAGTTTACTGAGTAAAAATACATGTAACTTAATTAATTAGGTGTTTTTGTTCCTATCGTATCTAACGTATAACGTATCTATCACAAATAAAATACAAATTTAAAGCTATTTATTTTATATTTAAAGCGTAAGTAATCCCTTAAGCAATATAAGACTTTTCGTTTGATCCCATTTTCAAGTTAAATATATCTATACTTTATAGACTTATGTATATCATAGAGCATTATAAGTTACATATATACAAGCAGTCTATAGTGTCCGACAAATGGAAAATAACCGACCTTTCCTCGTGTAGACCGTAGGATCGTGTATGACGCAGCGTCTGGCTCGATGTGATCGGGATGCGTGGAAGCCCATATAAACTTAGAACAATGTATGTATAAATATGTACAAAATATTGATGACTAAGAAAAAAGTATTAAAGTAAATGAGCTCTACAAAAACAAAGTATGATCATCATATAACTTTTAAGGTCAGTCTGGTCAGAAGGGCAGCTGAGTTTGGTAGTTATTAGAAGTTTAGTAGACTTGAATTTTATTATTTTAGACAAAAATACCGTTTTCACTGTCAATATCTTGTGAATCGAATATCTTTTGAAAATTAAACTAATTAAAAAAATGAAAACTTTAGACTATTTGAATCTTAAAAAGAATTTTCTTACATAGTAGGTAGGTACCTACCTACTACACATTAATTAATAAGTATATTTACGTTATTAATTTAAGTCCTAAGTTTTTTAAATAGTTAAATAGATGCCTAAGTCTATTGTTACTGTAATTGAACTTACGTATATTTACATTATTTTTTCATATTAATTTTATTAGCCAATTAACAAGTAGAAAAAAATTAAGGTTTTGGTATAGTGTTGGTGTAGTGTAGTGCGATGTGTTTAAATATGTCATTTAACTTTTATATAATATCCTGACTTGATTTTGACTTATATTGCACCTCAATTACATAACCAGTGCATGTCAAGTCTTGCACCGTTACATCTCTTTCCATATGAAGCTGCGTGTGTTAAAATACTGCAAATTTACTTAAGCAAATATGTTAAATTCATGCAACATAATGTAAACCGTATTCAAATTGTATAAGCATTAAATTAGAATGGAAGAGTTTTGCATATGGTTGCTATTGCCATTCCTCATGATTGGCATTGAGCGGTTCGCCAATGTACGAGTATGTACTTGCTCCTTAGACGCTTGAAATAAATTTATGATTATTTTAGATGATGGCCCAACGCGTCGTTCAAGGAAGGATTAGAGTACGTGATGTCAGTTTACCTAAGATTGGATGTGGTAAATTAGGGAGAATATGTAACTAATATCATTAAAATGTTCCTATAATATACAACAACGGCGTATATTTTACATAACTTATTTGTCATTAAGCCTGCAATTAAAGATAAACAGAGCGGACTCAGTGCATATATATATATACATAAATTCATCAGGTCTTACTATTGTTTAATGTTACCAGGTGTAATTATTATATTTAAATTGCAAATGCAATGTATTTGCCACATCCAAGTCTTAGACAGTTACGACAAAAATTTCTGCAGTAGATTTACGACGTGGCTGACATTTCGTAGTTACCGGCGCCGGATGCGCATTTGACGACATTTATAGACTGGTAAATATATTTAAACGTTAATGAATACAAATACTTATTACAGATATTAAGATACTGTCACTGGATATTTAAAAGAGCAACTGTTGAGTTTCTCGCCGTATCATATCAGCAGATCAGCATTCCGAGCCGGTGGTAGCTTCCTCACGGACCGACTACACTGGTTCTTTTTGAATTAAGGTGACGAAAGCACTTGTAAAGTGTTTAATTAAGATAATTTTTACTTTTTTAGTTTTCAATATTATACTCTATTTTAAATATTATACTTTATTATACTCTATGCTCACTTTGTCTAGGTCTAAATACATTGATTTCTAACTTTTTGCAATATAATAATATGGCACCGATACTACTTGTTATGCCAAGCTTATGTCACTCTGTCATAAACTGTTTCTATGAATAAAATCATGTCAATCTGTGGCTTCGTTGCTGCGTAGAAAAAGATGTACCTATGTACGAAATTGCATACACATTTTTGCATTTGTGCTTAGCTAATATTTATTAGGAAATGAATTAATGATAAAGCTAAGGAAAATGATCAACAAAGGACAACACAAAATATACACAACATATAGGTAAATATATTAAAAGTTTATAAAATATTTTTAATTATCATATTGTACATAGTAATGTAAATAACTGGTGCGAAAAATAAACGAGTATTTACATTGACCTGAGCGAGCTGATGAAAGCAATATTACGGGATGAGTCATAACTTTTATTATTAAGTCCCCTTTTATTGCTCCATAGCCTTTATATATCATAATGTTCATTTATATTAGAGAAAAATAGTATGACACCATACATATTTAATGCCTAAGTTGACCTACACTTCTACAAAAGTTAGATTAATCTAGGTTGATGATAATTTGGAAACTATTTTTTTCTTGTATTATTTATTCTATTTATATGAAAAATGTATATATATATATATATATATATATCTATATATATTATATATATATATATATATATACTATATATATATATATAGTACATAATATGTATAACTGTTTAAGTTTTAAAATTCACACGAAAAAATATTACTATATGGACTAATAAACAAAATTCCAAAAACAAATTCATACCAGGTTAATCATAATAAAAAAATACCAATATTTATAATATGACACGAAGAGAGGTGCGTTATCAATTTGATCTTGTAATGCTAGGAGATATCCTAGTACAGCGTAAGTTAGAATTGATGTGGAGTATAAGAAAGTAGCGATTAAAAGGTATAATATAGGTACCTACCTACCCATTTAAATAGGTATATCAGGACATTAACACACAACACCATCTAGTTCCATGGTAAGCTACGAGGCTTATGTTATGGATACCAGATAGTTGATACATTATACATATATAACTTTAAATACATACATGTTATAAATATCCATAACTGGAGTACAAACATTCGTGCTCATCACACAAATGAATGCCCGCCAGCGGGACTCAAACCCGCGACCGCTGGCGCAGCAAGTAGGGTCATTACAAACTGAGCCAAACGAGTCGTCATTTAATGGTTAAAAGCATCCATTAATGTCTATTAATATTAAGAATAAGATATTAGTTTGATTTTTATACTAAAATATCTAGAACATAACGTTGGCCATATAAGCATTTATTATTTTAACATATAAATAATCGTATTGTAAAAAAAAAACAAACTATAACTTTAGTTCGTTTAACTTGCGTGCAATACTTACTGTATTGTGAGTAAATCAAAAATAGGTCGATCATACACTCGAGATATCGAGATCACTATCGTCGTTAATGACGCATTTGTATTCAATGCCGAGTTCTGGATTAAAATTATCAACTGTTTCACGTCTATAATTAAGAAACCTTCGTTATTCAGGACATATGAATAAAATTACAGTATTTTGATTAGAATGGACAATGCAATTTTATATTTTATTCAGCTATTTTATAATGTTCCTGACCTGGGCATTTACATCCCTTCAATACGAAGGCGATTAGAATTCATCAAGCTGGCTAAGTACGGGATGACGGATTTCACAAGATTTTCGAAAACTTCGTTGGTTCTCTAAGACATATATAATAATTATGTTTTCCTTTACCGTAAGATAAGGCTGTAAGTTGAATGGTCATCACGATGGAAATGATTTGCATTTGAGAATATCAGAGATGCGAGACATGGGATTTGAATCCGCTTCATTTGGTTTCCCGAGCGAGCACGTTATCACTGGGCCACCACTGCTTTTGCTATTGATGGTCCTGTATGGTCGTGGCTCACGCTTTGCTCAAGCATGCACATAAGTTATATGGTACCGAGATGAAAAGTAGACTGGCCCATGAACTACATATATAAGTATATCTTTGCACAAAATTACGTTGATGAGTAGTTCCATGGCTGCGTAAAAAAGGGGTTAATTAATCACAGTAACACTTTCGTATTCATAATATTACAAAGAATTCTTAAATTGCAGATGTAAACGTGTCACACAATAAAATAAAAATTCCTTTTAAACTATGCGTAATCTATATCAATATTATAAAGAGGCAGGCTATATCATCAGTTTACAGGCTATATCATCATGCTACTACCCAAGGGAGCGAAGTAGTAATCATGAATGTCAACAAATCGGGTGGATACATTATTGTAAAACTAATGTTTATAATATGTTTAAAGTGCTTTAAGCTCAGAAACTACTAAGCCTATTTCAAAAATGCCTTTTGCATAAAGCCTAAGAGATTTTTTGTAGTTTTAGCACGAGCGTGGCCGCGGGTTTTGTTAGTGTCATTATTAAAGAAAGATATACCCTCGGGATAGCGAAGAAATTAAGAAGAGAATTATTTCTTTTATAATATACATATATATGTGTAGGTATCATATAAAAATCAGTGTCTTGTATGTTACCTATGGACTTTCTATGGACGAATCTTTCTGGTAATCGTCAGATTAGCTCAGTGAGTGTGCTGTATGTTCTGTGAAGCTTAGTAGTGACCGGAAATTTAATCGCGGGTACTGCTAGGAATTGATACATAATTTAGATAAAATTTATTTATAGGAAGTTTAAGATTATTATTTATATTGGTTATATTATTATTTGCTGTCTATACGTCAGCGTGAGTACCTCTCTCCCCCCTCGTCAACGTGCGTTTATATTGTCGTGGTGGGGGGCTCATTAGCGTCCAGCAATCTAGCCGGGTATGAAGCCAAGAAATGCACTGGGCGGCCCACCTCGGTGGGCGGTGTGCCATTTGGGTTGCTTCTTGTACTTCTTTGATAGTAGAGCGGACCGTTGGAGCAATCTCATGATTATTGTGGTCTGCTTCGGCAGACTTTTCGCCGAGGCATCGAGGATGACAGCGAATGTGTACAGGTGGTAAGGTGGTAAATGCATCTCCCAACAATAAAAAAAGGCTGAGTAGTTAACTCGTATGAGAAAAAGTTAAATAAAGAATCAAATTTCATGTTTACTTTCGCGTATTCTTCGGTATAATTTCATTTTTAGTAGTACAGATACATTTTAATCTCATTCACATAACTCGGTGTTTACATAAACATCGAGAGAGTCGTTGTCTTATGTTTTCTCTGTTGCCGATTTAACGCGATCTAATTCGAAAGCGATACGCCTTTCACCTTCCGACCGAAGAACGTGCATTACGCTACGTAAGTAACGATTCCACTTTGTCTCATCGACTACATGACTGTTACTTGTTATAATTATAATTATGTACGTGATATAAATATATTTCAATCAATTAATGATAATTTTTGAAAAGAAGTATACATAAGATAAAATCCCTCTATAAATTATGTTTCAATAGATTTCCTCTGCATGGATAGAAATCAAAATGTTTTTTATGTTAACTAAATCTTTGCTTAATACTACCCATATGTATTACAAGTAAATTAAGTAAAGTCTCAGTATAATATTCCAATGTCAGTAGCACGATACAAGTAGAATTTCGTAGTTGCTTTTTCATAATTTCGTAATTTTTCTATTGTCCACATTTATATCTTTTGGTCTAGAATACAAATTGTACTACATTGTAATACATTTCGACGCTTGTAATTTGTACTTACTATCCACTACTTGAAAATTCATTGAGTTCTTATACATACATATGTATATCGTTTTAGGTTAATTGTAATTAAATGAAATACAATTAAAGTACAATTTACATACATCAATAAAATATCGTGATGTTTTTATTACACATTCTATTATTTTATATTAGGTTTTAACAATACAAATAGTACACATCACGTCTTACTCTCGTACCTACCACGAAAGTCTTTACTTTTTAAACTCAGACTAAAAATATAATATAAGCGGTGCCCGCCAAAAACAATACTAAAGGCAAAAATGGTATGATTTTTCCTATTTATAATGCCTATTAATTAAGATATTACGCGTGGAGTGTTCTAGAATAAAGCCGCGATCTGAGACGTGTATATCTATGTGTAATAAGAAGAAAAAGAAAAACAAACTAATTTTACTAATTTTTTGAAAATACTCATGTAATAATAAAAAAAAATGTTATATTGTCAATTTATCGATAAAACCTACGTTATAATTGATCTAATTGTATAAAAATATTCCACTATCGTACATTGGGATAAAAAGCTCTAACTTTGTTAAGATTGTTGACAAATCACCATCTGCTTACTTTCTGCAGAGAACAAGGGTTTGTGCGATTTACTAATTTGTGTTTGTTGTACTATTATTAATCGTTGGTTTACAGTTTTTGAGAAGTTGATTTCTAGTATATACATGAATATTAAGCAATATTTTCCCTAGATTATAAAAACTTGGCATTAAAAATATGATCCCAAACTTTACCTCAAGTATATTAAAGCATCAAAAAGTATTGAATTATGATATGTAATAGTACATACACACGTTTTTTTTAAATTATATCGGTCAAGGTTGCAGAAACAGATATCATATACTAATTGTACATATAAAAGCTTGCATGAACAAATATTTTATACTAATTAAAAAAAGCTTGCTTTTTTAAATATTTTTCTGTATAATTTTTTGAAAATTTGTAATTATAACCTGAATTGGTAACTTTAATATGAGAATTCCAGAGATCATAAAGTTTTCTATACGTTATGGCGCAATAATGTTGGCCCTTGGAATCAAATGAGGTGTGATAGAATAAGGAGTAAAGCATCAACTTACAGAGTGAAAGTACACTTTCTTACCGCTTTGCCTTTACAAGAAGAAAGATATTTTATACTGGAAGTGTCTAATTGAACAGTACAGTTTATACTCACTTACCTAGTGCAAAAATTATACAATGTAATTTTAGAATTAAATAAGAAACTACTGAAAATAGTTAAAATGATATTTTCTTTTAAAATATTTTACTCATTCAAAGAATACTACTTTTAGTTGGTCAATTATTCTAATTCTAAATTGTTAATTAACTCTTTATTGGTAAATTGAAATATATGTACATACCTATATTATTATTAGTAATCAGTTAAAAAACTTTAAGTATTATTAAAGTGTCATTACATTTATTTATTACTAGCGACTCACCCTCGCTTCGCTCGGATTCGTCCCTAGCTTGCTTCTAAATTTCATAAAAAAAATATTTTAATTCTATAACAAACTTTTATCCCCATTTTCACCCCCTTAAGGGATGATTTCCGGGATAAAAAGTATCCTATCTCCTTCCCAGGGTCTCAAACTATTTTCTTACGAAATTTCATCTAAATCTGTGCAGTAGATCCAGAGATTATCTATAGCTTTTTTTATAATATTATATATTATAAAAAAAGCCACAAGGTAATTATAAATTTACTATTTATTTAATTGTCGATTCAGTAAACTTATATCCGTGTATTCTCTATAATTGAACAAAACTCGTGTGACGGTTTTCCCTACAACAGTGTAGGTTAATGTATTGTCGCTTTCTTAACTCTCGTCCATCGCATCACTAATTGTTTGATTGTTAACCTACTAATTTAAATCGGTTATAGGCTTAGAAAACGTTGGGTGGCCAATACAACTAGATTTTATGTACATTTCGAAGATAATGTCGTTACAGTTTAAAGAGAAAACAAAACACTGATGGATTTTATTTATATCGGCATGTTGATGTACATATCTATCTTTAATTAAATTAAGACAAAATAATGATCCGGCGAATACGTAAAATAAATTAGAGTAATGGAGGTCTCTCGGTCGATTGAAGTCCAACAATAATTGGCAAGTTTTCAAGTACGCGCCTCGCACTAAATGTTTACCTGTATGCCGCAATTCGGTGTCATTCCTTCAAATTGAGTGATCATGAGCTCTCATTGGATCGGTTGTTTATGTGATACATATCTTTTTTTAAACTCTTAGCAATGTGAACGATTTTTTGCGTTCACTCATTTAAAATTAGATAAATGATCTTTGGCAACAATTTTATTCAGGATCACTTGTTCACCGATCTCTGTCCCAAAATGTTCACCTCAAAAATGTATTGGTTAAAATAAACGTTCGTAGGTACGTAATCTTCATACTTCAATGCTGTAGCGTCACAAAAGATGGTCGACTCGCTTGATACAATAATTTCTCGATCGACGTTCTTCTCGGTTTATATTTACGTATCATTTTGCCCAAATATGAATACACTAGCGACTTACCCTCGCTCCGCTCGGGTTCGTCCCTACTTACGTTTTAAGGTTTAATATAGATTTCTCAGAGATGAGATATTTCTCGCTGTAAAAAGTATCCTATATGTTGACCCGGATAACCAGCTATCATCATACCAAATTTCATAAAAATCCCTCCAATGGTTTTTCCGTGATGCGGTAACAGACAGACAGACAAAAATTCTAAAATCTATAGATTCGGCCTCTGTATCTATAAAAATGTCTATTTCAATAAGATTTTCCAAAAAATATTTAATGTACAGATTCGGCTTGGTTACAATTTTATAATATGTATAGATTATGATAATCAACTCGTATATTATTAGAGTTTATTTTGTCACCTAATCTGCTAATAACATATGTAGTTACATGGATTAATAGGTAAAACCTAATTTAATAATAACATAGATGAATACGTATAGGAAGAATTATGGAAATCGATGAGCAAGGAGGTTGTCGAGCATCAGCCGTGGGCTCGACAGTCGGCACAAGCGCGTAATAAGGTCGCGGACGCGGCGACACGGCGCCACCAGCGCCCGCGCCCGTGGGACGACGCCCTTTAACACTATCGAGATAAACGATGGCTATTATTTACTTAAAATATTAATAATAAATTTTCTTTGAATATCTATCACTACATGTAATAAGTTAAAGTGATCATGAAAAATTAGTATTTGCAATAGACTAATTACAGAAACTACTACGGAATTCTACATGGTTTTCTCCAATAGAAAGAGTGACTATCTAAGAGGGTTATAGACTATAATTTAGAAATGTAATACATATTACAAAAACCAGCTATAATAATATTTTTGCATGAGCCGGGTTTTTTTTTTCTTTTTTTTATAAGCGAAGGGCATCTAGGGATAAGTCACTACTATTGAAAAGGAATTACAATACTTTGAAAAGTAAATACATTTAGTTATATCATCGAAACTAAGAAGTTTTTAATGCTTTTTATTTTTAATTTGATGATGAATTTAATGGTAGGTACAATATCATTGTTATTAATTAGTACACTACTTTCTTTGTATCACATTTTATATATTTGTATCAGGTACATTATGATGTTATTATTTCTTATTATACAGTATATATATATTACAAATACAGTGTATGTATGTACATACTCATAGAATCCTTAGAACGATATTCTAAAGATAATTCCTCTTGCCCACGCGAAGCGACAGACAACGCATGAGATTTCTGTCCCCTTTACGTGTACGTGATCTCCCTATAAGGAAATCCGACAAACATCGTTTGCAAATAGTAGAGACTAGTCTATCAGATAATAAATAGATATCTAGATACCTATTTATTATCTGATATACTTATTATAAATATTTAATAAAATATAACATACAAAGTATTTTATATGTATGCAATTGCATATTGAACTAATTAGTTTAATACCGGCCAGATAAAGCAAAGCATTATATGCTTAAGTACAAGTATGTAATATTTAAAGGAAAATAAAATCATATAAAAATATAACACTGTCGAGCAGTATATTATTAAAAGGAATAAGAGTATTATATAATGTCGTAAAATAGGACACATTGCAATAGTAAGACCCACTTGTTAATTCAGTACTAGGCGTGTGCCCATTGTTATTCAGAACGTATTGTAACAGTTTGCAAATGAAATCTTCGCGTAATCATGAATTTCGGGGTCCATGACCTGTATGAGTGGATCCTACTTCCGGTGTCATGGCGGCTGTCGCCGGCGAGATCGTTTCCGCTATTGGTCACTTGCGCGTACGCAACTGATAATGATAAAGAAACTGGAGCGGCATGCAATCTCGAATTATTAAACTTAAAGATTATTCACTTTCTTTTTTTTCAATGCTCTTACAGGTAACAAGTTAATACAAGATAACAAAGATTTTTACTTCGTGACGTCTAATTGATGTGTTGTAAATACTTTAGTAATTTTTACTAAAGTTAACAGTCGGAAAATGACCACTTAATTATATTTTCTTTCAATTCTAACTAGTTTGTAAGGAGGTCGCATGCAAGTGGCTTACTTTGACAATGCTAAATGTTTCAGGGACAATATTATTAAAAACGTACAGATGTAAATGTAATGTTAATTTATTAACTTTAAAGAAAAATCTACATGATTATATTTGTTCTACGACTTTTAATTTTAGGAGCGGGATTATTCACACGATTTCAATAGAAATAATTCAATAATGTATTTAAAATAAGTCGTTCATTGAAAAAAACGCTGAATTAAAACGAACAGAACGAATTTTAGGACAATTCAGTTAAAAAGACAAATATCAAAAGTGTATTCTCTAATAGCTAAAACTTTACAAATAATTCTTTTTTACCAATTTTTTTTTTTCAGTTTTAATTTGTTTTACTTAAATATTTCCAAATTTATTTTTAGGGTTACTTTCTTCAAAAGGGGAAAAGGAACCTTTATAGGAATTTCTCTTTACTTCGTTGTCTGTCTGTCTGTATGTCTGTCTGTCTCTCAAGAACGCGTTCAACCAAGTTGAAGTTAATATCAAATATAAGCATCTGCAATTCCTTCGAGCTGTAAAAAAATCTTACTTCTAAGTCAACGCAATCAAAAGATATGGCCGTTTATGCCGCATATTTTAACACTAGCAAGGGAATCAAACCCTATATATAGGGTATTTCACGTTGACCACGTTGAACAACTAAATGGAAAATCCAAAACCGTAAATAAGTACTTAGTTCACAAAAAAATGCTATTATAAACTTATAACGGAATCCTTGGTGTGTTAGTCAGACGTACACTTGTCTGTTTTTTTTATTATCATTTGGTAATTAATTGGTTTTAAATTATTAATAACAATAAAATATACTAAATAGTAACATATAAACAGATATCAACGAAAAATATTTATTACAAATTACGGAGTAAAGGATGTGGTTTTTTTGCATAGAGATATTATAGTCCAGAGAGTGATATTATAGACTATTTTTTTATCATGCTCATGTATACCTATATATTGTTTATAAGTAATTATAAAAAATAACAATTCCTTACTTTGAATCTGAAAGCTGTATAAGATAAAAAGAGATGGTGGATCTTAGACCTCTTGTTTACGTCACGTCCTTAACACAAAAGTATTTTGGACATCAATATTTGACAAAGTCAATAAACACTCGACAAAATGTATCAAGGATGGCGATCTGTCACGTGGAAGATTGAGTCATAGCTTTTTAAAGCTACGGCCACATGAACGTTGAACGTATTATATAAATATAATGATATTTAAAAATGATCATTATACCGTGCGACGTTGATATGTCGATTATGACATAATGATATATTTATACGTTAGGTTTTAAACGAACATACGCGCTTGTATCGCTTGTATGACAGCAGCGTTATTGGTAACCGTGTCAGAGCGGCCGTCGCGGAATAGACCAAGGCTATATAATACAAATCGCTCTGCCGACGCTACAGTGCACCTGAACGAACGTCTTTGGAAAGTCAATACGGTATTTTTAACCCCGACGCAAATCTTATAAACAGACTTGTTTTTGGATCTTTTATATGTCGTTTACGATTCTTAAATTTATCGCTTAGCACATTCTAGTGTATGTTACGTGATACCAGGTTGAGCTTTCTATTTTTGCAATATTAAGTTTCAATAAATACTTAGTTTTATAAAATAAAATTTTATTTTAAATAAATATGGATCAACAAAAAATTCAAGTAATATCTATCTAATCTAACCTTTAAAATATGTAGTAGGTACCTAATACTAGGCAGTGGTAGCCCAGTGGTAACGCGATCGCTTGGGAAACGGAGTGAAGCGGGTTCAAATCCCGGGTCTCGCTCCTATGATATTTTAATGTGCGAATCATTTCTAACATGATTACCACTTGCCTTACGGTAAAGGAAAACATCGTGAGGAAACCTGCATGTCTGAGAGAACTTAGCCAGTTTTCGAAAGACATGTGAAGTCCGCCAACCCGCACTTGGCCAGCGTGGTGGACTATGGCCTGAAACCCCTCATACCGAAGGGAGGCCCGTGCCCAGCAGTGGGACGATAAAAAGGGCTGAATACTACCTAATACCTATATAAGATTTTTTGTCTAATTCCTGTCTCCAGGCATACCTACTTCAAGTAAAATCGATTAATCTAACCTTATATAAGTAAGTTATCTAATAAATTGTTGTGACAAAGAGTGAAGTTGGTAGCTTTCGGTGGTTTTTAAGCGGGAGCAGCAGGGTGGCGGGTGGGGCGGATCGACTAGCTGTATAGCGTCTAGGGGTGATTTGATTTTTAAACACTGTTACCCTTTTAAATAACGTTGCTGGGCTTAAAAGATTTAGCTTATTACAAATTATTATACGCCAAAAAATATGAATTTATTTAGGTAAAATTGAGAAGAGTTGCGACAAATTTCAAGAAATCAGTTTTGTGATTATAAAATTTAAATTAATTTAATTGTATTTATTAAGCTACTAGTGGCTCACCCTCGCTTCTCTCGGATTCGTCTCTAGAAAAACAAATCTATCCCTCGGGAACCGCATATTTTTCCGGGATAAAAAGTGCCTATGTGTTATTCCAGACTACAATCTATCTCTGTGCCAAATTTCATCCAAATACGTTCAGTCGTTCTGGCGTGAAAGAGTAACAAACATCCATACTCACAAACTTTCACATTTATAATATTTATACAGATGAACGAAAGAGAAATGAACTACACTGTATGTATTTAATTTGTTATACTTAAACATAATGTTACCTGTTAAATCGATGAGACATCTGACTTTCTTACTCGACTTCGGCCATCTTCGGTGTATTATTTGAAATACCTACAAGTATTTATAGATATTCGGAGTGAAACCGGGTGGCGGTCGAGGGTCTTAAGATTTATGGCGGAGCGGGAGAGACCCATCTAACTGGGCTTCCTTTAACTGATGGTACAAGTATAAGCAACTTTGACCAAAGTACGAGTATAATAAGATAACATATATTTTCTATTTTATAAACCATGAGAAAACTTTAACTTATGAATTGATCCTAAGTAAAGGACGTATATGTAATTTAAATATTCATGAATTTAAGTATAAGCAAAAATGTATATAAGTAAAAATGAATCACCGAAATGTATGTACGCGCATAACTTCGGATCGACTGCACCAAATTGGATAATTCTTTATTTTTGTGTTTTCTTATTGATTTATATATTGTCAGGGCCAGTTTTGTATAGAAGAAAACTAAAAGAAAAAAATAATAATAAAATAAGATTTTATTCAAAATCTCATGCTCCGATTTAGATGAAATTTGAGATTCCGATTGAGAAGATAGTTTGAGACCCTAGGAAGGGCATAGGATCCTTTTTATTCCGGAAATCATCCATTAAGGGGGTGAAAATGGGGATGAAATTTTGTATTGGGAAGCAAGCCAGGGACAAACCCGAGCGAAGCTAGGGTGAGTCGCTAGTAAACAATATTTACGAATTAGAAAAGTCATTTAAATGTCGGTAGGTAGTAGGTATCTATTGCTAGATTCTCAGTATTTAGTAAACTAGATATAAATTTATACTTCTAAATAAACTATGTTTTAATTGAATTATTTTTTCCATACAAGTTGTGCATGTTTATTTAATATATTCATATGTTATATATTAGGTTTAGGTACCTACGATTAATTTGAAAATATTTTACAAATATTTGTATTTGAAAATGTCTGAATTGATTTACTTATAATAAATATCATTTCTTGTTAAACATAGAATCGTCTTTAACTTTCACCCCACATGAACTTCGAACGTCTCACACCCTTGCACGTTAAGGGCAACTCATTTCGCCGCCCAGGACTATCTACGTTTCAAGATATTTTTCCTTTCATTTTAATGCTATTCTCAAAGAAATTGGCGATAATTCTCGTCAAAAACTTGCAATTATCGGATGTAAAATTCTATTTAATCGAATAATTATACAAATTTGTCTTTTACTTTGAAGAATTTTTTAGTTCCAGATGATTTTTTAGCTATTTCTACAAAAACTTAAAATGGTAATTAAGGTTATTTTAGTACTGTTATCTATATATAAATAGGCAAAACCAAAACAGTTCAGTACCTCCTTTTTTCTCCGCTGTTTCTCTACCGATTTTTTTTTGTTTAGTATAAGAAAAAAATCAATGATTATGGTCGAATTTCGGCCACTGGGCGAATACTAGTACATATTAAAACATTCACTTACGTTAAAATGGGAACTGTGAAAATGATAGCAGCAACGGAATTTGTTGCCATTCCACAAAACCAATTTTTTGTTGTGAATCAATAGATATGTTATTTTTCTACTTTTTCAGCTTTTAACCAAATTATTTTCTCTGCACACACTTTATGCTATTCATTAATAACCTTAAATTATATTTCATACTAGCATCGCCCGCGGCTGCGCCCGCGTTCAGTTTTTTCTCAGAAATGAGATATTTTCCCGCGGTAAAAAGTATCCTATATGTTGACCCGGATAACCAGCTATCATCATACCAAATTTCATCAAAATCTATCCAGTGGTTTTCCCGTGATGCGGTAACAGACAGACAGACAGAGGGACAAAAATTCTAAAAACTAGATTCGGCCTCTGTATCGATAATAAAATCTATTTCAATAAGATTTTCTAAGAAATATTTAATGTACAGATTCGGCTTAGTTACAATTTTATTATATGTAAGTATAGATTCAATTGAGCGTAATTCATTTCTTTTCTCCTTATTTCATTCTTCGGTATGTAGATTTTCATGTTATTCACTAAAAACTTTCAACATTATCTTTATATTATAACTTTAAATTTTGTTTATTTAGAGAGATTTAGAGATTAAAAAATATTTGATTTTTTCTCAAAATTATCGTGTATATTATTAATATGCTGTCAAAAAGGTATTAAATATATGATCGATACAGGAACCTTGAAAATCAGTAAGCGTAGAGCAATAACGCAATAAATTACCATGACACCTATTGCGCGGCTTAACGTCAACACTTGCTACTTGTTAAATCACTTATCTGGGAAATAAACAAAAAATACATCCAAAACGAGTTCATTAATTTGTACGCACATTTGATTGATGGCTGAGAGCTACTGGTCCGCCTGATTGCATACATTTTATTTATAAACTGTAATTAACGTTATATACTGCCGGTCTGTATGACGGTTTGTAAGACCACAAATTTTTAAATTTGATTTTATTAATATACTAGCATTGTCTGCGTTCAGATGACCAAAAACCATATTCTAAGGCTTTACATATATACTCTTACATTGCAGTTTTTGTATTTTTTCACAGAAATAAGATATTTTCCCGCGGTAAAAAATATCCTATATGTTGACCCGGATAACCAGCTATCACCATACCAAATTTCATCAAAATCCCTGCAGTGGTTTTTCTGTGATGCGGTAACAGACAGACAGACAAAAATTCTTAAAACTATAGATACGGCCTCTGTATCGATAATAATGTCTATTTCAATAAGATTTTCCAAAAAATATTTCATGTACAGATTTGGCTTTGTTACAATTTTATTATATGTATAGATATAATTTTTATGATTAACCAGTGAATTACACTGGGTCATTTATGATATTAAATACATATAAGTAACACCACCTTTTGGTAAATTTTGTCACGAACGTTAACCCTACATGTTACTGTAGGTCATTTTCTAACTGCATACTAAACCTCATCCAAATATGTCCAGCCATTTCAGCGTCAAGTAACAAATATACACACATACATACTTTCGCGTTATAATAGTTGTAAAATTCATAATATTACACTAATTTTTGATATCATTTTTATAGTTATATATTATATTTTAGTCATGGTAAAGTACGTGTGGTATTTTTGCTTTTAAAGTAATAAAATAAATACCTATAGCAATATCTTTATAGCTTTATAATGTTCAAATAAAACTTCGATAGTTCTAAAGCTCGGGAAGTGCCAGTATTTAAAAAAATATGTTCTAATGACGACACACAAGCTGCAGGCGTCGCACGTGGCAATGGGCCTTTCCGTTATTAACATCAGGTAAAATTTTTTACGACCGAATTATAAATGAATATTCTAGAAATGTATCGGTCATGGTGAAGCTTATTCATTTCCAATACTTATAGATTTTAAAACTTCTATCAAAGAATTAGTTAAATTCTTTGATAGAAGTTTTAAAATTATATTCGTAAGTATGTTGAACTGCATTGAAGGGAGACCCGTGCCCAGCAGTGGGACGTTAAAAAGGGCTGAGTATAAACTGTTGAATGATTTGGATGAATTTATTAGTAATTTGATTCATACATTTACTATGTCCTAGGCTTTACATACAAATTACCCCGCTTATAAGAACACAAAGTACCTATAGGTTATATTTAATATTACTAATTAATTACTAATACTAGCCACTTTTATTAGATACTAGCGACTTACCCTTGCTTCGCTCGGGTACGTCCCTAGGTACGTTTTAATTCTTTTTGAGTGGAACCCTAATTTCTTTTCTAAACTAAGTCATAACATCAACTATCTGTCAGTGGAAGTCCCGTTAAAGTCGGTCCAGCCACTTTCGGAGATTAGCAGGAACAAGCAGACGGACAGACAGACAAAAAATTTAAAAGTAATGTTTTTCTTATAAGTTCCGTATATATATTTAATTTCATATGCATTTATTAAAAAGCTGTTATTTTGACATTAGTAACAGATATTTCAATTTTATTTATCTGTATATTAGATAATCTGTTCATATGTTATTCTCCATTCTACTTAATGTTTATATATTCATTGTTACTATTTTCCAACAATATTATATTTAATTTAATCATGTTAAATCATAAACTGATTAAAAGATTAAGTATAAAATATTCTACTTTAAATTAATTAACTAAAAACCATTCAAACTCTACATAATTTTACAGATTCTATCACTGAATTCAAGTACTTATGTATACATGTATAAATTAGCTATTTATAAATAAATTATAATAATAATTTTTATTACGTATGTATTATATTTATTTTATTCATAGCTGAGATTTTTGAGTTTGGATTTTATTAAGATTATATTTAGATTCTTTATTTTCTTTATGTTTTTTTTAATACAAATGTTTTCAAAGTGCTATTGCAACATTCCGATGGCGTTTCTTAATTTGAAGACCTTTCTGCTCCTGTTTTTTGTTGACAGTTAAGGGTGGCGGTACGTTAGATAGTTTTTGTTCATCCTTTCAATATAAGACAACCTAACGGGACATGGTTCTTACAATTTTACGATGGCACAATGATCAACTATCAGCGAAGGCTGTTTTATTTATTTATTTATTTATTTACTTCTTTTTACACATTGTATCAATTCAATGATCACTTGTGTACGTCAATTAGAAGACTTAAACTAAAGCTACGAGGGTTCGTAGGGTTTTTGATATGAATCTTGAGTATCAGTAGCAAAGGATTCCGATATATTTAATATGTTTTATTGTGTTAGCTAGTTATTTTAGGTTGATAATTTCTATTTAATTCAAAAAAATACATTATATTGACTCGTATACAGTCAAAGCTGTAATATTATGGAATGGCTTTACCACATGATATTCGCCAATCAAAATCAGTGCAAGTTTTTAAACGTCGCCTAATACTATTATTTTATTTTTATGTAAGCCCTGTTTATGTAAGTTTGTTGGAGAATATACACGTATATTGTTTACACTTATATATTATGTTATATATTTATGTATCTCTTTATCATCATTTATGTAAAATTATTAGTATGTACCGTTTAAGTAAGTATGTTATATTGTTTTTTTTGCACCAACCTCTATCCATGCTACCCTACGAGTTCCTTTATAATATAGGTTGTTTGGAAGAGATCACTTTAAGTGATAAGGCCGCCTTTACACTGAAATATATATTTGTAGTGATGTATTCTTTTCAAATTTTACTTTTTTTCTGGTGTAATAAAGGATTAAATAATATATAATATATATATAATATAAATAAATAAAGTATGACACTATTTATCATAAGTATAATTGTAGTTGTGTTGCAATATTACCAACCCATACAACAAACAAAAATATCTACGTAACATCAGATGTAATTTAACAGTTTTTAGGAAATGCTTCATTGGTTGTGGTATATCGGAACTCTGAAAATAGTACCGTGGTTCACAAATAGCCTGAAGTGATTGCCCTTCTGTATTTATTTCAAGCCACTGTTTTCTCTTGTTTAGGAAATGTAAGCATATTCGATAAAACAGAATGAGACATGGGAAAATATTCAAGTTTATTTCATCTTCAAGCATTTTAAATTTCATATAAATTGCCTATTTCAAATTCTAGACTTTATTTACTTTATTATTACTTATTAATGTTTAAAAATCAACGAGACAAAGACAAAGATAGATAGATATTGTTAGGATTTATTTATTTATAGATATTATTAGGAGAAAGAGAGAGAGAAAGAGAGAGAGAGATACACAGACAGAGAGAGATATTTTTTTATGTAATAAAAAAACATCTAAGCCTTACATGCAATATTTTTTTTTTATCAGTAAACATGTTTCGTTACGAATATTTAATACGATACACCTGTACATTCAGTGTTTCATGAAAACAACTATGCAACTCTCGGTGCGTTTGCATCGATTCAACATTGTACTTGTATAAAAACGTACAATGAACCACAGTTTTATATAGTGTCAAGCAGGGTCAGTCTGTGTCTTGCGGCGGTATCGGCAAAATTGGCAATCAAATCTTATACAAGCTAATCTAATCTATACTATAATATTATAAAGAGGCACATTTTGTTAGTTTTTTTTGTTTGCTTGATTATTTGTTTGAACGCGTCAATCTCAGGAACTACTAATGCGATTTGAAAAATTATTTTTGCATTAGATTGCCAGTTTATTCTTCCAGAATATGCTATAAAAGGCTATAGGCTAAATATTATCATGCTACTACCGAAAGGAGCGGAGCAGCAATCTACATGTTCTAATATTATAAAGAGGAAAGATTTGATTTTTTGTTTGTTTGTTTGTACAGAATAGGCTCCGAAACTACAAATCGATTTAGTTAAAATTTGATAAGAAGATAGTTTGAGTGAGACCCTGGAAAGGACATAGGATAGTTTTTATCCCGGAAATCATCCCTCAAAGGGGTGAAAATGGGAATGAAAGTTTGTATAGGGAATCAACCTAGGGATGAACCCGAGCGAAGCGAGGGTGAGTCGCTAGTATAATATATACTCTATCTATTCCATACTAACCGATAAAACATACCTAGGAACGAATTCGTGCGAAGCGAGGGTGAGCTAGTTACGAAATAAATAGGAAAAGTGCATTCATAGCGTCAACACACAACATTAAAAAAACAAGCACAATATTAAAATTATTCTAACCCTTAGAAAATAAGGGTATTTTTTTTAACTACTACCGACTATAGAGGTTATATACACAATGATGTTATTTTAATAATTCTTTATTATAAATATGACAGAATAATAAAATTAATAAAATTTAATTGTCCGTCGTTATTGAGCTTCAAATTGCACGATTACAAACTTAAAATACGTTAAACATCACCTGTCTGATTATAACTACACTTCTAGGCAATATGTAGATTACATTGATGATGATGTTAATATGATAATGATAATATTCTTAATTTATATCCCGTGGGATAAAGTATTGAAAAAGTAGATCGATTATGATGGGATTTTTTGTGGTGGGATTCGTTCAAGTGGATAGAAAGAGGTGTGCATGGAATAAGGGATAGAAATTTTATGGATTATTATCTACGGGATATGGTGAATATATAATGTTAAGGGGAGTATATTGTCATTTATATAAAATATGAGTACAGATTATATATGCGTAATACAAATTGCAGTGGAGGTTGGCGGAGACATGAATTTCAGGTGCTAGAATTTAAAGACATTCAACAACAAAGTGGAAGTGTATGTGCCCTGAGTAGTTAATAGATAACTTTACTTGTAATAAAACACTTAATTACTGTTATTCATATTGTTGCTTTAATTATATTTTAAATTCCTTTTTGTAACAATATAAGATCTCGGTGGAGGTTTTTTAGTATTTTGAAACACTTGTACGTATTGTGAGAATATTTCGGATATACTCACAAAATGTTACTCAAATAGTTTTAACAATTGCTTTGTGTCTAAATTACAGTGATGTTTTGCTTTGTGTTAAAAACTCAGTGAATTGTTGTAAAACAAGTTAATTAGCTGGCCTGTTGTGACAATAAGCGGACAGCGATGTCACCCGCTAAGCGTGAACCGGTTTGATTTATTTGTTGTGTTTGCGAAGGAACTACTTCTTCTCCTGGAAAGTAGAAGCTTATTATTGCCATTTAATGCTACGTAAACTTCGAAAACAATATTATTACAATCGTTAAAGAAAAAGTGGGATAATGTATAATGTAAATTATTTTGTTTAAACACAACTTTTTTGACACAATTTTCGAAAACAAATGAAAATTAAATCCAATAAAAAAGTATAAAGTTGTTTGCATGAATAATAAAAAGTGGCTGACTTTGATTATTTCAATGAGCGCATAATATCATGATAAGCAATTTTCACAGGCTTCGCTTGTGGCTACCGGTAAAACGAAGCTCTAAATAGGGCAGAGAAATGGGAAGCTACCTAATTGTAAATTAAAAAGTTCGCGGAGTTACGACACCACAGTCCACAATGACACCCCGTCGACTGAGGGGATCTCCATCCGCCCTCACTACGCCCGCCTCCCAGACGAGGGGGCGCAGGCACCCGTAGAAAGCGTGTGACATTTTGTTTTAAAATATTGTCCGCACGAATACATTCACGTGGGTCATTTTTAATCGTCTGTCCGCTTTCTCTTTTTTCGCTTCACAAGCAAATGTCTGCGCTTGTGAAAACAATATTTTATATCATACACTTTCACGACTTCTGCCAAAAAAATTTTAACATTGAGCTTATTCAAATGATACAGTAAGATCTTAATTACCGTAGATAGATAGCAGGCGCTGGCGCACGGGGCGTGAAAGCTCAATAAACGCGCACATTACCCCGCTATTAAAGTCCACAGAGTGTGCATAACAGGTTTCGGATAGTTGTGATACCGCTTGTTCTCGAAGCGGAGTCGAGGAAGTCGGTTTGTATGGGGTTGTTTAGCTTACCGCACCAAATATTGTGGTGTCAAGGCCGTCTGCTTTCCTCCGGCATTCCGTTCCCGACGCCCACTGAGGAATATCTCACGCTTGTGTTATGTAATGTTTCGTGGGGATTCGGTTACGATTGACTTACTTGATTCACCTGTTCGTTTTATTATATCAACGGAGATATCTAATTAAGATGAATAAGAATAATTTTTGTATAGTAAAAATCGATTGTAACGTATAAGTTATGTCAAGAGACATGTTGTTTTTATATACCTATCAATATACATATACAGTACACAATATACAGTAGATACATAAATATGCTAAAAAAAATTAATGTGACCGTTTTATCAAAGTGAACAAAATATACTCAGTTAAATAGATAATATTTTTTTGATTATAATATAAATTTCATAAATATACTTCTTATCAAGGACAATTAGTTCTCCTGCTGTATAATATTATATAAGAACAAGTTGATGATAAATTGTGAACGAAAAACCACAATCTATGATTTTATTTTTCTTTTAAATTATAGATTTACTATCGACCGAAATAAAATAAATACAAATTTTTACTTATGCGTTAGAAACATATTTATTTGAAAACTAGCATTGCAGCGGCAATGTTGTAGTTATTCTCAGAAATTAGGTATTTTCCCGTGGTAAAAAGTATCCTATATGATGGCCCGGATAACCAGCTGTCATCATACCAAATTTCATCAAAATCTGTCCAGTGGTTTTCTCGTGATGCGGTAACAGACAGACAGACAGACAAAAATTCTAAAAACTATAGATTCGGACTGTATCGATAATAATGTCTATTTCAATAAGATTTTCTGAAAAATATTTAATGTACAAATTCGACTTAGTTACAATTTTATTATAGGTATGTATTGATGTTGCAAACGCGTTTGTTAGCAAACTATTACTCAATAATAGGAATGCATTGGATGCAGCGAGTTCCATTATTTGCTCTTGTTAAATCAATACAGTCGGGCAATGTACTCACACCACTCGATTCGCTTATAATTCCAGATTCATAGCGGCGGCTTATTTCTCATAAAAAGTTGTTCCCTTCAAATGTAGTAATTTCGCAAGGAGGGTGGCGCCCCATCCACCGATCCACTCGGGCTGGCCTTTTAACGCCGTAGATATTGTCTCTTTAGTTAGATCTGTATTTACTCCAGTAAGTAAGACTTGCGGTGAAACCTCTAAGCTTTTATCGGCTCCAATCTTTATAATAGCTTATTAATCTAAATAATATTTTCGCATTGCATCTGTGTCTTTATTAATCATGTGTTTATAGATAATATGGTCACTTGTATTGTACTTTGTAATTTATTATTGTACTAATTTAGAGTTCAGAGTTTAAACTTTTAATAAAATAAAACCTATAATTCAAAATTGGCACACAGTCACAATACTAAGTATGAAAACTTAAATATAAAGTGAGAAAAAAAGACATTATTGCATACATTATTTAACATCTCTTATATTTTATTTAAAAAAATTTAGACACTGTAAATCATTTTGGTAGACGATTTTGTTATTTTTCTTAAATATACCATAAAATATACCAAAGTTATTTACACGCTGTTATCTAAATGTAACATGCGGTTGAAAAGTCGATATTACGATATCAAAATATCAACTGCCTAATAAGCTTATTTATTTCTACACATTAAGTCATAATTCAAAACGTTCGTTATTAACTTTTTAAATCTGTCCGGAGGCCGGTAATACGTTATTGATATTTGTGAACGGGCTGGATAATAATATTTGTGTATAGTTTTCCATTGTATCTTGATCCTTCTTGCCGTTCTCCTCTATATTAAAAGCGATAAAAAAGGAATTATGTATAAGAATTGAGGGATCCGTTTAGGCTGGTTATAGTGTATTGGTGTCTACAATGGGTGGAGAGGGTCACATCGAAATGAGCCGGCCGCATAATTGTTAAACTTTACGAGGGTTGAACGACTTGTCAACTGTTGTATGGAATAAACTTAATAAAAAAACCCGCTACATTTAAAAATTAAAGTATTAAATACTATATTTCTGTAAATTAGAAAAATGCTCATAAATAATAAATATTTATAAATTCTATTACAATTATTTAACTTTATATAATAACTAATATAGGATAGTAAGGATGACTTGCTATTTGGCGTATCGATAGCTTTATTGTTGACGTCACTACTATTCAATGGTTACGTTCATCGTGGTCGATTTAGCTATGACTAAGTAAAATGTGAATGCTTAAATATGATATCAAAGGTAAGGGTTACTGAAATATTACGTTAAATATTATTAAACATTTCAGTTAATAGCTCCTATAGCTGCAGATCATAACACAGCAGCTTGGCTTTAAACAATAGAGCCACAATTACAATAAACACGTTATAATAAACTTCATGGTAACCTTTCTAAAGCGTGAATGAGGTAAGTGGTCTGATACCGATCACTAACTGCCGCGCAACAATACACTTCATCCCTTATTAATTATTTGATTGTAGGCATAAAGGATGCCGTAATCGTCAGAATAATAATATCATCGCACCGCATAAAGAACCCCAAGTAGCGACAACACAAGCGTAAAAATGACACGCCGGGCCGCCAATATGTTTGTGTGTATTAGATTAGATTTATTCGACTGGGTCACGCACACTAGCGCCGCGCTACCCCGAAGGGGGTGCATCGTCGTGGGGGCGCACCACTACACTCGCAGCGCCACCACCGCCCGCCAGATGGTCGCACACACGCACGCCGCGAAAGGGAAAGCTACACTGTGTAAACAAATCGCAGGAGTAAGTGCCGTCCCTCTCGGTTACAAAGCCGGTGTGTGTCACATGATTGTGTGCTGTCGACACGATCCGACGTAGATTGTTCTGTGAAATTGCCAGGTAATAGGCCGAGGGACTATAGCATTACACATACTTATTGGTGGGTTTAGGCGCTCAACGGCCTAATCGAATTGAATATTGGCGACACATTGCCGCGTTGACTTACAAATTAATGGGAAAGATTAATTTATAATTGCTGAGATTAAATACTATGTTAATTTTAACTACATATTACAAGGGTATACCTTTAACTTATACTTGCGAATCCTTTACAATAATGATGTAATTGTTTATTAAGTGTTAATGAAAGTATCAACTGAAATAGATATTAGCTACATTAACTTAGAAGACAATAAAATCTATTAGAGTACATTAAGAATTTGTTTTGCAACACAGGCGGTCAGTACCACTGCACCCGCCCTAAGAATTGTCTAAGGCGAGCATAGACGGTTAGTCATAACTTATAAGTTATTGCAAGCATCTCAGATACTAACACTTCTACAGATAATAAATAAGGCGTTATGTATATTAATTGAATTTATTTAAAAATACATTTAACCTTTTGTCCTCCAAAATTGTCTACTTTGTACAAATTAACTCAAATTAAATTGCAGGAACTGTGCACGTGACTGGTATTAGCTTGCTTATCCATAGGTCACAGGTTGGATTTCTTCATTCAAAAATGTATGGCGCATTGGACTAGGTGAAGTTTAGCCAAAAGTTATTATGCTAGAAAATAGAAGAAGTTAACAAGTTTTCGTGGTAACAATAAAAATCTTTTGTAAGATAAAAAATTTAACCCATGTCCTGGGGTCAGATTTTTACGGGATTGAATTGCTAAGAGTCTTAGTATCAAAAATGAAATATGACATGGACATAGATTGCATCATGGGAGATAGACACTACCTTTAACACCCCAAACGAAGATTTTGTAATACTCGAACCTCAATTTTTTACAATATCGTAAGGTTCCAGTATTGCAAAATCAAAATATACCTTCAAAACTCAATTTTAACTACTTATTTATTTTATAAGTTCAATGACTTTAGATATATTGTGACTGTAATAGGTACCTACAGGTAGCATTTTAGACCATTAAACATGTTAAATGCGTCAACGCTAATTATTTTGTTCTTTATCTTATCACTTAAGCCGTTAACTATAAACGAATTTGTATGCGCTATAGTATCAGACGGTTAAAGAATAGTTATCAACAAAACGTGTGCTAATTTACTTGGTTACAAACAATTTACGTATTTCCTACATTATACCGTAAAATTATAATGATTATGATGCTTTTATACTTTAATGTAATATAATCTTTAGTAGGTCATTGTTAAAACATAATTCATAGCTATATAACTGTTAATCATAAAGAAATCTTCTTCAGATTTAAATAAGGCTATCAATCAGGGTGTCAGTGCTCGGCGACAGGGGGGATTAAAAGAATCGACTGACGATAATTTACACTAACACCCAACTTCTTCCGCACGCAAACATTCAAAATTTTAATATTTTAATTTTAGTGTTGTATTGACTTTAAATACAGGGTTTTAATTAAATATGTTTTCTATGTTATTTATTTGAACCAAATAATAATGATTTAGTTGTCCTGTACAATTTTACGACTATTTATTGAGAAAGAGGTTAAGCAGTGGCTACTCATTTCGTCCTTTTCTTATTGGTATGTTTCGTGACGTTTTCGCCAATAATTGTAAAATCTTATACTTATATTATAAAGAGGCAGAGTTTTTGTCGGTTTGTTTGTTTGCTTGCTTGTTTGTTTGAAAGCGCTAATGCCAGTAACTATAAATCCAATTTGAAAAATCCTTTTTGCATTAGATAGCCCGCTTATTGAGGACGACTGAGCGAACACTAGTACCTATACCCAGTAAAAAAATGGCCATATGGGTGAAATAATTACTTTAAAAAGATTTAGTCGGTCAGTTAAGTCGGTGTTCGTTTTTTGTAAAAAGTCAATAATTAATTTATTTTTAATAATCGTGCTATGATATAAAATACCTAAGATATTAATATAATTACAAACTAGCAGAACCCGTGTCTTCGCTCGCGCTAAAACTACAAAAAATCTCTAAAAAGATAGTTTTATACAAACTTTCATTCCCTATTTTACCTCCTTATGGGATGAATTTCGAAAAATGTTAAAACACATATTTATTTAATTTCATTAAAGAGCAATAATACCAAGTTTCAAGTAATTCTGATCATAAATATTTTTTGGGTAGTATTATAACGGGATCTTTTCCCGTGGGAAAGAGATAATTTCCCACGGTAAAAAGTAGCCTATGTCTCTAGCCTGCCAACTATCTCCACACAAAAAATACACCAATCCGCCTAGCCGTTTCGACATGAAAGAAAGACAAACAAACAAACACACTTTCACATTTATAATATTAGTATGGATATTATTGTAAAGTTTCATCAAAATCTAATCAGTAGTTTTTGTGTACTAAGCTGTATAAGTTACTATTGTTTTTTAACTATCCCACGGAAAATGTTTAATTTTCCAGGGTAAAAAGTATCTAAGATGTTGCCCGGGGATATAAGATACCACCATGCAAAATTTCATCTAAATCGGTCCAATAGATTCGGAAATAAGCCCGTACAAACAGACAAATAGATAAACAGAGAAACAAAAAATTTGAAAAAAGTATGGATTTGTTCTATTTGTCTTCTTACATCCCCCTGACTCAGTTTTTAGCATATTTTTTCTATGTACAGACATTCGACCTCTACAGTTTTATTATATGTATAGATAACAAACGTCATATTTGTACTGTATGTTTTATCAACGCCTTAGTCATTATAAATTTCTAAGCTTAAATATCTCGTTGTCAGTGGTCTTAAATCTAGACTCATGATGTGTCATAAAACTGTATTAAAAATAATTTTACTTCTCTTCTAATTTAAAACTGTTTTTAAAAATTATGTTAATACTGTTTCAATTACAATTACCAATTATTAAGGCTTTATATTTATTAATAACACGTCTTTAGGGAGATAAAAATATTAGATATAATCGTTGTCTTCTACCCAAAGTAAAAAGTATATTATAAATAATTTTATTTACACTAACGCCAATTTACTTATTATCCATGGATAGTATTCTGAAACTCGTGTATATACTCCGGGATAGGACACATTGGCGCATTCTTCACCCCAAGACACAATGCCTATTAAGATATTGTTCATAACCAAAGGACCTCCAGAATCGCCTTGACAAGCGTCTCTAGGGGGGTTATTGGCTGAGGCACATATCATTCCGGTGGAAATAGTTGCAATTTTTCGGTATGCGCGAGCGCAAGCTGTTTGAGAAACAACTTCCACATTTGCAGCTAAGAGCGATGAAGATAGCTTGCCATTATACTGAAACAATTATAGTATAACATTATACAGGGATGTGGCTGCGGAATCAAAAGTCAAAGAAAGTGACTATTAATCCAATTACTGTACGACTAATATATAATTATTTATCCAGCTGCTCCCTTTTGTTTTTTTTTTTATTTAGATCATCTGTATAATGTCCCGATCGACCCAACCTGGATAACGTAAGTTGAGAAGGCTAAGGCGAGAGCGAAGCGTAGCGTTCTTCGCCTTCTTGTTAGGTCTTTTTTTTTATTTCACACCCATAACCCCCCATATCATAATTACTTTGTTATTTAATATTTGCTAACAGTTTTGACTAGGAAAATATATTTGTCATAATCAATAGCCAAACTAATAAAAATAATATTAGTCATACAGTTATAGACAGTTACTGTATCAATAGGGTCAGCCAAAGTCAAAAATAATTAAATTGCATTTAAATGTTTCTAGCGTCCTGTACACAATTAATGACTTTATTAATCATTGAAGCTAATAATATCAATATTACTTACCGCTGTTTTTCCAAATCCAGATACTAAAGCAGTTGTGCCATCTGGAACATTCATAGTAGAAGGAGCGAAAAACACCGACTGCACATTTTGACCGAAATTTATTTTTTTACTGGTTACTAGCATTGCTATATCATTAACAACCGTCACAGAAGAATAACTTTCGTGCACGTAGAGTCTGGATAGTTCATAAGTATCCCCTCCTAAAAGTCGGTAAGAGGAGCCTACTACGACTCTATACAATGATGGATCTAATTCCGACCTGCACATAGAAATTATAACAAAAATTATTTCTTTTTCAATTTTATCAACAATTTTTGTAGTGTGTATAAGTACCTATACTCGTATAATTATAGGTATATCAGTTAAGTTAAATCTTTTTAAGATATAAAATACTAGCGACTTGCCCTCACTTCTCTTAAGTGCTTTTTGCTTCAACAAACGTTGAATATTATATACAGATAGCGTTTCTTTTTGGCATGTCTTACTTCTTACAGTAACCTATGTGTTGGTCCAGCTCTATCTGAGTACTAAAATTCATCAAAATCTGTCCAGTCGTTTCAGAGTAGACTAACAAACATACACACACACACACAAACTTTTGCATTTATAGTAGAAGTATGATTAAATAGTATGTATATTGTATATTTGTGACTTAACCAAACATTTAAATAATTATATGTTCAATTCAATTCAATTATTTTGTTCATTGGCACTTATGAGTATCGTTTGGCATAATTAAATGTTATCTTACATTTTAAAACAGTGCGTAGCTGAAAGTAGTGCTCTATTTGAAATAATGGAGGCTCCACACAAATAACCCAATCCGGAAGTTGATTTTTTACCAATCGCTGCATGATATGGAATTTGTGTTATGTCAATTGAAAATCCATTTACAACTCTACTGGTCTGATCTAACAAATCGACTGGAAGTGAATATGAAGATTTTGTTGTTGTTAAAGCTGGAACAAGGAAAATTTAGTTCATCACAACTATCATTTTTGTATAAAGCTACCACTTTTGATTAATAAATTAAGTACAGATAGATGACCAAAAATATAAAACGAAATACACATATTAACAGATACATTCATTTTTATTTATTGTTGTATATATCTTAGATAGCAAGTAGATAGATTAATACGGTCTTGTTAGCGTTATAATGCAAAAGAGACATCGACTTCAAAATCATTTAGAAGTATTTGTTCCAATTATTCCAAATTAAATAAACACTTATAAGGTATAATATATTCATTAAAAAATATTATTATGACACTCAATATACGAATGCCAAAGACGCCGCGTAATATAGATAAAAAACAGCCGAATCGGGTACTCCTTCTTTTGAAGTCGATCAAAATTTATTTAATAGCCACCGAAGGCGTGATGCTTGTTAATTTGTATTAAAAAAAATTAAAATAATGTAAATTAAAAAAGTATTCTCAAATAAATCTTACCTAACAAGAATAATAACACACATAGAACTTTCATTTTGCTTAAGATGTATGATACTGAGCTCGCATCTTATAATCTATAAGAGTTACAGATAGTTTATCAGTAGTATCTTATATCGGTGAAGAATCATATAAAATAGCTACTGACTTTGTTTATTTATTTAATCCTTTATAACACCAAAAAAGAAGTACAATTTTAAAACAATAAATATAATACTTTTAAATAAAACTACAATAAATATAATACTTTTAAATAAAACTATCTTTTCGGATGTTTTCGCGGATTTATTTGGATTTTTGGTTTCCGACGTTTCGAATGCTTTACAGCATTCATGGTCACGGGAGAAACTGAGGTGTTACATGTCTCGAAGCTATAGTTGTTACAGACAGCCTTTTTTTTAACGTTGGGAAATGCATTTACGCACGAGGTAATAAAGCCAGTACTACCCACTAAAACCCAACAAAACCTTCCCCCGTCTTAATGGGGCGTCGCAGGATCGCTTACGCATTCAACTACGACGACCCGACGGCAGGTCTGCCGAAGCAGACCACCACAACCATGGGGTTGCTCCAAGGTCCACTCTGCTATCAGAGAAGTACCAGGAGCAACCCGCATGGTACACCACCCACCAAAGAGGGCCACCTCCCACCGCCCATCGAAGAGGGCCACCTCCCTGTGCGTTTCTTGGCTTCGCGCCCGGTTGGATTGCCGGGCACTACTACTACCACGACAAGGTGAACGCACGTTGGGGGGTGTTACAGACAGCCTACCCACAGTTAACAAAATGAAAATTGCACCAATTACCTTACAATATCTTAACTTTAAACCTTTTTTATAATTTTAATGAGTTCTATAATTGAATATGGAGTATTATTTATTTAATTTTGCTGTTATTCTTATAATTATTACATTTTTAAAAATATTAATTAGTAATCTGTATTTACTGTTGCCATTATTATATTTATAACCATAAAGAAAAATGTAAAATATAGTATTAATTATTTAAGCCATATAATTGTTCTATGTGTAATTTAAAAAAGTTAAAATTAATTAAGGATAATAATTTTAATTTAGTTTGCTATTATTTAAAAAGACAAATTACTAAGAAACACTTTACAAGTTTACAAAACACAAGTTTACGTAAATAACAATAAAGAGATACTTAAACATATATTACATAATATATAAGCTTAGACAATATACGTATATATTCCACAATAAACTTACATAAATATACGTAGACTTACAAGGAAAACTTGCACTGATTATGATTGACTTTCTTACGCGTCTTTATGAGTTGACAATAATTATGTGCATATCAACAAAATGTTCTTATCTATAACATACGGCTCTGTAAAACACTTTAAAGCACAATTAAATCATTAGAGTAGAAGAATTGAATATTGGCTTATATAACAAATTGGGATGTCCCAGTGTTATCAATGAATTGGTTTAAATGGAATTTACATGTAGATTGTTTATATCTAGGGTTTATACACAGAATATTTATATTTGTTATCACTTTTAACGTAGATTTATGTAACGATTTTGTAAAATAATTACCTATTAGAGTTTACACCTTAAGAATCGATTTTCTTATAAGACCCCCGGTATGGTTTTACGAGGAGTAGTAATACATGCCTTAACTCAAAAGCGTAACGTTTTTTTGCACAACGAAGTAAATTTTTCTTTATTTAATTTTATTTCGTTTAGTGAAGTAAATCAACTTTCCTAACGATGTATTCATGTAGGTACTATAAGTAATATATATTTTACCGAATGAATATGAAAAATGTGAATAGAATAAAAATACATACATGATTTCAGTATTATAAAAAATGCGTTTGTTTACCCTCTTTGCCTATTGCATATTTAAAGACAATCGTACTTATGGAATAAACTCTAGTCGTGCATCGGAGTTAACACACACACTTTTTATGTTTTAATTTTTATCCAATATTTGACTACTTAATAATTATTGGCATTAAGGCAGTGGTAGTCCAGTGGTAACGCGCTCGCTTGGGAAACCGAGTGAAACGGGTTCAAATCTCGTTCAAAATTTTCATGTGCGAATCATTTCTAACATGATTACCACTTGCCTTACGGTAAAGAAAAACATCGTGAGCAAACCTGCATGTCTCAGAGAACCTAGCAAGTTTTCAAAAGACATGTGAAGTCCGCCAACCCGCACTTGGCCAGCGTGGTGGACTATGGCCTGATCCCCCTCGTATTGAAGTGGGACCCGTGCCCAGCAGTGGGACGTTATAAAGGGCTGAATACAATACACACATACATAATACATAATTATATATCCTAAAAGTTTGCATGTGTGTATAATGTATATATGTACGTTTGTGTATGTGTTTGTGTAAGTTTGTTACTTCTTCACTCTGAAACGGCAGACCGATTTAGATGGAATTTAGTACACATAGATTATGTAACCCAGAGTAACATTAGGCTACTGTTAACTACCTAAAGACGCACCGGAGCGGAGCAAGAGTAAATCGCTAGTTTATATATTTGTGTATAATGTTTTAATTACTCACACCTTATTAATTTTTAATAGGAACAGGTAATTTATCATAAAATTTGCAGTAATCTGCCAAATGTAAATTCACAAATGAAGACATAAAGTATTAATTGTTTTTAAATCGCCGTTGAAATGAAGCATTATGTTTGAACACGCTACATGATTTTGGATTATTACTTACTCTCGACATAAAGAAGTAATAAAAAGGTGCAAATTATATTAACAGCATTTTAATATGGTTCACTCGTTATGGTTTAAATTTTATCGGCAATGAAATCGATATCGTATAGGAATGATGAGGCGATTCCAATTAAAAAGAATAAAAATTGCTTGAGGTAATATTAAACATGATATAATATGTAGTAACATATCCATACTATGCTATATATGTGTCGCTAGTAACTACATAGTATTAAACAAAGACGCTTCCCGCTGTCTGTCTGTCGCTATGTATGCTTAGATCTTTAAAAGGTTTTTTTAATAAATAGAGCGATTCAAGAGGAAGGTTTGTATGTACAATACATGTATGTTATGTTATATAGTACAAAATAACTGCCTCGGTGGTGTAGTGGCTAGCATGTACGGCTGCACACCCGGAGGTCCTGGGTTCGAGTCCCGGGTCGGGCCAAGCTTAGTTATTGAGTCTTTCTGTATAGTAAGTCTCAGTAACAGCCCGGAGTTGGGAAGTTAGCGGTGTTTCACCCCCGTGCGTCGGAGAGCACGTAAAGCCGTCGGTCCTGCGCCTTAACTCTCACCGGTCGTGTCGAGTGGTCGTCCCACCGGAGTATGAGAGTGATAGGAATAGAGAGTGCACTTGTGTCTGCGCGTACACTTGTGCACTATAATATCTCCTGCGCAGTTGGCTAGTCTCAATGAGATTGGCCGCCGTGGCCGGAATCGGCCAGGAGAACATCATCATCAGTACAAAATAAACGAGAAATTCAAAGATTTCTATTCCATACTACATAGGTACATAAAACAATTTTGGTAAGTCATCGTGTAAGTTGTAAGAGATTTGAACGAATTGAAATAAAACTTAGCTAGTATTTTCAACAAGTATATTGGAAATAGCTATGTTTTATTTCATATTTTAGTCAGTTTGTATTCGTTGAGTAGATGCAATTCTAAATATGTATAACATGACTCACTTGTAAAGTGGGGGTCAAGCTTACTGTTTGTGGACTAAAAAGAAATTTACATACAGTGAAAGCTTCAACAGTGATTTCTTAAAGATGTACTGTTGGAATATGTGTAAATATATAATTCATTGAGTTAAAGTTTTTACTACTGTAAAAGCGTTGAATAATTGCATTGGTACATATTATCTAGGACGAATTTAACCAGCGCCATCTAGTAGTGCACCAGTATTACGGCTTGAGGCGAGGCTCTTAATGATATATTATAATAGGTACAATTATAAATTTTTATTGACACTATATTTTAATAGTTTTTACACGTTATTTTATACTAATAATTACATAAGCGTTTTCAGAGACAAGGATATTGTCAGAATTTCATAGACAAGTATTATGATTAATGCAATGTGAGTGCGTTTCCGTAATTTTTGGCATTTCATTATCGATGTTCTAGGAAGTGTTAATTTGATAAAATTTATGATCAACCATATTAAAATTTATGCCTATCTATTTATCATGGCATGCAATTGTGGCAACATAACTTAAAGGTAGTTTTTTATTACCAACAACACTTAATACCTAACAACAAAAAGATGAGAAGGTACGGAAAAGTACCGAAATTTTTATAGAGAAAAAAATGTATACCTAAATATTTTTTTCTAAAAACTTAAAAAAAGCCTTGTAAAAAAATTGTAAAAAAGAAAATATTTTAATATTGTAAATATTACATAGTGAGTTTAGGCATTCTATTTGTAACAATGTTTTATCAAACAAAATATTAAGTTCCGTCATATCATTTTTGATTATAATAAAAAATGTAAAACAATTTAACAAATGAGACACTTTAAAGAAACAGTTTAAACAGTAGATAATACGGTTATTGGGCAAGATAAGATAGCGCTAGTTAAATCAATGGAAAGTCGGGTTCATGGGAGCTGCGCCCACGCAGCGCGCATTCCGGTGGGAGCCAAAGACCTTTCGCTTCCTGGATCACACACAACGAAAAAGGTATCTAACTATATTTGAGATTTCCAACTAGCGATCTCCTTTAATAAAAACATAATGAAACATTAGTTCTTAAAGCATCTTGGATGATTGTTTCGGACGATTTTTTCTAATATGTATTTAATTGTAACATTTTCTTTAAACTGGTAAAAGCTAAGTAAATTTAAAGTAAACAATAATATTATTGCTGTGAACTTTAGTATTTTTCAAAATATTTTTTTATTAGACAATAGTAATAAGAAATTACTATATATATTATATGATTAATCTCTTAAGATGTGCAAAAAATACATTGCAATATCAACATAACTGTTAGAGCCACAAGAAAAATAAAAATATTTTTATTAACCTGTATTTTTAAAGTTAAGACTTAAGACTATAATAATGTAAAATATTTATTTTATAATATACGAGTAAGACAAGGAATACGTAAGTAGCATTTTTATGTGTACTTTCGAGTCTTCGTGCAACCATTCTAGAACTTTGCTCCTTTTCGATATAATATGTATGTATGTATTTTAAATTGAATACTCAATTCTTGTTTTCTAATGAAATGCTTATTAGAATAAGTTATCCTTACAACTGTTACAAATACGAAAATTTTTATCTGTGTGTGTTTGTATTTATTACTGTTTCACACTGAAATGCAAATGGCTGTACGAATTTGGATTAATATTTACCAAAATGAGACTATAGCCTGGATTAACACATAGAATACTGTTACTAATTAAAATTGCCAAAAGGTGGCGTTACCTGTATATTAGTCGAGGGTGTTGCTAGTTTCTCTAAAAAATAAAATTCTCGTGTCACAGTGTCTCGTGTCAAAGTTATGTGCAGTATAGTACAGTGGTTATATGAAACTCCTCTGAAATGGCTTGACCGATGAATTCTTATGAAATTTTGTGTATATTCAGTAGGCCTGAGAATAGGACGTAAACTATTTTTCATACCCCAAAGTGGATACGTTTTGGACAAAAAAAATGTTTTAATTTTTTTTTATGACTCAGCAATAAAAAATACATAGATACAATCCTACATTTTCATTAAGTATCGTGTAAGTTGTAAGAGACTTGAACGATTGAGGTTATATGCATGTACATTGTACATATATATAATGTTTGTTTTGTCGAGATAATTTTTCATAGTTTTACCATGTTACGGTACGTAGTGCGGCAAATAAGGTGTTAACAAAATATATTTATATGGACTAAATTGACTAATACTCAGAACATATGTATATCGACAAAAATACTAAAAATTAAGTATACTTTTCTCATTAAGTATATTCCTAATAAAATATGCAACAGACAATCTACATAATAAATAAATATATTTATTAAATATCTCTATCATTTAAAAATGCATACGATAAAATATTAACTTTCTTCGACATATTTGTGGTAAAAACTATTAATGACGTTACTTATTGTGATATCGCACGCGAATATATAGCATGTAATGTTAAACATAATATATTATGTACAAGTTATTTTAGTTAGTGTTATTATAATTAATGCGAATGTGTGCCTTTTAGTTTGTCCTTTTCCTTTGTAGTTGACCAACGAATCGACGCGATTTTCTGCATAGTTAAAGTGTTGGAAGAGTAACAATAGGCATCTTTTATTCTATACTACTACATATATTATACAAACAAAACGTGTGGGTACTTATGTACGTACGTAATGACGGGATGGCCAATAAAACGTCGTTATTCTCGTAATTAATGTATATATTGTACTGCTTTCCACCAAATATGAAGCAAGACTAAACTAAATATTCTAACAAAGTTCATAACGAAAAGTAGGGTTGACCTACTTTTTAAAATATTGACAAGTGTCAACTGACATTCAGAAAATACATTTTATAAACACAGAGTATAAATTCGGTATATAAATTAGTAATCCTAACAGCTCGGCCTTCCTGAGCAAAGGCGAGTCCTCTCGCAAAACAATGAAAACTACAAAACAAAAGAGATTTTTTTCATAAATGTACATATTTAAGTGCTCGATTAGCTAATTAAACAACAACATGAATGTAAATCAAAGGAATAATCTTATAAATCTTAACAAATTCATTTTAAGTTAATATTAATTAATTTAACATTAATAAATAGCAATACACAAAAAAAATACAAATCATCTATGTGACCAAATACATTAATTACTATAATATAATAATTAAAATTAATATCACCTAACTAATTATTAAATTTCAAATTCCTCTATCAGGTATCAGATTTCTATAGTCATCTGTGCTATCTCTTTCTCTGCACTGACCGTATCACGGGCCTACGAACGGTATAATCTGCTGGGGATATCCATGCTAAATAACACTCACCGCTCAGCTTACACCGCCGCAGTCTGCCCTCTGTCATCTGTGCAAAATTAATCATGACACTGATACATCTGTAGCCTACATCTGCGCAGTCTGCGACTAAGTTATCTATGCTAATCTTTAGCACTAACAAAGTTGCCCACGCTGTAGTCTGCTACTGTAATCATCTGTGTCTCAGCACTGACTATTTTCTCATTTCAAATCATAAATTACTTACTGTTGAAACAATTAGTATGTTACTCATTACTCTGAATCATTATTATCATCATCACTTTGTGAACTACAAATATCTCTTTGAAAACTGACCCATGGATGAATCTTATCTAACGCAACTACATTTTCATATCGCTTATTATTTTTACGAGTTAATGGTGTGTCTTCGATTAAATATCTATCGTTAGGTAACACTTTACAAATTCTATATGGTCCTTGCAACTTTGGTAATAATTTCTTTGGTTTACCTGCACTATCCTTTTCATTGTAATTACGTTCTATCCTAACCAAATCACCTATTTTGTATGAATGACCTGCTTTACGATTTTTATCATATTTATTTTTCATCGCCATTTCATTATCTCTCATTCGATCACTAGCGTCTTTCCTAATACCTACAAGTTCATTTTCAGTTAATCGATCTTCTGTATCATCAAATATTTCGTTTATTATGTTTTCTGCACTACCTATTATTTTATGCCCAAACAATAGTTCTGATGGACTCTTTTGTGTAGTTTTATGAATTGTTGTATTTAACCCAAGCTGAATATCTTGCAAGCATTCATCCCACAAGTTATCTTTGAGTCCATGACACTTTGTACTGAGCGCATCAGAAATGGTCCTGTTAAACCGCTCAACTTGACCATTTGCCCTTGGGGTTGCTACTGAATTTAGGATGTGTTTTATACCACGGCCTTGAACAAAAGATTTAAATTGATTGCTAGTGAAACAGGAACCTCTATCTGTTATAAGTCTTTGTGGATTTCCAAAGTAACTAAAATGATTTTTAAATACATTGATTGTACTTGACGTTTTTGTATTCTTTACAGCCGTTAAATTGACATATTTAGTAAATGCGTCTATAATAACTAGAATAAAGGTGTTTCCTCTTCGACTACGAACGAAGGGACCGAGATGATCAGCGTGTATTGTATGGAACGGTATATCTTTCTTAGGTATAGGAAATAACATTCCTTCTTTCTTACCTCCCGGAACTTTATGATATGCACATTCTAGGCATGAATTACAATATTTCTTAATAAATTTTCTCATTTTAGGAAACCAATATGTAGATCTTACGCGTTCAAGAGTTTTTTCGAATCCGAAGTGACCGATATCATCGTGATTCATGCGTAGAATTTGCCATCGAACACCCCTTGGTACAACCCATCTAATACCTCCATCTATGTTTCTGTAAACCTTACCCCCTTTCAACTGATAATTATTATATATATCAACGGTATCTTTAGTATTTTTTGATTCCAGTATTTCCTTTATTCTCTTAATTTCCTCATCATTATTCTGTATAGTAGCTATCCAATCTTCAGTGGTGAAATTTAATACGTCTAATATTTGTAAGTCAGTATCCGGATTAGAATCATTAACAGGACCCCTACTAAGCGCATCGACATGGCCCATTTTATTCCCTGGTCGATATTCAATTTCACAATCAAACTCTTGAAATTGAATCCACCACCTCGCTATACGTGGAATAAGATCACGTTTTGTAAAAGTTGTACGCAAGGCACTACAGTCTGTTACAATTTTAAATTTTATGCCTAATAAATATACTCTAAACCTGTTTAATGAAGATATTACCGCAAGTGTCTCTTGTTCGAATGAATGCATCCTTTGCTCTTCACTAGTATTTTTTCGACTATAATAAGCAACGGGTCGTAACAAATTATCAGCCCCTTTTTGCAATAAGATTCCAGCTATACCTATTTTAGACGCATCTGTATGCAATTCAGTTTCAAGCTTTTGATCATAGAGTGCCAATATAGGTCTTTTCACTAATTTACTTTTTAATGTAATAAATGAATTTTCTTGTTGATCTGTCCAATTCCATGAAAAATTTTTCTTAAGTAAGTCAGTTAACGGCCTAGCAATAATCGCGAAATTTTTTATAAACCTTCTAAAAAAACTTGTCAAACCGATAAATCGTCTAATATCATGTATATTTTTTGGTTTTGGAAATTCTGAAATAGCTAATGTTTTTTGATAACCCGGTCTTATACCGTTCGCACTAACTTCAAACCCTAAGAAATCAATTTTATCATAAAAGAAATGGCATTTGCTTAATTTTAAGGTAAGCCCCCCCTTCTGTAGTAAACTTAGAACCTCACGCAACCTACTTATTCCTTCAGAATAAGACTTAGCTGGAATTAAAACATCATCCATATAAATTAAAGCATATTTTATTTTAGCTTCTGCGAGTATTTTATTCATTGTCCTTTGAAATATAGACGGAGCATTTGCCAATCCGAATGGCATTCTTGTGAATTCATACTGTCCATCCGGAGTGACAAATGCTGTCTTATTCTGAGAGCCTTCCGAAATAGCTATTTGATAGTAACCCGAAAATAAATCTAGAGAAATAAATAAACTATTACCTGATAATAAATCTAGCTGATCATCTATGAGAGGTAATGGATAGTGTTCTTTTTTAGTTTTATTATTTAAGGCACGATAATCGATACACAATCTCTTATCTCCCGTTTTCTTTTTTACTAGAACAATAGGACTAGCGTATGAGGATTTTGATTCTTTTATCACTCCAGCATCTAACATATCTTGGACCATTACCCTAACTAGTTCTCTATCTGCATATGGTAACCTATACGGGCGATAAACGACAGGCTTAGAATCAGTTAATTCTATTTCCATTTTAACAATATCTGTATATCCTAAGTCTTTAAGACCAGACGAGAAACAAGTGTTAAATTCGTAAAGTAATTTTTTTAAGTTATCTATTTGTTCATTATTTAAAATGTTACCTACATTTAGTTTATTTAAATCTTCTGAACTTAAAATATTAACTGTCTTTTCATTATCAATTATTTTAGCTCTATTAATTAAAATATTGTTATTAATATTTAATTCATTGTCAGAGAGATTTAAAACTAAAATAGAACTTTGTTGATTTTCAAAATTGTATTCGCCTGGCATTAAATAAAAATTATATTTAGGCTTTCCTCGTATAGTACCATTAACATAAAAAGAACCTGTATATTTAGTATCTGAAGTGACTTTAACTATTCCTACGGTTTTCGCAGGTATCGTGACTTTATCGTTCGAAAATAAACAAAGCTTTTGATTAGGATATCGCTTAAAAATCAAGCCAAAGGGTGTTTTAGTAATAGTGATTCCCGGTTTTTCGGTAAATGAGTGGCCTACTAATATGGGATAACTAATTACATGATCTGCAACAATAAAAACCTCTACGGTTTCAATAATATTTTGAATTTTAATTTTTACTATAGTTGATCCTATTGGTAGAACTAAGTTATTGCCTAATCCTCTCAAATTAGGTAAGTTACTTTCTTTCCATCTTAAGTTTAGTTTTAGTGCAACGTTAAGGCGTAACAAAGTACATTGACTACCTAAATCTATATAACCTTGCATAGTTACACCATTAATTTCTACATCCAAAATAAATTTCTGATTTGTATCTGAATCATTATTTACTTTCAATACAGTTTTATCCGTTTTTTCATTACTTGTTGACGGTAACTTCGGACATGTTGCCGCCAAGTGACCTATTCTATTACATATTGTACATCGCAAAATACGTTTTGTGCATCTATAGCTATAGTGACCAGGTTCATTACAATTGTAACAGATAATCTGTGCGTTATCATTTTGAGAACGTATTGGTTTGTTATTATTATTAGAGCTAATGTTATTATTTATAGTGTTTTGATTGTTTCTCTTTTCAAATGAAATTTTACTTCTATCTGTATCCCGTAACTGTTGCTTAATAGATTTAAAATATTTTAATACTTGTTCAGGTTCAGTAAAACTAGCAGCCTTTGCACCTAACCTGATTGACCTATCATCTAACCCATATAACAAACAATCTACCGCACGTTTATGGAAAATTTCAAGGCGATTTAATAATTTTATTTTAGCGTAATAATAGTGTTCTAATGAATCACCTATTTTAGCTTTTACTGATAACATTTCTGTAAGCAATTCTGCATAGTCATCTCTACTAGGAAAAGATTCTAATAATTTATCTTTCCACTCAGTCCAACTAAATAATAAGGAGGGTAATCCCTCGTACCATGACTTGGCTAACCCAGCTAATTTTGGCAAAGCATAATGAATAATTTGCCTATCCGACCAACCATATATCTGTGAACACTCCTCTACTTTACTAATCCACATATGCACTGTTTGATCTTTCGACATTGGGTCGAATTCGGGTATAACATTGCCTAGGACTGGAAATTTGTCGGTTCGACTTTGACTATTGTTCATTGTTTGTAACATTTCCCGAATGAGTAAATGAGTATCATACAAACTATTATCAACAGAAGTACGTACCCTCTTTCTCTGGTCCTGTTGACTATCCACTTCAGTATTCTGTCGTCGTCTTCGAGATCGAATCCGCGAGGCTGCTGAACTTCGGCTGCCACTGCTGCTGTGTCGACGTCTTCTTGCTTTTCGCCTCTTGGAACGGCTTCCAGAAATTCGTCGTTTACGCATGTCAGCCCGCGTATTACTCCGACAACTTGAACTGCTTGAACTGCTACTACGTTCACGTCGTCGTGGATGCCGCGCCTGACTTCTATGAATTCCACGAGCATCTTCACATTGTAATCGAGTCACGTCGTTCGTTTGCTTGTCCCTCGGTAATGTAGGTGTACCACTTTCACGCCTTACAGTTTCACTATGATGAGGACTTTTTGATGTACTCATATTCATATCGATGTAAAATGTCGTTAGCCGATATGTGTTGTAGAATTAACACCGTACATCCCACTTCTGAGATGACGGGATGGCCAATAAAACGTCGTTATTCTCGTAATTAATGTATATATTGTACTGCTTTCCACCAAATATGAAGCAAGACTAAACTAAATATTCTAACAAAGTTCATAACGAAAAGTAGGGTTGACCTACTTTTTAAAATATTGACAAGTGTCAACTGACATTCAGAAAATACATTTTATAAACACAGAGTATAAATTCGGTATATAAATTAGTAATCCTAACAGTAAGAAGTTATACTTCCTTAGAACAAAAATAGCTAAAGATATCATCCCGTACGTCACAACTCTCTGTTTGTAAAAGGCATGCAGCCAACTTCATCATGTCGCTTTTTGGCTGTCGGTGTGCGCGCATAGTAAAAATTTTACTTTTAATTTTTTTCCAAACGTGCCAAAACAAGTACAACTTCAATATACTTACTACGACAAAAAGACGCCTAATTTTTAATTGTAGAGTTTTATTGATGTTTTGTTTCCTACACTTAAAGTCGTGGGTTGATTGTCGAAACGAATAATTTTTTGTATTGCCCATACATGTTTTAAATAATATTTTTTTTATCTTAACGATCTTCATCTTAATCATAATCAGATTACGGCGATTTTAAGGGGGCCGGATAAGGATAAATGTCTGTTTACATATTTTAAGTATTTGTTACTAACAGAATCGAATATACAACCTTCTCTCAAAACAATGCCAACGGAGCACAGTTATACTACGCAACATTATTGTAAATTTAAATAAATATCTTCCTTGTTTTTAATGTCCTTTAGGTAATAACACATACCTATTAGGTAACACAAATAAAATATTCTCGAAGCTTATCATAATAAATTCAACGCTAAAAATAAATATATAATGTAACATGTAACGAAGTTACCTAATAATATACACAATAACAAAGTAGAAATTTACAGGGAAAAAATGTTTTTCCATTGATTACGTTTTATCTAGAAAAGCATGATTGCGTGGCGGTTAACATATATTGTATGTAGAGTGATAAGGACCTGGTTATTCAAATGTAGTTGAATGTAATAAAGCTGCTATTTATATATGTTATATTATTTTGCAAATTATATTTTAGATATCATTCAAGACTTCGTTTATCGTTTCGCTATTTTTCTATAGATAGGAACATTTTATCTATTTAGAATTAAAGTCTTTTATTGAAAAACGTAATTTGTAGTAGTACTGAAGACATAAATTAGCACAACATGCCAGTTTTATTCAAAGTAGTATGGCAGCATGTTTCGTGACGGCGTTCATCTGTGAAGGACGGCTTCGTATCATTCACTTTGATTTGACGCCTGACTTCTAACCGCTAACCGGTATGGTATAAATCACAAAACAAAGGCTGAAATGACTGGGAAAATTATTTCAAAATATATTTGTTTATTTATATTGTCGTTTTAATTTCATTTGTATTAATAGTATTTTTTTACTGGAATATTCACCGTTTATGTAGAAGATGTAATATAGATATCTAATGCCTGAAGGCTGATTTCTAAAAACTTCCTAGATTGCAACATGTTTTGAACTAATTATTATTTTAAAAAGTGTGTGTGTGAGTCATTCCTCAATCACTACATCAATCAAGTTACATAAATATATTTATAGTACACTAGCGACTCACCCTCGCTTCGCTCGGGTTCGTCTCTACTTACGTTTTAACGTTTAGTATCGATTTCTCAGAGATGAGATATTTTCTCGCCGTAAAAAATATTCTATATGTTGACCCGGATAACCAGCTATCATCATACCAAATTTCATCAAAATCCCTCCAGTGGTTTTTCTGTGATGCGGTAACAGACAGACAGACAGACAAAAATTCTAAAAATTATAGATTCAGCCTCTGTATCGATAATAATGTCTATTTCAATAAGATTTTCCAAAAAATATTTAATGTACAGATTCGGCTTAGTTACAATTTTATTATATGTATAGATGAAGACATTGTTAGGAAGGTTGATTTACTTCACTATTAATATCACTTTGAATATTAATTACATCAATACTCTCGTTATTATTTATCACTGTGACATTTCAAAGTGAAAGGTGCGCAAGGTACGTTGCGCAGAAAAACGTAACGCTTTTGAGTTAAGGCTTGTATTAATTTCATTCCTCATAAAATTCATATGCTTATATGAAAATTGATACTCCAAAAACTTTTTAAGTATATAACTTACACCAATTTGCCCAAGAGGTGTCAAATGTCCAACAAATTATTTGTGTTATCATTACTGCATGTTAAATAGACGTTATATTGGCAGCTCTATCACATATTTTAATGAATCATATTACACATCAAACAACATTGTACGTGGACAGTGACAAATAGGTAGAGCTGTCCTAAGCGGAAATCAAACTTAAGAATACAAGGTTAGATCTAGACATATCGAATAGCTTAGCTTATTAAACTTATTTAAAACTTTAATCAGAAAATTATTAAAAAATATGTAAGCGAGAAAAATTCATTCATTGAATGTTTAAGCTGACATTGGATATTTTTTAGGCTTATAATTACTATAATTTTTGCGAAATTTTATAAATTTAATTCCATTTTATGGTTAGAAAGCACTCTCCATTCGAATGTAGTAACACAAAATATGCAATGATATATTAAAATATTATATAACTAGTAAATACCTAGTAATGAGAGAAAACTGCTCATTATCATGTCATTATGTGCAAAGTATAATTTATTTAATGTTTGCATAGATGAAAATTGTGTTTATTACTTCAGTGGGGTCAATTTGCATACAGAACAACGATTTTCACGTGAAACTGAGATTCTTAGTGAATTATTCGAGCCACTGGAGCGACGATTTCCTATTTATGGTACTCCGCCATTGTGCTTTTATTTGTATCATGGAAGCATGCGTAAAAGTACACGTGTTAGATAATTTTAACAAAACAGCATTAGATTAAGATTTCGTGATGTTACAGTAAAGAACGTTTATAATACGTCTTTCGAAAAACTACACGCTTGTTTTGTTGACTGTTAGGTTAAAAGATCGAAAACCCTATTAAGCCTGTGTGTTAGAGTAGGCTAGAAGCGGAAGAGGTATGAATAAGTCCATAAAGTAAATGAAAGGTAAGGAACCTAACATCTTTCGAGCTTAGATTGCTTATGTTATTGCTATGTAGATATACGTAAGGTCGCCATATATGTACCTATGTGTGTAACACAATTATGGAGTAAGTTCACTGATAAAATATTTGAATGTCATGCCCAGAGACCATGTTTTGTAGTTACTGTAGAGTAATTACAAATAACTAATATTTTACCATAGGTATACATACATCTGAACAGTACTTGACACTGTAACGCAACGCTTCAATTAACTTTCTCGCTTAAAATATTTTTTGAAGTCTATTAGTAAATATTAGTAAAGGTACAATTATTTAATTATATACTATCACATTGTTTGTGCATACAGTTCCTATTTTTCAATCACAGCGTTCCGCCTTTCAATACTTTCCTGTACTAAATAGAGAAGTGAACCAGCATAACTAGATCTGCTATAATACGGATACCACAGTTAGGTTAATATATTTAAGTAGAAGACGTAACTCAGTGGAAAGGTCTCTGTTAAGTGGAGGTTCGTTTAGCGGAAGGCGCTTGACTCCGGACAATGGCCGCTATACTAAGTTCCCAGCTCATTACGTATTTACTATGAAACTTCTTTAGATTACTTGTGAATTTTTTATTCTAATAAAATGTATTGTGGAAGAAGGCGATAATTTTGTGAAAATAATAATATAATGTAATAATTTTTATTATCCACTTATTATGGTTTGAGAAAATATATAAAACAAATCTATAATATATATATATATGAATATATATATATGAATCCCTATTTCCCTTGGTCACGCCATCACGCGTGAACGGCTGGACCGATTTAACTATATTTTTTTTGTTGTGTTTGTTATTGTCAGGAGAGAGAGGGAGAGGTTTTTATAAAAGAAAAAATTAAAAAATTGCGCTACTAATATTATAAGGAGGTAAAGTTTGTGAGTTTATGGGTTTGTGACGTTGTAAGGTGTAATCTCTGGATCTACTGAACGAATTTAGATGAAATTTGGTAAGAAGATAGTTTAAGACCCTGGGAAGGACAGAGGATACTTTTTATCCCGGAAATCATCCCTTAAGGAGATGAAAATGGGGATGATAGTTTGTACGGGGAATCAATCTAGAGACAAGTCCAAGCGAAGCGAGTCGCTAGTTTTTTATAAAAATAACTTCATGTAAATAAATTATTAACATTACCTATTAAGTATATTATAATTGAAATCTTCATTTATATTAAATATATAAAATAATTGTACAGACAAAAATTATATTACAATTGTAATTTTAAACCATCTTCAATAATATTATTGTATTGAATATATATACTTATCTTTCTCTATTATATTACTTATTGCAAATCATATATGCATTGGTGCCGACTGTTATTATGATAGGTAAATAAGCAAATCTAATGACATTTAACTTACAACATTGCGTCAAGTGTGATGTGACTGACATTTGTGTCTAAGGCTATTGGTCAACACTATACAGTATACAATGTGGTAGAGAAATAATTGAGCCCAATATTATAATAATAGATTGCCGGTTAAAGTAATAACACAGGTGATATCATTGACATTTAGCTTGAATATTTCGTATCTGGTAACAAATAGTGCGATACATAAGCTTATATATATCTATACGCAGGGCCGGATTTAACCTTAGCGCCGCCCCTGGGCATAGTAAAAAATGCTGCCCTATTATTGAAATTTTGCATAAAATAGGTAAAGTTTCAATAAAGTTTTAATTTATTTTAATTTTTAATTTTTTGAAAAAAGTACTAGTTATTTTTTTTAATTATTTATTTTTAGGAATATAAAAAAAGTATTTTCGATAACGAGAAGAAATTTTTTTCTTCCACCCTCCGAATCTTGCCTCCCAAAAAATTTGTCGCTAGTGTAAATCCAGCACTGTGTATTACTGAGTTAGGCCTGCTTTTTCATATTGTGAATATAGTTATTAAAAGTACCTGGGTAATCGAGCTTCGCTCGGTAAAAAATGTAAAATGTAAATTTGATCTAAATTGTTAGAGCCGTTTCCGAGATACACAATAAATGTATATATATATATATATATATATATATATATATATATATATATATATATATATATATATATATATATATATATTTCCTGGGTATTCTGAAGAGTTTTATTTATGAATCAGGCCCACTTTCATATTGCGATATTTCAGGATTAGGTATAGATATTATTATTGGTAAAATAAAATATAGCCTATGTTACTTTTGGAATTCTCTAATAGTGAAAGTACTAATTATTAGAAACACTACATTAGTTTCAGGGTCTATCGATTGCAAAAGAACAAACACACAATTCTTTCCTTTTTATAATACCTGCCTATAGATTTTATAGATATGACTGTTTTCACCCTTGGCTCCGATCACTTATTACGACGATGGTAAATATTAGTCTAAGCTACTTTGACCTAATCGTCTACTAGGCGTTTATATTAGTCTTAAGTAAAGTAAAGCACTCTTCTACGCTCATTTCCGCTTGTCCTGTAACTTTTTTGGTCCAGGATAAAAAGAAGTCTACGTATTAGTAGTAGATACGCAAAATGGGAACAGAGTCGTCGAGTTGCGAAAACCAGCCCGAATATAGCATTCCATACCAATTAGTCTTATGATCTTATCTCCTTTTCGTCAGAATCTATGCGAAAGTGAAAACCCCTTTAAAATCAATGAAACAAATCAATTTAAAAAAATAAAAGACAGCTTAGAATTAAATTATTTCTTGGTTTTTAGTATTTCAAAAATAATAATAATAGCTTTATATCAGGTAACTATCTTGAAATAGAATTAATAAATTTAAATTCACAACAAGTGATACAAGTAGGTACTAGATACATATATAAAAACCTATTTGTTAAAATTTACACGTTAAACTGTCAAAGATAACATAAATTTAATTCATCACATGAAAGCGGTCTAAATAAAATATGGCTTTATCGTTTATTTAATTCAATAGCGGCCGCGGTTCATAATTCATTGTCTGCAACTGAGTGTATTCATTTGACGCGGCAGGTTAATGTAAAATTCAGATGTACACACTATATTTATGAATTCATTATTATTTACGCTATCACATACTCTCAATCATTTACTATATCAATTGTATTTACCTCTACTGCGGTTAAAAATATTATTATTGTGCATAATTAACAAGCTTACATACGTGGCGTTGAATATTTATAGTATCTATTGTATCATATATTTTAAATATTTAAATTAAATACTAGGAACCCTCGATTATATTTTATACTGAAAACTCTGAAACATCACTTATGTTAGTTTGGGATAGTGTTGCCTCGAAATGAAATAAAAGAATTATTAAAATCAGTTAGTTAGTTTAGGTTTATTAATTAACGAATAATTAATATTGCTTGTTCATTACTACTAATACTATATAATAAATCTGAAGACTGTTGTTTGTGTTTTTGTGTGAACGCGCAAATCTCAGGAACTATCAGTCGGGATTGGAAAAATCTTTTTTGCACTTGATAGCCCAATTCTTGTGTAAAGTTAAATATAGGCTAATAACATTTAACAGCTACAATTTTTGGGATCGAAATAGTTACACATAAATGGACTACGCGAGCGAAGTTGCAGGAAAATTTAGTAATATATAATCAGAGATAGTGTGATCATATGAAAGTTCTTATTGAAAATGTTAATCTATGTCTACATATGTATATGTTTGTACCACAAAAGTAAGAAGCGATATAAAGCTTGTATATTATAACTATTTTAAAAACTTAAAATCTATGTATATATTTTTTCTTCATTGAACATTTTTTGCTACTGTTGAGTTTTGAGTGTATGTTTGCCTCCTCATGTGCTAAAATTCATCCAACCCCTCAGGCCACAGTCCTAAAGAAATAGACATACATAATTATGTACAAATATACTTAACATAAATAAAATATTATTTTACGTTTGAATATCATCAAATAAAACTTTGTTCTACCCACTGTTTATTTTTATGATATAGATATTATTTTATTACTATCAGTACAATGTCCTTGAAGAACCTCTTAGATAAAGACGTCAAAGTTTTGAGAGCTGTTTTATATAAATATATGAAGGTGTTACTCAAGCGTAGGTGAGTTTAACTACACTAATGAACTACATTGTCTTATTACTTTAAATGGCGATACGAGTTTTTTTGGAGTTAATTTCAACAGTATCTATAAACTACATGCAAATAGGTACGTGGGCGCGTTTTGGTCCACTTTTATGTTTTACATTTCTTTGTTTCACTGCGTATTGCAGTTACTGCTGTAAAATGTTCTGATTTCTGTTATTTTTTCGAACGTATTATATATTTTGAACATTCAACGCTTAAGAGATTTTTATAACAAAGATTTATAAATGAAGTAGGACAGCTTTATAAAAAAACAAAAATAATAATTTTAAATAAAATATAGCTGTATATTATACATGACGTTACATGTAGAGGACTGAAGTTATGACAATGGCATTTTTTATCATCGTTATGACTTTTAATTTGCTTTCTGAGAACTTTTAGTGCAACAGATTTTGGTAATTTCCTGGATGAACCCGTCAACTCTAAGGTAAAGAGCAGTTTTGCCAATCAAGTCACACGCTTTTGAAACAGCGTCATGCTGGTTCGAATAAGCTAGCATATCGCCTAATTGCCAATAACATAAATTTTTTATTGACATTGAAAATCATTGCCTACAGCAATGTAAATTAAATGAAATAATTTAAAAATGTCTATTAAATTGTATTTTTATTTGCTTGCAAAAAATATATGTATATATTCCCGATAAAATCATTTAAAATATGGAAAGTAACTTTAGCAACTGACAGTACTTAATAAACGTCAGCCATTTTAACATTATTATTTGGTAGTATTGTTATAACGTCGATGTAGATTACTACTGTGAAACAATTTTCAAGTTATTACGTGTTCATACTTTGTTAAAGTAAATGATAAATATATTTACATTTATGCCCGCACCTCCGCACCCACAACGCGTATTTGTTTCACAATAATTGACTCTTTGTCATTGCAACTTATGGTTTCGTGTTACACATTGATGTCATCGAGTGATCTGAAGTGATTTAATTTTCCAGTTTCATGCCTCACTTGCTGTTATTACCGGCGAGCGGCCAACTAGCGCGACGGGTCCATATCTTAATACTCAGATGTTATCTTGTTTATTTACATTCATTTTGACGCGGAACAATAAACGGTGGTTCCACGTAACAAAGGAGTCTCAATAATGCAGAGATACAATGTTCTCCCAAACAAGGATAAAGGCCTTGGGATCCACTCGACGGTATTGGTTATTTTAATATAGGTAATTGTTGTCTGATTGAGAATTGCGTCTGACCGCTACACCCACGTCGGTGATGGCCGGCTGGCTAATTGCGATACACTTTTTATTGTATCTACCTACTCGCCATCTTACGATATATTCCACGGTTACAAAAATAATAATTAATAAAATCTAGACCTGAGTTGATTACTCTGCTGTGATGTCATGTTTGTAGACAAGGTGCTGTAAAGGCCATCTAGCGCATTAAATCAATCGTTTAAGCGTACATATTATTATACAAATGGTAGGTACTCTTAAGTGTTTGACGTTAATATTAAATATCATAAATTTAATTTGTATTTGTCCTATAATAATATACAGAAGTAACTAAAATTTTCATCAATAAAATATATCTATATATAAACACTGTGGCGTAACTAACCGCTTTTGCCTATTACGAAACCAAACGTGGACTGCCGACTCGAGCGTTGAACGAGAAGTCAGTAGACAATATGATAAGAGACAGTTTTTGACCTTCTCATTTTTTTTAAACCGCTCTCGCGGAAGAACGCGTAGAGTAAAATTTTGTAAAAAAACTGAGCTCTGAGGACCATTCATCGTTTTATAGAACATAGGTACGATCACATTCTTCGTGGTCCTCTTAAAAAATAATATGCGGAAATATAGGACACTTTTTTCTTGCGCTGTTTTATAAACTTCTATGAGGACCGGCCTCGAAAAAATGATTTGAAATAAAAGAGTTTTGTGGCCCGCTGGGCCCCCTTGCATCAGGGGCCCCATGCGACCCTATTGGGTACATTGGCATAAGTTTTTAAACGTTTTCTTTATTAGTAGCTCTCCTTATTATAAATTTCAACGTTGTGGATAAGAAGCTACTATCAGAACCACAGTGTAAAGAGTAATATTAACCGGCCTAATGTCTGATACTGATACTTAGTCTGCACTTCTTTATTATTAAACTGGTCTGCCATCTCTCGGAATGCATTCGAATCGCTTTGTTATCAACGAAGATTCAGAAAGACGTTTAGTTTACCAGATATAATCTCCACATGTATAAATTATTCAACAGGTTTTTAATCATGTAATTCATTATTATTTTTAAGCATTAATCAAAATATAATATTATAAATGTAAAAGATTGTATGTGTATATGTTTGATACTCCTTCAGCTGGACTGATATAGATGAAATTTTAGTACACAAATCTACTATGGTTACTATTAAGCACCTACCATACCATACGTAAATATATTGATAACGTATAAATTATTTCTTGACTTTTAAATTCCATAAACTATACAAAATTGAAAAAAACAATACAAACGAAACTTGTCAAATAACAAGTATAGAATATAAGAATAAAACTTAAACACTTAATCAAAAACAAGTGATTATTTTTTTATGAATGTAAAATATCGGATATAGTAAAGAATCTTATTCCTAATATGGAACGACGCGTGTTGTTTTGTGTCGTTACTTGCCGCTGGCGACCTACAGGACCGAAACTGGCAGGATCGCCGACGCGTCACATCAACAGCCTTTTACACTGCCGTTTTGAACCGCCGTGTAAAGTTGTTTATTTTCAAAGTATTAAATTACAATGTCATCAAATATTTTTACGTCTTATTAACTTGGCGAATAAAAATATTGTTGTTGGTATACTTCTTTATTTATCGAAAGTAAATAACACGTTAGTGTACCTGAGTAAATGTTATGAAAATTAATTATGAGCCAACAGCTATTGCATAGTTTAAATACATTTATATTTATTTTATAAAAGCCCATTGATAATTATTATTACTTATAATGTCATCTAATAAAAAAATGTATAATTATCATAGTATTCGCTCAGTGGTCAAATTCGACCATAATAATTTTTTTATCGATAACACTAAAGCTTGTCAATAGCAATAGTATTAAAAAAAAGAAAATCAGTTGACAAACAGAATAGATAAAGATGCTGAACTGTTTTGTCTCTGTCTATTTTTATATAGAGACAAAAACTAAAAGATCAGTTCTATCAATAAATAATTCAATAATATCAGCGGTTGTTTAACGCTAATATTAATCAAAATTTGAATTGGGCAATGAGAATGATATGCAGCAACAGAAGAGTTCCGAGAAACGTCCCGACCTGTTTGTCCCATTGACTCACTACTTACCTACATGCTCTTCAATAATAGCCATGTTTCTTTTACAAGTTTAAACCCTTCGATATGTTTCACATTGTTTACAGTCGATGGAATCTCAGTTTGTAATCGAATAAACATGTCAAATCGATTATTTATGATCGCCTTTAAATTTCCAAATGTTTTGTTATCACAGATTAACTCTTCATGTTCTGCTGTAAATTTACGTCTTTATTCTGATAATAATTATTTGTTGATATTTTCATTTTCGTCTGAAATCTTATAGGTATATCTTTTAAATACGTTATTTACAGCAAATAAAATACTGCCTCATCCTACATACATATATTTATACCAATAGTATTTGATGGCAATAAATAACTTTATATATATTTATCTTTTTTTTTGATTCCATGTACTTCGCCGTTTAGAGTCGTCAAGAGAGTTAACTGAGTTATATTATATCGTTATGATATTTTTATGACGATTCTCGTCAACAGTCGACAACATCACTCAAACGATAAGTTTAAATGTAAGAACTTTATCTTTTCACCACTAAAAGATCGATTTAACATCGATTTCTTGAAAATGGCATGCAATTAGTTTGATTTATTTTATAATGATCATAAAATCAACATGAGATGAATTCTAAAGGTAATTAATCACACAAGTAAGAAAGGGCGAACGAAGTATTTACATGAGCAGTTACATGAACAAGAATTTTCTATGATTTGTGGTAGATACAGCATCTTATGCAATACACTTTCACCATGTGAAACGAGAGAGAGTCCCTGAGATTGCTCATTACTAGATTACTTCGGAGTTAGGAAATCGTTACCGTGTTACATATCCACCATAGTACTGTTCAAGCAAATGAGAAAACTGCCGATTTTATAACAGATGCCTTTTAGTGTTCCAATTAGAAAGATTAAATTGAAGATTTTATTGAAATCGTCTTTGAAGCATGTGATTTTTTTCTTTTGACATACTAAACAACCAACACAGCAGACGATAGCGTGGTAGGCAAAGACGGAGATGGCTGGATGAGTTGGACTCCTTCCAGAGAGAGTTTATTATGGCGATAGATAGGGAGCAGTCGAGGAAGAGTAGGGAGGCCTTTGCCTGCAGTAATATGTTGGGATACATAATAAATAAATATGTTGGGACATTAACACACAGCAACATCTAGTTCCATGGTAAGCTACGAGGTTTGTGTTATCAATACCAGATAGTTGATACTACACATGTATGACTTTAAATACATACATATTATAAATATAAACACCTAAGACTGGAGTACAAACATTCGTGCTTATCACACAAATCATTGCCCCTAGCGGGACTCGAACCCGCGACCGTGGCACGGCAAGTATGGTCACTACAAACTGAGAAAAACCTGTCGTCAAATACAGTAAGTAGTGTCATAGTGGGACACTACAGGCCTATAATAATAATGCTGTAGAGACTGTTGAGTATCGTGCAAGGAGCGCGGTTTTGGCGCGTGTACGTCTTGGTTCTTGGTACAATCTTGCAAATAAAAAGCAAATTATATGAAATTTCACTTACAAATGTATCTTCATGGTGTCATTTTCTTGCACATGAAATTATTTTTCATGCTAGATTACTTTCCCGATAGAGTACGTTATTAACTTTATTTGTAACTAGCCTTGCCCGCGGCTCCGCCCGCGTTCAGATGACTAAAATCAAATTCTTAGGTTTTACATATTAGTATACACTTACAATGCAGTTTTTGTATTTTTTCTCAGAAATGAGGTATTTTCCCGCGGTAAAAAGTATCCTATATATTGACCTGGATAACCATCTATCACCATACCAAATTTCATCAAAATCCCTCCAGAGGTTTTTCTGTGATGCGGTAACAGACAGACAGACAGGCAGATAAAAATTCTAAAAACTATAGATTCGGTCTCTGTATCGATAATAATGTTTATTTTATTAAGTTTTTCCAAAAAATATTTAATGTACAGATTCGTCTTAGTTACAATTTTATTATATGTATAGATGTATGACTTATTTTTATTACTGTGTAAAAAGATTATAATTTAGAGTTTTCAGTGCGTCAGAAGTCCTAGATTAAATTATAAACGATGTTTATGGCATCAACACCATTTCTAGATTTTTTTCTTGTTTCTCTCTTTTTCTTTCCACGAGTACGTGAACAGGATATAAAATATAAATTTCAAATAGTTTTATAGTTTATCTACACCAAAATTAAGTTACAACTTGTTATTGTCTTTACGCTATACTTTATTTTTAAGTGCATTTTCCTTGTGTGGAAATTAAACCTCATCTAATTCTTCTAAGATTAGTAAAAATAAATAAATTAGATAATAATTCGTTTCACTAAAAAGTTATACCGATTTTGCAATCACCTTAAAAGCCATTGTTCTACTCTTAGAGGTACAGTTTCTTTAGAAATTATGTAACATAAGACTACACTTGATATATCTTATACTTTAAATAAATGAGACCATAAAATTCTTGCACAATTAACAAAATTATCTCGTTATATGCATACAAATAAATAAAAACATACGCGAAATCCGAATTGAGGATCTCCAACTTTTTTCAATTCAAGTAATTATAATATATGTATGTATATTGTATATACATACTTAAAAGGACGCAAAGACCTTGCATCTTAAGCAGCTAACAAAAAATGTCATATGGTTAATCGGTTAGGTTTGTATTTTGATAAGTATAATGGATGTAAACAAGAAATCTGCAGAGACTAATAATTTTGTTAATGGGTGTTTTATATCCTTGTGCCAATATGTTGCTCATTATTTTTACATATCTACTACTTTAATGCTATAATGTAAAGTAATAAATCAAGCTCAATCATTATAAGATAACTAGCATTGCCCGCGGTATCGCCCGCGTTTAGATGACCAAAAACCAAATTCTTAGGTTTTACATATTAGTATACTTTGACATTGCAGTTTTTGTATTTTTTCTCAGAAATGAGATATTTTCCCGCGGTAAAAAGTATCCTATATGTTGATCCGGATAATCAGCTATCACCATACCAAATGTCATCAAATTCACTCCTGTGGTTTTTTAGTGATGCGGTAACAGACAGACAGACGGACAAATATTCTAAAAACTATTGATTCAGCCTCTGTATCGAAATAATATCAATTTCAATAAGATTTTCCAAAAAATATTTAATGTACAGATTCGGCTTAGTTAGAATTTTATTATATGTATAGATAGATAATATTATTTACAAATCCACCTAACAACTACGTAAAAGAAGATGTATGTTCCTATTATTATAAAAAAACAATAAGCAAAAGTAACTATCTACGTACTCGTAGGTACTACGTTTGGTTGGCGAGATGTGACCTCCGCGATGCGCAAGGTTTTCCGTTGAGGAACAAGGAAAATTATTCACAATTGTTTCCATAACTGACAGCCTTGTTGTGACACTGGACCAAGCATTTTACTTGCCACTGACGGTTTCATTATTAACAATATGTTATTTATGTACTGTATAATGTAATTATATCATCATTTTATTTATACTTTTGTTATAAAGTTACAAAGAAACATGCTATACGCTAGCAATATCTTACATCACTACCAGAAGGAAGACGAAAGAGATACAGGGGATATCCCCATACATATGTAGATTTTTTATATTAATATTTTAATAGCAAGCTATTGCATCTAATACAGATCTTAATGTTCTAACTTGGCGAATATCAAAGTTGTATTACATTTAATGTAATATTTTGGTTGTAATTATATATTTATAATTGTATTGGTTACATAAGGACAGGCTATTACATAAGAAGAGGCTAAAAATGTTTTAGTAGTTATTAAATTCTTAATTTTTGAAAACTACAGAATATGATGCTCTTATACTTTTGATGTTTTATAAAGGCCAGAAGGCAATCACTTTACAAAAAGTAGCAACTTGAAGGCTACTACAACAATAAACAAGTGTATTTTATTTTAGGTTTATTATTTAAATATTTTTTCAAAACTTACAGTATGTTCAATACAAAATTGTAATATTCATAGGAACTGTAAGTATAGCGATATTTTGTAGTTTTTAAGTAAATAATACGGAAATATCAATTTTGTAAATTAAAATTAATAATACAGATAATTATAGATTAAATCGCGAAGACTGAAGCTGCGAAATATAATTAAAATAAACAATAACTCAAATTAACACTTCTATCACAATATCATATGTAAGAAATATTTAAATGAATGCGGTATTACTTTATCGATGATCGTGATTTTTTTTCCTTATATACATCTACTCATCTTTATGTGTTTCTTGTGTTACTCAGCTCTCTGTTAGATTTATCTAGAGACAGCCACGTCAAGGCAACTTTATTTAACCTCTACATATATATATATATATAGAGAGAGAGAGAGAGAGAGAGAGAGAGAGAGACCCTTTAAATAAAATGAATATATCCAATAATAGTACCATGACGTTAATTAAGAACTTTATCATGATGTGAATTTATGAATCGGCAAATTGCAATTATCATAGATAAATTAGATAATTACAAACAGATAATAAAAATATACTTTTACATACTTTTGTAATTAAAATAAATGACGATAAAATAGCTCGGCATTACTTTTCGTTAATACAGTTTCTAAGCGGTGTTTATTGTTTTTTTGATATCAGATTCAAGCTTCAAACTCCGTAGCGGAACTAAGTTAGTTTTTTCTCTAAAGTAGCGGGCCATCCGTCGATATAATCTATGCACGTTTCTCATTAGCACACAGATTATTAGAATGTAATTATACTTTTATGCTCAAAATTTACAATACTGTTAACATATTTTAACAATTGTACGCGTGTAAACTTTTAAGAACAAGTAGGTATTTAAGTATGAAATATTAAAAAATATTATTCAAACGTACCTGTCTTATAATTAAAATTCATCAGAGATATACATATATTTTGTTTAAGATTTAAGTTTTAAGTAATTATTAAAGATACTTCGTAATTTAACAAAAAAAACTTACAAGTGTTGAAATATAGTAAACTAGGAGGTCTTTATGACTAAATATAATTTAACTTACATATTATTTATTTTATTTATGGTTAAGGGATAGCAATATACTCATACCAAATTAGATAAAATGCTAAAATAGGAATATATTTTATTGATCACAATAGATATTTATATTCAACAAGTACCTATCAAGGCATGAACAAAGCAGTGTCCAGAGTCTAAGTATACAAGGCATATCGGGAGGATCCGATTCTCACGGCCGAGACAATATTCGCGGCCATTTGTTCTAGATGCTAGTGCACAAGTGCACTCAGATGGATGCGGCATCTCCCTTAAATATACTTCGACTAAGACAACCAGTATTTTTTTTTAATCATAAAAAGAAACATTCATTATTGCAAAATAAAGACGTAGAAAATGCGGAGAATGTATGTATAGGTACACACTAAAATGTAATTTTTCAAGATATAAAAGTGACGTAGCAAATTTAAGCTATGACTAGATTAGAATTTTAGAATCTGTAGAAGCATGAAATAAGTTGTTATACAGTAGAAAAATGATATTTTTTGCCAACGTATCTGCTAGTTCAAGGCGTTCTTGACTTCAATATAATCTGCGCATACGCCTTATAGCCGTTGCGCTCTAGCTAAGTTTATTTATTTAAATATGCGTGAACTTCGCTAGCCTCCTTTGTCTCTTTCTGTATTAGTAATACGGCCGGCCGGTTCTCTTCCTGGTCATCTTGCTTTATTTTACCTTTTTATCTCGAATATTACGGAACTGTGAAATGTTAATAAGTATAATTTTAATATACAACATGATATAATAATTATATCTATATTATGGTTTTATATATATCAGGAAGTCAAGTAAAATGTTTTGGTTACTTATAAAATGCACGTTCCCTAAACGTATTTTGGAAAATAAAACATATATGCCAAGTACATGATGCCGCATCATACTAAAAGCGTTGACTCATAAAAATGTTGCGTAACAAATAAAATAAAAAATTAAAAGGCTACATCATTGTGAGTGCAAATGAGTACTAAAACATTTTCTTTCTTAAAGTCATCTCGTCTGTAAATTGTTCCAAGTCTGATGTGCTGATTTTTACAGCCGTGCGAGACTTTCTTAATACTTCTACCGGACATTTAAAGCATTTCTTGGGAACCGTCGCGTAAATTAATGAAGAGCTTCGTGAATATGAAGCAAATAATCTGCACCCACCCGACGACTCATCACCGAAGTGCGGCAGTAAACTTAGAGGACAAGAATTCTACCTCGTAAAATACTTATGGTCAATTTTGTACACGCATGTCTGTTTCGTGGTTGCTAAAATATTTATGAACTACAAAATGTAACACTTTATAAAGAGATTTCACTTAAAAATCAGAGTGTATTTTTGTAATTTACTTTCATATGTCTGTTTTAGTTGTTTAATATGGCTTTTTAAATCATAGTTCGGTGACCTCTAATTATTTACACATATTGCAGTATCCAATATGAAAGTCAGCACAATAGCTTACTCAGTTGTAAATTAACGGTCTCATTCGTAGGCGGACAAACACCATATTTGAAAATGTGATAAATTGACACCTAAAGGTCGGGTGATTAGGTGGAAGCATTTTTCAATGTTAGGATAAAAAATATTCTTTTCTTTTTCTTAATTTTTAATATAATTTTTTATAGTGTGTATTTTGTTTGTTATAAAAGCTATGGATTGGCTTTCACCTGTTTATTTATTTGTTATATAGTGTTCAAATCTCTTACTATACCTATTAAAAAAAAACAAATTTGACTTTTATAAAAATTTGAATTTAAAGATATTACCTATATTAATAATTGAAGTATACGTAAAAATTCTCCAAATAAAATACCACGTTATTAGCTATTTCTAAATTACTCACAATACAACATTAATAAATTATCTTAGTATACAAAAGAACAAAAAAATTATAACTACATCATATATATTTTATTTAATATAATTTAATGTTTTTGCCCCGTATTAAATGATTACAATGTTCATCAAACGTCATAAGTTTACCACTGCTTTTTTCGAAGAACAGACAAATAAACTCAGCTGTAATTGTTAATTGTAAGAGCTGTAAATCTTTTTTAACATTTTTTTGAAATTAAAACTACTATACCTACACTATCTATAGAAAGAACTAGTGACTCGATGTAACCAAGTAATCGATATTAAAAATTTGCTTTTGTTATTATTAATCCCGTATGAATATTATAAATGCGAAAGTTTGGATGGATGTTTGGTACTCGACCACGCCATAACGGCCGAACGGATCTGGATGAAATTTAGCACAGAGATAGATTATAGTCTGGAATAGCACATAGTTTACTTTTATTTCGGAAATATGTACGGTTCCCGTGGGATAGATTTGTTTTTCCCTAGGGACAAACCCGGACGAAGCGAGGGTGAGTAGCTAGTCTATACTATAATAAAACTGTAGAGGTCCAATGTCTGTACATAGCAAAAAAATGCCAAAAACCGAGTCAGGGGGATGTAAGAAGACAAATAGAACAAATCCAGATTTTTTCAATTTTTTTGTTTCTCTGTCTGTTTGTCTGTTTGTACGGGCTAATCTCCGAATCTAATGGACCGATTTAAATGAAATTTTGCATGGTGGTACCTTATATCCCCGGGCAACATCTTAGATACTTTTCATCCCGGAAAATTAAAGAGTTCCCGTGGGATAGTTAAAAAACTATAGTAACTTATGCAGTTTAGTACACATTAACTTATGCACCTAATTTAGTAAAATTTAGCACGCTGATACCCTTATTGCCGGTCAAACAGGTAACTTTTCATCGCGGAAAAATGAACGGTTCCCGTGGGATAGATCTGTTTGTGCTTTCCTAGAGGCGAACCCGAGCGAAGCAAAGGTGAGCCGCTAGTGTCATAATATGTCTCATATGATGTACTACTTACAAATCTTTATGTATACATTAGCCCGCCCAGTGTAATACATTCGGTAAAGTCAGGTAGAAACAGACCTTTCTACGAATAAGTTAATTCACTAATCTATACCGTTGTTTTGTTCATTTTGTACGCGACGTGATTTGGGCCGTAGCTAATCACCTCTCGTATAGTAATCTTTGCACTCTTACATTCAAATAACAAAAAACTAGGAAAATACCCACGAATCAAGATCATGTCCTTACTTGCTATGAATTGATTTTTTTTTAAATCATATTAATTATATTGACGACACGTTGGCTGAGTGAGGTGAGATTGATTGGTGATATTGGCTTAGTTTGTCGTGATCCTACTTACTGTGGCAGTGGTCGCGGGTTCGAGTCCAGTTGGGGGGCATTCATTTGTGTGATCAGCACGAATGTTTGCCAAGGGTGTTTATATTTATAATATGTACGTATTTATAGTTATATAGGTATGTGTAGTGTAACAACTACATGGTATCCATAGCACAAGCATCGTAGCTTACCATGGAACTAGATGGTGCTGGGTTTTAATATTCCAACATATTTATTTATTTATTATTTATATTAAATTCTTATAATGAATGTTTCTTAGGACCTAGATAGCTTTTTAGTTGGAGTAGCCGGAAAAAGGTAAGGTAGTGAGGAACGGATTTTGGTTGATAATTAGATTAGTTAAATGTGTAATTATATACTTTAATACTATTAATATAATTTTAAAATTATTGATTTATAATATTTAGTAATTTTACAATTAATCCAATTTAAGTGTTTAGTTCTCGTCGACTTTTCACAACAGCTAGTTGCTTCCTCATGGACAACACAGGTTTGACACTGACAATTTATATAAATAAAAAAAAATGATATTTTAAATTATTAAAAAAATAGATTTGAGATATTTAACACCTCAGTCTTTTCCGTGACCATGATTGCTGTAAAGCATTCGAAACGTCGGGAACCCAAAATCCAAATAATCAATCAAAAATCCAAAATATCCAAATATCCAAAAAATCCGAAAAGATAGTTTTATTTAAAATGTCAAATATTCGCGTAAATCTTAGAAAGTATTATTTAAAAAAAAAATCTAAAGTGTTTGTAAAAAGTCTTTTGAGTAAAATATTTTAAGTTGATTTGAACCACTTATTACTATATTACTTAATACTCCAAAATCACAAGTAGCTTATATCACTATACCCGCAATCAAAAACGTCATTGTGTATAGTATGTTAATACGTAAAAGAAAGACAAACAAATACATTGTTTGCATAAAAAAACTATTTCATTTTAAAAAAATTTTAACAATTACTTTAAACCTTATAACGTAATAGGTACACGTAAGCAATTATCTAACAACACTACAAAATATACCATCCAAGTAGTTATAAAATCGTCATTTACTGGCGTATGTACGCACCAGCAATAAGCATAAAATCGACTACCATCATTGCATTCAGTAAGTTGTGTGGGTGAATATTATTGGCAGGTCTCTGACACGAAGATTTAAATCCGCCATGCATCACACGACGAATGTAAGCACAGAGTATATTTGAGTGCGCATCCGTTTAATCTAAAGTATTGTAAATAAGGCCGCAGCAAAGTCTAAGATCGTTTTGTGTGTGGAAAGCTTTAGTCCGTTCTGGATGCAGGAAAGCTCTACAAATAAAATATGTGACTAGAAGGCGACGGAGAGGTGCCGGCGATTGGGGCTGCGCAGGAGAGAGATGGTAAATGTAAATTATAAGTGTGTGAGAGAAAACGAAAATCCCGCTTGGTTATCTGGAGAAACGCGAGCACCTCATTTAATCGGTACGCGCTTCGTTTTACAGGATATACCAAATCTTAAGATGCTTTAATGTTTATATTTTCTTAATACATATTATTTTATTTTGGTGATTTTTCAAATACTTCGTCTAAATACACTCAGTTCATAAAGTCGAATATATGTATACTATTTAGCTAAAATGGTTATAGGTTAGCTATTACTAATTAATATGAAAAATGTAATCATTAAGTCCATTTTAGAATAAACAAAAATAATAACTATGCTGTAAGTTCATAAAAAACGAAAATATTTAAAATTAAAAAAAAATGAACAACACTTAGTTACATTTATTTGGTCGAGCTTTAAAACCAAAATAAGAGTGTGTAATATAAATATATTATATGTATATATTAAAAGTGGCATGTGAAAGTTTAGTATAGTCTATAGTTTTAAGCGCTTACAAACAAAAGTAACTTATTGCGAGATGCCGACGACTCGGCGCAGGTTACATATTGTCATAAACCCACACTTGGCCGACAGTATTAACCAGCCAAAGGAAATTTTAAGGAAACAACATGGAAACACCGTTAACGTGATGCTACTTGCTTTAGTACGCTAATACATAAGGCTTTGTGTGAGAAGCTGCCTCCGTAGAATATACGCACCGATATGTACGAGTATGTATCTCAGAGACGTAAGGAAACATTAAACTTGATCTATTGTGTCTATTTATTAGCTTGTTAGTTATAATTTATAATGACAACTTATTTAAATAATTAAAGATGAATTGCTTTAGTTTTTACTTTTTATCAATGTGTACTTTGATAATATTGTGGGAATAACTTGGTGTACGCGGAGAAGAGTAGTTAAGTAACAATCATCCCGCCCATAGAAAGAGATACTAAGAAGCATATTTTGGCACTTATAATATTTAAAATATCAAAAGTTATATGAAAAAAAGATTAGAAGGTTTATCAATTTTTTGATAAGGAGTAAGCAATGTAAGGAATATTTACATATATTTATTTTAGCAATTACAACATTGATGTTTGGGAACAGTAAATAAATAATTTTCATCTTAAAATTTGATTTCAATTTATATTTTACATCAGAGAACTATGTTGTACTTAAGTATGAAATACGTAATGGAGAAAGATATCATTATATCCTTATAAGAGCTAAGTCGGTCGCTGACTGCGGAAATTTAAACGTACAATATCTGTTTACATATTAATTTCAATTCCTTTTGCATAATATATCTTAGTAGATAGTTTATTTAAAAAAAATACGTTTTGAAAAAATATTTAATATTACCTACAATTTTATCACAGCGAACTAATAAAGGTATGCAATGTAAGTTACGCAATTTAGTTAAGTGTAATAACGATGCTCATGATAAAGAGATTATGTGAGAAATTTATTAGTATTATCTAATATCATATAAGTTATTAATGATGCTGCCGTTTTAGAGCATTCAGAAATTTTTAAGTAATGAGATTGATTTCACTAGTCAGAAAGCTTTTTTTGAGTTTTATACTACTCTATTTGAGTGTTTGGGAGAGACTAAAATTTCTCCTTAACTTAACATTCAGAGCAAAATAACTACGGATTAAATATATTTGCCATACAATACGCGGCCTTTTGCTAATTTAGTATGGAGAAAGAATGGAGATTACGACAAATCATCGGTGAGTAATAAATTATTTACATATTATACTTTTCATATAAAAGCCTGTTTTTTTCTACTTAACCAGTTTATTATTTTACATCTATGAGTACATTAAACACCACGCACGTTTTGTCTGTGCTTTTTTAACTTTTGATAAAAGTAGGTTTATATTATTCAGCTTGACAGTTTGTAAAATTTTTCATTATTATTATTTGGTATATATTTGATTGATAGACTGAGAAGACTGGAGGAGTCTTCTTCAAAAGAGCCTTCTCTTCGCCTTGGAGTCTCTCTCTGTGGCGTCTTTGTAAAACGCTTGGTGAGAACTTCGGTACAGGATTTCACATCGATCAGTTGTTAGATGTGATCGGGGACTGGATAACCTCTAAACAAACAAATTTTACGACTATCTAATTTAAGATAAAATATATACCTATCACCCGAGATTAAATACCGTAAAATAAGCTTATTAAGTGTAATATTGTTTAGAAATTGGGTAAATAAAGGGTTTTGTGAACAAAGAGGTTGGATCAATGAAACGGATGCATGCTAATGTGGATAAATACCAACACATCGCGATGCACGCGCACACACCGCAAGCACATAACTACGTGTTCCACTCTGCGTGTAAAGCTAAAACGCCTTTCTGAAGCTTTATAAAGCTTAAGTAATTAATAATACTTTATAAAAAAATCTTCAGGCACTTACCTACTTAATAAATTATATAAGAATTGTTCAAGTTTTACAGTTCGTTTCTTGTGGACTTTAACAAAATAACCCGAGTTATTAGTATAAAGCTTTACATAGAAGAAACACAGCAAGCACATTTAGATTTAGATTTTATATTTCTAAAAATATTTTATCTAAATAAATCAAGTGGGGCGTCGAAATACAGGTTTTTAAAAGGCGAATGCAAGAATATGTATTTATTTTTTTAAAGTAATCTAGAATAAGAAATGGTTAAATAAAATAAAAATAGATAACTGGCCAAAAGTATAAGCTATAAATAAAAAAAATATTTACAAAAATAAAAAGAAAACCGACTGCGTAAAAAGAAGAGAACAAGTTGACGAAGGAATTATGCATTCATATGTACATTGTACATGTTTCAGATGTGTGTCTGTCTGTCTGCCTGGGAATGTATTACGAAAAAACCACTGAACAGATTTTGATAAAATTTGGCATGATGATAGCTGGTTATCCGGGTTAACATATAGGATAATTTTTACTGCGGGAAAATATCTCATCTCTGAGAAATCTATACTAACCGTAAAAACGTACGTATTATAGCATTGTGTGATCAGTGATAGAGACCAACCCGATGGAACTAGGGTGAGTTGCTAGTATTTTATCAGACGTTTTCTCACTGAATACTTTTTTTAATTAAAAAAAAGGTTATGTTATAAAATAAGATGACGTTATTTGCTTTAGTATTTTTTTAAATCATAAGTATTCAAAATATGTATTCATCTTCTAATCTGCTTATTTCGTTAGATTACTTCAAAATTAAGCAATTATAAATATTTCCTTAATAAAATTGTCGTTTGTAAGATGGTGACGTATTTCACCTCGTATGGAATTGATTTTTTATTTTGCCAACAAGGTATCGAATATAACTTATCCTCTACCGATAGCTTATCTTTAATGAGCATGTAAACAAATTATAATATGATGTTTTGGTTACAAATTTTAAAGCTTTCTTTTCAACACAACTATTATAATTAAGTAATTATAAGACGACATTATGGTAAAAAAAAACAGTTTAACATACGGACGAACACTTGCTCCTTTTTTCTCGTTGTGGAAAACTCTAATACAATAACTCTTCATTCATATATATTAAATCTTATATATCTTCAATTCTACACTTATCTAATTAATTACATAATAACCTACATAAAATAATACCATTTTTTCTGAAACACAAATCTTATAAATTTGGATCTTTAAAGCAAAAGTAAACAGTTTTATTTTCCAATTATATAAATAAGATATTAATTAATATAATAATATATTAATTAATATCTAGCAGTCTCTTTGGACATATCACTGACTAGAACGAAGTTACAACATACTTAACATATCTGTTTAACACAACTTTGTTTTGTGGCAATTTAAATAATGTCAATAAATATAACCGGCGCCACTTCTACTTCGTAATGCTGTGCTGCATTCAAGATTGTTGCGATTCAATATTCCTCGGGAGTCCGCGTGGGGTCACCGCGTTCCCGAGCTAAAAACCAGTTCTATTTCAATATCACACTATATGTACATGTAACCCGTTTATTTACAGCTCTCGTTTATTATACCCACTGTATTATATTAATTCATTTATATAAAAACAAACACTACCTTACTTTGACTTAAGTTTTGAACAAGCTAAGGATATTTATAAATGGTATCAAATTTATGATTCCTGATATTTTTCCTTAAGTGACATCACCTTTTATATGGTCCACTTTTTCCAGAACGTTATATATTTCGGGGCAGTGGCCAAATTAGTCACAAAGCACTCACTCATTTGCCACGATTCGATAATAGTGAATAAATACGGCGATGATTTATCGGCGCTGATCTCGGGTCGTCGCCCGCAGTACCGTTCCACTTGCCCCTGAACGCGACGAAACTAAAAACATGAATATACGAATGTACTGAGCACTATGAATTTTGGATGCGGCACATTTAAATCAGACCATCGTATTTTTTTTATAAAATTAAAAATTATTATTATTAGTGGTAGTTTTCATTTTGAATGGTTTTCGTATGTTTTATGACTTTTTTAATATTATTGAAAAAAATACATACTTTTTGGTCAGTTTTGTCTTTATAATCATATAAATGCTTCATTTTCAACAGAATAATCTTGATTTTGATGTGATGGAGGTACATTTTGTATTTATAACGTTATACACAAGCTGCGCCAATTACTTGTGTAATCGAAATTTATTTTAAAATATACCCAAAAATAACATTAATAATTGAATTAATAGTATAAAAAATGTTTTAAAACACAACAAAATCGAAAGTGCATAATATTTAACACCATTCAGACAAAGAAAGACAATAGCATTCCCAAGGAGGGTTGACGTCAGGCAGGCGGCCGGTCGTAAAACTTTTGCCAAATCCTATCAGCAGTACACTGAAGATGTACTGCGCCGACCCCAAGTGATTTGGGATATGGGCAGGGAGAAGAAGAAGAAGACACAAGCTGCGCCAACTTCTGTTAAATTTTATTATTTATAGTAAACTTGTTTACTAAGTAAACTCTCAAATCTAATTGTGTACATACTAAATAACTTCCAAATACAACCCACTGTTTCTGCTTAAGTGGTAACAAACATACAAACTATATTAATTATCTTTATAAATCTATACTCCGATTAATAATATTAAGGCCTTTCAACTCATATAAAAATTGGAACATCCATAGCGCTGTACGATTTAATTTTTCTCCTTGTGTCGTGAGCACTTATAGACGAATTCCAACGTGATCATTCTGCTAATCAAATTTTGTAACTGCGGTTACAATACCATTATATACTTTTTTCACTTGATCAATTATTTCGAACCGTTAAGAAAGAGTAGATCAATATCTTAGATTGTTATTTAATTTCGTATGATAGAACATTAGGAAAATATTTGATTACTAGTCCTTTTCAAGGCAAAGCATACACTAAGGTAAGTCTTAGAACAATAGATACATACTTAATTAAATCTTTACACAAAATAAAACAAAATTGTGATAATTTCAATTTAATCTCAATTAAATAAAATGAGATTAAAATAAAATATATTATGTTTGATAAATAAGTATGCTTAGTATAAGTATAAATAGTTCTATGGATTTGTCTTATATGTTCAGAAAACATAGCAAAATGTTACCTAAATATTAACGTTTAAATTACAACCAGTTAATTTTTAACTGCAAATATGTTAACTTGTTTATTGTTAGTCATATCTACTAATTGAACATTAATGTCATTATATACAACTAGCAGAACACGTGGCTTCACTCGCGCTAAAACTACAAAAAAAAACTCAAAAAAAGTAGGTTTCATAGAAACTTTCATCTCCTATTTTACACCCTTATAGGATGAATTTCGAAAAATGCTAAAACACGTATTTATTTAATTGTATTGAAGAGGATTTATACCAAGTTTCAAATAATTCTGATCATAATTATTTTTTGGATTGTATTATAACTTGTATTCCCGTGAGAATTAGATAATCTCCCGCGATAAAAAGTAGCCTATGTCACTCTCCAGCCCTCTAACTATTTCCACACAAAAAATCGCGCCAATCTCTTTCCGTTTCGACGTGAAAGAAGGACAGACAAACACACAAATAAACACACTTTCACATTTATAATATTAGTTTGGATGTATTAATAGCCGTCCCAATTTTTATTGTAAATAAATAAATATAATAAATGCATTATTGTATTCAAAACAAGATATTGTTTTAATCATAATTTGAATATTAAAATAAGTAAATAAAATGTATATTTAAACATGTATTACAGGTTCGATGTCGAAACTTAGCTAGTCCGATCTTTGACGTATAACTAACGCGGAAATCAATTGCCTCTCGTATCTCTAACCCTCGGGCATCACGCTTCTAACTTAAAAGGAAATACGAAAATAGCAAAATCACTTAGGTAGTTTTATTGGCAAATTGTTTTTGTTTGTATAATTTGATGTTTTTATATAACATAAATTAAGTTTAGTATGTTATAAAATGCTATCTAGACTTATATTATAAAGGCATTTATTTAAAATTTTATTATCAAGAAAATTAGCGCAAAAAGTGGAATTTACATATTTTGAATTTTATAACTATTTTGAATTTCATTAGCTTTCAATGTGTACAGAGTTGATTAATGAGTTTATAGTTAGGGAGTAGATAATCATACAAATCAAGGTATTTACTTACCTACAGTAAAGAAACCTTAATTAAATAGAAATTATGTATAATATTATGGAAATTATTCTTATTCTGTACGAAACAAAGAATATAAAATACATTATGCGAAAATATTAATTACATACCTATTACTTAAGAAAACATGTACCTATGTAGGTGTATTAAAATTTATTAATTTCCATTTGGAAATGTTATTACATAATTTCTATCAAACGTAATTAGCACTCACTACCTATGCTCTAAAGGTATACTGCCTATTATTTGGATTTATAATAAGCTTTATTAGTATAGTAATAAAGTTGAAGGCTTCCTGTTAGTTTGATAGGCCGAGTGTACCGTTGAGTCTTAACAATGGCCATAATAAAAGCCATAAATGTCACGATGTTTGGCGTCCCATGGTGAGCGAGGAAGATCTGTTAACGAGAACGAAACACGTCCTAGAAGTTTCTTCAAAGAACAGCCGAGATGTAAAAGTGGTGTAATCGTGCTATTCTATACGTATCATTGGAAGGATTGAAATTGTCATATTATTCAATTTACTAATAACAATAAGTTAGTTCTTATTTTTATAAATGTAATTATATTAAGATTTCGACGTCTCTAGAATTACTCTGCGTTCAGATGACCAAAAACCAAATTCTTAGGTTTTACATATTAGTATACACGTCTTACAGTGCAGTTTTTGTATTTTTTTCTCAGAAATGAGATATTTTCCCGCGGTAAAAAGTATCCTATATGTTGACCCGGATAACCAGCTATCATCATACCAAATTTCATCAAAATCTGTCCAGTGGTTTTCCCGTGATGCGGTAACAGACAGACAGACAGAGGGACAAAAATTCTAAAAACGATAGATTCGGCCTCTGTATCGATAATAAAGTCTATTTGAATAAGATTTTCCAAAAAATATTTAATGTACAGTATTCGGCTTAGTTATAATTTTATTATATGTATATTTTGATAACAAAGTAAAAATTCATTTTTTTATTTTTACTTTATAAAGAAATTCATTGAGATCAAACAAATTTACGTCTATGTCTTTAATTTGGCGGCGTCATCTTACTCTATTGCTTCGATTAGATGACAAGCGCTCGCGCAGATCGCTAAAGGGGTCAACGCCCTGCCGGTTACATACTTTACGTAACGTAACTTACGGGCCGTAGCCTTCGCACAACCCTGTCGCCTAATTTATAGGTCAAACATAAAAATATATAAGGAACATAAAAATAAATAAAATATTATAATAATTATTGTTTGTACTTTAAATATTTATTGGATAAATAAAACAATTATGTTGTTTACTCATAATAAATTTCGCAAGGCCACTTTTTGTTATTGATAATTTTCTACTTACAATAGAAGAAATATGGGAAAAATATGAACTTTTTCAACTATAATTTGTTCAATTTTAATTGGAGTTTAAATACTTATAATTAATTACTATATTAATATAAGAATTATAATTATTATGTAAATACTTATGTTATACATATTTATTATACGCCATTTTTGAATAATAATGCTAAAGTTTGTAAGTTTTAAGTATGAAAAGAATAAAATTGTCCCAATGAATAGATTATGAGAAAAAAACAATTTATAGTTTAAAAGTTATATATAATATTTTATTTAGAAAGTTTTAACTATGTAAGTAATTTTTTTGGCAATCTTCCTTCTTTACCGATATGTCATGGATATTCCCAGTTCTTTGCCTGAACCCTTCATATAAGTATACATCAAACATAATTTATATTTAGTAGGTTGCTACTATAAGAAGGGTACCACAAAAGCTTACATAAAACGAGAAGTGAACCTGTTACGTTCGGATCTCTTCACTTAATAGAGAACAGTCATTATAATAATTCAAAATATAATTTTGAAGATTTACACCCTTTCATACACCTAATGTGTTAAAGTTTTATCAGATGAGATCAAACAATTGTTAAGCATTAATTACTGTACGTTCTTTGTTAGTTACAAGTTTGATATAATTAATCTAATGCCTTAATTACTACCGAATTGTTTTCACGCTCGATACGATCTAATCTTGTTATGTTAATGGTCATTTTACTAAATGTTATTTTGTTTTTTCAAATTATGTTTGCATTTGTGAATATATAAGACGTTAGCACAGTAGGGGATTGTTGGTACAATCGTAAATTGTATAATAAATACATTTTAAAATATTATATCTAATAAAAATATATTTCATATCTCTGTGTGTTTTACTGCTATTACATATTGTTATTTTAATTTAACATAATTAATACAATAATCCATTATTAAATTCTAATTTACTATAATTGTATAGGTAATATTGGTAAAGCTGAATGTTTGAGAGGAGCATTAGTCATTGTGCCTGTATTAAGACGCGAGGACCAGTAGACTCAAACTATTATGAGGATCAATATCTCACACAATAGGATTGTAAAGGGGGCTCATATTTTTATATTCACAAAAAACCTAACTCTTCCTTCGTCCCTCCGGGATGCTCCATTGTGTGCCATAATGTTTTTACTTTGACATAAGAACGAATATAGTCCGACAGGATATTTGTTGTTCACATCGTCTGGAGAAAAAAAATTTCTCATCTAATTATTTTGAACCTTATGACCTTTTTCTGAGAGTTCTAAATCATTAAGCTATATATGTGAAAGTGTTTAAATCATCTAGTGCGTATATTGATTGTAGTGACTCCCGTAACGTTTTTACATAATATGTGTCTTTTGCTAGGGGTGGATAGCACATACAGTGTTTATGTAAGTATCATTTGTTTACACTTTTTAATCTCTCATTAGATTTATTGAGATTGTACACTATCACAATTTTTTAGCATAAGTACCTACATGGAAATAAAGATTTTATTAAGATACTAGCGACTCACCCTCGCTTCGCTCGGGTTCGTCCCTAGTTTGCTTCACAATACAAACTGTCATCCCTATTTTCCCCCCTTTAAGGGATGATTTCCGGGGTAAAAAGTACCCTATGTCCTTCCCAGCTTCTTAAACTATCTTCTTACCAAATTTCATCTAAATCAGTTCAGTAGACCCAGAGATTACCCCCTACAACGTCACCAACTCACAATTCACAAACTTTACCTCTTTATAATTTGTCAGATTATGGTCAAAATACGATATTATCTTGTATAAGTCTAATTAAATACCTTGATTTGTATGATATTTTTCGGCATTGTTTTATTATTACGTTATTAAAATAATTATTCAACGTGAAAATAGAAAATAGACAAGTCTGAGCGTTTTGCAATGTAAATACGGCTATGGCTATCACTATATACAATTTGCATCTAATTTACGTAAAGTACAATTCAATCAGTACAGAAGAGTACCCTCGTACAATGATGGTGAACAAATGAAGTGGTAAACTATAAAGTGGCACACTACATGCTGGCTATAATTCTATCTATATTGAAAGTAAATTGTATTATACGCTTGTTTGTAAACGAATTCGTGTTCGTCAAAGAGTTATTTTTTTTAGTTGTTCCAAATTACTTAAATATCAACGTATGCTCATTTTTAAGAGTTGGTTTTTTAAAACAATCCAAACTTAGTTTTATAAACAATATCTAGACACAGTTGCCAGTACTTAATTAAAAGAAAATCTTGATCTTACAAACTGGTATACATATTATAACTTTTTATATATCTTCCATTATAAATCACGAGAAACCTGACTGTAATTCAATCGGCATAAAAATGTAACTTTTATACCATCCCATTATGACGTTGGACGAGTTAAGTGGAATGCTGTTAAGTTGCACACGCTGCACTTTTATCATGAATTTTGTCGTATATCGCCTGTATCTATACAAATTGAATGCTAGTTAATTATATCAATAAAATTAATGCTTTTGAACGTATGTATATCTTACTCAGTTCTCCACTATTTTCTAGAGCTGTTAAGATTCAAAATCAAAGTGATATCTGGGCAGATATTTTCATATACCTATAGTATATGGAATTGAACCAGGGGGCTCATCTACTGTGATTCGTATGTGCAAAGAATGTTTATGTCTAAATAAATGTCAATCTTAATCTTACTCCTACTAATATTATAAAGGTGAGTATGTAAATTGATTTGGTTTTCACGTAGAAATGAAGCTACTATTCGATAAGACGTAGTAGATCAGCAAAGAGATAGTTTATGGGCCAAAGAGTGAGATAGGTTCTGAATCTATTGTTAAAAGTTACTTATGTTATGTGCCTGTGTTCATTGAGGGCATGTCGCCAGTATTTCTATATTTCTACAATATTAACAATAATTTATCGCTAAAATTCACTTTACGCATGTAATTTAATGTGAGCAAGAATGTAACCTACATACAATGATGACGGGCAAGTGAAGTGGAATGCTAGCAAGGCTGCACACTGCACTACCAATCTGTCTCCTCACCTGGCGCTCCTAAAAATAGCCACCCATCTATATAGGCTAAAGCTCCAATTACATTGCAATTATTAATGCCGTCACGCACTCATTTTTATTTATTTTATGACTTTTTCAAACAGTACCATCACGACATAAATAAATATAAATATTTAGTAAACCTTAGAAATTATTATAAGACAACAAACACAAGAACTGTGTATATTTGTCACATAACATTTTAGAAGATAGCATCAGAGTTCAGACTATGTCCTGCAGGGAGTAAAGTTAGGGCCCAACCCATGAATAGTCCCTATTTTATTGCCCCTTTTTATTTATTACAGCGAAGATTGAAAGGGGACATTTTGTACGAAGAGATGATTGCGACACATCAAAACTTCGCCATATGTACTCGTATAGTTACGTAGCAATTATTTATGGGCGTCTAAAACTAATTTGCTTTATAATAAACGAAAAATCATCAAAATTTCTGTTCGCCATTAAGAAACGTATATTTCATTACCATTTCATTCATTCAAAGTAGTTAACAAAAAAATTTTGGAGCTACTTAGAAATAAACATATATTTAAATTATATAATATATAAAAAAAAAAATAGAAAATACAAGTGTTAATATATATTTTTTGTAAAATCAATACCTTGTTGTGGAACACAGTTTACCTTTTCATAAAAGCAGTGCACTTCCCAATTTATGTATCAGGGGTGACTCCCCATAAAGTTCAGATGTGCAATAACGAGTCGGCCAGTTTAAACCGATATTACCCGCGCTATGAAATATTGATGCCCTCCAATACACTGCATACTCTATACTAGTTACGCAATACATCGATGTATGGTGTTTAATATTACTGCTTCGATTTGAAAGTTTTGCGGAATGTTTATTTTATTTAGGTAAGCTTAGGTTTTATTATACACTTTTATTTTAGATTATATAATATACTAGCATTGCCCGCGGCTCCGCCCGAGTTCAGATGACCAAAAACTAAATTCTTAGGTTTTACATATTATTATACTCTTACATTGCAGTTTTTATATTTTTTCTCAGAAATGAGGTATTTTCCCGCGGTAAAAAGTATATGTTGACCCGGATAACCAGCTATCATCATACCAAGTTTCATCAAAATCCCTCCAGTGGTTTTTACGTGACGCGGTAACAGACGACAGACAGACAAAAATTCTAAAAACTACAGATTCGGCCTCTGTATCGATAATAATGTCTATTTCAATAAGATTTTCCACAAAATATTTAATTTACAGATTCGGCATAGTTAGAATTTTATTATATGTATAGATTTATTTTGAATAAAAGTTATGTTTACGATAGAATGATAGTGTTACATTACAAAAGAATTTTATATTAGTAAAATTTGCTTACAATTTGTACCTCGAGATTCTTGGTGTCTGAGCTCAGTGATTGAAAAAAATAATCATAAATTTCATTAGAATCCATTTAACAGTATACACAGGTTGAGATATTTTCTCACCCTTGGGACAAGAGATTTTCCTGTGACAAAAAGTGGTTTGTGTAATTGTTACCTATATCTATTTTGCTCAAAAAAATTCAAAAGAAAGATGATTATTATATTTGCAAATCTTTTCTATCAGTGTAACTCTATATTATGTAGTTGTAAATAAAAAATATATCTTTAAAAAACTGTATCGAAATTGTATTTGATATTGAAAGATAACTGGATTATCGGCACCGTAGCGTATAGGGCAGAAATGTACGAGTATCATGTCGATTGAGCTTTTGGCGTATCGTTCACAGCATCATCCCCAGTCACCCTGTGAGGGTGACGGTCCTCATATGACTACCCTTAAATATAATATTTCGTTTTGCGTGTTGGGAGATGAGAAATTTTATTTTTTTTACTTTTACAGGAAATCTTTTTTGATATTTGCGTATACAATCATGGAATCAAAATATTATGAGCAGTAAATATAATTTTGATTATAATGATAAATAATGTTAACATCATTATATTTTTTTGTTGAACAATACATTGGAAATTCAATTCAATGTTATTTTTTTATGTATAGATTAATTTTTTTTGTGTAGGTATTTATCACTAGCCTTGTCGAATAATTTATATTACATTTATATAAATAAGTATAGAGTACAAAACATAAAATATGTACATATGTACCTATCAAGTTTGTGATACGGTGTGATGAAAACACAAAATAATCTAAAATAAGCACATTAGTCGTATCATGTAATAAAACTACATATTAGGTTTAATTCAATACTAAAATAGTTCGAACCTTATGTAACATAAAAAAAAACAGTTTTATTCTTGGACAAAATATTATTTACCAATACTTTCAAAAACAAACCAACTTAATTTAAGTTTAGAAAATTGTTTAAAATAATTAGCTATTGACTTTGGTAAATGAACAATAAAGTAACACACGATTTATGTGAGTGTAGTCTGATTTGGCGGCGAGCAGTAGGTATTATTTGACGATGACTCGTAAAGCTTAGACAGAGACGATGGAACGCGACCGTCAATAAGTCTCGCCTCGGATCGGTCAGGGTTGGTAATTGACGGGGGTGGATATATGCATCTAGGGTTGATACATTACAAGAAACAATTGTATGATTTTTTGAACTAGCCTTTTTTTTTTTTTTTTTTTTTTAACGTTGGGAAATGCATTTACGCACGACGTGTGGGACTCACCGGCGTAATACAGCCAGTACTACCCACTAAAACCCAACAAAACCTTCCCCCGTCTTAATGGGGCGTCGCAGGATCGCTTACGCATTCAACTACGACGCCCCGACGGTAGGTCCGCCGAAGCAGACCACCACAACCATGGGGTTGCTCCACAGTCCACTCTGCTATCAGAGAAGTACCAGGAGCAACCCGCATGGTACACCGCCCTCCGAAGAGGGCCACCTCCCCCCGCCCACCGAAGTGGGCAACCTCCGTGTGCGTTTCTTAGCTTCGCTACTGCTACTGAGCCCCCCCACCACGACAAGGTGAACGCACGTTGGGGGGGTTTTTGAACTAGCCTGCCATGGTAAACTAGCTTGCCTGATGGTAATCAGTAAACTATGTTCTTGCAATACTAAGAGCATCAATCGAGAGTAAGCTCCTGAGATGTGAGAATAAACAGTAAAATACGTAAGGTCCTTTAAATTACTGACTGAAATATGGCAATATGAAAACTACTCCATACTTTACGTTGATATTCTGTAAGAGGTTGCTACTTCTCAGTCGAGCAAACCTATTCATATCAACACCATTTAAAGATATTTAAAAACATTTTCTTATTATTTTTTTTAATGTTCCATATCGTTGGATAAATAAAAAATGCTACGATTAGAAAAATATATGAATGATATCATACAAAACTGGTGTAAGTATCAGTAGCAAATTCTTAACATTAATATATGAAATAATGTAAAAGTAATTTCTCGGCTAAATTATTTTATTGTACAAAACACATTTCAACGTATATCGCCAACCCTAACCTCTTATTGTAGGGCAGTTACACAGCTCCTTCCCCTAAAACATTGTCATCTGAATTTGTGCCCGAAGTAAATAAGAGTCCCGGGGAGTCCTCAGCTCTAATGGCGGCAGATTTATAGATTTTCCTCGATGCCCCGCCGAGCCAGGATTAAATTACGCCTGCCGTATTGGCCGGGTGGAATATTAGCGATACTATTTGTTTCAGTGAATTGTCAACATTTTAATCATCTTAACAAAATCCACAATTTTGTTTAATAATATACTGATCATTTTATCCTGCTTGTTTAGCTTGTGGCGTCTTATGGCACTCGAAGAATGTAGGCAATGTTTACTAACTTTAACTTTATAGCAAATTAAACTTACAAATTTAGGATCGTAAATAGTTTTCTTTTATATAAAAATGTTGAAAAGACAATACTACGAATTGATCACGTTAGTTTAGTAGGAATATCTATACGTATACTAAAATTGTAACTAAGCCGAATCTGTACATTAAATATGTTTTGGGAAATCTTATTGAAATAGACATCATTATCGATACAGAGGCCGATTCTATGGTTTTTAAAATTTTTGTCTGTCTGTGTGTCTATCTATCCATCTGCCTGTCTGTTACCGCATCACGTAAAAACCACTGGAGGGATTTTGATGAAATTTGGTATGATGATAACTGGTTATCCAGGTCAAGATTTATCGAATACTTTTTACTGTGGGAAAATATCTAATTTCTGAGAAATATATACTAAACATCAAAACGTAAGTAGGTATGAACGCGAGCGGAGTGAGGGTGAGTCGCTAGTTTTTAATAAAGTACCAATGAGTATAGTAAATAATTTGCAGCCTCTTAATACTGATAGAAAATTCATACAATCTTATCTCAGAAAACTTTCTTTGAAGAGTGAATGATAATTAAGAAGAAGACAGTAAGAAGAAAACGAATCTATCCATAAGCGAAGATAGATCCGTAACTACACATAGCAGTCAATATTAAATTACGTGTGCCTTAGTGGCCGGGCGGTATTAGCGCCATTTGTTGTAGAGCACTTTCAGTTCTATTGGCCTCTCAAGTGCACAAGCAACGTTGTCAATTGGATTGAGACATCAAACGAGCATTCGGTTCAGGGTACAACTTAGCATTATTAATTATTATTATTCAAGGTATATGTGGATTAATAAAGAAATAATACAAAACTTTATAGTTTGGAATATGTTAACAAGCACAATGACTAGATAATATTTTGCACGATATCGGATGTGATCAGTTAAAATAACTATACTCATTGATTTCCTTAAAGTAACAGCTATCTATCTACGCTTACTTCTGAAGAATTCCTTTATATTTGAAGAATCACTACTATCTCTACAGATATAAAGGAAATTTGTGAATACATACTAATAAAAAGGTATATTAATACATTTTAATTATTATTCATAGAATTTTAAATACACATATTTGTGTGTATTATAATGATAGTAAAAAATCATATTTATGTACTACATTTTTTCCCACACTGCACACTCATATTAAGTATTAACATAAAAACCGTCGCATTATTTAATAATAATCAAAATTATTTATTAGGTATAGTAAGGACTGTAAAATGACTTTGCACTTTTCGTACAACTGGCACCTAGGTTAACTGAAATAGACCAGATTCAATTTAAGTAAGTTAAATTGAGGACAGAAGTGAAACTTAAAATAACATTTTTTAATAGAAAAACAATAAGTAGTCTGTTTATATTAAAGTTATTTACGAAAAAAATATATACCTATATATAATAAATATTCGCATAACTGAATCATTTAATATTCTTCGTCTCGACCATTTCAAGGCTATCATTATAAACCGTATCCCTTAGAATAAAAAATGAAATCGTAAAATCTTTTTCGTTTTAATAACGGCTTTCTTCTTTTCGACCCCTCGCCAACCCTTCCGCAAGCCCTCACCTTCTGATATTTAAAATCACAGGCAGGCTAAGTTGCAGCAAAGTAGAAAGCTTTTTCACGACGAATTAAACGATAATTCCGTCTCTTTCTGTCACATTTTACTCTTATTTCAAGCTTTTTAAAAGAACGGGCGCAAATTAGTGTTATTGTATTTCTTAAGACTTTTTCTATATACATGATAAAGAATACCTAATTTTTTTTAGTTCGGTGTCTTCAATTTTATGCCTATTTTACATATAGGTACATACATTTTACTTATATTACATTATTTCCTTTATTTAGGTGTATTTCGGTATTTTTTATCTAAGCAGCGCCACCTATTGGCAAATTTTATTTCTAACAGTAGCTACTGTTATATTATATTTTTTTCTTTCTCAGGGTCATAATTGTAGCGCAAAGGATTAACAAATATATACCACATATAAATGCAATGTAATGTGATAAGTATATTAAATGCATCCAGCAAAATTTAATTGCAGTAATAATATACAATTATAATTTTAAATGAAAATTTGTTCTTAAATTTTAAACTCAAATGAAATTACTAAAATAATGCGCAGCCAACACTTTCCACACCCCTTGGTTCGAGGCAAATACTTGTATCACAGCCCTTCGTTTGCTATACACTCGTTTAATTTACATTTGTATCCATATTTCTATATACATAAAATTACACCAAAGGGGAAGCTCTATAATTTTCTCTGATACTGTAACTAGGTATCTTAAAAAGCTTTAATCTGTCAACTGAAAATAAAAACTTGAGACTAAAACAGACATGAAAGTGGACGAAATTTGAGTACCTACGTGTTTATGAAATACATTTTATTTTATTTAAAATACAGTTTGTGTGTAGTGTAGTGTGTGTGTATTAACTACGTTTTGGACAATTAATTCTCCTGTAACTATTTAAATTAGGTGTTAAAAATTACCAATGTGTATTTTGGCAGTTCAAAGACCGTTTGTATCTATCTAATTATGTTAATATAAAGTATTTTTCGTACAACTAATTAGTTTTATTTAATAAAAACTAATATATTTTTCCTGTTTATTTAAATATTTCTGGTTTCGAAGTTAAGTCAACGTTATGGGTACTTTTTCATGTCATTTTACTCTACTACTCGTACGTAAAGGTAAATAAAAATATCAAAGTAAAGAAGTTGTAATGTACACGAAGGGGCAAAAATATAAAATATCCAAGAAATGCAAATCAGAAACAAAAATATTAAGAAATTTTACTCATTTCATATTTATTACTCATCCAAATAAAAAATTCATTAATAAATGTCATGAAACGTTGAAATGGTATTATGTTTTAACCTTTATAATGAAAAATAATTATTTACATATTAATTTATTAATTTTGAGCTACAATATTCATTTTATGTAAGACAGTATTTCATAGTAAATCTCAACGGTACTAGGAAAAACAAAGCAAAATTTTTGGCCGTAACTAACAAAGTATACAAGAAAAAATATCCTTTATCAAAATATACTGGTTTTTTTATATTAACACTAATTTTAGTATGGATTTTTGAGGTATTATTTAAAACTTTTCACTATGTAATTTATTTTTTAAGTCTTTCAATGCTTGATGATCACAATATATTACTTATTTAGAAGCAATATCTTTAGAAAATCTAGTTAAAACGGAGTCCGAGAAAGTGTCGTCTGGCCGTGAAAGTAGCCTACATTAATACTCGAATATTCTAACAACCAATTTCTATTCTTTATATTGTGTCGGTACTTGTACATTATTATTTTATATATATTTTAGTTAGTAAATTTATTGTTGTTTAATCAAGTAATTTCAATATTTTTTTCGATTATCATTTGCAAATCGAACTATCGATTACCATCAATTATTATTAAAAGACAAGAAAAAATAAGCCATCTTAGATTTTCTTATAACATTTTCCCTTCAGGCTCTCTTATCATAGATCAAAACTAGAGTACCAGTAACAGTTCTTGACGGTTTTTCGTTAAGGTACAGGCACATTAATCATTTACAATTACCTTAAACGGTTGAAGGTTCCAACGGGTAGACTCAGGCCGCATTGTGAATAGGTACTCAACTGACAGTGGACAAATAACAAAACTAGGTTAATCTTTTACCACCCGCAAAGCCAGGGGGTTGAGGTTCACCCCATTTGTCCTCTCTTTCTTACACCATTGAAACTGTAAAGGACAGGCGATATATCTTTAAGTCAAAAAGAATATAACGCAGTACCCGGTTAGCTAAAGTTCGACTTTGTCAAGTTAAGAATATGGTTCCATGTTGTATAAGGATTTTTTGCTATGGGAGTATTAAAAGATTTTTCAGCGCTCACAAAATCTGAGCTTTACTGCACTGTTTACTAAGTTGAATATAGCGAATGATTTTTTAGGAATTTCAGTATGATATTCATGTATTTGTTCCATCACATCTGTACAGAGAGATGAAAATGCCATGAAAAGTTTGTCCTTGTTTCGCTTATAATGTTGAACAGAGAAGGTCTGTCATTACATTAAGTTACGGCTGAAGCTTTTACTTTTTTCACGTTTTCTAGCGTTATGCAACCTTCAAGACTTGTAAAGCTAGAGGAAACATTATTTAAACAAGAAAAAAGTAATATTGTTCTTTTTATCTTAATGCTTACGCAAAAATTGATATTGCGATGTAAGTATATAAAGTTGATACTTATGAAGCACAATGTTCAAATCCATCTCAGATATTCCGTTAACTCAATTTTTTCTCCGTCTAGACCATCTAAATTAAGCCGAAACGAAAACGAAGTTGAATAATAAAAAGCTAAAATTCCACAAACGATATCGCTTGAGCTGTATTGAAATAATATTATACGCTTCAACCTATAATTTGATTAAATTCGAGGCGAAAAAGAAAAGGAGTGTATCAAATGGGTCATTAGAATTCGGGTCGGTAATGATCCGGCGAGAAGGATGTTTAGTTTGTTATGTTCGCTCAGCTAAAATGTTCAGGTACCATTATTAAAATTGTGGTCCAGCACCATGATATATCTGCCGCAATACGCATCTCGATTTCGTTAAAAACGAGAAAAATAACTTCTTCTTGGCAACGGATTATACTCTGCAGCGGATGAGAGCACTACGGAAAATTTTTAAGGCGATAACTTGGCATGTTATTATGGCAAATAATCCCGAGTGTTGAACCGAGATTTTTCGTTTTCCACGTTAATTAAGGTTTGAATTTTTACTATTTTCCTGTACTGCAATTGAAATTTATACCTTACGTTTGAATACACTGTTACCAGACGTAGAACTCTACGAGCTTTGGTAGCTACAGTTTATATGTACCTATGTGCTGGTATCTGGCTACTTTACGAATCACTCGTACATACTCTTAGTACAGTACTCTTAGTTTTAACATGTTTTCTTTAATTTTGCAAATGTTATTGAGTTTCTAAAACAAACAGTACAAAACAATTTCAAAATTTAATCCCATAAATATTATTAGAAACTTGAAATTCTAAGATGAAAATTGGCTTGTCAGATTGTCCCTTTATTGATGGCTAAAAGTTTAGTGCATGTATCAGCCTATACACATATCAGGCTCGAGTATCCAGTGCAGAGCTACGATATCATTGCTACAATGTAAAGTAAAAGCAATTTCAAGCGCAGACTTGGCAGACGGCCAGTAGAAATAAGCTTGCTACCGCACCCGGAGAGCACCAATACATGCAGCCTGCGCACTTTATTCACTTAATTTATGAAATCTTCTATATTTTCTAAAATATTTTTCAGTTAAAACAGTACTAAGGAACGCGACGTGCGTACTTTTTTTTAATATGAAGATTAATCGTTTACTGGATTTTAACGCTGTTTCATCTGTTATCGAAGTTTGAAGATTTGCCAACCGTGAACTTAATTTTTATAGGAATATACTTTTAGTTATAATCCTGCCCGGACAATACACAACAAAAATAATTTGGCGTCTGGCCAGATGTCAAATGGGTCTTAGGTTATGACAATGTTAGGACACGCAGATAAAAGCTTAAATAAAATCATCATATAACTTTTGAGTACTATCTTCTTATTATTGAATTTAACATGTGATATTGGTGTAACACATCGTTCAAGATTCTTGCTTGGAGAGACTTTAAAAGAATTCCAAGGTTCGAAACATAAGGCAAGGCTTGTTGATAAACACTGCGCCGCTTCGGTAGAAATCGACGAATGTATTTTTTATGGTAAACAGTGACAAACGAGCAAACAGTCCACCTGATAGAAAACGGAACCTGTCGCCCATAATACCTACGGTTCATGCACTTAGGTTTTATGTAACAAAAATGCAGAACCGCAGGTACGTTGTCACTGTGAGGACTACGATGATATGCCTCTTGCCTGTAATTGCGCTGGCTACCTTATCCTTCAAACTGGAACACAACGATGAAATTTTTGTTGCTTGGCGGGAGAAAAAGATAAGGGGGTGGCACCCATCCAGTCGGACTCCTCAGGCTTGACAGTCCTACCACCGATGTATTAAACTACATTATTACTATCTGAAATGCAATTGTGAAATCAAATTATTAATCACTAAAACTGTTATATACGAAAGATTGTAATTTGTATAGTGTGGTAATAATCTATACATATAATAAAATTGTGAGTACGCCGGATCTGTACATTAAATATTTTTGGGAAAATCTTATTGAAATAGACATTATTATCGATACAGAGGCCGAATCTATAGATTTTGAATTTTTGTCTGTTTGTCTGTCTCTCTGTCTGTTAACGCATCACAGAAAAACCACTGCAGGGATTTTGATGAAATTTGGTATGGTGATAGCTGGTTATCCGGGTCAACATATAGAATACTTTTTACTGCGGGAAAATATCTCATTACTGAGAAAAAATATAAAAACTGCAATGTAAGAGTATACTAATATATATAACCTAAGAATTTGGTTTTTGGTTCTCTGAACGCGGGTGGAGCCGCGGGCAATGCTAGTATGATATATAATGACTCAATAATTTTACATACATAGGAAAATTAATTTCCACTACTAATGCATGCACAAGAGTTTTGGTACAGCGGCGGCAAAATCAATTTGAGGCCAGGGCATTGGCGAGTGGCCAACGCGTCCACTGTCCGACAACCGCTGCATAATATTATAATACAATAAACACTCGAAAATCAATCACGTTGTGTAGGTATGTACCTTATTTATCTGCGGTTTTCCCACAACTACACATTATTTATCCCATATGTCCATAGTAGAAAGTCGAATGAAGAACCAGCGTGATAGGTATATTTAAATGTTTGCTTCCATTATGGCAGAAAATAATAGCAAAAGCCTGTAGAATGTTATTTTAAACTTAAAGTGTTGTTTTTAATTTTCGTACGTATCTCTTCGTGTAAATACCCTACAGATAATTTTATAATTAAGTCTTGCGTGCGCGCATTGCTGCATGCGGTCTCAACAGCTTCCGCGGAAGCCGTAGGCGAGAGATCTGAAAACTATTCTAAAAATTATATAATTAAAAGCAAATGGCAGAATTTAAAATTTCGTTATTTATGTTTAAAATTTTAGATAATGCCATTGATTTATAATTTAAGTACTAAAGAGAATTTATATTAATAAATAAAAAGAAAGTTTCTACCTATGACCTCCAAATAAATAGCTTTTACACGTTGAGCTTATAATATAATTATACCTAAACTAAAAAAAAAGAAAATATTTTTTCTACTTTTTGTACCCGGTACACTCCAGAACGGCTTAAACAGTGAGAATTTACTGACAGACTTATTAATGTTTATCTATAATACAGGTAAATCTCATATCAAACTAATTTAATTTTTATACTTCTACTTATTTTATTTGTATTAGGTATACAATAGACATGCAATAGGTATGAGTATAAAGCTGAATGCAGACAGCCAATGTTCGAATAACTGCCACTTCTATAAAATTACTTTTCTATTACATGTTATAATTTACAATATTATCTCGTTCATTCTATTCACCTGAAGGCCAATAACATCAATATTTAAGATAATATTCATAAAAATTAATTTGACCTTTTATGCAGTCATTGTTTAAAAAATATAAAACATATACCACTTTATAATTAACGCGTAAAACGTAAAACTCAACGATTTAGTGGAATTTAAACAAACTTACCTATGCATGTAATTTTAATAATTATTTGACAGAAAGAAACTCTATAACTGATGGTAAAATATTTTTTTACGGAGGATGTTTCCTCTATTCAAAAATTAAAATTTAACATTTTATAAAAAAATTAATACTGTTACAATAATAATTTATTATATACATAGATCTGTAAATTTTCATTCATTCATAAACAGAAAGGGGAATGACGCCACATATTTTCGTTTTTCGTTCTTAAAATACTAAACAAAATTCCTTAACGTTACGTAATGTACGACCTAGGTGGTGTCAGTAAAAATAATAATCACACTGATAAAATTAACCTTTAAGAATTGATGATTTATTCGTTTAATGCATATAAAAGTTAATATTTATACAATTCAAAACAAAGAGTATCTAGTTGAATCTAATGAATCTGATGTATCTAATTATTAGGAACATCCTAGAGGGTCAATTAAATCACTCTCCGAAACAGACCAAACGTGCAAAATTTCTGCACTGCTCACATTTCGTATACTATAACAAAAACCCCTGTAAATACTTTTAGCGACATTTATCTGAAAGTTCACTTTCTTTAATACTTACTACGCCTTATAATCCGGTACGTAAACTAAGAACATCGATTCGAGAAATCGTTCCGGTACTTTACGACTTTATTTCTGGCTAGCATGTTTTCTTTGACTACGTCAGTTAACTTGGGACCGTGCATTCAGTGTGTATCGGATAAATATTAATAAAGCGGCCGGCCTCGTTTCTGGGAAGTCGGGAGGATCTTATTATAACCGCAATAGCACCTATAATTAGCAACATTCAAATTACTCGTGGCGTAGGTACGTTGCGCCAGATCCATATTACGTGGCGGCTACTCGAATCAAATCCAACGTTTCTAATCGATCTTAAATGGATTAATTCGCGCGATTTGCCAAACGTTTTATTGATTATTTTAAACATGTATGTATGTACATTGTACATCTTACAATTTTTTAATGCAGTGTATTTAATGTTTTCTTAATATTTATATAGCATCGTCTCAAATATTGGTATGGCTGCAAGTGTTTTATCACCAAGCTATAACAATTTCTGAGTAACACAAGATATTTTTTATAGACATACATCATGAGCAAAGCTTTTACTTGTATTTTGTTTTTAGGCACTTCATTATAAGGAACTTCTAGCAGATTAACAGACGAGAGTTAAGTCACACAAGTTATATAACATGATATTAAAGAAATTTTTACAAGCTTATTTTAGTTCTTTTTCTTTCACTTTTCTCAAATACTAACGAAACAGTGAATAATTGTTATTTAAGTGATAATTTTTCTGCTATTCTATTTACTTATATATTTGATGAATGACTTCACCAGTTCATAAGCCAGTTAATCATATGCAAGCTGTACAGTAACACTATCTAACTTTCACTTCATATCCAAAACTACCAATTATGTTTTTTTTATGGGACTAAGGGGGCAAATGGGCAGGAAGCTCACCTGAAGAAGTGATTACTGACGCCCATGGAGATCTGCAACACCGCAGGGCTTGCAGATGCGTTGTCGGTCTTTAAGGAATGAATACGCTCTCTTCTTGAAGGTGGCCAGGTCGTAGCTGTTCGGAAAGACCGCCGGTGATAGCTGGTTCCACAGAGTGGTTGTGCGGGGCAGAAAATGCCTTAAAAATCGCACTGTTCTGAAACGCTGGACATCGAGGTGGTGTGGATGGAATTTAATATTTTGGCGCGATGTCCGATGATGAGATTCAGCAGCCGGGATCAGTCCGAACAATTCCTCGGAACACTCCCCGTGATAAATGCGGTAGAAGATGCAGAGTGATCCAACATCTCTACACAGAGCTAAAGGATCAAGCCGATCGGAGAGAGCTTGATCGTCGATAGCTCGAGCCGCCCTACGTTGAATGCGCTCAAATGGAAGTAGCTGGTACTGGGGAGCTCCCGCCCAAAGATGAGAACAGTACTCCATGTGGGCCAGAATATGCGCCTTATAAAGAATAAGACGCTGACGCGACGTGAAGTACTGTCTCGCCTTGCTGAGAACACCAAGCTTCTTTGAGGCCAGTTTGGCCTTACCTTTCAATTGACCACGGAACTGGACGTTGCTCGAGATGTCGACGCCAAGTATTCCGATACTGGCAGTGGGAGACAGAGGAGTGTCCTTAAATTGAGGAGCTATGATAAATGGCGACTTTTAGCGGTTAACGCGCAATCTTGTGTCTTTTTTGGGTTGAATTGGACTAAGTTTAGTCGACCCCAATCCGTGACTTTGGTTAACAAAGATTCGATCAGACACAAGTTTGTTCCGGCTCTCGTCAACGTATTCCCGAGAAATATTAGCGCGGCCAGTGTACAGCGCATCCACAGTGCTATCGTCTGCATAGCAATGAATGTTGCTGATTTGCAACATGTCATTGATATGCAGAAGGAACAGAGTAGGAGACAGTACACAGCCTTGTGGAACACCAGCATTGACATATTTAGGATCAGAGCAAGCACCGTCGCCAACGAGCTTAATGCTCCGATCTGCCAAAAAGCTGGTGATCCAGTTGCAAAATTTCTCGGGGAGCCCATAGGAAGGTAGCTTCGAAAGAAGCGCTTGGTGCCATACCCGATCAAAGGCCTTCGCTATGTCCAGACTGGCTGCAAGCGCCTCCTCCTTGGTCTCAATTGCTTCTGCCCATCTATGTGTCAGGTAAACTAGAAGATCAGCGGCTGAGCGACCTCGACGGAAGCCGTACTGGCGGTCGCTGATCAGCCGGTGCTCCTCTAGGTACCGCAGGAGCTGGCAGTTGATAATGGACTACATTATCTTAGAGAACAAGGAGGTAATGGCTATAAGCTTGTAATTGGACGGATCCGAGCGGTTGCCCTTTTTTGGGATCGGGTACACTAAAGCGGCCTTCCAGGATTTTGGGACTACGCCTGATGAATAGGAGTACCGGAAAAGACGCGTTAAGACCGGTGCCAACTCCAAAGCATATGTCTTTAACACGATCGGAGGGATGCCATCGGGCCCACTCGACTTATGAATATCCAAGGAAAGAAGTGCTTTGCGAACTGCACTTTGCCCGAACTGAACTTCCAGCATCGTAGTATCACACCGCGGGATTGTCGGTGGTGAGTTTCATTGGTCATTCAGAGTCGAATTGGACGCGAAGAGAGTGCCCAGTAGTTCGGCTTTCTCCTTCGCGGTATGAGCCAGCGCGTCATTCTCCGTGTGCAGAGGTGGAAAAGAAGGCTTACAGAAATTCCCTAAAACAGCTTTGGAGAGAGACCAAAACGCACGTGTTCCTGAAGGGAGACGCCCCAATCTCTCGCCAATTCTGCCGATGTGCTTCGACTTCGCATTAGCAATACTATTTTCGAAGGACCTGGAGGCAAAGTTATACTCCACATATAGGGATTCGCGTTGGCGAGGTAACCAGTTGTGTCAGATCATATGCCAATGCGAAATCGTGAACAGATCTCCCCGCATGAGCGGTAGTACATGATCTAAGCCATTCAGTATGATGGGCGTTAAAGTCACCGAGAATCACGGTCTCTGCGGATGGGATCTGCTGGAGCACGGAATCTGTAGCCATTTGCATGTGCTCAACGAGTCGGTCAGTTTCGGCGAGAGAGTGGTACTTTACGGGACGTGCCGGCCCATTCGGCTGCTACCCGAAGGTAACTAGCATGGCACTACCACAGTTTTGGTTGACTGATTGCACTGGTGGAATAATCTCTGTCTAATGACAGATTATCCCACCAGCGGGCGGTGGGGTCGTTACGTCCCGACGCCAGGAAAATTATGGACCAATTATGTATAAAAGCATTTAAATATGTTTCTTCAAAAACAAATGTATATTTCTTATAGAAAAATAAAGAAAGTTTGGCTTTACAATTTATATCTACATGCAGAGGACAACAAAGATGGTGTTACTATAGGTATTTTAATTAATAATTTTCTATCTTCACTTTAACCTTATGTTATCCCAAAAGTGATCACTGACACAACAAACAAAAGAATGAGTCAGGAGGCAACGACCGGCGCTCCGGGGTGATCTTTCGAATTCCCGAATAATTGTCGACGCGTAAGTTGGCGACGAAAATAACGCACGACCACGAGTCGTTCCCCCTCTAACAAATTAATTTTATTTTTATATTGATGAGCTACTTCATGTATTTGGAAATTTCTATTACAAAATATTGCTTTTGTCTTGTGTATAAGCGAAGAGTGTATATGATTATTAAGAACGATATGTCTCATACAATGGTTAGGTAGATATGTATATTTTATCTTAACTTAAATATGAAAAACTACATTCTACTTGGTAATAGTATGATCTAGGGCTAATTACACAAAGCCCTAAAAATGTTGCAACTTTTAAGAATGGACTTGTGTATGAATTTCTTCTGATGAATTTGAAGTCTGATCCCGTACTCGTATGAATACTACAAAACTAGCGACTCACTCTCGCTTCTCTCGGGTTCGTCCCTAGCTTGATTCCCAATACAAATTTTCATCCTCATTGTCACCCCTTTCAAGGGTGATTTCCGGGATAAAAAGTATTCTATGTCCTTCCCAGAGGCTCAAACTATTTTCTTACCAAATTTCATCTAAATCGGTTCAGATCCAGAGATCCGTAGACATTCCAGTTGTGGGGACAACGTCACAAACTCACAATCTCACAAACTTTACCTCTTTATAATATTAGTATAGATAAGGATACAACCGTGAAATTGTAACTGTAACATATTTCAGATAATTATAGCTATTTAAAACTAGAGCATCTGCTCTAGTTTAACTTATCGAGGTTTACGAATTAGAGTTTTTGAAAATGACTGTCATAAAAAGTTATAAACGTAGTTGATAAAATTAACAGAAAATGAGATGAGCAATAATTACATTCTTAATTTTCCTTTGTACGAATATGTTATGGATATGGTTGCTCAATAACTCCTAAAAATATCTACTTTGAACAAAAACTCTCATAAATCTTGCTTTTTGTTTCTAAATTTCAAGAATTAATATGTTTTATTTTTTACAACATTGACGTAAGAAGGAGCAAAGAAATATGTCTAGTTATTTGTAAAATAATTTGTATTTTTACTTAAGATCGCTCGACCACTGGCTGAAGGTTAAAAAGAGGTGTCTTGGCAATAAATATCCAAGTATAATGTCGCGAGAGGATTGTGTCGCTTTGAATGCTAAACCCGTAGTGAGCTACAAACACACGCCACGATGGGAGCGGTAGATGTGGGCAGGGAGGCAACTCACGGACCACCGTGGGAAAACGTTCGAACACTGGGAACGGACGTACCTAAATGGAAAACCATTTTTGTTTTTATGTTTTTTTTTTATATTTAAAATTTTGTTGACCTCTTTTAAAATATCAAAGTATAAATTTCAAAACACTAAAGCGTCATATCGTTAAATGTCTAAAGCAACGTTTCTAATATTTTCCAATCATGTCACGAAGACTTGCTTTAGGTATATACTCATTAGGATAATGATATTCGCGAATTACTACGTGTTTATATCCACAATGCTTCATATCTTAGTGTGTCAGAATCGAGGTTACACACAAACGTAAGTATCAGTACGGCTTTGCGTGGCAACAACGATCATGTAGTTACAGTATTACATGACCATTTGAAGTTGAGCTTTGTATTTTCATCTCTCAGCGTCGGCGACGCCCAAAGATTATATAAGTCAAGGAAGAGTAGAAGGTCAAATTATACTGGTTTGTTGAGCGTGTGGCAGACGTCATTCGCACACCGAGGCAGCTAACGCGCACAGAAGCGCCTGACCGTGGCATTCCATCGGCATCTACGCTTACATGCTCACAGCGCACCTTATTAAAACGAGACGCGAATCGACGACTTATCGGGCAATTAGTCGCGGCCGGCGTTTAACACTGCAGCGTGGAGGAATCTTGTTCGGCTTACATTGACTCTTATCTTTTTTATCGCAAATTGTTACTGCTTTTTGGGAACGATGAAATTTAGAGTCTTTTTTTGGCAATCCTTAAATTACCGTCGTTGCTAATTGTAGCGGTTAATTACAGTATATCGTGATAGTCTTTTTTGGAGTTGTTACTGTAAAGTATCACGAAACGATGGACGGTTACGTTATGTTGTTGAACGCATATTACATGCGTGAGCGACGTTGAAAGGTAAAGAAGCCGCGATGTAGATTGCGGGAATTTGGAGTCACCATTTGGTCGGACGATGTTCGGTCGAGAGAGGTGCGAGTGGCAGCGGCACGCGTGCGGGGCGGCGCGGCGGATAGAATGCGCAAGTGCGGCTGATAACAGCTCGCGACTCGAATTATTTACGTGTTGTCAACTTATGAATTATTATTATTTACTTCTGTTGGCGGTTTGAAAACTTTATTATTGTAATAAAGTTACAACTTTACAAATACAAAGTTACACGATCGTAAACTAATTGGAGGCAAATGTTTGCAAATTATTGTTTTAATCGATGTCTATGTAAATAACTGTCGGAATTTTAATACTGCAACTACATAATCTTCTATATGAAATTGTAATTATATGTTTTTTACAAACGATTTTTTATTGCTTCTGCATCATAAATTCATAGACATAATTAGAATAGAAAAAGAAAACAAAGTACTTTATTTACAGTGTATTCAACATGTATCCGTATCGTATATCGGTTATACGTTGCATCACTATCAAAAAGGGTGACATCGCATGCGACAATTGGTTTACGGAGCCTATTGACATTTAAAATTTCTGCCGGATGCATTGGAGACTATTATGTAATACTTTGTATGTTGTTTTTGCACTAAGTGTCTATTCGGTTCAAAAATTAAGGTTAAAAAGCTAATTGACTATAAAAAAAAAATAGAGTAAAGTAGACTTAAATACTCTTTGTCTAGACTACTTAGAAAAATTAAAAAGTTTCTATTTTATATCCATAATCCTACATATTAACTGCCGCCAAATCAGATGTAACACTAATAGCTCTTCATATCTCATTAAAAATTAAATTTATGTTATGTTCGTGTAAATCTATTGGATTTTGTATTCATTATGTTAAATATGTAACTTTTTCTTCAAAAGCCTAGCTATATTAAAATATATTGAGACCACCCGCGACGTAATTGACTCATCTAATCTATGTTTCTATTATATTCAATCTGTGCTAATAAATAGTCATCATAAATTAGTTTAACAATAATAAATGTCTTTATCTAACCAATAAATAAATTATTCAAATGGCCGTATTGCACACTTGTTTACAACTGTTGATTAGTTAGTGAGGTTAAATATAAATTATATGTATGTGTTTATATAAAATTAACATATGCTATCATATCTTATTTTTTTTAGTTAAACTTGAATCATTTATATAAATCAAATCAAAAGATATAGGTATTATTTGTTAATTATGAATTTTACAAAAAGACTGTGTTCTGAAGATTTTAAAGCGGAAACCAAGTTTGTCCAAAACATATCGACGCGCCAAGTCGCAACAGCCTTAGCTAATAAATACAATAAATAGTCTTCAATTTTTTCTTATTTCTTCTTTTCATTTATACAGAGAATAATAATCTTTCGTAGTCTGCATATACGCAAATAAAACATACAATGAAGCAAACTTCTCTCTGGTAAAAGTATTTTGAGACTAGAAACTTCGTAAGGCGCGGAGTGCCCGATAGGGCATCGCTCGTAAACTGCACTGAGACACAGATACAAATGATTAAAGTTTTTAAATATAATAGAAACTTCTGCATTATATCTATAGAGATAAATAAAATGAAGTGTATGTTAGTAATGTAAAAAAAACAGCTTTTACTAAACTAAATGCATACGAAATTATAAACGTACTTATAAGAGAAACGCAATTTTTTAAATATTTGTCTGTTTGTTCTGGCTAATCTACGAAACGGCTGGGCTGATTTTGCCGCGACTTTCACTGACTGATAGCTGATGATATAAGGAGTAACTTAGGCTACTTTAATTTATTTTTAAATTTGGGTTCCGCTCAAAATTATTTAATTATAGTTTATTATTAACCACGACACGGCACGGCATTACCCACGGCTCCGCCCGCGTTCAGGTGACCAAAAACCAAATTTAGATTTTGCATATTAGTATACTCCTACATTGCAGTTTTTGTATTTTTTCTCAGAAATGATATATTTTCCCGCGGTAAAAAGTATCCTATATGTTGACCCGGATAACCAGATATCATCAAAATCCCTCCAGTAATTTTTCTGTGATGCGGTAACAGACAGACAGACAGACAAAAATTCTAAAAACTATAGATTCGGCCTCTATATCGATAAAAATGTTTATTTCAATAAGATTTTCCAAAAAATATTTAATGTACAGATTGGGCTTAGTTACAAATTTGTTATATGTATAGATTACACTCTTATTATCCGTCGAACTATAACAGATATACTCGTACATACAACAGGCGACAATCCTATAGAATCGAGAGAACTGGTGCAGGACAGTAATACCATTATAATCCCAACTATGGGCTTCTACTAAGAATAATTAATTGATAATTAACGAATAGACTCGAATTCAAAATCGTAGAAGTTAACTAATAGACCAGCACAACATAAGAGAAGTAATAATTTTGTCGATTTTTTTAAATGTTGTTGTTGTTGTTGCATGTTTTAACGGTTAGTATAGAATAGATAGACTATAGGTATATTACTATAATATACATAATGTGTATATATGATGGATTTTATATCCCTTACTTAAGAAATGATTGATTACTTATCTTATGTCCTTCTCAGCCTCAAATTATCTTTATACCAAATTTCATCTAAATCGGTTCAGCTTTAGTTTATCCATTACAAACAAACAAACAAACATACAAAAAAAAACATTTCTTTTTATCTTAATAATAATATAGTATTATAGATTATAATATAGAAATATAGATTTTAAAATATCGTTAGTATGTCTCATAGTTTTATACGTCTATGGAAGTCTACACACTTTAGTTACTGTCAAGTGGGTACTGTTCATTTTGCAGTACCTATGCGATGTGCATAAACTAATAAAATGAATACAAAACTACGCACGCATTCTTCATTTTACAACGACTTAAAAGCTAGTGAACTTTTATCTTTTCTACTTTACTTCTTCAAGAGTGTTTTAAAATATACTACGTTTTCTCTAGAAGATTGCACTGATGTAAAATAAACTAAAAGATAATTTCTTGGACTGATAGAATTTTAGTGTGCTCATAATATGTATATTTACTACAAATAATAATTAATATGATTGTATATTACACATTATAAATATGTGAAAAAAATACGATAGATGGATAACCAATAAGTCTTATCCTCTTATTTATATTGAACTTCGATGACTAAACCAAGCTCATCTCTAGAATCTAACACCTACGCTTGAAGAGATAAATTTCCTCGTTGTTTCTACATCTCCTTTATATATCGAAATACTTGATACACAGTAGGCTCTCGGTTATATGGCGTGTGGTTTAAGTGAAAAGCTTTTGAAAATTTATATTGAAAAATTAGTGGATAATTTTATATATTTTTTTATCATAATGAAATCTCTGGCACGTTGTTTATTGTTTAATGAACAATATATTATATCCCTCTTATCCTCACTTTATAATTATAGTCCTTGTTAAGTACTGTTTTATTAAAGTTTTGTTATGTATAATTTATGTTTTTAAAAGTAAGAGTACATATGTAAGCTTCTAGTGTGCAATATACTATTAGCGTATTCATTATTATTATTATTATTAAAATATATATTACATAGGTATAATACACTTTTCACGTTTTATTTGAAAGATGGCTGACTTTTTACAATTTACAAATAGTGAGCCAAATAGGGTTCCCCATCTACAATATAAAATTCACAGTTCAACCCATAAGCTTAGCATAATCAATAAGCATATTTAGGAAACGAACAACAAATACTACTTTAAGGAATATATTTTGAAAAATCCCTGCTTTTGGTTCACCTTTACTAAATAGTACGTAAGTATTAGTAATAGGAAAAATTATAAAAAAAAGAATATTTATAGTACCAGAAGCTTCATTCTTTTAATCCGGAGAATGAATTTGCGATTTTTATTACATATATGTATGTATATATATATATATATATATATATATATATATATATATATATATATATATGTATATATGTATATAAGGAAAATGTAATTCTGTAAAGCTTTTGAACTTGGACTCTACACGAACTAGACATGCGTATACCACTGCCACTATGCAGGCCGCACTCGCAGTCAATGAACTGGCAGGGGTCAGGTGAAATTATCTTGAACATACATTATGCGACATCTGACTCACGGTAGAGTATTAGATTTGATCTTAAAGAGTAGTTTAATTTAAAAATGGGACTGTTTATAAATATACGTAGATTAGCTTTGGTTTTGTGGTTAGAGTTTATGGCTGCAGATTTCTAGCTGTTCAGTTCAAGTTCTGGATGGGCCAAGTACAATGTTTGTTTTTGCGAAGAGTCTGTAGTATCTCGTCATTGGAAACTTGGCGGTGTGACACGGCACATCCCCGAGCCTCAAACTGCACGCAAAGTCATCAGTCTCGCGCATCACAGCGGTCGTATCGAATAGTCTTATAGTAAAATGAACAGAAGTGCACTTGCTTTTGCGCACAAACTATTATATTTTCTGCGCAAATGGCTAGTCTGAAAAAACTGCGCCGCCATGACTGTGACGGAAAATGAATCAGGAAGACATCACTTGTCTATAGGTACATATAATAAAATTGTAACTAAGCCGAATCTGTACATTAAATATTTTTTTGGAAAATCTTATTGAAATAAACATTATTATAGATACAGAGGCCGAATCTATAGTTCTTAGAATTTTTGTCTGTCTGTCTGTCTGTTACCGCATCACAGAAAAACCACTGGAGGGATTTTGATGAAATTTGGTATGGTGACAACTGGTTATCCGGGTCAACATAAAGATCTCATTTCTGAGAAAAAATACAAAAACTGCATTGTAAGAGTATACTATTATATAAAACTAAAAATTTAGTTTTTGGTCATCTGAACGCGGGCGGAGCCGCGGGCAATGCTAGTATAGTTATAAATTTAAAAGCGTCATTCACTTACGTCGGAGGTCTCAGGTACTACTTTATGGCCAAAAACGTATCAGCAACTCAAGCAGAACATTTTTAGATGTTTGTATTAATATGCTTTTCATTTGCTATTGCGAACTTTAAACTTTCATGTATCGTTTTAATTATGAACGCATCTAGAATATACCCGAGGCATCTATATAAACTTATTTCATCTATTAAATGACATTCTCGGCGTAGAGATATCGGGAGTAGTACCTACTATACAGTAGTGTTTTTACATATTTTTTATTTAATTTTAGTTTTTACGACTCACTCAAATTCAAGATCAATGACACACGAGGGATTAGAATGTCTGCGCCAGTAGTCCGAATGTTGCACACTGTCAGTAGTACTTATCCACATATTAATTTTAATTTATATTTATTATTATATTTACTATATTTGTTTTCTGTACTCTACGTGTACGTGTTTTAGCATCACACTGCACGACCTTCAAGTTAGGAAGTCATTATACATAGCTTTTGCATTTTTTTATATATATCTTACAAATTTTAAAACACTTGACTGGCCTGACTTTTATTCGAAGCAGAATATGTACAAGCAGTTATGTTAAAGGAGCAATAACGCATTGTGCACCTATATAACGATATATAGGTGCACAATGCCTATACCTTCACTTATCTAACACATTTATTCGAGCTTTAAGCTTGAAATTTACTGCACGAATTCTCTCCCGATTCTCACACACGGCCACCTTGGAAACAACTCTTATAATAAACACTAAATAGACCCTTTAATTGTGGATTTGCAAACCTAACTCAAATTCATTCGAGCTTTTCACGCATATGACAAAAGATATATCGATTCATTCGACGGTATACGACGGTATATTGAAAATTATATATAAATTGCAAAAGTGAGATTAAGATTCGAATGAAAGATGAATGATTGTTAAACAGCTTCTTGTATAATGACGAAGCTCTTTTGGCAGAAAACAAAATTTTTTTGGTACCTCAAAGATAGAAAGGAGAGTTTTCAACGGGAAAGAGAGAAAAAAGTTTTAAGTTAATAACGAGATTTATGGATGCATTGGCATGTTCTCCAAATATTCCTATGCAAAATATCTAGTAGGCGAAAACGACAACGCCACACGCTGAAAGATGCTTCCCATTTTCGCTCACAGGTCATAGCTTAGTTGATCAAATATGCTTGGCTCTAGTTTTGGCCACCTTTTGCCTTCTACGTAACTTACATTAGAAGACGAGAAAGGTATATGATAATTAGTGAGGCGTTGTCATCGTGCCACATATAAAAGCACAGGTTCATAAATTGACAGTCAATGAATTGTCTGAATGACAGGAGGCACAAGGTTTCAGACCGAGAATTGGGTGTATGGGTTCGACCTTTTGCTTCCGAATGATCGCTAAGATGAATAGGCAAAATAACCTTATCGAAATAATATTTCAGGTATTTGGAAATCGAAATCATACAGTAATCGCTGAAATAATAAATTATAAAAGTATGAATTATGATTGAAAGCACGTGATGTAATAATAAAATTATGAATTTAAATGGCTATAATATAAGCTGATATTCGAAAGGTAAGAACTATTGCTAGATTTTACTGTTTGGGTAGATGATAAGTTACTAGGGCCAATAAATGAAATATGTAATGTCTTTGTTGACTGTATTTAGCAAGTTTCTAATATATGAATGAATGAATTTGAATGATGTGAATGGTTATTAAACATGTCTTTCTAATGGTAATAGAGTTATTCGTGCTCTGTCTGTTGTGATAAATTCACAGATAGTACCCACATTGATGTCCTGTAAGTGTTCCAGGCAGTTTTGGTGCCAACTTTACTTGAATTTATACGAAGATTATTAGTGGGATAAAAGCAATAGCAATGCGTTAACTCAAAATATTTTTCAAATGACGTTGAGTTAATAAAATCTTATACAATATAGAGATAAGCAGAGTAGCAGGTTAAATGAAAATGAAATTGTAAAAATGAACATAAACCTGCTTAGATGGATTAAGTACGTAGAAAAATAAGTTAAAAAAGTAAGGTGGGATATTGTTGGACTGAAAGATGTACTTATTAAACTATATTTCTAGGAAAACTTAGGCCAGAAATTTGATTACCCTCCGATGAGCAAAACTTGTATACCTACATATATCGAGGCACTGGCTACTCTATTATGTCTGGCTAACCCGCTAGGGATAAAGAGTGTAGTAGGTATATACTTATTTATGTAAAAGTACATTTTTTCTCAATATGCTATGAAAAGTTTTCAGCATTTGGCGTAGCCATCTCTGTTAATTTATGTATGTATGATTAAATATTTCAATACAATGTAACGAAACTATTCAAAAGATAAGCCAACTAAGTATATTTCGAAGCAATACTTATTACCTAATACTTAATAATGCTCAGTTATTCCGAGAGCTTTCTCTTTACATAATGATTGTTTACAATTCGCCTTGTTGACGAAATCAGTGCATCGCGTTATGTAAGCGATCTTGAGTAAGATGCTACTAAGTACATTAATAGAATATTTAGTTATAGTATTCTATTTTACTCATCTTTCTAACATATTCTGTCATGTCGTAATCGATTTTCTGTTTAGTGTCGTTAGTAAAATAAAATATTATTTTATTTACAATAATAATTCATAGAAATAATAATAATTTTATTATACGTTCAGAATATATAATTTTTAGAATATACTTAAAATGAAAGATTGATTTGGAAAATTCAACAAGCAAGATAGTATAGGCGAACGTATTATGAAATGTACTTGCTTTGAATCAAATGAAAAGCTTAAAATACCCTCAGTCTGAGAAGTTCACGCGCAATATTGAAGTGATCGTGAATAAAAAGAGATGTGCCAACCAAAAATGTATATAAAAATAAACGGCAAAGGTTTTACGGAGTGAAATCTACGTGGAAATATCAACGTGGCTCGTACTCTGATGACGAGTAGCTAGGGATGCGAATAACGTTCCCTGTTAATTGCTTGTCGATATTCTGAATCATTTTGAAGAAAAAGATGCGTAATGAATATTTTTAATATTCGCTCTATAGTAAGTAGAGCATACTGGAATATTTTCAACATCCAAAAAATATTACGTTATAGACAAAACCTTACGTGACCTATATAAATATATCTTTACAATAGGTATATTATTTATAATTTAAGCCCCTTTATAACTTATTCTAGACAATTTCTAAATTGAATCTACCGCCATACTAAGCTTCATATATAAAACAAAGTTCATTATAGTAGGATTAAATACAGTTTATGGTTATAATATTAAAATGTAGGTATACGGGATCTAATAGAATTATAACCATGCCGTATCTGTACATTAAATATGTTTTAGAAAATCTTATTGAAATAAACATTATTATTGATACAGAGGCCGAATCTATAGTTTTTAGAATTTTTGTCTGTCTGTCTGTTACCGCTTCACAGAAAAACCACTGGAGGTATTTTGATGAAATTTGGTATGGTGATAGCTGGTTAGCCGGGTCAACATATAGAATACTTTTTACCGCGAAAAATGTCTCATTTCTAAGAAAAAACACAATAACTGCAATGTAAGAGTATACTAATATATAAAACTTATTAGTATACTCTTACATTGCTGTCATCTGAAAACGGGCGGAGCCGCGGGCAATGCTAGTTTTACATAAGTATAGTTCATATTTTTATCTATAGGAAAATTGATTTTCATCCGCCTTAGCCAGCTTGTAACTTTATAGTTACAAGTAAGTTTATAAACAATAGTAACTTTAAAACAATAAGCGTCCCTTTGTATATGGTCATGTGCCTCTATGATACATATTATGGTTGGTACAGGCCTTTACGAATATTTCATTCCAAGCATGCCTTAAACTTATATTTTTCAATAAATATAAAATATTTAATATACGTTTGATAGTTTTAACTTTTAAAATATCTTTACTAAATTATTCAAAAAAAAAATGAAAAATACAGAAGGTGAAATCTTATCTTTTATTAATTTGGATTATTTGTTAATAAACATAGCAAACATTAATTTTCTTTTTGTTTCCTGCTAGTTAAAGTTGACTGCTAGTCCTAAACAGTGTTTAAAATCATTAGGTATGTTAAGCTGGCTTACGAGGTCTTCAAATTATACATAAGAAAATAATTTATATAATTAAAAATTATAAATAATAATTTTATTAAAGTCTTTAATAATAAATTAATATAATAGGAAATAATTTGATTACTTCAAAATAATAAAAATAATAAAATGGAATACTAATTGACTTCGATCACCAGGTACTAAGTTTTATTTTGATCTGTTCAAAACACTAAAAGTAATAAGTCTGTAAGCTGAGATTATGTAGACCTATTTGAATCCTGCGGTGGTCACTACAGCATCTAAGGCAAGCAATAAATAATATATTACCCAGGTGAGTAGAACAGGTTATATAGTCGTTCTAAATACTGTTATATGGTAGATTATTAATAAATACAGTGAACTAATAACCAATTAATTACTTAACATTAGTATTTTGATGTAAATCTATTTATCGGTTCGTGAACGTATTTATTAAAATGTAAGCAGAATAAAACTTATATAGTTCGAAGGAAGTTACATAGACGTTCATCATGTTGTATATTGCTATTTACTTAGGTTAAATAACAATTAATGATTTCATTGCGTCTTTTTCGTATGATAGTATATACGATATTAAAACAACATATTTTTTTTGTAAATATAATCTACATAGGTATACATCATACATACATAATTCCATCCACACCACCTCGATGTCCAGCGTTCCACAACAGTGCGATTCTTAAGGCATTTTCTGCCCCGCACAACCACTCTGTGGAACCAGCTATCGCCGGCGGTCTTTCCGAACCGCTACGACTTGGCCACCTTCAAGAAGAGAGCGTATTCTTTCCTTAAAGGCCGGCAACGAATCTGCAAGCCCTGCGGTGTTGCAGATGTCCATGGGCGGCGGTCATCACTTTTCATCAGGTGAGCCTCCTGCCCGTTTGCCCCCTTGGTCCCATAAAAGAAAAATATATACATATAATAAAATTGTTACTAAGTCGAATTTGTACATTAAATATTTTTTGGAAAATCTAATTGAAATAGACATTATTACCGATACAGAGTCCGAATCTATAGTTTTTAGTATTTTTGTCTGTCTGTCTGTCTGTTACCGCATCACGAGAAAACCACAGGACAGATTTTGATGAAATTTGGTATAATGATAGCAGGTTATCCGGGTCAATATATAGGTTACTTTTTACCGCGGGAAAATAACTCATTTCTAATAAAAATACAAAAACTGCATTGTAAGAGTATATTAATATGTAAAACTTAAGAATTTTTTTGGTCATCTGAACGCAAGCGGAGCCGCGGGCAATGCTAGTATGTAATAACTCAAGTAAAGCCTAAGTAAGTACCTACTGTACGTTTTTAAAAAAATCCTTTAAGAGCTCTTTTTTAGTATTATTTATTTTATAATAAAATAAATCTTATTTGTATTAATTATACATTATATCCAAACCCGAAAAATAAACATAAACAATAATATTTTCTAAAGGTTAAACGCTATAAAATTTATTAAATCATTAACTATAAATGAAAATTTCCTCATATTTAAAAAATACCCTAACGATTTTCCCATCTCTAAAGGCGGTTGAGTTTTCCGTTGTTGCTTTTTTCCCATTTACGAGTTTCACAGCGACCGTTGCCTGAAACTTACACGTACAGAATATAAATGTTATGTATCGTTGTCTTTTTCGCACTCTATGCGACTGTAATTTCCGACTCACTCTTTCTATGGATAAAAATGTGCTCCCGTTAACACTTCAGTGGAAAAGACAATATATTTAACAAAATACGACTCAAAATAAGCCCTAAATAAATGCTATTGCAGTTTAGTTTTGACTATCAACTAAAAGTGCTTTATGACTTTTTTAAATTAGATGGGGAAAATGTTGTCTTTTTCGAACCAGTTGCATTTAAAATCCTCTGTCCCTTTTCGATGGCCGTTGTACGAGTGTATCTAAAATCATCTGGACCAAGTAAAGCGATTACTCTGGGCCAACCTTATGAAAATGTACAAACTTAATAATTTTGCAATTTGTATGGCAATTTCTCGTTGAGATTTAATACTCTTAGTTACTTTCTGAAAATTAGGATTGACTTACAATTTATATTAACATTATAAATACATAAGCTGACTTCGTTCCTACAAGTTTTGTGAGTATTCAGTGAAGTAGACTAAAATCTAAATTCGAAAATACTTATCTTTAAGCTTTTTACATACTAATTTAAACATTCGTGTAGTACTGTTTTCCATGCAATCACACCCTAAATTTTCCGCCCGAAAATTTTCCATTATTTATACTGGAGAATATATTATATATTCTTCGGATCTTTAATCTAGGATATAAGTTCTTCGATTCTTCACTTTATCAATAACAAAAAAAATCGTAGTCCACTATTTATTACTATAGTTTTAGTTCACAAATAATATTTTATAACAAAGAGCAATAAGTCTGGCTATCGAATACTCATAGATACTCGTATAATAAAACATAGGAAGCAGGCGGATTGTCCGCAAACCGGGAATGGCAGGAGTTAGGACACCGCCCAGAACCGGTTCTATTGCACTAAACTATTTGCACCTTCACTTAGCTCTAAAAATAATATGCAAGACTACGGTATGCTTGCAACTTCTCTTACCTTTCATACGAGTATATACAGATAATGAAAAAATTAAACGCTATAATGACGGGATAGCTGACTTATATACTTTTAAAATCAACAAATAAAAAGAAAACGAAGTATTATCTATACTGATATTATAGAGGTAAAGTTGGTGAGTTTGTAAATTGTGAGTTTGTGATGTTGTATAGGGTAATCTCTGGATCTACTAAACCGATTTAGATGAAATTTGGTAAGAAGATAGTTTGAGATCCTGGGAAGGATATAGGATATAGGATCGGAAATCATCCCTTAAAGGGATGTAAATGGGGATGAAAGTTTGTATGGGGAATCAACCAAGGGACGAACCCAAGCGAAGCGAGGGTGAGTCGCTAGTTTTACATATAATTAATGCAATGATTACTCTATATTTAATCAGCCAATATAGATATCATCTATTATTATAGAGCCACCATAAACATTAACCTCCAGCTGTCAAAATATGACATACAAACACGACTCTATTAAAGATTTCATTTACGTAATGACAATATTCCAGAATACAATCAAAATCTAATTTAATATTTAGTAGTTATTACTGTAACATCTTAAACTTAAAGTAATTAACAATAGACACGATTCTCTCGAGATGTAATAAACAGAGCACTAATAAGTCACCTCCGCTCCTTCTCATGTGGCTTACGATATTTAAATTATTTATTTATATACGTTTTAAATTATTAGAACTATTAAATTTTTTTGTGATTTAATAGTAAAATGTATTTCTGACTCTAATGATCTACTTGAGTTGGATTTTAGAGACTAATTCTGTCCCTTATGTAAAAATACAATACATTAAAGATTAAATTGATACTAATAAAACTAATAACATTAATACTGAGAGTATTTAGTACTCAGAGAGTAGTTATTCTGAAAATTTAACAATATTGTATAAGTTAAGGTATATTCTATAAGTTAATTTTAAGTATTAGATTGTATTTTTGTTAATTTTAAGTATATTATGATTCAAATTAAAAATAACCTAAAAGATTTACTTTATAAAAATTTATTTCAATCGATTTAGTTTTTAATTTTGAGGATTAAGGTCTAAGTAATGTGCGTTTACATGTGGAGCAGAAATCACGATTATTATATAGGCAATTGCCAACGGCAACAAAAAACGCGTGCGTGGGAATCTGCAGTCAAGTGTAAGCGTAGCATAACGATCTGTTGTGTTATTCAAGGGTACGAAGAAAATAATCATGAATTGAATGTTTTTTTTACTATACATTTCTATACGTATGTCACAATCTTGCTGCAAAAGTTAAACTGTGGCAAAAAATACTAATATCCCAGCGAAAAAATGCCTCAGTATTTTTTCTCTTTATTTTTTCTCTTTTAAGAAATACAGGTAATAATTTTGTGTCTCTATCTAAATAATGTAAATATTGAAATATATTCGTATTGCATTATAATTGCATTTAAACTCTACATATACATTAAAAATTTAAGTAAATCGATTATTCTATACTCTATCTCGAAACTAGTTTATGACTCCATCAATTATGCCTAAGCACATTCTAATTACAGTAATGGTGTTAGTATGAAAACGGGTGGCGGGCGGAGGTGGTTGCGTGCCCTGACGTGCGAATGTGTGCTGACCGGTAAATAAGCAGTAAATATGTACATTTTCATGGCTGAATTAATTAACTGAAAGCTTTTAAACAATAAAATCGTTATAGAACCATGTCATTGGGATTATAAAATATACACAAAGGTATATTCAGTAGAATCTGTATAATGGGATTGACGAGCATAAATGTTAATTATGGTTTTTTTATGAGGTTATGACCTAATTTCTTTTTTTAAAATGTGATGAGAGTTTCAGCTCATAAATAGTGAATGAAAAAAGAAAATTATCTATTATTGTATTGTGTTGTTGTTTCAAAAACTGTCATTTTAAATGGATAATATTAATCTAGAATAATTAGATTATTTAAATATACATTTCGTATGATAAACATAAACACGCGTATTATAATAATTATTATCATATACGATATTTTTTTTATTGAACCTAGCTATAAGTAACGTCATATTGAACGAGTATGTCGTCATTGTAATTAAGCAAAGGAGGCGCCGGAAGACGGAGGGTTGCGCCTCCGAGAATGTTCAGGGATCTCATTTCCATGCAAATGAGGATAGAATGTGTTATACTGTCGTTGAAGGCACTCAATACTAGGACTACGTCAGCATGGTGTCACTCTAATCAGAAACTTAAGTTAAAGGCAATAGAGTGCATATGTGACTTTCAAATCACCTATAGAGCGTAAACTCTACAATGTCAAACTAGCTATTTCCGGCATTGGCCAAATTGTGTGTGACACAAAATTTGAGTTTAATTATGCAAATGCTAATTCTAGGTGTGAAGTTAACTTTATTTAAATTTTAAAACCTACAACTTAACAATACTGATAATATATATATATGAATCTTCTTACATCAAAACCTATATAGAAGAGTATTCAACACTGCAGAATGTCTTAAATGCTATCTTATTTTTTGGCTCATATAGTTCAATTTTTCATGTCGTTGTTTTATTAAAGAGTCTGACGTAAAATTTTGCTCAGCAAGTGCAAGGAACACTTAACAACGGGCAAGCATTTTATACGTTAATTGTATGTGCATATCTTTATATACGTACTGGCACCTATATATTGTTTCATTTTTTAGTAAAAGTACCAAAACTAAAATATATTTTTTTCTATATTTTATACTTACCTTTCGTGCCAGAATAATCTGTAAATAATTTAGTTTTATTTTCAAGTGAGTTTGTATTTATTTCAAATTATATGTAAAACTAGCATTGCCCGCGGCTCCACATTCTTAAGTTTTATATATTGATGAACACTTACATTGCAGTTATTGTATTTTTTCTCAGAAATGAGATATTTTTCCGCGGTAAAAGTATCCTATATGTAGACCCGGATAACCCGCTATCACCATACCAAATTTCATCAAAATCCCTCCAGTGTTTTTTCTGTGATGCGGTAACAAACAGACAGACGGACGGATAGACAAAAATTCTAAAAACTATAGATTCGGCCTCTGTATCGATAATAATGTTCATTTCAATAAGATTTCCAAAAAAATATCTAATGTATTCGGCTTAGTTAGAATTTTATTATATGTATAGATTAATTACATTTTAGCTAACATTGTAAATTTTTAATGTGTTGCAAAAATTATTTACTACATGATATTGACTTTTGACTCTTTATGAATGTAGTATTTTAATAAAACAAGTTTGTTTACAGTTTAGAATTACCATTAACATTTAAGTTAATTAATCTATTAAGAAAAATGTATACTTTAGCATTTAAATTAAATAGGTACTAAGTATTTGGTAGTGGTAGTTTGGTAGTGGCAGTGATGCCAATGGTAAACCGAGTGTAGCGGGTTCAAATCCCGGGTCTCGCTCCTCTGATATTTTCATGTGCGAATCATTTCTAACATGTTTACCACGTGTCTTACGGTGAAGGAATCATTGTGAGGAACTCATGTCTGAGAGAACTTAGTAAGTTTTCGAAAGACATGTGAAGTCCGCCAACCTGCACTTGGCCAGCGTGGCGGACTATGGCCTGATCCCCCTCGTATTGAAGGGAGGCCCGTGCCCAGCAATGGGACATCAAAAAGGGCTGAATACATTCAGGACTCCTTGATCACCTCAATGTACCAATATTTGTATTATTGATACAACGCTAATACGTCTTTAAAAAATTAAATACTAGTAAAGCTCTGAAGAGTGCATTAAAAACTTTATTTTGTTATTAGCATTTCTATTTACTTTACAACTATAAAACCGATTTCAACAACACTAGCTATGTTTTAAATTCTGACTTATTAGGGACGTGTACAAATTAAACAGTATTATTTAAATCCGTTCAACCGTTCTCGAGTTTTTGAAATAACGAGCGAATAAAAAATAAGTTATGGATTTAATTTCTATAACATTTAAAATATCACCTTAATTAACCTAAGAGTTTTTTTTAAATATTATATTTTACAACTTTCCTCGCTTTAAATTATATGATAAAAAATTAATCAAAATATATATAAACTAAATTACATTTTAGGTAACATTGTAAATTTTAAATGCGCTGCAAAAATTATTTACTGCATGATATTGACCTTTGACTATTTATGAACGAGGATTTTAGCGAAACGGCTTATTTATAGCTTAGATTTTCATTTGAGTAAATTAATCCTTTAAGCAAACTGTATACTTTAGCATTTAAACTCAATATTTAAATTGTGCTCTGTTTAGATATTTGGATAAAAAAATTATCAACAATTGATTATGAACCATCAACTGTCATATATGTATATGCAGAATGCACCGAACGCGCGGCCAACAGTGTCGGTGCGAGTCGTTACGACATCTGCCAACTACGCACGTGCTACGAACACCTTTTGTCTTCGTCTGCGCTCGATTTTTTATGAAACCTATTTTTAAACTGACTCTATTCTAATTTGAGCGTGGCATTTACTTAACATCGTTTGCGTAGGTATTAATAAAATTAAATATTCCAAGAAAATTAAGGACGAGTAAACAAGAATATCACTATATTTTACAGAACTGTTGTTTTTTGAAGTTTTTTGGAGTTGATTATATTTTGTTGTTTATAAATTAAATAGAATTGAAGGTATACAATTTTGTTACAAATGTATGTTTTAGTGACAAATTGTAAGTAATATATTTCTCCATGTATCAATTACCAATGTGTGTTTCCATCATAGTAGCAAGATGCGACATGTACCTATTGTGTATTTAAATTTATGTAAATTTAATTGATTGATAAAATTTATAATATGAATATTATCAATACATAACTTATAATATAAATATTATCTATACATACCTTTAAAAATAAATATGTACCTACTTCTGCCAGCTTATATTCTAAAGAATATATAATTTATACGATGTTTTAAAAAAGAGAATCCATACCAAATTTTAATTTGTGATTGTATAATTGACGTATTCCATTTTTTTTTATTACAAGATTCTTTGACAATTAATGACAAAGACATAAAGCAGACAATATAATAATGTGTTTGCTAGCTATTCGCAATAATTTAATAATTGCATCACAATATTTTATTTAATTATTTCATAAATTAGTTATTTCCTTTTATAAATAAATTGTTTATGCTGAGTATGAACACTTCATGTAATATTTTTTTTTAATTTTACATTTAAGAGATAAAATCAATGTATTCGGCCTTTTTAACGTCCTACTGTTGGGCACGGGTCTCCCTTTAATACAAGGGGGCTCAACTGACTGATAGATAGATCTGTCATTGACACTGTATTGCTTTTGTGACGGAGTGAGGGTAAATGCCGACTCGATGACAGCCTAAGATATGTGAAAATTACAGTTATTCTCTTTCCGATTTTCGATCAGAGCAGAAAATCATTAAAATTTCTTCTGTCTTTTTCCTACATCAGAAGCAGGATGACTTCATCATGCATAAATCCTCGCTAACGATCACGTGGTTATTCTGAAAGACAAAGAAAACGGCGGACTGATGAAAACGTGCAACGAAGTAACGTGACGTAACAAAAAGAAAAAGTCGTTCAAAGTAAAAAAGAAGTTTTTCAAGATCAAGGCGAACTCCTACAAGAACACCGTCACAACCGAAACTAAATATGACGGAGCAAGACAAATCCAATCAATATGCTATTTGCGACTGGATGAGCTGATACGAGTATGTACTAGAATGAAAATTTCTGCGGCCGGGCAAGATTCAGCTTACCAAGCAGAGTGCTGTGGATCAAGTGACTGGCAGCCTACAGAAGTTTGTTTTTGTGATGAAGTGGGGGTAAATGCAATAGATCAGACTCGATGGCGATCAAATATTAGATACATTCATTGTCACTCCGATTTTCGATCAGTGCAGACAATCATTAAAACCTTACACAAAATTTCTGTCATTTTCTTATGTTATTATTCATTAATTATTGAATCTTGATTATTATTTCATCACTCTCGATTATTATTTCATCTTCATCATTATTTTATATTATTATTCCAGATATTACATTTTACAATGCCGTAGAGTCATCCGAGAGTTTACGCAAACTTGGAGTATGTATTCCGCAATACGTATGTACGAACGAGTACAATGGGAACGCAGCCATCAGAAGTTGTACGCTCAATGGCTTTGTTTCTTAAGCAGGTGATCTTAAAGACTGGCAGGTGCTAGTATAAAATTACCTTTCGAATTTTATTTGTAATTATATTATATTTTTATTATATTTAAAAGAGAAAGAAAACTTCATATTTATTATCTTAATCATTTCTCATTCTTCACTGTCTAACATATAACTAACTACACTCTGTAAATTAATGTGTTATTTGTTTAGGTAAAAAAACCTATGTATCGTAAAGTAAAATGTAAAAGTATGATAGTTTTAGTTTCTACCACAAAATACCTTCTTACAGCACCTTTTAACGCCAAACGTTCATTATTGTTGAAAATTATAATTGTACTAGCATTGCCCGCGGCTCAGCCCGCGTTCAGATGACCAAAAACCAAATAAAATAGCGCTATTGTTATTTTTTTTCAAGGTAAGCTATTTTTAATAGTTTTTGCCTTATTTAGTAAGTTAATATATATATATATATATATATATATATATATATATATATATATATATATATATATATATATATATATATATATATATATATATATGTATATATATATAGTATCATCGTGGTTTGATTCTGATCAGTTTTTATATTTTTTCTCAGAAATGAAATATTTTCCCGCGGTAAAAAGTATCCTATATGTTGACCCGGATAACCAACTATCACCATACCAAATTTCATCAAAATCCCTCCAGTGGTTTTTCCGTGATACGGTAACAGACAGATAGACAGACAGACAGACAGACAAAAATTCTAAAAACTATAGATTCTGCCTCTGTATCAATAATAATGTTTATTTCAATAAGATTTTCCAAAAAATTATTAATGTACAGATTCTACTTAGAATTTTATTATATGTATATTAATATGTATAGTATGTACATATGTATTGTGTACTATGTTAAATTAAGTGTACATATACAGTGTACTCATGACTTTATTAAGTTTTAGCGTAAATAAGTATTTTAAGTTAATTTTGCAAAAACTCGGGTGCAATTTTTAAAGAATAACATTTGTTCATAAGCTTTCTAATAGCAAGTAATACCAGCTTATCGTGTGTTCGATCATAAAACTACACGCGTGAACTATTATAATTAGTTTTATCAAGAAATCGTAAGGTATAGTATAGCAATATACAAAGAAGTATAATATTAATGAACTGTATATGAATGTTGGGTGCAATATTTAAATATCACATAAACACACACGCTTTATGTATCATGTTTGCTTGCACTATGATCTGAATAATTATGATTTATTCGTCATTGATATTATTATTATAACACTGCAAAAATAGCAGTAGTATAATAATGAAAGAGTAAAATAATACAAAACTAATTTAGATCAATTTCATTCATCATATTATTGTTATGAATAGTTAATCAAATAAAACACTCAAATCGAAGTATATCAGCCCATAAACGAGGCATATGTTCGACACCTTTCATAACCGGTCGAACGAAGGACATCCGCTTTTTGGAGGGTAAAAAAAATCGGGTTCGACATTCTCACAGGAACCAATGCGTATCCGGTGCGCAGGCGCAAAATAAAAACGATCATTTGTTAGTGTCCGTGTAAGCCAGGTAAATGGGATGTTTGGCGAACTTTAATGTTAACTTAGTTATAAAAGTAGGTACTTGTTTAAGCTCCATATATAATTTTAAAGATATTGCAATATATACATTTTGCCAATTTTGATATCTTATAGCTGGCTAGTAATTCATTTGCTATATTATAGTATACTATTTCCATAAACATACGTATTTTACTTAATTATATCTTAAAACAAACTTATTTAACATTCTAAAGCACTGATCTTCTGTAGAGTGTAGTAGTAATACAGTATGATGACCTCTAATCTACATACACACAAATGACTTCCACGGTTGGACAACAACAATAATTCGAATGTCTCCGTTCACACACTACTCAAAAGAAGCGTATGTTCTTTAATAATTCACTTATATGGCTCAGAATCGAATAAGTCCACTGCATATTTTTAAATATAACTGTGTCAGTTATAAAAGACAAGTAAGTGAAAGGCCCGGTACGTGAGAAAAGCAACGCCTATTTCAACAATGCCATATTTCGCCGTCTTCTCGGCCAATGATCGATCTACCTGAATATTTTATTTCAACCGTGGCATTCAAAGTCATTGTGAGGTTGCTACATTGTAGCACTATCACACTCATATCGTCGAGAAATCTATTCTATTGTAGATACACGTATTATTTTATAGTAAATCATTAACAAGTACAAGCGATAAGCCACATGGGTATATGCACTAACGATCCTAAGTAAATTTATTTATACTATAATATAAAAATATAGTGACTATGGCAAAGATATAGATTAAGGGATATTACTTAAATTTATTTATGCAATTATGGCTTAGCTGGTCTGTGTCAAGACACTAAAAGCTGTTTACGATATGATAATAAAATAATTATAATAAACTAAGAGAGATGTCATTTTGATATCTTTTTTTGATTTTTCTTGATTAAAAGAACTCATTTCATTCTTCAGTACATGAAATCTTCGAAACCTAAAGGTTTTGGGACATTTTCGAATCCGAAAAGATAGTTTTATTTAAAACTATCACAAATGACAAATAAAAACAAACCTTTTTGTGTACTAAGCTCTATAAGTTACTATCGTTTTTTTGATTATCCCACGGGAACTCTTTAATTTTCCGGCATTAAAATTATCTAAAATGTTGACGGGGGATGTAAGGTACCACCACGCAAAATTTCATTTAAATCGGTCCAACAGTTTCGGAGATTAGCCCGTACAAACACACAAACAGACAGAGAAACAAAAAATATGAAAAAATCTAGGTTTGTTTTATTTCTCTTCTTACATTCCCCTGACTCGTTTTTAGCTTTGTTTTTTCTATGTACTTATATGTTTTTTATATTCGACCTCTACAGTTTTATTATACGAGTATGTATGTCAAATATTCGCGTAAATCTTAAAAAGTATTATTAAAATCCATAAAATGTGATGATGTGGCGTACTCGTTGCACTGAGGCTCATATTATTATGTAAAATGGATAAAGTCGAGTAATGTTTAACCCTATATTATTGTGACATTAAATTCTCGTATCGTCAACAATTTTGGCAAAGCCTTCATGACTTAGTATTCGAACTACTTTTTACTTAAAACCGAAATTACATAACTAAAACTTTTAACTAACGAAGATAATACTACGAAACTACTTAGATTATATTGCCAATTGTAAGACTTGATACTAAAATTTTCTTTTTTTTACATTAAGACTATAATTTTCATTTTTTTTTCTCTCATTGTTAAACAAGTCTACTACTTATCATGCTTGCATTAATAATAATTTAAATCCAACTTATGGCCTGTGTAAAGACAACATCCGTGTATTTTTTATGTTAAGGTTTAGCTGTGGATTTTGTATAATAAATAAGTAAATAAAATATTATTATAAATATGATTAATTACAGAATTTCATTTCAATCACCTATTTAAAGTATCCGTATTAATATTATAAATGTAAAAGTTTGTGAGTATGGATGTTTGTTACTCTTTCACGCTAGAACGGCTGTATTATAGTATGAAATAATACTTAGGCTACTTTTGATCCCGGAAAAATGTACTGTTTCCGTGGCATAGGTTTGTTTTTGTTTTCCTAGAGGCGAACCAAAAATAATGAAAAAAACCGAAAAAAAAATGGCCGGATATTCGGCTTTCCCGACTAATCGGCCACTCTAAGTCAGTACATCTCTAATAATGATCTCACCTTTAGGATGAACTTTCCTCTTGAGATTTTTTATTGGAATATGATTTTTTTTACATTGCCATTAAGTACATCTTTTATCCATCTTTTTCGAAGTCGGTCAAAAACAGTATAGTATTTTTCATACGACAAACGAAGATCTTTGTTTATACTATACAATCCTTATTGACGTACACTACTTATTATGAAATGAAAAACTTATAATGCGAATAAAACTGTAGTTTATTGCTTATTTATCAAACAAAACGTGAATAACTAAAACATACCATAGAACTACTCGCAATCGATACGCGATAACACGTTTAGTGCGATCAGTAAATAAAAATATCAACCACCTCGTTATCGACGATCACTTCTTTTTCATCATATTTTACAAACATTATTATAGGTATATCGTTTAAATCGGACTACTATTATAAATATGAAAGTGTGTATGTGTATATATGTTTGTTACTTCTTCACGTTGAAATAGCTGGAACGATTTAGATGAAATTAAGTACATAGATAGACTATAACTTGGAGTAACATATAGGCTACTACGAGTACTAGATGGGTAACATCTAGGGACGCACCCAAGAGAAGCGAGGGTTCGGCGCTAGTATGAATAATATTTTTTATAAGTTAAATGTAGGTACATATGTATGTACTTATACAGGGTCATTTTTAATTTACTGAAAACCTTTTGGGAATATACTATTTAGGTACATCATAACAACAACACCTGTAACAAGAAAAAAATATATTTCTTTAATTTTTATTTTCATACAAAAATAAAAATATTTTCATTGCACCTTCTAAACGGTAAAGCATCTGGCCAAGTTTAAATGAGTAAGGGCCACTTCCTACACCCCTCCCCCTCCACCGGTCACGCGCTTTCTTTTGCTAATCGCTGGACTATTACCGTTTAGAAGGAGCAATAAAAATACTTTTATTTTTGTAAAATTTAAGATATATTATTTTTTTCTTACTGATGTTGTTGTTATGATGTAAACAGTATATTCCCAAAAGGTTTTCAATGAAAAATAAAAATGACCCTGTATACAATCCTCGCCATACAAGTCATGCAATTCCATACTTAACATTTCATGATTCACCCTCGCTGGCGCGACCTTACACAATTTCAAGGACTGACTTGTGGATGTCAATATTGTCTTAATGGCCGCTCGGTACAGCTTTAACAATAAAGCTCTGTATCAAGCCAATGATATCGTTACATAAAAGAAATATTTTTGGTGGAAAATATAAACTTTATTGAACATAAAGTTCTGGGTTTTCTTTTCCAAACTCTTAATAATAATTCATTATCTATATACCTATTATATATAAAAAAATGAATCTCTATTTCCCTTGGTCACGCCATCACGCGGTAACAGCTGGACCGATTTAACTAATTTTTTTTGTTGTGTTTGTTATTGTCAGGAGAAGGTTCTTATGAAAGAAAAAAATTAAAAAATTGCGCGGAAAATGATAAAACTTAAGAATACTTATTTAAGAATACTCAACAACCATATTAAAATTTATATGGCTAACGCTGGGTAATAACTATATATATTTAAAACGTACCTAGCGACAAACCCGAGCGAAGCGAGGGTGAGCCGCTAGTAATACATAAAAAGTTCAATGTTATAGATATTACACTTCAATTGATATCCATGTATTTCCTTTGTTCCTGGCTCGCTCTTTAAAATTCCGAAACATTTTCATGCGATATCCCGAACAATGACTGAAAAGGCAACACAGACTCACATTCCTCTAGTTATAAATATTCTATGATTTCCCCGTACGTCCACGTATAAAAGAAGATCGAAAATAAAATCTCCCAGCGGGTGGAGGGGTTTAATCCCCAAACATATTACTGGGATGTTAGGTTGACTCGAACATCTCGATTTTTTTGCGATAATCAACCAGTACTGAAATTTTCTTCTGTCTTAAACTATAATTTTTACCTGTGATTTTTCTTTGTTCTATATAAATAATAGCTAATTTTAACAATAGTAGTTAAAAATTAAATTCTCGAATTGTTATATAAAATCAATGATAGACGAAATCAGTCAAAAAACATATTATACCATATACTTATAAACTCACATACCTTAACTTTTCTACTACCTTGACATTTCTTTTAATAGATTCTCGACATATAGTGCATAATGAATTTCATGTTGGCGGAAATGCTATGACGTCGCCCACTAGCAGATTTGACGTAATATTAGAACTAAATGATGAATAACATATCTCTATAGACTATACATATAATAAAATTCTGAGTCGAATCTGTACATTAAATATTTTTTGGAGAATCTTATTGAAATAGTCATTATTATCGATACAGAGTCCGAATATATAGTTTTTAGAATTTTTTCTGTCTGTCTGGCTGTCTGGGAATGCATCACGAGAAAACCATTGGGCGGGTTTTGATGAAATTTGGTATGGTGATAGCTGGTTATCCGGGTCAACGTCATCATTTAGGATATTTTTACTGCAGGATAATATCTAATGTTTGAGAAATTTATACTAACCGTTCAAGCTAAGGGACACACCCGAGCGGAGTGAGGGTGAGTCACTAGTGTATAAATAAAAAGTAATAGGTACATATATATATACATATAAATAGTAACATTTGGAAAAATTTATAATTTTGAATTATTAAAAACTTAATCCTTACTAATATTATAAAGGCAAAACTTTGTATGGATGTATGAATGTTTGTTACTCTTTCACGCAAGAACGACTGAACGAATCTGGATGAAATTTAGCGCAGAGATAGATTATAGTCTCAAATAACACATAGGCTACTTTTCATCCCGGAAAAAGTACGGTTCCCGTGGGACAGGTTTATTCTTGTTTTCCTAAAGGCGAACCCGAAGGAAGCTACGGTGAGCCCCTAGTATATTATAATTTAGTAAAAAGCTTTCATGAGATTGATTATATATATAAATATATAAGTATATAGAATACATGTAATTATTTAACCTGCATAGTATCAACAAATGCGTTTGTACCAGCATCCGAAATGGCTTTTCTATTCAATTTTCGATAGAGATTTTTTACGAACCCGCAGTTTTGCGTACGGCGGAACCAATAAATCTCCTCTCGAGGTAAGGGGCGAATTAATCACTCGACAGATCGGGCAACCAATCTGAAGATCACATCATTGTGGTTTAAGTAAAGTCAACTTTATTTAGTCACAATTAAGTTGAAACTCTTTCGTATCACTTGCGTTTATTTACTGTAAGCAAGGTGAAAATAAGAAGTGGGAATAAATAGTAAGGCTTTATTCGGTGATACACTTGGAAGAGATTAAAGTGGTTGTGTTCAGCAATGGAAAATAAATTAGGGAAAGTCAGAATCTTTGAATCCAACGCAAAGTTCTAAAACTCTTCAGTAATAAATACGCACACAATTACTAACATTTTACATTTTATCAAGAATTTTCACTTATTGAATGCAAGGTTGAATGACAGGTTTGGCTCAGTGTGTAGTAACCCTACTTGCTATGCCAGCGGTTGCAGGTTCGAATCCCGCTGGGGGCATTCATTTGTGTGATGAGCACGAATGTTTGTACTCCAGTCATGGGTGTTTATATTTATAATATGTTTGTATTAAAAAGTTATATAGATACGTAGTGTATCAACTATCTGGTATCTATAACACAAGCTTCGTAGCTTACCATGGAACTAGATGGTGCTGTGTGTTAATGTCCCAACATATTTATTTATATTTATTTAATGTTTAAATTCTACAGTTAAATACAGATGCGGCAAAATTTAAAGCTGTATTAGGTACGTTGTTTCCCGCCTATTAAGGACAGGGCAAATGGGTCAGTGGGCGGGCTGCTATCAGGCGCGTATTAATAAACAAACCGGCTAAGGGCATCAGTCAAGCAACCTTGAGACCCCAACCTTAAACTTTTGGATACCACAGATTTATTTAATTACAACACTTTATGCTTCTCAATTGTCTTTGCATTTTTTTTATAAATACGATGGAATTTAGTTAAGGGTCAATAAATATTTCTAAGGGCAAAGACTATAAAGAACACCGAAGAATTCACATTAAAGAGGATGATCGTTACAGAGAGCAAATCCTCAATTCGCTATAAAACGTCGCGTCGAAAGTGGGTGCCCCGCGCCGAGGAAAACGTTGTCATTCAAAATCAGACCACGTGTACAATATTTCATCATCAGGAAGGGTGGTGGATCCGATGCGACCCCTCTCACCCCCTCGCCGCCCGCACCCGACCCAAAAAGTCTATCTGCGCTTGACATGGGAGGAAACGGGACAGATTAACCGTAGTGAAGGGAACAAAGCTAAATATGTTTCAAACTGATACTCACCCCTGTACAGTACGCGGAAAAGTTGTGGCCACTCATTTATACTTTAGTTAAGCATATAATCGATAAATATTACATTATTCTATTCTTTTTATTTAGAAATTATAACTAATTAAATATACAATATACAAAATTGAAATAATAAACTTATATATTATTTTATAAAAATAGAAAAATATACATTTAGAGAAAACAATTAATTTAAGGAAGTTTTATTTGAAAATAATTTGAAAAAATATATAAACTGTGAACGGTACACGATATAAAAGTTACACAATGCTGAAAAAGGATGGAGGAATGGAATGATGGAACCATTTTCAGCCCACCGTGAGATACCCACTCAGACACGCACCCCGTCCCGTCGAACGACACGCACACTCGTACACGCCCCGGCGTGAAAAGTTTGAGCAGTAATTTATATGACGGTTTAAATAATTACTACGCGTTTTTGGCTCAATTTGCAGATGAGCCAACGCCGTATCGGTGCTGGTGACATTTATACGTATTACTTTAGCGTTGCGGCTTAAAGTGATAAGCTGGTGATGCTGTGATTAAAACAAGGGGAGTAGTTAACTGGTTTTCCGGAAATTATACTTTTACACAATGAATAAAATGTACGGTAAATTATTTATTTCATTGTTAATATAAAAAGAAAAAAAAGATTCCGACGAATCGATAACCTCCTCCTTTTTTGGAGTCGGTTAAAAAGTACGGAGTTATACTTATGTGTTATTTTATTTATAGCAAAAATAGCTGATGAGTCACCTTAAACTGGTTTAAAAAGATTTTTGGTACAAGCTTGTAGTAAGTTGTATAAATACGTTATTAACAAAATTGAGAGTGCGGTGACTCATTTTCAATTAACTAAATGCTAAACGATTTCGTCTCGATCAACAGAAGATATTTTACTCCAATTGCCATCTGCTTCGAAAATAGATCGCTTGTCAATAAAAATGTAAATTCTCTTCAGCTCTCAGCTAATTCATTTCCCAATGGAAAATCCGAGCGTCACCGGAGATCGATCGACCGTTCATTTCGCCAACAATTTTTTTCTTTTACATTTTCATATTGACCAGACGCTTAATTTGAATACTCAAATGTTGTGACATTGCAGCCGTCCTCTTGTTAAAGGGCGTTATTCCCAGAGGTCGTATGGATTTCTCTACTATATCTCTAAATTAATTTTTCAGTTGAAATAGATATATGAGGCAGATAAAGTTAGAAGTGTTATATTTTGCTTTAATTTTACAACTATTATTAATTAATATTTATACATTTTTATTTGTATTAAATGTTTATAAAATATTTATTTTTACTATTATTACAGATTATATTAGATATACATTAACCTATAAAATTCATATTAATTCAAAAATTAGTTGTTATTTCTCCTTTTGTTTGTTTGCTTGCAATATATAATCTTGCTTGCGAATATTCCTAAATAAGATAACATAAATAAAGAAACTTAAAAATACAATCGATGGTAAAGATGAGACAAGATACAATAGTTAAAGTTAATAACAAATATTACATATTTGTACAAAAATTTGATATGATACATTTACGCGAAAATATGCATTTTTAAATCATATGATATCAATAAAACGCGATACATGCGAGGAACCGAAATACGTAAATACAAAACCTCGGGTAAGCGCTCACACTCGCTGTGATACGCCTGACACCCTAATCAAATAAGTACCTTTTACCGGGACGGATATTAAGATGTTTAAAATAAAACTTTAAGTACATGTGATAGAGTTGTTGTTGGCATGAACACAATGAGTTAGACTAGCTTCCGCATAAAACGTATTTGTAGGAAGGACGACCCAGAAAATGGGTATAATATACTCACACTACCGCCGCTGCTTTCTCGCCTTATCCTCCTCGTCCCCCAGGAGTCGGCAGAAATTTATATAACAAGCTATCTTTCCCGGGCTCGGTTATTGCCGAGGAAATACTGCTACAGACATTATTTTTAATTAAATACGGCACCGTCCAGCAACACTGATCGAAGTGCAATTTTTCTCGACTCCAATATTTTTTTTTTAATAATTAATAGTGTTTTTTCTTAATATCACATATTATCTAATTAAAAATATATATAATTTTACAGTAGGTATTTTTAGTTTGTTCATATAAAATTCGAATATATTAAAAATAAATATACTATTTTTAATTATATATTAAATCATTTCTTAAAATTTTGTCATAATATGGCTTTATTATTCATATTTTTAATCTAAATTATTAACTAAATACATTATTGTATACAGTATGTACAAAATAAAAATATTAAATAATATTTTTATTCTTCCTATTAAAACTCGGCGTCAATCCTTTTAAATAACACAAAAGATCTCTTTCGTAATGAAATTAAAAAATCTGCTACTTTAAACAATTTCCTACCTACTCAATCACGTTAAATGAGAGGGGGTGACCACCCCAAGATTCGAATGTTCGTACCGGGTAAAGTAGTCTGCAGGCTTTTACTATTGGCGCTCTTTGTTACAATTCTTTTTCGAATAAATGGTAAATATTTAGTATATTTTAAACTTTCAAATGTAATATACAGAACAAAATACATATGTATATATTTCGTTATAAATATATTTTGTAGGTACTAGAGGCTTACCCTTCTTCATTCAAGTGGCTCAGTAGCTTAGGAGTTAATCCAAATCATAGTCTACCCGTATATTTAATTTCATCCCAATCTGTCCAGCGGTTTTAGCGTGAAGAAGTAAAAAACATATACACACACACATACACACACAAGACTTTCATAATTTGTAGTAGTCGATGAAGCATTTTCACAATATACAACAAACAACAACAAAATGTAGACTACTAGCGAAAAACAAAAATAAATCTATCCCACGGGAACCGTACATTTTTCTGGAGTAAAAAGTAGCATATGTGCTGTTCCAGACTATAATCTATCTCTGTGCCAAATTTCATTCAGATCTGTTTAGCCGTTCTGGCGATTGAGTAACAAACATCCATCCAAACATCTAAACTTTCATATTTATAATATTAGATAATTCTAAAAAATGTTTTCGTAACTATGCTGTATACACTGCTATAAAAATCATCTGAACGTATTAAATCTTAGTGTATGAACTTACCTCCGGTTACTAGTTTATTACTTATACATAATATATGTATACTCGTATTAGTCTAAGATCCAAAGTAAGATTACCAGCTAAAATGAATTTTGTATTTTATTTTTTATTTTATTTTTAATGTATTAATCAGGTTGTACGATGTACAAAAAGAAATATCACACATGGGTTGTCTAATTCAATTTTGTGAAGAGTTCATCAAAATATTTTTGTATATTACATTTACTTAGTATATTCTGATATGTCAAGTATTCCCTTTTTTTTTTTTTTTTTTTTTTTTTTTTTTTTTTTTTTTTTTTTTTTTTTTTTTTTTGTCGGGAAATGCATTTACGCATGCCACCTGATAAACCCCCCCTCCCCCCCAGGTGGTTATGTGGGGCTCACCGGCTAGAAGAGCCGGTACTACCCACTAAAACCCGACATTCCCCTCCCCTCCGCCTTAATGGGACGCCGCAGGATCGCTTGCGCATAACTACTACGGCGCCCCGGCGGCAGGTCTGCCAATGGCTGACCACCATACCGATGGGGCTGCTCCACAGTCAACTCTGCTACACCAGAGAGGTACCCGGAGCAGCCCCATCAAATCCAACCTCCGCCCACCGAAGTGGGCCACCTCCAATCGGCTGCAGAGGACAGGGAGAGCGGCAACGACACACCGACACTCCTCTTCCTCTGCAGCCCCACCGCGTCCACCATCTAACGGTGGTGGCCCCGCTAGGCCGCGGGAGATAGGGACGAGCGGCGCATCGCCATACCGACACTCCTCTTCCCCCGCGGCCCCCCTACCGTCGGCCCACCTCCGGACCAAGATGGCTGCCGACAACCACGCCAGACGCAGGACCACCGAAATGGCCCCGCTCCAGCCGCCGCACCGACGGGCTAGCCCCGGCAGCACGGCCCGCGCAGCGCCTCCTACCGCAAAACGGCCGGAGACACCGCGCTACCTCCAAGGAGGAGACGGCGCCCTCCTGACACCGCTCCCCCTGCCCCTCCTGGCTGTTGGTCCGCGCCGGATTGCTCCGGTACCACAAGCTCCTGTCTGGGGGAACAGTCGCGAGTGGCATTCCCCTATCCGCCACCCGGGGGACGCGCCCGGTAGCAGTCAGCCTCTGCCCCGGGATGTCAAGTATTCCCTGTATCAATTTTTATTAATACAAAATATTATTATAAACCGTAACCAGATGGATGAAGCACAACCTTACTTCGGATCTTGAACTATATGTATATTACACTGACATAATTATCTCCTCGCAATACACTAGACGCGGTGTTTAAAGACGAGCATCAAAACTAGGAAATTGGTATACTTTTTTCGCTTTTTATGTATTTTTATAATATAAAATCCTTATTTCTCTAAGCTAGTCCCCATTACACGTAATTATTGATAAAAAAATTTAACCAAATATATTATGAAATATTAATGATTATGAATTATGAAAAATTAAGTTTTAAATAAGTGGCATTTATGATAAATATACACATATTATTAGAAGACCTTGCTCATTTTTTCAATGTCTCTAAGTTCAATAGAAATAACACAGATAATATTTTATGTACAAAGTATTCAATGTTCACGACCCTTAGACGACCTGCAGACGCTCTTAGAGCAATATATTTACAAGATTATTGGCTTTATGTACACATTTTTTTTTTCTTCAATGCTATTAAATCTGAGTTCAATTAAGATAAATCATTGTTTTTACTAAGCTTAGTAGATATTATTTTGTAATATATAATAATAGTTCCGTTTGTCTGTTTGACTGTCACAGCTATTTTGTCCAGATGTAGAGGACGAAACGCTACGATCCATATATGTATATAGTATGTTATAAAATTTTACAGTCCAGCTGATTGAACCACGAACAATCACGATCCAGTGCACCAGCCACTTGAGTCCACGAGTCACGAGTCCACTCTCTCAACAGACTAATGCTCACGTAACGAAACGAAAACCCATGAAATTCGACCTATTGAAAAAGAAAAAAGAGAAAACTTTAAAAGAACGCCTAATATTTAAATTTTCAATTAACTTCAACTGAAGGTTGTCTAGTGTATGGACATGTGGGATTTGTCAGAGTCTGAATCGCGTCTAAGAATTCGGTCTTTTTTGCTTATACCCTGGACAGACTGTTCACTTGAACCCTTGTGGACCTGACTCAGAACAACTCGTATGTGTACCATACTATTGTCTCGTGATACCTCGTCGTTGGCCAGACTGCTGGACTGCTCCATTCGCGAAGTGAAACTAATATTTGACCTGAACAATGAGTGAATAATAGGTATAAATCGAAAGGTCTTTTGGGAGAGATACGAAAATTAATCTAAAGTCGATCAAGGTCGCTAGAAAGCTCTCCTTCAAATTATTGAAAAAAAAAAAAAAAAAAAAAAAAAAAAGAATTGTAAATTATTTATATAACATTTAAATATTTCAAATATAACTCATAATTAACAGAAGGAATATAAGGAAAAACTATTGAATTCTCCAAATATATTATGACGGTTAGTGTGGCATACATTGACTATATAGTCTCAAACTATCTCCATACCAAATTTCATCTAAATCGGTTCAGCAGATTAAGCGTGAAAAGGTAACAGACAGACAGAGTTACTTTTGCATTTATATATTATTATGGATCTCATTCAATATGGTAAGTGCTTGCGCGATTTTTATCAATTGAAGTCAAATAGGCTACTTTTACTTTTAGAAGTTACCTACTAGCAATCCTGCTTTAGCTCCGCCTAATGTTTCATTATGTTTTAAAATTAATATATATGTTAGTTTTTAAGGTATATACATATATTATGGGCCTCTGTTTACATATTTAAGATCTTTTTGTAAATATTGCCTGAAATAAATGAATAAATTAAATTAAAAATTAAGATATATGTATATATAAACACATAAGTGCACTTGTTGGTACAATATATATTTTATATACACACAATATACATGTGTATTTTATATAGATATAACCTTCAAAATAAAAAATAAATATGTGTGTACAATTTAATATAAAAGCATTTTAAGCGCGACAGTCAGTGACATTGTATTAGGTCAGGTCAACTCTCATGGAGCCGTATACAATATACATATATACAGCCTTTACATTCAATAGTAGTTCATATTTAAAGCTTTACTACCTATTACTATATATGAGCTACGGCCTCTAGCTTTAAATGTACTTTAGTAATACATATAATATGACTATAAATACATATACATCCATATAAATTACTTACTAATTAACCCGAGACTCGAGATTTGAACCCGCTTCATTGGGTTTCCCAAGCTAGCGCGTTACAACTGGGCTACCACTGCTCTACTTTACTTAGCTTTAAAAGCACACGCCTTATCAATAAGCTACCGCTCTTTTTTTTGATAATCAAAAAGACCTAAGTGACCATCTAAAATTGCATAATTTTTATAGACTGTAAAGTGCGTAAACCACTGTAAAAACTGGTTTCCAGTCAATGTCATACGCAAGATCAATAATGTACAACTTTGGTATGTCAACAAATTTCGATAAATGTATAACTATTATTTTTGCCGACTCCACCAAAGTTAGCCGACAGCCTTGCAAGATAATATTAGAACATTTTATTGTGACACACTATAAATAAATTGCAAGGGACGATATATAGAGATATTTTTTCTATACATATAATAAAATTGTAACTAAGCAAAGCTAAGAATCTGTACATTAAATATTTTTTTGGAAAATCTAATTAAAAAGTACATTATTATTGATACAGAGGCCGAATCTATAGTTTTTAGAATTTTTGTCTGTCTGTCTGTTACCACATCACAGAAAAACCACTGGAGGGATTTTGATGAACTTTGGTGTGGTGATAGCTGGTTATCCGGGTTCACATATAGGATACTTTTTACCCTGGGAAAAGATCTCATTTCTGAGAGAAAAAAATACAAAAACTGCAATGTATAAGTAGGTATATGTAAAACCTAAGAATTTGGTTTTTGGTCATCTGAACGCGGGCGGAGCCGCGGGCAATGCTAGTCTATTATAAAACTCTTACAACGCACATTGTTGTGAATATGACTTGAGAAACTCCTGTAAAACTGTTGAAACACGTTTGACCTCAAACGATTTATTGTTAAAATAAACTGGGAATCTTTTCACATATATTTTAATTTGAGAAAAATTACAAGTACTATAAAAATTATGTTTGGTAAATGTTTAAAATATTTATTGATTCCCAATACAAACTTTCATCCCCATTTTCACTCCCCTAGGGGATAATTTCCGGAATAAAAATTATCCTATGTCCTTCCTTGGGTCTCAAATTATTTTCTTACCAAATTTCATCTAAATCGGTTCAGTAGATCCAGAGACTACCTCCTACAAGGCCACAAACTCACAAACAACCTCTTTATAATATTAGTATAGATACACATTTTATGAAGTACATACATAAAAAAACTAGAAATTAAATAAGGAAAGTCAATACTTTTATTACCATTAACCTAATGGTAGATCCTTAAAAACGGATTAAAGCAATGCAATCGATATTTTTATAGACCCTATAGGTATGTCAAATAAATTTATTTTTTGCTATCTGTTGTCTGCGGCTTGACGCGTGTTTATATCTGTTTAGTCCACAACCACTAAACATGACCCCAGCTTTACATAACAATACACAGATCGGGTAGGTCAAGTGTATCTTAGAACCTTTTCGATTGATAATAATGAAGCAACTATTTTTTTATTTCAGAATATATACTTAATACTTGACTTATAAAGATGGTCCTTTTAAAATTCTTTCAGTAATTTTTGAACTGTGTTTGACAGTTTGACAAATAACCAAGTTAAATGTAAAGATTTTGTTACTATTATATTATATCGGGTATCGCCTAAACCTATTTTTTTAAATAGGTATTTAATGTGCAACTTAAATAAATAAATTATATTTATTTATTTTATTTATTTAATATGCAACTTTGACCATGTTACAATTATTTATGTTGAACCTCAAGAAGTATGACGTCTTATTTTTTCTTTAGTGGCTAGTATAACATATTTATAAAAATATAGCGGAAGTTATAAATATATAGATTAATCATCCCGCGATCGGATCCCGGACAAAGAAACCTAGTCGAGCAATAATAACGGGTAAAGTCGTATCCTGACCTGAATACGTGATCCGCAATCCTATATTTCAGCCTTTGTTGTTCAGAAAATCTGTTATATAGTACAATATATTATATATAAAACTTATTTTTTGTCCTTTTCACTTAAAAATACGAGTATCTACCTATGTTTTTTTATAATAAACAAGCGGCTTATTCTCGCTTCATACGATTGCGTTCCTAGGGATGAATCAATGACAAACAAACAAAGAAACAATTATGTACTTCTATTTAAAAAGATTAACGTTCCTCGTGGCTTACATTTTTTTCAAAATTGATCTCGTAGTTCCGGAGATTTCACAACTACAAAAACATGCTCCAACAAAAAAAATCTTCGTATTTATAATATACTAATAAGAATTATATTTTAGTATGTAATGTGTAAGGTATACGTAAGCCTATCCTTATAATATTTAGTTAAATTTTGAATAGTTTTAAATATTACCTAAGTGTATCGAGATATAATTTCATATTACAATGCAATTTATCAATCGAACTTTGGCATTTTCATATATATAATCACAAAGCTTGTGCGTGTATTACTCAAAACTCTTTTCATCACAGCCAACACGTAGTAACTGAGACATGACCTAGATATCTATTGCATTATAAACTCATTGCATTTTAAAGCAAATATTATGGAAGTTGTATTAAAAACGATGTGTTTAACATCACTACTACTATGACCTAAATAAACTTGGAGCATCGTAGCAATTCAATTCAATCCAATTACTGCGCATATATCGTTAGTGTAGGTATAGGTTAGAGACGCCGACTATTATATCTTGTACAATCTAATAACATATGTACATACATACATATATATGCTAACGGTATGAAGTCACTGTTGTTACATAACAATATGCATATGATTAAAATAGATTTGTGTTTATCCTTGCTTAGTGCAAATCTACGTAATCTTAGAAACAATACTGCAAAAGAGAAGGTTTTTACATTTTTGAGGTCCCACTCATTTCATGAAAAAACGAAATTCTATAGAATCAGTTGCGAGTCAGTCAGTCTGTCTACGTGTCTGTTTATCTAATCTCAACTGCGTCGGTGGGTTAGTGGCTAGCATGAACGACTGCACATCCGGAGGTCCTGGGTTCGAGTACCGAGTCGGGCCAAGTTAAATTATTGAGTCTTTCTGCTTAGTACGCCTCAGTAAAGCATGGAGTTGGAAAGTTGGCGGCGTTTGACCCCCGTGCCTCGAAGAGCACGTAAAGCCGTTGGTCCTGCGCCTTAACTCTCAGTGATGGTGTCGAGCCGTCGTCTCCCGGAGTATGCGTTACATATCAATAAATGAAAAACAAATGGAAAATAAATACATTTTTATTTATAATTTTACAAGGCATAGACATAAAAATAAAATATATAAAAGTTGGCATAAATCTATAATGTAATTTTAAATAAAAAAAATATAAATATTATACACAATATTAGTAAAAAAATATTTACAAAGGTACATATATATTAGAAAATCATTATACTGAATGTCTGTAGGATTGTCATATTTTAACATGTATATAATTTAAATGCAGTAGGTACTAATCTCTAATTATTCTACCTGAAATGAACTATATCTATTTTGCGGTGGTCACAGAGACAAAAAAATTCTACCACATTCGTTTAATTATAATTAACTAGTAACTCGTTTTGCTTGAATATATTTAGGTGCCTATGTGATACTCCAGTAGTTTTAGTGTGAAGGAGCAAAATTACACTTACAAACTTTCGATTTGTAGTAGTAATTCGATGGTACAGGATATAAAAAAATAATTTTGAAAAATTTCGATTCACCGAGAAAAGTGGGCATGTCCACGAGAGGTCACTGTAAATGGTGACCCAAATACACTCCCGACACAATCCAATTACCTCGAATATGGATGGAGAGTCGTAACTTCGTCCACGTTGATTATTATTGAAGACTAATTTTTCACTGTGGCTTCACTTATTAACTCTTTGTATATACTTTCTATATCAAAATGTTTCTATATCAAAGCCCACGATGATTTAAATCACAAAGCAGGACCAGGCCATTTATTAAACTATGATTTATGTTGAAAACTTACAATATTGTAGTTAATAAAATAAGTAAATGTACACATTGTGTCTTCTTCTTGATACCTACACTTATCGAATTATGACTTTTCTGGTAAAACGTAATATATAGTTCCTTATATTTTTTATTACTGATTTTCTTACCTACTTAAAATTGTAAAAACATCTTAATTAATATGAAACTCGACCTGAATATTTCACTGGGTTAAAACGCCAAATCTCAACGTTTGTCGCACTCTTCGCTAATAGGCTAAAAAGCGTTGGAAGCAACAATTTTTCCTAAAATAATTCATTAAAGAAAAACTAGTAATAAAAATTATTTACATAGTATAAGCAAAAGTTTTATTTCTATTATATTTCATCGTACACATAGTATTATACATATATACAGAAGATAATATTATACATATTAAATACACAATAACGTAGAGCAATTTGATTCTTGTTGGAAAGCAAAATGAATTATCAAAAATAATATAATTTAAGTAATAATTAAACTAAAAATATCTAATTGCAGACTAAACCTATATTGATTTATGCATAGTTATTGTATCGTAGATTTAAACGTGATAGGCGAACGTTTACGTGTATGTACTTAATATTTGGTACAACAAGATAAAAAATACTTTTTACTTTATTTTGGGCGTATAGCACGTTGCAAGGACGGGTCGGCTTCAAATATTCATATAAAGATCGATAGAAGCGGGCACAGCTCTATGCGCTCGAGCCCCGAGGTCGGACTACACTAATCAAAACGTAATTCCAAGCTAATATTGTATTCGGAGCAATATCTAATACTTCAACTACTATAAATGCTAAAGGTTAAACTAAATGAATTGATTTATGTAACAACAGCCACTGTTCAACGCCATTTTTATGATTGATTTTTAACTGCCTTCTCTGATATAAAATCGAAACGGACAAAGTTGTATTAAAAATTCAATTAATAATAAATTTAAGAGTTTGCATTGAAACCAAGAATACAATTTACATACCTATTTTTTTTTTAAATAAACAATTAAAGAAAACAATGGTAAAGAAAATTTAGCTTGATGGACGTAAAAATACCATTATTATATTCTTTATTGCACTTAAAATATGATACAGAAAAAATAACAAAGTAAACATAGTTCACAAAGGTGGACTTATCTCTAAAAAAGATCTCTTCCAGTCAACCCCTGGTGGTGGAAGAAGATGTATATAAGGATTAAAATATATAAATACCATATATAAGGATTAAAAATTTTAATATGAAAATTATTTTAATAAGAGTAGGTACTCAAATTCTAACTATTTATTGTATATAGCCTTCAAATCGTGACCGAGCCCATTTCATTATCATATACGTTAAAGTGACCTGATCCCTCAAGTATCTTTGAACTTTAACTTTGAGAACGCTAAGCTAAATACGAGTAAGTCGTCTGTAACTAATAATAAACGCTAAAAGTATTATGTCTCGATATATTGGTAGCACTAAAGAATATAATAATGTTAAGAGCCTTAGGCAATTAACTTCGCAATCGATTCACCTGGATATAAAGGCCTTAAAACAACTGAATATAATTAAAAAAAAATCTTTTGTAATGAAGGGTAATAGGTTAAACCAAAATCCACAACAATACAAATCTCAATTTCGTTTTAATGTACATATATGAAACTACACAAACGTCTGTTACTTGTAATCTTTATAAGAATGATACGTTTACATGTTGCATAAAGTAAGGAAACGAAAATGTAGCAATATAATAATGATATCAGAAGAACATTAAGCGAATCTAAGGTAAGCCTCCACTCTGTTGCAGTCGAGACCGTAGGCTGGCGCCTCTCGCTTCCAGAATTAATAACTTTCTCATCCCCATCGCCCTCTCACCCCTAAACACCCCTTTTCTCCCTTTCTCATACCATCAAATCATTACCAGTGTTGCAATTCTCACTATAATCTCGTTACTAAAACATTTGTTACAAAAAGTATTTATTACTAAGTAAAAATCTTTCGAAATGTCGCTATTTAAAAGAGACTTTGTTATTTATAAGTTTCATGAGAAAATGTAATGTCGAGAAAAGTATTGTATTCGAGTTTTCTTAGTAAAACTTTGGTCCTCCATCTCTCTCTGGCTCGGATGTTTCACGAGTGCTTCGGTTTGCCTCTTTGACTGTGTTTGGGTGTGTAATCATTTGACACGCGTGTAATTTGCTGAAAAAATGTCGCCGTCTTTCAGTGTCGTATTTTTCCATCACGATCCTTCCCTGATGATTGTTATTATGAGCTTGTTATGAAATTTATACTTTTTGTGATTTGTTTCTTTGATATATGAATTATGTAATTCAAATATTTCTCATAATTTCCGAGCAATATGACTCGAAAAAACAATAAGTTTCATTTAATGTAAATATTATATTAGGCCCTTCCTTACCTACGAAATTGCCGTTATTTATAGACAAAATAAGCTCCTATAAAATAAATGAACTCCTTATAGGTGATTTACACTTAATTATTACTAAAACTTCACTATCTTAAAATAAAATATAAACAATAAAATTTTATTTTAATACAATTAGAAAACAAAAATAAATTGTACTAAGGTACGGTAAGTAATGAAGAGTTTAGAGTCAAAATTCCTGTAATTTTGAGGTGCTTTGATGTGTGGTGTGTAAACAAGCATTGTTAAGAAGGATTGGAAGGTTGACAAATCTCGGTTTTTCGAAAGAGAGCTTGTAGTTTATTATTTACAATTCTTCACAGTACACCTCTACAGTAACTGTTGTTCCAAGTTTCAATAAGCTGTAATGGTGACGTCAGCACTATGATCCACTATACATTCAGAAGCTAGTTTTCACTCAATTTGCACTTGGTAAGTACATGTTTTCACTCTCTTCAAGCTCAATCAATGCGACAGACATTCTCAATTGTCATACTTTTCACCACAAGTGTCGATTCAATTATAGAATAATTCTTTCATTTATTTGCCTATTCACAAAGTTAAGATAAAGCTTCTTCGAGAATCTGTTGTTTTTCAGAAAGTTCATATAGTCCTTAATATTTGATGTTTAAAACTAGCACGTTTTGAAGTCATTACCAAAAAAGTTGTATTGAATTTCAAAGGCTATATAACTTTTTAATTTGACCTTAATTAATCAGTATGATTTGATCGCAGAATAAGTTTCAGATGAACCTGCTTCCAAAATGGCGTCGTCACTTCTTTGTTATCTTCTCGAATATTAAAGTCGCACAATCGATTTTATTATGGTCGTGGAAATAGCAATATCAAGTAAATATTAAAAGACAGAAAAACAAATTAAAAATAATTTGGAACATCAAGTAGGATGCAAGTTTTCGAACTTCACAACAGTTTAGAAGTAAGTAAATTTGTAAGCAAGGAATAAATCTAAATATTATAAGGTAAAAGCTTTTTTTTAATATGTGTTTACGTCCGAACTCCGCTACGGTCTACTAGATGTTGTATGAAAATATTTTAAAAAAGTTTTAAAACCTCTGCGTACTTTCAATTATTTTACTGAACTTTTCCCATTAAGCACAGAATCAATGCTGGTATTATTTGGTATTTTTTTATAAAATCACAAATGCAAGGATTTATTACGCAACAAACGTAAGTCCCGGAAAACCAAAGAGGAAAGATGAAAGGACACAAACAAAATAAATTGACTCGATAGTTACCTAAAGGCCTTGAGAAATAGTTGCTTTTCTTATTTGAATTTTCTCTACTTTAGTTGTGCTTTGTCTGTTAAGGTAATATCGCCTTAATTAATCTTGATAAATAAAAGCCAGTTTAGATACTGGTTTTAATTTGAACATATTAGTAAACATATTACTGTACATAGTGCGTACTCCATCCATATATTACATGTGTATATTATCTTTGTGTCAGTGATTCGCATGAGGGCGTGCGCACCCAATCTGGCGGATATAAGAAACAAATTCACAGAATATTTCGGCATATATAGATTATATAAAATATAATTTAGAGTACGGACGTAAATTGCTTCTTTAAATACAAGTTTATTCTGAGAAAAAATATTTACATGTCAAGCAAAAAATACGTACAAACGAGATTGTTATATGAAGGTTTTTGCTATAAAATAGCAAAATTCAACTAAAGATCAATGTATGTTATTTCTTTTGTATATTTTGCAGTTATAAATTAACAATAAATAAATCATTGTTATTATTTTTTAGGTACAACTAATATGGAATAATGTTATAAAAAAGATCTGTATAAAATAAATAAATCCAATCTATTTATTAAAGAAGGAAGAAGTTCGATATTTATTTAGTTAAAAACGTAACAATTTTAATATAAAAGGCCTGGCTAGAACACAGAATGGTTACATATACACAAATTGAAGGCAATCACCTCCTATATCTGTGATATTCCTTAACACAGTGATTTCGAGTAGTAGTAACACGTAAACAAGTAGACATTGTCTTTGAAAATGTGTAAAGGTAAATATAAAAAAATTAAAATGCAACAAAGAAACAAAGGTTCTTGGGAGTAGTGACGTGTAATCAAGCTTCTTTTGTACAAGGCACTCGTTTTTTTTTTAATTTTTCTTTCCTTCACTTCTGTGAAGATTTTAATATTAAGATTTAACCTCAAAATACTTCATTTTCTTAAACAATGCAAGATAAAAAAGATCAAAATTTAAAAAAAGGTTAAATGTTATTTATTATAATATGTTTATATATCAAAAAATATGAGAAAGATATTGTAAAAGTCATCCGTACCAAATATTGGCCATGGTGACCCATCTTACTAAGACAAGATGCCATATCCAGAAAATATTACGAGTTATTAGGGAGCTCATTATTTCTCCTCACTGTTATAATCCTGAAACACAGGAATAGCTTCAAAACTTTACTACTTAGGGCTACAACTAAGAATTTATTTGAATAAGAGCAATAATAACAATTTTAAAAACACATACATGAAACATTTCATAATTTCTGACAGTGTAAATTTATTTGTCTGAACATATTGGGATATCTACGAGTATACTAATATTATAAAGAGGAAAGATTTGAGTTTTTGTTTGTTTGTTTATTTGTACTGAATAGGCTCTGAAACTACTGAAGTGATTTAGATGAAATTTGGCAAGAAGATAGTCCCTGGGAAGACATAGGATAGTTTTTATCCCAGAGGTCATCCCTTAAGGGAATGAAAATGGGGATGAAAGTTTTTATGGGGAATCAACCTAGGGACGAACCCGAGCGAACCGAGGGTGAATCGCTAGTGTTGTATAAATTATTATTATTGCATGTTCTATGAATTTAGGTAAAGAATAATTCATTCTGAGTAAAAAAGATGAGTATAATTTTACTATTCTTTGGAATATTTTGATATTGAATAGAAGAAAGACAACATATAATAATATATTGTTTAAATATAGAAATATGTGTCAAATCAATAGTATATGATAACCATCTATGAAGACACAATAAAAAACCAAGTATCTATAAATATTTAGCAATAATCTATAGAACATATAACTTTATTATCTCAGGTGTACGTTACACAAACATTATTAATACTTATTTAGATTTGCGCAAATATCTGACATTTCAAAATAAAACTATATTTTCGGATTTTTTCGCGGATTTATTTTAATTTTTGATTCCCAACATTTTGAATGCTTTACAGCAAACATGGTTACGGGAGAGACTCAACTTAATCATATATCATTCTATTAATAATAAGTTACCTTTTTAATCGTTTTTTTATAGTACAGTATAGTATGTACATTGTACAGTGAAAACCGTGTGGCTTTCTTGTCTACACATCCGCCTAACCAAAGTGAGTGTTCCGTTAGTATTTGGGCACTTTGCCATGATGCATAGTGTTGATAGTCTTGTTTTCTATCCATTTAAATTTTGAATATAAATCTTTGTTAGCCTTCTAAATAGAAATGCATTTTTGAGCGAACGAAAATATATTTCATTTATTTTTATTGTTTGTCTTTGTACTTTTATTCAGACATAGTGACTCCATTTTTTTAATTTAAAACTCATATTTTACAAAGAGCATATATCACTCCTATAGAGTATAAATTTAGCCATTTATCATAATAGAATTTGTACAATAATATAGCAGAAACAAAGTTTGGCTTGGCGTTTGGCGCGTTGAAGTCTTTCATACGAAACCCATGTCACGAATAATAAAATTTTACTCTACATTTGGGTATAAAATTATTTTTTTAATAAATGTAATAATTCATGTAGCAATTGCTTATCTATTAGTTATATAAGGTGTTAATATTAATAATCACTTTTAAATAATTTAGGTGCTTACATAATAAGTATATACATTAAAGACAAACTCGAGATAACTTAGTATCAAAAACTATCATAATAATATTATTCTCTAATAACTAGCTTCTGAAACGCTAGTAATACAATGATCTTTCAATACGGATTTAAAAAAAAATGTAAGTAATAAAAGGTAAATAAAAATGATTACATTGTTCTGGTATGGCATCTTTAAAAAATTATCGTGATATTGTACCTGTAAATAAATATTTTGTAATATAATTTAATATCATTCGACCTATAAGTTCTTTATTAGCTGGCAATTTTACAGTTTCTGTACGAAAATAATTATTCAAGAAATAAACGTCAGCGTTTCTTCCATCCTATATACATATATGTACTTAAATGGTTTAACACTTAAAGTTCACATAACAAAATAAGTAAAATGAAGGATGGACCTCATAATTTGATGGCGCATACTAAAGACAAAGAAGTAGCGATACAGAGCTAGCCGGGGACACTACCATACGGACGATATGCATCACAACAGTCGCGGAGCAACATTCCAGGTTAAGGCGAAGGATTACATAGTATGGATATACTTTGTAAAACAAAATGTATCGATTAGAGAAAATTAATAAATTAAATAAACCCAGTGAAGGAAAATTGTTACAACTTGTTTTTTGTTACATAAATAAGCATTCTAGTAAATATATAATATTTTTATTAATATATTTATAACATTTTTCAATAGGTTGCAGGATGCAGCATTCAAAACTTTAGATATACAATAATACAATGTATTTAAACAAACTGCAATCTATATGTATATGCGAGATATCAGTATATACTTACGGACTGGCGATTTAACGCGAGCTTCGCGCTCTATATTTCCTTTCGAATACGATATGACTTTTCTAATCGATAGATTATTGATTTTCTGAATTATAGATATAATTTTTATTAATATGTTATGCAAACTAACTATACCTAACTATGCAAAAAAAATCAAGTTTGTTTTTCTTAATATTGTTCAGCAAAAATCTTCATAAATTGTTAAAAACGTCATATTTACAACAGCTTTTTTTACTCAATTCAAAAATAAAAACGAAATACATTACAAAAATATTTATGTATTTTAAAAGAATGTCCATACAATTCTTTCTCAGTGTCAGTGCAACTCTTAGTTACAGCCCGGTCTTTCTCTATTTTACTCGGCCGCCGCTTACCATCGCCACAGAGCTATCCTCTTTATAGATGTTTCTAATATTTTATACCTTTTACATTTTTATTTTAGATAATATATTATACTCATTTACTTGCAACGTATAAAGAAATTCTTAATAAACTTTCATAATTAGAAAGTAATATTTCTAAATAATAATAGATTTACGTAAACTGCCAAAGTTTCATAAGTTGAATCTAACATAAATATTAATATTCAAAAATAATATTACAAAAAACTAATAATATAAAATTACAAAAAATATATGAGTGAACAAATAAAACAATTCAATTAAACCCTGTTGCTAGGTCGTCACTTCCAAAGCCATATCGCGGCCCACTCCAAATTGTGATTAAAGTAACCTAATACACACAATAACAGGTCACGCATTTACCAACAACTTTACTATCACCAACGGAAAGTCATAAACGCCCGATTCTAAATGAACAGCAAAATCAACCGTATTCTTATAGAGATAGAACTTAATATACGATACGTTAAAATCGATAAAACATTTAAGTACAGTTGTGTGCTCTGTGAAAGCTACACATTTCATTTATAACAGTGGGTACAATATGCGTCAAAATGTACACAACATGTCCACTACCGCGCGCCTGTGTGTGTGAGGGAAACACAGAAATAAATACACTACTCCTTAATTATAGGATTTTGAGCTTTAACTCTAAAGGCTTAGAGCATTATTACGGTAAATTAATACAGCATTAGGGCAAAGAGAATATGTTGTGTAAGTGTGTAAGCCGCAACGGTTCCGGTGGTGTATCGAAGAATGCGAAGCGTGAATTACCATGTTTAGGCACATGTCACTTTGACAATTTGCTTTTATTTTGTTTTAATTAGATTAAATACGAAATAAAAGGATTGAATTGAATTGTCTTTATAATTCCTGTAGAATATAATATACATATAATTTATATATGACACTAATAATTAAATGTATTATTTTATTAGATAATTTAATTTTTAGTACAACTACATTTCTTAGCAGGTTGCTGTAAAAAACCAGGAAAATATTGACATTTACTGTTGCTAAAGATCTTGGTGCTATTAACTTTTTATTTATTAATAATACAAATTAATAAGATTATTATAATTTATATTTCCTTAATTATCTCTATATTATTGTGTCTACATAATTATTATCACGCAGGAAATATTTATGATAAATATAATAAATTATACTAAAGTGGTCAAAGAAACATATCAATTATTCAATTGAATTAAATGTTAAGCCGCGCGGACAGTGCGCCACACAGCTCTGCCACAAGCGATCACAGCGCATCGCTCGCATAACGCATTACCCACTGACTACTGAGTACTGACAGTTCGCGTATATGTACGACTGTGTGTGCCGCTCGTTACGTTACGTGACGCTCACATACACCTGCCAACTTATTCATGCCATCCGCTTAACCCAATTTAACCTCTGTACCCTCGCTATAGCATCTTCACTGATACTACTGTAAACTTGGCGCTTATAAACTCACGCCCGCCACCGCATCGGGTGGCGAAGTCCGGCAACGTCGCGCCCAAATTTATTGTGACATTTATATCGCATAAGCTACAAAACGGTACCACTAGCGACATCTATCGGCGCTTCATGGACTCACGGCTCGGATTTTAGAGCGAGATGGAAGCACTTGACAATATCACTTTCACGGTCTCGTACTTAAAGCTAAGCGGTTTGCAGTGTACAGTTTGTTTGTGTCTGTAAACAGCGCGCCCGCCGAGGTGTACCGCGCATGAATGAAATGGATGACCCGCAGAGAAAGACGGATGGATAGAACAAGTGCATGCGAGAGAGAGACAGCCTAAAAGCGCGAAGCGTGCAGCGTACATCGTTTATCAGATTACATGCGAAGTATCGCGAGCGTGGCGATGTTTTGACACGCGATAATCATGAGATAATGCGGGCAATCTCAACGACGCTAAAGTTGATATTGGCTTTTTATAGCGGCAAGTGTGTTGGCAGTTGTAAGTAGGCAGAATAATACTAAAATAAATAGGATACAATCTTCGTATGACGTATGCCGCCAGGTGACTTTTCAACTTACACGCGATGATCGCAAATTAGCCGCCGTATGGTACTTGACAAATGTTTTCCTCGGCTTTCACAGTTTAACTCTTCCATCATAACAGCTAATTTTCGTAATAATTTATTGCATTAAGGCGCAAGTTTCAGATTTGCTTAAACAGTCTAATCTCGTAATAAATTTAGTCATAATAAGAGATGAGGAATTCTCTTGCACACAAACTACTTATAACTTTGTAAATACCTTCGATGACATTGAAACTTTTTATATTATTTATTGCGAACTTGAGATTTTATTTAATAATGTATGAATAAATTATAAGAAAAAAGATCTACTGTAATGACTTTATAGAATATAGAACGTAAACAACAAATCTCCCTGAAGTTGTATCCAATTAACTCTGTAAATAAACACCTATATACATGTATGATTATTTACAGAGTACTGTTACATATATTTAACATTCTTGTGTATACATAAACATAAAATATAAGTAAAGTAAACATAAATTGTTCGACTCTATTGAACGAAAATGATGATGATGACTAGTATAATATATTAGCGACTAACATTTTTTCCGTATATTAATATCTCAACGTGTATATTATATTGTAATACAATATTTGTTTTATTTGTTAAGAAATCAATAACTAACTACATTCTTTTATAATATGAACTTTTTAAGCGACAGCTACCGCCACCTAGTGTCAAGTAGAAGAACTTGTATAGCCTAGTTGTGTAATAATTAAAACATATTTTTATATAAAAATACTTTAATAATATAACAATATATTAGAGATTTGCGCAGATAATAATAATTATTATTTACATATTATGCTTTAAAATTGTTTCACACAATATAAACTCAAGTTTTGCAATCTTCAGACAAATTACACTTTATCTTTAGCCCAAAAATAAAGTAAATAGAAGTAACGATAGCAATCGAAATTCCTTGACCGTTATTTCTGGATCAATCTTGTTTATCTTATAGTTCGCTTCCAGAACGTAAGATGTTATTCTAGAATCGGGTGTATTTTCTTTTATTTTAGTAATTTTAGATCTTATTGATTTTTTTCAAAACGCCTTAATGGACTTCAGTGTATAAAAGGCACCCACTGAGAAGGGTTTCACATTTTCTCTTACAGCTTCTAGTTTGCGTAAACTCAATTAGCAATATGTAAATAGTAATAAAACCATTCAAAATAATTATAAAGATAACAATTACTATTATTATCATTATGAAAGTAATACAATAGTATATTTCTTATAAAATATTACTTAATAATATACCAATTAATAATAACCTTATAGGTATCTGCTTTTAAATAATTGATTTCCTTACGTAAAGCTAATAGACACGTGTATAAAAATTATTATAAAACACTATAAGAATCAGTTAACGTAAGTGCTGGAGAAGTTTTTTATTGTTAAGAATATACTACAGTTTCATAATAATGTAGTGAACGCTATCTATTAAAAGTGATTTCATCGCGAGATTATCGTTGGAATCGGATCGTCATGGCTGTTTTTGACTTTGTTTATATATTCTTCCAGCCGAGGTGTAAATCTTCCATTGATTTACACAACGTACTTTAATTTACAGTCGTTTCAATTTAACTTCTTCTGACGCATACTTTAACAGCCTATTTGAAATAATTCCCAGAGATCACATCGCGGCAAATGAAATTTTAGAAGGCGTATGTATACAGATATTATGATATTGTGAAACAAATTTATTACACAACATGTTTTTATAGAAAAGGAAAATAAAACAATAGTAAGGAGGTCGCTAATCGACCTCCTTACTTCTCATTTGTTTAGATTATGTACTTCTATGAAGGTTGCTATAGTAATCATTTATTTTATCTATTGTTAAGGATATAGAAATATACGTGTATTTTAAATTAGTTCTCGGAAATAATGTTAAACGGGATTTTATTCTTTTTATGTGTGTAAGCGTACGTATTGTAAGAATAAAACGAATTAATAATCCACATGCATATATAGAGTGTATGTAGAACACTTGAATTTTATGAAAAATACGTGCCAGAATCGTCATGAAAATCGATAAATCCGAATAGGCACACTAACCGACCTAGTTCGACACTTCGTTGATAGATATTTTTTTGGCGTGCCTCCTCTGATTTATTACAGATATAAAACCGACCAGATGCTGGATCATTGTTAACCACAGAATACCGATCTAACAATTTACGGGTGGTCTACCAGTGCTCATTGCCTTTATGTTACATCTTTTATAGCATGGTAAAGATGATTTCGTAATGCTAAATTCATTCTACTTTCAACCATTGACCAGTTATAAGGAGAACCATTTCTCTTATCTCGTACAATTTTAATCACTTTTTATTAATGTTCTTAGTGAGCGTGATTAGTATTTTAGCCAAAATTTTACTTAACCTCCTTGAGAAATGGAAATCTTAGTCAAGACAAAACATTTTGTATATAACCGCTAGAAACTACGTCGAACTTTCGATACAGCCATGACGATGTACAACAAATGTACTCATATTAGGGCTATTGACTGTTTAAAGATTACTAAAAAACCCAAGGATACTATGAAATATAAGTAAAGCACTCGCGTGTTAGAGTGTTCATGGTAAAAATTATAACTGAACTAACACGCTACACCCCTTTATTAATTACTATTCTACGACTACTCTCTGTAATTGATGTTTTATTTCATTTCGTAAATCGTAGTGCAGGCATTGTAGTGTGAATAAATTATGAACGTGTATTACTTTCCTCGCCCAGTTAAATGAGACCTCACCCGCTCCCTCGGCTTGATTATTTTTCTTGGGTAAGAGAGCAAATTCCAACCAGATCCTAAGTTCCAATTGTATTGGTCGCCGTACGACCTACTTAGGCTAAAAGTCTCGCATTTGCCAGGTACCTGACGTTCCGTTAGTAAAATTCAAACGACCTAAATACTTCTATAATTAAAATAGTGCTTTTAAATGACAAATGTAGTTTTTTTTTATTTAGTACGAAATTTAATATCAATGCGAAGTTTTTATAATATGTATTTATAATACGTCTCTATTCTATGGAAAATCTATTACGTATTTAGATGATATAAGAAAATTTATCATTCTATATGATAATAATATTACGTCTGAAAGCCGTTGTGGTGCAGCGAAGTTTACATTGGCCTGACTAATGCGTCAAAGGTCGCAGGTTCGATTCATACATTGGCCGTACTTTTACTAAGTTTGTCACAATTCATAAATAACATACAAAGTCGCGATAACTGGTTGAAATAGGAAAGAAAAGTATCATGATTATAACATTCTATCATTTATTGTTTAAAAAAAATCTTTATCCAGACAAATTTTTGGTTAAATAGAAATCATATTAATCATAAATTCTATTACTTAGTCCATTATTTTATTTGTTTTTATTCTTCGTTAATTGTATAGTGCCTGATCATATTTCCAATCTCGTTCTAATTCTATTATTTAAAACACTTCATTTATCGTCACTAGTATCGTATTTTATATATTTTTATGTATTTTTTACTTGTTATTAGTCCATTAAAATGTATGTGTCAAGATATAGACCAATTATAATACTCAGTAGTTTTTTATTCATTTTGAAGCAAACTATTATAATGTAGACGAGGATATTGGCTTATAGCATTATTGATAAGTAGATAACAAAAGTAAACATAATTAGAACGTATAAATTACATACCTTCACCAAGAGATGGCGCTGCTTAAAAAGTATATATATTTCAATATATATATCAAAGTAATATATTATGTATTCTTTTTAATTTTCTAATTAACATAAAAAACAATCTTACATTAAAGTAGTGTATATTATTGTACGTTTTTTATATTTTCTATGACATAATACTGTATCTTATATACATGAAAAATGAATTATGAAAGTATAATACGTAATTAAGTTTAAAAATATGTTAATTAACTATATAAATATAAACTAGATATAAACGAGTTTAATAAATAGGTTGAAAACTAAATGAAAAATGACTATATATTGCCATCCACCAACAGATGGCGTTAAAAATCAGAACCATTTATAAATTAACGAGTTGTTAAATTATTGATACATAAACAGAGTAAGATCTTTTCAGAGTACGATTCATTACTAACATTTTTGTTATTTGTTAATAAATCGAAAAGTTTTTTTTTATTGGTCTGTAGTTCATAGTATCTCTCACCACTGTGTATGTAATATTGATCCACATGAGTGGAGTATAAAAGTAACATATACCTATTCTACTTATATCTACAACGTTATGTAAGGTTCGTACAATGCATAGTTAAAGATCAAATCACAAATGACAAAAACATAAGCGTATATTTTATTATTGTAATTATGTATATTTATTAAGTTACGTAAATTTTTTTGCATCATTGCAATGATGTAAGATAATGCTTATTGGCTTAATATTTATAGATATTTATGATCACTATAATTCCAAAATAATCTTGTAATAATAATGCAGGATATATGTAGATTTTCTTTTGAATAGCGCAACAGGTATATATATAAATATAATAAAATCGTAACTAAGCCGAATCTGTACATTAAATATTTTTTGGAAAATTTTATTGAAATAGACTTTATTATCGATACAGAGGCCGAATCTATAGTTTTTAGAATTTTTGTCTGTCTGTCATCTGTCTGTCTGTCTGTCATCTGTCTGTCTGTCTGTTACCGCATCACGGGAAAACCACTGGAGGGATTTTGATGAAATTTGGTATGGTGATAGCTGGTTAACCGGGTCAACATATAGGATACTTTTTACAGCGGGAAAATATCTCATTTCTAAGAAAAAAAATACAAAAGCGGCAATGCAAGAATATACTAATATGTAAAACCTAAGAATTAGGTTTTTCTCAATTGAACTAGTATTCTATAACACTCACGCCTAAGTTTTAAAATAAATGTAATCTTGCTACCACATGCTAACAGCTTCCTCTCGATTCTCGTCAAATCACAGATATTGGATCCGAAAATAGCCGAAAGAAAAATGTATGATAGAAGAAGGGAGACTAGTTATTTACGGAGCACTTAACCTCTTTGTTTATGACAAGACGAGCACCGTATTAAGAAACGATGATAGCTACATAAGTAATATATTTGATGAAAAATGAATAGGTATGTAACCTTTTATTTACCTTTTACCAACACATTATCTATACATATAATAAAATTGTAACTAAGCCGAATCTGTACATTAAATATTTTTTGGAAAATCTAATTGAAGTAGACATTATTATCGATACAGAGTCCGAATCTACAGTTTTTAGAATTTTTGTCTGTCTGTCTGTCTATCTGTCTGTTACCGCGTCACGAGAAAACCACTGGACAGATTTTGATGAAATTTGGTATGATGATAGCTGGATATCCGGGTCAACATATAAAAAACTTTTTACCGCGGGAAAATAACTAATTTCTAAGAAAAATACAAAAACTGCATTGTAAGAGTATACTAATATGTAAAACCTAAGAATTTGGTTTTTAGTCATCTGAACGCGGGCGGAGCCGCGGGCAATGCTAGTTATTATATAAATAAGTTTCTATAAGTTTTAATTATCTGCCATATTTGTATATCTCCTTTATCATGATATGAAAATAAAAAAATATAAAATATAATAAATAATATCAATTTATTGAGATATTTTATCAAAAATAAATATTTCAAATATAAATTAGTCACAAAACTACCCTTATTCAATCATAAAAGCTCTTTAATAACATAAGGGTTAGAAATTTGTTGGCAAGGCGTCGCGACGATGTATGCAAATAAGTCGCCTATGCCACATTTACACTGACTCCCCCGTTACAATTAAAATATGCAAATGGAGAATATTACTAACTACTTTTCATTTGGAATCGATGGGGACGCAAAGTGTTTGTCTTTTCACAAGGCTGCTCTTATTTCAATTTTATAAATTACCACACTAGTGATGTCCTTTCGCAAAGCATGAGTCAATTTTAATAGACGCTTTTAAAAATCAAAAACCATTTATTTATATTAGAAATATTTAAAATAGAATAAAATAGTTTTTTTTTAAATTAAATATATATATATTTAGGTATATAAGTAGGTTAGCTACCTAAGCCCATAAATAAATAAGTAAATATGTTGGGACATTAATACACAGCACCATCTAGTTCCTTGGTAAGCTACGAGGCTTATGTCATGGATACTAGATAGTTGATACACTACACATATATAACTTTAAATACATACATATTATAAATATAAACACCCATGACTGGAGTACAAACATTTGTGCTCATCACACAAATGAATGCCCCCAGCGGGACTCGAACCCGCGACCGCTCGAACAGCTAGTAGGGTCACTACCAACTGAGCCAAACGTGTGTACCTATGTACTTAACTTATTTATATGTCGAATCGCTTATATTCTACATATTAGTATTTTATGTAAAAATACAATGTAATGAAAAAATACCTTGCAATCTACATGGTAATTTAAATCGTTTTACTAGAGTTCAATTATGTAAAATTACTTAGACATATTCAGTGATATATAGAGATTATATGTATTAAAGATGTGCACGATCATTTGTTTCAATTTTAATACAAAACTGTATTTTTTTCCCGTTTAATCTTGCGATCAGTCTTTCAGACTATGATCAAATGAGATGGTTCGTATGAAAAACAGTAAATTAAAGAAAAAACATAAAATTGTCCTCGACTCTACCTTTCTTTAAGCAAATACAGCTTTATTAATATAAAATAACAGGCGACTTACCTTCATGTAGCTTGAGTCTCTAGGTGCCTAACAGTAGCCTACGTGTTACTCTAGGTATTATTGGGTAATAATAATAGTCTATTTGTGTACTTAATTCCATGCAAATCCGTTCAGCCTTTTAAGCGTGTAGGAGACACAGTAGACACATAAAGGTACAAACTTCTGCATATAATTATAGTAGTCCGATAAATGACACAGCTCTCGAATTAAATTATTCTATCCTCATGAAAATTACAACATTGTTCTAAGTAAGCATTCGATTTATAAGATCATTTAAGTTTGAAACAATCCAATGTCGCCAAACAAAGTCATTACAAAGCGAGACTGAGCTAGATCGTTGCGTTGTAGACAACTACTAAACGCCCAAATTACAGAGATTGTGAACCGTTGGAGCCGATCTGATGTAAATTAATAATATGCAAATTTTCACTCCCGTTATAGGCACTAGAACAACGCAAGTCAACGTTAATACCGAAAGTGTGACTTAAATTATTTTCATTCAACGAAATTTTTCTCTATATTTAAATACTAGAGACTCACCCTCGCTTCGCTCGGGTTCGGCCCTACCTTGATTCCCCATACAAACTTTCATCCTCATTTTCATCCCTTTAAGGGATGATTTCCGGGATAAAAAGTATCCTATGTCCTTCCCAGGGTCTCAAATTATCTTTTTACCAAATTCCATCTAAATCGGTTTAGTAGATCCGGAGATTATCCCCTACAACGTCACAAAATCACAACCTGACAAACTTACAAACTTTACCTATTTATAATATTATTAGTATAAATTAGTATGGATAAAAAAAAGAAATAAAAAATAATTTAAACACTATTAACGAAAAATAACAATAGTATAATATATATAAAATATATAGTATATTAATTTTAATATTAAATATAATATGTCAAAATATTATATATTAAAAGTATAAGTAGAGCAAAGTCATTCAAAAAAGAAGATAGAGGCCTTTGCCCAGCACAATAACGGACCCTGGCGGACCCCAATAACCTTAGAAAGGTTCTAAGGTTGTCCTTAATAGAGACAGACATTTGACGTGAACATAAGTCTCATACAAGTTATGTCAAACTCCAGTTATCCGTAGTAAGTTTCTATCGGTATAAGAATATTTAATACAAAATGTGATGTTATTTCAATATTTCTTCTTTAATAATTATTTTTTTCTTTTTTTCCTTTTATTTTGTTTAATTCAATGTAGTAGTCGTATCCTAAAATGACTTTGGAATTCTTTCTCTTTCCAGGATAAGAAGTATTCTACATCGTTCTACGCTTTGGATATATCGTTTCAAAGATAAGCCCCGCCAAAAAATGTCAAACATAAAACAGTCTTATTAAATGGTTATTCGCGGTAAATTCCCGTAAATAAAAACATGACCTTCCTTTAAATTACGTACTAGTTATAGTAAAGCCACTGATATCATGTAGGTTTGAAAGTGATCTAAAAAATATTTTTATTTATATTATTTTCGAAGAGGTGAATCTGTTTCTGACAAAAAGAGACCTTTTATAAGATCAATCACATATTATGTAATTATTATTTTTTCCAATTATCAAAACTACAACTATTATCATATCGTATAACAAATATTTTAAGTTATATGTAGAGCAATATATCAATGTAAGATGATTCATAAATTGATGAACAATTCATAGTCTCACAGAGGGGGTGTAAGTGAGGGTAGACACGTGTCGAAGGGGATAGTGTGTTTGTGTCCGGCTTAATTGAAAAAAATAGTTTGAAGAGCGCCCCTTTGTGGGTAAATAAGGATTGTGTTAATCAATGGTCGTAAAAAGATGTTACTTATTGATTTTATCAGTACAACGTAAGAGCAATAAATGAGTATTCAAAAATATTATTAAGTAGTTTTAAAGAATTATATTATAGGTACTATGTATATTATTTCTTCTTTTTCTGCTTGTCTTCATTTCACACTATGTATGTTTTGTTTTTGGGACCAATATGTCTAGTCTTTCCTTATTTATTATACCAGCAGTCATCTCAGCACTCGCTCCTTTCACTCACATATCCTCTTCCACACAAACCAACTACACTACGTCGGTCTACTTCTACTTCTCTATATTCATCCATTTTCATACCTAAAGCTCTCTTGCTTATGTGACTTTCACCTTTCCACATGACATGTATAAATTTATATACCATACTAATCTGTTACTCTTCAGCTTTTCTATCATTTGTGCTGTTTTATTATTTTCAAGTAATTGACATACTAATTTACTAATTGTTTATATAATTTTGAAATTTTTGGATTTTTTTACAAATGAAAGAAACTTATGTTTTTAAAAATAAATCATTCTACAACAAACTTAGTCGTAAGCCAAGGCGATCTCGTGAAATTAAAAATAAATATATAGCTGTAATTGAGTTTTTTATAAGCTTCTGGTAAAATGTAATCAAAATTCCTTAATTTGGAAAACATCAGTACGTTGGTTATTTTAATCTATTGCAAGACTATATATTTTATTGAAAATATAATATTGTCTTAAAGATACTATTTCTTCAATTGGAAATTACTACTCTTTACCTTTGACATGACAATCAAAAATAAAAATCAAAAATTACAAATCAAGTGTGTTATATTATATTGTAGATAATTTCTAACTTACGTTCTAAAAGATAAACTACTTCGTAAAAAAAATTAAAAACACTATGCATATTATATTGTTTTTCGTCTGGACAATAAATGAACAAGTAATAAGTCGTTACCAGTATGTTCTTATTCCAAGGAAAGTTGATGAACTGTGATGAAAAGAAGTTCCCCTGCCCATAAAGTATATCTATTTTCTACGTACAAAATTATCATATTACAGTTTTTTTAACAAATATTATTATAAAAAATGTTTTTTTTTCATCTAGAATTTTCTCAGCTGAACTGCCTTTCGAACAGCCGGTAAATTCCACAATTCTTTCATTAGAATGACAATGACATTTAATTATATGTAAAAAGTGAAAATTTTGAAGTGATTGTTAAAGTTATTAAAATAATATATATATAAATAGTATAATTTGATTTTATTTATGCAAAGAATCATTTCTAGCATGATTATCACTTGCCTTACGGTGAAGGAAAGCATCGCGAGGAAACCTGCTTGTCTGAGAGAACCTAACAATTTTTCGAAAGACATGTGAAGTCCGCCAACCCGCACTTGGCCAGCGTGGTGGACTATGGCCTGATCACCCTCGTATTGAAGGGAGGCCCGTGCCCAGCAGTGGAACGTTAAAAAGAGCAGAATGGATAGATCGATAGAAAAAATCAGATCAATCTGTTGCTTATTACTGCTTCAAAGGATGACAAATCGAAAAGCAATTATCAACAATACACTTTCGCGTTCATAATATTAGTAGGTACATTAGTATACTACCAGTATACTAGTTAACAATAAAGCAATGGTTACTATCAGTTATTTCCTCAGGGCCACGGCATTCGATCAATTCTTGGAAAATCTGTAAACAAAGGAGGGCGACTGGCGGACGATCTCCGATTTACCCCTACGTGACCTGGGTTTCATAAAGAAAGAAAATGACTCGATCAGTACTATTTCTTCTACTAAATTTCATTATTTGTTAGATATCTAATATCCCTATATATTAATACTAGCAGAACCCGCGGCTTCGCTCGCGCTAAAACTGCAAAAAAACTAAAAAGGTAGGTTTTATACGAACTTTCATTCCCTATTTTACCCCTTATGGGATGAATTTCGAAAAATTAATTTTGAAAAATATTAATTCAATTGTATTGAAGATCATTAATACCAAGTTTCAAGTAATTCTGATCATAAATATTTTTTTGGTTTGTATTATAACGTGATTTCCCGTGGGAATGAGATAATCTTCCGCGGTAAAAAGTTGCCAATGTCACTCTCCACCCTCCAACTATCTCCACACAAAAAATCACGCTAATCCATCTCTATGTTTCGACGTGAAAGAAGGACAAACAAACAAACAAACAAACAAACAAACAAACAAACAAACAAACAAACAAACAAACAAACACACCTTCACATTTATAATATTAGTATCCATACTTAATATTATAAATGTGAAAATGTGTTTGTTTGTTTGTTCTTTAAAAATCCTATTGAAAAACGTCGCAATGTAGAATTTCAACATGTTAGGGCTGTTTTACACTCACTGAACTATTTGGTTTTTAACCTAGAATTACTAAATGTACAGTATATTTAATTAAGTTGCAATAACATTTTGATACATGTATTACATACGTAACGTGCCAATGATGCTCAATAGCAATTTGCGAGTATTAATTACCTATATTAACATATTATATATTCAAATTCAATGACCGGGAATAATGAGGTATATAACGTATCCTTCGAAATTGTATGAACTAGAAAGTCACAATAACAGAAATTTCGACTTGTTATATAAATATTGTTAATAAAGTAATGTTTAGGCACATAACAGTTCTTCTATACATATAATAAAATTGTAACTAAGCCGAATCTGTACATTAAATATTTTTTGGAAATTCTTATTGAAATAGACATTATTATCGATACAGAGGCCAAATCTATAGTTTTTAGAATTTTTGTCTTTCTGTCTGTCTGTCTGACAAACCATTGGAGGGATTTTGATGAAATTTGGTATGATGGTAGCTGGTTATCCGGGTCAACATATAGGATGCTTTTTACCGCGGGAAAATATCTCATTTAAGAGAAAAAATACAAAAATTGCAATGTAAGAGTATACTAACATGTAAAACCTAAGAATTTGGTTTTTGGTCATCTGAACGCGGGCGGAGCCGCGGGCAATGCTAGTAAAACTATAAGTTTATTTTATCTAAGCAAGATCTATTACATATGAAATAGTGGTAAGGCAAAAAAGGCAGTGGTAGCCCAGTAGTAACGCGCTTGCTTGGGACAAGATCTCGCACTTCTGATATTTTCATGTGCGAATCATTTCTAACATGATTACTACTTGCCTTACGGTGAAGGAAAACGTCGTGACGAAACCTGCATGTCTGAGAGAACCTTACAACTTTCAAAGGACATGTGAAGTCCGCCAATCCGCACTCGGCCAGCGTGGTGGACTATGACCTGATCCCTCTCGTATTGAAAGGAGGCCCGTGCCTAGTAGTGAGACGTTAAAAAGGGCTGAATACAATGAAATAGTGGAAAAATTAAGTGGCTTTTAAAAGTTTTAACATTCTTATCTTTGTGACTTTATCTGATAAAATTGGTTAAGATAACATCCTAAGTCCTCGTCTTAAAATATATATCAAATTGCATTTTATGCTAAAATGTAACCCATTTACTGAGGTGTAGTAATTAGTGCCAGTGAATCAAATACAGTCAAAATCTGTTATAACGACATCGAAGGGACCACTTATATTTGGTCGTACAAACCGATAGTCGTAGCAGCCGGTGATGCTTTTTAGGTACAAAGTATTTTTTATACATGTAAAGAGACAGAAAGAGAGAGAGAGAGCAAACGAATCTTCACCAAAACGCTGAGCAAAATCGTTTGCTTTTTGTTGAAGAATTGGTCCATTTATTAGCACATTATTTGTCCTTTGATATTTAAACCACTTTAACAAAGCTTCCTCAATCTTCGTATGTTTCGTTGTTCTGGCTCGTTTTATTTTCAAAAAAATGCTGTCATAAAGGGTTTGAATTTTTTCCCTCTCTTTACAAATGGTAGACATTGTCGAGTGTGATACACCATATTTTTTTGCCAAGTTAGTAAGATATGAAGAAGCGGGTTTTGATTATACTGCAGGCACGTGTATTTTGTTTCTAAGAATTACAAAAGACCCAAAACTAGACAAGTTTTTGTTTACTTCTGCGATCTTTTACCCCAGCAAAAGATTTCCAGTGACGAAAAAAATACAAGAGAATTCGGGTGAAAGTTATATGGAATATTTTTTATTATCAAAACGTGCCATCAAAGTTGCAGGCAAAAGCTAGTATAAAAGTTACTGAATCCGCGAGCTTCGTGTGAAGTATAAGTATTTCGGATTCAGCTGTCGCCTAATGAGCACATCAAAGTTTATTACTCAACTAGCATATATAGACATAGACAGACAGACAAACAGACAGACCAACAAACAGACAGACAAAAATTCTAAAAACCATAGATTCGGCCTCTGTATCGATAATAATGTCTATTTCAATAAGATTTTTTAGAAAATATTTCATGTACAGATTCGGCTCAGTTAGAATTCTATTACCTACTAGCGACTCACCCTCGCTTCGCTCGGGTTCGTCCCTAGGTACGTTTTAAATTAAAATGGATATAGTATGTTATCCGTAAGAGATAGACATAATATGCCATCGCGGACTTTTCTGTAGACCTATATAAGATACACAATTCCACCATACATTATTTTGTTATATCTCAAAGGGTTTAGGCAGCGTTTTCGTTGAAAGCTCCCAGACGTCTTATTTTTTCCGACACCTCCAACAAATATCGTTATATTTTAGCAAATGTATACAAAAACTTAACAAATTATATACTAAAACCTTCCTCTTGAATGACTCTATCTATTAAAACCGCATCAAAATCCGATGCGTAGTTTTAAAGATTTAAGCATACATAGGAATATAGGGACAGAGAAAGCGACTTTGTTTTATATATATATATATATAATAGTGAGCCTCTTGTTTCTGCCGCATCTGTAAAGGAATATGGATAGTCAAAAATACCATGGGATCTATTAATTAACATTCATAATTTTCTAACAAAACATATAGATACTTTTTGTTTTTCAATAATAACTTACGTATCGCATTTGCGTCACAAAGTGCTAAATTTATTGATCTAATTCATGATAAATATGTAGGGGTTCATTATATGTATTACTGATAAAGCATCAAACTCACATATTGTGAAATATAAATTGATACTACTATATTTACATACATTGGCCAATCTGTGCATGATAGTACATACATAGATTAAAAAAGGACAGGAAGTGGCTTTATTATAAAGTTTTATTAAAAAAATATAAAGTTTTCTTAAAAATTAAAAAAAGCTCCCATGGTGATGTATTGCGGTACAATCATACCAATACCTAATACAGATTAGGTAGTTAGATAAATCTGTCTACCTACTCAATCTATATTACGTAGTATATTAGATTTCTAAATCAGATCATCTTTATATTAAACATCCAGATGTTTGTCACTAAGTGAGATGTCACAGTGTGTATAAAAGTATATAAGACATTTTTATTATTTATTAATAGCTAGTTGATTTATAGTTTAAATATACAACAGAATAATACCTAACTAGTATATTAATGAATTATACCTTAATAACTCCCAGATCCATCCATCTACATAAAAAGTGTTTCTTTTCTTACAATGCCTTTTTTCTTTCTAAATATTAACGCATTCGAACAAACATAAAACAAAGAACATCTTCAGCTGTATAATATTAGTACTGATTCATAAACATCTAGTAAACTCTTCTAGATGAGTACTACGCCCAAGTTTTTATCAACAGAAGCCAATTCAATTATGTTTCCATTACTATTTGAAAACACTTTGCAGTGTCATAATAGGGGTGAATAAAGGAATCAATAATGAACTTTTATCATATTATTTGGTATATCTGATTTTGTTACTTAAAATTTGATAAAATCTCCTTTAACTATATTGTTAATTTCATTTCTTTATAAATATTTCATACTTATATGAATCATATATTATATAATAAGTCATAGGTAGATATATTCCATTGTTATATTTTGCCAATTAGCTAGCACTAATTATAATAACAAAGTAAAGAAATGACGATATCAATTAGATAAGTCAATCAAGTGGCTTATAGCACTCGATTCGGCCGCTTAATGAAGAAGCAAGCCCGCATCGCGTGCGTCCGAACGAACACCTCGATGTTTTCAATAAAAATAAATATATCCCTAATAAACCGCCACCCGACGAATTCCGCGCCCCTCGTACCATACCGTATCGCGGCTACGACCTAACTAGGTTATATAATTACACATCACGCTTCATTGTAGTGATAAATACTTTCTCACACTTATCATTTACCAAATCTACGCCACTGTCCATTTTAGATAATCGTGCAAAAGGGATAGCGCATAAGGCAATACCGCGCGGTGGAACAACGCAGCTATAAAATAACGTATATTATTATAGTGTCCACAAGCCAAGCGGATATTGATTATCTGCCACAGTTGAGAGCCACCGAGTCCCCCGCCCGCCGCCGCCACCACTTCCGAAGTTAATACGTCATAATATGCAGTCTCTCTCACAGAAAATCCAACCCTGAAGCGAGGGTGAAACGTACATTTTCCCAGGGGAATCCCGAAAAACCTAACCCTTTTTAGTGATGTTCACAATATTCAATATTTGATCTCTGTCTAACAGACTGAGCGGAATGTGACTGCAATATCGCCGTCCTGTTCGAGCACATTCCGTAATCATTTACGATGCATTCTCTTGCCATGATTTTCCCGCGGCACTTGCGAACACAAGTACATATTATATCATTTTACGAACATTTATACATACATATTATTATATATACATATACCTATTCATATTTAATTATTTTCTTATTTTTGAGTATCTATCAATAAGATTTTAACAGTAAGCACTAACTAAATACAAAACCTGCCTCTGCTTTTTCTTTTTTTATATCACTAAGCAAACTCCATAAAAGTTATGATATCTATTCTGTTATATAAATTCTATCAAATCGCTTATTAGATAACATATAAATTAGAACTATTAAGGCGATAGTAGTTCATTATTAATGTAACCTTAATTATTCTTAGCAAGTTCAGAAAGTCTCGAAGGATTCACCTCTAACTTAAAAGCATAGCATGTCTAGACACAACTAGTGAACAAATTTTGTACTACAAAACTTTTCTTGGGGCAAAGCACTCACTACATTTGTTCGGTTGTGTTAGTGTGTTTACGTGTAACCTGTGAAAAATTGCTTTTCCCGCTGTGTAAGTGGCACACAAGCAAACCCTGCAGCGGGAGAGGGGCTCACGCCGTCGTGTGAGTGAGGGGGACCGGGCGGTAAAGGGGTCTGAGTCGTGAACTAAATAGCTTAGTGTTAACACATATTGACATCAAATTTACCGCGATGTTATCATTTATTCAGGTGGCTGTTAATTCATTGTACTTTTCGGTAAGATTGTAAATAAATAATCATTTTGCGTGTCGCCAAATTCCCAGTGGTGCGACATTTTTACTGGGCGAGCGTGTCAGCGATTAATTATTTTTGTCGCTTTGTTTAACTTACGTTGACTCGGCCTCAGAGTTATTACGAATTTTAATTGCCCGCCAGCGCTGCTCTCCAATTCAAATGCCACTTTTTATTTTTCAAGACTAAATGTCGACAAAATGTAAAACTCCTAAATTAAACAGCGTTGATATGAGTTATTAAATGGGCATGCATGATTTTAAATCTCTGCAAGAGAAAATTGAAATTAAAGCTTGTAAATATTTTTATTTATAATATTGATTCAGTGGGTTGCGCACGTAGAAACAATAAATAAAGAATGGTTCAACAGGTATTAATGATAGAGTGAGTGGATGGCGAAGTAGGGGAGACCTCAGAGGACTTTTTAGATCAAAGTTCTCCAAGCTTCTATTAAACTTAAAGAAGGTCAGATCAAAAGTCTGAGAACCCCTTAATGAACGTATATATATATATATATATATATATATATGATAACATTTGTAGAATTGAAAGAGATATACAGAGATCGTAGCGCTAGGTTCTATACTGCCTCTAAATACCCCGCAAAGGATATAGTGTAAAACAGGAATGTATATGCTATATACATATATATTTATGTGTATATTAAACTTGACGTTACAAAATATTTATTTAATAGAAATAATACAACATAAAAACGATTGATATCATCGGTAGATATTTGTGGGGCTTGAAGAAGGTCAACAAGCTTACAGAATATCAGTACATTTGTAAATTGCATAAACATAAAAAATTTAAGCTCTATAATAATAATTAAATATTAATAAAATTATATATTAACATATAAAAAAATATAAACAGGTCAAATATAAGATTTTGTAATACTTATTTTTACGTATGGAACGAACTCGCACTTGGCCGATTTTGTTTTATGAAAACAATAGTGGCAAAAACCTTTATAAACGTGTTATTATGTATGTACATACATATTTTATGAGCGAAATAATCTTTCAAACTTTCGCATTTATAATATTAATAATGGGATTACTAAAACACCGATATTATTTATATAAAAATACTAGCGGCTCACCCTCGCTCAGGTTCGCCTCTAGAAAAACAAAAACAAATCTATTCGACGGGAACCGTACATTTTTCCGGGATAAAAAGTAGTATATGTGTTATTCTGATGTATGAGCTATATTATTGTAAAGTTTCATCAAAATCCATTCGAAGTTTTTGCGTGAAAGAGTAACAAACACACATCCATACATACATTCTTACAAACTTTCTCGCTTATAATATTAGTAGGACTTGTAGGATTTCAATTTATTACTTCAAATATAAATGTAAGGTAAATAAAAAGCGCATCTTGGTACAAAATACAAGATGTTGTCTTGAAACTTTTTACTGCACGATTATATAGTACTTTAAGTTTTAATCAATAAACAATCACAATCGGTCAAAAAAGCGTGGCAAGCAATGGCGCCGTAATGAACTTGTAATAAAATTATTGGCTTCATAGAGGGCAGTTGAAGCGACGCCCCGCAGGCAACGAGTAAACCTGTTTAGTGATGTACTTTTCACGAGCTCTCAGTATCGATTATAGAGATATAATATTATATAGAGATATGCCACTATTTAAGTTTCGCTAGTATAACTTCAATAATAATTTACGTTTTTATGTTATTATATACAAATTAGTAATATTTAAGAGAGAAAAAAACACTTTCAACCACAACAAAATATTATAATTTATTTTTCCTAAGTAGGTACACAATACGCTGTATCAAAATCCTACCATATTTTTACAATTAAAAAACTCACTTATTCGCTTGTGCGAAAAAAATTAATACTTGCAAAGCAATCCTTTTAACGTGAAAGCTAAAATATATCTGCTCGCCATTACTCTTTTTTATCGATATCGATATAAAGGTAAAACTCTACTCAGAGTCAGTAGTATCTAGAGAGGCGAGCTACAATAAAATGTACCAAGCTAGCTACAAGCCTGAGCAGTTACTCGACACCCCACTCACACTTCTTCCCCTCCCTATCGACATATGCGCAGTCCTCCCTACAGCTACATGTTCACATACAGTCCACACATACCCTGTGAGGCACACATACACAAACTAACAGTAAGCGTTATGCATCTGTCAATCTATCGATGCATGCACTCATAACATCCGTTGCAGCCGATTCGATTATTAATTGATTGGAAAAATACGAGAGTTACTATATGACAAAAATGGAAAAGTTTATTTGCTAAATATCAGTAAACTACGCACCAAAATCTATAGGTACTTACATATAATAAAATTCTATGATTCTAATCTGTATATTTTTTTTTTAAATCATATTGAAAAAATCGTTATTATCCATACAGAGGCCGAAACTATAATTTTTGTCTGTTGGTCTGCCTGTCTGCCTGAGAACGCATCACGAGAAAACAACTGGACAGAATTCGATGAAATTCGGTATGATCACAGCCGGTTATCCGGGTCAACATATAAGATTCTACTGAGTTTTTACTGCGGGAAAATATTTCATCTTTGAGAAATCTATACGAATCGTTAAAACGTATCTAGGAACGAACCCCAGCGGAGCGAGGATGAGTCGCTAGTTAATAAATAAAATATGGTAAAAGATCAGTAACAGATGCATTAATATTAAAATGAAGGACGAAGGACAGAGGAATGATAAACGTCTAAGAATATAAATAAAATTAACTACTTTCTGCTGCTTCTCAATAGGTTTTTCACATAGCGCTTAGCAGATCTGATGATGATGTTCTCCTGGCCGATTCCGGCCACGGCGACCAATCTCATTGAGACTAGCCAACTGCGCAGGAGATATTATAGTGCACAAGTGTACGCGCAGACACAAGTGCACTCTCTATTCCTGTCACTCTCATACTCCGGTGGGACGACTGCTCAACACGACCAGTGAGAGTTAAGGCGCAGGACCGACGGCTTTACGTGCTCTCCGAGGCACGGGGGTGAAACGCCGCCAACTTCCCAACTCCGGGCTGTTACTGAGACTTACTATACAGAAAGACTCAATAACTAAACTTGGCCCGACCCGGGACTTGAACCCAGGACCTCCGAGTGTGCAGCCGTACATGCTAGCCACTACACCACTGAGGCAGTTAGCAGATCTACACAACACGTAACGATATAATATACATATATATATAGTCTGCGACGTAAAAGCTCGACTACATCCCAAGTTTAGACGTGAGCTACTGAGATTTCATACATTAGTGTCCAATGTATGAAATCACATTACATTGATGACATATTAATAGAATACTATAAAAATACTATCACATCTCAAATCTTAAGCAAGTGTGGTTATAATTTGATTTTATATTCTTGAACCTTAACTATAGAATTTTCCACTTCATACAACGTAAGCTGTCGTATTTGAAGAGTACCTAGAAAATTAAGGCACTATGGCAATCTTCATAAATTTCAACTTTCAAGTTTTGCTAAACTAATTTAGAAAACAGTAACGGATATACAGTAGCATTTGATGAGTCCTGCTGGAAATAATTGACGCTCATTATATCACTAAAATACATCAAACTAGAGTCACCACATGAATAAGCCTGTGTACCTTTTATCAGGATAAAAAATAGCGTTTTTCTGGATATACTTTATATTTCATTGATTTTAGTCCAATTCGTTACAACAGTGTACAAGAAACAGTAGATCAACAAACAACTTAATAAACTTCACGTTTGATATAGTATGAAGATACAGATTACTATTTATTTGCTATTTAAATTATATAGTTTTCAGCCAATACTTTAAAAGCCACTTCCTGTAAAAAACTTGACATCATTTTTACATTCATATATTATTTATAGACTGAGTTGAGCTCCATTTCAATATGATAGAGAGAGAACCGAGTTTTGAAGTAAAACGTAGTTAAATAGCTAGTACTCGTAGTAGCGGTAAGTAGGACAGAACGTGAAAGTTTATAACATCTTATAATATATAGAAATTAGAAACAGTATAAAAAAAATATTCCTTAACAATTTTTGCCGATCTCACTATATAACTGCCTCGGTGGTATAGTGGCTAGCATGTACGGCTGCACACTCGGTGGTCTTGGGTTCGAGTCCCGGGCCGGTCCAAGTTTAGTTATTGAGTCGTTATGTATAGTAAGTCTCAATAACAGCCCGGAGTTGGGAAATTGGCGGTGTTTCACCCCCGTGCCTCGGAGAGCACGTAAAGCCGTCGGTCCTGTGCCTTAACTCTCACTGGTCGTGTCGAGCAGTCGTCCCACCGGAGTATGAGAGTGACAGGAATAGAGAGTGCACGTTGTGTCTGCGCGTACACTTGTGCACTATAATATCTCCTGCGCAGTTGGCTACTCTCAATGAGATTGGCCGCTGTGGCCGGAATCGGCTAGGAGAACATCATCATCATCATCATAACACGCCTGTGGTATAAAAGATATTTGTGCCTGTTTTTCGCGGTCTTAATTAATTTTACATTACTCTGTAGTTATCTTTCTAAAATAAACATCAAATAAAGTTGAACTTTAATACTTCCTGCATAAATCTTTGGCACTCGCTAATATCAGAAAAATAATTTGACGTCAACCCACTATTACCGTAGTTGGAGACACTAAGTTTTAATATGCAAATAATCTTACGCTTTTACTTTTAAACAAATATATTGTATAAGAACAATACATTGCATTTTCATTCGTTACAGATATTTAGCAATATATTAATGACTAGATGTATGGTGTTGTTTTAGTATAGCAGTGAGTCTGGGCCATTGCGCTTTCGCAAGGACTTCTTCATCATTTGCTATCCCCCCCTCCCACACCCTTTTTCTTGTCATGGTGGTGGTAAGTGATCTCTAGCGTGAAGCAAGGAAACGCTATTGGAAAGAGGCCCGAAGGCTTGAGGCGGGAAGTGTACAGGTTTGTCCTGGTGGGTGATTACTGATTGCTCTTAAGATCGACTCTAGCATTAGAGAAATATTATGTTAGAGTGGTCTATGACAGCAACCATATTGTTGTCGTGGTCTGGTAGGTAGGCAACCTCATTAAAAAATGACCCCGAATCCCACGCATAGTCGAGGCGCGGTCAGCCTTATCGTTTGGGAGGAAGTCTGCCGTGGTATGCCAGGTACGTAGGGTAGGTGTCTTGGTAAAGTGCTTTGAACTTGCGGCGCCTTATTAGGACGTTAGATTAACGTCGTTATTACTAATAGCTACAAAACTAAAGATAGCGAAATGAGGAAAATGTTTTCATTTCTAAATAATAGAAAATATACCAAGAAAAGGAAGAAAAAATACGATAATAATAAATAAATAAATACTTAGTAGTCTTTTACTCCATTAATATTAGGTATAAATGCGAAAGTTTAGATGGATGGATGTTTGTTACTCAGTAACACTGGAACGGCTGAACTGATCTGGATGCAATTTGACACAGAGATATTCAGGTTTGTTTTTGTTTTTCGCTACGGACGAACTCGAACGAAGTGAGGTTGAGGCGCTAGTATTATACATTATTTATAATAGGTTAGGACTTAACATTCATTCGTGTAACTTATGCAATAATGTAAAAGCCTTATCATTTTATAGTTATTTAAAAAAATAATACACTTAATGTGAATATTGTGAGTTGAAAATTACTACTAACAACATGCGACGTTGAAAGTCAAAGATGCCATTTGTTTGAAGGTCACATCGTAATTTTTATAATACTGCTTTAATAAGTTTTGCCCGTAGCTCCGCTCGCGTGGTAAGCGGGGCGGGACAGCCGCCTGTCCCCAGGATGCAAGCCACGTCCTTGCCAAACCTCGAAATTTATTCAGCGGATTAAGCGTGAAAAGATTACAAGCATACGGATAGAATTATTGATTATATAATACCTTATAATAAAATTATTAATGGTCATGTTATCCTTATTATTCCGTCGTGGGATTTAGGACTGCAACGACAGTTCTCATGCCTTTCTATCTTTAGCTACTGCATGAACATTGTGTCACAAGATTCACAGCCTTCTAGAGTCCGCCTCTATGGACTTCCTCCATGTGTTAATTGGTTGACTAGATCTTCTTCTACCGGCAGGCTGCCATTGGAACGCTACTGGTACAGTCCCTTTATACAGTCCCTTCTCGTCGCAAAATATGCCCGACCCAGCGCAATCACCTTAGAGCTATCTCCTTATATACCGGGAGTTGATAGCATTCTTCCCACATGTTTTTATTTCTGATTGTGTTAGGCCAGAAAATAGGGAGAATAATCCTAAAACACTTATATATGAAAAACCTGAATCCTTAGAATTTGCAATTTGGTACCATGTTTCACACTTGTACAGATGGACTGACTTTACCAGAGAGTCAAAGAAAGAAGTCATTATCCGCCTGGTTAGGACATTAGATTTGCATATCGCTCTCAAGGTTTTAAAAGTCACTTTGGCATTTTTAATTGTACTTTCTACATCAGTCTGCGCATTACCACTAGAAGTGATTATGCTACCGAGATAACAGAATTCATCTACTTGGTTGATCAGCTAATTTTATCTAGATAGACGGGTTCCATTGCCTGAAAATTATCCTCATCTCTACCATTTTCTTAGCATTTATTAAACAATAACGGAAGCTTTCTGTTGTAGATCTTTTAATTTGAACATAATGTATTCAAGCCGATTTAAGATATAAGAACCAAATGGCCCGTATAGTCAAGATTATATAAACATTAAAATTAGTATGTATAGTAGTTACTTAAATAAAAATAATTTTTAAGATGACTTTTAAATTATTTTGCATTATAATGCATAATTTTAAACTTAGATTATATATAGACGGAAAAAATAACATTTAAAGTACAAAATTTATTGTTTTATTTTTATTTTATACTTAATCGTACTTGCTTTACATCAAATCATACAAATTGTGAATCCTTGGACAAAAGTAAATCAAGTGTTCTCATGAAGGCTTCGAAGAAAAAGGACACTGGGGCCCGGAAAGTTTTCCTGGAAGAACGGGCGGGGCGGGCCGAGTAATGATCGCAACGGCTCCAATATTGCGAAGGCATGGTCTTATCATTATAATTTATTCACGCCGCAACTGCTAAGAAACTCTTGGACCGCCCTTGTCCTCCATCTTAATAGAAGTACAGATTATAATGTTTTACACTTCCAAAATTATATTCATTTATTTCTTTGAAATAGCAAAATCACCTTAGTAAAAGTAAGTTACGTATAAAAAGCACATGGAAATTCATTTTGAAATATATTTCACTTTATGATAAGAACTTTTACCAAGCCTAATACTGTTAGACTTCATTTATTCAACGCGGTAAAACGTCTGAAAATACTAAGAAACCTAGAAGTCTTAGAAGAAACTTCATTCACTGATCATACCGCAAAAGAGCAGCTCTAGCTATGAAACTTTAAACAAATACAAAAAAGAAAACATTTTAAATCTGAAGCAGTCTGTTAGTAAGAAATTAAATAAAATGTGTATTTAATTATACGCCTAAAATATTTGTTAACCAAACCAAACAACAATTTCGTGCTTAAGCTTTAATATAGTAAATATTAAAGCTAAAACATAAGAAAAGTGGAAAAATTAAATTAATTTCATTACATATTTTATTTTTTTTAATTTATTTTATTAAGGTCTACCAGCAGGTTTACAATTATATACATTTATGACTTACATATACAAGTGAAATATAGGTTAGTATCTATTTAAAGGCAACAACATGCTTAAATATCAATTAAATGTAACAGAGAAATAAACAATTAATATGTGAGATTAATAGTATTAGTAAAGTCTTATTTTTGAGTTTTGATGTTTTTTGTACATCATATAAACATATTGTTGGAACTAAATATGTTGGAACATTAACACACAGCACCATCTAGTTCCATGGTAAGCTTGTGTTATGGATACCAGATAGTTGATACACTACATATATATAAACTTTAAATACATACATATTATAAATATAAACACCCATGACTGAAGTACAAACATTCGTGCTCATCACACAATTAATGCCCCCAGCGGGACTCGAACCCGTGACCGCTGGCACAGCAATTAGGGTCACTACACACTGAGCCAAACTTGTCGTTATTGTGGTATTAAACTAATAGTGACATTATAATAATAACAGATTATATCACGGATGCAAAGTTTGTGACGTCAATAAGTCAAGTCACTGATGTAGGAGACTAATAAAAGCTGTATTAAGCTATAAGTGCTTATGTACTAGTACGTATGTCTAGTATATCCCGATCTATAGGTAGCCGTTGTGTCTACAGCCTCGTCGGACCAAACTTTCCTTTCCGCAGTCAAACTTACGTGAAGTGAATCTCTGTTAACGCCGAGCAGTAAAACGGGTGTGTCAGCAAATTTTTTTATGTGACAACATTTTATAATCTACTGATGATGATATTTTTGGTATCCTGATAATTCATGTTAATTTTATATAAAAGGTAAAGGTATATATATGAGTACACCTTAGTGCATGGTGTTCGTTGACAATATTCTACTTGTCGGAAAAACAAAAAAAAACATTCAAAATGCTAATACTTTCTTATATTTACACGAATATTTGACATTTTAAATGAATTTAAACATTTTAAATTTAAATGTTCTCAAAGACAGTATCTACCAATAAAATAATTGAATAATTTGAAAGACTTAGACAAATGGCATTGAATTACCTTACAATATTTGTTAATTTTAATTTTAAAAACATTTTTTTTTTTCATTTTAATAAGTTATATATTATTTCTCTATATTTTCCATATGGTTTTTTTTATTGTATAATAATATTAGAAACTTCTTTTACCAAAATAAATACGAGTAAAATATAAAAAAGGTTGCATATTTTCTTTTTTCTTTTTGGGTGTACAATAAGGAGTTATTCATTCATTCATTATAAAAAATCGGTCAAGTACGAGTCGAATTCGCACACTAAGTGTTCGATACCATCGTGCATATACTTTTTAATAATATGACTTTTGCACTATGTATGTAGTATATTATCTTCGATGTCGATTACAAACGTTAATGTTTACTGTATTTTTATTTTTATTTATTTTTATTATTTGTTACTAGCGGCAATAGAAATACATACTCTGTGAATATGTCAACTCTCTACGTATTACGGTTCATATGTTGCAACCCTCTGACGTACGGACAGTGGAGGCATAGAAATAGGATTCCGTTGACACCCTTCAGGTACGAAACCCTGAAAAATGATAATTATTATTTTTTTATTTATTTAATCATTTATTTCAGGCAATATTTACAAAAGGATCTTAAATATGTAAACAGAGGCCCATAACATATATATCTTAAAACTATAATTATCAGATTATATATATTTTAAAACATTTTACTATGATATTTGCACGATGATCAAGCACCCCCGCAGACATCGTATTGCATAGATTGAAAAGTGTATCATTCATTGGTCTACATAAATCATTTAACGCGTTAATTAATATTGGCAATTTACTGGTGATTCATAGAAAGCAAAGAAAGGGCCCTTTCTTTTCTATTATTTTCACAATCGAATGATTTTTCATAATAAAAAGAGGCTCACCCACGTGTTTCCTTAATATAAATATGAAATTTGGGTAAAATGAAGTCCATATTTACTTTATTCATAACACTAATCTACTAATCTTTTCAGGAAAACCGTCCAAATTATTCCACCTCATAAACAATGCACGTTAGCAAAACAGCAAGGCGTCTTAATTAAACTTACTCTATATACTTACGTACTCAATCTCGCTAAGTTAAGGAAAGGTTGCGCGCGCCCGAACATTCCCGAAGTATCGTGATGCCGGTTTATTATCTCCCATCGTTAAACATTAATTAATTCTTTTAGAACTGTCACTTTTATAATGTTGGCTAAAATTAACTTTGTTAAAAAACTTAATGTTAATATATTTTACAAGCATATTTGTTGTTCCATTTGTTAAAACTTCGTATAGAATTCGAAATTAATTCGAAAGTATTTTTTTCTAATATTGAAACAGATTTACTTTAAAGAAGACTTATTTACAGCCATTAACAAAAACAATCAATAAAAGTACTCTAGTTTATGAACAACAGTCAAAACTCAAAGATCTCTTTCTCTTAAACACTTTGAGAACTTGAGCTGTGTCGAAGTGGGAGAAGGGATTTTCTTATGATCCCAAGCCATGGATTACGATTTGCGTCGCAGCTAAATGTAAATATTGCAATTTTATTTCCATTTTTATTCATAAATTCATTTACGTAGTTATCACCTAGCCTTACGACCATTATGGCACATGTGTATAACGTCGGCCTTGGACGTCTCGAATTTAGTAAAAAACAGAGAACAAAAAAGGGTCACTATGTTTTCTTTGTCTATTCCACAAGCATAAAAAGTATCGTTTTTATTTTATTTAACCAAACCTAACACTTTGTTCATTAATTAATAACAAATTACTTAAGTATACTGATTTTGCAACCTAAATTTCCCACTTAAATTATTGTCATTTAATTAAAATTACTTTTATGAAGCTATTTTGTTAATAACATTAAATTATCAATTAGTACTTAATGAGCATTTATTACCCGGAAGTAATGTAAAGGTACGTGTTAACAGCAGTAGATAACAAAACATAAGACAAATAATCAAATTAATCGCAAGGCAGGCCGATATCAACATTATTAATTCAAAACTCGAGCCCCCCTCCGACCCATCCCACCGACCTTAACCCCTAAAGCCCGCAATATCTTCAAAGAGGTCTCTACTTGAAAGGTTACAAAATAACCTTATCCAGACACAATATAAGCTGTTGTGGGTAAATAGTGTACACCTACAGAATCGTATTTTTACTTTCATTACTTATTAACTTTATATATCTACTTAAATGTTTAATATAATATATTTTTTAATGTAATCGTTTTTATCGACAGGTAATAAAAAATCTTTATATAATTAGGAAAAAAACGTTCAACAACAGACAATAAACATAAGTTAGATATTATAGTAACTCATTTTAAAGTTAATCCTTTGACATATTCAAGGACACAGAGTCTTAAAAATTAAGACCGCTAAAGTGAAATCAAAGTTACCCCATTTGGGTAGTTGCGTGTTCGAAGAAATCTATTCCAATACCATCCGTCGCACAAGTCATAATAGAACATCAATTTTCCTTTTCCCACGTCATAAGGTAGTACTTCGGGCAAAAACTTATTTTCCGTTCGCAAACGTTCCGATGCTATCTGTCACGGGGGTCACAAGAATTCTACGCTTAAATTTATATTTATATCGCTTATCACAACTAGATAGAGTTGAATTTGGTTAGTACAACGATTTTGAACGGCATATTTTCTTTGTTTCTCGGGAACGGACCGCCCACACCCTCACCCAAACTCTACATGTTATTTACGTGTGAACACAACACCACCGAGGGTTCAATTTATCTGACCTACTGGGCTTCCAACTAATACAATATCCGAAAATACGATGATTTATTATCGTTACTTATTTTTTTATTATAAATTAAAATAAAATTACTTACAAAATATAATGTAATAAATTTACAAATTAAAATACAAAAAATTGCAATAAAGATATTTTAATGATCCCAATAAATACTAAATATATTTATAATCATGTTTCACGCTTTTTTTACATCTACGTCATGGTACCAGTAGAATATAGTTACTTGCTGCTTTACTTTCTACTCTCGCTACCGATTACTCTACTCTATCCATTAAAATTGTACACCTAACAGAAATAACTACTATAATATCAGAGTTTGAACCCGCGATCTTCACAGTAGTTTAATAGATAAGGAGATTAATATCCAGGAATTTTCTTCATATCTGCGCGAATGAAGAACGGAAATGAAGAAGACAACTATACCCGAACAGCGAAGTGGCGGGTGAATTCACAATTGTAATCATTTTAATAGGGGACATCACCCCGAACCGTATGATGAACTGGAAATATACCGTAATATCAGAACCGTCATTACAATGCCTTAGCAGAATATTTTTCTTGGCTAGAAAGCCGATATTCCCCCAAGAGTTACGACATTTCAATTTGCCAAGGCGGGCGGAAAATGGAATTACGATTGAAGCGAGAATACCCGAACGTCGCCGAGGGCACCCCACTCGAGCCGATGTTTGCCGAACGCGGCCGAAGGGGACGAGCGCGCGCCTGCCAGCCCGCCGCCGCATCAAGCCTGTGTATTGATTAGATGCGGAACGCCCGATGTCATACAAATTAGGCCGCACAGAAAAACTGATTTAAAAAAGAATTATTAATATATTAAACTTGATTTAGATTTTATCAATAAAAGCTATATTTAAAACAGTTCATTATTGATTGGAGAAGGAAAAAATATATATTTTTAGTATTTTAGTCTAACATCGGCTTTCATGTTGTATGCTCTTTCTCTTTAAAACATTATTTTGTAACACCATAAGAAGAACTCTTTGGATAAAAATTACGATCGCTGCTATCATCAACTCTACCATCACATCGGATATCATCATAAGATCCGTCTGTAATGTGACAAAAAAATATTCCATTTCAGTTAATATCTAATCTTCAAAATAATTAATATAAAAGCCTATTTAGAGTAAGCCGACTTCAGTAAAATAATGTAGACCAATAAATATACATTACATTATTAACGAATGTTGGCCTCGTTTCTCGCTCTCTTTGTTCGTTTCACAATTTCCCGGCGGACTAACTGAAAACAAGTTTTCCGTAAAGTGACATTAAGGTTCAAAGTAATCTGTTAGGAAAACATTTTGTTCTGGACTGATCGTAATTCCGGAACACTGTAAGAATGAACTTTGTATGAGAGTGGTAGAGTCGTGTTTTGACCGTGACTATTGCTATGGCACGTTTCATGATTTGTGAGTTTATAGCAACGGTGAAGTGTCGGCGGTTAATGGTGGCAGAGCGTGGCTCTCACCGACGATATATTGAAAAAGTTTGGCGCGAAAAAACGCGGCAACAGACGAAATACAAATTGTTGATTATAGTGAATGTAAATTTTATTAATGTGAATTTTACGTAGTAAAGAAAAAGTCTTTTATGGTTCATTTTTTGAGTGGGTTCTTTTAAATGTATGGCAAATATAAAACGGAGAGTGGGATTTAAATCCCATTATAATCTGATGTGGGCATCATGTGATGAAATTTGTCCTTACAGGAGGTGCGATGCTTCTTTCGAAATATAAAATGTATTAATAGCTACATAGCTACATAGCCTTCTGTTGTGTCAAAGTAATATAAAATGTATCGTAGTAAACCTCAAATTATCCCAAACAACTCCACCACCACCTCTATCTATCGTATTGTTTGAACTACGTAAAAACCCTAAGCGGGCGTGCACACAGTAACTCAGCAAAGTTTCCTTGATATCTGATGAATTGTATAGGTATTCATACTAGTAAATCTCGTAAATGACAACCATACATATCTTGCGCCATCTATCGTACACTGATGAAACTATGTATACAAGAGACTTTTGTCGTAAGAGAGTATCGTAATTTTTGTAAGAGTTTGGCTGGTTTTAGCTTTTTGGAAATTGGTGGTTCAAATTCCAGACGAAACTGATGTGTCCTAACCCACATACAAATTATGACAATTTAAGAGGACAACTTGTGAATACTAACTCTCTTTCCCGATTTATACCAAAGCTCTAATTTTCAATATGCTCAAGGATCAGAATAGGGTCAGATATAAAATTTAGAAAGCATTCTTATTAGAATCATTACTATGAGAAAAGTCAAAAGCTGTCATCGCCATAGCACCAGTATTATAAGTTAAAAACTTATTGCTAGTATGCAGCATAAAAAATTAAAACGATAGCAATGAACCTTGCGATACACCAGAATCCACTGATACATCATTAAAATATATACCATCAATTATGATCTATATATCGCGCTCGGATATAAAGCTAACAACAAATCTGCACAATCTCTGGTAAGTCTATAAGATATTCATGGAGCTTAATACACACTCACTATCCACCCACTACACCTTTAAGAAGGATCAAGTTATCACAATGGACTTGTGATTGGACGCGTTCGTGATAGTTACTTTTCTTGGGAATATGATCAACTGTCAGAAAACTTACATGAAGACTTGAGAGAGAGAGAGATTGGCTTGAAGTGAAGAAGAGAGAAGAGTTCAATCGAACAGAATGCGATTCGGTGAGCACAAAGTTGACAAGGACACTTGAAAAATATTCTTCTCCAAACCACCATTTTAAGGCAACGATGGTTTGCCATAATGGATGACGAAAGTCAAAATAAAGCATTACATAAAACATATTTATGCAAAGGAGAGAACTATATCGAATACTCATAATAACACACTCCTAAATTCTTGACAATATTTTACATATCTGATATTGTAATAGCTTTATGCTTAAATACGAAACGCGGTGCTGTTGTCTCGATTTGTTCTATCAAGCTACGCTCTAATAATAATTAAGTAGCTAAATCAAAAAGGACCAAATCATTCTTGAATTTTGCTCTAAATTTCAATTTCATATAGATTATGTTTCCGGTTTGATTATTGACATAAACATAATCTTGACATGAAAAAATAGGGGATTTAAAAATTTTATTTCTTCTAGTCTTTTACAGGTTTTACATTAATTTTCGAGATGTTGCAAGAATATTGATCGTCACCACATATCTCCTTCCTGTTTTGTTTAACAAAATAGGAGGGAGAAATGTGGTCACGCTATTCAGGTTAAAGTCGGGCCGTGTACCGTCAAACAATTTCACACATTTAATGGGTACATCGTAATTTTGAAATTGTCATATCTATGGATGATATTCAACATATTTTGATGGAAAGTAAGAGTAACTAATCAAGTATCGAGTAAAGCACTTAATGTCGACATATTTTTCTAAAAGAAGCTAACTTAGATTTCTCCTTTATCGGAACAACCAAACATGATTTGTATATTGTTTTTCGCAGGACAACCATAAATAAGTTGATTATGTATCTAATAACTTAATTGTAAATGTAATTTTTATAATGGTGACTTTATCAAAAAGTAATAAACCTTTTTTTAAATAACCAAAAAAAAAAAGTAAATGAATATTGTGGCCATGAACGAATTAGCCACATTGTGGCATTCAATATGAAGTGATTACATGACTTTTCAATATTTTAATGCAAAGCTGCAAGTAACAAAAGTCATTATTAAATACTTCTCAAACGTACTATTATTTTGAGACAACTGATGAAATGAATTAACTGATTTTTTATCAGTTTCGTTCACTTCACTATTCCAATTGTGGCCGAACGTGTACTTCAAATCTTTTAACTCGGCCTATGTCACTCGAGCTATGAAAAAAGTTTTGCACACCTCAGGATCTGTTATGGTCATATATATACTCGACAGAGTGAATGCTGTACCATGTAAAAATTTCCATTATTACATAAAATGTAATGGTAGCTCAATTTTTCTAATATCATCCAAATGTCTTAAAAATATATATTTAGGTTTTTATTTTTACCTTACTTCTCTAATAATATGGGTTCAGATAGATTGTACTCACCCTTTAAGTAATTGATTTAACACTACCTCATATGCTATAATAAGCATTGCATACAGGAAAAACTTTTGTGTAGGCTAAGTTAATATTGTCAAGCAATTCATCTTTACTCGAACATCAAGAAATGTAATATTATTATTTACTTGGAAAAAGAACTCCATCCTCTAACATATAATAAAATTGTAACTAAGCCGAATCTGTATAATAATAATAATAATAATCTTTATTGTCTAAAAAGTTTAGTTTACAAAATATTTCATTACTGAGGGTAACTCACACTAGGCAATGCCTGTATCGTGAGTACCACAATTTGATTAACAAATAAAATATTGTTGCTCGGTTAACAGTGCTAGTAAAAGTTATTATTATGACAAAGAGATATGTAAAAACTATAAAAATAAAAATATTGCTTGTTTCATTTTGCATTTACAATAAGTGCATTAAAAAAAGAAAAAACAAAAGCTTAATTAATATGAACATAATATATATCTACACAGTTGCAGTTTAGATAATTGAAAAAGCCCATTACGATAAATCATAAATATTTTTTTCTGTAGCATCATACGTTAAAGTAGCGAGCCATGACACCACTTTTGTCTTAGCTTTCTTAACTGAGCAATATTTAATATCACAAAAACCTACAACTCTGTTATATATTAATGTGTCAATATATGGACCAAATCGTTTAGCAAAACACGACCTTACATTCGGTAAAGGAATCTTAAAAACTCGACGATATATTAAATATTTTTTGGAAAATCTTATTGAAATAGACATTATTATCGATACAGTGGGCGAATCTATAGTTTTTAGAATTTTTGTCTGTCTGTCTGTTACCGCATCACAGAAAAACCACTGGATGGATTTCGATGAAATTTGGTATGGTGATAGCTGGTTATCCGGGTCAACATATAGGACTTTCTAACGCGGGAAAATATCTCATTTCTGAGAAAAAATACAAAAACTGAAATGTAATAGTATTATACTAATATGTAAAACCTAAGAATTGGGTTTTTGGCCTTCTGAACGCCAGCGGAGCCGCGGGCAATGCTAGTTAATTATAAAAACGATAAGATCTTGGATAGTACGCAATTATTTGGATCACATATAAATACTATAACTCATAGAGCTTACATAATGCTAGTTTTTATTTTGCATATCTCAAAAGACTTTAGAAAAAAGAACACTCTGGTGCAGTTTATTCTTGAGTATTTTTCCACATGTTGGAATCCTTAATACAAAGTTTATATTAAAATGGATGAATCAATGAAGGATAACTTTGTGTCACTTAAAGTAATATAATTCTTCTGTAAATTCTATTATCGAAAACTTTAACAGACATACGGGATACCCTTGAAAAACGCCGTGATAAAAGAGATCAAATTTAAAATTGTACATACAAGTTGCTGCGTAGTAATATCATCGATTCTCCCCTACTTTTAAGTAAAGTGAATCTTGCGTGTCACAGGTTAGGTGCACGAAGTAAAAAATCTCTTTTCATTACCAATAGTTAAAACGAAGTATACGCTTCAAATAATTTTATATCTGGTGCATGTAAAAAATTCAATTTAAAATATTGTGATTTACATATCTTCCATCTTAAATATAATAGTTACATCAAATTATTGCAAACCTTAATTTATAAATTAGTAATTTCGTTAAAGTAATATTACTTTTAAAACTATTAAGTGCGTAATGTTTTTGTATAAACACCATTTAGCTTTTCTTATTTTTATATTCTAGATTTTATATTGTATATTATATACATCGTATTGTGGCAGTAAAGCTAAGTTTAGACTACGACAGAAATTGCGACATAAATGTCAGACATTATTTTCTGTACTATTCACACAGAGACACTCGGTGTGTACACTGCGTGGATTGTGTATGGTGTCTTAATCTAAACTAGGCTTAAGATTTTTCTATCTAAAAGATATCTGTGGAAACTTGATTGATTGTAGAATTACTTTTATATATTTTATGATCTAATCATTTATTGTACTGTATGAAAAGTAAATAAATATTTTTTCATTAAAACAAATGATTCATTATCCCGCGGCAACAACTTTTTTTACGGTTGGTAAATATATTAATGCATACATACAGATCGAACACACCGGCCAAAAAGCCTGCACTGAAATCCAACGGAACGGAAACAGAGATAATTTTGGAATCGATTATCTCTAAGGAAGACTATATCTTTTTGTACTCTAAAACTTAACGCACGCACGCTACGCAAAACATATGCGGCTTTACATGAAAACGGACTTGTTGACTTCGATGAAGTTACAAAGGTTTCTTTGTATTCTAAAAATACCTAAATAATATGAAGCCTGTTACAGTCAGATGATGTTCTCCTGGCCGATTACGGCTACGGCGGCCAATCTCATTGAGACTAGCCAACTGCGCAGGAGGTATAATAGTGCACAAGTGTACGCGCAGACACAACGTGCACTCTCTGTTCCTGTCACTCACGAGAGTATGAACTCCGGTGGGACGATCACTCGACACGACCAGTGAGAGTTGAGGCGCAGGACCGACGGCTTTACGTGCTCTCCGAGGCACGGGCGTGAAATCCGGGTTATTACTGAGGCTTACTATACAGAAAGACTCAATAACCAAACTTAGCCCGACCCGGAACTCGAACCCAGGACCTCCGGGTGTGCAGCCATACATGCTAGCCACTACATCACCGAGGCAGTTAACAGTTAAGTTTACAGTCAGAATATTTTATATAAATAAGTGAAACAATGTGCTTTTAAAAACTTAGTGGGTGCTACCTTGGCTCTTGCCATTTGACACCTTCTCAAATCTTAAATTAAAATATACTTTAAAAGAAGAAATAGAATGTTATTTTACAATATGAAATGGCACTATTAAAATAATGAAATTGGCATAAAATAAATGTACGTGCATGCTGTCAGTAATAAATTCAGCACCACTCTGCTAGTATATTGATAGATAGTCAGCCAATACTTATGAAGATTTCGTTAAAAAACATTATTAACGATAGTGGATAATAATGCAAGTACCTAGATCTAATATAAAATATGGCAATGAGAAAAAATATAAAAAATATGTTTGCCATTTTTTTCCACTCATTGTATTTTAAAAAAATACAAAAGATCAATCATTTTGAATTCTTTTCGCCGTTTCCTGTCATAACTAGAACATTTTCTTGCCACGAAGAAATTGACCTAATATAGTTTATATTGTAATTTTTTTTAATTGTGACTTACATACAAGCACGAACTGCCAGTTACTTCTGGGGATCCTGCTAGAACATATTCTTGAGCTACATCATTTATTGCCGCGAGATTTTATAACGTAGGTACTAGGTAGATACCGTATATAACTTATTCCCCTTTCCCCGTCAACGTAAAAAATCGCTCTTGTGTGCACAATTTAATCTAAAGTGTGTGTACAATTTCATCTAAAGATAAGTTCGATTGGCTGAAACCAAACTATACTTATTATTATAAGCTAAATAACATTTATAGTATATTAAAGACCTAGTAAATACTCCAAATGCCCATGAGCATTGCGTAATCATTCTTTTCAGTTACGTTAATATTGTTTGCAAATTGCAGAGACAAATTTCAAACGGAAATTTTTTGGTACTGTGCTTTTGTACTGTGTATTTATAACCATAATATGAACATAATATAGTTAATCTAAAAATACAGACAGACATTTTAATTTTATTCATACGTAACTAATGGTATAGATTAAATAAAAAGCAGTATTATCACAGTACAATAATTATAAATGCGAAAATTTGTATGTGTGTGTATGTTTGTTATTTCGTCACGCTGTAACAACTGAATGAATTTGGATAAAACTTAGTACATAGATAGGTAGACCTTAAGCTGGAGTAATATAGACTATTATTAGTACTAAAATTTACTAAAAGTTGTAGGTATCTGTGTGTATATCTATATAAATAAAAATTAATCACCTAAATGTATGTACACGCATAACTTCCGATCGACTACTCCAAATTGGATAATTCCTTTTTTTGTGTTTGTTATTGTCAGTTTTACAAAGAAAATTAAAAAAAAATTTTTTTACTAAAATAAGATTTTTTTAAGTCTCATGATATGAAAAGTGAGTGAGTGAAATAGTTTTTTTTCCGGAAATCATCCCTCAAGGGGGTGAGAATGGGGATGAAAGTTTGTATGGCGAAGCAAGCTAGGGACGAACTCGAGTGAAGCAAGGTTGAGTCGCATGTAATATTATAAATACAAAATGCACCTAGAGAGACACAGCCGGCAAAGGGAAGGTAAGCCCCTAGTTATATACAATGTCGTACGACGTAAATAACACTCTGAAATTGTATGTTACTTAGCTGTTATTAACTTATTTGTATAAATTGAGTATTATATTATAAAGAAAGTTGCTGTATTTCTAAACAATTCGTTATATTAGTTGCTCTCTGCTTCCTTTAAGCTTCTTCCTGTTTATTGGTAGATATTTTAAATAAAACAAGTAAAATATTTATATTTAAGGTTTCGACCTACTATGAGTGTATTTTTGGATAAAATAACTAATTGAATAAAGAAACAATTTTTTTTCAATAATTTTCATTTAAAATAAATTAAAATATTTTCTATATAAATATAATGTTATCTATAAAAAACTTGTTTTTATATTGTACTTTATTACAAATATTAAAAAGATTGAATATTTATTCAACAATATTGCGCTGACGCAAGATGTTTTTATTTCTGTGACGTACTAAAGTCTCTTTTAATAGCAACCACAACGTTACCAACATGTTACTATACTATACTAGACTCACTATAATCTCAGCAAGTGTCCTTTTTTCTTTTATCTAAAGATCATAATTGTAAAGTTTATTATTGTCGAACATTTAATTTTATTATCCACTCGAAAGATAAAAGCAAAAAATCTGTTAGTACACCCCTCGTTGTAGCAAAAAGCGTGCGGATGCTCCTTATAAAAATGTAGGATCTTGGAAAAAGATCATGCTTACCCGAAGTGGGTGGGCGCCCCCCTCTGATTTATGGTAACATGTCGCCAGTAGCGCGTACGGCAAGCTCGCTCTTTGTCATTAACTGATTTTTATTCTATTTCCTTGGCTATTCCACAATTTCTACTTAGCAAATAATATCATGATATCCTATAAAATTATATATTTGGTAATTTAGTTAGATACTTAATCACAAAAACGTTGGGCGGCGCGCGTCTGTAAATAATTCATAGCTTAACATAGCGTAAGTAGTTACACAATGTTGTACAGATGGCGCTAAAATATTAAAAATGAAGACTCAATAATCTGTGCTTATTTACATACATAATGAATTTACAGCACGACATAGATTTTTTGTCGTATAGAAATTGTTTTTGTAAATTTCAATTATTATTATCAATAAACTAGATTTTAATAAAAAAAAATTGTAGGCATATTTTTATTTTAACGGTTCATTTGAGAATACAGCGCCATCTATCGTTAGATAGATAAAACGATGTGTAATAAAAAGAAAAAAATAAATAAATATCGGTCTAATTTTTCGTCAATATGTAAGTTGTAAATTTATTATAAATGATAGAAGTATTATTATAATTATTTTAAAGTAATTTTTAATAATGTATTTATCTGCAATAACCTTTTGGTAAATGTTGCCATCTATTGTTGAAAAGCCGAAGAATATGAAAAATTAATTTATTATAAGAACTCCGTGCTACGTTATACTAAACATAGATGGCGCTTATTAAAAATATAAAACAACCAATAACCTCACGAGTAGGACGTACTAAATTATTATTAATCAATTACCATATTATTGGACTTTTTTTAAAAAAAAGGTTTGATGTATGAAGAATAAATTATTCAATTAATAGGACAATTTTTTTATCATTAATATAAATAGTAACAAAATTATGCACAATATTAGTAAAATAAATAAAATAGAGACATCTCTGTCATTACTATAATAGAGTTAAAAAGAAACAATCTTTACAACAGTATTCGAATAAATTAAAAGCCATTTATTTGAAAAACCTGTCTACATCGATCAAGACTCACAACTATAATTAAATTTATAAACTTAAAAAAATAATCTTAATCTCTCATATATTTTTTTTCTAAAATACTAACACAAAGGAAACGTTAAAAACGAACTTCTTAATTTTTACTTTCTACTTAATTCTTTTTTTTTTTTGGTAGTATATCCACGGTGAAAACCATGAAAGAGAAAATTTAACTTTCTGTGGTAAAAACGAATTGTTCTGTAAATAATTTAAACGCCTCCTAAGGCCTAAGGCTTTAAAAATACAGCCTATTATACTGGAGTCAAGTACTGGACGGTTCAGGCTGAGTTATAGAATTGCAATTCGACCATTAATGAGTAAGGAAACCTATAAAATCTCAATCAAATTAAATACTTTATGAATTGTCAACAACTACACAGGTATATATCTTATATAATATATACAGATATTGTATAGATTAAAAATGTACGCAAAATAGAACAATTAACAATCAAACTTAATGTAAAAAGAATTAAAAATATAAACTAACATGAGCCTATTACAAGTCTATATAAATAAAAAAGTAAACGTATGTCTATGTAAAACTGTAAATTTCCGAGAGTTCTTCATAAATTGCTTTGAAAGTATTTTTACATAGAGACGCTATCCATTTCACTGTATTGCGGCACTAGATGGCGTTGTATGCATTCACCTCTACATCATTCAACCGATCGCCATGAAAACTGGTACACATAAGTAGGTACGTATATGTATTTTAGTACGAAGAATGTTTTCGCGACAATCATATTTTACGCGAATATTACAGACATTGACACTACTTAATAATAAAATCTATTACGGTAATTATTTTTTAAGGGAGACAACTACATACTGCACCTATATTTAGTTAAGTAACCATCTTCGAACAAAAAAGTGTTTGAAAAATATTGCAGCTGTAACTGGTAAAGTTATCTTGATAGCGGAGCGCCTGGACTAATTCAGTAAATGAATGAACTGGAATGTATCATTGTGCTTATTATATTTTATTATATTTAGGTACTAAATTTATTCAATATAACTGCCAAAATTTACTTTGTGCTGTTAATTTGTGCATTTTTTAAATCATACTTATACCACAAAAATAAATTTTTGGTCACATAGGTAAATAGATATTTTAAATAGTAGTTTGTTTGTTTTTGTTATTTTGTTAATCCAATCTATACATATAATAATATTATAACTAAGCCAAATCTGTGCATTAGATATTTTTTGGAAAATCTTATTGAAATAAGCATTATTATCGATACAGAGGCCGAATCTATAGTTTTAAAAAAAATGTCTGTCTGTCTGTCTGTTACCGCATCACAGAAAACCCACAGAAGGGATTTTGATGAAATTTGGTATGGTGATAGCTGGTTATCTGGGTCAACATATAGGATACTTTTTACTGCGGGAAATTATCTCGTAAGAGTATACTAATATGTAAAACCTAAGAATTTGGTTTTTGGTCATCTGAACACGGACACAGGAAAATAAAACGGTAGAGGTATTGTAAAGTAATTTTGTAAAACAACTCTACTATAATACAACGACTTACCTCCTGACGTAGTTAATTAAGTTTAAATATAAAATATAACCTATAAGAAATTCTGACTTCAATACGTCGATCGTAATATGAATGAATGAAACCAATGAATGAAATCCGTTAAAACAGTAAGAGAGATGAAAAGAAAAACTAACAAAACTTTTACTTTCATCCGTATCTGCATGTTACAAAGAAATGAAAGAGGGGGCTAAGATTGTATTGTGGCGATGGAAAAATAACATTTGTTGAGTGGCTTTAACTTTATCGGAAAATGCTGTTCAAACTCTTGGAATAGTTGTCGTTGGAGCAAAATATACTAACAATATCTTGATGTTCCTACTCCGGAAGTTCTTAAATAGTAGCATTTAGTTTATCTATTAGATACGTTCTCGCATAAGGGAAAATAAGGTATACAATGCAAGCGGCAGAATTGTAGACAACGAGAGCTATCTTCGATTTTTTTCATATTACTATGGCTGCAGTCTGCTTTGAATATAGCCAACAAGCTGATAAGTCTGGATTGCAGTAAAAATTTTAAATTTGCTTTCGCCAAATACCTTTTTTAAACAACTTTCAAAAAGGAGGAGGTTATCAATTCGTCGGAATCTTTTTTTTATGTATGTTCACCGATTACTCAAAGACGCCTAAACCGATTTGAAAATATATATTTTTTTGTTTCACAATTATTTAATCGAATATGTTATTACAAAACTTTCTTCTTACAAATTACCTGCATATTGATTAGATTATTAGATTATTCTGCATTATATCATATATTAGCGTCTACACTAAAAATGGAAAAATAAAAACTTAAAAAAATAAATAAAAACCGAATTCCAGGCACTAAAATTTAAAAAATATCTAAACGGGGGTTCTCATTTAAAATAAGATTCGAAGTCGGTGCCAGCCTATAATATTTAAGATACGGATATATAATAGGTAAATATGTATTTTACGTATCGAAATATATTAGATTTGCTTTGCATCGGCTGGTACCGACTTCGAAAATATTTGATTAGGTATCTTTTCTAAATAAAAACCCCCGTTTAGTTATTTTTTAACATTTTAGTGCCTGAAAATCGTATTTTTTTTAAGTTTTTATTATAGAAATAAACTTATACTTTGCAAGTCTTAGTATAAGCCCGAGCTTGTTCCAAATCCGACACTCAACGGCATCCCCGACCTTCGACTTCTACAAGCAAGCATAGAGTTGCCGTATCCTGTCTTGCACTACTGATGCTTTGAATATTCACCCTTTTTTAAAATTTTCGCTCATTTTGCCTTTTCTTTTCAAACATGAAAAGTTATACTTTTTATAAAGTAAAACTATAGCTTTTAGTAATGTTAAAGTACATAAAAAAAATTAATCTTTTATATATGACATCGAGTTTTATTAAGGAAGTAATATCTATAATACCAAGTGTAAAAAATAAAAATATATTACTGTGAATTTTGCGCGTATTTGAATAAAATAGTTATTTTTAATTAATATACAAAGATAAAAGACAAATCTCGTTAAATTATTTTAAAATCGAGTCGAATTTATAAAACATATTAAAAGTAAAAAATACATAAAAGGTATAATATTTCAAAAACGTAAAGCACAAATCTATATTAGATAAAATGTTATTACTAGAAATAAAACATACTAAGTTTCAATTTAACGTTACGAAAATTAAACTCACGCCAATAAGTACAATGGTGATTGTAGAGACTGTCTTTCATAGCGAACTGGCATCAACATCGATCAGATACTCTGTACAAAAAACCTAGATAAGTATTTTAATAACAAAACTCACGACTTCAAAACGGTTATTTACAATAAATTAATAACACACAATAAGGAAAAAAACATTTTTTAAAAACATGCTTTTATAGATTTGTTGTTTCTTTTAGCACAAAATGGTTTTTTTTGCAATTCATTTACCTTATTTTTAAGTTTAAAAGCATTGATATAAAAATACCCAAGATACACAGGGCGTTTTCCAATTACAGCACTAAAGCGCATTATGCGGTATAATGCTCAACTTCGAATTTTTTACTACAGCAACGCTCCGCATAATCGAGCACTTTGAAATTGGCGTGATGCGCACGTTTACCAACTCAGTAGCAGAAAATATATGTGTATATAAGTGTAAGTGTATGTATATAAATATAAGTGTTTTTTGACGTTCATCGTGTTGTGCGCCAAAGTGTGGCATTATGCTCTTTAATTGGAAAACAAGGACAGTCAGCGTCCTAAAAGTGTTCTCAAAAAAAGAGCGCTTAATTTGAATTGTACGCTCTTTTCAAGCAGTGTCAAATTCTATTACCAACAGAGCGCACTCCTGTTATGAAATGCCCGCCTGAAATGTTTGTTATATCGTATTTTCGATAAGTAAAATTGATATGTTTGAGTAATATACATATTCCCTCCACGACCGCGGACACGCCGGCGTGTCAGTTAACAATAGATTTCTCAGAAATTTAATTATTTTTTTAGAAATTTACCTGGAGGCGTTAAGTTGCTAAATATAACGAGAATTATAAGATTTTTATTAAATTGTTTTTTTATGTAAAATACCGTAAAAAAATAGATTTTTATTAAATTGGTTTTTTTATGTAAATACCGGTCGAGACGACAAATTTTAATAATTACTTATTTAATATAAGAACATTATATTACTACCTTCCTATTAGTCGACTAATACACAAGACTGTTTTTGTTTAAGTACCATCGTTATCGTTAAGCATTTTCAAATTTTTTTTTTTTTGTTTTATATAATGGTAATTTCTCTTATATGTTTAAGTAAAAAATAACCTATTTCATTTATAACGAATAATGCACTTTTATTTTTATCTTAAAAAAATATAATATGCAATGAATGGCATTACAATAAGTTTCATACACATTCCTAATGATTATTAGAATTTTAACATTGGTAATATTATCAAATTGCAATTTTCTTATAAAATCTATACATATAATAAAATTGTAACCAAGCCCAATCCGTACATTAAATAATTTTTGGAAAATCTTATTGAAATAAACATTATTATCGATACAGGGGCCGAATCTATAGTTTTTAGAATTTTTGTCTGTCTTTCTGTTACCGCATCACAGAAAAACCACTGGAGGGATTTTGATGAAATTTGGTATGTTGATAGCTGGTTATCCGGGTCAACATACAGGATACTTTTTACTGCAGGACAATGTCTTGTTTCTGCGAAAAAATACAAAAACTGCAATGTAAGAGTATGCTAATACTATGTAAAACCTAAGAATTTGGTTTTTGGTCATCTGACCGCGAGCGGAGCCGCGGGCAATGCCAGAAAAATATATATAACAACGACTCTACTCTATATAGCTTTTATTCGACCTGACTCCCGAAGGCCATTGCTTTTGGAAGACAACTTAAAAAAAGTGTTGAAACGCACATTATTTTCATACGCGTAAGTTCGAATTTGTGTTAACATAATCAGAGAACTTACGATTTTTGGGTTTTATTCTTTGATTTGACTTAACATCACTTACGACGCTACTTTTTAAGAGATATATGTTAGGAACAGTGCATCAATGTTTACAAGTCATGGTGTAGGTGCATTAATCAACCCCCCCAACGTGCGTTCACCTTGTCGTGGTGGGGGGGCTCAGTAGTGCCCGGCAACCCAACCGGGCGCGAAGCCAAGAAACGCACAGGGAGGTGGCCCACTTCGGTGGGCGGTGGGAGGTGGCCCTCTTCGGAGGGCAATGTACCATGCGGGTTGCTCCTGGTACTTCTCTGATAGCAGAGTGGACTGTGGAGCAACCCCGTGGTTGTTGTGGTCTGCTTCGGCAGACCTGCCGTCGGGGCGTCGTAGTTGAATGCGTAAGCGATCCTGCGACGCCCCATTAAGACGGGGGAAGGTTTTGTTGGGTTTTAGTGGGTAGTACTGGCTTTGCCGGTGAGTCCCACACCTCGTGCGTAAATGCATTTCCCAACGTTAAAAAAAAAGGTGCATTAATCAAGTCATCTGAATCATAATTGAATGCGTATACAAAATGTTGTAACTGTATCGTTAATTACTGAGGAGATCTCTTATAATTTGGGTGCAGTGGCCAGGCCATGGTGGACTTTAATAATTCATGAGGCTTTACAATAAAATTGAATGCGTATATAAAATTTCGTGTCTGTTGATCGTGGAGTAGTTGCTGCATCTGGAGCTAATTCTAGAATATCATAAAAACTCACTGTCATCGGAAATGGACCGACGAGTAAAATTTCAACTCTGTAGGATAAGAAAAGTGGTTCTAGTTCAGCTTGTAAGATTTGACTCTAAGGGAAATAAAATCTTGTAAAAAATAATAAATATGTAAAATTCATGAAAATGATATTAAAAACATCGAAATTAAATCAACTTACACAAAGAAATTTTTTATGCATAGTTTCTTCCGATAGCTAACGGGAGCTCATTTTCAGCTAAAGTGCGCCTATGAAAATCTCATTTTTGATTTCAGATTTGAGAGATGAACAAACAAGCAGACTAGGATTTTCTTAAAAACTGATACCTAAGTCAATTTTATTTATGAGTATAGATTTGTTTCATGTTTGAATAATATAAACATTAAAACAATGACTTAAAAATTTGCATAATATAGAAATGACTCTAAAATATTGGTTTTACTAATTTTGCATTTGCAATATCTATAAGGATTCTGTTGTGTACATACATATGTAAATAAATAATGGTCTTATCTTAAATATTTAAACATATAATTTATCTTATTTAGACTTGTACTTTACGCTTTTGTAATATTATATGTATTATGTATTCTTTTACTTTTAAAATATTTCATAATCCTGTTGATTTAATTTTTTTTTCATACTCACAATTACAAAAATAATAAAACCCGACTGTTTAAAAGATTCCGTCGAATTGAGAACCTCCTCCTTTTTAAAGAAGTCGGTTGAAAAGGCCAAAAAGGTTAGAACAAATTGACGAAGAAACATAGCATTATCCCCCCTAACGTGCGTTCACCTTGTCGTGGTGAACGTGGTGTGCTATGTGGATTGCTCCTGGCACTTCTCTGATAGCAGTGTGGACTATAGAATAACCCCATGGTTGTTGTGGTCTGCTTCGGTAAACCTGCCGTCGAGGCGTCGTGGTTGAATGCGTAAGCGACCCTGCGATGCCCCATTTCCCGTGGGAGGATGATTATATTTTAAAATATTTGTATTTTACCCATACATTTTACAATGTATGAAATAAATAGGTACGTATATATTTATTTTTCAAAAAAATTACTAACTGTTCTAAATTTTGTTTTTGTTTTTTAATTAGGTATATTATTGCATTAATTAAGTGGATTCGAGTTTTATTGATTATTGCAAAATTAATCACTTTAAAATGATTATAAAAGTATAATAATGTAATCACTTAATTAATCATGTATTTCATAGTTACTATTTTAAGTGATATTACCTCGAATTTGTGCGAACTTTACACGCAAAATTATATACACAGTTCACCTAAAATCACAGGTAACTACAAATATTGAGATTAACAAACATTGGCTTTAACAAAATACATATAACTTAAAAACAACTCAAGCTAATAACATTATAGCAAATCCTATCATGGAACGTAAAATTTTCGAAATATCGGCTCAAAAAACTCCTTAGAAATAAAAAATATCTAAACTATAGCAAAGTCTGACTGGCATAAAGCTAGCATGGTTTTACCTGTGGAACGGCAACTTTATTATGATAAGAGTAAATGGGGCGTTGGTACTAAACGCGGCAAGTCAGTTGCGCGCGCCGGCGTTGTGCGCACGCCACTTCCATAAACACTCGTACATACCACTTCTAGTACTAGCGTGTCTTGTAGAATATCGTGTTTTGTTATTTGCTGATTTTAAACCGTAAGTAAGACGTAGAGTAAGTTAACTTTATAATTTAAATTTTAATATATTATACGAGTAACACACAGAGTACATAATATATAGGTAGAGTCCTAGAAAATTATTTTTGTGGGCAATTATTTATAAATAATTTGTTCCTAGACTAATTCAGCATTATTTACTTTTTTGTCTAAAGTTTTCTATTTATTTGTTTATTTTTTTTGAAATACAATAAATAAATTATAGATCGTTTTTAAATGAAAGTTTATTTTTTAGCTTAAGAGTTGATTGTTTTATTTTTATTTACAATACATAGATGTATTTAGTATATGTATATTGTGTATATAGATATGTTTAATTGAAACATTCTTTTTAATGATATATGCAAAGAAATTTTTAATACATTGTAGAGAGTGCAGGTTTCATGTCACTCAAGTAGTGTTTTAAAAGAAATAGAAAGCTGATTACTTTCCTCGACACAGTTGAACAGACGAACGAATCTTTAGCGTATTGCTTAGTTGTATTTTCATTCTAAAAGCTAAGAAAGATTATTATGCTTAAAATTTCGATTTAAATAAAATAAAAATAATATTAAATAGCCTTTATTACTAAGAATATTACATATTATGTCGATATTTTATATAGGTACTAATTCTTAAACATTAAAAAAAAAAAATAACCACTACTCATATTAAAATGTCTTGTATCTCAGTTTGTCTCTTGGCAAAGGCCTCCTCTAACTCTCTCTATTGGATCCTGTCGCATGTTACTCTTCTCCAGTACGGACCCACTGTCATTTGACGACACGTTTGCCTCAGTTTGTAGTGGCCCTACTTGCTGTGCCAGCGGTCGCGGGTTCGAGTCCCGCTGGAGGCATTCATTTGTATGTGCACGAATGTGTGTACTCTAGTCATGGGTGTTTATATTTATGATACATATATTTAAAGTTATATATGTGTAGTGTATCAACTATCTAACATAAGCCTCGTAGCTTACCATGGAACTAGATGGTGATGTGTGTTAATGTCCCAGTATATTTATTAATTTTAATTTCATCTTCCCATTTTCTATGTCTGCCTTTATTTCTTTTAGAGTCTCTAGGATACCAATTTGTGACCTCTCAACTCCATATTTCCTCTTTTGAACGCATCATATGGCCAGTCCATTTCCACTTAAGTTGGTCTATTCTATGTAGAATATTTATAAATTTAGTTTTTTTTTTCTTACGTCTATGTTTTAACCATATCGCTTCTCTGAGGTCCAATATGCTTCTTTCCATTGCGTGCTGACATGTTGCTAGTTTAGCTCTATGTGTTTCTGTGAGAACCCATGTTTCACAGCCATAAGTTAGGCAAGGCAGTATGTATGTATTAAATACCTTGCTCTTATAGATATACTGAAATCTTTGTTTTTCATTATATACTTTAGTGCCTTCTAGTTTTTACAGCCATTTGCTATTCTTTTGTTTACTTCCTTTGTCATTTTATCTTTAAATGATATAATTTGGCCTTTAGGATATTAGAGATTAGGATTTATAGACATATTTTGTAAGTCATAATTATGCTCATTATAGATTTATTAATACGCGTCAGATTGACATGGGAGACAGTTGGGGTATACCTTGCACTCCCCCCCAACGTGCGTTCACCTTGTCGTGGCAGTAGTGCCCGGCAACCCAACCGGGCGCGAAGCCAAGAAACGCACAGGGAGGTGGCCCTCTTCGGAGGGCTGTATACCATGCGGGTTGCTCCTGGTACTTCTCTGATAGCAGAGTGGACTGTGGAGCAACCCCGTGGTTGTTGTGGTCTGCTTCGGCAGACCTGCCGTCGGGGCGTCGTAGTTGAATGCGTAAGCGATCCTGCGACGCCCCATTAAGACGGGGACGGGGTTTTAGTGGGTAGTACTGGCTTTGCCGGTGAGTCCCACACCTCGTGCGTAAATGCATTTCCCAACGTTAAAAAAAAAAATACCTTGCACTGTGTTGAGTACCTCAACATTAATATAAGTCCTCTATATAAGGGTGCGCGTCTAGGGCAGCAGATCAAAATATTTAAAAAATATTTTGATGAGGTAGAAATAATTGAAACTGTCAGATTAAGGTATGGTGGGCTAATTGCATACTTAAAAGTACAATTCAATAATTTGCCGATTTTTACAAGCGAAAGAGGCAAAAATCGTCTATAAAGTTTATTTACGATTTTTGCCTCTTAGGCTTTTAGCCTAATTATCTTAAACGACAGTACCATTGACGCAGCGGACACGAAATATACTTCTGAATTGGTGGATTCGGTTTAAATTCCCACGTATGCTAAATGGCCAATGCAATATTGGCCATGAAGTGATTTGTCTGGATCTGGGTGTGTGCTTATGTTTGTATTTCTAGACCTCTATATACAGGTTAAAATAACTTATATTGAGCTGAATATGAGAGTTTGAAATCGATAGTTTGAAATGAATTTCATTGTTGTTATACCTAATAAGTTATTTATTTATTAGTTCACCAATAAAACGTTATTTTTTATACCTTAAGTATACATTAAATTAAAGCCTATTTATTCAAATACTAGCGATTGCCCTCGCTCCGATCGGGTTCGTCCCTAAGTGCTTAACAAGCCTATGTGTTACTCCAGGTCATAGTTTATCTGTGTACTAAACATACACTTCTTCACGCTAAAACAGCTGAATGTTTTAGCGTGAAGAAGCGTAACAAACATACATTATACATACACATTCAAATTTTCGCATTTATAATAGTAGTGAGATTTAAAGCGTAGGCAATATTTTTATTATTAGTAGACGATACCTACTTTGAATTTTTTAGGTTTTTTTTATTATAATTACAGTATCGTTATAAAATTGCATAATTATGAAAAATTTATTTAAAAATCGATTATATGTGAAATGAATCGATGAACAAGACGGAGTTAAAGTAGGCGAAGCATAACCGTTACGCATCTTGCATTCGTTACAAACTAACCGCTATCCTCTATAAAACAGTTACAACCTTACTGCCCTAGTTTCATATAGGATATGCTCTTTGGTGTCGTGGTGGTATCCTTTGTTGACATAATAATCAGTTATCGTAGATTCGATTCCCATGTCAAGCAAATTTTTGTTTACAAACACATAAATTGTATATTACTTTAGGTATGTGTAGGTAGTAGAGTTTATATTTATGTAAATGTTATATACATATGTATACCAAAATTACTACGTTTAATAGGGACAATATGAAACATGCATATTAATTATTTCATATATGAGAGACATGAGTCGTGGCCAAATTAATATTTACTAAGTAATCGAGTAGGTCCAATGTTCTGAGCTTCCAAATGATGTATAGTAGGTGTGGAGAATTAGATACCTATAGGAAATAAATTTCATGTAACAGCAACTTAATAGTGAGTACTTTAACTGAAAACCCCAGATTTGAGTAAGTATATGGTGATGATAATGATATCCTCCACCACTTGTCTTACGGTGAGTTAGCTAGCTAAATATGCAATCACAAACAAAACAGTAGAGTTGGACGATACTGTGTATTGTATAATGTATATGTAAGCACAGACAGGTTTGAATCATGTTTTTTGTTAAAAAATTTAATGCTCTTATGTTCCGAGTACATATTACATATTATTTTAATTAACGTCGATTCTACGTTACGGGTACGTAAGTACATAAAATTATTTTTAATTATGTGAATATTTAGTTTGAATAAATTTGACATGTTAATATATACTTCTATTTAGCTTAACAATATTATTATAACCTAAGAGCATGAACGAATTAACCACAATTCGTTCATGCCTAAGAGGTTACCAAACCATATGCAGTACTTAGTATTCCACTGCAATTTTGACCTCCATTTAAACTTTACCATTATAACAAACTTAAAGGTTTTTTTTTTATTTGACTAAGTCTAACACCCACAGACATAAGTCCGTGCCTTTTTTTGAGCATTTTTATATTTTGTTGTTATTTTTATTTTATTTTATTTGAGATGGATTCGTGCGTGTACAATTTTAGAATCAAAAGATTTTGCGAACAAAAAAACTTAAAGGGTCAGTTTAGTTTTAGTTTAGTTTAATAATATAATACATATAACCATAAGCTTAATTTAATGGCATGGTTAAATTTAATTATCTACACTAATATTATAAAGAGGTAAATTTTGTAAGCTCTTAATTTTTGATGTAAGGAGTAAGTAATGTTTGAAAATTATCTTATTGGGAAAATTCTGTCACTAATAGGAATCTACATTCCCGCCAAGTGCTATAGACTACTTTTTATTCGCATAAAAATATGTTGTGTCAGAAATCATAACAACGCCCAAATAAAATCTATACTAATATTATAAAGATATAAAGTTTGTGAGTTTGTGAGATTGCTTGTGACGTTGTAGGGGGTAATCTCTGGACCTACTGAATTGACTTAGATGAAATATGGTAAGAAGATAGTTTGAGACCCTCGGAACGACATAGGGTACTTTTTATCCCACAAATCATCCCTTAATGGGGTGAAATAAATCTTTTCACGTCGAAACAGAGTGATGGATTGACGTTATTTTTGTGTGGAGATAGTTGGAAGGCTGGAGAGTGACATAGGCTACTTTTCACCACGGGAGATTATCTCATTCCCACGGGAAAACACGTTATAATACAACCCACAACAAGTCATCATACCTAGGTATCATATAAACGATCGTAAAAAATATTAAATTATATTTATAAAACACGAAAATATGAACGCTTTTATAAAAGATTTGTAAAAACGTTAATATTTTCTCTGAAATATAAAGTAAAGATAACTATAGTTGTTTTTTTTACACTTTAAATACACGTTTAATTTTAAATACATATTCATTTTTGCTTTATATGAGAATTTCAATAGAAACAAACAGGAAAAACTCATCGTAAAAATTAATTTATATAATTTATATAATATTAATTATTTTATATAAGGCGACTAAGATTGTGTTTTCCGGCTTCACTGATTTTTTAGGTCTGGAGTTATTTCTAGAGAATCGTCTTCTTATTAGATTTTTTAAACTAAACTTTTACGAAGTATTTGAAATATATGAATTTTAACTCACGATAAAATGAGTAAAGTGAAAAGTAATGAAGCTTAAAAATTAGTTATTTTTTAAAAATATTTTTCAACGTAAGTGATAAGTACCTATAGATAATTATTATTTTAGTGTCAGAAGTTGTAAATGAAATTTAAATTAAAACAATAATTTAAAATATAACTCAAACATTTAAATAATATGTTGATCAAGACCTCCTATTATTCTAGAAATTACCCCGAAACATACTGGTACCGCAAAGTGGACCGTAACGAAATAGGTTGCATTAGGTTGCCATAGTAACCGTTATTATTGTCTGAAAAATGACAATATATATGACTAGCGACGCACGGGCGTCGATTTGATTGATAGTCCCTTTTTTTTTATAGTTGGGAAATCCTATTACGGATACCACCCGACTTCCCCCCCAGGGTGGTTATGTGGAGACTCTCCGGCTAATGAGACCGGCATACCCACTAAAACCCAACTTTCCCCACAGCCGCCATGTGGGACGCCACGGGACCGCTTTCGCATACAACCGTGACGCCCCGACGGTTGGCCGAAGCCACCAACCATGAGGCCGCCCCAAGCGGGACGACCCCATTATGGGAAGACTTGCAACCCTGAGACGTGAGACTGCTCCCAAGTCCACTCTGCTGAACAGAGAAGTACCCGGAGCAGCCCCACACAACCAAACACCGCCCACCGAAGTGGGCAACCTGCAAAAACAAGCGGCCTAAGCCTAAACCTTCCTGCCCAAATTGGGCAAACCTCCACGGCGTCCGAAACCGAACCACCCCAAACGGCTGCAGGAGTAGAGGATGCGACAACGCCGACACTCCCCTTCCCCTACAGCCCCACCGCGTCCACCATCAACGGTGGTGGCCCCGCTAGGCCGCGGGAGATAGGGACGAGCGGCGCATCGCCATACCGACACTCCTCTTCCCCCGCGGCCCCCCTACCGTCGGCCCACCTCCGGACCAAAATGGCTGCCGACACCCACGCCAGACGCAGGACCACCGAACTGGCCCCGCTCCAGCCGCCGCACCGACGGGCTAGCCCCGGCAGCACGGCCCGCGCAGCGCCTCCTACCGCGAAACGGCCGGAGAAACCGCGCTACCTCCAAGAAGGAGACGGCGCCCTCCTGACACCGCTCCCCCTGCCCCTCCTGGCTGTTGGTCCGCGCCGGATTGCTCCGGTACCACAAGCTCCTGTCTGGGGGAACAGTCGCGAGTGGCTTTCCCCTATCCGCCACCCGGGGGACGCGTCCGGTAGCAGTCAGCCTCTGCCCCGGATGGTTGATAGTCCCTAGGTTGATTCCTCATACAAACTTTCATCCCCATTTTCACCCCCTTAAGAGATATTTTCAGTGATAAAAAGTATCTTATGTCCTTCCTAGGATCCCAAACTATCTTCTTACCAAATTTGATCTAAATCGGTTTAGTAGATCCAGAGATTACCCCCCAAAACCTCAAAAACTCACAAAGTCACAAACTTTACCTCTATAATATTACTAGCGGCTCACCCTCGCTTCGCTCGGGTTCGTCGCTACATCGGTACATTTTAAATAGGTATAAATAGTTATTAGCTAGCGTTGGCCATATAAATTTTAATTTTTTTTGTTAATAATATTGACAAATATTGACATTAATATTTATACGATTCTAACGTCACTTAATTGCCATCAATGTTTTTCCTTCCCGGAACCTCTCCACTAGCACTTAAACTCTATGGTATAGTATTAAAGTTCAAATTGACTTTTAAGTATTATTACGAATCTTTTGTATGGGAGTATAGAAAAGTATTGTTTTTAGACTTTTTCAGGCAATTTTTAAATTTTTCTCTCTGTAAGAACAATCCTTTTACTTCAAGGAATATTCTAAAAAAAAGAATTAGCGAAATCGGTTCAGCTGCTCTCGAGATTTGCGATTAGCAACACATTCAGCGATTCATTTTTATGTTATAGAATTAGTATAGATAGCGACACACCCTCGCTCCGCTCAGGTTCGTCCCTACTTACGTTTTCACGTTTAGTATATATTTATCATAAATCAGCTATTTTCCCGCAGAAAAAAGTATCCTTTATGTTTACCCGGGTAACCCCAGCTATCATCATACCAAATTTCATTGAAATACCTCTAGTGGGTTTACCGTGATGCGGTCACAGACAAATAAAAATTTTAAAAAGTATATATTCGGCTTCTAATCGAAATATCGATAATAATTATGTAAATAATAATGTCTATTTCAATAAGATTTGATATAAAAATTCAATTATTTAATGTACAGATTCGACTTAGTTACAATTATATTATATGTATAGATATTATTTCCGTTGCTATCTTGAAAGATTATTATTTTTACTAATTTGTTTTCAAATATGCAAAATAATTAAACTCAATGGCGGGCTCAATATCTACTTATAATCGCCGTTCTTGTTCGTTTCTACTCGGTGTAACTCACGACTCACACGTGATTTTATAATGTGCTTATAGAATTTATTCCGATTGATTGACGATTGATTTAAATAAAAATGCGTGTAATTTGGACAAAATTTATATCTATACTAATATTACAAAAAGGTAAAGTTTGTAAGTTTGTGAGTTTGTGACGTTGTAAAAGGTAATCTCTGGATCTATTGAACCGATATAGATGAAATTTGGTAAGAAGATAGTTTAAGACCCCGGGAAGGACATAGGATACTTTTTATCCCACAAGTCATCCCTTAAGGGGGTGAAAATGGGGATGAAAGTTTGTATGGGGAATCAAGCTAGGGACGAACCCGAACGAAGCGAGGGCGAGTCGCTTGCTAAATAATAACCAGGAAGTGTATAAGAAATATAAAAATTCAATATGTCGGCCTCAGCTCGTGATGTAGCCAGCCAGAAATATAAACCTCTCATCGGAAAGAGTGGGTTATGGGCTATGTATAGGTACCCCAATGTCCGGTGCTGAGCAAGCGAGGCGGTTCTGAGAGCGTCTCAAAAGTGCGAAGGCACCGCTTTGTAAACAACGACTTATGTTTCGTATTTCTCATATCACAGATCAATTATTAACAGAATTGTTGTCCAATATTAATAGAAAGAACTTTATGTTCACTACCTATTCAGTATAGTATTAAAATGTTTAGAACGAGTTTTGTTTTTATTCCAATCTTAAACGCTAAAAGCGACTCGCTGAAATAGACGTTTCACGTTAAACCAACGTGGTGTGCCCCGACACAGCCCCACCCGATTTTTTTCGTTTGAAGTTTGAACCTATCGGTGTATCTTCTTGTACCTATCGATCCATGAAAATCATTATAATATATTCTTTGGTGGCACGAAAAACTCGGCGCACTAATTTTCCTCGTCCTTGGTTAATTCTTTATATCGAAACGATAAAAGAAATAAAGCAGCTTCTTAGTATCCATTCTCTAAGCTTATTCAATGTCATGGTTATTTTTTGCAAATCAATTTGATTTACACACGTGTAATGACTTCTCCCATAATGAAAACTACAAAAATAAAACGAACTACAAAAATTAATAAGAACAAGAAATCGTGACGAGACGAGACGAGACGAGGAGATTGCTCCTTTCAGTTATAAAAATTTCAAATTTTATGAAATATTTTCAGCGGTTTGAAAATTAAAAAAGAAGGCTACGTAGACCCATAGAAAACTTGTAATAGGCATTTTCTCAAATAAACTGAACTCAAAATTTCATACTTAGTAGCAAGATACTGAAATTAAAAAAATTGCTTAATTTTACAGGAAACTTGTCCTCCTACGTACTATACACCTATTATGTCCATTGTTGTTATACTAACATACATTACTAATAAAAAGTATTTGCGAAAATAATTGAAATAATATTGATTAACAGTGTCGGGAAACGAGAAAATTTACCAACTATGCACACGTGTAATATAAACGCAAGCAATGGCGCAAGACGTTATTTGACCAACCAGTGCTGTAGCTATTTGCCCGATTTCTACATTACTAACTGCGAAATAAACCTTAGTCTAAGTACACAACCTTGTCAGAATATCTACTCCGAGATTTTGAAATGCCTGTTGCGGGATAATATGAACCAATAAATCTTAAAATTAAATGTTAAAGTATGTAAAGATATATTATTGTTAACTTTTATTAATTTATAGAACACTTCTAAATTGTATTTTTTGTTATCAACGTGTGTACTTGTGAAGAATGTTTTTATACTAGGCAGTAGCAGATTTTGTAGAAGTAAGTATACCGTGGGGCTTGCCGTGTAACATATTTATAGCGGGCTACTCACACACCCGCAGGGGCAACTTCTTAGATTGCCCCTGCGGCAGGGTTCCATGATAAACAATTTACTACCGATCTTTAATCTTTAATTTTCTTCCCTAACACCTTAGAAACTTTAAAAAAAAATGTATATTTCAATTTTCAGACAATATACTAACATCTTTACATATTTTGTTTATATGTGTATTATTTTTTTTAGTTCTACGGTTGGCTACCCACGATTTTCAGAAGAAGGATTAAAAAAATATTCAAAGCATATACAACTACATTTTTACTATTGGAAAAATAATATATGTCTATACACCACATTCCCAATATCCCTTTTGTAAATAAATTAAAACGTAAAATTTGTTAAACTTGATAAGCTCAGTGCAAACGTGACGATAAGGGATTGACAATATCCTCATATTGTCTTCCATTTAATGCGATAATCTAATTCATTACCTAAATCTTTTCAATTTATCGGCACGTTGTTAGTTTGTAAAGGTAGGTAGGTATAAGGTATGTACCTATCTATAAAATATTTACTTAATAATTAAAATCTTTTGAAATAACATCCGTCTCTTAGTTGCTTAATGTTCAATTAATGTTTTAAATCAACTGAAATCTTATTCGGTATTATAATATTAATTACATTAATTAACATTTATTCATATGTTAAAAGTAAACAAAAAATCTAAACTAAGCGAAAGAACTTCGCATGGTGGTAAGAGAAGTAGGAATTCTATATTATGTGTAAAATGTGTGTCTGATTTATGTGCTATAAATAACGGATCAGCCAAATTGTTAATTTACTAATAAAGACTTATGTAATCACCATTCGATAACTTATCACCACAATAATTGTACATTGACCTTTTATATGAACTCGAATATTTACTCTTTGTTTATTCACAGTTAAAATTCAATCTGTCTGTGGGTAGTTGCATAGAACACTAGAAAATAGTTAACCGTATAATTCGTAATGAATAATTCTATAACAAATTTTTGGTTTTCGTGTTTCAATGCTAGTCTTAATGTTTTTACACGCGTCGTATTAATTATTATAAGTGCAAGTGTTTATCATGCGTTTGTTTTGGTGGAAGTGTTATTGAATAACTCGAACGTGTGGTATCCCGAACGCTTATCAAAACTAGTCGAGTCCAGTCAAAAAAATGTCTCAAAGTTCACATTTCTTACATTTAGAAGTTTCTCAACTCAGGTACCTATGCAATAAAGATTTTTATATATTTTAGTGTGTAAATTTTTCCCACGACTCAATATTGTATTACACTGGCGTCCAATACTTATTAATTTGCATATTAAAAATCCATTTATCAAAATAGCAATAAAATAAAACAAAAGGTTGTACATTAGATATTTTATTGTGAATAGAAATAAATAACAAACTTACATTTTTGTCTTATTGTTTGATTGCCATATAAGTTATAACACAAGTTAAGGAATATCCATGGATTTTCAAATTATGAGATCTTCAAACCAGTTTATAACAAGTATTGAGTTTCCACCTACCTATGTTTAAATATTTCTATGAAGTAATATAAAATATTTTTCACCTTCATATTCCTTTTAATTGACCTATTTCATTGTACTGTATGTTATAAATATTTATTTATTACACAAAAGAAACCAGGCCTACCTAACTTAATTACAACGTAATACATACAAAGTACAAACATAAGTAACGTTCTAAACATGTTTTTTCTGTCAATCTATACTTATAATAAAATTGTAAGTAAGCCGAATCTGTACATTAAATATTTTTTGGAATATCTTATTGAAATAGACATTATTATCGATACAGTGGCCGAATCTATAGTTTTTAGAATTTTTGTCTGTCTGTCTGTCTGTTACCGCATCACAGAAAAACTACTGGAGGGATTTTGATGAAATTTGGTATGGTGATAGCTGGTTATCCGGGTCAACATATAGGATACTTTTTACCGCAGGAAAATGTCTCATTTCTGAGAAAAAAATACAAAAACTACAATGTAAGAGTATACTAATATGTAAAACCTAAGAATTTAGTTCTTGATCATTTGAACACGGGCGGAGCCGCGGGCAATGCTAGTAATCCTATAAATATATCCTATAAAGAGCATATATGTAGCACATAATATTTACTTACATCTTACAGGTAGCTAGACATTATTTACCTAGCGACCTGGGGAGCACTGTACAATTTTAAATCGCTGAAATTTTCTGATAACGATAACATTACTATAAGGACCCTCTCAACTATATTTTACTCTAAAAATTATTTAAAGTTATCACAATGTAAACATCGATAAATATCGATAAATTAATATTTAGTGTAAAATATAGTATTTTTAGGTTTTGTACGCAGTTCCGCTCGCGTGTTTCATTTATTTAAATTGTTCCGCTATCAACACTCACAGCATGATGTTGATAACTGTCCATTCTCAATAAATAGGCCATAAAATACGAAGTTAATTATCTATTTGTATAGCATTTTTATACTGTATGTAATATGTATATTGATGACAATTTATTTAATATTGTTTACGATATTTTTAGGAGGTGTAGAAGAATTACTAAAGTATCTCCTGTGCAAAAATCAATGTATAATATCCTGGACTTTTCAAGAAAAAAAAAATTGAAATCAAATATACCCAATAATATCGAAATAAATGATGTTAGGTCTGTCTTGATTGCACAAATACGTGGATAATTGATAATTTAACATATTTTGTCTAAACAATATTTTTTACGGTATTTGTTATTTTTCATTAAAACCTGATGAAAGTAAAAAAAAATCATATTTCAAAAACTACTCAGTTCTGTCACAAGGGAGTTTTACTGGTCTATTTGTAAAAAGATGATATCCATTTTTGGGGGTCCAAATCACACTGTGCATGGCATCAAATGTCACTGAGTGTTTGACACAACTATGAGTGCGGTCTCCATTCCTTTTTCACTCTAATTCTGTTGGGAGTTGGGACCACAGTTCAACTGTACAAACTCTGTAAGAAATACCAATAGGCGTAAAACCGATGGCATTATTGTAATGAAGTAATCGGTAGTAACACCATCCTAAAACTCTTAGCTGTTACTAAAAATTTCTTGACAGAAAAGTTCTATAATTATACTTAGCCCGAGGCGGGACTCGATCCCAAGACCTCCAAATTCGCATTTGTTCATGCTATAATAATTTTAAGGAGGCTACAAAAGGTTCCATTATTGATAAGCCAACATTCAACAAGCATTCTCTACATTCAATTTACTGTACCTATAAATAATTGAGACTTGTCTATTTTACAGTATTTATTATAGCTAAGAGAGCGCATAGAATTAGCTTAGAAGAGCTACGCCATCTTTAAATATTACGAGTACCTAACAAGTTATGTATCTACTAGTCACTGGATTACAATAAAACTTAACCAGTTGTTAAATCAGAGAATATTTAAATATAACATTTTTCATATTATGTATAGTTTAAAAAGATTTAAGTATGAAAGTTTATTATTGAATAACTCGTAATAAGTACCTATAATTTTCTCTTATTTTTGTAAATATGTATAAAAAATTGAATTTAGATATTTTGCCTAAATTAATTTAATTTAATGTTATTGTTAGTACCAGGGCGACCGAGCTTTGCTCGGAGTAAAACTAAAAACTTCCATACATACAAAAGTAAAAACTTTGTATCAGATCGGGATTAGAACCCAGACACCTGTTTTCGACAATCATGCGCCTTGGCCATTTGACCACGATACTTTTGCCCAAGCGTGCGAAATTAGCGAGCATATTTTCCGTGGAATAATGCGAAAGAGAACCACATGAAAACTAGAAAACACGCGTTTTCCCAGACAAGACTAATCTAGATCGATTTTTCGCCCCCGAAAACCACCACGTACCTACCAAATTTCAGCGAAATCGTTAGAGCCGTTTCCGAGATCGCCAATATAAATAAATATACAAGAATTACTTGTTTATGTATATTTGATTTGTTATGATGTTCGTGTGTGTGTAGTATTAATTAGTATTCCATGTTCATGACTTCATTTATGAAAGTCATTTTATGTAATTGTTGACATAGTTTTGAATTGGAAAATCGAATTACCCTAGATACTTGTTTTTTTTTTATACTAAAGATTTTTTTTTAATTATTTATTATTGGTAGGTTTTATTTATGATATACGACGTATATATGTGTTAGGATTTTTTCTAATAATAACTCGTATAAATTGGTTATGACTTCCACGACTATTCAAAATATATTATAGTTGCTCAGAGCAAGCAGAAATTTAATAAATTATACTCCATATACTATATAGTACATATTATTCTTTTTATTAATTCATAATTTATATCAATGTTTCAGGCAGTAATGATGAACGGGTTTATGAGATGGCTCCTTCGGTTCCTGGTGTCGCTTCTACAGGTTGTGGTTCGCCCAGTAACGTATTTGCTAAACATCAAAAGGAATAGAAAATGTCCACCCCCAACCAATCCTATACTATTCAAATCTGCTACAACATTAGCCTTGATGATAAGAAACAAACAGGTAAATTTTAAATTTTTTTTTTTAAGTTTTTATTGTTTTTGTTACTAGTTTTTACAATTAAAGTTTTTTTATGATAAAGGCTATTTTTTAATACTTAGTACTTTTTATTATTCAGTTACTCTTCTAATTTATATACACAGATAAAAACAAATTAAAAAAATTGGACAAGTTACCAGTATGCGTATTCAGTAGAGATCTTTTATTAAATATATGTATGTAATGCCTTGACTAATTTTAATATTTTTTTTCTAAAAAGTGGATTTTATAAATGTTTTTTTTTTGTATTTACCTACATATATTTTTTTAATTATGCTGGCGGAGGGTGTCAGCAATTGCGACACAGTTATTAACCTTTTGCGATTACTTACTATCGTTTTTATTTCTTATTGTTAGTTGTTACTAAGTATGTAGATATACCAACTTAAACTTTAATAAATCCTACCTAGAAGGCTAGAATGGATCTAGTCAGGGACGACGCTCTGTACCTACGAATGTAAAACTTCGACGACATGACAATTAATTTAAGCGAGAAATTATAGACAGACAGACAGAGAGACAGACAGACAGTGTTCCTATTTTCCTTTTGATGTGATGATATGATTCTTTTGGTGACGGAACCCTAAAAATATTGATTTATTAATAATAAAAAAAAATAAGAATGGGGTTTAATGATTTAGATTTTTTCCATTTATTAACTTTATAAGCACTTTAAAATCATCAAATTTAAATTTGTAGAAAAACTAGTCTGTCTTTATTTTCATCTCTGTTGAATCTTCTAACATAACCTTGTGAAATTATATGATGATGATGATGTTCTCCTGGCCGATTCCGGCTACGGCGGCCAATCTCATTGAGACTAGCCAACTGCGCAGGAGATATTATAGTGCACAAGTGTACGCGCAGACACAACGTGCACTTTCTATTCCTGTCACTCTCATCCTCCGGTGGGACGACTGCTCGACACGACCGGTGAGATTGACCGACGGCTTTACGTGCTCTGCCTCGGCACGGGGGTGAAACACCAACTTCCCAACTCGGGGCTGTTACTGAGACTTACTATACAGAAAGACTCAATAACTAAACTTGGCCCGACCTGGGACTCGTACCCAGGACCTCCGAGTGAGCAGCCGTACATGCTAGCCACTACACCACCGAGGCAGTTAAAATTATAAAAAAACTATATAAAACCAATTATAATTTATATCCTAATCTCACAAGAAATTAAGACAAGGAAATAGGCGTCGTCATAGGTAGACACGCATGTACCTACGCGTATAATTTCTTCCGCATATACTTATAATATGCAATATCTATTTTACCGTTTATTAAAGTTTGATAATAGGTGATGCAACAGTTATTAAACTATAACTGCCTTATTAAACAATTTATATAATCATAGAATAAATGTAAGCAAACTATTCCTTGAACATGTATTAAAATATATTACATAAACTTAAAAACAAACTGCTATTTTACCATTTAATATTAATAAATTTAATTCATCTCTTAAGATATTTACCAGAACACTAATTACAAATACCTTACAAATGTTTTATTTTTATTTTACTAGACAAAATATAGATAGATATATGCAATACTAAACATACATTCTATTTAAGAATGCTTTTCAAGTCGATAATAAATATATAATATATAATATACCTGTATTTACTAAATTTAATTTGTACGTCACAATTAGTGTGAACTTACGACTTACCGTCGCTCCGCTCGGGTTCGTCCCAGCTTACTTTTTAACGTTTAGTATAGATTTCTCAGAGATGAGATATTTTCCCGCACTAAAAAGTATCCTATATGTTGACCCGGATAACCAGCTACCACCATACCAAATTTCATCAAAATCCCTCCAATGATTTTTCCGTGATGCGGTAACAGACAGACAGACAAAAATTCTAAAAACTATAGATTCGGCCTCTGTGATCTGTGATAATGTCTATTTTAATAAGATTTTCCAAAAAATATTTAATGTACAGACAGATTCGGCTCAGTAAGAACTTTATTATATGTATAGACTCGCACTAGGCAAGTTTTTATTTTTTTCTTAAAATTGAGAATTAATTAAAAATGTATAAAACAATAATTACGCTTGCACAATACACAATACAATTGGCAAATATATTTTTGGCAGCTCGATTATTGTTTAATCTTTTAATTTAGGACTCGCGCATGAAGGGTTTCGTACCATTATCTATAAAAATAGCATAAAAATCACGTTAGTTGTATGTGAGCTCCCTTAAATATTTATTTTATTCTATTGTTTTGTATTTGTTGTTATAGCGGCAACAGAAATACATCATTTGTGAACATTTCAACTGTTTAACTATCACGGTTCATGAGATACAGCCTGGTCACAGACGGATAGACAGGCGGACAGACAGCGGAGTCTTAGTAATAGGGTCCCGTTTTACCCTTTGGGTACGGAACCCTAATAAACTACTCTAAAATACTCAGTTGTGAATGCAGAGCCCGAACCATGAGTTCGAAACGTGCGGTTTCTCGATAACCAATCACAGCGCGAGGACCTTGGGCCCCCATCAGCTGCTGGCATTGATAAGCTATTTTTCTAAAAAGACTTTTTTGTAGTACTAATTTGTAAACTTTATTTACGTCTGGGAAGGGTATAAAACCGCTAAATTCGTCTGGCGATTTGTAAATATTATTGAAAATTACTCAATAAATACGTGATTAAAATTTCAGATTGCCAAAAGTATGTTTTTTGGAATAAAAAAAGAATGAGTCTTTGGAGAGGTCTGGCAATACTTTATAACCGACAAAAACATCTGGGGTCTTTTTTAATTGAATTATTTGAAAGCTAGATTAAAGGATTAAACAAAAATCAAGTTGCCAAAAATATGTTTTTTTGGATATTTTATTTGCAAATGTTGTATACTACGCAGTAGCGAAATAACCGCTAAAGCTATACCAGACTCGCGGGACTGGACTCGCCAATTCACGAAATTATATTTTTTCACAATTACAACTTGCCAATAGGACCTTCCCAAAATTCGTCGCAAGCTCTCGGGCTATATAGAAAATTGTTACAACATATCTTTCTAGGTTTTTATACTTAATTATGAAGACGTATAAATAAAAATAATAATACCTACGCAGGCTATCGAAGATACTAAGAAATAATTAATAATATACGGAAACTACAACAACCTTTTGATTCTTTATTTAAAAGAAATGGTCACAAAGAAATATTTCGTCCAGTTTAAACTTCTTACGTATAATATACCTAACTCTAATAAGATAATGATCATACTGATAGCTAAAATATATATCTGATACACATAAAAACATATTAATTTTAATACTAATTTGTAGAAAAAACAATAAAAATAAAGTTCTTGACACTATTTTGTTTATACGAGAGTCTTCAGAGTCATTTTTCTAAAAAAAATTTACGACAATTTTACTCGTGAAAATTGCATTCTCGGACGTTATTTAAATGGTGCTTTAACTGGTTCCCATTTCACCTTTTTACAGATCACATCAGAAGAAGTAGTGAAGGCGTATATAGATCGATGTAAGGAGGTCAATCCTTATTTGAATGCTATTGTTGAACCTAGATACGACTTTGCGATTAAAGAAGCAAAATGTATAGATAAAATGATCGCTTCTAATGATCGGACACCTGAAGACCTGGCCAAAGAATACCCTCTACTTGGCATTCCCATTACTGTCAAAGAAAGTATAGCAGTTGAAGGTAAATAATACTTATAAAAGAAAAACTTTCAACCTTTTACCCCCTTATAGGTAAACATGCGTTATCATTACTATTATTTTTTTACTATTATATATTTAGAGCTTCTTATTAAAAAAATTATTTATTGCTATTTAATAATTGCTAATACTTTGTATATTTGTAGGTATGAGCAACGACAGCGGTACAGTTTTCCCATTTAGAAATCCAGCTAAAAAAGACGCGGACATAGTTCGTAGAGCTAGAGCGGCCGGAGCAATTCCTATAGCAGTAACAAATACACCACAGCTTTGTATGAATTGGGAAACATATAACAATGTTACTGGACTGACTATGAATCCCTACGATCAGAGGCGGACCACCGGTGGCTCTTCAGGAGGAGAGGTACGACTAAAACCACCTGTTCATCTACAAACCCTAATTCATGTTCGCGTCTTCACTTGCTTTTATTAATGAGCAGACGGACACCTTTTTACCCTATTAGAACTCAAACAAAATAATTATAATATAAGGTAAGTATATAAAAGGATACGTCCATTGTAATGATTTTTTCTCTTTGTACTTACACTCATAGCTAAAGTTTGATGTTCTAATAGACATAATCAGATTTTCTAATATATTATATGAGAAAAACGAAAATGTTGTACATAATATATTTTTTCTTCGCTTTCGACCTAACCATTGTACACTTGCATTGGTTTCCTGTTTGGCCCCACACCACGTTTTCATCTTACCCTGACCACAGGTGACAAAATACTATACTAGTATCCTGACACACATCTGTAGAATCAATCTTTCCCAAAAGCGAAACGATTCCAAAAACATATAATCTTAAATTTATTAAGGATCTTGCAGATATATTTTGATATAACTACAAATGTAATATAATCAAATATATACCAATAAATATACTAATACAATTAATTTAATATTTTAGTCGGCATTAATAGCATCTGCAGCTTCAATAATGGGACTGGGTTCAGATATAGCGGGCTCATTGCGTTTACCCCCCATGTTCAACGGGATATTCGGTCACAAGCCATCTCCGAAACTACTGTCTATTGAAGGTAAAGTTTTACAAAGTTATATAAGAACTGGCAGTACCCGCGGCTTCGCCCGCGTCGAAACTTCCGATCGCTAGCAAAATTCACAGGATCACCCGCTGGGCTAATCTGAAGATTACCTGAAAATTTCATCAAAATCACTCTAGCTGTTTTGGAGTCCATAGGAAACATACATACACACGTCGATTTTAATTTTATTTAATCAACAATTTATATTTATTTATTGATCGCAAAATGGAGTCTTTTATGAAAATTTAGTGACGCACGGACTGCAGCGCCACCTACTGGATCCATTTGTGAATTCAAACCTTGCAGGGACCCACTCGAACATACACAAAAATATTATTAAAATCGTCCCTGCCGCTGAGGAGATGATTAGTGGCACACCGACTGCAGCGCCACCTACTGGGTCCAATTGTGTTTTCAAACCATCCAGGAGACACAAAATTTCATCTAAATCGGTCCAGCCCTTTAGGAGGAGTAGGTTAACAAACACACGTACAAAGGAATTATATATATTAAGATAACACGAATAGTAATCTTTATATATATAATTCTTCTGTGAGTGTGTATGTCACTGAACTTCTCTCAAACGACTGGACCGATTTTGATGAAATTTTTTGTGTGTGTTCAAGGGGATCTGGGAATGGTTTAGATTCACAATTTGAACAATAATTTTCATCAAAAAAATTATTAAAAAAAGTTTGAAATTTTCAAATTAAAGACGTGTAGACAGGACAACGTCTGTCGGGTCCGCTAGTGTGAATATAAGAGTGGCACGAGTAGTTATTACACGAGTAGTACCTACGAGTAAATTATTCAAAAAAACATTATAATAACTGTCATGAATTAAACTAGGTACTCAATAAATTTCAACCTTTTTATGTTATTTGATGTCAAGTTATTTAATTATTATTTCTCGCTGTTGATTAATAGAAATATGTAAAGATTTTTTTCCATCACATCTCAGTTTCCAGATAAAGATCTAAGTAAAAAATCACGTCTTTCTTATAAGCCCTGACTTTTATTACAGTTTTAATTAAATTGTAATAATTTTTTTATGAGCTAGCTTTCCTCTTTTAATCAGATTTAGAGGTATTTCTGACAGAACTCCTACTGTAATCTACGAGCATAGTAAGATTCCATGTTCCTTGGTCATGACACTAAATATAAAGATATATTTTTAAAGGTACTATCAATCAATTACCCGCCAGTCTAGGATCATCCTTCTCTCTATCGACATTACATATCTATTCTAATCGAATATATTTAAACGAGAAATTCTTGTATATTTATTTATACCGGCGGTCTCGAAAACGGTTTTCGGGGGCAAAAAATCGATCTAGATTAGCCTTGTTTGTGTCTGGGAAAACGCGTGTTTTCTAGTTTTCATGCGGTTTTCTTTCGCATTATTCCACGCAAAATATGGTCGCTAATTTCGCACGCTCGGGCATGAGCATCGTGGTCAAGCGGCCAAAGCACAAGATTCACAATCACAGGCGTCCGGGTTCGAGTCCTGATCAGATACCAAGTGTTTTTTTTTTTGTATTCATTTAAGTTTTTAGTTTTTAAGCCAAATTAAAGAGAAAATTCTACTTTCGTCCAAAAACTAGGTTATCATCTAAAAAATACGATATAACAAAGAAGAACGCCGAGCGAAGTTCGGTCACCCAGGTACTCAAGGATATAATATAGCAACGATCGAACGTACACGATTTAAAAATAGTAATTTCTCTTATATAATAATTATACTACTTGTAATTAATTGCTTTGTACCTACATCTGATTATAATATTATTAGCGACAACGTAGTTAGGTACGCAACATTATAAGATGACTAATTATTTTTTTAAATTATAAAAAAAACTATACGGGAACTTAAGTTTCCTCGCAGAAGCAAAACGTTAAATATTTGATCCAGAAATTAGAAATACTAGTTATAACTTATATGTTATATTTTAATTGCAGGTCATGTGCCGGATTGTTTAGATCCTGAATTTGAGGAGTACTTTGCACTCGGTCCTATTACGAGGTATGCTGAGGATTTGCCTTTATTGTTAAATGTTTTAAAGCAACCCTCCGCGCCTGATGTACCTCTGAGCAAACCGGTAAGATTGAATAAACTAGGTATCAATTCTCAAACTCTTTTGTATTTTCACTTTTCACATCCTTTCATATTTGCACACGATATGCACGAAATCTATTGACATACCCGTTATTTAATCCCAGTTTTTTAAAATACCAGTTCTCATGAGATGAGTCATGGCCTTGATACATACATACTTGTATGGCATGAACGAATTGTGGCTAATTCGTCAACCCCTTACTCTGTGAAAAACAAAAAACAAATCTATCCCACGGGAACCGTAAATTTTTCCGAAATAAAAAGTAACCTACGTTATGTATTATACCAGACAAAATCTATCTCTGTGCCAAATTTCATCCAGATCCATCAGCCGTTCTGGCGTGAAAGAGTAACAAACATCCATACTCACAAACATTCACATTATAATATTTATACAGATTAGTACGATAATATTAGCACGATTATATTTTCTCCAGGTGGACCTAACTCGTTTGAAGTTTTATTATATGGAGGATGATGGAAGTAATGTTACCGATAAAATTGGACCAGATGTGAAAAAGGCTTTGGAGAAAGCAAAACTTTATATTAAGTCCACATATAATGTAGACGTTCAAGAAGTGAGTATACTTTACTTGAAATACTACTAATAAAAATAATCAAAATCAATGTCTTTTTTAAATAATATATAATAAATTTGCAAATTAAATTATTTAGAACTCAATAAATCAACTATAGATTTTGAGGTAATTTGTTAACATGTTGTTTAGCAAATCTAAGAAAAGCTTTTTTAAAACCAATGGTTTAATGTATTTCAGCTAAAAATAGCGAATATAGAGCACATGTGGGAAATAAGCGTACGCGTTCTCTTCAACGTACAGCATGTAGGGAATATATACACGGACCCCAAAAAACGAGATCAATGGGTTTCAGTTTGGCCTGAAGTTGTTAAAAAGATGATGGGACTATCAAACCACTCATTTACCGCAGTCGCTTATGGACCAGCGAAGAAGTTTTTCGATGCATTGCCAAAGAATTATTACAATAAACTGCTTACTGTGTTTGAGGGAATTAAAACTGATATTGGTGTAAGTGTATGATGAATACTTAAGAGATAATCTTAAATCTTAAATAAGTAATAATTTAGTGATTATAATCTGTGAAATGCAAAAAATCTATGAAAATTTAGAAAGCCACGCTTACTTTACGTTTTTAATAGTACTAATTAATTTGTTGTTCTTATTTTCCAGGAAGCATTATCAGATGATGCAGTATTATTGTTCCCGACTTTCCCATATACAGCACATTTGCATTACAGAATATTTTATAGGTTTTTAAATTTTGGTTATTTAACAATATTTAATGCTTTGGGATTGCCGGCTACCGCGTGTCCTTTAGGACTTACTGACAGCGGTCTTCCTGTGGGCATACAAATCGTAGCTAATAAGGAAAATGATCACTTGAGCATAGCTGTTGCAAAAGAATTTGAGAAAGCTTTTGGAGGATGGACGCCGCCTAATAAAGAATTATTAAACTGTGTTAAAACTGCTTAGTACTTAATTTATATTTTGAAAAAATGTTTTGTATTAAATTTAAACACGAAATACAAAAAAAATGTGAGTATTTTGTTAATATTTTACGCGGAAAAAATAAAGAACTAAATAAAAATAATAATAATTTACTCTAAACAGGTGTAAGTTATTTAGTGTATATGTATGAAGCGCGATAATTTCGCCAATTCGCAAATTTCTTTGTTTTTTCTTAAGTTCTGTCCTTGAAAGTGGAAAAATTATTTTATAAGTGATTTTAATATCGGTTTACCTTTTTCAAATGTATTTCTATACCACTTTCAAACATTTGCTGGACACCGATTTAAATATAGAAAAACTAAGTAATTTCAGTAACAAATTATATAGCGTTATGGAGCTAGTCTGATGACGGATGCAAAAGATTTATAAATGAAATAGTACCTATTTACGAGTATTTCACTATACCAACTATATTATTAAAGATTAATAAAGATCTTATATTCCGGTTAATTTATCTATACAGATAAATAAAATTGAAGCGTCTAGTCTGTTTGTAATGTCAATTAACAGCTTTTTACTAAATGCATTTTTATGAAATCACTAGCATTGCCCGCGGCTCCGCCCGCGTTCAGGTGACCAAAAACAAAATTCTTAGGTTTTACATATTACTACCTATATACTCGTACATTGCAATTTTTGTATTTTTTCTCAGAAATGAGACTTTCCCGCGGTAAAAAGTATCCTAGATGTTGACCCGGATAACCAGCTATCATTATAACAAATTCCATCAAAATGCCTTCAGTGGTTTTTCTGTGATGCGGTAACAGACAGACAGACAAAAATTCTAAAAACTATAAATTCGGCCTCTGTATCGATAATAATGTTTATTTCAACAAGATTTACCAAAAAGTATTTAATGTACAGATTCGGCTTAGTTACAATTTTATTTTGTATAGATGTAGGGTACATTTTTTAATTGTTTTGTACGTCTGTCTGTTTGTTCCGACTAATCTCCGAAACAGCTGAACTGATTTTCACTGGCAGATAGCTGCTATTATAAGGTGTAACTTAGGATTCTTTTATTTAAAAAAAAAGAGTTAGGGTTCTGCTCAAAAAAAAATCGTACCCAAGAAAAGCGAGGGTAAGTCGCTAGTCCTGTAATATAAATATTATAAATGCGAAAGTTTGAATAGATGGATGTTTGTTGTTCAATCACGCCAGAACGGTTGAACAGATCAGGATGAAAGGCACAGAGATAGACTATAGTCTGGATGATGTACCTACTATAAATAGGTTACTTTTTATCCCGGAAAAAATTACGGTTCCTATGAAATAGATTTCTTTTATTTTTCACAGAGCAAGGGGTCGACTATCCATTTATATTCCACACTAATCGTTAAAACGTCGCTAGTTAAAATAATAAATTAAAAATAATTGTTCAATATTTCTGATTCGTTTAATATTTATTAAACACATTTTATACCAGAACGTACCTACATATATTTATACTTTTTTAGATTTTGTAGTCACACGTCTATATGGTATGTATGTACTTTGACCATAACTCTATTTTATCATAAGAGTGAGCTAGACATGCTTCAGTATTTAGATGTCATAGGTCAATGTTAGAGTTCTGATAAACTCCTAATGACTTAAGCTAGTATTCAAAAGTAATAGTATTTTATAAACTGCTGCAAACGTACGTGTGTGAACTGCCCAAAACCAACAATATTTTGTTTTTTGACTTTCAACAATACGAATAATGCAAGGATAATCTTGGTCTAGGCCAACATGCGACATTATGGGTGTTACCAGTAACAGCAGTGACTACCTTGGTCACACTTTTAGAGCTTCTTCGAAACAGACACTATTACCTAAATCCTCTGACGTATTATGTTACATATATAACAGCATTTACATTACAAGGTTTCCCAGTCAGAAACATCAAGAATGGCAATAAAGAAGCAACGTCTATAATGTGTCTCTTACATTTATTTTTTTATTACTGTCGAAAAACAATTAAATTAGTTTAAATTGTCTCGAAAATATTGAGGCACAATCATCAAAACATAATTAGGTATGTTTTTTTTTGTCGTTTTGTATTTAGGCTTGATATTTCAAAAAAGTATTTACGAGTGATTTTTTTGGATTTAAGTCGCTTTCTGAAGGTAAGTTTTATTTAATGTTTATGATTCCTCATTAGTATCTTCGGGTAATCCCCGTCGCCCCGAGACTAGAAAAGACAATAATTGGTTAGTAGTAATCAGGAATACTAAGTCATAATTAACAGCAATATTATATATTAAATTTTTACCTATATTTATTTAAAAAAAACTATAATATTTTTACGACCGTATGAAATATACCTAGAACAGTGCGTAATTGTAACAGCCATGAGCCGCGTTTACTCATATTTAAACTGGCAAATAATATTAGCGCTTTAAACTAAGTATTTCTAAACTTTAAATACTGAAAATAACATACGTTATTACATTAAAGATATACCTATATAATAAACTGGCGACTCGCCCTCGCTTCGTTCGGGTTCGTCCCTAGCTTGCTTCCACATACAAACTTTAATCCCCATTTGCACCCTCTTAAGGGATAATTTCCGGGATAAAAAGTATCCAATGTACTTCCCAGGGTCCCAAACTACCTTCTTACCAAATTTCATCTAAATCGGTTTAGTACTCGTAGATCTAGAGATTACCCCCTACAACGTCACAAACTCACAATTCACAAACTCATAAACTTTATATCTTTATAATATTAGTATAGATAGATTGACGTATTATATTTGGAAAAAACCATCTTATAGAATTTCTATCATTCATCAATTAGAAATATCACTCAATAGGTGACAACGCGGTCGCGGTTCCATATCTACCCATTTGTCCAAATTATATGCAGTAAAAGGGAAAAGTTTTTTGTTTTAAATATTTTAGACGATAAATTTACTTATTTTGATAATAATTCATAATTGTTGATAATATAACCAATAAACATGACCTACCGATTTAAATTATTTTTAATATAAAAAACTACTTTTTTTGACTTAAATATAAAAGTTAGACATAATATGTTGTCGCAGATTTTTTGTGGGCATTATTAAGCTCTACAACTTTTCTCTAGAACATAATCATATATCTCTCGTCGTTCAGGCAGCGTTGGTAAGAAACGTTTTCGTTCGACCGTTTTTTCTCCGACTTACTTTGCAAATCCGACTACCATAAAAAAGTCTTTTCATTCTTAGGGTATGACAGCCTATGACACTCAGAAAGAACGTGGTTTTCTATTGGTAAAAGAATTTTGAAAATCGGTCCAGTAGATCCAGAGATTACCCCCTACAACATCACAAACTCACAAACTTTACCTCTTTATAATATTAGCTTAGATACATTTTAAACATGTTACAGACATTTAATTAATATCACTTTTCTAAATTAGTATATATGTACTTAAAAAATCACATTAATTTTTCATTAAGTTTAGCAAATTTTATAACATCGTATTCATTTTATATTTTAAATAAAAATTATTTCGACAAACATGTACTTATAAAGTTGAAAGAAAACGAGTTGTACTTATTATTACGAGCAAAAAAAATTAAAATTTTAGTAATAATTTTCAAGATTTGTATTAAATTTAAATATTTGTATTCGCTTACATACAAACATTTACTTGTATTTTATAGTATCTTTAAACGCAAATATCGATAAAAAATGTCCTGTAAGTATTTAGTAGCCGTAAGCACGAACGCCAGTATTTGTTGAATAACCAGTCCACAGATAAAAAATATCTTTTTAATCTATGTAACGTCAACATATGACATTGTATAATCTATACATATAATAAAATTATAACTAAGTTGAATCTGTACATTAAATATTTTTTGGAAAATCTTATTGAAATAGTCATTATTATCAATACAGAGGCCGAATCTATACTTTTAGAATTTTTATCTGCCTGTGACTGCATCACGAGAAAACCACTGGACAAATTTTGATGAAATTTGGTATGATGATAGTTGATTATCCAGGTCAATATGTACCCAGCCCTTATGTTAATAAGGACCCACAATAATGTCCCGTGTAACGAGCCCGAGCGGAGCGAGCGTGAGTCGCTAGTTTTTTTTTATATAATTAAAGCCGGCTACATATTACAAAATATTTTCTGTCAGAAAATATCTGACGCCCGCCGGAAGGCACTCTGCTCATATGTTTTGGTCTAGACCCCGCATATTATCAGAATTCTGACATGTTCGACGTCCGCTTCTGATGAGTTCCGGATGTAATCGATCGGACGTCAGAATTTTTCTGATCAGAATGTCGTAGGGCGCGCTCTCTATACATTTTGTACTATATACCGCACACTCGTCAGAAATTCGCATCAGAATTCAGATGTCGAACGGACGCCATGAACTAAACTCATTATCAGACTCGCTGAAGCTATGTTTCTGATGGGTGTGCGGGATAGTACCAGCGGTCATCAGAAATTTTCTGACAGAAAAAATCTTATATTAAGCGGCCAGTTTAAAGTTGATTATGTACCTACTACATATAATTTAAAATAATTTAATTTACATTATACAAATATATATCTATACGTAGATCTTATATATATAAGATGCATTCATATATTAAGATCCAAATTAAATATCATATAGTAAATTTTGATCAATTAATTATTAGTCTCATGATTTATGAATGAAATCGAGTTAAAGTTAGAAGGGGAGTTGGTCGAGATTGAATGACAATTGGGCGCATTGACAGATGACTGTCATAGAATTTGATGAGCATGAAAATTATAAATCCTATTTTTATATTCGATTATAGAATTCCATCCGAAACAATTAAAAAATTTTCCCCAACTTTTCTACAGCTTGATCGAATTACGTTTCACTATTTTTTATTTGCTTATACTGGCACGACGCACGCGCAGTAGATACTTCGCCTAAAATCTCCCAGCGCCATATTGAGAGAGGCGGACGTTGTATGACTCGAGTGAATAAAGTCGTGGTTAGTGCAATAATTTGAAGTGAAAGATTTGATCTTGCCCTATGGATATATACTCGGGTACGTAACGCGAAAGTATATACCTTTAAAGAGTGTTTTAAATCAAACAGTGAGCCAAGGTAAATCGCATCGTAACCTAGACATAGGCCGTTCTAGTTATCAGTAGATCGCCTAGGTATCATCAATTCGCTGTTTGCTCACAGTATTAATTATATTATTACACACGTGCGGGAAGTAGTCATAGGTTTCTTGAATCTAGTTATATTAATGGGATTATACGATCGCTGCACAAGGTTCGACGCTCGTATATAAACGGATTTCGAAGTGTTTATGTCGGCAGTTGACAGAAGCGTATATGTATATGACTGATCATAAGTCACCACACCCAGTGACCGGATTGTCGGTTTTAGGATTTATTAGATTTTAGATCGGATGATTGTTCACGTGCTGTCTAGTCGGTGTGTGGTTTTGTGATCGTTGTGGCGGACAATATTTGTGATGCAGTGAGTGTAACGATATATCATTTCTAGGAGTGGTGTGCCTCGGTTGATAGGCCTGCCGAAAGGACAGGGATCCGCGCGCGAGGACGGTCTGAGGCCCTCCGCCCTGAAGAAACATGGAGTGCTGCATGTCAGAAGAAGCAAAGGAACAAAAAAGAATCAATCAAGAAATAGAGCGGCAACTCCGAAAGGATAAGCGCGATGCCAGAAGAGAGCTCAAATTGCTCTTGCTTGGTAAATATTATTGAATATTTTTTAACATCCCCTTCACCTATTTTAACAGTCGTATTTTTTTTAAATCTTAGTTTGACGACAATGACAATATTTTATAACCATCAACAACTATAAAAACTAATCAACCATATTTAGACAACTACATTTATAAAGCTGATTTTTTACAAAATTTACATAACAATCATTATCTAATTCAGCAAGTAAAATTTATAATCTTAAAGAAATCTTTATTTCTTACAGTTTAATAATTATCTAACTAAAAAGAAATACAATGACTATTGTTCACTTCAAATTAACAGATAATGTTACTACTGTAATCATCAGTATAAAATTGTAATTACTATAAAAATTATATTTAAAATATTCCTGATATTAAACTAGTATTTCTGATAAGAATTTATTATTTTACTTTTGAATAGTAAAGTAGATAGATACAGATTTCAACTAAAATATTTTTTGTAATTAATGTATCACTTTCTTTAAAAATAGTCAAAATCCTAAAGTAAATATTTTTTAAATTTTAATACCTTTATAGGCAACTAATAAAATCCTAGTGTTAGATACACCATAATATTATAAAAATATAACCAATATAACCTTGACTCTAAACAATCAAAACACATTCATTTATGTACACTAAACTATTTTATTAATTAATCTTTTTTATTTCATTTATCTGGTGCATTTACCTTTGTTCTCTTTAAATAAAAAGGTTAAATTTATTGCATTTTATAGGCTTACACCTATCTATTGTCATTTCATCTAGGTCATTATTTTCTTAAAACAACTACGTACAAATAACCAATAAATTGGTATTTCTATTTTGATTTAACCAAAACCTATTGAGATGGTTTATATTCCTAAGGTAGTTAAGAGGACATAATTTTTTTTATAAAAAGTGAAAATTGCAGTGTAGAGTTTGATTTTTTATATAAACTGATATGAATAATAGTTAATATTACATTTATAACTATAACCTGTACAATATTTTTAAAAGATTGTAATACTAGAAATAATTATTCCCAATAAGCAGTTTTCTCATGATAGTGGTTTCATATTTTTATAAATAATTTGAAAATATCTAAAGAGTATTGTGTTAATTTTTATTTGACATAGCAATTAGTCTTCTAAACTGCTCACAAACAAGACACTTTTTTAAAAACTGAACCTTAACAAAATTAAATAATTCTATTTTTGTACTTATTTAGATAGGTGTTTAGTTTTCAACACAACTATTTTCTTTCAGTCATATTCTGTCATTTTGTTATGTATATTTGTTGAAAAAAGTAAAGAACTTAAAGGTAAAAATAACTTATTTTTGAAATCTTATTAACTGCTTCAAAATATGACTAACACTGTAAATTGTGACATGAAATATTCATGAAATATTAGCTGTTGCAATGCATTTTTATCCCGTGAACTCTATTTGCTCTAACTCTACAAGTATATTATGCACCTTTATATACAAAAAAATCATTTGAGTTGTACTATAACTTTCATAATATTTTTTTTAATTCTTTGAGAACTAACTAAAAAAATTATAAAATTACAAATAGATGCTTTACAAGGATATTTATTGAGAGAGAAATAAAAGTCTTAGTGGTAATTTTTTTTTATTATTACATAATATGATAAACTTAAATATTAATGATCTAGTATCTTGAAATGAATATTAAAATTATTATAAGTTAAAACACATAAAACGAAATATAAATGTTGCAATATTATTTTTTATTTAATTAGGTGTTTTTGAGTGATTTCCTGTATTAGATAAATGTAAAGCCAAATGATGAACTGATTTATCTATACTAATATTATAAAGAGGTAAAGTTTGCGAGTAAAAATAATCTCCTTATACCATATTATTGCTTTGCCCTAAAAATACAAAATTTAGATTTATTTATACATAATTGGTTCCTGTATATTACATACCATTAGTCCATTACATCATTTATATTTTTACTATAGATGTTTAGTAGGTATAGATTTCTCAGAAATGGGATATTTTCCCGCAGTAAAAAGTATCCTATATGTTGACCAGGATAACCAGCTTTCATCGTACCAAATTCCATCAAAATCTATCCAATGGTTTTCCCGTGATGCGGTAACAGATAGACAAAAATTCTAAAAACCATACATTCGGCCCCTGTATCGATAATAATCTCCATTTTAATAAGATTTAAAAAAAAAATAATGTACAGATTCGGCTTAGTTAGAATTTTATTATATGTGTAGATAATTTATATCAATTAAAGATTGTGTTTGGTAAGATAAGTTTACTTAGGGCAGTAATCTACAATAAAAGTACAATTTGCATTTCAGTAAATAATCTACATGCATATAAATCTATATGTATTTTGTTATATTTTATCTTATTACTTATGAGCTTGGTTACCATATTCTCAGTAGTATTTTTTTGTATAATAATGATTGTATCATGCTAAAATATTATAGTAGTAGTATATATAGGTATAATAAATGTGAATATCTAATTCTTATCATATGAACACATCTTAAGCCTATTTTTTTATTTTTATCATTTTTTTATTTTATTTATTATTAAAACACATTTTATCATCATATATGATAATATTAAATATAATGTTTTTTAGGCTCAACGTAAAATTAATAGCATTTTTATGTCAAGCTGCGAAACTAATTAACCGACTTCCAAAAAGGAGGAGGTTCTATGTTCGTCTGTACATCGATTACTCGAAGACGAGTAAACCGATTTGCAAAATTATTGTTTTTGTTTCAAACGGTATAAGTTGCCAGGTGGTCCCATTTAAATTTTATCGAAATCGGTGGAGCGGTTGTTTTAAAAATCAACAATAAATTATTTTTAAATAAATGGCATAATCGAATATGTTATTTAAAACTTTCTTCTTACAAATTACCTGCTTATTACGTCTACACTAAAAATGGGAACATAAAAACAAAAAAAAAACGACTTTCAGGTACTAAAAAGTAAAAAATAGCTAACCGGGGTTTTAATTCTAATCAAATATTTTGGAAGTCGGTGCTAGCCGATACAAATCAAAGCACACTGATCCATTTGAATTAGTGAGTTCATAAGTCTTAATGCTAAGTGAAGCTAAGATTCTTTCCAATATAACTTTTTTATTACTAAAATCTAATAAGAATACCAATAGTAACTTTTTACAATTCAAACCAAAAATTTGGCATCCATATCAGCATTCAAATTTTTTTATAATTTAAATGCAGACAACACTGAATTCTCTCACCCTCTTCACTAATTCTCATCTTTAGTCTAATATCAAAATGGTGTGATGAGTCGCAATATCCAACACTGTTCTTTATCAATTTGACCTAAGGAACCTGTATGGTCGAAACAAAATTTTGTCCATATGAAAGTCAAAATCGTGACCTCTAATTAATATTAAGAGGTCGATTTGACACACTCGGCATTACTATGATTTTTTACCTACATATCAGGCTCGGCACTACTAGGTATCTATACTAATACATATTATAAAGAGGTAAAATTTGTGAAGTTGTGACGCTGTAGGGGTAATCTCTGGATCTACTGAACCGATTTAGATGAAATTTGGTAAGAAGATAGTTTGAAACCCTGGGAAGGACATAGAACACTTTTTATCCCGGAGATCATCCCTTAAGGGGGATGAAAGTTTGTATTGGGAAGCAAGCTAAGCTCGCTAGTTTAAATAAGAAAGTTTATAATATTATATGTGTATGTATGTTGCTCTTCACGTTGCAATGGCTGGACGGTTTTGGATGAAATTTAGTACAAATATAGATTATTACCTGGAGTAACACATAAACTACTGTTATTAATAACATTTACACCTAGGGACGCAAACTAGCGAAGCGAATGTAAATCGGTAATGTTTTATATATTTTCTAACAATACCCAAATAAGTAGTATTTTCTTCTTCTTCCAAGGCACTGGTGAGTCCGGCAAATCAACATTCATCAAACAGATGAGAATCATTCACGGGTCGGGTTACAGCGACGAGGACAAACGTGGCTTCATCAAGCTGGTCTACCAAAACATCTTCATGGCAATGCAGAGTATGATACGAGCTATGGATCTACTCAAAATACAATACGGAAATCCGTCCAATGCGGTAAATATGATATATTTTCATATAATGTTTATGTAAAATGTTGCAATTAGTTTACATATGTATGGGGATAACTCTATAAAAATTCTGACTAACAAAAGCATCTAAGCTGTAAAGAATTTGTTTTAGACTTCTAATACCTTGCACATCAAATACTACAATATAGAGTAAATAACATCTTTATATGAAAAAGTGGCAGATTTTTTAAATGATTTAGTTTGGTGAATCTTAATGACCTGTCTATCTGTGGTACTCGTTACAAGAGATTCGAATTTGATATAATTTGTAAAGAGCTTATGTCAAATGTGTAACAGTAAGGAAAACCACTAATAAATCGCTGTTAATCGATAATTTAAACAAATTATATATTTGTTTTTAAATTATATTTTTTTATATGTATATGTTAAAAGTTCTTGGTAAAGCAAGTGAACATCAGAAAAGTCTAAATGAACGTCAGATTTTGTAGTTACGAAGACTAATTTTTAATCAAGTGGACTGATTTCTATCACGCATAATATATAATATGTAATATATGTATACATTTATTATTAAGACAAATTTAATGACAATATAATAAAATCCTATCAAGTTTCAAGACTTCAAAGACAGACATACCTATATATACACAGGCTACTCTAAAGCATCTAGGGATGCACCCGAGTAAAGCGAGAATAAGTCGATAGTAATCCATGTGTATTTTTTAAGTTTAGCAAAACGCATGAGCTTCATAAAATGCGGATTGCACAGGCCCTAATATTAGCACCCTTTGTAATCTTTTTCCAGTGTCTTATATTATATAGTGAACTAGCATTGCCCGCGACTCCGCCCGCGTTCAGATGAACAAAAAACAAATTTATAGTATTTACATATTAGTATCTCTTACATTGCAGTTTTTGTATTTTTTCTCAGAAATGAGATATTTTCCCGCGGTAAAAAATATCCTATATGTTGACCCGGATAACCAGCTATCACCATACCAAATTTCATCAAAATCCCTCCAGTGGTTTTTCTGTGATGCGGTAACAGACAGACAGACAAAAATTTTAAAAACTATAGATTCGGCCTCTGTATCGATAATAATGTTTATTTCAATAAGATTTTCCAAAAAATATTTAATGTACAGATTCGGCATAGTTACAATTTTATTATATGTATATATAGTAAATAGTACTATTGTTTCATTGCATAGACTATGCAAGTATTGATATAATTATAAAATCTAGTTTCTCCTGTTAAAAAATATAATATTACATATAAAATACATACGTACGTAAAAACGCAAAACTATGAATGCAAACAAACTATTTCATATATTAATAACACAAACCGGAATAACTAAATCATTTTAGTATATTAGGATAATACAAGAGATAACTTTAAATTTTTACAGGAAAAGGCGGAGTTGATATCATCAATCGACTATGAGAGCGTTACAACGTTCGAAAGTCCGTATGTCGAAGCTATAAAGGCTCTATGGGCAGACGCTGGCATACAGGAGTGCTATGACCGCAGGCGAGAGTATCAGCTAACTGATTCTGCCAAATAGTAAGTTTATTATTGTGCAATAGAATTACACTTTAAAAATTCTAATTATATTTATAGTATGTCTGTATAAACTAAATTTAACTTATTGCTCAGTGTATTGTTCATGGCATCACGTGTAAACCCGGAAAATACAGGAATTCGTCACGTGATATCTATATATGCTATATTAGTAATAATAATAATAAAAGACAGTGGTAGCCCAGTGGTAACGCACTCCCTTGGGAAACCGAGTGAAGTGGGTTCAAATCCTGGATCTCGCACCTCTGATATTTTCATGTGCGAATCATTCGTAACATGATTACCACTTGTCTTTCGGTGAAATAAATCATCGTGAGGAAATCTGCATGTCTAAGAGAACCTAGCAAAGGTTCGAAAGACATATGAAGTCCACCAATCCGCACTTGACCAGCGTGGTGGACTATGGCCTGATCCCATTCGTATTGAAGGGAGGCCCATGCCCAGCAGTGGGATGTTAAAAAAAGGGCTGAATACATATATTAGTAAACTACTTAATATATGGCTTGAATACAACAAAAAATAATACTTACATGTATGATTACAGCATTCGATAAATATCTTGGGAATTAAATGAAAGTAATTGTTGTAAAATAACATTAACCTTAATAAATGGATTAGATCACGATTACAATAACTGTTTACATGTTGACTGTTGACTGGGGAAATTATTGAGTCATAATTTTGTTTTGTATAATAGCAAATATACTAATATTATAAAGAGGTAAAGTTTGTGAGTTTGTGACGTTGTAGGGGGTAATCTCTGGATCTACTGAACCGATTTAAATGAAATTTGGTAAGAAGATAGTTTGAGACCCTGGGAAGGACATAGGATACTTTTAATCCCGGAAATCATCTCGTAAGGTGGTGAAAATGGGGATGAAATTTTGTATTGGCAAGCTAGGGACGAACCCGAGCGAAACGAGTGTGAGTCGCTACTTTTATATAATAGCAAATTGATTATACAATTGAATGCATAATTGTATTAGTAGAAGTTTCTAATTATATCGTTCTATCAACTTAGTTCAATATGTGAATCAAATCTTCAACTTAGTGTTTTGTTTCCTCGAATTCGAAACGTCGGGTACAAACGCTCAAAAGAAAACAAAAAGTCAAAATCCAAAAAGATAATTTTATATTCAATTAAATCTAAGAAAGTCTTATGTGTACCATAACCTTTAGGCCTCATTCTGCCATCATAGTTTTTGTACTACAGTAAAAATAATATGATAGATGAAGAAAAGTTAACATAGAACAATTTCCCATAGCTATTTGCAGGAGATAGACCGCGTTGCGGCACCAAATTACTTACCAACTGAACAAGACATACTACGCGTGAGAGTTCCCACAACTGGTATCATTGAATATCCATTTGACCTGGAAGAGATAAGATTTAGGTAAAATATCGAAATGTGTAAAAAATCGCATGCTTCGCCTAAATGCATGTTTCTGTGGCAATTTTGCATGTTTCTCTTGACATGTGCGTTTTATATGGGATAAGTTTTGTGTTTAGTATTTATTTGCAGGTTTATCATATTAGGTGTTATGACGTTATTATCTTGCTGTTACTATTCTTTATAAATGTTATTTTTTAACCATGTTTATGTGAACCATAACGGATTTTTCCGTTTTTCTATTTATTAACTTTATGTGCTGTGTCTTTCTTTGCTTAACAAAATAAGGTGCAAATTATTTTTTTCATACATTTATCATACTCCTGTTCTATATATTGTATAATGGCTCACCGCAAATAATGTTGTCGTGGTCAAATTACCTTCAGATCGAGTCGAGAGGTCACGTATCTTCGAACGATATTCTATTTCATTATGAATATGTGATTTAACTTAAGCATATTCACAATTTTACAATCATTTAAGAAATAATTTGTACCTTAAAATTTAAATACTTTCAAAATAAATTTCGTACGCACACATTAGTATAAAGCATGAATTTCCAGTTATTTAAGTGATTTGGCAAGAATTGAGAGTGACGGTTATCTACCAACTGAGCAAGATATCCTCCGCGCTCGACAACCCACTACCGGCATACTTGAATATCCTTTCGATTTAGATGGAATCATATTTAGGTACGAACAAACAGGTTCGTAGTAAAGCTAGACCCTTTCACAGAGTGGATATTACAAAAATCACTACACTAATGCCCCTTTGATTATTTAAAACTAGTGCCACGTTTTCCAGCATAATAACATCCCACGGTAAAGGTGTATTGTGCCGAGTTAAAGTACCCTATTTATAGCACTCTCAATAAACTATGTATGGCATTTCTTAGTTGCTGTGTAAAAAAATAACAAAAAAAACTTTTTAATCTTATACTAATATTATAAAGGGAAAGTTTTGATTTTTTTGTTTGTTTGTACCGAATAGGCTCCGAAGCTACTGAAGCGATTTATATGAAATTTGGTAGGTAAGAAGATAGTTTGAGGCCCTGGGAATGGCATAGGATAGTTTTTATCCCGGAATTCATCCCTTAAGTGGTTGAAAATGGGGATGTAAATTTGTGTGGGAAATTAACCTAGGGAAGAACCCAAGCGAAACGAGGGTGAGTCGCTAGTCATAAATATTTTCATGATAATCGTAATTCATAATATTAAATGTAACTCTATGGCATAGTTTTTTTAATAGTGCACATGCCAGCTATTGGGTGTTCGAATTAATTTTCTGGCCTCACTTGTTTCTTTTTGTTCACTGTCGAGGTTCTATACAATTTAAATCGTTATTAACCATAATATTAACCCTATTATAATACTATAGTTGGACTCTCACTTCACTAGTGTGTTCTCACATGTTGTCAAATTTTATTGCTAACAGTATGTAACTCCTATATATGTCCTAAATTTCATCTAACTCCGTGGAAAAACGAAAGAAGTAACAAACATACTAACTTTCGCTTTTCTTTTAGTTGTGATATGTATAGTAATACTAGTTTTTTTTTTATTCTGTATTACCATTAATACAACAGTATATAATAGACGATATATATTAAATAAAACGAGAAAAATATGGCACTGATATTCCCCAAACATCCTCCTATGTAAGACTCGATGTGGTAGAATAATAGAAAGTAGAAACTAATATTTAATTAATTGGATGTGGTATAATAATGTATTTTTTTTATAAAGAGTAAATTATTAAGCTTTTTTAATATATTGTCTCCGCTTAAGCTTTTTCATTTATGTTGCTTTATGGATAGTTCTAACGCTATAACATGTGTGTATAATGCATCGTACCAACTTCAACAAGTGTTTAACCATTATAATTTAACTTTAACTATTATATGAAAATGTCATTTTTATAGTACAAATGTACTTGGTATTTTAAATTCGTATAGTATCTAATCTTACTATTCTATCAATCATTAATATCAATACTATCAAACTTGTGAAACATGATATGGAATTGCTCACATGCTATATGTATGTTAATATAAATAAATACATATGTTAGAACTAGCACTAGCACACAGCACACAGCACCGTCTAGTTTCATGGTAAGCTACGAGGCTTGTGTTATGGATACCAGATAGTTGCTACAGTACACATATATGTATATATAACTTTAAATACATACATATTATATATATAAACACACATGATTAAAGTACAAACATTCGTGTTTATCACACAAATGAATGCCCCCCAGCGGGACTCGAACCCGCGACCACCTCAGCAAGTAAGGTCACTACAAACTGAGCCAAACGTGTCGTCGACCGTATGTACATACCACCATTCTTTTTATTTACACTAATTACGCAGTTCAAACAAGTCGACTTGGAATATAATTATTTAAGAATTCGTTTTCAAATTCCAATACACGCAAAATCACAAAGACAAAAAATACTTTGAAACTAGTATTAGAATGAAATAAAATAATGTAATATGTAGTAAGAAATATTTTAGTTTTCATAGGGTGCTTAACCTGTATAGCAAGTATGGCTTTTTTTCATATTGGCACATGTAAAATAATAAATGTTATTAATAAATACATATTAAACTGTTGCTCGCAACTATATTTACAAATATTTAAGGTCTTATTACAAATTCCTAAATCTAGTTCATTTAGCTATTTCAATTAGGCGTTTGTGATATCCTCATAGACCACGATAATGGGATCATTTTAAATACATATTTCATTTACGTAACACACCTAAACACAAAATTGTGACGATGCAAGATCGTTCGATTTCTTAAAAAGCACCTTATGTACTAAACCAGAACTTGAAGCCCCTTTGTATCGAGAGAAGAAACAAGTTACAAGCACGTAGTAACACATGTGCATATAATATTAGTAAGATAACAAAAACAAAGCTTTAAGTTGGAGCGTGCTAATAACTAAAATGTAATACATAATTGTTGCTTTACTCACTAACTGTACCTAAAATATTTTTCGACGTCTTTATTATTTAAAACTACTTTAAAATCAAAATAAGCCAAAGTAGACAAAATTAATAAAATACAATATAGACACGAGCTTTCTTGTTCGGCGCTTTTTTGTTTTTAGAAAAGATATAAAATTGCTTTTTGTCAGAAAATACACCTATGTATATAAAGTTAAAAAGAAAAACCTTATCCTAATACAAAATTTGATCGAAATCGCTAGAGCCGTTTCCGAGTACACGAAATAAATTTATACATAAATATACAAGAATTGCTCATTTCATACCTATTATAAGAATAAAAACAGAATCTTCTGACCTTTGGCGTAGTAGGCCAACGCTGTAACCATTCAGGCGGCGGCAGCGGCGGCGAAATTACGAGCCATATTGCGCAGGCCTAGGTTTTTGCGTGAAAATACGAAGAAGACAATTTTCCAAGATATGAGACCAAGCTAGAACGATTTTTCGCCCCCGTAAACCCGCAGATTGCAAATTTCATCAAAATCGCTAGAGCCGTTTTCGTGAACGTGATTACAAGTCGAGTCCTAAATTCTATTGAAATAATCATTATAATCGATATAGAGGTTTGTCTGCTGTTTGTCTATCTGTCTGAGAACGCAGCCCGAAAAAACCACTGGACAGATTTTTGATAGCTTTACATTATACATTATATATATAGAAAGTATACTTTTTACTACGGGAAAATATCTCATCTCTAAGAAATCTATAATACTAAGCGTTAAAACGTAACTAGGGACGAACCCGAGAGGAGCGAGGGGGAGTCGCTAGTATATATATACAAATATTTCTCGTTTAATAGTATAGGATATAATGAATAATATAAAGCTAAATTTCAGCTTTTACATAATTTCATTATAACTTATATGTTAATTAAAAACGTTATACATATTTCATAACTTTATATTTATTTAATAATTCTCTTTGGTAAAGCAATTGGAACAATTAGACATTTTGGTTTTTTCATTGATAATGCGCTTTCATGATTTCATAAGCCCCTGGTCCTACCGTACAAAATCAAGTAATTCAACTGCTGCGAGATTTCTCCGACGACTACTATGTTCGTGTTCCGACATAAAAAAGGATGTTTTGCATATTAGGTAGTTATAATTTACTGAATTAAGAAAAATGTTCCTTTTTGGAAAGATTCAGTAAAAGTGTGAATTTCAAAACCAAAATGGCTGACTACGTTGAATTAATTATAATATTAATGCGTCACTGGCGTATGTTGATGATTTTTATACAAACTACTAGAGACGTCTATGTGTTACTCCATCTCATAGTATGTATATCTGTATATTAAATTTCATCCAAATCCGTCCAGTCGTTTGAGCGTTAAAGAGTAACAAACATACACACACTTTACAATTACAACTTTCACATTTCACAGTCTATATATAAATGCTTCAATAATAATAACCGAATTAAATGATTAAGAATAAAATACTTACCAAAATTGATTTATTCAGACACAATTTTCTCACACGTCTGTTTCCTACAACATTTTACGCATGCCAATTGCCATTATTAAAAAGCAATATTTTTAGTACAATATAAATCACATTTTTACTCAATCTTTCATATACTCTATATTGAATTGAAACTAATAATAAACACATTTTTAAACTTTGGAGTAGGGATTTATCATCAAGATGTTTCAAGGTATTTTCCTTGGTAATGCCCAAAGCTTTGTACACATGCATGTTGTAGCTAGATTAGTTAATAGTTACTGCTTTTTGGTTTTGGTGTATTTATTTATTTTTAATATATAATATTTTTTAATTTATTGGATTTATTATAATAATTCTATATGACATATTATTCACATAATTTATTAAAATTTAAGTATTGTTTGTATGGAACATATTTCATGTTTTAATTTTTTGTGTACTCACATGGGTATTATGAAACAGAATGGTGGATGTCGGGGGGCAGAGATCCGAGAGAAGGAAGTGGATCCACTGTTTCGAAAACGTCACATCTATCATATTCTTAGTAGCTCTTAGTGAATATGATCAAATTTTATTCGAATCGGAAAACGAGGTGAGTCGCTAAATTTATTTCGTAACATTCAACACACTAAATATATTACATATATTTTATTGTATTTTGTTTTATCCTGATGTATCGTCATAAAAAAGACTGAATTCGACTAAATTGAAATCAAAGAGTGAGTAAAATCATCTTTAAATTTTTGTTTGTTCAATAGAGCAGAAACAATGCACGCCTTGTACATTGTAATCTTTTATGTAGCATAGAGTACAAAAATAAGTTGTACAAAAACATTTTTTTTGTCTATATGTTTGATGCAAACTAAAGGAATATTAATTTGTATATTACTTGCAAAATTTATAACTATATGAATTGTCAGTAATTGCAGCTTAACATTGTACTAATTATTACTGGTACAGAGTAGTATCACTTTAACAAGAAACAACATAAATGTCAATTTCATCGACATGGATTGTAATCTCATTAAAAGATTACAAACTAAGCCGCTTAAAAATACCTATAGCTTCATTAAGAATAAAATTATGAGATCTACGTGTTTCATTTACATACGTTTAGTATACACGGTAAATTGTTCAAATATCTATAAAGCATAGCGAAAACTTCTAAAAATAAGAAAATTAAATAACCTCTTTGGTAGTCGTTAATTGAATACTTTTTTACTTCGCTTGTGTGTCCCAAACACTATGTGTTACTCCAAGTCATATCTATGTACTAAATTTCCTCGAAATGGGTCCAGCCGATTCAAAGAGAAGGTGTAACAAACGCGCACACACATACAAACTTTCGCATATGAAGTTTTAGTAGTTTTGAATGTGTAATGGTAAAAATGCTAAATAATACAAACTTTATTTACAGAATCGAATGGAAGAATCAAAGGCGTTGTTTAAGACGATCATCACGTATCCATGGTTCCAGCATTCGTCGGTTATTCTATTTTTGAACAAAAAGGATTTGCTTGAAGAGAAGATCATGTATTCCCATCTCGTAGACTACTTCCCAGAGTATGATGGTACGTGTAGAAATACTTAATTTTTACTAAAAAAGTACGTCGTCTTTAAAACTTTGGTTTTGTCGCTTAAAAGGCCACTCGTGAGGGAAATTAAGAAAACCTATATATAATAAAATAATCATTGGAATCGTTTAAAAATTGTGAATATATTGTTTAAGATTGACAAAGAACACTGAATTGAGTATCTCCAACTTTGAAGTGGCATATTCAGTCAATATTACACAAAAAAAGTTTTATTATGTTACATTTCTTAAAAACAACGCAAGATAATAATAGTAATACTTTATTTCACAAAAATACATACATATTGTAGTTGAAAAGCATATTGAACAGTACATTTTGAAACAAACAATTTAGACTATCAATACAAATAATACGGTTGTCTCTGCTGCCGTACTAGGAGACCTATATTACGGCATACAGTGCCAATCCCCCAAAATATTGTCAGAATTAAATTATCTGTTTAATTTGCGAGTGTACCATTTTGAGCTGTTGGTTGGTGCTATATGTATGTATGTATGTGTCTGTGATGGGTGTGTGTGTTAATGTGTGTGAGTGTGTTGTGTGTGTGTGTTGTGATGATCAGTGTTTAAAATGTTAAAGAACTTTTGGACGACGAGTATAAGTTTTTTTAATATATTAATACAATTTAATTGAGCTTATTAATTAGGATATACATATGGACAATACTAAACATTTTTTATATACATTTAATATAGTTGTTGAAACAAATTTCATTGAATATTACTAGGACCAAAATGTGATCCGATCCCAGCAAGAGAATATATACTTCAGAAATATCTGAAAGAGAACCCCGATCCGGACAGACAGTGCTATTCACATTTCACTACAGCCACAGGTTGACATACATAATAAAGTAATAAGCTCGATACTGTTACGGGATAAGTTGGTATATAAACATAGATTAATCACAGTAATACCTTTTAGTAGTTACTGCTAGGGTTTCGTGTGACTGTAGATGCTAAGCCATTGATTTATGTAATTCGTGTTATTTCGCTAGTGAAAGCTAGTTGTATTAATCTTTATTGGTTGTTAAATTGGAACATTATGTGTCATTTGGGATCAAACAAAACATATTCTACTATCTATCTATTGAAGAACAGAAATTAAAAAAAATATGTGAGAGTCACTTCAATACGATTTTTTAAATTTCTATTCATTTTGATTTTAGAATGACATCTTGTCTAGACCTCTTGTTTAGAGTTCTCACATATTTGTCTTTTTTTCTCTAAATTGAAGAAACTCACGAATTGTTTAACTTTATTAAGCAATAATATTTATTCAAGTATTAGTAATGAGTAATATTACTAATAATAACAAATAAAACAACCAATAATGATAACAAAGTTGTATTAGAGTAGTACAAGCCCCTCGTGATCAGGTCCCCAGCGCGACGCGAGCACCGCGCGCGAGTTCATACTGCGAATGTTCGTCGATCTCAACCCCGACGCCGAGAAGATTATATACTCGCACTTCACGTGTGCGACCGGTGAGATATATGTTTACTTATATATTTTTTTAAAGATAATAATAATTATTATATAATGTTTTCCTGACCGATTCCGGCCACGGCGGCCAATCTCATTGAGACTAGCCAGCTGCGCAGGAGATATATATGCAGCGCGTGTACGCGCAGACACAACGTGCACTCTCTATTCTTGCCACTCTCATACTCCGGTGGGACGACACGAGACACGACCGGTGAGAGTTAAAGCGCAGGACCGACGGCTTTACGTGCTCTCCGAGGCACGGGGGTGACACACCGCCAACTTCCCAACTCCGGGCTGTTACTGAGGCTTACTTTTACAGAAAGACTCAATAACTAAACTTGGCCCCCCCGGGACTCGAACCCAGGACCTCTGGGTGTGCAGCCGTACATGCTAGCCGCTACACCACCGAGACAGTTAAAAGTAATGTTATTTTTAAAATAATGAAATAATGTTAGTCCCGCGGAGTTTCTTTTACCAGTTCTTCTCAGGTCTGAGGCTTCTTCTTTCCGAACTGGTATTATGCTCATGACGTTCAGTAAAAAATTGTATCGGTTTCAATGTAGTTTTTTTTTATGTTTGACTAATTAAATTATGTATTTAAAAATATTGATATAATAACTTACAAAATCTGACCCCACGAAATCTATAGAGATCCATATATTTTTTTTAATTTTATGTCCCGTTAATTTTTTTTTTTTTAATTTAAAGCAGACATTTTAAAGTGGTTCCTATATGTCATGTATCCTATTAATATGAAAGTTATATCCAATGGTTACATTGGTAACATTATTAAATAACAATTTAAAAAAACGAATAAAATATATACATACATATCTGTTCAAAATTACTGCATTTCTAGTTTAATTTTTGAAAAAAATATTTTTGAGAAACGAGTTGGGTGGTTGCTATGACGTTGGCAATAAATTACGTATCTTGCAAAGTATATATACCCGTAACATGACGACGTCAATTCTTTGACTATTTATTTGGGTTCTATTCCCACTGAAGCAAAGAATTGACTTTACATCATTTGTTTTACTTTTTAACATATTTAGAGGAAGTCACGGCATATAGACCATCCTATATAATACAACACAAACAGGTACTTTAATTACTTTTTCTTTAGAAAACGCTCAATAAAATATAAATATTTTTTTTTGTTCTTATAAGATAACTTAATAAGATTTAGAATTAGAAATACTGCTTTTTTCAAGGATACAAGGTAAGCTTTACAATTTTTCATTTTGTGTTGTTTGCAGTTTTATTTATTTTCGCTAATTGTTTTTTTTTTAATAAAATTATAATAATCTAGTGTAGTTCGCGATAGTTAATTAAATCTAATGAGTTATCAAATGTGTTAATTTATGCACATAATATGTAGTTGAAGATAAATTATGATTTATGATGTTGCTTCGTTAACTGACGACGTAGCGTAGTTGTAATCTCTGCTAGTTATTCTTACTGGCTGAAAGTCACGTGTTTGATTCTCGCGTGCTTCTAACCTTTTTCTTTGTACTGGACATATACTTTGTCACTTTAGTTAGACAATCGCAAAGTGTAAAGTCATATTTAAATTCGGTCATTGCCATTGTGATTATATTTGCATGTTGCATTTATCAATGCTGCATTACCATACAATTTGTTTTTCAACGTAATAAGTTTTTATTATAATAATATTTGATTAAGAGCGTTTACTCCTAGGACGTCTTGACAAATGAGGCGTAGTTAGCTCCAATAAAAGCACAGATGCCGTTTGAGTGACACAACACGTTCTCGATAGTTATGTTTGTTTCCAGACAATATACAAATGGTTGTAGGATATTTAGATAATTCTTTCATACTAAAATGCAACTACAAATTTAACGCGTAGGTACCTGTGCTTATGTAATTATAACTATATACTATAGCTTACTATACTTTTAGCTTATGTTGCTGAATTTTATATGGGGTTTACTGTTCTATGGGTTTCAAGAATCATTTAATTTACCCTGTTAGAAGGTAATTTCAGATATTTCAGCCTTAAAATGCCCTTTTATCGTAAATTATATTGTTATATTTCATAAATATATTCAATCAATTAAAGTTAGTAACATAGTACTAGTATTTGATAAACCTGAAAGCTTTAAATAGTAGTTTTAGAGCTAAACAAAGCATTTTAGGCGTATACGCTCTTAATCTATACTAATATTATAAAAAATAATCTTTTATTGTGAGTTAGGATGTAAGAGATAAACTCCAAAATTTCTGATCCGACTATGAAATTCTGTTCGTAAAACATTTTCAGTATATCACATGACCCAATATCATCGAAATAGACGAAAGGTTAGACAGAATTTAGTGAAAGACGTATCCTTATATATCTTTCGAGTTAATTTGAGAATAACAGCAGTATTGAAATACCAAAATGGTGAACCAGGAATCGAACCCATAGATATAACAAACGTCGACATAATCATTTTTTAAATGTACTATGTTTGTGGCCTTCATTGTTGTTTGTATTGACCTCATTTACTTCTATTTAATTTTATTTTTGCATGCTGCTTTGGAAATTTTTAAAGACACTGAAAATATTAAATTAGTGTTTTGTGCCGTAAAAGATACTATAATGCAGACCGCCCTTAAAGAATTTAATTTAGCATAATAAATTATTTTTTTCTAGTTGTTTATTTGCAATAAATATTTATTTTATTTTTTTAAATGTGTTTTATTTCCTCGCAAGCTTATAAAATAACTTAAGTGTATCTACTATCTACAGAACGTTACTTTAACATGATTGTTGTTTAAATGCTTTAACTTCATGAATATTTTTTATCTTTTATTTGTATATGCTTAAAATATAATTATTCTAACAATACATTAAAAACACAAGCTTTACACTGCTTCTGTCACTCAGTAAAAACAATTTTAATTATTTTTTATTGCAATATGTACTGTCGCATTTTATTAGAACTTATGATTTAAGCGAAGAAATTGTTACTAGATCGTTCTATGATTTTTATAATTCGACATTTAAGGGAAATATTACATACAATATTTCTAACAAAAATAAATAATTACTATAAAAAATATTTTGTATCATAAAGAATATGCACTACATAAAATATGGCTTAGTAATAAAATAGACACTAAGTATACAGACATACAATGTAAAGCAAAGAAATGTAAATTTCGTAAAAATAAGTAAATAAAGCTGTAAGACTTATTATGTATTAAAGCTCCCTTAGAACAGTCATCCTGAGTTTTATACTTTGTAACGTGTCAGTATCCGTCCTAGAGGGTGTGGATATTCGCAAGCTGCATGATTTTTTTTTCTTCCGATTTTGTTCTCTTGAATAACTATAGTAATTTTTGTATTGGATCGTTTAGTATGAAAATTAGCTTACGAATATGATAAATAATAGTAAAAAGATAGCAGTTCACGTAATATTTAAAAAACAAATTTATTTTCGCTAGCCTTCAGCGCAAATGACTTTTAAACAACCTATGATGGTTTTCTCACAATATCAATCGTCTAAATACGAGTATAGTAACTATATTATTATAGCCCCGATAAGAAAAATTAACTTGGAATTTTACAGAAGTCATGTTATATTACTCCAGGGCGTATATATTGTTTAATTTGTCTTTTCTTAACTTTAGTAAAAAATCGGTATAAAAATCTTATTAATTATTAATCTCAGAATTGAATGCATTTATCCACCCCGTTCAGGTTCCAGGGATGGCTGGGTCATACGGAAAAAGCATTACAAGGCATTTATATTTTCATCTTGACATATAAAAATAGTTACCTACCTAATTTATAAAGAATGCAGTAATTTTGAAAATAAACGTGTTTATTTATTAAATATATTGTGTAGTAAAGTGTGACATAATCCGACTGTGATTCCAGATACTGAAAACATTCGGTTCGTTTTCGCTGCGGTGAAGGACACAATCCTGCAGTCTAACCTCAAGGAGTATAACCTGGTGTAAGCGCCCCCGAGACCGGCACAGATCTGTGATTGTGTGTAACACCTGCAGCCGACAGTGTATATTTACGAACTGAGGACGAACTCGACTCCTAAACTGATTTTTTAATAAAAATAAGATTAGATAATAAGTCATTTAATCAATATTAGCACCAGTTCGATCCTCGGGGAGGGTCGCCTCATAATGCGTCTGGTTTTTTGACAAGTTTTTTATGATGAAGTTATTCACGACTTATGTATGTGTCTGTATCGGTGAATATTAAATGCATTTTAAAGTAGCGGCGGGTCGAGACTCGCCGCACCGCTTTTAGTCATTGTTTTAGATTTTTTTTTGTAAAGTTTGTTGCCATTATATCTTTCTACATAAGTATACATGTCCAGACGGATGGATTTGAACAAACTAGTCCAATGAACTTAGACGAGTTTTATCATCCTCGTCGATATCCCGTTACTATTAGGTATTTATTTAAATATTCGGTGGCGACCGAGCGACTACTGCATCGTGTCCTTCGTCTCGCTCATTCGAAAGATTATATTCATTTATATAGATTTTAACGAACACGTTACTTTTGTACATTGAAATTTTGTTAATCGATACATGTTGTGTTATTATTTAAACTGTTTATATATGTTGGTGTTTTTTACACGAATCGACTTGACGCAAAATGATTTACGCTCGTAGGTTTCGTGTCCGGCGTTTCGTTTGGTCCTTTCCTACCGTTTACCGAAGTTTCCATTTCACTAGACATATGTCAAATAGACGTTACTACGTTAGTTGTGTAAGGATATTTTTGAAGCATTTGTATAACTTTTTTTACTAGAAACCCAGGTTACATTAAAATGTGAATTGTGAAGCGGTGCCGATGGTTTTTTGCACAACTCTTTTAAACACAAAAATGTAATATATTGTACATTTTGGACTAAATGTGCTGAGTGAGTTGAGCTTGAGCAGGTCGTGCCCTCCGCGGGGCGGCGTCGAGTCTATGAAACCTTATACTTTCTGGATATAGCCATTCAAACGAGAACGTTGATTATATTCGATTTATTTTAATTCCTCGAACGGTTAGACGAATAGGCGAGTCTTGTTCTAAAACAATAATCCCTCGAAGCCGGTCCCGCCGGGGCACGAGTTCAATGCCAGGTTTTGCTATTGGCACACTTAAACGAAGCACAAATATACAATTTTATTATTGTTGTCCATATTTTATAGTATTTTTATTATTTACTTCGTGTGTGTTGCTTTGTGTTATGTTTTAGTTGTTTATTTGATTAGAAACGAAGTTTCTAATGGAGGTGTAACTTATTGAATTAACTTATTCGTCGTTGTAAACTTGATTTCTTCTAATGAGCTTTTTAAACTTCGACATTGTCAATAGCAAAACTGTACGCTCTAAGTTATATACAGCTGTCTGTAATGCTCAAAAATGGTAAAATTGGAACTAATCGCACAAAACATGAAATATTGTGTACTTTTTATCAATATCCATGCAGTATCTGTGTTTGCATTGTATATATTACTATTTCGTTTATTGCAATTGTACAGCGATATTTTATATCTTTTGAGCCTAACGCTTTTATGTGTGACGTCGCGCAGACTCGACACTTCGGCCGTGTGAATACATCCAGACAGACCAAATAATATAAATGTATATATATATTTATTTGTAATCATTTTATATTATTATAGAATTTTGACGCTTAGGCTACTACGTACAATTAGCACTTAGAACAAAATATGTCTCGCTATACGTTCGATACAATGTGTAATTAATTAACTATTTATTTTTGAATAAAATTTATATTGGAATACTCGATAGTGTATCTATGATTATCTATGTGCTTGCGTGATATAGAAGCATTTATGGCCGGTTTGTCGATTTTGATTTATTTTATGAATTCCAATATTTTTGAGTTTATTATATACTTAAGCATTTAATTATTTAATTTTTAACTGAATTAAGTGTTCATATTTGTACCTGAATCCGTTTATTCATACTTGGAGGCCAGTATGTCGACCTTAAGGTTAGACCAAAGTTGGGTTTTAAATTACCTGGAAATGAATATGTTTTACACGATTTAGCGAATTTGTATGCGGCCTTTAGAGTCATTTCCGGCGTTTAACCTTTTAGAGTTAAGGGCACAATTAATGATATGTATTGTTTTATGTTGTACAGTACGTTCTCATCGTTCTACCAAGTTTAGATATTGTATAAAACCTTACAAAACACGACGACTTTGTCATTGCACATTTGTCGAGAAATAATGCCATGGAAAACTGCCCTAATGTCGTGTATTATATGACTAATATTTTTATCGTATTTATTACACTATAGAAGCTAATTGATATGATGTTAGGCTGCGCTTTAAACTTAACATTGAGATAAATAAGTGAGAAAATAAAAAACGGTTTAATCGGGGTCGGAAATAGATTTTTGGGTGTTTTATATCTATTAATGTTTGAGCCTAGCAACCCCATATCAACTAGCTTTATTTAGTCAGGTATAAAATTATTACAGGGGTCATCTCTGTACATTGGAAAGCTTTAATTTTATTTGGTATGAAATCTAATTTTATTCTTCTACATTATGTTTATATACTTATTCAATCAATTCAACATTCTATCAGGTATGCGCTTCCATTTCTAGCTTCCAAATAGGGACTGATGTTTGACATGGTTTTCATATTTGAAGCGAGTCAACCCGCGCGCAATAGCTAGTGTAGTTAACAGCTCGTATGTATAGCCGGATGTATCACACGTGCCCGAGGGCGCGGTCGAACAAATGCAAAGTGTTCACATTCATATCTTCCTCACAAATGGACTGAATACAGCGTGTTGACGTTCTTACCTGTTTTTCGTTTTTACGATTGGAAAATGACTACCTACAATTGCTAAAACTATATTATAGTCTAACGTTGCTTTACCTTTTGCGTGAGATTGTGAGAATTTTAGCTTAAGTTTCGACTGAAGATGGATGCCTGTATGTAATATTGTAAATTATAATTTCTCATAAAATATAATTTTTTTCAGCTAAATGATTTGTTTTATTGTTAATTCATGCGCTTTAAACATTTTTATGTGAGTATTATCGTGAATTCTTTTTTTCTTAATTTTAAAATGTTGACCTTCTAAATTCTAAAGCTATCATCACATCATTAGATAGTTTATTATTAAGTTCCCAATATTAATAACGTTGGTCATAGCACAGATCACATAATACTATACTAGTACGGTTGCCTCATCCCATACAAAGAAAGGACAGCGTTAATTCGGGTTATTTTTGTTTACTTGAATAGATAATAGATGTCGTTGATCCGCAAATAGTTGCAACTGTTTTATTTTATAAATACGTCGTACGAACTTATGGTATATGTTGTAAAATTCAATCCCACATTCTATTAAACAAATTACAGTGATTTCAAAAACTTTTAACGCTGATAAGCTACTGGTGAAAAGTAAAGGGGCCATCTATGAACATGCACTGCAAACCTCTTATTTGATTGTTAATATTCAAATAATTAATAAAATTACACAAATTTAATTTCCGGACGTATTATTTCGTTTCCTATCATTTAGAATTTTTTAAACTATAATATACGTTTTTGGGACCTATTTTTTTTCTTTTGTTGTAGTAACAAATTTAATCTATTGACGTAAATTTGAACTAACTTTTCTTTGTTCGTGATGAGACCCCATAGTAATAATAAGAATGTAACTGACTGTTCATGGGATGGAATGAATATAATATAGATATATTTAAAATAATTCACTTATTTATTCAAATTCGTTAGTAAATGACACATGACACGAGTTGTTTTTCATTATAGTGTTGTGCGAATAATGGCCTTTAGACACGACGACTTTTTAACGCGTTTGTTATGCGTTTACATGATATGTACGTAAATAAAAAATTTTCAGTCTAATATGCACAGACAATCTAAGTTCGTAATACGCACGTTCATGGCGTCTTTATAAACGGATAATTATCATATTCACATAAACACAAATAAAGCTATCTTTCATTATGTCGTGGTCATAATTTTAGTTTTATTATGGTCGTTTTCGAATATAAGTGAATATTTTAAAATGCTATCTATCATTTTCAGACATTTTCATTATGTAACAATTATCTACCCAATAGGTATTTTGACGGTATTATTAAATATAAATAGTGATTAGCTAACGACTGATTTAAATGAATTTGATGAAAATGGCCCTTAAAGTCAAGATAGAAAGTGTTATCTCTTTTTGTCACTAGATGGCGCTGTTTTCATTTCATATAAACCGCGTAAACCTCAATGTGAGCCTATAGATTAAAAAACTACTAACTTATAGGATGAATTGTAAAAAGAAACTGACTTGTCATCGTTTTCACTGTCCCCGTTATATAAACAAAAGTATGTATGTGTTATAATATCAATGAAATAATCTCATAAAACACTTGATACCGAAATTAGCTGAAAAACTATATGGCCATAACTAAGAAGATAATCGTAGGCTTTAGAATCATACTTTGCTATAACAAAATAAAGGCGTAAACAATAATTAAGTGATAGTGTAATATGATAACTAACGCACATCTTACGTTTTCCTAAGATTACGCAAACCTATTTTTTGCCATGAAGATCACTCTAATCTTAGCTTAAATTCGACCACGAAAGAGTAAAAACTATCTTTGTATCAACACTTATAAATATAAAAATGAATCCGCGCTGAACGTGTTGCTAAGCGCAAATCTCGAGAGCAGCTGAACCGATTCCGCTAATTCTTTTTTTTTGAATATTCCTTGAAATACGAGGATGGTTCTTACGGAGAGAAAAATTTAAAAAATTGCCTGAAAAAGTCTAAAAACAACACTTTTATATACTCCCATACAAAAGATTCGTAATAATACTTAAAAGTCATACCATACCATAAAGTTTGTGTTAGTTGAGAAGTTCTGGGAAGGCAAAACAATTATTGACGTAGGCGGGACCAACTGTATCAAATCGCAGGCCACCCCGCCCACCAGACAGTCATTACTCCATCATAAAAGTCTCCGCTGGGAAAACTCACATTCTTCTTTATATTCTCAATTGTCAAGTAATCATTTCTTTTAAAAAAAAAATCGATATTCCACTTCTTTCCTTTGTCGGAGCGCACCTAATATCACTCATCGCACTTTGTTTACTTATTATACCATAATGGAAAAATTAAACCTCACAGCGTTACAATTTATTTTAATAAAAAAAAACAATTGACGTAAGTATCGTATAAATATTAATGTTAATATTTGTCAATATTATTAACAAAAGAAATTAAAATTTATATGGCCAACGCTGGCTAATAACTATTTATATCTACTTAATACGTACCTAGCGACGAACCCGAGCGAAGCGATCGCGACGGTGAGCGGCTAGTTAATTATATATTGCACTACAAATAAACAAGAGATTGGTTTTATTTTAGTTAAAACTAGCATAATTAAAAATGTATATTTTCCATTAAAAATAAAAATTACTTTGCTATACCTACTATAGTACGTAATTATGATATTTTGTATTCTATTATGTAAATTCCGCTTCTTGTCCAGAGATGGCGGTAATTTCAATGCACAGAATTATGAAAGCAATTGCATTACATATAAGGTTGACATTTGCATCGTAGGTTGATGCATACTGCTACTCAAAATGTGCAATAATATGTTGTTTCTCTTGCATTGTAAATTTCGATAAATATACGTTTTATTATTTAATTTAAATATATAGGACAAGTAAAAAAAGTTAAAAATATACTTGACTACTATTTAAATTTGATAAATACATATATAGTTATCTAAACTAATATAAAAAGGTAACCGATGGTAGATAGTATCTTAAGCAACCTAAGATTCTTCCTGCTACAATTTTATGTGCACTTTAAAATGGAACAATGTGGCATAGTACCGGCAAACTTAGAATGTTCATAGACCTGCAATCCGACGCAATGTTAGAACACGACTGACATCTTAACATGCTGAAAAATAGTTTAATCACATTTTTCTAGACATCATTCCGAATCCAATGAGTACCTAATATATATTTTAGGAGCTTTGTCTCTGATTTTCAACTTGTAATCTAGACTATCTAATAAGCATTGTTCCGCCTGACTTTGCTCCACTTCCCTTTTTTTTCGTTTTACGTTTTTTCTGTTCCGTGCATTCGACGATATTTGATTTTAGTAAAAGTTCATCCATCTGCCAAAATTCTATATCTAAATAGCTGTAGCAACACTTGCTATTATTCTAAGATTTTTTTTTTAATTTAAAAGAAAGTTTAAGAAGTAGAAAGATAATATTTTTCGAGTGTAAGTTTATATCTGTATTTCTTTGTCACTTATGATCATGAATGAATTATGGAATTGCTTTAGCAAAAGGTGTTATAAAGTTCGTTTAAATTCTGGGAGGGACGAATATGGCACCTGCGTAACAAAAAAGTAATCAATTTTGTTATTTTATTAAATAAAAGTTAGGAAATAGCGAATTCAAAAATAAATATATGTTATCTATACTAATATTATAAAGAGGCAGTTTGTTTGTTTGTTTGAACGCGCTAATCTCAGGAATTACTAATCCGATTTGAAAAAATATTTTTGCACTAGATAGTCCGTTTATTGAGAAAGGCTATGGTCTATATATCATCATGCTACTACCCAAGGAAGTGGAGCAATAATATAATATACAGTCTCTTCCACACTAACCGTTAAAACGTACGTAAAGACGAACTACTCGCTAGTGTCTATTAAAAGCGATAGACGATAGTGTGAGAATTTAATATTAGCATATACTTAGTAGGTACTAATATTTTCTATTTGTATGTATACAAAGTAAATTATACATTGGAAAATTTAGTATATTTTTATTCTTTTTTAGATCAAAGTATAATAAGCTAGGGTACCTACATAGTTAAAAATATACACATTTTTGTTTTTTGACAAAAATTTTATTACAGTAGGTATAAAAAATGCTCATTACATAGATACTTATTTAGAACCAATAGGAATCAATACTGTTAATGTAAAGTTTTTAAAATATATATTTTTCTCTATAGATGTATAACTTCAATTTTAAACTACGGTACATACCTACTGACTGTAAGATAATTGTGCTCTTAGTGAATATGTCGAAAGATTTTTAATAATTTATGTTGTCTTAAATTATAAATTGAATAATAAAGGCCTAATCAAATATATTTGGATTTTCTATTAACAGTTTTGCATCTTCGGGACAATACATTATAATATTTCCAACAGTACAAGGCCGTTCGCAGCATTCGCTCGCAACTTGTCTGCGCACACGCAGCCTGTTCACTTCTGTGTTCAGACGCTTCTTATTTCTGTTCTGAAGTAAATCTTTAGGAGCCAGCTTATCTGAAAAAAAATTAAACTACAGTAAAATGTTGATATTTATTATTAACATAGGATTTAAAGTCGATTACACCTAATAATTACTTAGTTGTAGTTATAGGTTTCTTAGACAGAAGCATATTATGCATGCATGTTATATATATGTATGTGAAGAAACTATTAATAAAATAAATTAATATTTTTTTCAAACACCGTTTTAAAAATAAAAAAATGTATTCCTAAGTAAGTACCTATACTCTTTATCACATGTAATTTACAGGAAAATAATTACGAAGAAAATCGTTTTGTTATATCATGCGATACATACCTAACATAAGCGAAGTGTCTCTCTTAACAATTTTATAAACATTATTGCAAAAATTATCTATTACAGATGATAACCATTTGCTACACATGTATACTCGATCACTCATCTTATACGTTTCTGTGTCTTCCGAGTTCTCTTCTGCACTAACATTTCTGCATATCAAGTGAACTATGAACACCTAAAATAATATAAATTATGATTAAGTACAGTCACAAATTTAAAAAATATATTGATTTCAATCAATTAAATCTATCACATATTTGACACTTATATATATTGTTAAATGAAACTATAAGCAAAACATACAAAATATTTGAAATCCATTTATAATTGGTTATATTTCAATGTATTTCCATTAAGAGCACAAATAAATGTTTTGCCTGTTTAGCTTCTATTTTATAAATGAATGACAGAAGTCGGTTGTTCTAAAATGATCTTCCTTTGGTCCATTTTACGGTATTACTTAAAACTTGTTTACATCGATAATAGCATTTACAAAACATTGTCAATGCGATAAGAGATTTTTCTAATATCGGGAGAGCCATATTTCAGCTTTAAAACAGCCATAATTATAAAACGATGCGGTATATAAATAACGTGTAAGTTACCGTTCCAATATAATTTCCTAAGCTCTTTTTGAATGTCATTTTTTACTAGCATTGCCCGCGGCTCTGCCCGCGTTCAGATTACCAAAAACCAAGTTCTTAGGTTTTACATATTAGTATACTCTTACATTGCAGTTTTTGTATTTTTCTCAGAAATGAAATATTTTCCCGCGATAAAAAGTATCCTATATGTTGACCCGGATAACCAGCTATCACCATACCAAATTTCATCAAAATCCTTCCAGTGGTTTTTCTGTGATGCGGTAACAGACAGACAGTCGACAGACAGACAGAAATTCTAAAAACTATAGATTCGGCCTCTGTATCGATAATAATGTTTATTTCAATAAGATTTCCCAAAAAATATTTAATGTACAGATTCGACTTTGTTACAATTTTATTATATATATATAGATGTCATATGTTGTAAACGTTTTCAGGTGTTTAAACTTTTCTCTACTTGTTCAAATGATGCAAATTGTAGAGACAATACTTACCCACCCACACGAGCCAATTTTTTTACTTAAGATATAAGTGTTATAAAAATTAATAATAATACAATAACAGTCAATATAGCCACGTAATACGAGTATGTAGGTACCAATCTAATGATATTACAAATTTATATTTAACAATAATTATTTAATTAAATAGATATTTAATATGATTTAAATATTAAATAGATATTTAATATGATTTATTAATTTTGGTGACAAGGTCAATTTAAAGATCACAAACAAAACCCGAGATATTTAAAATTTCAACTGTTTTAAACAAATATGGAGCATCTATTATTATTACTTTACGTGCACATAGCAACAGCGATATCAAAGGGCACTGGGCAAAAGGTGGCGAGTGTCAACAGACAAACTAAAAATAAATCATTGTTTACTCACACAGATCGCCTGCTGATTACCTTTTAATTTTATTTTAAAATTATAGTTATTTTAATGAATGTGACGTTTTATAAAACTTAAGGACATGCGTAAGAGAAAGTAGGTATTTACATTATATTTCTCGTTGAAAAAAAAATGAATATTAATTAGTCCCCTCGGTAATTTGAAGTTGAAAGAATAGTATCTTGTCCGCAAACATTCAATAATTTATTTTTATTTATTTATTTATTTATTAACACCAACAAGACATACACTAACAAAATCATAATAATATAATTACAATAAATAATAAATTTTAAGTGCTGCCTTAATTATAGGTGTTACACACATTTCATAAAAGATAGACACAAATACAAGTAGTGAATTAAAATAAATACAAAAATTATGGGAATATTATATTTGAAGTCTGGGCTTCTCTATTCTCTACAATTTTATGCATTTCTTCTCAGCTCTCACCACTATCGAAAATTCATTGAACTATGAACAATGGACAGAAAATTACGGACTTCTTTTCAAAATGAACATTTATGAATAATTGTACAAATTATTAAAAAATTAAATCACGAATTTGGATCAAACTCTTGTTGTTTGGTTATTTAAACTTTTGTTATTTTGAACTCTCGGTAATTTGAAATTTTTCTCTGCTCCCTTAAGTTTCAAATTATAGAGTCGACTGTATGATTATAAAAATAAGTTCACATATACATACATATTTATAATAAAATGGTAACTAAACTGAATCTGTACATTAAATATTTTTTGGAAAATCTTATTGAAATAGTCATTATTATTGAAACAGAGGCCGAATCTATAGTTTATGGAATTTTTGTCTGTCTGTCTTTCTGGGAACGCATCACGAGAAAACCACTGGACAAATTTTGATGAAATTTGGTATGATTATAGCTGGTTATCCGAGTCTACATATAGGATACTTTTTACTGCTGAAAAATATCTCATCTCTGACAAATCTAAACTAACCTTTAAAATACGCTTAGGGACGAACCCAAGCGGAGCGAGGGTGAGTCGCTAGTCATTCATAAATTCGGAGTTTTTGCTAAACTTTTCAATTAAAATAAACAATATCTACTACTCGCAACATTTTTTTAACAGATCTTTTGCAAAATAGTCACGACTTATTATAATTCTTATTTACATCGTGATCGCTTAAAATTTAAATTTCCTGAGCATAATCGCCGACTAATTTTCAATAGCTCTGAAAAAGTTTTTTTTTTAAATTGGGTATACTTACGCGTTTAGACTTAACACTATGCGTACTTTCATCTGTACCTAATTGATAATATGAACATCCCTAGCGTTCGACCACTGATAGAGTCTTACTAGTAAACAACTGATTGCAAGCACGCGTGCCCTCAAATGTAGTTAAAGTTTCCATACATAAATTATGGTTTGAAAAACAGTTAGTGTCGAGACGAAAAACAGTTTGTGACAAGTTTTTTTTTGATGCAAATTATTTTAAAGTGATCTTAAAATTATTAACAAATATATTTAAATATAAGTATAAATATATTGTGTGAGGTGGAATACATTGTGGAGGATATTCCCGCATAAATTAAAGCTTGAATTTATTTGTACTATTCATATCAATATTATGCTTGATGGGTTTGGTAATTGCTTGGAGTTGGGAAGTTGGCGATGTTTTACCACCGTGCCTTGGAAAGAGAGCGCTTAAAACCGTTAGTGCTGCGCTTGATCGCTTACCAGTCGTATCGTATCGTTGCCCCAGCGAACATTGAGAATAAATATAAAAGAAAAAGTGCACGTTGTGTCTGTGCGTACACTTGTGCAGTATAATATCTGTGCACATGGCTAGTCTAAGTGATATTGGCTAACTATAAAAAGTAAAAATTAAGGTTTACATTTTCAAACTAACCCACAAGACTATCTCTCATGTACAAAATATATAAATATTCCGTCACACATTCGGGTAGGAACACTGCAGTTGACCTTTGACAAAAGTTAGCTTTAAATAATAAATTTTATTATTTTAGGTTGGTTAACAACATTAAATACGTATGAGATAAGAATTAATTTTTCAATCAATGTTGTCGTGATTCCTGTTCAAATGGAGCTTGACCCACATCCAGAAATAGATAACTTGAATAAATTTCAATCTTATGAAAATATTCCGGTAAAGTTCTAAAGAAATTAAATCGTTAAAGCTAACTTAAGAAACTTATTGCAAGATGTACGTCCACGGTCGGTCCAAATCTATACAGATAAATTAAATTGAAATGTCTGTTTGTAATTTCAAAACAAAAGCTTTTTACTAAATGCATATGAAATTATATACGATACTTATAAGAAAAACACAATTTTCAATTTTTTTGTGTATCTATTTGACCGGCTAATCTCCGAAACGGCTGACTGATTGTGACAGGATTTTCAATGGGACATATTTCAGTGGGATAGGTTATGTTATAAGGAGTAACTGAGGCCACTTTTATTTTAGAAAAAGATTTTTTTATGTTGGGACTTTAACACACAGCACCATCTAGTTCCATGGTAAGCTACGAGGCCTGTGTTATGGATACCAGATGGTTGATACACTACGTATATATAACTTTAAATACATACACATTATAAATATAAACACCCATGACTAGAGTACAAACGTTCGTGCTTATCACACAAATGAATGCCCCCAGCGGGACTCGAACCCGCGACCGCTGGCACAGCAAGTAGGGTCACTGAGCCAAACGTGTCGTCGAATTAGGGTTCTGCTCAAAAAAAAACGTAGGTACCTAGGCATCCTAGCGAAGCGAGGGTAAATCACTAATATTCAATAAAAAGCTAACTAAAAGATGAGAACAAGTTGACAAAGGAACATAGTAATTATGCAGTCGGAGACCCCGTATGTTACACTCTACACTCGAATCTTTTTCAAGACACAATAATTGGCGGCTAGCCCCTAGGATCCGCCATTTATTTATTTATTTTTATATATGCCCTATGATACTCGCGTTATCAAGACGAACCCAACGACCTATGAATCATCAAAATTGGTTAAGGCGTTTAGTAATAACGAGGGAGCAAAGGGTCGGACATACATATATACATATACATACACACAGGTGAAACATAGCCCTCCTTTGGGCTTCACCACAGTCAGGTAAATAGCGCTACGCAGATAACGTATCACGTAGCTATTCTAACAAAAGTAACAATATATTAATTATATTTAATGTATTTAGAACATTCCTTCTTAAGTTGTATTTTGTGGCCTACAATCGAATGAACGGTACTTAGTGTAATTAATACAATGAGTTCATTACGATATTTTTGAGTTAAATTGAGGAATTTTTAGTCTTGGATATTGACACTTGACCTTAGATTAAACTGTGGGTATGGTAAAACGATATTATTTATATGTACTATTTCATGTCAAGGATATATCTGAACGATGTTGTTTTCTAAAGTTGACTGCGATAGTAGTTATTCAGTCCATCACTAAAAATAGTTTTTCATTATATTTATTTATTGCTCAATATTTAAAACTTAACTAGGTATTTTCGCTTCTTGTCCACCTAAAATCTGCAAATGAACTGTTTTATAATATTATAACCTTGTGACATAAATAGTTTTGACAACGCTGTAAACATTCATGAGGTAGATAAAAAGAGTAATGTGAAGATACCGATAACAATATTATATCGTATCATGCCTCCACAAATCTGTGATAGCATTATCAGTACGCCTCTTCTGTGTTTATTGTCAGTGTTCGAAGCTCTTTATTGTACCATTTCTATTCCTGTTTCGAAAAAGTTATTTTATAGTAATGTAGTAGTGTAAAAGTTTTAGTTGGAAATGGCTTTTTGGACTATACTTTTCGGTTTGCTCACGCTACAGAGTGTAGTTAGTACTAATGAAGGTAAAAGTTTAAACGATGATTTCTATAAATCTTAGAAAATAATTTTAAAAAATTTGTTAAGAATACTTGTTATACGATAATTAATAATTACGTACGCCCCACTGACTCACGAACTCACTGGCCATGACAAGCTAAAATAAGTGATTAGTGATAACAATGTAGTTAATCCATCTATTACCGTAAATATTTTTGTTTTATAATCATATTTTATATCATTTAATAGTAGGTATGTATGTAAATATATAAAGATATTTTTTCGTTGTTTTCGACTATAGATCGTAAGGTTCCAGTACCGAGTCATGAGTAGGCAAAAAATATTTTATAGTAAAGACAGTCGCTTTTGGGTGTCGTTCCTTGTTTCAAAAGCATCAAAGCATCGATAACTATATTTTTTTTATATTTCAACTAATACCTAAGTCGCTGGATTACTGCAAATATTCTTAAGTGCCCTAGACCAGATAGCTTTCGACAACAATTAGTAGGTACCTATACTTGTATTTAGCCTTTTCTATTGTTTCACATCTGGGCACCGGCTTCCCTCAATGAGAAGGGGATCGTGCTTCAGTCCGCCATGTTGACCAATTGCGGGTTGGCGGACTTCACATATTATGTCTTTGATGAAAACTGGTCAGGTTCACTCAACATGCAAGTGTTTTTGTGAAAATAAGATTTTTTTTTAAATAAAAAATAACTTCATATAGTTAGTGAATAGAAATTACTTACTTGATTACATTTGATTCAATTTCGAAATAATAAATTACTTATTTTAATGATGTGATGTTCTCCTAGCCGATTCCGGCCACGGCGGCCAATCTCAATTAGATTAGCCAACTGCGCAGGAGATATTATAGTGCTCAAGTGTACGCGCAGACACAAGTGCACTCTCTATTCCTATCACTCTCATTCTCCGGTGGGACGACCACTCGACACGACCGGTGAGAGTTAAGGCGCAGGACCGACGGCTTTACATGCTCTCCGAGGCACGGGGGTGAAACACCGCCAACTTCCCAACTCCGAGCTGTTACACTGAGACTTACTATACAGGAAGACTCAATAACTAAACTTGGCCCGACCCGGGACTCGAACCCAGGACCTCCGGGTGTGCGGCCGTACATGCTAGCCACTACACCACCGAGGCAGTTATTTTAATAATATGACCTTGATATATTATGAAGATAACTATTTCATAATTGCTGAAATGTTAAATGAATTATTTTCTTGCAAATCTTAAATATTTTAATTTATACCTATAATAATAGTAATAATAATTCGGCCCTTTCTAACGTCCTACTGCTGGGCGCGGGTGTCCCTTCAATGTGAGGAGGGATCAGGTCATAATCAACCACGTGACCGAATGCAGGTTGGCGAACTTCACAAATCACTAGTCTTCCGATAACTAGTTATGTTCTCACAGAGAAGTTTCCTAGTAAGGCGAGTGGTAATCATGTTAAATATGATTTGCACTGGTTGTATAATTTTGGTTACCAAGCAAGTGTGTTACCACCAAGTGTGTTACCACCAAGTGTGATGAACCAAGTAAATGCGCCTGTGACTTCAAAACCGTGTAATATGTATGTTATTCCGTTTGTAGATACATGTGCATTTTGCTTCGGTGAGGGGTACCAGTGCATAAATGGTATTTGTTATTGCGCCGCCGGTTACATACCAGATTATCTACACAGCAGTTGCATGAAATGTCCAGGTGAGTAAAATATGCCAATAAAACAATATAATATGCCCACAATAAAACTGTCACAATGACTCCGTTACAATTTTATAATGAGTACCTCTGTAGGTATTTATGTAAATAGTACATGTTTTTTTTTTAATTTTATCATATATCAAATCAATCAAATTGACTATTTTTTACAAACTAGACATACATATTTCAAAGTAGTGTTTGTAGATACATATTTATACGATTTAAATTACCTAATAATTTTAACCAATCGCGTAGGTATATCTAAAGAAGCCTATAAATTACTTTCTTCTTTTTGCGCAAGTAATTAACGGCCTAAATAATTAAGTCTATAAGAAACTCAGCGAGACAGCACCTACATTTTTTTCATATTAATTTATTTCCATATTGGTAGGAGTGGGAGAATTGTGCTACGGAAAATGTTGTAGTCCAAATGTCAATGAAACACTCCAATGCTGGCGAGGTGTATGTCGGAATTGCTACGAACCACTTGGTAATTGGGTTTGCAGGTTTGTAATGTAGCATGGCCAGAATATTTAGATGGCTATTAGGGCCTTAATTTTTACTGTATGATATTTAAAAGTTGTTTTAAGCTCTCAGACGTTAGGAATAGCATGGTACAATGAAATACATGGTATTTGTAGCTGATTTATTATGTGTGTGGTTTCGCCATTGGGCTAATTCAATATTTAGTATATTAAAAAGATTAAGTAAAAGAGACACGAAAGTTGGCAATGTAATCTAAATTTATTTTTACGAATTGATTTGTTACTTTATTATATCTACATATTATATATAGGGTAGGCTGATAAATAGCTCATAAAAAGTTCTTAATTTTCTTGCGCCATCAGTGAATATGCGATACAATCAAATTACTTAACTGCTGTTTATTCAATAATAATTAGTAAAATTACCCACATTTGTTTAACGAGCACATTATTTCATGTTTCTTTACTTAATACCATCATGTATTTATTTAGGATAATAAAAAGATAATACTTTTATTATCTTTTTATTTATACACAACTTTTACAACACATCGATATGTATGTAATGGCTTCTTATAAGTACCTACCGTATATAATTTCATATGCATTTAGTAGAACGCTCTTATTTTGACATTACAAACAGACACTTCAATTTTATTTATCTGTATAGATAATAAATTATTCGTGCATTTACTCTTATCAATAGATTCAGTCTAAAAAATTTTGTAAAACGAATTTTCACTTATAAGAACTTAATAAGTAGGTAGGTACTGATGATAATAATAACGTAAAATCAATATAAGTATGGGAAAGGTGCCATGAATGGGACAACTTTTTTAGTGTAAGATTTTGAGCAATAAATGAGGTATGAGGTATGAGGTAAATCGATATGAAGACATTCTTCGTCCTTATATTTATTTAACATGATAATTTTTGCAGGGAGCCCATGGAAGAAATAATACTAGTTACAGGATCTCAAATAGTAATGGCAGCCACATTGATACTTGGAGTTATTGCTACTTTGATATTAGTCTACCTGTTTTGTGCTGTCAGTAGTATAAGGTATAGTTTTGATATGTTCTAAAGTGCGTAAGATAGGTACAAATAATGGCAGCAAATTTATGATTATGACGCCACACTTATGTGTTGCACACCGAATAAATATAATGCAAACAATGTATTTGGACTATTTTAGAATAAATAAAGATTTTTTATCTGTCTGTCTGAAAACGCATTACTCAAGAATACGAACGAACTCTCACAAAATGCGGAGCCCGTGCTTAGTGGTTATGCACTTAATAAAATGATAGCCACAACGGAAAAACCGCTGGCAGAAGATATTAAGACGAATAATTAATATGAATATGTTTTCAGTCCTTTTGAAGCACGACTAGATGAAAGTCGTTTATCAGTGGGAAGTTTAGAAATTTATGTTCGCGAACGCTTGAAAGATGTACCTCCAAAGTAAGTTAAATATGATCCACATAACATGGAAACAAATAAATGATTTTAGTTTGTAATTAATTAAAAAATATGTAATTTTTTTCTACTTAGGTATTCCAGAACAGCGCCTGCAGGTTCTGCGATTTATCCGACTGATAAGTTGCTTAATAATGGCTTTGTAAGTCTTTGCGTGTTTATCTTTATCGACAATTAAATCTAAAATCTTTTAAATTTCTGATCCTCGTTTAGCCTATTATGGCTAAACAAGAAACCGAAAATCTAATATTTACTTTTAAATCTTAATAGTCGCAGTTTTGCTTTACTCAACGGTATTTAATTCAATTACATCTACCTGTGTCTATATTATTACAGTAGTACCTAATACATGTTCAGGTACTATAGTTTTTAACATATTCTCTCCATTTATAATACGGAAACTCTCCATATCTCCATAATAATATGTTTATTTTAAATACTGAGCCTAAAATAATAGGATAATTATAATAATCAATTGTTTCGGACCTATAATACATATATTATTCTGATCTCAGACTAAAACAATAAGATAGACGGTAGACGGAGCTTTATACCTATAAAGAAAAGTTAAATGAGAGGAACTTATCAGAAAAAAATACTTGCATGTCAATCTAATAATTATTTTCAATACTTAAAAAATAATTATTGCTAGTATTATTTTTAATATTTTTGACAAAATTTGACCACAGTAGGTATAGAAATCAAGTTTGTTTCTTTTAGATATAGGTATTGTGTAATCTCGTTTAAAGGATGCATCGCATTCGTGCCATTGGAATCTTTTGTAAAGAATTGACGTTTTTATTATTTTAATATACATATGTATAAGTATTAATTACTAACGCTTTGAATAGATCTAAAATATTTTTTTATATTTTTTACATCAGGTACATGATAACAGCTTGCCTCCACCACTATACACTTCCGAAAGTAAGCATAGTGTCGAAGAAAATATAACGATCCATATATAACAAGTACCTAAATAAGACGGGTAACATCAAAGTACAATAATGCTGCAAGTGTACAAATAAATTATAAGAACAATGTAATAAGTTAATGGAAAAAAAAATACATTAATTTTACAAGCAATTTCACTTGGTGATCTCGAAATAGCATTTTTTTATTACTTGACTCCTATTTTACATTTTCAAAATTTTAATTAAACGTTAGTATGTCCGTGAGGGATCTACCACAGGCCCGGAAGGCAGTTCTGCTGAGAAGAGCCGGCGAGAAACTCAGCAGTTGCTCTTTTATTTAGAATAATATTTGTTTACAATAGGTATTGGAATACAATAGTTATCTATTTATCCCACTTAAGACCCAACCAGACATTAGTTCCTCACATCGATGCCCTCAAAGTATTCCGTAATAGTGTAATAAACTGTATTAATTTAAGTCTAAAATTAAAAAAATACTAGTAAATATTTTTAATTTAATACTTAAATTGTTGAAATGTTGCCATTTGCTCATGCTCAATAACGACTGTGAAATTCTATTACATGCGTAACACCTTGCCCCTTGCTGCCAGACTTTTCTAACAGCGAGAATAGCGGAGATCATACCCGCAAGGGACGAAAGATGGGGACCCCATTGAAGACCTGAATCCAATGTCATTCTCAGGAATACCGTGGGATATATAGTACTAAGGATCTCATTATTTAAAAGCAATGTAAAATTCTGTATTCTTATTTCTTACATTAGATAAAGTAAACTCCATATATTTTGTCTTCTTTACGTTTAAAGCTAGATAATTGATGTTATAACAGTGAAATATATGCAATAGTGCACTGTTCACTTCGTGATAATTATTTAAATCTCTATCAACTTTAAAAACTATGGAGGTATCATCCGCAAAGAGCACAATATCACATAACTTGCCAGCATAATAAATCGACAGCATACATATGCTGCATGAACGAATTAACCACTGGACCAGACATATAAGCGGACGTACCTTTAACGGTCATGTCAGTAACCAGGGAATTTTAGCCTGGGTCGTTTGTTTTTTGTGTCAGTCTCAAGCACTTACTTGTCAACAAAACGTCTCCCAAAAATGACTAAATGTTCTGTTAAATGGTGTAAAAACTATAACGGCGAAAGCAGCACTACTTCTTTTTACTTGTAAATACATTATTTTATTACATTTATTGTTATTTATCACAAAATTTAATTAAATGTAAAATAAAATGTCATATTATCCAAATATGTTAAATATAGTCGATATTTCTATGTATTGTTGACATCTGACAACCATCATAAACGGGCTGGATTATACCATTCAGAACAAATGACAAAACTGTCGAGTGAGTCCATTTGACATCGACTAGTGCTTGACAATGTCGAAAAATATATCGATATTTGACGAAATAACTGAACGAATTGTGTTATTTGTTCAGTACAATAACATAAAATACTTTTATCACAGTATCCTACAATCTGATGACAATAAATTTATAAAAATATTTTCTAAATCAAATAAAAATATAAATGCAAAAATTATAATTAGTATGTGTACTTAATTTTATATTTTATTTTATACCACATTTATATACTTTGGAATATTATTCCATTGTAATAATAATAAAGATCATTTTATTTCAACACATAAATTACACAAAATCAAACAATAATGTTTTAGCACTAAACTTCTGGGTTGGCGATTTGAATAAAACACTTTACCACTTGCACTAATTATTTTACTTTCACGATCCAACACTCACTTTTTCACAATTTGCAATCACTTTTTCTTTTTTCTAATTTTACAAATGTTTATTAATAACTGAGCAATATTAGGACAGTGTCACATTTTTATAACTACCCGAGACAATCCATTGCCAATTTCAATAGTTCAATAACAGAATCAACAAAATCACTTTATTTAATTAAATTAGCTTAATATTTTTTTAATCTTTACAAAATAATATTTATTATATATTAATGGAATATACACCCGATATCCATTTGTTTATTAACATTATTATAGGCCAACAGAATGTTGCCATCAATGCCATCGTATTTATATAAATCAAATTAAAAAATAATTATTATTTGACACATTATTATTGCCTCTTTAATTCATTTATTTTAATTTATTATAATAAATACAGATATTTTAAATTAAAAGATGTAAAATATGATGACTATGCTAACCAATGTCTAAAATGTCATTCATTGGTTCATCGATATATGTATTTTATCGATTACGTTCAAACACTAGAAATATTGTATTGTGTATCAGTGTTTATAATAAAGTAATAAAATCTTCGTGTGCGTTATGCGTCACTTGGTTGAACTAGTTTTCATACATTTGTATTTTATGTCAGGTCCAGTCTCTAATTCGTCCATGATATGCTGTTATGAATGTTAATTGATTTTAAACCTCCTAAAGAATTATTTTGATCAGTATTATTTCTTATTTTATTTTCATAAGTTATATATCTCTTTGAAGATAATAAGATAAAATATGTATTTTTAAAACAAATAAATATTCTTGAGCATCCTCCATCATTTTCTTTTTTTCAATAGGTACTAGACTTCGCCGAGTGGTCGACCAAGATTATTATTGTTTTTTTTTTATTTATAAAACTAAAGCTTGTCAATAGCTATTAAACTAAAACAAAAAATAAACAGATCGGTTCACAACCAAAATGATTATTTTAATTAATTTAATGTTTGCTTCACGTATTAATACATAATTCTCAATTTTACCACAGACTTTAACAATAAACAAAAGAGTTTATATGTGTATGTGTCAAATACATGGTAGCACGATAATATCATATTATCGTATCATATTATTAATATGTATAACATTACCGTGATGGTAGGTAGTGTGTGTAATGTTTTTTTTATTGATTTAATGTATTTTTTATGCATGATTTTAAAAAAATATTGGCATTCTGCACTCCTTCTCTATATAAACTACTAGCAATTCACCCTCGCTTCGCTTGTGTTCGTCCCTAGCTTGATTCCCCATACAAATTTTCATCCCCATTTTCACCCCCTTAAGGGATGATTTCGGGGATAAAAGTTCCTTCCCAGGGTTTCAAACTATCTACTTACCAAATTTCATGTAAATCCGTTCAGTAGATCCAGAGATTACCCCCTACGACGTCACAAACTCACAAACTTTACCTCTTTATAGTATTAGTATAGATAAGTGTGGAAAATTTCATACTCCTCCGTCCGCGCAATTTTCGTAAAAAGGGGTACAAAGTTTTTGCTTTACGTATATATATATATATATATATATATATATATATATATATATATATATAGATTCTTTATAATTATTATATAAGCATCAAGCGGAAGTCCAGAGATAAAGCACCTCTTGTCAGTTAGCGTAACTGTCAGTTACCTTAACCGTTAGTTAGCTTAACTGTCGGTTAGCATAACTGTCGGTTAGATTAACTGTCTTTTAAATCTACAAACATTTTTTTGGCCATTTTATCATTCCTAAGGTTAATTTGTTTGTTAACTAACCAATGACTAGAGGAAAGCTGAGATTTAAACATTTGTAGTTTTTTTAATGTTTAATTTAAGTTTTATTTTACTTTTTAATTTTATTTTAGTTTAATAAATGAAAACAGTAATTGTTATTAATTATTATTTACTACATAACTACGAAAAGGTTTCAAAATGTCGACCTTCGTGCTCGATACTAATCCTACATATCTTAAAAAGTTTTCTTTTAGTAATTCGGTTTCTTATCCTCTCAGCCCATTGTTATTGCAGGTATGAGAGTTGCGCCCACGTTTACAACCCATGATCCGCTAGAACGAATCGCGCAAAATTAACGAAACTCTTCAGTCATCAGCAGTCGGGCGAATCTCAGTCATCAGTAGAACAAGTGAAGATGCTGAAATAGCTCTTTGCTAGACAAGTCGAGACCACAAACTATATAGAAATGCTGCATATCTAAATAGTTTTGTGGATTTATGGTGGTGGTGAACTACGTTTGAAATGCCGAATGCGTAGCATTTAAATTTTAATGATACGCATGTTAAGAGTCGAGACCAAATAGTGCTAAACCAGAGCGAGAGACAAGACTTTCACTCACGCGCTCCAATAGGGGAAGAATTTTGCCTATTTCTTCCGCCAGATGTCACAATCATTATAGCCCTCAGTATATTTTAAAGCTCTTGGATGGACTTTTTTACATTTCATTTAAAATTTTACTAAAATAACAAATGATGCAGTGCCAGGATACGAAAAAAATCGATATAATTTGTTTCCAAAAGACAAAACTGAAGAAATTTTGGGCTACAGCAATAAGAATAGTAATAAAGTTGGCCAAATCACAATCTTTACATTTAAGGTTATGTGGACATCATTTTAAAGAAAGTGATTCTAAAACTCTTAAATCATCTTCGGGTGAATATTTTTTTTAATTTTTTGTACTCTTTTACATATTAATTACAGTTTCATACAAACTTTCACCCCTTATTTAACTCCTTTTGGGATTGAATTTCGAAAAATGCTAATACAAGTATTTATTCAATTGTATTATAATATAAGAGCATTAAAATCAAATTTGAAGTAATTCTGTTCACAAATAATTTTTTGCCCATATAAACTTTATTACCCCCGACCTACATGACAGAGTTTCATACAATCTTTAATCCCCTATTTTACCCACATAAGGGACGATTTTAATAAAATTTTACGTTTCTACGACCAGCGGTATAGACTGTGTGTTGATCCATCAGTCAGTCAGGAGTACGGACCACCGCAGGATGCACCTCTCCTTCTCAATTCTTCCTTCGGCTGGTCTAACTTCCACGTACAATACATTGCACAGGTAAGATATGAACACAATAGAAGCAAAAAATCAGGTATAAAAGAGATATCACAATAAATTGCATAACCTCAGACTGAATGTAAATAGGCCATACGTGTGGCGCCCTCCTTTGGAGAAATCTTCCCCATCTTTACACTACAAACATAGATCATGATTAATAAATATTTATCTATGGAATTCTATTATAATTATTCTACTTTTTATTTGTCATCCATGGTTCTACTGTTCTGTCAAGTGTCACGGTCAATTTTCACATTTTAATTTCCATTTTCCTTCAAATTTCATTTCATACGTGAAAGTTCATTTAAATCAAATTTTATTCACATTCTTAATGTAAATTTATCAATATTGTTTGATTCGTAATTCAATATTGCAATTTTTTTATTTAAATAAATATGGCTGATGAAGAGGTTAATGGTGATACCGATGACATACAACACGAAAAGGACAAAACTCAGAAAAAGGCTGCAAAACATGATAGTGGAGTAGCTGACTTAGAAAAAGTAACAGATTATGCTGAGGAAAAAGAAATATCATCTCAAGACATATCTGGTGTAAGTACTTGAAAAACATAATAAAGCAATCAAATTACCAAAACAAAGAATTTCTAAATATAATAGACCAGATAACTTTTTACTCTCTTACTCAGAATATAACCCAAATTTTCAGGGACTGCATCCCCTATATGTTTTATTTACATTAGTAGTAAAATATTTTATTGTAATTATATTCTAGGCTCTTTCATTAATTGGTGACCGCAGAAATAAAGAAGCTGCAGAAAGACTTGAAAAAGAAAAAGAACTTCAAAAGGTGTCTGTCAGAAAGGATGATATAGAATTAATAGTAAGTGAATATATATAGGAAAATTAGTATGAGTAAAAATTTTGTTACACTATAATAAATAGCATAAATTTTTTGAGTGGATTACAATCAGATACTACAGCAAACAGTCAAATGATCTAAGGGGACATCCATTAATAATGTGAGCTACTTTTTTCATAATTTGAACCCCCTCTCTCCTTGGTGAGAGTTAATAAGATTTGGTGGGACCCTTCCCCCCCCCCCCCTTACGTGAGATTTATGCTACAGTTGTTAAAAATAATACAAGTTAGAACATTGAGGTACTCTCAAAATAAATGTTTTTTATAATAGCCATGACATTTTTACAATGGGCAAAATGGGACACTTACAAAGGAAACAAGAAATAATAAATATTTTTTTATTACTTTACTTACTAATTAATCAATGTCCCCAAGGAATCTAACAATTTAGTTGAAAGTATATGTATAAATATACAAACATACATAGCCAGTATTGATTATTAGAAATAATACAATTATTGTACAAGCTGAATGTGTTGCAGATTTGACCTTCCATTCTGACTCGAACAATTAAATTACTATAGTTTTAATCACTCCAGGATAATTTCTAAGAATTTAATTGTTCACCGAGCCACCGGTGGCTCTGCGGTCATTGACAGATTTATTATTGTGTCATAATGTTTTTAGGTAAAAGAAATGGAAATATCCAGGACGTTAGCAGAAAGAACTCTGAGAGAACATAGAGGTGACTTGGTGGCGGCTCTGATAACTCTAACTAATTGAAGACCTTTCTTTGATCTTTGTGTTATATTTGTAATAGAGTATTTTTCAATCTCTTCAATGTGTCTTATTTGACTTTAGTATAAAAAACAAATAAAATATGGTATATCTCAGAAAGATAATTACTTTTGAGTTTTGACACTAGATTAAAATTGATTTTAGTGTAATAGTTTTTCATCTACAATTTGGAAAACAGAGATGGATTAGAAAAAACAACTAATATTATACATAATATAATTGTGTTGTGTAATTTTTATGGTACATCTTCTATAATAGTCAACTTCCATTAAGAAAATAGTTATAGGTTCAAATTATTATAATTTTTTTAAAGTTCTTGACCTCCCAAATTATTTATTAGCATAATAATAATATAATTAATATATCCTATGCATGGGCGCATCCAAGTAGGCCCCCCCTGCCCCTCGTATTTGACATGTTATTGTTTTGAAAAAGCCAAACGTAGGTGACGAAAAATAGTTATCAACGTTCATATCTATACATATAATAAATTGTAACTGATCACTGTCTGTACATGGGAGATATTTGAGAAAAAATATTATTGGGGGTTTTTATTAACGCGATAAAACCCAAAACAATGATTTTTAGATTTTTTGTCTGTGCGTTTGTGCGAGCTAAAAACGGCTTAACCTATTTGGATGCGGTTTTCACGAATGTATTTTATGGTAAGCTTCACTTAACATTTAGTATTTGTTTTATTTCAATCGGTTCATAAATAAAAAAAAATATTTCAATTTAATGCAAAAACACAAGAAACATTTTTTGGAAAAAAGTTGTGTATACTTATGTACGCACGTAATAAGTAATACTTCTTTGATTTTTTAGAGCATTTAAATAAAAGCTTATTTTTTTTTAAATTTAATGTTTTTACTTTTTTTTCGTATTCTTCTCAGCAAATCCTTTCGTTTGATATCCATATCATGAGTTTGCAAAATAAACAGTCTGCCATTTTAAATTTTATAATGTCACTTTGCTTATTGTGTTTCGCTCATCAAGCCCTTTCATTTGATACCCATATATGGGTCACTATGGAAATAATAAATCGCCATTTGGTAACGTCCGTCCGTCGTATTGGATTAAAAATGGCGGCATTTAGGAAATCGTGCAGTCACGAGAGTCAAACGTGTGTACCAAATTTCAGCTCAATCGGACAATTTGAAGTGGGTCAAATTTAACTTGTAAGTTTTGATTACAGACAGACACCGAGACAGGTGAAACTAAATCAAAGCTTGTAATCATTTTTATATTTATCAACGGAAAACACGTGTTATGTAGGTATATAGAAATACCGGAATATATATCTTGAATATAATAGACATCTCATTATACTAAAGGGAGATTTAAAGACTAACTTCTTACTGTAGTAAAAAAATCAATCTCATCGTCTATTTTTCATAACGCGCCAAAAGAAGTATAACTTCAAAAATGCTATAAAATACTGTTCAGTTGATTTGGCTGAAACTTTGGTTAATTATATTATATGTAGTTTGTAAAACGATGATGTTTGAAAGTTTATATGGACACAGCAAAGTCAAAAATTAACAATTTTAGAAAAGACGCTGCCAATGTAAGTTGAGACGTCTATATGGTTTAGCTTAAACTGTCGAGCGACGGCGCACCCTGGTAACAGCTAAAACTCGGTTATTTTCTTTTTAAATTATTAGGGTTCGATGCAAAAAAATTAAAATCCAATCCGCGTAGGTACTTAGGGATGCACCCAAGGGAATCGAGGGTAAATCGTTTGTCTATCTTACAGGTATTTATAGTCTTCGTGGAGTGTCGAACCTATACAAACTACGACCACAACTCTCGCATTCAGTCACCTTAAAATAGTGGACCAAAAACGGATAGAGTTCACCTTTCGACTCTCGATATTTCAAATCTTCAGTGTATCCGTTCCATTCTAATTCCCCATCGACCAATACTGAATCAGAATTAGAATAAAACGGATTAAAGATTTTCAGAGTAATATCTTCATTTTAGCAAAATCAGGTCATGGTGGGCTGATGGAGTTGTAGCTGCAATAAAATAATCTGTTCACCGAGCAGTGTCTCGTGATATTAATATCACTGATTTACTTTATGAATGTTATTATGCAGACTATTAGCAGCGTATTTATAAGTGACATAGGTAATTTCAGATTCTACCAAAGATTCATATGCCGAAAAAGCTGTTCTTTTTTCCTAATTAAATGAGCCGAAGTTATTGAACTAAATGTGGTAAACTTATGTGCCATTAGCTGAAGCTATAAAGGAAATTAGTATGCTGCGACGATAAGACGGGCCAACTATTCTAAACTAAACTATTAGAATAGTTGGCCAGTCTTATCTTCGCAGCATACTATTAGAATAGTTGGCCAGTCTACCAGCGAATGGGTAGAAAAAGTGTGCTGACGCTGGCTGGCAATTTGAAAGATAATAATTTAGTAAAATTAAACAGACGAAAATTTATGAGAAGGAAAATGGACCAATAAATGCAACAGATTTGCTAAATAATTATGAAATCCTGCAGAACTCTATAAATATTCTGCTTTGGAACGATGACTGCGATATTGAGTTAAAAATATTTTACATATCGATTGATAAAGCTTAGATTTTGTCATCCCTGAGTTACTTTTTTTTAATCTAATTTGTATGTACCATTTTACTCATTAATCTGCCGACATCTCATTCAACTGATAATGAAATTTGTCTGTGCACTATATAACTAATTTAAAAATTAGCCAATATAAGGGCCTCTGCAAATTGCAATCATCAGATATTTTGTGGTTCGGTGGTTCCACTTCTATATAATCATAGTAAATTGTGTGAAAATTGATAAAAATTTTGAGCAAAATAATTCATACAAAAGTCAAAAACCTTACCTCTCACAGAATTTGCGCCAAACCGTGGGTCTGAAGTTGAAAATGTTAATGGAGGACATTTCCAACTTCAGATGAGCTGAAATTGCATGCTTTTGATAGTGAAAGGTTTAGGCAGTTTTTTTTTTGGATTCTGTATACTAAAAACATTAACAACTTATTTTGAAAAAAACTTGTTTCCTTGATTACAGAAGACTTATCAGTTTACCTACTTACTTATTTTTACTTTCGTAACATTTTCTAAAAAAATTTTTTTACTTTTATTTTAATACATGAATTTAAAAACAGGCGTGTTGTTAAGCGTTAAAATAGACTTATACATATGTACAAAATGTGTAATGTTAGGTCATTTAATTCCATACATTCCAGTACAATTGTAGGTTCTAATAATAAATTGGATATATATCATAGATATAGATGTAGTTCTATATTCTTAATAACGCCTCTATTAAAAAATATTTACTTTGCCACGTAGAGCGCCGACACATTTACTACTTCATGATAAAATTTTAAAATACATAAATTCTAAATACAAATGGATTTGTGAAAAAACTTCTCGAAAATGTTTCTTGTGAGAACTTATTAATTTTTTATATAAATTCTAAATAGTTTTCTAGAATAAAAAAGGTAATAATTATTGTTAAAGTTCCAAATTATTTTGCAGTAAGTAATCGCGATAAAGTTGGTTAATCCTTTTGAAGACTAGCTGGAATTATGAGACTTAAATTCTAAAAATATGTTTTTTGTTTAATCATTATATGCATATTAACCGTAAGTGCTTACATAAAGAAGTTAATAATAAGTATAATGGAATCATAGAGAAACGGTTTTATTAGCATTATATAGTAAATCAAAGATTTATTTATAATATTTATCTGTTGAATTAATCTCTTGTTCTTGTTTGTCTGTGGCTTATGTTCTGAGGACGAGATGTGCAATTGTTTTTCTTTTGTGGCTAAATTATTTTCTTGAATTCTTCTTTAATTTTTTTGATGATTTTGCTTTACTGAATATTTGAATTCTTTTTAATTTTTACTTTAATTTTTCTTGTGAGTGACAAACAAAATTATAATCGAGGTTTTCTTAGAGGGTAAGTAAAGCTGTCATATATTGAAAACTTAACTCTAATTTTATATTTACATTTAAAAATTCAATATATTAACACTTTATAATAATAATATTACGCCACTTGATTGAGTTATGTATGTGAACATAAGTTAATTCCTAGATACTTAAATGTTTCCAAAATTTAGACATACAAGTAAAATACTTATTGTAGGAGAATTAAAAAAATTTTTTCCTGTAAAATGAATATTACTTTCTACATAATGTAAATACATTGAATTTTTAAGTTCCTGCATTCAACAATAGTATAATAATAAATGAAAATGCTGATACTTAGATTTGTACAGCTTCTGTTGTTCTTGAATTATTCATCATTGCCATTTACATGTTGTAAGATAATAAATGATGTTAAATTAGCTCTGTATTTGTCACTGCATTTTTGTTGTACATGCCAAGATTGTTATAATGTTTTTTTTATATAACTAGACAACCTATATTCTCAGGAATGAAAGCAAAAAGGACTATGCGAAATGACTGTCACATTAATATTTGTATTATACATACATTTAGTTATCCTTTCATTAATATAAACATATTATAACCTAAAACATTACAATTCTTTCATCCCTCATGAATCTTTGTAAAAGTAATTCTTTAAAATAAAGACTAAGAGATCAAAGCTTCAGTTACTATAGTGAAAATTCAAAAACATTTACTTGCATTTACTTGCATTACTATATTAAATGATTATGAAAAGAGAGGTTAACAATCACTCTAACCCTCGGTTAATATTTACAGTATATGATAATAAGTTATTAAAATTAAGAATACAATAGTCAGTTTTCAACACAGGAAAGTCCGCAAGCTAGGTGGTCATAGCTAATTCATATAAAATCAAAAATATATGTAATTATTGAATTTATAGCAGTGATGGGTAGTCAATCATAGTTCTTCAGAATTTGTACCAAATTATATCATGTATTTTGACTGCAGAATTATGATTTATGTATATGTACATAAATTATATTATTTTGACAATATTGAATGATGAAATCAACATTTTTGTTTAGTTTACAGTGATTTTGAGTCTGTGTTTTATTTCTCTATTTGTATATTTAATTCAAAATATGACAAAACAAATTTCCATGATTTTAATCATGGTAAGTAACCTATAAAATACTAACAGCCAACAGTACTCATGTACTTTTTTACTAGATTCACCGATGGCAATTGCAATACAGTACTTATTGCAAACTTATTACTTAATGGCTAAACTTTCAATTAATGATCAGTAAAATATTGTCAATTAAATTATAATAAATTCCACAATTTTTTTTCCACAATTGACAGTTTAATTATTAAAATAAAAAAAATAATTTCCTCTAAAGAGAACTAAAAAGGCGAAAACAATTTGATGTAGGAACATCGGATTATGCAATCAGAGACATACACATTCCATCCTTGCTGCAAGATGTATGTATGCTTCTGACTGCATAATACTATGTTTTTTTTTAACTTGTTTTTATCTTTTTAATCCTTTTTTAAACAGTTGGATTTCTTATTTTAATAATTTAATTCTTTATTTACAGCTTTTCAGTTACTTATTGACCAATTAGACATTTGAAGTTGTTTTTAATAATTAAGTAACCTTTTTTTATGTTGGGAAATGCATTTACATATATCATCTGTACACATATAGGTGATTATGTGGGACTTACCAGCTAGACAGCCAGTTTAGCTATCTACTGAAAGTAACATAACCGCTCCCGTCTTCATGGGGCGTTGTAGGATCGCTTACGCACTCAACCACAACGCCCCGACGACAAGTCTGCCGAAGCAGACCACAAAACCAAGGGTGTACACTCTGCTGTTAGAGAAATACCAGTAGCTACACCACCCACTGAAGTGGGTTAACCTAAATTATTCTTAAACTTATAAGTTGTATAATTATTTTTTAGTTTCTTTGTCCCCTTCATATCTGCGATCAGTCTTGATTGTGAATATAAGCAGGTTTGTTGCATGTAGATGTTAGGTCGAGGAGGCTGTCCAGCTGGGGCGTCACTCAATTAGAAATCTAGTGTTTAGGTTTTGTATATGTCATTTGTGGTAACTCATGTTAGTCAGCTGGTTAGCTAGAGCTTTAGGGTGTTTTTCCAACCGAGTGTTATATTTTTCTGCCTAGAGACATATTTGTTTCTTAACAGTGTTTATTTTAAGCGCCGTGTTCTGCGTTAGATATAAACTAGTATTGTAGGCGTTTTATGATACTAGTGTTGGAAATGGAAACGCTATCCCAGAGCTGGATACCATATGTCCACACCGGTTTAAGAATTGCCTTGTAAATCAGCAGTTTGTTGTCGATGGACAGTGCCAAGTTCTGAGCCATCAGCAAATACATGTTTTTGTATTGTATATTCACTTCATCTCTTTTAGCTATTGTGTTTTTGCCAAGTTAGTCTTCTATCAAGATGGATGCCGAGGTATTTAACAGAGTCATATTGAGACAATATGTTACTGCCCAGAATCACCGGTGGGCAGTTTCCTTTTTGTAGGGTGAATGTAATGTTTACCGAATCATTTTATATTTTTATTCATTCTTGTCTATTTTGTTGTACCTTCTCTGCAGGATGGCCGGTGCAGCTGTAGGATGTATTGCTTACGAGGAATGCGGTATCGTCAGCAAATGTTTCAGGGGCACATTGTTGTTTCACATTCTGTATAGGACTGGGCCTAAGATGGAGCCTCAGAGATTTCCTGTCATTATCTTGTGTTTTGGGATTACTTGGTTTTCTATCAATATAGATGTAATTCTATGCAACAGTATATTTTTGAAAACTTTTGAGATATTAGCTAAGAGACTTATGGGTCTGTAGGAGATGATATTCTCCAGAGGTTTTCCTATATTGTGCTCACAGTTATTATGGATACTTTCACAGCCTAGGAAAGTAGTATTGGACTCTGAATATACCATTGAAGAAGCTGGTAAAGTAGACTTAGTGCCTCATGCGGGATCTGCTCCAGGACCTACTTTATTATTAGGTCGAAGCCTGGGGCTTTATTATTTATTATCCTTTAGGTTTTTTTATGATTGCCTTTTATCTCCTTAACAGATATAGGTTTTGGAGGATAAGATAGTTCAAAATCTTTGTACATTATTGCATCAATAACTTGTTTGAGCTTCTGTACTGAAGCTATAATTTGGTTTGAACACTTCAGCAAGATTTTTTTGCAAAGGCTTCAGCTTTTGATTTTCCGGTTCTTGCCCATCTTGTGTCAGTTTTATTAAGATATTTAAGCTTTCAGGATCTATTAAGCGATTTCGTGATCTTCCAAAGTAATTCGTGGGAGCAGTAGAAGTGAGTTTTTCATACACCCGTTTTTCATTCATCCGAAAATACCCAATAAAATTTTTTGTTAAGCTTGAATTTTCTCGGATTTTTGTTGCTGCTCCTCTTAACTTTGGTCTTGTTTCTGCTTCGGAGTTATTTTGTCATCATAACACAAAATGAGGCAAAACTATTTTGTTTTACAAAAAACGATTTCAAAAAAATGTGTCATGGATTGTTCAATTTGAGATTATTTGAATGATTTTGACAATTCCTTACTAATGTTGGTGATAGGCTAAAACAACGAAAGGTTGGACAAATTTTTTAACGCATTTTCACCTAACAAAGTTCGGAAGTTGATTTCATTATAAAACGCCTATTAGGAACAACCTTTTTTTATTACTTGGTAAGCCGATAAGTTGCTGAAGTTTTTAAAAGTACTTTGAATCTATGAAACTTCTATTGTTAAGAGGCGTATCACAAAATGTATGTGTAATATCTATGTTCTTTCGTATTGAGTTCGAGCGGTCGACGCATCGCTGTTTCTAGCATTTTCAGCAGTTGTAATTACTTTTATGTAAAGTTTTTATGATAAATTATTTAAAAAAAAGTATGTAATTACGTTTTTTTTTTGAACTGACCTATATTCTGGTATAACTTTTACTTAATAATATTAATGTTGTAAGGATATATTTACAGCTAATTCTGAAGGTTTTAAATAGTTTTTAAGATTTTAAAAAGGTTTTTTTTTGTAGAAATCCAATGTATATTTTCGAATTCTGAGGCGGCTATAACTATATTATTAGACATTAGTATATATTTTAATTTCGTTTGCTTAGTATTTTAATCCAGAGCTTAAAAAAGTGCCGTCGCGCATTTTATTAAATACCTGCTTCTGAATTTTAGCTTTATTTCAATTAATAACAAAAATTTGCGAAAAGCGAGGCCGCTATGGACTATATTAATAACTATTGTCCACCATATAATAAGTCAAAATTGTCGGAGAGTTTCATTTTCTCTGAATAAGAACGTCAAAGATGGGCATTAAACTGAAAAATCACGGTCATAATGGCCTTTTAAGAGAATTTGCAAATTTAACTCCGTCCAACTCAAACCAAAAATTTTCACTTTTGACCCTTTTCTTGGTAACTTATAATGAAGAACGTTGTTTAATTGATTATATCGTTTTAAATAAACTATATTTTCGGATTTTTTTGCGAATATGTTTTGATTTTAGGTTTGGTTGGTGGATATCGTATGAAAGAGTGACTCAAGACGATCATGTTGCAGAAAAAGAAACCAAAATTTTTTACTATTAAATAAGTTATGATTTTTGATATTTGCTCCGGTAGAAATTCGCAAATATGCATTAAAAAATCATAAGTTCTAAACTACGAAAAATCACGGAACATACATAACGTATTTTCGGATACACCCAGATGTGAGGAATCTAAAAAAGAATCATGACGTCACTTCTTGGACCAGCCTCTGTATAATTTTATATGCATTTAGTAAAAACTAAAAACCTATAATTTTGACATAACAAAATATATTTATTTATCTGTGTAGATTGAATGACTTCATAAACTTTGTAATAAATATATGGGCATAATTCATATTTAATGAATTAAATTCTAGTGTCTATAAGCGTTGTAAACAACTCATACAATGTTAACACCGCCATTTATTAATTACACAATATAAGCTCTTTACCTTATAGCAGATTTTTTAATCGTACGTAAAATTACGATAAACGACATTATTTAGTTACTCTTCACTTACGGTATACTTATAATAAAAAAAATATTTTTTACACAAACATCAATAACAAATCGATACAGAATCAAGATTTATTAATTAAACCTTTCTTATTGTTGTTGTATTAAAAATGTTTTAAAATTACATTAATGGTTTTATATAAATCATCATCATCAATTTATAAGGTTTTGAATGATTTGCCTCCTTTTTCTGGGTTCAGCTATCGTTAGCCAGGTTATATTGTTTTTACATAGAAATCAAAACAAGTCAATATGTACACTATCTGTTGTCATTTGTTTAAACAAATTTTTCTTACTACGTGATGAGATTCTTACATGCCATTTTATATCTGACTAGCATTGCCCGCGGCTCCGCCCGCGTTCAGATAACCTAAAACCAAATTCTTAGATTTTACATATTAGTATACTCTTACATTGCAGTTTTGTATTTTTTCTCAAAAATTAGATATTTTCCCGCGGTGAAAATTATCCTATATGTTGACCCGGATAACCAGCTATCACCATACTAAATTTCATCAAAATCCCTTCAAAGGTTTTTCTGTGATGCGGGAACAGACAGACAGACAAAAATTCTAAAAACATTGCAGTTTTTGTATTTTTGCACAGAAATGACATATTTTCCCGCGGTAAAAAGTATCCTATATGTTGACCGGGATAACCAGCTATCATACACACAGCTATCATACCGACAGACAGGCAAAAATTCTAAAAACTATAGATTCGGCCTCTGTAACGATAATAATGTCTATTTCAATAAGATTTTCCAAAAAATATTTAATGTACAGATTTGGCTTGGTTACAATTTTATTATATGTATAGATAGAAGTAAACGTAGGATTCAGAAGGAATGTGTGTATAGTAATATAGTATCAAAGTCTATTTTGTAATTTAATTTTTAAGTTTTATAGTATATTAAGCAAGTAATATAGTATCAAAGTCTGTTTTCTAATTTAATTTTTAAGTTTTATAGTATATTAAGCTTAAAGTACAAAGTCTCGAGTTGTTACTATTCTATAATCATTTATTTTTTATCAAAATAATATAAAATTGGTTTCTTCTTATGGGTCATGCTTCGTCTAAACTCTAAAATAATCAACGTTTGTAGGTATATGAGAGTAGACTTAGCATTTAATATTATTCACAAGGTTTCATCAAGGACACTTCCGGGTTCCAGTAGGCCTTGGATTATTCACACTCACTTCACTTGTATAACTTGGATATCTCAAGGATTTTAGGGCGTACGAATATATCTCTCCCCTTTTCTAGGTCATCCTATCCTGGTGACCTTATCCGAAATTACTATTTGATACTATAGATCCTTCGAAAAGACTTGTATATTTTTCAATTGTGTGTTCTTTTTCAAATTTTGAATATCATTAAGAATATTTTTTTTGATCTTTATAATGTATTTTGTGTTTAAACTTGCAATAAATGAACCATTTCGCTTAGTAATGTATCAGTTTTATGATAACTTATCATATCAAGATATTGTTACGTCTGACATTACTGCTTTATGTACGCGTTTTAGTCATAAAAAGACATAACTACAATAGTTATTACGCCATAGATAACCTCTAAGAAAGTAAGTACTGAAAACAATATATTTTTGGCCAAAACTTTAAACATACCTACTAATTTTTCAGTAGGTAAATGTGATAAATTTTTTTTCCTCCTGACCGATTTCGGCCACGGCGGCCTAATCTCACTGATTGTGAGACTAGCCAGATGCGCAGGAGATAGGTAATTTATAGAGACATAAGTGTACTCTCTATTTCTTTTATTCTCCTATCTGATGGGACGATACTTCGATGCGATCGGTGAGAATTAAGGCACAGAACCGACGGCTTTTCGTGCGTTCTGAGGCAAAGGTGTAAAACACCGCCAACTTCCCAACTTCGGGCTGTTATTGAGAATTACTTGATAGAAATACTCAGTAAATGAACTTGGTCTGACCCGGGAGTCGAACCCAGGATCTCCACCTCCTCCTCTCCGGAACTGCGGCCGTACATGCTGGCCACTAGACCACTGAGGCATTTAATGATTTGTTTATATATATAGGTACGTACGCATTACGATTCTTTCACTAAATAACACACAATACTAACTAAAACAACAATCTTAGGTACATTGTTCTTTCAATTAGTATTGTGTATTTATTATTCAAGATAATAATTAATTATCCTAAATTTTTCTCTTGTTTTGTGTAGTTTAATTACAGCTGACAGTTTCGAATCAAAATTTCCAATCCATATACATATTTGGTAATTAATAATAAAGTGATTCCAAACTTTATAAAATAAAAAAAATTGGATCAGAAATTTAGTGCAAAGTTAAATTCTATTTTTACTCTAGTAAAAATAATATTTTCATTGTAGCATGGTGCGGGTGACACTTTTGTCAAACGGCGGTCAAGTCGGCCTCCTAAATGCTTGTTTACTTTGTCTAGCCTTTGTCTAAGCCACTTGGTTCTGTATCCAGCTGGGCGTAAAGCCAAGAAATTCCTTAGATGGTGGCCCAGCTTTTCGTTGATCTTTAGTAGATAGTACCTACGGGCTTTCCTAGCTAAGTCTCCACCTATACTGTAATCTATCAAAATGGAATGCGTAAATGCATTTTACAATGTTTAACGTTTATAAAACTACTTTTGAATGCTTTAAAATCATTCATAATGATAATTAACTAATCAACCGACTTCAAAAAGGAGGAGGTTCTCAATTCGACTGTATGTTTTTTTTTTTTATGTTTGTTACCTCAGAACTCCGTCATTTATTAACCGATTTGGACAATTTTTGTTTTGTTTGAAAGGGTATACTTCCAGATTGGTCCCATTTAAATTTCAAAAAAAAAATACCACCCCTAAGGGTGGAAAAACAACTAATGATGAATTTAACCTACTTCTAATTGTCATATTGACTTGAAACTTTGCAAGTATTTCTATTCCCGTTGATAGTACAGTGGTTCGGTGTTGTTGACCTGATCTGATGGCAAGGCCAGAAGGTGGATAGGTGGAACTCTTCAACGGCTAAGAGTAGATACTTTGAGTTTGGGCTTATTTTGTTTGATTTGACAAGCCTAACACGTTAGAATCCTTACTATGCTACTACCGTCTACACTAAAAAGGGAAAAATAAAGACTTTTTAACAAAAAAATAAAAACCGACTTCAAACAAAAGCACTAAAAAGTAAAAAATAACTGATTGGTAGTTTTCATTTACTATACATACCTAATCAAATATTTTCGAAGTCGGTGTGCTTTGGCTAAGTAATTAAAGCCTACCTATTAAATACATACCTAATCAAATATTTTCGAAATCGGTGCCAGCCCATACAAAGCAAAGCACACCGACTTCGAAAATATTTGATTAGGTATGTATAGTAAATGAAAACTACCAATCAGTTATTTTTTACTTTTTAGTGCTTTTGTTTGAAGTCGGTTTTTATTTTTTTGTTATTATGTTAATAATATGTAGGTACCTATAGCAAAACTTATGAACTCGATAAAACGATCGAGTTGAGTTTTTGGTTGATTGCAATTGTTTTCGAGGGCCGTAACCTTAACCTTAGACATCTATGTATTATAGTGTAGGACCATTCACTGTATTGCAATTCTTGTATATTTATTTATTTATATATACCGGTGATCTCGGAAACGGCTCTAATAATTTCGCTAAAATTTGGTATGTGAGGGTTTTCGGGGGCGAAAAATCGATCTAGATCAGTCTTATGTCTGGGAAAACGCGTGTGTTCGAGTTTTCATGCAGTTTTCTTTCGCATTATTCCACTCAAAATATGGTCGCTAATTCGCACGCTCGGGCATAAACATCGTGGTTATGCGGCCAAGGCGCAAGATTGTTAATCCCAGGTGTCCGGATTGCAATCAAATTTTTTACTGTTGTTTTTTTTTCTATTTATTCGAGTATTTAGTTTTTGTTTCGTTTTTAAGCCAAATTAGAAAGACAATTGTACTTTTGGCCAAAAACTAGATTATCATCTAAAAAATACGATACAACAAAAAAGAACTACGAGCGAAGCACGGTCTAGGTACTTGTATTAATTATGTAACCCAGAACGATGTGGTATTTTTTTATATGTATACAAAGAAAAAATCGCACAGGAAGAGGCAAAGTATGGCGACGAGAAGCATTGACGCAATGATAAATCGTGTTCGAAGCGCGGAAGCTGCCGAGTGCGGCTGTTGTTGAAATACCTAGAGTTCTCGAACTACTCCTTCTTAACGCTAACCACGCATAAAGCTCTCCAAGTGGATTGTTTCGGGACAAGTCAATATACTTCGTAAGTCAACTCATCGTCGGCCATCAACCTCGGATTGCATATGCATGGACGATGCATTGTCGTGCCGTCTGTAATTGTTATCGTGCTTTGCATTAAAGCTCTGGATACTCTGGATCTAAATACCTATCATTCACTATTGGTTTAAAGATCTATTGTATATCACTATTGGTTTAAAGATCAACTTTTATTAATCATTTTAATTCTGTTCTTGAAAACTTAATATCTCAAGCTCACTAGATACTATAGTAGCTCTTGTTGCGTAGACATTAAATGCTATCACGGTGTAAATAAATATCATTATCGCAACTAATACAAATAGTCTAGGCACATATCAATTAACATTCTTTAAGCATATTGCCAGTTAATAGCCTTTGTGTGAGATTATACTTGCAGAAATCTATTGCAATGTGAAGAAATAATAACTTCCATTGTTTCAGTAGAACTATTTTTTTTAGTATATAATGTTTCCATATTCTAAGTTTATACTTATATCAGACACGACTAATCTACACCTCCACCGTTTCTGTACGTCGCTGGATACTATCTGTATGACATCTTATACAAACCCATTATATTATTTCTATAGCGGTATATAAGTAGTTCAACAATAATGATTTACGTAAAGCTTAAAAAAACTTATATGTTTAAACGATGAGTAAGTAGGAACAACTAACGACTCACGCTCGCTTCGCTCGGATTCCTCCCTTTTTTTTTTTTAACGTTGGGAAATGCATTTACGCACGACGTGTGGGACTCACCGGCGTAATACAGCCAGTACTACCCACTAAAACCCAACAAAACCTTCCCCCGTCATAATGGGGCGTCGCAGGATCGCTTACGCATTCAACTACGACGCCCCGACGGCAGGTCTGCCGAAGCAGACCACCACAACCATGGGGTTGCTCCACAGTCCACTCTGCTATCAGAGAAGTACCAGGAGCAACCCGCATGGTACACCGCCCCCCGAAAAGGGCCACTTCCCACCGCCCACCGAAGTGGACAACCTCCCTGTGCGTTTCTTAGCTTCGCGCCCGGTTGGATTGCCGGGCACTACTGAGCCCCCCCACCACGACAAGGTGAACGCACGTTCGCTCGGATTCCTCCCTAGGTTGATTCCCCATACAAACATTTATCCCCATTAACACCCCTAACGCGATGATTTTCGGAATAAAAAGTATCCTATGTCCTTTCAAGGGTCTTAAACTATCTTCTTACCAAATTTCATCTAAATCGGTTCAATAGATCCAAAGATTACCCCCTACAACGTCACTAACACACAAACTTTACCTCTTTATAATAATATTAGTATAGACAATATAATTTAAAGACGAATATTATTTATTATTAAAAAATTATATAATTAATTTTTAGTTCGATTTTACAAGCGATATGTTGTGCATATCAGGTTATTGATTTGTGGTAATGTAGTGTAGCACACGGACGTCGACCCTCCGGAACACCATTGAACTTGGGAAGACAGGATATCGCTTCCCTGGCTACCATGTCAATAAAAGTTACATATATATATATATATATATATATATATATATATATATATATATATATATATAAGGTTCACTTTACTAATGCTATATTTATTGTTTTGCAATTATTCTTAATTATTTTTACATATTAGTAGATACGTATAGTTAGGTGCAACAACACGTATACATATCTAGCGCATATTATGCCATGTATATTATATTAACTAATACTTTCTTTAATTTATAGTCATAATATATTATTTTTGTTTTGCAGTAGGTATTATTTATTATTTTTTGGGTACTTAAAAATTACAAAATTATGTAAAGTTTAAACTATAAAATTTTAAAACTATAATGTTAAATTGTTTATAATTTATACGTAACTATTAACTATATTGCTTACAATTTGATCTTGATTCATTGTTCATTTGTAGCTTCACTAATACTTAACCAAACTATAAATTAATTCATATTTTGACTTAGGTATAACATTAGATATTTAATTATTTTAAAAATAAAAATATCAAGCATGTCAAATAAGTATCCGAACGATATGACGACTTTAGCCAATGTGTCGATTGTGATTCGATTAAAATTTAAAAGGTAGGGCGGGGGGCCGGGTCACGCATTTTACGTACGGCTACGGGTACTCTCGACCCCAACAGCACTATGTGTGCCACGGTTGTATGTAGGTTAACATCGGACGCGCTCGATACGCCACCGCTGTTGCCGATGTCGACCACCTAACCTAGATCAGGGTACAGAGAGATCGCTTATGAAATCTGGCGCACACTAACTATATAAATGACACAGAATTTAACATGACCATATCCTATCATATGACTGCTGTAAAAGGTTAAATACATTCTCTCAAACTATGACTCTCGTAATGAGGTAATTTTTTACATTTATGATAATATGATTGTACTTCCGAATTGACACAGAAGTCCCTGTTTTATTTTAATGTGAATCATATCATTACACTGTACAAGATAGAATGGAGAATATAAAATGAATGCTCTAGTAAATTGTGTCACGGTCCAACCGTGTATAAATTTCGACAGTTACGACCTCGCCTAAACCTTAGATTTTTTTTTAATTTACAATTTTTGTATGATATACACATGTTCGTTTTAGATAAATAAACAATAGATTCAATACGATAGACAATCGTCGAAGTGCCCTATTTTTTATTTCATAAACTAATGACTTATCATTCCTATGCTCGGATGCGCCTCTAGATGCCTAACAATAACCTACGTGTAGCTCCAGATAATAATTTATCTATGTACTAAACATAATCCAAATCCGTCCATCCGTTTCAGCAGGAAAGAGTAACAAATAAACACACATACAATCTGTTTGATTTATATTACAATTTGGTCCGATCTTTATAAAATTATGAAAATAGTGCATGTAATATTTATCACTCACTATTAATTAATTCATAATTGTATACTTTAGAAATTCTCTACTTATCTGTTTATATAAAATACTAATGCTATGTTATCATATTATCAAGGGTAATCCGTATTTAGAATACAACGTAATTGTATTACCGTAAAGTAAAATCATAGATTGTAAATTGTTATATTAGGCATCTACCTACAGTATCATATCAGAGCAATCTCTTTTCTTAATGAGTTGCTGTAATTTTTATTAAGGCGCTTAATGAATGTAAATTATTTGTGTACATTTAACTTGAATTAATTTAATAAAATATGTATAAATAAGTATTATCAATAATAATATAAATCATGCCATCGATAAAAGTTTATTTAATAAAGAGTAAGGTAGAAATATATAAAACTATGTTTTAACGTTTAGTATAGATTTCTCAATTTCTCAAAGATCAAATATTTTCCCGCAGTAAAAAGTATCATAAATGTTGACGCGGATAACCAGCTATCATCATACCCATCAAAATCTGTCTAGTACTTTTCTCGTGATGCGTTCCCAGACAGATAGACAGACGAAAGTTCTAAAAACTATTCGGCCTCTCTATGGATAATAATGACTACTTCAATAACATTTTCGGAAAAAATATTTCAAGGTACAGATTCGACTTTGGAGCCTTGTTTTCATATTTGTCTTAATTAGCTACAAGCTTATTTCACATGTATACCTGACCAATGTATGTAAATACGGTCTCAATTTAATACCTTGAAGGTTTGGAAGTAAAGGATATATTAGAAACGGAATGCGTTCAGCCACCGTTCTCCGTGCAGCTGGTCCGCTTTTATCTCGATACGGCCAATTGTGCGAGCCGATTTCAAAACGAAAGTACCTACCGCGCATCTAGGACGGTGAACGTATTTCTCGTTGAAATCTCTTGCAATTTATCAGCCATCCAATACTTTTGAATACTGAATAGCTATTATTAACTTAAACTTACTTGTAGTGTTACGATGAATCTTCATCCAGAATAATTTTTAGATGTATGTACATATACGTAAATGTATAAAATTTAATTCATTGTTTTACTGCTTTCCATTACTATCGACTCTATCGACTTTCAACTAGATATTTGTTAATTTTATAGATCCTGTACAATTTTTATCTATAGCTTACACCAGAATTTGTACAGTGTTCAGATTTTCTGATTTTATGTTTCAATTGGAAGTGAGTTAGGAGAATAGATAACATATTTTATTTTCTTCCCCTCCATTTTTCTGATTACAAAGATTAATAAATATACCTACATTAGCGTGTGATAAAAAAAGCCACAATACTATTTATTGAAAGAAATATTATTTCTCTATGGGCTCTGGTAAAAAGTCAGTCAAAGTCTATTAGATACTTATATATATAATTTATCACTTACTGAGTGATAATTTTAAAAATCGTATATAAACGCCACTAGCGTAGGCATACATTGGGCCTTAGCGCAGGCCATGATGCCGTTGCCGAGCACTTATTATATCACCAGAGATATCGTAACTTTTGCCCACCTTACCTCTAGAAAGTACACAAGCCACTCGCTTTTCTGATAGTATTTATTACCTAGGAAACTTAGTCGAGCATTGCTTTTCAATTTAAATCTATTCGGCATGAAACAACTTTCCCAGTGCTAATTGCTAGATATTTACTTTCTAAAGTTATTTGATGTTTTGATAAAGTCTCCCTTGGGTTTAAATCTATATTTTGAACTATGCAAAAAAACAAACACGTAGCAATGATAGGTAAAATAGGAATTCTAATAAATATTGGGTATTGAGATTATTCAATTCTCCAATGATTTTTGCATGCATTAAATATTTACTTACAATCTTGTGACGTAGAATTAATGAGAATTTGTGATATACAAGTGTAATCTACCTCGGTGTGAGTTGTCTCAACCTACTTCTTGAATGCCGATATCGTATAAAGAAAATCAGACCTTATATAATGGATATTAGAGACAAAATTGTTATTTATATCACGAGCGTTCTCAATCCGACAATTAGGAACCGTTTTTAATTTGTCAAACAATAATAAGCTTTATGTGTGCGGATAAAGACATATAATAAATTGCTAAGGTTTATTTTCATACTGTACATGTTCCATTCAACCATGAACTGCTTCGAGGAGCGTCCTGCGTAGTTAAGACCTCAATTTTTTAACCTCTCTCACTTATTGGTTAATCAACGTGACATTTATATAATACATACATTCACGGATTATTGTATTTTTGAATTATAGGCTATATTAATATTTCTATAAATGTTAGGTCAGGAGTGGCTAATATTTTCTTTGTTTAGATAATTAAAGTATTGAATTTGGTTTTATCCTTGTTACAAATATACTATAAAAATGGCCTTATACCCGTTGGATATAAATTATTTATTATTAAAGTATTTATTTTGTTTCAGGGTTCATAAGGAGAAACTGTAAATAACTACAAAACTGTAAGTAACGACATAAAATTCCATGGTAATATCTTGTCATATAAAGTTTATACTGTGTCAAGACAGAAACAGATAATACACTTAGCCTCTAATTGTGTAAACGCACTGTAAAGTGGACCGCGACATTGCTCAATCAGATGCATCTCGTCTCGAGTTGCGGCGCGTGAGAGTCGAATTTCCCAATAGTAAGACGGTGAAGGCGAGATCTTAATGCGGTTTCCCAATAGAAAGTCCTCCGGTGCAGGAAGCGCAGTGCATTCAGCAACACACGTGCACCCGCCCTCCACGCGCAGAGGGGCGCCGGCCGATGCACTTTCGTGCCGCTGACGTCACATAGTACCTTTCGTCAGCGTCACGCCGCGCTTCGTAAGAGCTGTTACGCAATCAATGCGCACCACTCAACTTTCCAATTTCGACAACGCGCTATTGTGTAGCGCTTTCAAATTTTACCTTACCTTCTCCTGCTTTTAGGCACTTTCTTAACGTTTCTCTCCTCGCTGAAAAATGCTCTGAATGCTGCGCGAGCGCAACAACCGTGATGCACTTTCACTTCACTGTTCCGCCTTTTTAAAGAAACACCGTGAATATTTGTAGATTACTTAATAGAAGTATTTATATTTTAGAAATAGTTATTTATGTAATCTAAAAAATCGCTTATCCTGATTGATGCACAAGGTCCAAGCTAAACCGGAACAAAAGGGATGATGTTTTGGTTTCATTTAATTAATAACATATGTAGATAATCGCTAACAAAAGAGTTTTTGAATTTTTGAAAATTCAAACTAGTCATCTATAAATGGACAGAGTGCACTAGCCACTACTTACTCCGGCTTTGCCCTTTTTTTGAATATTACGCCCATATACTATTCCTATACAAGCTTTGAGGTATAAATTAAAAAAATATATTTTCTGGTATTCTGCACTAAAGAAGATTGACCTGTTCTTAAAAAATAAAATCAGTTATACAACGAATCTTTAGAAGTAGGTAACAATGAACTCAATTAACTGTATTCTAGTGCATCATATATAGCTTTGACTGACATATTCGAAAGCAGTATGAACATAAGAATATTGAAGCGTGCGTGACACCTGGTACGCGGCAAGGTTTTCACCAGCTGTGATCAAAGCTTTCTCAGCTCACTAGCTGTATAACAACGCGACAATTGAGAGTTGACTTTTGTAACTTGTACTACTCTTTGGGAACTGATCATTATTATAGATGTGACATTATATGCATTTACATATTTTGTCTACATTGGCATACTAAGTATTACATATTTTACCCGAATTTTAAGCTGGTCAATAACAGACGTAACGGATAAAATCAATTACACTAAAGACCTATGTACATAGGTACTGCTAATATTTAATTAACTGCGCTGTCAATATTTTTTTTTGGAGTTTAATTCGCGAATTTTAAAAAGTATTTAATTAATTTTTTAACTGCTAACATATTTGTTATTATTTGATGCCTCACTTGTCATGAATATTTTTCGCATGTTTTTATACATATTTCAATCATTTTACGTTGCATATAAACTAGTCTCTCTATTGATTAATATATTTGTTGCGTTTACATATTTATTTACATTATATTTTTATTATTTAAGATTTCAATATCTTGTTATATTATTTATAAGCGAGAAGCAACGATCTGAGATTACTATGAAATTATTAGGTTTACAAATTTTCGATAAATTTAGGCCTCACTTTTACTATTGTAACAGTTACAATTATTTATTAAGTATAAAAACTTAATAAATACCTTATTATTGTAATATAATAGATCACGTGGAGTTTAATTAATAGGAAAGAACTAGGTTCCAATCTGCAATGCTAAATATTTTTTTTACTTATAAATTTATAATATAAATTAATACATTTAAAATTTGAGACAAAACTCTTAAAAAGTCTACATGAATGACTTCAACTAAAACTGAAATGTTTCATTATATTTATGTTTTGTTTTATATAAATCTGTACTAAACGTTAAGTTTTAACGTTTAGTATAGATTTCTCAGAGATGAGATATTTTCCCGCAGTAAAAAGTATCCTATATGTTGACCCGGGTAACCAGCTATCACCATACTTTTCATCAAAATCTGTCCAGTGGTTTTTTCGTGATGTGGTCACAGACAGGCAAACAGTGAATTTGTATCGATAATAATGAGAATTTCAATAATATTTTCCAAAAAATATAAAGACACACGGTAGCGTGTCCAGCCAAGTTCAAGCCAAAGGAACTGGCGACGCAGCACCGTGTGTATATTTGACACGAACCATTTGGAGCCACTTTTCAACTCTTAATAACTCAAAATCTATTTAACATAAACTCATGAAATTTGGTTCTTTTATTAAATGTCCTTAGATTAACTAGAATTCATAAATACAGCTCAAACGGTTACTGAGATATTAACGTTTAAAAATCGGCATTTTTATCACTGACTGATGGACATATAGTAAAACTTAACCCACTTCCAGATGACCTAGAAAGTTGAAATTTGGTGTCCAAATGGGTTATCGTGTGCATACAAAGAGAAAAATCCGAAAACAGCATTTTTTTTTTTAATTTGTAAAAATAAATAAATTACTTTTTATTAACACCTTGCGCCTTTTAAAACAACAGCAAATTCACATTCAAAATATTTTATTCAGCATTAAATTATTATATTTTTTAGCAATAGCTTAACACCTAGTGCCTTTTGAAACATAATAGCAAGAGCAATCATAGTAATAGCAAAAACTATTTCTTTCTCAGGAGAAAAGATTCCATGATGATTGATGATTAAATAACATTTTCCTATACCGCCTTATCCACTAACGAACAGTCGCAACATTATGAAAAAAAAAGATTTAAAACTAGCCAAGTCAAATCTTGAACTTCAATTTATCGTAAATCTACTCTGTGTAAACAATTCGACTGTTCAAATTTAAGAAGTTCTATTTTTAAACGGCAAACACTTTTGTAGCAGAAAAAAGAACAAGAAATTATGTTTTAAATTTATTTTAGAATGTTGTATGTTCTTATGAAAAAAATGCAGGATTATCTATAGAACTTGGCACCCATTTAGATCTCAATTCTTTTGTCGGTGAAGTTGACAACGACGCATATTCTTAACTATAATTGCACGCGGCTCCGCCCGCGATTAGATGACCAAAAACCAAATTCTTAGGTTTCACATATTAGTATACTCTTACAATGCAGTTTTTGTATTTTTTCTCAGAAATGACATATTTTTCCGCGGTAAAAAGTATATATATATATATATATATATATATATATATATATATATATATATATATATGTTGACCCGGATAACCAGCTATCATCATACCAAATTTCATCAAAATCTGTCCAGTGGTTTTCTCGTGATGCGGTAACAAACAGACAGACAAAAATTCTAAAAACTATAGATTCGGACTCTGTATCGATAATAATGTCTATTTCAATTAGATTTTCCAAAAAATATTTAATGAACAGATTTGACTTAGTTACAATTTTATTATATGTATAGATATTGAACTTGGCTCCCATTTTCACATTTATGTTTTTGATGGGATTTAATGTACAGATTCGACTGAGTTAGAATTTTATTATATGTATAGATTGGTTGAAAGTTGAAGGCTGTTTCAGAAAATATTAAATGAAATATTACATGTTACATAAAGAATAAAAATATGAAAAACCATAAAAATATCCTAAGACGTTCATTAAATTAAGATTATACATCATCTCATCATCATCAGTCATCTGAACGCGGGCGGAGCCGCGGGCAATGCTAGTGTATTATAATTTATTTATTCGCCACCACGATATTATTTACCTAATTTATATGAACCTCCCTGTTAGGATTATTTCCAAAAATTGATAGTTAAGCCCTAAAAGGCTATATGCAACTTAAAATGGCCTGTATTTGAAGTGAATGTTATAGAAAGGAAAGGTCAAATCGAATAGTAGGTAAATAAGAAAGTTAATCATGGAAAGTGCGCGCTAGTGAATCTGAGTCTATGGCAATACTTATCATTTTTTTAATAAAATTTACTGGAAATAAAAAGATTGAGATGTACACATATATGATAGTAGACTTTCAATGGCTTCTTGCAATATACTAATTCTTCACGAGAATCATTTGATGTATTGGAATAAAAGAAGCCTAATAACACATCTCTCGTCCATTAACTATCTTTGTGCTAAAACATATCGAAGAAAGATAATCCAATAAATACTTTTTCGCATTTATAATATACATATATATCTTTTTTTATAGGAGATGCTTTTAAGTTTCGTTTAGTACTCAGTGTCGCAATCGAGTATAAATGCAATTATATAAATAGGTATTTTTTCATGTAAATCATATAAACATTTTCGTTATCGCGTTACCTAATTGGGTGAGAATGTTTTAAATCTTTTATAAAATTACTAGGGACTCATCCTCGCTCCGCTCGGGTTCGTCCCTACTTGCGTTTTAACGTTTAGTATAGGCTTCTCAGAGGTGAGATATTAACCCGCAGTAAAAAGTATCCTATATGTTCACCCGGACAACCAGTTATCATTATATCAAATTTCATTATCCCTCCAGTGGTTCCGTGGTTCCGTTATGCGGTCACAGGCAGACAGAAAAACAGACAAAAAATATAAAAACTATAGATTCGGCCTCTGTATCGATAATAATGTCTATTACAATAAGATTTTCCAAAAAATATTTAATGTACAGATTCGACTTAGTTAGAATTTTAGTTATGTATAAGATTAGCACTGAACAGTGAGCTCAATAATTACATCGACACTTGTATGACTGTTGATACACTTGTATGGATATATATTATGTAACTATACTTACTGATGAATACAAGTTTAAGCATTTACATGTAAATAAATATCACTAACTCCAAGGGTTTAAAAATTAAAAGTCATTAAAAGTGTTTTTGCACAAACATTGACTTAATTAAAAAGAATCAATGTGGCCAGTATTATTGATTGAATTGAGAAACATCCTAAGCATTTATCAGCTAAGTAATAATTATTAAAGTTTTTCAGTCAATCAGTTATGTAAGAAACATATTATACATATTCCATATATTGTTTTACAATCATATTGTGTACATACTTTTTTTCAATTTACCCATTAACCTCTTGTTTTCCTAGGAAACTTGAAATGTTACTGAAATTGTCTCATTTTGAACGTTATACCAAAGTTTGGCATCTCAAAAGTAGGTAGTATTAATTGTAGTTGTTTTTTCTCCCATAAATATATTTTCATATCATGCACAGTCTACTTTCAGAATATGTAAAGAAAAGATCAAATCGTATGACATAATTTTTTTCTTTATTTTGGGGCGAAAATGTGGCCCTGATCGATACCCTTTCTTTAAATGCGACAGGTGAAAGAATTCAGGGCTCAGACTAAAATACATTTCACAGGATGTAAGTGAAATTAGGATGTAAACAAAACGAGGTCAATGAGGTCATGCACTTGACAAAATTTACTATGTATATTAAAAAAACTGTATAATGTATATTTGTATTATAGGAGATGCGTTATATTTTAGTCGAGTATGAGCGTACAAACGATGCATAAGCTTTCACTGTTACAATGGATTCATAGTAGAAAGGGTCCGCGCACGGCGCAGCTGTCCCGCGGGTACCAGTCAGAAGGCGCTCCGCCCTCGCTGGCCCCGCGACTCCGCTCTCTTGCGAGAGGAGCAATCAGCAAAACGCGACTCCCGCGACCACGGACCAGTCGGCAGTGGCAGTCGCCCCGCGCTCGTGCTACGCGTCGTACGTCCGTCACGCAGCCTCGCGCGTACCGACAACCATGTGGTGAAGTGAAACTGTCAAACGTGATTACACATACACGAACCAGTCTTTAGTGTATTTTCCTATTATTGTAATTTCATCCTGGTGAATTTGTGTAGACGAAGTGGTGCCATCAATTTGGAAAGTTGGATTTTATAATAAAATAATGGCCTTAGCGAGGTGAGCTATTTTTGTTGGTGTGTCAACACGGAACTACTCTTATTTCATTCTCTTAATTTCTGAAGGATATTTTCAAATTGTTATAAATACATAATATATTACCTTTTAATAAATAAATTATTGATAGTTATCTTATAATGTATTTGCACTTTTTTCCAATATTAATGAAGTGTCAACTTAAACTGATAGTAACACCAATTATTTTTGCAATCAAGTAAAGAGTGGCGCTGCAAATAGCGAAAGTTACTTAGCCTCGCACGCATTATAACTTTCTTTGTTGTGTAAGCTAAACGTCAATGACAGGTAGAGGGAGCAGCATAGAAATCTAGTCACTTTTACAACAAATACTTATTATCTAGTGTCACTCATGCCTATTAAAAACAACAGTTGTTATTACTTTTTGCCTACGGTTAACAGAATAATACCCATTTTGTCGTTCCAGTATCCCCTTGCACCCTTATGGTCCGTTAATGTAATGCCGATGTTTTCTCGTCCGCACCCTCGTTCGTTACGGTTACCCTAAAAAGTGAACCCCACGATCGTCTACCACTGTATCTATTGTGCCAACTATTTTGTCGTTCATTCCCAACATGTTGATTTTATTTTATTTACATTATAAGTTTTCATTCAATTTTTGTTACAAAACATATTTTTGTTACAAATTGCAATACCGTTATTAAGCTAGGCAAAAATTATCACCATAATATAGAGCTTATTTTTTATTTGACGTCTTACTAAAATATTTTATTTCATATGTTCCTCATTTCTATATAGGATATAACTTAAGTTTTTCATTGTTTTATTATAAACAAATACACTTTATTTATATTTTTATAATGTGCATGTAGGACCGTTTCACATTCATCTGTCTGTAGCAGGTAACAAAACGAGAACGAGCTCGCCAGCTCCCGAAAGTTTTTTTGGACTCCTCCTTTTTGTTATAAATCTAAATTTAAAATTCTTTCCCTTAAGTATACAGGTCCCTTACTACACCTTACCATGCAGTCTTTGTTTGTGCCTTTCCATAATATTTTTACCTATTGTTAACTTTATTCATCATTATTTACAATTATATTTAAATTGCCACGCTTTAATGAAACATTACAATATTTTGTAGGTATAGTATTTATACTAACATACATATAAGATAACCTGATTTTCCATTTACACAGTTACACTATCACCGTTACGTAGGTACAGATATTGTTAAAACTATGTAGGTATATAACAATAGATATAAGGGCTTAGCTACAGATAGTAACATTTTTTATAATAAGCATTTCAAGAGACTCTTCATTTTTGTATATATATATATATATATATATATATATATATATATATATATATATATATATATTCATGTATTATGTTCATATATAAAAGGTTCAAACACAACAGAATATATGTATAAGGATTTGCGGGATGCGCTTCCAGAAGGTCATTACCCTATTGTCTCGAAGGTTACACCAAAGGCACAAGACACGACCACATTTTATTTATATAATTATAATGCAATATACAAACTTTTATACAACATATACGTACTATGGTATAAAAGATACATAAATAGTAACAATATTCTGTTAAAATATGTGCTAGTGCCAATATATATTATGTACTGACGTACATATTATATGGTAATATCTTTATATATATTATTATTTAAAGCCTAAGTTAACTAGCCAAGAGTTTATTAATATAGGAAAATACTCTCAGTGCCATTTAAAATGAAAAATAAACGAAGTTTTTTAAGAGCTTTTAAACTGCTCTTAGTTTCACTGCTAGGTCACTTATGAACTCTATTTCAGTAATATACCTAACTAACTCGGCGATAAGCAATAATTAGTACATTTCACTTGCTTATTTAGCATAATATTTATTTTTTTACGTAGGTAATTTTTTATTATCCATACTTCAATAAAAAAGTTACACATCTATGAATTTTTTACAATTATTCGTATATCATACCAGAAACACAGTGCTAAACATACATCATTTACTTGGCTTTCAAATTTTCTATACTCCAATACCAACTAGAAACCAGGCCGGTGCCGTCTAATTTGATTGTGTAGGAATAAGTTGGGCGAGGTTATTTCGCAAGAACGTATCAATTTAGCTAAGGAACACCGGTGCACGTTCACAAAGCAGAATATCGCGGCTAGGTCAATTCTTTGGGCCGGTTTTTAAACTGAAAAGTGTTAATACGTATGTATAGGTATATTGTATCGCTAAATTACATAATATAGAGATATAAAGACTTATTTTAACAAAACCTTTTCCTCTAATTTATATAACTATTTAAATTACATTAAATTATTAATGTAACTACATAATTATAATTTCACATACTTTTAATAATTATTAAATGTATGTATGTGAAATTTTTGCACTCGTTGGAAAGTGCGTCATTGCCTCGTTTCTTCGGCTCGGTGCGTAGCGCCTTCTCTTTGTCTTACAATCATGATTGTAAATTTCACAAAACATCTATTTATAATAATATTTGCCCTTCTTGTTTAATACTATAATATCAATCATGCTAAAAGTTGCAATTATTAAGATCTTATCAATTTTTATACTAAGAACCTGCTTTCACTCCAACTAATAAATTTGTCTGCTAGTAAAGTAAAATCAAGTACCTGCAGTTACCAAAAGAAGTATTTATATGTATATATTTATTAAATAGAAAATTATTTAGGTGATCGAAGTAAAGTTATCAATCACCATCAGCAACGGCTTTGCCTAGATTGCCAACTGAAAGTTCTTTGTTATAATATTATGACATGTAATAATTATACATACTATAAATCTTAATGAGATAATTTATGTAGTAGCGGTAATTTTGAAAATGAGAATGTTTATTCGTGGACAATGGATATAGTTACGCACTCCGCGCTTTCTAAGTATAACACGAAATGTTGTTTGGAGGAATCGATGATATTATAACAGCCGAATCTCGAGGTCTCCACGGCGCTTCACCGACGTGTTGGGATCTGTGTCAGGGTCCTCCCCCGTTGGCCCTACCCTTCGCTCTGCCTCCCAACTGAAAGCTCTGTGACGGTTGACCCATAAAATTCAACCATTTGTTCTACTCCCTTGGTCTTGTTTAGTGATTTGAGGTCACATTTTTCGCCTTTACGGTTTGCCGCTTTTAACACAGTGATCTCGATTATTTTATTTACAAATTTGTAAATAATTACACAAATATTTTATAACTAATTAAGATAAAAGGCATGTCATAAATATAAGAAGCAGCACTTATAAAGTAAACAAATAGTTTAATAGGTGATGAAAATTGTAATAATCGCGACCGCATTCTTAAATAAAAAGCATTTACCTACTATCTCCGATTCATTGGACAATAAAGACAAATTCTAAATATTATATAATATAATTACTTTTTTATAATCCAACCTAATATATTAAGCTATTAAATGCAACTATCACCTTCGCAACAGTAGGAGGCAGTGCTGGCATTGTCGCCTCCACGCCAATAGGAAGCGACACGGTCGCAGATCGCTATTGGGCTTAAGGCCGCTTTCAATGTACCATCTTTTACCTTGTGCCCCTTATCGTGTAGTGTGACCCGAAACTGACACTGGCCGCTATGATAATTAAATAAAAATGTTTTTAATATTCTAACGATATGACGATATTTTATGTTTTAGTAGTGAGTAAATGTCTATTTCCAGAACTTGAATTATATTTAACTCAATTTGATCAAGATCAGTTCAGGAGTATCGCCGTGAAAGCGCACCAAGCACGCTTCCGTCTTTTATCTCGTTTATTTTATTGGGTAGAAACTAGCATATTTAGAAAATACATTTAAAATATATGTATGTAGTTCCTCATAATGCGCTCTAATATGATTAAATTATTAAAATATTATATATATTTTATTAATATATAATTATTAAAACGTTTAATGTATGTGATTAATGGTTATACATAATATGTGTATATTTTTATAAAATGATATAATAATACGACTCGGAACCCACGAACTGGCGTGAACACTAACTAATTTTTTCAAACGTCACTCATTTGTCATGTAGGTCAAATGCATTACGATGTCAAATTTGACCCCGTTTTTCATGTTGTGTACTATATTAACTAGGCAATTGCTAAATACTAATAAATACGCAATAATTGTCAAGATGCTGATATTGTATTTATTTTAACGTCAATAATTTTCAGTCAATGTCAGATTTTTTTATTTCTATTTTCTCTATGTGTAATATATATTAAATATTTATTTATATTTTTAAATATTGTATAAACTACCTATACAATAATGCATATCATAATCTCTTCTTATATTCAAGAATTATAACGAACCATGACATTTACATATTTATATAATATACGAGTACTTACGCTTACGCTTTTTTAAATAAGAAAGATACTCGATAAATGCGAAAATATTTATTAGTTTCCATGGCATTGCGTTTAAAAAATGTTTAAACAAAAACCTCGAATATATTTGCTTCAATGATTTGCTAATTTAGGATCTTTACCACACAACATGCGGAAGTGTTACCAAACCTCGATAGATTTCGAGGTTCGCGACTTACAGTAGTTGTCGGCGCGTATAGCATTGATTTAATCCTGTAACTGAGGTCGTGTCAGTTATTAAAATGTATTATGACGTGAGTGAAATATATATATTTTTCATAGCTTTACAACTCTTGTATAAGATGACCGTAGAACGCGGCCTCAACCGAGTTTTGTAGATGCTTTCTCGATCGCGAAGCGGGTCGCGTTCTCGATGCCGCTGCTGGTGAGACGACTTACTGGTACCATTACGGTCTTGCATATACTCATTACTCACACATAAAATATATACGCGCGTTTTGCATGCTTTGCACACCCACATCCATCTGCCTTGTGTCAGGGCTAGTAAATATTATATTAACAAAGTCACTATTTGATTTAAATACTCTATGTCCTTTGACGATATTTTACTATTGTTTTACATATCTTTAACTATAAATACTAAGATGAAAGATTAGAATAAATTTTTAGACTCAAATATCTGACTAATATTAAGTCTGTGTAGTTGTTTTGTTTAGTACGTAAATTTAAAACTGTCAAGGTTTCGCAATTTTGTCCGTTCTAGCGTCATCGTCATTTTTAAAATTACATTTTTTTAATTTAAGATTTTAATAATTTAAATATTTCAAATTATTAAGAGTATTAAATTAAATCTTTAAAAGTTTTTTAATTATTCTTTTATATATGATATTGATATAAAACCTTATCAACTGATTGTATTAAAATTAAATGACCGTCGCCCACAAGCAAGGATGTAATTTAAATGCAATTGACAGTGACGACCCTCGCAGATGTTTGAGGAAGTAGGGTCACATAGCTTATATCAACCTGAAGTCAAGGTCTTGCCAATTCATTTGGTCATCTAGTAATTCATAGGGCAATAAAGCTAGAGGTCAGCATTACCCAGCCATTTTTCATTACCAAATTACTCAATGTTCCTTTGCATATCCGCATAATAGGTAATCGTTTATTCTTCAATCTGATTATAATCATAAATTCACGTTGCCCTTACTGTTTGCATATTCATGGCATAACGACGTAGAACGTGTTGCTATTGGTTTGTTGCTCAGTTGGCACAGTTTCGCGTTTGATTTATAATACAATTCTTGTTAGAATAATGTCTTTATGCGGCGTAGCACTGCTACCAATGTCTTTGCTTTCCAATACCTGCGTTGCCAAATATTGTCGGTTTAATATTGCGTGCGCCGTTCATGTTGCAGATCATACGTCGGTTTCAGTTCCCCGCTCGACTCCCACTCACGTATGGCACTTGGAATGTTGCATAATCGTCTCGCGTAAAATCTTGCTCTTTGTATTTAAAACGTGTTAAGTGTCCACGTAATCATTTCAAAATGATTTTACTGCCAACACCATACGTCACGTTATAATTTGCACATAGCGGCTCTTCAATTTGTTACTTATGTAATATCAAGACGCATTCAGAACAATCTGCGATATTCCATCTATTTAATAATGGAGCTGATGTAGCTGGTTCCCTAATTGTAATAACCGTGGTCAAAAGTTCAACCGCATCAGGTTTGTGCGTTCGATTCGTGAATTGCCGTGTGTCCTCGGCCTCGCTCCGCTACTTCCGCATCGATGCTTATCCTCGGTTGGCGTTGCCAATGCTAATCTTTTTACTGTGAGCCTTGATCCTAAACCTTCTTTTATTCACCACAATATATCAACATATTTACTTTCTAGGTATCATCAACAATCCGCACGCGCCTCGCGAATGAAGTACGTAATAGGTTTAATTTATATTTTTATATACTTATACACTGGAAACTTATGTTACATATTATATAGCTATATTTTTGTAGGAACATTAACTGTTATACAAATAATTTGCCGGCTACTGCACATCTACACATGTACAGAGAAGCTTAATTAGGTTTGCATACGCGACGTCACTGCAAACCACTAAGGTCATGACGTAACGGCTACTCTTATAACCGACAGTTCGATTCCTCGCGTTCACGAGGTTACATGAGAGGTTAGACCTCTTTATATTTATTATTATTTCCTTAAAAATTAGTTATGGAAGGAAACCCATAATATTATCATTTAAGTGTTCACAATAACGAACTATGTATTGGCATAATTAATACAAACATTTAACGATTAAACTTATTTTGCCATTACTTTATTATTTTTTATACATACTATCTAATGGTCAATTATTATTAATTGGGTGTTTTAAAAAGTAGCCGTAATTACAATAATTATTAATTACCTACACGTTAGTGTATGCACCTATTCCATGAATATAATATACTAGCGACGACTAGGGTTCGTCCCTAGGTTGATTCTCCATACAAACTTTCATACCCATTTTCACCTACTTAAGGGATGATTTCCGGGATAAAAAATATCCTATGACCTTCCCCGGGTTTCAAACTATCTTCTTACCAAATTTCATCTAAATCGGTTTAGTAGATCCAGAGATTACCCCCTATAACGTCACAAACTCACAATTCACAAACTTTACTTCTTTATAATATTAGTATAGATTATTGTACATAAAAAATCGTATAACTTGATGTTTTATCGGTGTTTCCTGGATTTTTATCTTTATCAATGTCGTATTATCTTTTATTATATTACGTCTACGTATTCCATCATTTCCTTATTATTTAATTTTACATGAACATTGAAAGATATGTTTAAAACTGGTACGTTTTCCTTCTAAAATATTGGAAATCATGAGTTGTAGTAAATTGTTTTGAAGATTGTCAATTACAATATTATAAATAAACTAGCAGTACTCGCGACTTCGCCCGCGTTCAAACTTCACAGGATCACCCGCTGGTCCAATCTGAAGATAGCCTGAAAATTTCATCAAAATTGCTCCAGCCGTTTTAAGAGTCCATAAGAAACACATATACAAATATCGATTTTTATATACATACTATACATATATACGTCTAGGCTTAGTTAAAAATAATGTAAAATAATGCGCGTTCGCGCGTGTCTGCCCGCGCGACCGGCATCACATATTATGTAGCTCTTCTGTTCCCTCTTCTAAATTTTATTTAAAAAATCAAATATAACATAGCCTATAGGTTTTCTGGAATCGTAAATATAACAAAAATCATTGAAATCTGTTGGATAGATTTTAGTAAGGTAAATCGTTCAAACTTCAAACATACATAGAAAGAATTGTATATAATTACATATTAGTAGGTATAGATAATACATATACCTATGTATATTATATATAATTAGATTCAAGCAATCGTCGTTACTTCTACATAACATTGTGTACCTACACTAACAAGGCCTCGTAAGTCGTAACCCTCTTAAGAATTACTAATAAAACAAATCAATATTAAAAATATATAGCATATAGAATTATATGTAGAAAGTCTGTTGGCCTGTTTGCTTTAGCTTTTAATTATTTTTTTTCTAAAAAGACAAAACTGTCATTAAAGACGATTGTGTAATAATTAGGTTACGTCTATTCCGTAATATATGATAAAAAAGTACTAGTATCACCTTTTTATCAATGACTAGTATTGCCTGCGGCCCCGCCCGCGTTCAGATGACCAAAAACCAAATTATTAGGTTTTACATATTAGTATACTCTTACAATGCAGTTTTTGTATTTTTTCTCAGAAATGAGATATTTTCCCGCGATAAAAAGTATCCTATATGTTGACCCGGATAACCAGCTATCACCATACCAAATTTCATCAAAATCCCTCCAGTGGTTTTTCTGTGATGCGGTAACTGTCAACTGTCTGTTAAGACAGACAGACAGACAAAAATTCTAAAAACTATAGTTTCGGCTTCTGTATCGATAGTAATGCTTATTTCAATAAGATTTTCCTAAAAATATCTAATGTACAGATTCGGCATAGTTACAATTTTATTATATGTATAGATTTCTTAAATTGACGTAGAGCAATTTTAAGATTCCTATTACTTTTACAGCTTTGTTGCATTTTCATTTTTTCCGTTTTGTAATAATTTAATGTTTATACTTTATACGTTGAATTATCACGTTTGGAATAGAGAAATAATTGTATGTAACAAATGATCTGCTATAAGAAAATCACGTAAACCTTTTATGATCACATTCAATTATATTATCACTAATAATAAAGATAATACATAAATATAATCTATAATAATATTATAAAGCGGTAGAGTTTGTGAGATTGTGAGTTTGTGACGTTGTAATCTCTGGATCTACTGAACCGATTTAGATGAAATTTGGTAAGAAGACAGTTTAAGACCCTGAGAAGGACATAGGATATTTTTTTTATCCCGGAAATCATCCCTTAAATGGGCGATAATAGGGATGAAAGTTTGTACGGGGAATCAAGCTAGGGACAAACCCGAGCGATGCGAGGGTGAGTCGCTAGTATCTAATAAGGCAGATGGAAGTCACTTAGTAAATTATGTGTAAGTAACATTGACTATCATTAGTTATCACGAAATACCGCCTTCTCTTCATCTAATTCTGGCTACTTCGCCATAATATATCTTATAGATATTATTAAAATAGATATCACAATAAATTAATTGTATATATATTTTTTATATCAATAGGTATTATAGTATGCAAACAAACGTAATATCACGGTAATGTAATGCATACAGTATTCCAACTCGGGCCTGTCCTTGAAATAATTACCTATAGCCACGGTAATGTTATATATAGTATTCCATCTTCATACAAAAGGTCGGAAATGGAGTTATAGGTATGTTTTCCGGTCTCAAACTATTTTCGTACCAAATTTCCTCTAAATCGGTCCAGCGGATTAAACGTGAAAAGGTGATGGACAGACGACTGACAGAGTTAATTTCGCATTTAATGATAGCATGGATATATAAAGCTGGCATTTTTGTTTTGATGGTCTATCATCATCGGCTTGGGCTGGACATTGATAAGTTAGTCAGTCGTGACATTGCTTTTAAATTTTAATGTCTAAAAATAAAAATAGTTATTGCGACAGTACCTTAGGAGATAGGCATATACTATAATTGCAGACTTTTCGGTTTAGCCTTTTTAATACCTTCAATTTTTTAGTAGGTACCTACATTGTTTTCATGTATGTCTTAAGGTTTAGCCAGCGGAAAGTTTCTAAGGACAACTCGATAAAACCACTTATTGTGTTTTCCCGTGGAAAAGATAGATTTTCCTGAATTAAAAGGTATCCTAAATGTGACCCGAGTAGTAAGTTATCACTTCATTAAATTTCGTTGAAATCGGTTCATTACTTTTTGCGTGAAACGCGCACACACAAATAGACAAACATACAGCCAAAAGGACAAAAAATTTAATAGTTATTATTTTAGGGTCTATATTCCGTACATAATACGCTACAGTCATTGTTTTTAAATAATATTTCATGTACTATACTGTTTTATTATAGTATCAATTACATTTACTGCGATCAGTACCGTCGCAACACACGTGGCGCGGTCACCTTGTACGTCCTCGCACATCTCGGACAAATAGAGGTGTCATTTATTTCCGCGTTTGCTTGCGTTGCTCGTCTGCGAACTGTTTATGCTAAATAACCTTGCATTTACAAATTCGCCTTCCGTTTGTAAAGCTATGTGTACGTGTGATTATCCTGTTAAAATGTTAAAATAGCATAACATATTATGTAGACACATCCGCAAAAAATGGTTTGTTTGTCATTGGTTAAAATTAACTTATTAACTTATATATTCCAATTAATTTAATGTCCATCATTTATTCAATCATTTTTTCAATAATCCTACTAAAGAGGTTGCTTAATGCTAAAGTATTTATTTTACATGCATCTGACTGGTATAGAGTTTTTGAATAAATTTAACAAATTAATAGAATAATAATATTTAACGCGGTAACTAACGCCATTGACATTGAGAATTTATTGTTACAATTTACAAATTGCCACGGACCAAGAGACTATGACGACTACTGTAACCTTGGCTATATCGTATGTTTGATTATAAACGTCATCACATCCACAATTTACCTACATTAACGGAACTGTAAAAGTTTAACTGAAATATAATATAGCATCGTAATTTATTCTTACAAAAGTATATGTTCACAAGTAATAAGTATTAAATGATTATTAATTAATTATTATGTATTAAGTAAAATCTCAATTTAAATCTCTATTTGAAATGTAACATTTTTATAGTCCCGAAGACCATTTTAGTCTTTTATTGAAACATTGGATACAATGTGTAACAGTTGCTACCTGTGTAATAACTAAATATTTATTGGTTATACTAACCTTCGAAATATTATTATGTATTTCATTATATTTTATCATGTCATTTTTAGTACCTAAGTCCGATATTTTTGTTCTTGTGTTATTTTATTATACCTGAACTTATTATATGCGTATTATTATTTATTATAGATACAATAAGAGCAATAGCGATGCCAAAAGAAACTATTTGTTGAAGTATAAAAAAATAAATTAATACGAATTAACTAAATTAAAGCGCATAAATAAATAACATAAGCAATTGTTTGCTTATCATGCTGTGACATTCAAATATAAACAATAAACATGTGGCACTAAGAACAATGATTTGGCTTTGCTATCCACAATGTAAAACATATGGATTTAGCAAATTTTCGATGTCACAAAATTATATAACTTCATTGGTATGTATTATATATTTTTCAGTCTTTATGTAAAAAATATTTAAAGTACGTAAATTCTTCATAGTCTAACTATTGCAGCGTCGCTCTTTTGTGCCATATTCAGACGATGAACATTGGCCTTGTAACCATTTATGTGGTTTATTATCAATTTTCGCTATCTGGCATAGATCAGGCAACATGTACCTATAGCACAAAAATGCGGATTCGTCGCTAGTTTAAACTAGCAACAGTTAATCTTATAAATTACATAGAAATTTGATACTATAACATAGACTTGACTGCTTATACTATTAATGTTATTCGTATTTTTTGCACTCGTTAGTATGTATACCTAATACCTATGTATACACATTTAAGCATATAAAGACGTGTTAAAATTTGCAACACAAATGCATGATATCACAGAGGGATCTGCTCGGTAAACATTCCGTCCTTCAAAACAGCCCAGTCGAGGACCCTATTGTCAGGTCGTCCTCAGGACGTCTGAGTCATAGCACGCAGTTGTCGTTAAGAGGGCATTGCTCACTTGGTTACTCCCCCCTGTAGTGGCACGTCCGCTGCATCATTGAGACATCACTTGGAAAAATTAAATCGTATGTACTACACCTATTTGCGAACAGTGTTCGTCGTCCTAATTCTGTTACCATTGTGTTGGTGGTCTGTTTTATAAGTCATTGCCAATTTATATACGACAATGTTATATTGTTATCCAATTTAGTATCATTATTTAAATATGAAAAGTTAATTTGTATACATAGCTAAGCAGAGTTCTTTTTAAAGTTGTATTAGAAAAACTCGAACATTGTATGAATTAAGCATCATCATTTCATCATTAAATTCAAAACTGTATAAGTAATTTCCCATAATTATATTAGTACAACGTGCTTTAAATATAGAAGAAGATACTAGCAGGTCGGGTGACATCTATAATAAGACCCCGGGAGACCGATGAAACGTGCGTTGGAGATTGCTCAAGCTTTTACCGGTTGTTGACTTTAAAACAGCTCAGTTTTAACATTTACCAAATCATTTTTACTTTATGGTTCTTTCTGTTCATTAAAATAGTAATCGTTGAAAGGAAACTATCTCGAGATATTATATACATACATATGCACACATATGTATACCAAACGCGATACTTCAATTTTCACCATGCATACTACGTTTTTAATCAAGGTTATTCTGATAGTAATCAATATAAGGAACATGAAAATGCTATATGGTATTTCAGCTATTGTTAACGATAATAGGAGTGGTTAACTGAAACTAGATGTAGGTCGTTCGGGCCGCTCTACTTGCTACAGTGGCAAATTTGTTGATCGACCTCGAACAGATCGCTTATATCGGATATCTTATCAATATTCGTTGTTGTAAAAATGTGACCAACTAAATTGCAAAATAATATTAGATATAGACCTAAATTATTCTAATATCACCAGGAATGCTGAAAATTTAAATCTAAGACAAAATAGTTATACCAATGGTAGGTAAATATGTAAGGCCTATGCCTAATTATTATATTACACATTTGTAAATGAACAAGTCAAAAGCTCTTATAAAATTACATCATACAATAAACTCATTATTATTATATGCCTCATCTACGCTATAATTATAATTATTACAATGAATATTATAAAGTGGTAAATTTTGTATGTTTGTGAGTTAGTTTGTAGGAAGTAATTAATCTCTTGAACTACTAAACCGATTTAGATGAAATTTGCTATGAAGATAGTTTGAGATCCTGGAAAGGAAATAGGATAGTTTTTATCCCGGAAATCATCTCTTAAGGGGGTAAAAAGGGAGATGAAAGTTTGTATGGGGAATCAATAATTTCTCAACAGTTATGAAACTGAATCATACCTATGTTTATATAATATATTATGTACTATAATATATAGTCTATTTATTCCATACTAACCGTTAAAACGTACCGGTCTAGAAGTTCAGGACGAACCTGAGCGAAGCGAGGATGAGTCGCTAGTAGTTTGAGCTAAAATTATTATACATATTAGTGGGTAGGTGTTGACTTGATCCTGTCATTTCGTCGACTTGTCTTCCATCAACATCTTTAGTTTCTGGGCCGCTCCGATTAATAAAATTAATGTAGCCTACTTTTGTTAGTCAGTCGTTGGACACTTTTTGCGCTGTTGTCTGTAAAGCGTTACACGTTAATCGCGGTTTGTAACATTAACTGTTTCCCTTTGCCCTCGTTTTGCTTAAACGACGTATAGACTTTTTTTTATTTTCTACACCCACTTCAATAATACACGATTAGACACAAAGCCGCAATTGCCTAAGAGAATAACTATAGTTATATATATATATATATATATATATATATATATATATATATATATATATATATATATAATATATATGATGTAATAAAAAGTAACTTAGGCTACTTTTATTTTAAAAATTACTTTTGGTTCCGCTCAAAAAAACTAAAACGTAGGTAGAGAGAGTACGCGAGCGAAGTTAGTGTAAATAGCTAGTATACCATAAGAATTAAATGAAAGAAGTACTTTAATTTTAAAACCATTCTCCTCATCATCAATCAAACAACCTCTTCGCTTAAGCTTAGTAGCCTCAACGCCGGATAAGGTTGCAGGTTAGAGGACATAGTGCTCGTTCTAATAAACTACCGGGCCGCACAGCTGCTGAACATCGAACAAAGCCACCGCACGCGAGCTGTGAACGGATGCAGTGTGGTGATGAAACTGACACAGATTCTAACGTGCGTTTGGTAATCGAACTACAGTACGTGAAAGTCTCACAGGACGGCAAAATCTTGCATTGTACTGCCCTACTTCGATTTACTCTCGACGTTTTGACGACACCGAAACCTAAAATTGGAAAGATACTTAAATATGTTAAGTCTTCATAAGGCAAGAAGTTATTGTTCACTAACGGACGCATCGGTGCCCACCGACTGGAACGAACAAAAATTTGTGTTCGCGGCCCACATTTGGGATGCGAAATCGCGATTGTTGATTGGTATAATACGATGTTGCTACATTTTCGCCTTGCATTCTATTCCATGAGAGATTTCAAATATCGCCATTAGGGCACTAGGTCACTAGTTAGCATACCTACTAATTACAACGTCGATTTATTGTTATTTTTATTCTTTCATTTATGTTAAAAATTTTAATTGATTCGTCGTTTCTATACGATATACCTATTTCAAAAATTAAGCATTAATATTTTATTTATATAATAATAAACTATAGTCGACGTAAAGTGACGTGACCCAGCATGACATTGACATAATATGTTACTCGCACGTAATTATTATAAAATTATTAATTATGAGAAGAAATAAAGCAAAAGTAGTGGTTCTGTAAATAGTGAAACTGATCAGGAGTTTCATTTCAATTTCTCTGTCATTGCTGAAGGTTAACATTATTATTTGGTCATAATCATTATTTACTAATTAGCAATGCTCCCGATAGGAATTATGCCAACCTGCCATCTTTGAGTTTTAAAATTCCGTACAAAACTTCATCCACTGTATAATCCATTTAGGAGGTTAGAATTTTATTATATGTATAGAAGTTAGATAACATAAATAGTATTTATCTATACATATAATAAAATTCTAACCAAGTCGAATCTGTACATTAAATATTTTTTGGAAAATCTTATTCAAATAGTCATTATTATCGATTCAGAGGCCGAATACACAGGATGTCCCAGAAAGTAGTGTCAAGCGGAAGTCCAGAGATAGAGCACCTCTTGGGGTACCCGAATCACCACCATATATGTTACGCGATTGTTCATAGTTTTTGAGTTATGATTTTATTTTCTCAATTTTTGAGAATTTTCAAAATGAACAACTTAGTTCTAAAAAAAGCAGAAAACTTTTTCGCGTTTTTTTTTTGCAACTGAATCTTCGTGAGTTGTACTTTTATGCTTAAAATAATCAGCTTCGTAACTTAGATGGAAATTATGAAAATGTTGGTGTAAAGTGAAAAATTTACGTTCGGTGAATTATGACGTTTCCTCTCTTTTCAAGTTTAAATTAAAAATTTAAACAGGTAACTTCATGATTCCTAAGTAGGTCTCAAAAGTTTTCCAGACTCAAATTTCATAATTATTAAAAAAAGGGAGTACTTAATAGGCTAAAATCGGCCTTCAAAGATAGCGAGGTGGAAAATACTTTATCCATCTAATTACAAAAATTTTTTTTACATTTTATCATTCCTAATGTTAATTCGTTTGTCAACTAACCAAAAATGACTGCAGAAAAGCTAAGATTTAAATACTACGACGTGAGCGACTGATTCTACATCGCTGAATCATCACACATGCACAGAGGGCTGTCCGTTGCGCCGATGTTGAATAAGTGTTTGTTCAAGGGACAGTGGCCCGTGATCGTCCCTCTCATAATTTGGAGATTCATTCTATTTAGGCTTAATAGGCGTTTAGTAAGACGCGGGCTTACTGCAGGTAGAGCTCATCTAGCTTGCCTGCAGTCTACCGTTTGCAAATATCTGTTATTTTGAAGTATCGTGGATCTTTGGCGGATCCAGGTGCGACCCTGTGAAAAGGGTAGGAGAAGAAGTGGGTATGAGCCAGTTACTTCTAATTTTGTCCCGTCGTTGCCAAGTGAACCGCTGTGTCCCCTGATTCATTGAGTAGTAACATGATTGTCGATGCTATTTGTATCAAGGGCATGGTGACACTCAATTATAAGTTTGATGTTGGTCTGTGCATGGTTATTGCTGCTTCCGTTATGGCTACACATTCGCATTGAAAGATCGAACTTTGTATGCCTAAATGGTATGTGTATGCTTAGATCCATCGGTTTAGATTCGTAGCTCGTTGGCTGCTGAGTGGTCTATTCTCTCTTCGTTCATATTTATGTTGTATTTTTTGTTAAAGATGTGTTTATTATATGTTCTAACACGCGGGGCGGCAAGTTGCAAGTTATATTGATATAAATAAAGAGTAACAGATATAATTCTTAGGTTTTCTTACACTTCGTTTAAATAGTATTGGTGCTTTGCTTTGTTAATTCTTTAACACCTCCAGGTAAATTTATAAGAAATTAATTAAATTTCTAAGAAATCTATTGTTAATTGTAACGCTGGCGTGTCCGCGGTCGTGGAGGGATTAATTGAATTATATTTTATTGTTAAACTGGTATATTCACAATGCACATGCCTATGCGTATCAGGTACATACGTATATACTGTACATACATAATTGTACCTGAAACATTTTTTAACATTAAACTTTGTCATAAAAGTATATATCATGCTTTCAACTTTAGATGGTTTATTTGTCATTGTCTGATTCAATTATAACCGAAAATGTACTAAATGTTGCTAGCATCTACATATTATGTTACCTAGCATCTTTTTGGATAATCACTGACAGATTACTTACAGAGTCATATATAATACATTGAATGGTACTACAATTATTTAATTAAAACTTGTGATATTAATGATTAACTGTGTTGCAGGCTCGGGTCGGGCAGCGAGTGCGGCGGTGGGGGGTCGGGCGGCGGCGCGCCCGCTCCACAATCGGCGCGCGTATCCTCCAACGGTTCTGGCGGGATGGCGGTGAGCCGCGTGCCGAGCCCGTTGCACGACGGGAACACGCCTGTAGCGGAAAATTGGTGCTTTACACAGGTATCCTGCCTTGGACTAATCGGACAGCTGTTGTAAATGCGAAAGTTTGTATGTGTGTGTATGTTTGTAACTTTTTCACCCTAAAACGGTTGAACTGATTTGTATGATATTTAGAACATACATAGACAATGACCTGGATTAAGACATGTCTACTATTCACTTATTCACTTATCACTTGTATTTTATCTAAAAATACGAGTCCTAAGGAAAAACAGACTACTGTATCATGTGTAGGAGACTTACTACTTATAGAAGTATATAGATATACATACGTATTATATAAATTGGTTATATTTATATTGAACCTACTGGTTGGACTATAATTGTAACTGTGGCGTGTGTCTTAGAACTGCCTTAAGATCAAAGGTTTAATTCCTACAGATGAGGCATGTTTGTATTTTGCATATAGATATTTGTGCTCCTACTAATTTCTTATGTACATCCCACTTCAAACGTAGGCAGAAAAAGACAACGTATGTGAGATGTCATCATTACAGTTCTCTTTTCCATGTTTTTAATGCTAATGTGGATTAAGTTAAAAAACAAAAATGCTAATATAATAAAACATAGCAGTTACGGTTCGTAAAAAATAAACTATAATAATATAATTTTACTTAAGCCAGTAACTTAATACATGACATAATAAAATATAAAACTTAAATATAGATACTTTATTTGGAATGGAATGTTTATCGTATCTTTACTATTAAATATATATTTACAAAAACAATGCGCTAATTGTTTGTCATTAACCAGGAAAACATCTACATATTTATGAGACTTACATGTTTGTGTGTATTGTGTGCTAATAGTGTTATTACACAATAAAATCATATAGGTCTCCTGAATTATCTAGATTTCCATGATAGAATAGTTAAACTGAGAATCCTGAACAAAGCAAAAGAACCAAGGACGTAGATTATTTTTCAAGTGCTAGACAACATACACACTCTTATAAAACATTAGATTACTTACCAAATTTTTTTTTGTAAGAAAATCAGAGCAACTGTTGGACAAACTATAGATCGCGGCCGGGTGTTATTTTTTTAATATTTTTTTTGCCAAAATCTATTTAGTTCGTGAAAATAACGGTATTTCAAACTCGTTACCAACAGTGCAATGGTACGTTTATTTATTAAGGTTTCACTCGATTTCAATAGTATTGTAACGGTCCTTAAATTTTATACAAGTACTAACGCCATTTCAATGCTACATATATTGCACTAGCATTGTCCGCGGCTCCGCCCGCGTTCAGGTGACCAAAACCAAATTCTTAGGTTCTACATATTAGTATACTCTTACAATGCAGTTTTTGTATTTTTCTATCTCAGAAATGAGATATTTTCCCGCGGTAAAAAGTATCCTATATGTTGACCCGGATAACCAGCTATCACCATACCAAATTTCATCAAAATCCCTCCAGTGGTTTTTCTGTGATGCGGTCTTCTTCTTCTTCTTTTCGTGTCGATGGCAAGTTTTAAATGGAGTCAGCCCAAAACTGTGATGCGGTAACAGACAGACAGATAGACAGACAGACAGACAAAAATTCTAAAAACTATAGATTCGGCCTCTGTATCGATAATAATGTCTATTTCAATAAGATTTTCCAAAAAATATTTAATGTACAGATTCGGCATAGTTAGAATTTTATTATATGTATAGATTGGTAATAATATACCAAACTTTGGAAATGTGTTATTAAATGTTTTATTAATTGAACAATTGTTTCGTCATACTGTTGGAATAGTACTAAACTATGTTACGAGCACGTGCAATACAACGAATAACTAACACGACTCACGTGGGCTTTTTTGTGATTTACACGTTTTTAAGATGCAATGAATGATATTAAAAAACAAAGTGTAGATTGTTAGTTACTTTAAAAAGTTTATTTAATTGTTTTTCTGATTTAAAATATGCAAATTCGAATTTATTTCTACAGTTAGGTTCTTCCATTAGTGTCAATACGTATTTCTATAATATCTTTACAGCATTTGTCTAAACAATATATAATTAAATAAATATTATCCGTCCATATAGGAAATTAATAATATCAACAGATTTACTTCGCGTCGTCACATCAAGGTTATATAAACATTTATGTAGCTCTGTGAAATGAAATACATACTTATATTTTTCCAATAATTCAAGTGAAAAGTTTAATTATTTTGTCATATTATATAATATAATAAAAATCTAGTCGGGAGTCGGGTTTTCGCGATCGGTAAAGGTGTCCAAGAATATGCGATGAAGATGATGCGGGCGGCCTTGGAACGGGTCGGTGACCGGGCGAAGACCTCAACAGCACCGCAAGACGGCAAGCCAAGCAACGGTCGGGGGCAACGACCAGGTCCCAAGTGCCGGCCGCCTAGTCCTGACCTCCGGTTACTCATGTACACACCTCAAGCAAACGTGGGCCCCAACACGTGCTACTCAACCGTATAGAGCTGTTGTCAAAGCGCAAACTTACATTATTCTATAATTTTTATATCATCTCGTTTCCAGTTTATTCGTTTATAGCACTTCAAGAATAAATGTTATTTAATAAACTTTACTTGAAGAGTGGTAAAGCTTGATTATTTAATAACATATTACCGATAAAATACTAGTGTGATCGATCAAATGTTCCTGAAAACAAATTACGCATATATTATGAAATTAGCATAAAGCTCGTCGTTATTTCAGTCCCATTAATCGATAATCTCGCCACATAATACTTATGTAAAGACATAACTAAAAGAAAATACACAGTAGATATATTCTGTTTATACAATGGTTAAATTTATCGTAAACACATAGTTAACGTCTATAGTCCATACGGTTACTTGTTCCGTGGCTATCATGGGCGATAAAAATTTACCACATCATAAAGGATGTGGTGTCATAGTCAGTGACTCGGGAACTGTTTACTTATGATATTACATTTATTAGAAAAGAGGTTTAACATACTCGTACCTATATTATTATAAAAATATTAGTAGGTAGATCTTCTTTTAAGAATAAACATTACGAAACTTAAATTTGGACCCAGTTATAAAAAAAACAGCCATGTGTGTAAAAGTACCAACAGAGTTATAAGCATTTTTCTGTCGATAGTTGCACTTGAATTATGTTTTATTTTTCTGGTTATTTTAAAATTAAACAATATTTATATAAGTATTTTTTCGGATTATTTCGCGGATTTATTTTGATTTTTGGTTCCCGACGTTTCGAATGCTTTACAGCATCCATGGTCACGGGAGAGACTGAGGTGTTACATGTCTTGAAGGTATAGTTGTTACAGAGAAGGCTGTCTGTACACACCCACAATTAACAAAATGAAAATTGCACCAATTACATTACAATATTTTATAACTTTAAACATTTTTATAATTTTAATTATAATTGAATATGGAATATTATTTATTTAATTTTTGCTATTATTTTTTTTATAATTATTACAATTTTAAAAATATTAATTAGTAATCTATATTTAGTGTTGCCATTATTATATTTATAACCATAAAGAAAAATATAAAATATAGTATTAATTATTTAAGCAATTGTTCTATGTGTAATTTAAAAAAGTTAAAATTAATTAAGGATAATAATGATGGCACTTTTACGCACATGGCTGTTTTTTGCATAACTGGGTCCATTTATATTGTACTCAAAAATAGCAGTTAAAGTATATAATGTGATATTTTACCTATTTTAACATTTTTGTTTCTTTATTCCAGGTTAAAGTGGTCAAGTTCAGTTATATGTGGACAATAAACAATTTTAGTTTTTGTAGAGAAGAGATGGGAGAAGTGTTAAAATCATCGACATTCTCAGCCGGTGCTAGTGACAAATTAAAGTGGTGTCTTCGCGTAAATCCTAAAGGACTCGATGAAGAGAGTAAAGACTATTTATCGTTATATTTATTATTAGTGTCGTGTAATAAATCAGAAGTTCGTGCAAAGTTTAAGTTTTCTATATTAAATGCGAAAAGAGAAGAAACAAAGGCGATGGAATCACAACGTGCTTACAGATTTGTTCAGGGCAAAGATTGGGGATTCAAAAAATTTATAAGAAGGTAATTATTTAAATATTATACGCTAAATTAATTTGCGTAAAACAATATATTTTATAAAACTCTTTAACTAGAGTTTCTTGACTACCTACTCATATTACATTATAATATTATTGAAATCTTTTATACAAACAAAAAATAAAATCTTAATATTTCTAGTTTTTACAAATATATAAGTCATGTTAGTCGTCGTAAGTTGTAAATGACTGCAAAATATATTCCATACATCGTATTTTTTTAAATAATAATTGAATTAAATTTAAAATATGTGAATATCACAAATACACACTTTAGTTTGTAGTTTTATTAAATTTTAGTATTTGAATTTTATGTACATGTTCTGTATATTAATAAGATTCGATTAATATTATAAATATATTAACATATTTATTATATCGTACCTAACTCGAACCTAATCAGATAATATGACATAAAGAATAGTTTATAAGTATGGTTGTATTTATTGTGACGCATGTATGTATGAGTGATATACTAAGAACTTGTTTATTGATAGTACGTATAATACTTTACTCTTCTCGTTAAGGAACAATGCATGCTGTGTGTCCAATAGAAAATGTATCTGTATATTTTTATTTAAATATAGGTACTTATTTATATATCTTATTACTTCTTTTAAATTAACTACATATAAGTAACAATCTCAAACGTATTAATTTGTTGTAATTTCATATTTTAAATGGCAAGTGCATTGTAAAACTTCCGCACTTGATTCGTTCTTAGAATATTGATAACATACTAATTCTGCTAACAGCATGGTAGCTCCTTTATACTAATAAATAAAGATTGTCTATACAATACGACGTAAAATCCTGTCGTTAGCAAAATTAGTTAAAAATTAAATGCTAACTGAAAAATTATGATGGGATGCTTCATAACTAAAATGTTCCTAAATTTGAATTACTTAATACATATATTGTAAACTAGCATTGCCCGCGGCTCCGCCCGCGTTTAAATAAACAAAAAACAAATTCTTAGGTTTTACATATTAATATACTCTTACATTGCAGTTTTTATATTTTTTCTCAGAAATGAGATATTTTCCTGCGGTAAAAAGTATCCTATATGTTGACCCGGATAACCAGCTATCATCAAAATCCCTCCAGTGGTTTTTCTGTGATGCGGTAACAGACAGACAGACAAAAATTCTAAAAATTATAAATTCGGACTCTGTATCGATAATAATGTCTATTTCAATTAGATTTTCAAAAAAATATTTAATGTACAGATTCGACTTAGTTACAATTTTATATGTATAGATAATAAAAATAATACCCACTTCTCTCTTTATATTGTAAGAGTTCGTTCGCTATAAATATGATTAATTGGTCAAATAATTGGTTAATTTTTAATTCCAGAGATTTCCTATTGGACGAAGCGAACGGACTATTACCCGAAGACAAACTGACCATATTTTGTGAAGTGTCAGTTGTCGCAGACAGCATTAATATTAGCGGGCAGAGTAACGTCGTTCAGTTCAAAGTCCCGGAGTGTCGCTTATCGGACGATTTGGGTGCGTTGTTCGACAATGAAAGGTTCTCGGACGTCACGTTAGCAGTAGGCGGCAGGGAGTTCCAGGCGCATAAAGCTATATTAGCAGGTAACTACGCTTCACCGTTGTATTAGAAACAATTTATTTGCTTTCACTCGTTTTGGTTGTTACATTGTAAGGCATTCAATGAATGCGATATTAGTAATTTAAAAGGAACCTTGTAGACAGTACCGGACTCAGGACTGAGTTGAGAATTTTACTGTTTATAAAACAGGTATTATTTTGTTTATAATTATTAATATTTAAGGGTTCATACAAGAGCACAAGGGTAAATCTGCTCATGTGTCGGTAAAAAATGGCCGATGGCTTAATTACAGGATGTAAGCTATCTCCATTCCGAATTTCACTAAAATCAGTTGAGCCGATATAGTGTAAACACGGCCATTTACTCATTAACTCACAAACTTTCGCATTTATATTAATATCTAATAAAACGTGATATGTGAAATCTCACTCCGTTTTATGCTATGCGTCAGATTCGCGCGACAATGTGTTGTGTTCATAATATTTAAATTGCCTATCGTGTGACTTTATTATAACCTGTCTGAGACTAATATCTCTATGGTCATAAACAAATGCTGCCCAACTCGTGGGCTCGAGTTAAGACGGTGTACATTTTTAGATGATGGTATTTTCGATATTAGTATCGAAAATCTAGAAATGTAAACAATGTTGATTAGTCGAACATTTGCCACAATGCGTAACAAAAGTCGTCGATTTGTTTGAGTCGTTTGTATTGTATATTATACATATATTAATATATAACCTTGACTATACAATAACTAGCGCAGTTTTGTGGCTGTTGAGGTCTTCATCTAACATAACAAGCAATCGATTATTGTAAAACAACAATTATTAGCTTTGTGTACACAACGTGCTGACACGATAACGGCGTAATTAACATGGTTGCACGGTGTGTATTGTTTCCGTTTCGAGATGAATAATATCAACAATTTCAATTCCTAATTAATTTGAAAATACCTATTTGATAAAATTGCTGAAACCTAATTTAGGTCGTGGAAAAATATGTCATGGGAATAATGCAATCGCTTCGTTACTGGGTTATCGTTTTGAATTGGCCGACTTTTCAGTGCTTGTTACGATGTTTATTTTTATAATGAATATATAAATATCAAGAATAATGTTGTTTTTAGCGCGGAGTCCCGTGTTTGCGGCCATGTTCGAACACGAAATGGAAGAAAGAAAAAGAAATCGAGTGGACATCACTGACGTAGACCACGAAGTGTTACGAGAAATGTTAAGATTTATATACACAGATCGTGCGCCAAATCTCGACAAAATGGCAGACGATTTATTAGCGGCCGCAGACAAGGTATTATAATTTAAAATGTTCTTTTTTTAATTTTATCTTATATTTTTTATCACTATCGGAAATGTTAATATTCGTGCTGAACTACTGAACTGGAAGGTCAACGAATATGTTAAAAATTTACTACAAAAAACCTAAGAAATAATATTATGACATTTTACCAAAAGCGTTAATTAATGTATCAATTATTGTTTGTTCTGTGTGTAAAATAACAATACACATGTAATTTCGCATTGTATTTTAAAATACATTGACTTTAAAATGATATTGACTTATCTTACTCGTAAGTTTCTGAATAATAATTAGCTTAATATTTTTAAAATACTTATCAATGTTTCGTTTTTGTGATAAAAATCTATACATATAATAAAATTGTAACTAAGTCGAATCTGTACATTAGATATTTTTTGGAAAATCTTATTGAAATAGACATTATTATCGATACACAGGCCGAATCTATAGTTTTTAGAATTTTTGTCTGTCTGTCTGTCTGTTACCGCATCACGGAAAAACCACTGGAGGGATTTTGGATTTTGATGAAATTTTGGTATGATAGTAACTGGTTATCCGGGTCAATATATAGGATACTTTTTACCGCGGGAAAATATCTCATTTAAGAGAAAAAATACAAGAACTACAATGTAAGAGTACATATACTAATATGTAAAACCTAAGAATTTGGTTTTTGGTCATCTGAACGCGGGCGGAGCCGCGGGCAATGCTAGTAAAGTTATATACTTAATATTGTTTATGAAGTTCTCGATCAACATTAAGTCTCGAAATTTTTAGTTTTCATAATTGAGTATGGCGTTAAAGTTTAAATGCATTGAAAATTAAAATATTATCAAGGCCATATTTAACTAGCCTCAACTAATTAACATGATTCTTGTTTTTATTATACAGTATTATCAATATGAATGTTTCTCTGTCTATATCGATTAGCAGTTCTATTCAATTATTGTAATTATTCTTACTAATTATGTATAACTAGCTTCATTTGACGTCAGGGGCCATTCATTAATTACGTAAGGATGATTTTGACGATTTTTGACCCAGCCTACCCCCATGTAAGAATACATAAGATTTCTATGGGTTTTACCCCTCTCCCCTCCCAGGTAAGGGCGTGTATAGATTTTCTTACCCTTTGCTTAGGCTTGCGTTGCTGACCCTTAAGTAATTAATGAATGGCCCCTTATATTATTTAATGATTGTCTCTATCATTAATCCAGTACCAGTTTTCGTACTTTAAAATATTATCTGAAATAAAAAAAAAACAACTTATTCGAATACCGTCAATATGTACACCTGGAAAAAGAATCTGTGTTGTGAAAATTAAATTGTTACGTTAGTATTTTTTACTAAATAATTCACTTAATTATGAATGTTAAAATATTCACCGACACATTAATAAGGTTACGTTTAAAACAGAACCTTTATGATATCACTTGTCTGTTTCTCAGTCATAGTCTATTTGGAAGTATAATATAGATTATAGGTATAACAAATATATTATAAAGACCTATATAATAGGTATACATCATACATATACATAATGTATGGAATTACCCTCTTGTCATTCAAGTCTGATATTTGCAGCAATAATTAATGGATGCAATAGCAGTAAATATATAATTAGATGCACAATGTACAGGAAATGTATAACGAAAACAACAAAGTCAAACAAATGAAGTCTATAAAACCCTATAATATATGTACAGTATACAGAATAATTTTTCACCTGATTTCCATTCAAATCCATTTTCTTACAGACATATCACATTGTTTACCAATTCGGTAATTTTAATAATTAATTAATAATTATTAAATTAATAAAAATATACTAAATTTTTTTATTAAACGTCATCATGAGTCTTTCGAAAACTAATTAGGTTCTAAGAGATACAGGCAAGGCTAAAAACTCGTATTTTTTTCTCTTTTGTAAGTGTGCTATTTCGTATGTAATGAAAAGGTTGGCATGTACCACGTAGTTGGTAAAAAATAGAATAAGTTTTTTATGTAGTAAAAGACCTTAGTTTTAATAGAAATAACATAAAAAAATACATTTATGCAATTTAGTAATTTTTCTTTTTTTTCTTTTTCCAGTACGCGCTAGACAGATTAAAGGTGATGTGTGAAGAAGCTCTCTGCCTCAGCCTGTCGGTGGAGACGGCGGCCGACACGCTCATACTCGCCGACCTGCATTCTGCCGACCAACTCAAAGCGCAGACGATAGACTTCATTAACACGTTAGTTTGCTCTTGTTATACGTTTATTGTTGGTCTGTTAGTGGCACCTACGTTTGTATAGGCCATTCCAACTAGGTAGTATGTTATGTTTATTTGTTACTACATTTCATCCAAATCCGTCTAGCTGTATTTTTTTTATAAGAATATTTTGTTTTTATTTAAGCGAAGAGTTTTCAGTAATGTATGTATATTTGTGAAAATACTATGGCGCGATAAGCAAGGATATATTAGGGATATCATATGATATTATATATGCTAGGGACTAATACTCTCATTGAATTAGGGCGCATCCCGCGACGTTAAAAAAAGGGCGCGTCCATATAGCCTATGTTATACTCCAAGTCTTGTGACTGGGAGTATAACATAGGCTATACAACACATAACAGTTGTTTGTATAGTTTTTTAATTTTCGCGTTTCATCTAATACGAGTATATAAAATTCTCGTGTCACAGTGTTTGTAACAAAACTCCTCCGAAACGGCTTGACCGATTCTTAAGAAATTTTGTGTGTATATTCAGTAGGTCTGAGAATAGGACGTAAACTATTTTTCATGTCCCTAAGTGATAGGGTGGTCCACCCTAAAAAAAATGTTTTATTTATTTGGAAAAAAAAATATCATTTAATTTTTTTTTTGTGATTCGGCATTAAAAATACATACAAATTTAAATTTTCTCTAGGGACACAAACCCGAACGGAGCGAGGCTGAGTCGCTAGTAATTATATAAGAATGACACTACTAAACGTCCCGTTTCGTCACGTGGTGTCATTCTTCTTCATCACGGGGCAAAACGAGACGTTCAGTGGTGTCATTCTTATACCATAGTTTATGTGTGTATTAAACTTCATTCAAATTAAAGCGGTACAAACTATTTAGAATTTACGCACATACCAAAATTACAAACATGCACACACACCAACATTCGATTTTATAATAGTAAACCGATTCTAACGATATGACAATATTTTTAATGTAAATTAACACAAAAGTGCTTATCTCTGCGAGGAGCGACTAGACAAGTAGAGCCTAGCTAAGTTTAAATCATATTGTTTGAGTGTGAATATATGTTTCAGGAGTCACGCGACGGACGTGATGGACACGGCGGGCTGGAAGAACATGATCTCGTCGCACCCGCACCTCATCGCCGAGGCCTTCCGCGCGCTCGCCACGCAGCAGCAGCAGATCCCGCCCATCGGGCCGCCGCGCAAGCGCGCCAAGCAGGCGTAGGCCCAGCGAGCAAACACTGGCCCGCGCGCACTTTGGACACGCATTTGTATCGCACTTAAACGTATCATCGTGCTCATACGGCGAATTAAGTGCGCGCATTGAATACGTTTTTCCCTGTCGAGTATGTAGTTCCATTCATTTTTTTAATTTTCAATGCGCGAATGTGTTTTTTTTTAAATCGCAACAAGTTCTGATTGTATTCTGACGTCGGAACTACACGCACGTATATGTACCTACGGAGTACGGACTAACTCGTACCCAGTCCGCGCGCCTCCATAGTACTAGAAAGGTCGGGATCGTTTGTGCGTGTTCGCACGAGTTAAATTCGGACGAAAACGTATCCAAAGTGCGCGCGGCCTTCCCCTCCGCCCTCCGCCCTCGCCCTCCTCACGCGGCTACAGATGTGCCTCGCTCAGGTATACACGTGCCACACACGGATACATTTCGACACCTTTGACAACAACATTGCAACTTAGTATTGTAGCGATTTTGAATTTTTGATTGTATGTTCTCGAAATATAGCTGATGTTTAATATTTTAAATGAAGTTATTTTTTCCAATATTGTCACGGCTTTATTTTATATTTTTGTTCCCGACGTTTTGATTACAACATACGTGGACACGGGAAACAGTAAGGATTTAGACGTCTGTAAAGTTAGTAACTATAGTTCATGTCACCTTTCCATTTCAATTTTATTCAATACCGAGTTACGATATTGTCGGTTGCAAGTGGCGATTTGTAAGTAATAAGCAATAATTACTAATAGGTATAGTTAAATCTGCTATATGGGTACCTGTCGTGATGTTGGTATAACTATATCTGTTTGACAGGGCGGCAATTTTATAGTTTGACAGGTTTGTCACACGAGTTATTTATCAAAATGTAATTTTTATTGCCCGCAGATAACGATGAATATGAAATTTTAATAAATAGCTTGTATGTGTTTTAACCTATTAAACTTTAAATTCTAGTCGTGTAAAATTGGCATTTAGTCATATCCAGGGCTGCCAGATCCGTATAATTGGATACGTAAATTGTAAAATATGGTTATTTTATGTATATTTCATTTTAAGTTATTACGTATCATTATTGAAATTTTTAATTCATCACAGACTATTTCTCAACAGTTTTGTTAATTTGTATAATAAAATTTGATTTGGTATAATTTGAGTGATCCAGCAGTATAAAATAAATTGGCTCGACTGGCAGCAGTTGTCTCTAATGACTACTGGCAGCCCTGGTCATATCAACGTATGCACGATATCCATAGATTATAACAGACGGTATTTTTGCATGTTTTTTTATTATACTATTCGCCGGGCGACGTGTGTTAGAGCGCGGGGCGCGGGTTCGGGTTCGGGTTCGGGGCTTCGTTCACTATTATTGATCTCAAGACGATATTCGATCCTAACGTTTGTCTCTCGCGGTCGTCTGCCGCTTTTAAATGATTACTTTAGTATGTATGTTACGGTACGGTATGATGGACGCTTTTTGCGCGTTTACGTAGTTACGAAGTAGGCTCGGAGTAAATTTTTGTGTATGTCGTTTCTGTGAACGTTCTTTTATCGTTATGTTTATGTAAATTATTGCAATGTATTCGATATAAACCTCATATTTAAACGGACGTTCGGTGTCATGAATTGTTGAGAAGGATCGTCGGATGAAGAGAACGGAACGGGATGAGTGTCTTCGTAAATAGTGACATATCGATGTTCACCGATTCGAGGAATCGTAAGCCGCTTTCAGAATATTCTCGGTAGACGTTTAAAGTAGCACTTTTGATCTACTCGAAGTAGTGTGGTAAATTGAATGCAATAAATGTTTGTAAAGTTGTGTAACATAGTTTTGTACAAATATTTAAGAGTCCCGAGCGGGGTGACCTCGTCTCCTTACGGGCTCGCCGTGTGGTTTTCTGTACAAAGCTCTGTGACATTAATTTAGTCGTCGTAGGTGACTCGAGTGATTGTAATAAGTCTATTCAATTGTTGGTGTTGTATATAGATGAGCTATGATCCCACCATTACAATATATCTAAGTACTAAATTTTAAGCGGTATCACTTTGAAACACCATTCATTTTTATTACACATAGGGTGATATTCCAATGAAATATTGTGATTTTTCTGTATATTTAAAAAATAATAAAATTTTATTTCAATTGACAAATTGTCCTTGTTTAAAAATATTTTTAGTAATGGTAATAGTCATTGGTTTGCTTCGTCAATGTATTACATGTCTTTATAGCAAAATAAATTACTTCATCGGAATGAGTATAATCTGTGATTCATTTATATTCATCTTGTTGAAGTAACGTGTATTGTTATTTTTAAAATTCGAATTCGATTTATATCAGTATCTATTGTTATATACGACTTGAGTATTCTTACTGTATAATTTTCGTAAAGAAATGTACCAATTTCAATGTGTAACTAAAATATATAAATAAATAGAAATATACTGTGGCCAATAAATTAATATTTATAATACCATTTTATACCCACTTCCCATTTACATACTGGCAGCTGTTGTCGCGTAATATGATAGTTACAAAACAATTGTCAGAGATATTAACTGTGATTTTCGAAATTGTCAGTAAGTTGAGCAAATAAATGAAATAATGTAATGTAATTTGTATGTTATTGTATGTACCTCAAATACACCCCACACTGGTTATTATCAAAAATAACTTGATGTATACAAAGAGCGCATCTTTGAAGCACCTAAAAATATCCTCTCAAGTTTCATTTTTTGATTCTCATATCAATATTATAAAAACAAAAATGCAATATATAAAGTACTTAGCGATTTACCCCCGATTCATTCGAGTGCGTTCCTAGGTATCTTATAGTAGACTATATGTTACTTCAGGTCGAATTCTTATCTGTGTACTAAATTTTATCTAAATCCGTTCGTATCAGATTTAAAGTTTGAACCGACTTTTTTGTTTATAAATGTAATAACACACGCTCAAGCACAACGTTAATTCTATTCCTGTCACTTATTCTCCGATGGGAGACGAGACAAACAAACAGACAAGACAAGTTGAGAGAAAAAAAGCCGCGTCAGAAGAAGACTAAGAAGAAGAAGTTGAGAGAATAGGCGCAGGGCTGACGGGCGACGGCTTCACGTGCCCCCGACTCACAGGGGTATTTCCCTGGATAATTTTATGAATAAAACTCCATAACTAAACTCGGCTCAACTCTGGATTTGAACCCATGACTTACGGATGTGGAACATGTTGGTCGCTAAACCACAGGCATACATTACAATACATAGCTAAAAGTGTATTCATGTGTGACGTATATTCGCTGTTTAGCTGTAAATCACCAGATGGATCTTAAATGGTAAAGGTGGCTTTTCAAATTTTAGTCTCTTTTAAATAAAAACGAGTGAGGGTAACTGCTTTAGATTAATTTACCTACACTCCAAATAGAGCGATAGGTCACGTGATATTCGTGAGAAAAGAAAAAGCTTACTACAATTTTGATGTGATAGAACAAGACAAAATGATCACTATTGTCGTCCCTCACCGTGTTGTGCCAATTCTGTCACTTTCGATTTTTAATACTCATCCATGATTTCGATAGTGTTTTAAGTCGAATTGAAAAAAGTGGACAGTTTTTAGTGAGATTTATAAAATTATCTATAATAATATTATGAAGAGGCAGAGTTTGTTTGTTTGTTTGTTTGTTTGTTTGTTTGTTTGTTTGTTTGTTTGTTTGTTTGTTTGAACGCGGTAATCTCAGGAACTACTAATCCGATTTGAAAAATTATTTTTGCATTACGGCCTGTCCGCACTGCGATATTTCACCGCACGTTTTTATTCTCGCAATTCTGTAACACATTGAATCTTATAGGAGTATCCGCACTGGCGGTTAAAAATTCACGCGGAAAAAAAATCTGTGATTTGATGCAAATTGAACGCGATGCGGCGCGGATATATTTCGCGCGAATGTTTTGTACAGTATATAGAAGTATGGCTATGGCCGCACTGCGAAATAAAATTCGCGCGTTTCGCTCAGTCGTGCACCGACCCTATTGGTTTATCGAATGATTTTGTAGTCATTCTGTAATATCCGAAAAACTTTTTACTGTATTTTCGCAGCTCTTGATATTTAATATAGAAAAACATCATTTTAGATTACTAAAATGTCTCAGTAGGTATATCGCAGGGCAGGGCCTTAGATAGCCCGTTTATTGAGGAAGGCTATAGGCTATAAAATAGTAAATATATCATATAGTATATTATAGTCTACCTATTCCATAGTAACCGTTAAATCGTACCTATCGTCGAAGTCGAACGAAGCGAGGGTGAGTCGCTAGTCTTCTTATAACTTCCCAATGTTTGTTCAATATGATAGATGCAGTGTTATTAGTAGTATGCCCATACAACTAGATATCGTGTCACATACAAATTCAAAACTAAATTCTGTCCGCGCGAATATGTACTTAAACAGCAGCTACTGTTGATCGAAGCTAGTAAGGTTTTGAAGTAGTCTCGAATGTCTTGCTTATCTATGGTTTGTATATTAAAATTGACATTACAATTGACAGCAAAGCGAATATTATTGACAGTTCACTGTTCAACAGTTGTGTAAATTTAATTTTTAATGTAATGTACCTATTTTCAAGGAACAACGTAAATATATCTGGCGGTTAATTTGTATTTAAAGTTTTTAGGTTAATTTATGGTCCATAGAAATAAACAGTAATAGGTAAATAATAATTGCATAGTGTTTAAGAAATAACAATTGGTTCAAAATATCACTGCATTGTTTGAAATTTTATAAAATGTATAATTCCGTAGAAGATAGAAGTGGAAGTGGTACGTATTATCGTATTTCATTTCAAAAAAATATTCTAATATGCATTCCTATATTTTTCATAGCTTCATAAATTAACCATGTGCATCTTACAAATTCTTAGATGGTTTTGTTTCATTATCCACCTTTAATTTTACCTTGTAATAACTTGTTATTTAAATTAGTAACAGAAGAAATGTACTTACTATAATTTTAGTCAATGTATAAAAACTATTCTTACAACATAAAGTTAAACAATTTAAATTAAAGTTAAACATTTAATAATAATTTACAGATAAAGATTTTGTGAGTCCTGACTTTACACCTAGAAGAGCCACTAGACATAGGACAAAGCCAAAAAAATATGATGAATATCTAGATACAACACCAGCGAAAAGAAAAACTTATAAACATAATGAAAGTTCTGATGAAGAATTTACTCTTGATGAAGAATCTGCACATAAGCCTAAAGGTATCATATAAATTATAATTATTTTTTATATAACATTTAATAATTAATATATATGTTAGTTTAAGGTATATATTATGGTATGGGCTTCTGTTTACATTTTTAAGATCTTTTTGTAAATATTGCCTGAAATAAATGATTAAATAAATTAATTTTATATACTTACATGTATCATAATACTTTTTTACATTTATGGGAATATTTGAAAAGTAAAGAACTATCCTTTGGATTATTTTGGTGTATTATTTTGATTTTTGACTATCAAGAATGACTTATTAGTTATTAATTCTTTATTTTAGCACTTTTTGGAAATGATGATGTGGACGGGCAAGATATTTTTAAATTCAAATCTCGTCACACAAAAAATGATCTTCAAAATAAAGTCAAAGCAGCTGTTATTAATTTAACTAACTCGCCAATGAAAACACCAAAAAAGAACCTACTCCTAAAAGTTGATGAGGCTACCCCAAAACATGTTGTTAATATTATGAAAAAAAGTTAGTATCCTGCAAAATTTGTTCAGTAGTAGTAGGTAACAGTTTAGCTTATTGTAATTCATGCAAAACTTAGATGCAGTTGAGTGATTGGTTGACCTCTTGAAATTATGCAGGTATATCCAGTGCAAAATTTATTTATTTATATTTCTTAATCTCTTTTCTAAAATAAAAGTAATAAAAGTAGCCTAAGTTTCTCCTTATAACATCTGCCAGTGAAAGTCCTGTCAAATCGGTCCAGCAGTTTTGGAGATTAGCCGACAGACAGGTGAAAATTATAAAACTTGTTTTTTTTTCTTATAAGTTCTGTACATATATACTTTCATATGCATTTAGTAAAAAGCTGTTATTTTGACATAACAAACCGACAATTTCAATTTTATATATTTGTATTAGATTAATAAATTCTTAATACCCATGGAACATTCAAGTTTTTAGCAAACTAGACTTCAGATGAAAGAAGAAATGTACAACATACCTAATTAGATATGAATTTATATAATTATATTAAAAGATTGAATAACTCAGTTACAAGTTTTTGCATTTGTAATTTTAGTGGGATAATATATATTTTTTTCAGAAATCATTCAGGCAGTAGATAGTGACAGTTCTGAGAGTGATTTTTCTGGAAGTAGCAGCGATTTTGTCCCAGATAAAAGTGATGAAGAGGTATGTTATGAATGATTTCAAGTTAATGATATAAATCACAATTTACTTTGAAGTGTTTTATTTTATTAGCATAAAAAGTTATAGTAAAAAATAATTTTTGTTATAATTGAAAGATTTTGATACAAAATTTCATTTGGATACATTTAACATTAAGGATTTATAAAGACTGAAAGCTATATGAATTATAATAATAAAAAAAATATATTTAAATAAATTATTAAATTCCTGATTGTGGAACTAAATTCAAAAATTGTGCTTCAATTTGTAATGTTTGAATGCAATTGTTTAGACCACTTTTGCTGTGCACATCAATCAGTAGGATGCTTGTGATGTAGAATGGAATTTACGATAAGAAATCTTTTTTTGATGTTTAATATCTGATATGTAAAATACAATGATAATGTCATACCAAAGGAAAAGAAATGTAAAACATAGCTTATTAAATGGGCGTTAATTATTTTATAGTATAGTATAAGGGCAGAAACTTTTTTTTATAAAAAAAATGATTGTAGAGTGATTCATCTCATGGCAACAGTGAATCTGATGCAGAAGAGGAGAGCGAACCAAAGAAACCAACCACTCAAATTACAGCAACCAAAAGCAAAGTTAGACAAAAACACACTGAATATTTTGTTACTTCAGATAATTATTTTATGATGAATTCTAGTAAAAAGGTAAAGAATAATTATTATGTTTCAGATCAAATATTACCAATAGATTTTTATTTTATTTTGCCATCATAGCAATATATATCTATATTGCCATCAATGCTTAAGACACAAAAAACATATTACAACATATTCTAACTTAGAAGGAATATGTCATTTTAACATAACTAAAAATGAGAGTATATCATATCCTTAGATGGTAATATATATAACCTATGAGTACTATTATATATGCGTACCTGTCTATTTATTATGTTTTAACAACAAAACTACTGAACAAATCTTGATCAGATATTGCTTTGAATTATGTTGAAATGATTGCTGTGTTTGTAATTCTGTTTTGTCAATGTTTCGTATACATTATTTGATCTTATCATTTGATTGTTTTTTAACAAATTTTCAAACATACCACAGAATGCGTATTATACCAATAATAAGCACAAAAAGTGTTCACTGTAGCTTATTTTGTGAAGAATCAAAACTATCTGTGTCAAGTTTCATCAGTATCAGTGTATCGTTTTGTGCGTATTTAAATAACACATATATTTAATATATACATATATTTTGTCCTAAAATTCATCCTTTTACATAAACAATTAAGTGCAACCGGTCCAGCAGTATCTTACAGCAATATTCATATCTTCACTAATAACTTAAAAACGTTAAAAAACAAAACATTGTTTGTGATACTAATATAATATATAGTATACTATATTTCTAAGAAGAAATAAAAACAAACTTAATTCGTTTTGCATATACAACTAGTAAAAGAAATCCAATAGTAATAATATTAAAATCATTTAAATTCTCATAACTCATTTCCAGATAACAACATCAGACCACACTCTCGCTAGGCTTAAAAATTTGAATCTCAACAATAATATAAAAGATGTGGACATTCACATGTCAAATGAACATAAAGATAAAATTACCGATTTAATACAATCATACGACCAATTATTTAATAGATGGTTATATGTTTTGAGTGAAAATTTCAACGTCATTCTGTATGGAATTGGATCAAAAAAGACTGTATTACAAAGATTTCAAATGGAGAAAATTCAAAATATGCCATGTATTGTAGTTAATGGTTTCTTTCCTAGTTTAACTGTGAAGAATATTCTAGAAACAATTGTCATAGATCTATTAGAAAATACTCATGTCTCATCTAATATAGGAGATGTAGTGAGCTTAATTGATTCACAATTAATAGAATATAGTGTGGAATTATTTTTAATAGTGCATAATATTGATGGTATAATGTTGAGGAGTTCCAAGGCACAGTCTGTTTTGGCTAATTTGGCTCGGTTGAAGAATATACATTTGATTGCTACAATAGATCATATAAATGCACCATTGTGTAAGTATTTTATACATACAGTTAAAAGTTTATCCAAAATCCAAACAAAAAAAAAAGATTGAAAAATGTTTCCATTTTGTTCGCCAGTTACACCTTGTTGCTGAGGAGGCTATAATTTATTGAATTAAATATTAATAGATTATTGAAAAAATAATATTTATAATATTTCTTTATAAAATTACGTTTTTACTGCAACTGAAGTTGATGTAGATACCTACAATCTACATATTGTAACTGTAAAAAATGTTGTATTCTTGTCTATTCTAATATTATAAAGAGGAAAAATTTGTTTTTTTTGTTCGTATTGAATAGGCCCTGAAATGTATGTATGTATGTATGTAAATAAAATATTGTAATATTCCAGTATGGGACCACAACAAACTAAGTAAGTTCAACTTTACGTGGTGGGACGTCACCACATTTCTGCCATATATCGAAGAAACTTCATTTGAGAACTCTCTGATGACGCAAAGGAGTGGCGCCTTACAACTGTCGTCTCTCAAGAGCGTATTCCAGTCACTCACTACTAACGCCAAAGGAATATTTCAAATCATTATTGAATATCAGTTGGAAAATCATAAACAAACTCATTATCAAGGTATATTATTGCATATAGTATATTGGCTCGTTGTAAGGTCCGACTTAATTTTTTTGTCTCGGCCGAGACCGAGAATGAGATAAATTTTCGCACACAACATTTAGTATGTTTTTAAAAGATCTGAAAATAATACAAAAAAGTTATTTTCAAGCAAAAAATCTTTAGAAATATTCTGACTTAACACTATTTCAATTATTGACAATTCACATACGTTTCAAAACAAATTATTAATTAAATACGAAAGGTAGTCATTTCCCCGACCCGCCGGCGGTTGTTGACGTTAAGCCAATCGGCAATCGTAAACAAAAACGCGAGTAACGAGCATATAATTCTCTCACGCGTCAAAATCTAAATACAACTAATTTGTCGGACCACAAGATTTCGAATTCGAACGACGAACGAATTCTCGACGTTTATAGGCCGAAAACTCGGCCTGATGATTAGCCGAGAATGAGTGGAACCGAGATCGATATATCGGTCAAACTTTACTCGTTGATATAGTGGCGACTTCGAAAATATCTGTTTAGGTATCTATAGTAAATGAAGTCTCAGTTTAGTTATTTTTTACTTTTTAGTGTATAGAAATAGGTTATTTTTTTCGTTTTTAGTGTAGACGTATTAGTAGCAAAGTAAGAAAAAAGTATTTAAATAAAAATATTCACTTAAGCCATTTAAGTTTGATGCCAATTTTTATATGATGACTAACAAACCAAAAAACTCACTTTTATTAGTAACAGTAAAAATCAGACTTAAAAATCCAATTCTAATGTATTTTGCTTGTCAATTGTGCACAAGTGAAACCAAATAAGCCTATACTCTAAAGTATTTACCAGTAGTCCTTGAAGAGTTCCACTATCCACCTTCTGGTCTCAACGTCAGATCAGCTCGATTAAACCAAACACTTGCAGAGTTTCAAGTCAATATAGGTATATTATTATTATAGTAGTCAGTAGGTAAAAAAGACTAGATCTGTCGTTTATCCTTCTAATTTCATGGGTTTTCCTGATTTTCTTAAAAACGGCTTTATGTCAAAGAAAATTTTATGAGATCGCATCGGGACATACCTTAATATAAATATAATTTGAATGAGCAAAATCCGTCAAGCCGTCTCCAAAAAATCGGTGAACATATTGTGAAGCAGTCAGGAATAATAAAAATAGTTTTTTACAAATCACTTTAATAATCACAGAGTTTTATACAATAACAACTTATTAACTTTTTAAATCTATACACTGGTAATTATTTCACAACACTAACACTGCAGAATAATAAATTTAAATCCCGAGCAAGACATTTATATATCCCACGCAATCCCCATCCACTCTCCTCTACTCACCTCACACTTCACACAGCTACACTAGCGCCTCCTCTCCAATACCTGCTCCTCACTTCACTTTACTCGTTACAATATATAAAATAAGTACAGACAACAATTATTATAGAATTTTCTCTTTTTTGGAAGTGGGTTAAAAATAAAACTATTTTTTTTAGCAATCAAACATTTTGACATTGCATAAAATATACTAAAAATAAATTATACTTGAACTCAGGACTTCCGTCTTTGTATCAACAAAAATGTAAGATTTCAATATTTTCCATAATTGTTTAATACTTCTACATTTCAGGGCTGCCATTCAAGGACTTATATTCAAAGGCTCGTGAGCACTTCCTCGTCAGCTCCGACCTGGCGTTGCGAGCTCAGCTTACTGAATTTTTAGATCATAAACTGGTGAAAATAAAAAGGACTTGTGATGGCAGTGAGAACCTCGTCATACCCATAGAGAGTGGATTGTTGCAGCAGTTTTTGGATCAGCAAAGTATTATGCAGTGATAGTAAACTTTGATTTAAATTAAACCTTTTGTTTTGTCGTCTTACAAAACCTTGCCTTCATAGTAGTTATTATTTTAATAGCTAATTTATTTTACCTGTATATATTTGCTTGCGTTTTAAAGTTGAAAAATGAAGTTTTTTTAGCAAACAACTCAAAACCGTACTTGGTGTTTGCCACATATTAGAATTTGCATTTTTTTAAACAAAATGGATGATGTTAGTTACATATTATATAATGTTCTCTTGTTATTCTAAAACAAAGTGGATTAATAAAAGAAATATTTTTGTATGTAGTTTTTATTTTACAATCCCAGAAATAAAGTCTTAATAGGATTATAATATATTTCAACAGGCCAGGTTGTAAATTACTTAAACTTAATGACTTACACAATACAATAAAATTATTAACTAAAATTCTCTTCAACATATCTGGCACATTCACCACGATGTATCAACCAAACTTCATAAATTATCATCGATATACTTAGTGCATAAATCGCTCTTTTAAAATTTAAAAAGATTGTAGAAAAATATTCTCTGAAATCATCAGATATCAAAGAATTTTATCTAATTTAATCAAATTATTTTATACATTACGATAATTTTAAGGGAAATGCTGCCGAAATTCAGGCGCCGCTTTAACACACAAAAACTCATGGCAGAGCGCGCCATAAGCTTTGTGTTGATATCTGGTAAGAGAAATAAAACATAATCACGTTTATTCTCAAACTTGTAGGGGGGGATATTTTTTCTATGTAAAACAATTACATCGATCAATAAAATTTTCTATAAAAAAAATCTACTTTATACTTTATTTCAACAGAACTTTTATTAATCCATGTATTTTTTTAATTATCAACAACACTAGATATGCGAGATGTATCGCACTTTCTGCCACAAGTTTTTGGGAGGTCCAAAGTAACACCATCACCTAACCCTTATTTCATTTATTTCTATATAATTTCTCACCCAAAACCTCAGCTGTTAGCTCAAATTTTGTGTGTAGACAGTAGCAGTTGCGCAACATATGGTTACTACCTATGTATATGACTTCGTATAATCCGAGCGACCAAAAGCGCCGTACAATATAGTTTCTTTTAGATATATTTCTTTAATCTCTATATTCAATATTCATTACACATTTCGGGGTGCGCAATTGTAATTTGTATAGACTACGTTAAAAAACTTCGTATGTATGAAGCAATTGACAATATTTATTGTATTCATTTTTATATTTCAATGTATATTGAAGTGAATAAACTGAATCATAATTAATTATTAAATAATAAACTAAAACGACAAAAAAAATTTCATGAGGGAATTCATTGCTCTTACAGTTTATTAAGAATTTTTTGTACATCAACATGTAAAACGAGCAATGTGTTGGGGTTTAAGTTTAAATAGTCTTACGAGTTGGTTCAATTGGTCGCGACAACACCAGGCGGAACACCGTCAGATTAGAAATCAAAATGACAAGATCTGATATATTCTCAATTTCACCCAAAATATCACTTATAGCTAATCAATTATAATGTAATTTAAGTTTCCGAGAGCTAATTTAAATCTAAAACCATGCATCGCATTCATTGATTAAACTAAAAAAAGCATGTCAATAGAATAAAAAAATAGTTATTACATAAACAATTTAATTGAAATATCAAGTTGTCGGACAACAAACTACAGATTCCACACAAAACACATCAATTGTAATAATCTTGATAACTAGACATCGGATCGACTTGAAGTTTGTTTTAGTTGATAAAACTCAAGTTTCTGTGACGGAAACTTCAGGACAACAATTTCAAAAAATATATTTTATAACAACAATATGGAGTTATTATAATAATAAAATGTTTAATATATTTGCGGATCTAATAATAGATTATTTATCAAACAGAAATAACATAATGCTAACGCAAATTGGCGCTAGTAACATTTATTTAATTGTGTAGACAAATAGAAATTATATTCATATATGCAACTCTTCACTCGATCTACGGGTCTATGGGAAGCTTTTCGTAACTAACCTGTATGCGTGTCCTGTACACTCATGACGTATTTATCACCAGTCAAAAACCCAAAAAATAAAAAAAATACAAATATCCCTACTAATTTATTTTTGAAATCTTATTTATAGGTAAATTTAGAATGAAAACAAATACTGAAAAAATACTGAATAGTATGGGAAGTTTTCCCCTGGATACGTGCTGAGCTATGGGAAAGCTTTCTGTAGATCTGTAGATCGGACGAACAGTCACTTCGAATATTTATACATAGTGTGACAATAACCTAATAACAAAATATGCTTTATAGAGTAAATTTTAATTTTAAGGAATATCTTAAAACTTTGACAGTTGAAAACAAAGTCTTAATAAAGTCAACTATTTTAAAATATGTTAAAAATATAAATGTTCTTTATAATATAAAATTTAATGTTATTCATAACATATACATTTAGCATAGACATAATGCCCTGTTGTTAATGTGTTTGTAAATTTACATTATGATTTAACTATATGTAATATAATCCGATGTCTATTGAGATTAGGTTTGACTTTCCGCTGGACCCATACATTGGCTCTGGCTCGGAGGCAGAAGTGCGCCATTTTCTACCTCAACATACCACTTGCTTTATTCCCATTGCAGTATTTCTATATTATATGTGTCATTTTATTGGATAAATTACGTTTAAATATAAAGAAGAGTCTAAAAGGAAATTAACTTTTATATAAAACATATAATATGTTACACATACAGTACATGTAACAACTCTAATGATCAAAGCTAAATAAATTCATTGAAGAAATATTAAAAATGAAAGTGACATACCATAGAAATAAAGCATGCAGTGCATTGCCTTGTCGCAATGATCGGTTTTATTGTCCGAAGTACCGGCTGTACACTTACAGAGCTAGTAAGATACGTAAGGCAACTCAGTTGTCGTCATCGTCGTGTTTCCGTTTCTTCCCCCGAGTGCTCTCCTCGTGCGTGTCCACGCCGTCTGGAATATTACATTCGTAACACTGTCATATTGCTCTTTGAAGGTTTCAATCTATACAGATAAATAAAATGAAGTATCTGTTTGTAATGTTAAAATAACAGCTTTTTGCTAAATGCATTTATGGAACTATATACGGTATTTATAAGAAAAACACAATTTTTATTCTGTCTGTTTAGTCTATTTGTTTGTTCCGGGTAATCTCCGAAACGGCTGGGCCGATTTTCACGGGACTTTAACTGGCGGGTAGTTGATGTTATAAGGAGTAACTTAGGCTACTTTTTTTTCAGTAAAAGAATTAGGGTTCCGCTTAAAAAAATTAAAATGTACCTAAATAATAAAATTAATAAAACGACACAAAAGATGTGTAAAGGTTGTGACTGACGATTATCAACTTTAAGACAAAAGGATTTAGGAAATGTAAAGATATTTTATTAGAGAAATCTCTGAATATTTCTTTAATCGATAACCGACTTCAGGGTTTCAGGCGCAAATATATGATTTAAAAAAGCTACCAAATATTGTTATTTAAGACTAATATCTATAGCTCAAACAACGGTTTGTATGTGCCCAGTAATCATTAAAAAGATTCAGAAATTTTACAGGCAGAACACATTTCTTCCTTCATTGTGTAGAGGCCCTTGGCAATATTAAAAGGGGTTGATATATTACTGTAATTATCTGGTGCAGAGAGTACTTTGTGTGTTGAGTGTACTTTGTACATGATAAGAAGTAACCGACCTAAGTTCTTTTTACTGGATCTTATTTTTACTAGGGTAATGTTAAAGGGTTTATGCGAAATCTAGAATATAACAAGAATTAACTTTTAACCCAGTTACTGTACGACTAATATATAATATTTATGTGTCCAGCTATGTATTTCATTTTGTTTTGTAAACGCCCATACTTTTCCTCTTACCCTCATTGTTAGGTAAATATATATATATACAAATATATAACAATCAATAGCTAGACTAGATTAGAGGTTGTTTGTTTGAAGGCTCTAAACAGGAACTACTAATCCGATTTGAAAAATTCTTTTTGTATTAGATAGCCCGTTTATTGATTAAGGCTATATATCATCATGCTACTACCCAAGGGAGCGTAATCATAAATGTCAACAAATCTGACAGACTCCTCATACATTATTACTAATAGCATAAAACCAGACTTTTTTGTGGTTTTAGCACGAGTGAACCCGCGGGGTCTGGTAGTAAAAATATATAGTCGTACAGTAACTGTATCAATAGGTTCAGACAATTTTCAAAGGCTAAGCCAATTTATTTGATCTACCTTTCTGAGTACAGGATCGATAAAACGAGAAGGGCTACTTTAAATCCTATAAAATTGACTTCTACTAGGGTTGAAGTGAAGCCAAGGTTAATGGCTAAATATATAAATATATAATAGTGTAATGTGCAATACCTTGTGGCTTAAAGTTTTGGTCGGCGTCTTCATTTTCCGCCTCCTCATCTTCTTCATCTTCCTCCTCCTCTACATCGCTGCCTACGTACAGCGAGCTGGCTGAACTTTCTTCCTCTGTATATAGTATAAACATGTTGGAAAACTATCACTATATAGTATAAAACAAAGTCGCTTCCCGCAATCTGTCTGTCCCTATGTATGCTTAGATCTTTAAAACTACGCAACGGATTTTGATGCGGTTTCTTTTAGTAGATAGAGTGATTCAAGAGGAAGGTTTATACGTATAAAATTTGTTAAGTTTTTGTGTACATTGGCTAAAATATAACGATATTTATTGAAGGTGTCGAAAAAAAAGCCGTCTAGGAGCTTTCAACGAAAACGCTACTTAAACCCTTTGAGATATAACAAAATAATGTATAGTGGAATTGTGTATCTTACACAAGTCTACAGAAAAGTCCGCGATGGCATATGTCTATCTCTTAAGGATAACATACTATATTCATTTTAATTTAAAACGTACCCAGGGACGAACCCGAGCGAAGCGAGGGTGAGTCGCTAGTTACCTATAAATCCAAAAGTTTTTATGTGTGTGTTTAACATACAGTGTTTGTGACCCCTTCACGTTGAAACGGCATCGTCATTTTCATTAAAATCCAATACAATGTTTGGACGAAATTTAGTACACAAACCCATGGAGTATCACATAAGCTACTGTTAGGCCGCTATTATAGTAGAACCCGAGCAAAGCGAGGGTGAGTCGGATCTTTATATATGTATTTTAAGAATCAACATTTGCATAACTAACCATTGTATCCATTAATAACAAAAACACACACAATTAGCATCTCAAAAGTGACCTCAAAAAAAAAGCGCACAAATCGAAATTGTGCATTTTTTTCAAATAGTTTAGAATTGCGTGAGCTACAGAGCGGACGTGTTAATGCCAAAGTTCGTTACTAAATTTTATACACTTGGAACTAAAATCACAAAAGAATGGAATTAATATTTGCTTTGAGAACAGTATATTACTATCTCCTTATATACTTCGCCTAATAAGATGATTCTGTTCTTATTGAAATGGAGTCTTTAACTTTTTAAATTATTTTTGTACTTTTTTTTATTTACTAGGTCCTAATTTCATTTAAGTAAAAAAATAAAAATAGCGAATTCATTACTTAGTTTTATTTGGAAGGAATAAATGCACTATTGAGTTTCATTTTTACCTAGGAGAAAGCCTATTTTCATTAACTTTAATACACTATCCTAATTATTAAATTGCATAATTAAAAAAGTATAACAACTCTACTCTATGTAGCTTTTATTCTGCCCGACTTCCTTCCGTTGGTGATTGTTTTTCGGAAGACAAATATAAAACGTGACGTAACGCACATTATTTTAATTTGAGTTAATATAATCCAAACTTAAGATTTTTGGGTTTTATCCTTTGGTTTGACTTTGGTGTACCCGCAGACACAAGTGCACTCATAGACACTTGCACTTGTGTCTGACTGTGTGTCCTTTTACTCTCATAGTACCATGGGACGTTACTTCGACACCCACAGTGAGAGTTAAGGCGCAGGAACGACGCGACACGTGCTTTTTGAGACACGGGGGTAAAACACCGCCAACTTTTCACTTCGGGTTATTACTGAGAATATCATAACAGAAAAACTCAGTAATTAAACTTGGTCCGACTCGGGACTGGATCCCAGGGCCTCCGGATCTGCGGCCGTACATGCCAGCCACTAGACCACCGAGACAGGTAACTCTATAGTAGTATATGATGAAATAGATCAAAATTTCTCACCTAGATCTGCTTTATAGACTGCACTCAAGGACAACTGATCATCATCCTCCTCATCCTCCAATTCAGACCCTGAAACAAAAACAAAAGTTATCCATATTTAATAAACACAGTAACATTACAGTGCATGCTTGTAATTATAAAATAGCTACCGCATGTTAAGTTTGTGTATTAACACAACACAAAATGTTTGTTTCTAAGGTTGTATTAACTAATCTCTAGAAGTGTTAATAATAATATGACATTAAACGATAGATAGTACGAGTTAGAGTTTCATCTATACATATAATAAAATTGTAACTAAGCCAAATCTGTACATTAAATATTTTTTGGGAAATCTTATTGAAATAAACATTATTATCGATACAGAAGCCGAATCTATAGTTTTTAGAATTTTTGTCTGTCTGTTTGTTTTTTACCGCATCATAGAAAAAAAACTGGAGGGATTTTGATGAAATTTGGTATGGTGATAGCTGGTTATCCGGGTCAACATATAACATATAGGATACTTTTTAACGCGGGAAAGTCTCATTTCTGAGGAAAAATACAAAAACTGCAATGTAAGAGTATACTAATATGTAAAACCTAAGAATTTGGTTTTTGGTTATCTGAACGCGGGCGAAGCCGCGGGCAATGCTATTATATTATAAAAACTTAAAATTAAAAAAATACTGATTGGTAGTTTTCATTTGCTATATACCTAATCAGATATTTTCGAAGTCGGTGTGCTTTGATTTGTATCAGCTGGCAACCTGTTTTCATTAAGTGTTTATTTTTCAATTTTCAGTGTTGACATAGAAGAAGGAAAAAGGAAAGTATTTTATAAATTCTGATTAAAAATCAATCACCCCTATTTCCTACACTTAGGGGTGGATTATTTTTTCAAATTGAATTGGGACCAAGTTTGAGGCATACCCATACCATTTTTTTATCGAAATCAGACTACAATGTAAAAGGTTATGCCTGGTCCAACATGAAAAAAAAAATATATGTCGATGTCGAATTTTATTATTCTGCATTAAATTATTACATTTTTTTACTGAACGTCATGACTTTACTACCAGTTCGGAAAGAAGAAGCCTCAGACCTGAGAAGAACTGGCGAAAAAACTTTAAAGTCAAAACAGGAAGTGTTCGTGTGAGGTAGACACTAAAAAAATGTCATATTCGCTAGTGTAAAGGGATTGCGTATGTGACATGGGCTATTTCTATTATCGTAGCATTTGAGGGAGGCACATACATACATAATATGTATGTATATATAGTGATGAAATGAGAGCATGCTGTAGGATAGTGATAGGCACCTTTAATCAATAGACACATAAACTTAAGTGGGTGTTAGACATGGGTAACTCAATGAATTTTTATGAGCTGCAGGTCAGCTCATGAGTCATATGCTTGAACCGGAGCTGTGAACCGGCTCACAGTTCAGCTCAATTGATGTTATATGGGTACTTATAACTATAGATTTACAGCTAATTTATGACTCTGTTCAAACAAATGACCTGTATGATGTACCTAAATTATATTTGTATGTAATAAAGCAGCATTTCGAAAAAAGTTATTATAGTCATATTTTTTCGTTCTTACACAATTATAGGGGAATGCTAATTTCATGCAATTATTATAAATGCTAGTGAGTTTGTTTGTTTGTTACGCCTTAACTATTCACCTGAATCCCGATTATCATTAAATACAGACAGAAAAGGACATAGAGTACCTACCTACTTTAATTAACGTAGGTACCGACTACCGTAGTTTCCTGTATCACGCAAGCGGAGCCGCGGGCGAAAACTAGTTATTTATATTTAATTTATAAAACTAGTACTTAATATTAGTTTATTGTTGTATAAAACTAAATAGTAGAACTGCCTTCCGAGACGGTGGTAACTTCCGCACAAACTAACTACACTGAAAATTTAAAATGTAAAATTGACGATTCAAAAGTGCTTGTAAAAGTCTATTTGAATAAAGTATATTTAGATTTTATCCTAATATTATTTTAAAACACAGAGCGTGTAATTAATTATTATTAATATAAGAAGAAAAAATATTAAACAATTAATTTGACCTCTCTGTAAAAAGTATAGATTATAGACTATAGTACAGGTCCGTCGGCTCGGGTCCATCGAAATAGCTGACGTTAGGTGGCGCTGAAGTGATGCACGGAGCCATATTAAGTAATATTGAGCTGTGAACCGATTATCTAGCAACTGAGCCGCAGCTCAACGGCTCTAGCTACTGTGAACTGAATATTTGAACCGGCTCTGAGCTGAGTTACACATAGTGAGTGGGTGTTGATTAGAATGTTTATAATCACAAATACACTACAAATCTAAAGAGATAAAGTAAATAGTATACATATATTAAAATTTCCTTATTTAGAGAACTTTTAAAAAGACACTTGTATGGAATTATTTGGAAGTAAACCTATTTGAGAATAAATACAATATATGAAAAAAGGAATAATTTAAAGATGTTAGTCATTAATATTATTATTTTTAAATAAATATAGACTAGGAGGTACATATAATCAATAAAACTAGAAAAATTGGTCAAGTGCGAGTCGAATTCGCACACGAAGGGTTCCATACCATCGTACACGTACTTGTATGTTAACATCGATGATCGATTACGAACGTTAATAAAATGTTTCTTGTATTTTTATTATTTGTTGTTATAGTGGCATTAGAAGTACATACTCTATGAAAACTAAACTCTCTATATACTTATTACGATTCATGGGATACACCCCACTGACAAAGGGACAGACAGCGGAGGCTTAGTAATAGAGTTCTATTGTCACCCTTCGGGTATAGAACCCTACAAAAAAGGTCCAAGGCATTTCTGTTCAATATGTTCTCTAAAAACTATGCTGAAAGAAAAAACATCATATATCCTTGAGATGCCACATGGAAAATGAGTGAATAAGCATCACAAAAAGACACTATTTATAATGATAAGTTGACACTTCCACAACAAAGCTCTTTACTTAAAAGTGCTTATTGGTCACTTACCTCGGGTCCTTTAATTATGGTAACATGAAATGTCATTGGGTTTTACATTTAGAAAACACATTTTTGCTTATTAAATGTAAAATTTCCAAATAAACATTTAATGTAATATCATCACTACAGATAAATAAAACTGAAGTGTCTGTTTGTAATGTCAAAATAACAGCTTTTTACAAAACGCATATGAAAGTAAACTTACAGCACAAAGAAAACAATTTTTAAATTTTTGTTTGTCTGTCTGTTTGTTCCGGCTAATTTCCAAAACGGCAACTTCTTTTCACGGGATTTTCAATGGCAGTTAGCTGATGTTATAATAGTAAATTAGGTTACTTTTATTTTGGAAAAAGAATCAGGGAAATTGTAACTGTAATCAGTGTACCTAGGGACGCACCCGAGCAAAGCGAAGGTAAGTAGCTAAGTATGAGTATTACACACATAATAATAAATAATTATTATGGAGTTATCAACTTGTCATTTTAGTTTATAAATTATGATGCTTACTTCTTGTAAGATAACCCATGTGGAATAGCAGACCATAAACTGTATATAATGAAATAAGGAGGCTGGGCGACTCCTCCGGTAACCGCTCTGACAAAGTTTCATCGTCAATAACTAAAGGACCCAAATCTATGTCCAAATCTGTAAGACAGTATAATGCCACTTTTAAATTATTTAACACATGTGTAGTACTAAATATTTATTTGATATACTGCATTGTGTTGTTGTTTGTCCCGTCATTTGCATATTATCTTAGAGTTTGTCAGTAACCAGGAAGTTGGGGCCTAAAGGATTATCTAATGTTTAATTTCGTATACAAAACTATTGATATATTATTGTTAGTATTATTGGAGTTCACATTGTAGATGGCATGTACATTTCAATACTTACTTGAAGAGCCTTTGTAATCCATTTTTAAATTTAATGTATTTGAAAATTAATTTAGTTTAATTTTAATCTAATAATTTGTATTTCTATACCAATTATTAATCAAACATGTAATTGATGTACAAATTTCAAAAAAATTATGCCAGTATATATCAAACCTTCTTCTTCACTGTTGTTTCCATTCAATTCTTCTCCATCTTCTTTATCAGTGTCACTGTCTTCCCCTTCCCTATCTTGCTTGTCATATCTGTAATGTAATAAATAAATATATCATTTAGAGATATTTCATACTTACATTTAATAATCTATACTAATATTATAAAGAGGTAAAGTTTGTGAGATTGTGAGGTTGTAGGGGGTAACCTCTGGATCTATTTAGTTAAGTACTACTTACCCATCTAAGTATTTCAGTGATGGATGTAATGCAAATACTTTACTCCTGTAATCTTCAATATTGGTGACATCATTGTTAAAGAGATCTAAGTTTCTCAGGTTTTCAAATGCTTGAAGAGGCTTTAGTGTCTCCAAGTCCTTTATTTTGTTGCCAGACAGATTTAAGTGTGTTAATTTCTTGCAACCACTGAGAAAGTTGAGTCCATTTGATATTCTGTTGTCAGAGAGTTCCAACTTTCGCAATTTAGGTAGAGTGGGAAATCCTTTAAGGTGAATGAGTCCAACATTGTTCAGACTTAAAATTTCAAGATTGGTATAGGCATCTGATAGACCAACAATTTGAGGGCTTCTACAGTTGTCCAAGTTAAGCTCTTTTATCTGTAATTTTAAGAATACATCTATAGTGAAACCCAATCTATACAAAATAAAATTGTATATTGAACATATACAATTTTATATTTATGTATTTATTTATTCATTTATATTTGAGATAAAATAAACCAAAATAGGTACTAGTGTTTAGAACTTTGATCTGAACCCTCTATATGTTTTCAATGGAACTTTTTTGTTATATATTTTAAATTAAGAGATAGCTATACACTTATATCTTAAATTGCACGATTTTCGTGGTTCAATTTAAAGCGCAATATGAATTACCAGAAATACATATATGCTATTATAATTATATGCGAAGCCGCACGCAGTAGTTAGTAATAAATATACGAAACAGAATATTTATGTCGTGTGTACGATAAAGATATATAAGTATCAGATATGTATATGGTGCGTTAATGGTCTCCTTTAAATTATGGTGATTGTCAAATGTTTTTATTTCATAGAAAACGGCATATGTAATATGAATTTAAAAATAAATGTTGATTTCTCAAGCCATTTTAAAAATAATTAAGGGGTAAAATATCATTTTATAGAAATAAGTTTTGCAATTGGCTTTTCGTGAAGGATTTCGAAAGTCAAGCTATGCAAACGTCAAAATGGTGCAAGTTGTCAAAGGTTGCGACTTTACGTAGTTTAAAAAATCTTACAACGTAGTGTTAACAATAAGTATTTCTTCAATTGAACATGAAGGGATGTGTTAAATGCTATCGTTTGTATAATCAATATTGATAAACGTGTTTTGTAGCTGAAAATGGAATGATAGTTTTCATCTTGCAATGGCGGATGACACGAATCATCGCGACGCAATAAAAATGGCCGCTGTATTGGTAAGGCGTGCGTCAATAAAATACAATTGCAGTATGTTAATATATAGTGGAGAAAATCGACACAACTCAAATAATATAATAAATTAAACAATATTTTTTAATGCAGCTATCATAGTGTTTATCTAGAAAAAAGGAGGTTGAGTGAAAGGGCGCGAAATTACGTAGAGTAGTATACATTTGATATATAAACGCAATCCTATTTGCTTTAAACAAATCCTACTTTTATAGCGATATTATTTAACTATTGCAATATGCTAAATCATACTAACATAATATTTAAGAATATTGGAACTTGATTATAGCTTTATAGACTTCTGAAACAAATATGTACAATACCAATAATCGAGATACATACGATGATAAGCGGCTTGACATAAAATACTTCTATGTTTTGTAAAAATGTTAAGTATTTATACAAGTAATGCTCTATAGCACGCCTATCAATGGTCTAATATTCTGGAAAGCAACCTTTTACAATTTCTAATGTAATTTTAACACTTAACCTCAAATATGTAATAATGGCAGAATTCTAGATTTCTTCTAAATGGAACTAGGGGGTTTAAAGACTTATACATGGAAATAAATAAAAAACATTATTTTGATTAACCTTATGTTAAAAACGTGAACGAGAACGCACATAACATTTGGTAATTGCGTCTGCTATAAACAATAACGCCACATCTCAAAAGGATGTATATGTGGATATGTATCGGCTTTTAAGCAATGCACTACGATTATTCATAATTTAATAAAAATGAATAAGTTTTAAGGGTCCTAAAAACAATACGTATCTCAGGAAATACGTATCGACAAAACATTCCAATATAACGAAAAAACTAATTCATTTACCTGTGAGGGATCTCTTCCCAGAGTTTCTAAATTGACTCTCTTTTCCATCTTCTTATATGGTAGAATTTACACTATAAACACCTTGAAAACGTTTTAATTGCTCAAGGAACTAAATCACTTAGCTAGCTTGGGTTTCAAAACAGAAGGAAACTATAGATACACATTACACACGACTGACGTTATACCACCAGTGCCGCCTAGCGTTCAATTGTGGCAACCGGATACTACGTTGTCGTTTAGCAGTTCATTTTATGATTTCTTTTAAAGATTCTTCGTGTAATGTGTAAATAAAAATTTAAGATACTATAAAAGTATAAGTATATTTAAGATATTGTAATTTTTTATTACATCGAGACAAAGTTAACTTTTGTGATAAATTAAATGAAATTGATTTTTAATTTGTGCTACTTATAGCAACTTTGCTGTCCTACTATCAAAGCCGGCATTTCTGAAATGATGTAGAGATTTTTCTACTTAGACTCATGATGCTTTTTGAAAACTAACATTCTGGAATTAAAGTTATAAAAAAAGTTTTTAAAACAATTCTTAAATAATATTTATTATATTTTATTATAATGGTAAAATTGCAGTTTTATTTTTGAGTTACATATTAGTTATTTTGTTTCGGAAATAATAGATATAGAATATTGAACTTTTATTTATTTATTTATAAATCGTGATTAATAATAATTATTATAAATTAAAAAAAATATCTACTACATAATATATTCTATTATATTATTATTTATTATGTAGTAGATATTTTTTTTTTCAAATATTAACTTAAGAATTTATATCTATGAGCTATATTATATTATTTTCAAAAAAAAATTTGCAGAGTTAAAATTAAATAGTAACTACCTACACTCATTATTTTCTTCGCTCTCCGCCATTATCAAGACGCTGCGTGTTGTAGTGTTGTATGGCATAAATTAAATGCATCGTATATGGTCAATAAGAATATTCATTAATTCCCAGGGGAGGTTATTAAATGTACTACTTCAAGTGCGTTAGGTAACAGACACATTGTTGTACTCAAAATTACTTATATACACATAAAATAATGTATTTATTTAATCATTAATTTTCTATTCCCTCCTTTATATATGTATATCTATTACACACAGGAATGGTTAAATCTGTCCGCCCATCCTTTAAAGATTTTTTTAATATGAATTGATTGGATTTTTACAGGAATTATTTTCATTCACCACAATACATAGCAAAGAACTTCGACTAAGACTCTAGTAGAGTGTGAGTCGATCGGAGTCGGACTCGCGGCTACAAGGGTTAAGCATAGTGGGACTGGGTTTTTGAATTCGTGTAGAGCCTTAAGGTAGGATATGTGAGGAATATAGTAGAAAGTTATTTGTGAGGAATATATTAAGACGGTACGGAATCAGCGGCGTATGAATCTGAGTCGCACTTAACCGATTTTCTAATATACTTACAATTCACTTAGATTATTTTCAACTGCCTGGGGCAATGTTCTGACCACAAGATTTCTATTAAATCCGTAATCATAAAACATCCTTGTTTTATTTGGGAGTGCGTAGAATAGTGGACCTTGAAAGTTATAACTTTAGATATATGTAACCGAATGAAATAATAATTTATTTTTAAGCAGCTCTTACCAGCGGCTGCTTTTGCGTATTTTATTTATATGTAATTGTTCTGCATTTAAAGTTCGTAGGCTAATGTTAAATAGCATATTGTAGCCTTCCTAAATAATCCGATAAATAACTATTGATACAAATAGGACTGTTAGAGACACATATTAGCGGGCCCATACAAAAAAAATATCATCAAAGACATTATAATATGAATATAGAGTCATACGAATATATTTTGTAAAATGCCCCATTTAGATTTATGAACTTTATGATGTATACATGATAAGTGATGACTCTTTAATACGTATCATTTAAATAATTCGTTTGGGCATGCGCTCGTTGGAACACCAAGTGAGGCAAATTCCGGATTTTCACACAAATTCATCACAATATCATTTTCAACTTGCTAATACGGTCGTACAAAATATCGCCAGGAAGCTTATGGCTGAGATAACCTAACAATTTTCTTCGTTTCGTAGTCCACGAACGTGATGCAATATGTTCTAATCCCCCTCATATCAAGGGGAGGCTGATGTTCAGCTGTGGGCCTTTAAAAAGGTGTAAATTATTATATTATGTACATAAAACGACATTGATAACTGTTAAAAAAGGTCTAATGGGACAAATGGATGCAAAATGTTGCCCTTTATGGGTATGAAAATTAGTTTTTCCGGGAACTAATTATGTTGCTAATTTCTGTGCTCAAATTTATTTTAACTTGTATGATTACATATGTTTAATTATATTTAAATGTATAGATATTTTTAAATATTAACTGGTTAAGATACGAAATCGTGTTTTAATGTACCTATTTCTTTCTTATTCCTTCCTGGTAACGGCTGAAATTATTTTAATGGGACTTTTATATGGGCCAAGGATGTATTCGAAAGTCACACAAACATTTAAATTGATATCAAAAACCACGGACGACAGCTATTTTAAATACAAAGAGACAAAACCAATATTTTATACTAGAAAGACAATCAATCAGTCTTTGGGTTAGAAAATGTACGAGTACTCATCTCAACCGAAGCACTACTATTACTGATTACTTGTGTACTGTTATTATTTTTTTGAGATGAATTTTATAGCAATGTTCTTGAGGCATATTCTCAAATATATCTATATTATTGTGAGTATACCCACCTTAGGAGATCACACATGCTATTGTGGGCTTTTCTGAAGCCTTTTTAAGACCTACAATTTTCTAGTACATTGTTTTGACGTACATACATATGTAAATCTTAAGGTTTAGTCAGTATTAGCCATGTAAACTTGTAAGGGTGCTCGGCAGAACCGGTTATTGTATTTTTCCGTGGGAACGACAGATTTTCCTCTTGTTAAAAGTATCCGAAATGTTAACCCAAGTAATAAATTAACACTACACTATTTGGTTAAAATCAATTCAGCACACTAACATAATACAGACAAACAGACAATTTTTTTTAATAACTATTGTTTCGGGGTCTATTCACTATACAATATACATTATAATTTATTACACTGATTTCACTTTATTACTTTTTAGGGTTCCGTACCTCAAAAGGTAAAAAAGGAACCCTTATAAGATCGCTCTCTTGTCCGTCTGTCCGTGTGTCACCACCGATCTTCTCAGGAACGGGTGGATGGACCTAGCAAGTTGAACTTTATACCAGATACTTAGATCTATAGTTTCTATTATGTGTATAAAAATCAAGGTCCTGAGTCAACACGTTTAAAAGATATGGGCAAATTTATATTTTCGCGAAAACTTGAAAGTACCAAAATTTACCTAGATTTTCAACTTTTTTTATTTTTCGGAATTTTCCCTTTACTTGTGCTGTAAGACCTTGTTTTTAACCAAAATTGACAATTATAGGCCAACCGGAAGTACCCTATAGGTTTTGGGTCGAAAACCTATGTGGTAGTTCCCGTTGACCTAGAATCACGAAATTTGGCAAAAAGTAAGGTCTTACAGCACAAATAAAGGAAAAAATCCAAAAAATAAAAAAGTTGAATATTAAAGTTAAACAGATTTTATACAAATTTGTACGGAACCCTCGATGGGCAAGTCCGACTCGCACTTGTCCGTAAACTTATAATATTAGTCCAGCTTTACATTATCATTCCAGACATTTACTATAATAACATTAAGTTAACCCAATTTAAATAAGACAGATACTAAAAATTAAAATGAAGATTATTTTTTATTTTTATTCTTAGTTTTTATCACCAGCAAGGAATCGAAGCGTTAAAATTAAATAGTGTACTATTTAATGCTAATGTTTTATTTTATTACTCCTTTAGTGTATCTGTAAATAAAAATATTTGTTCCTGGAGTAATGTTTATAATTTTTAAAGCTAACAGCTGCCAGTCACAAATGGACTAATTTAGCAGATTAGCCTCCGAGTGTGCAGCCGTACATGCTAGCCACTACACCACCGAGGCAGTTACTTAAGTATAAAAGTTATTGTATAAAAATAATTGAATATTACAAAGTAATAATCATCTTATGAGCTTTTATATACACATTCATTACTTTGAATGAATTTAATATATGTACTTTTGAACAGATTTACGTATTTAGTTTTTTTTTATAAATTCTGTAGCCAGATAGATAATTTTTTATAAAAAAAACAATATAATGAAGTATACTTCATTACGAGTATATGTTTTTTTTTTATAAAAAGAGTAACAATACATATTGTAAAAAGAATGTAAATAATGACAGAAATATCATATTATGTCATATTTTTGTAAACAAAACAACCTGTATCCTTCCAAAAATAGTTACTTGAGTGTTTATACTACAAGTTTTTGAGGTATTTACATTATGAAAATAACGTTTCGAAGTACATATAGTTCATTTGTTATTAGGCGGTTTATGCTGTGTAGTGTTATTCTATTTGTACTCATATTTATAATATGTTCGTGGATGACTAAGAATACAGAAATATTTAATATATTTTCACAAAATGCCATGAAATACATACAATTTGAGGAAATATCGACAACACGTTTGAGTAAAGCTGAAATAAATCATTTACTTCATGATCATAATCGAGAAGCAAATATATTGAATTTAGATAAATTTGGACCCATAAAAAATGATACAACTGTTATAGTGTTTCAAATACGTAAATTTTCTCAATCTTTTAAATATGTTTTAGCATCATTGTGCGATTTGAATGGGATTCAAGAAGCACTTATTATATTCTCTCATTTGCACTTTGATGTGAATATGAATAGATTAATTCAAAGTATAGATTTTTGTCGTGTATTGCAAATCTTTTATCCGCATTCATTGCAAGTCTTCACACATGTATCGGTGGGGCATATTAAAAATTATTGCTTGTACGACACTAGTATTGAAAAATTTAATTATACAGGTGCGTTTACTCCAGGTGTTGCCAGAATTTACCGAGAACCAATAAAAAATGAAAAGAAGCATTTCTGGTGGTGGACGGCAAATAAAATATTTTCATATCTAACCATTTCTAAAAGGTTTAATGGTGTAGTTATGTTTTTAGAAGATGATTTAATTTTAATACAGGATTTCTTATATATGTATATTTATATGACAAATATTGCAAAAACTTTACCACAATGTGAATTTATATCTTTAGGAAATGTAATGAACAATTATGATAACGCTTACAGCATTGATTTAACAAGCTGGGATCCAAAATTGCATACAAGTGCCATAGCATTTGATGTAGCCGTTTGAAAAATCATTTTAAAAAATCATGAACTTTTTTGTAATGTTGACGATAACTCTTGGTCACGTTCACTATTATATTTATCGATAAATCAAAAACATAACCAGAGATTCAAAGTATTGCACAGCCAAATTCCGAGAGCTATAAAACCTGTATGCTCTCATGGCTTTTTCAGAAGGTGTAATGAAATTGACAACATTATAGAAATTCTATCAAAGCATAACAAAATAAAAACTGCCCTTTTCCCTCCTTATATAGAAGTATACACAAATATTGAAATGGAAGATGATGAATATGTCATTTTTGAAGGCTTAGGAGGTTGGAATCATCCAAATGACATCGCTCTATGTAGAGATATTATGTTTAATGAAAGTAATGTTCTATTAAACGAAATGAAAATTACCTAATATATTAAAAATATACAAATATATAACTGTTCCAACCCTAGCCTTCCTGAGGAAAAGGCCTATTAAATGCAAAGATTTTTTAAATCCGACTGGTATTTCTAGAGATTAGCGCTTTCTAAAAAAAAACAAACAATCAGCTTTATTATATTAGTATGGAATAAAATTTACTTTATTATATTAACTATATTAAATAAATAAACTTGCAATATTTGTCTTTTTTCTTAGTCTAATGTGTTGAGCTTTTAAAATATATAAATCATACTTTTTTAATTATTGTCAATAAAAAACCGAACACGCACTAACATTATATATGAGAAGTTCATGTGCAGGTGTTTTTGTTAATTCTTGTTAGTTTATCGGAATTTGATACATCGGCTACTTTTTATCAGTGTTTTTATCACGCAAGCGGCGCCGCGGGTAATATCTAGTACCTATATTCATAGAATAGTAAAACCTTATGTTAACCTTAATATATTTCATACAATCATGTAGTAATTGTAGCCATAACAATATTAAATAGGTATACTTTCATAAGTAAACTTTCTTCTTTGTCATAATTTGAAGGTTTATGTACTCGTATATCCATACTAATATTATAAAGGTGAAACTGTGTTTGTTTGTTTGTCCTTCTTTCACGTCGAAACGGAGTCACGGATTGGCGTGATTTTTGTGGCGAGATAGAGGCCTGGAAAGTAACATAGGTTACTTTTTACCGCGGGAGATTATCTAACTCCCTCGGAAAAACACGTTATAATACAATCCAAAAAAATATTTATGATCAGAAAGAATTACTTGAAAATTTGGTATTAATATTAGGTCTTTAATAAAATCAAATAAATACGTGTTTTAGAATTTTTTGTAATTCATCCTATAATGGGGATGAAAGTTTGTATGAAACTACTGTTTTAGAGTTTTTTTTGTAGTTTTAGCGCGAGCGAAGCCGCGGGTTCTGCTAGTTTATTATAACATTGTATATTTATCATAACTTGTCCATATATGTTATTTTTACTTTTTTTATAACGAAAATTTAGGTCAACATAATGCAACTGCTCTAGATTACAACTTTCTAGGTTAAACGGCACTAGTTATAAGGATTATGACAATAAGTAATAATTATATGATTCGAGTTTGTCTTTTATTATTCGTAGAAAAGTGGAAATGTTGTGGCTGCTATTATAAAAATATTAAAAATGACAACAATATTTACAACTATATATATATTTATTAATATTATAATATTCATAAAATAATACTTATTTTCTTCGTATTTGCTAATAATATAAGGTAAAAATAAAGATTTCAGACAAATTCCTTTTTACTTGTTAAATAGGACTCCTATTTAAGGCTTTACAATATACATACCTATCCGAATTTGATAAGTGGAAACATTAAAAGTTTGATTAGTGGCGGTCATTGTCTCAAGACAAAGAGATACATCGGCTGAAGCGTAAGGTATAGCGTTGGCGGCTTTTGATCTGCGGAGGAGGGAGAGGGGTTCCTAGCTCGGCTTGCGCACGCAGTCCCGGCCCGGACGAAAGCAACAGTCTGCTCGCGTGAGCCATTCGCAACTCCGCTACGAAACGTCGCGTTAACATGATAAATGGTAAGCACTATCAACATGAACCCTTTCGTAACGCACTCTTTGCACTCAGTACTAAGTAAGCAATGATACTCATAAAACTGAGTGGTCAATCCCGCGACCCACTTTCCAGTGATCATTTGCCTAATTTCGCCTCCCAATTGTATATAAATCGGTAAAGAGAAAGCCTATTTACTTTTTTACTAAAAAGCTCGTTTTTCAATTGAAATATTTCATAAACGGCAGGTTGAATGAGTTTTTGGAAAAAACATGATGTTTTTAATGTTACCTTCGTTATTATATTAATAAATGTTTGAATTACTTTCACAAAGTGCCGAACGTTTTGAGTGAAAGAAAATTTTTGAAGAATTATATTTGGTGCTCGTAATATTTTTGGTAAGTATAAATGTATTATTTTTATTATAACGTTTACAAAAATATCTAATATCTACCTACATAATAGATAGCTAGTTGGTAATTTTTACGAAAAATCTGTTTCATACGACTATAATACAATATCTAGTCATAAATAGAAATTGTACTTTACGAGAAAAAAGCGATGTAATTACAATTTTCGACAAAAAATTTTTGAGTTTCCATTTTATTTTCAGGTTTTTAAAATTCTAAATTCCTATGAAATATTTTTTCATTGAGTTTAAATGTAAGTGTAATGTTCTCTTTTTTTTTTTAAAGCTTTTTCCGAACTTCGGACAACATTTTGAAAATAGGCAAATTTGATTATAATAGGACAAAGCACATAGGATTATTTATCATAATATCTATCATGTTACGGCAAATTGAGAAATTTGTATAGGATCAAGTTAAAATTTAACGCACGTTTACTGTAAAAAAGATATAGTAAGATTTCGAATTTTGCTGGAATGAAAAAGAGGGGTTCCAATGGTCTTATATATAAACTATAAATAAAACTACATAATACTTTACCGACAATTTTGTATCAACATCATGTAAGGTGAAGTAATGAAATACGAAATATATATCTATCTGGCTCTAAGATACGTAAAGGAGCTGTTTGTTTTTAGTGTTATGTATATAATTAAAGCATTCATAAATTATTGTTAATATATATTCAGGCTGGAAAATCCTAACAGTAGGATTAGCATAAACTATGCCAACAATACAAACGCTGTTTTCACTGAAAACTTTACAAAATATATCGAATAAAAATGAAAAAGTCTGGAAGGTAGTTTAAAATTACTTACAAGATTATCATTATTTCATATAAAATTTTAGATTTTTTTTTATCTCACATTCTCCTCGTACATTTGTGTATCTGGGTACGTTCCTTATTTATTAAAACCAAAGAATTATGTTCTAGATAATGTAATTAATAGTCTGGTCTTTAGTAATTAGCGTGGTGTAAATTTTTTCACATGCTCTGGGTCGATGAGTTACGAATGGTTCAAAACGTATATCTAAGCCTTGAATAGCCTCTCGTATAATCATAGGTGATTTTAATTAAGACTACGACTCAGGTTGTCAATCATAGCATTTTAATCACATTAGCTATTAGAAGTTATTCATGCGGTGTTTCGTGGTCCAATAATTGTTTTGATCCATGTACACACCTACACATTACTAAAGGCATTCTATAAACGTGATTTTGAAACTCTTTAGCTCTCAGGTAAGATAATTTGTGTTGCCACTCATCTTCTTAAACTTTGTTGCACTTGTGTTTATTAATGAGTTGTCATGTCACTCATGATTACATACTGAACTTAGTGACGTAACAAGCCTTTTTGGGCCCCAATGCATAAAAATGGAAGTGCCGCCCTTAAAACCAGCCCCGTGAGTCCTTGTCGCACTCTTATATACTTGAATATGATAGAGACAGTTTTCGAATTTCACACTTTTTTCAAACCGCTCTCACGGAAGAAACGTGTGGAGTAAAATTTAGTAAAAAAGTTGAGCTTAGAGGACCAGTCATCGTTTTATGGAACATAGGTACGATCACATTCCTCGTGGTCCTCGTAAAAAAAAATATACGGAAATTTAGAACACTTTCTTATTACATTGTTTTTTAAACTTCTATGAGAGCCATCCTCGAAAAAATGTTTTGAAATAATCGGTCGCATGGACCCCCTTGCATCAGGGGCCCCATGCGAGCGCATTGGTGGCATTTGCATAGTTACACCGCTGACTGGACTTAAATACTAAAAATTATAACCTGTGCTACACTCTACCAAGAGTCGACGTGAACTTGGAATAAATTGAAAATAATATTTGTTACATTCTATCAGATCTTTAGTCTGGGCTATCTAATCCTTCTAAAGTAGACACAAGCTTTCTTTAATACCAAGATGTTTTGATATTCACAAATAATCGGAGTCCCTATTATGAGTTATTTTCATTAAATTGTCTATAATTATTTATAAACATTTGACTAACATCAACATAAAAAATAAAATAAAAAAACCAAAGTTATTTTTGAGAAATGCATACGGCGGTAGGTATACGGGTTTGTATCTAATAAATTCATTATGCTATCTAGTAGTATTGTAATATGTTACCATCAAATTTTATACCTTCATAACCTGGCTTTCCAACACTGCAAGCAATGCTTGCGGCAATTACAATTACAGGTAGGGATTTGCTATAGGCGGATCCATTTCCGGCCTATCAGTTCGTAAGAGGTTTTTTGTTTTACTCTTATCTTCAAGTGCCATTTGCGAGGCTACCTGAGCTACCGAGCTTTACTAAACAATCCACCTGGGGACATATTCTTTAGGGATGGTCTCAGAAGAATTTATCTAAGGTTTCAGTATAGTACATAGAAAAATATGTAACTATAAATAATATATATTTTATGACTAATTGCTCCATGGTGTTGAAAATAAAATACATATTTATATAATGTTTTTCTATAAGGAAACAATTATTTACGAATTTATATTAACATTATTTTATAGAGTCCTAACTTTATAGCATCCTTTATAATTTATATCATCATCTTGTGCCTATGTCACAGTATCTACATAAAGGGATCATCTACTTATGGGAATTTGGTAATCCCCAGTATCCTCGATGGGATTACCAAAGGCACTGAAGCCCTCTTCAGTGATCATTATTTTCCTTCTTAGATTAGGTTTATCCGAGACAGATGCTGCCAGCATAAACTTTTATTTTTATTATTTATTTTTAAAAATGACGTACCAACGTTAACGTACATTTGTTTTATTTCTTTCTTTTTAAATGAAAACTATATTTTCGAATTCTTTTGTGGATTCATATTGATTTATTGGTCCCGAAGTTTCGAACGCTTTACAATAAAAACTTTTTAACAAAAAAATAAAAACCGACTTCAAACAAAAGCACTAAAAAGTAAAAAATAACTGATTGGTAGTTTTAATTTACTATACATACCTAATCAAATATTTTCGAAGTCGGTGTGCTTTGCTTTGTATGGGCTGGCACCAATTTCAAAAATATTTGATTAGGTATGTATTTAATAGGTAGGCTTTAATTACTTAGCCAAAGCACACCGACTTCGAAAATATTTGATTAGGTATGTATAGTAAATGAAAACTACCAATCAGATATTTTTTACTTTTTAGTGCTTTTGTTTGAAGTCGGTTTTTATTTTTTTGTTAAAAAGTTTTTATTTTTCCCTTTTTAGTGTAGACAGTATAAATATATAATAGACAGTAGTAGCACAGTAAGAATTCTAACGTGTTGGGCTTGTCAAATCAAACAAAATAAGCCCGAACTCAAAGTATCTACTATTGGCCGTTGAAGAGTTCCACCTATCCACCTTCTGGCCTTACCATTAGATCAGGTCAACAATACCGAACCACTATACTATCAACGAAAATAGAAACACTTGCAAAGTTTCAAGTCAATATGACAACTAGAAGTAGGTTAAATTCATCATTAGCTATTTTCCACCCTTAGGGGTGGTTTTTTTTAATCTAAATGGTACCAATCTGGAAGTATACACTTTCAAACGATACAAAAATTGTCCAAATCGGTTAATAAATGACGGAGTTCTGAGGTAACAAACATAAAAAAAAAATACAGTCGAATTGAGAACCTCCTCTTTTCTGAAGTCGGTTGAAAATCATGTTCACGGGAGAGAATAAGCTTTTAACTTTTAGACATCTCAAAAGTTGTTACATAGTTATTAAAGACTGTATCTACTCACAAATTATACAATTATTTTAATGAAATAAAAATAGAATTTTAAAGAACCCGAAAAAATCCGAACAGATTGTTTTATTTAAAATGTTAAATATTCGCGTAAATCTAAGAAAGGATTATTGTTCCATTCATTTTATATTATGTGGATCACATATGACATCAATCTTTTGAGCTTGACACGTTAGGAAAATATCTTCTTTGTTTGTGTGTTTATTGTTCACATCTATTATTAGAATACCTAGGAGACAGGCGAGCATCGCACAAATTGGTCTTGTTATCAAGAGCTAAATTACCAAGCTGAGCTTCGTAATTAGTCGGCTCTTAGAACTGAAAGTTGAGATTTATAATTAAACGGATTCGTTTAAGTTCGCCAATTTGATTATGTGCGAATGTCTAACTTGTAAAATCCACTAGTGGCTACAGTATCCGTTAATGTAAAGAAACATTCAATAAAGGTTAAAACTTTTTTATTCCCTTTTTACTGCATTTATTATATGTACTCGTATATATGTAAAAATGGATAAATATAAAGATTTGAATTATTTTAATACTAACTTTTGCCTGTGGCTTTCCCACGTTTTGTAATAGGTCCTATTTAAAAAACTTAAAAAAATAAATAAAAACCGACTTCTAGGCAATAAGCAGGTAATTTGTAGGAAGAAAGTATTTTAATAACATATTCGATTAAACAATTTATTAAAAAAAATATCTACTGTAGATTTTGTTAGAAACCGGTCGACCGATTTCGATAAAATTTATATGGGACCACCTGGGAAGTATACCCTTTGAAACAAAAAAAAAAAAAACCAAATCGCTTCAAGCGTCTTCGAGTAATCGGTGAACATACATTAAAAAAAAGATTACGACGAATTGAGAACCTTCTCCTTTTTGGAAGTCGGTTAAAACACAACAAACCCGTAACATGAAGCTTTCGAAGAAAAGAGAGCATGTTGAATCTTTAGATGATCTCAATCAATTGGAATACAATTAAACTTTGTCTTTAAATTCAATTATTATATGTACCCACAATAAAAAAGCTCATTGAAATTTTTCCATCTACGTTCACGTACGAGTGAAGCGCGATTAAAACAAACAACCAGAGGGACAGATAGACAGTACATTTTAATAAGACTTTTTAATAAGCGGCTATCTGTCCCAATGGTTTTTAATCAAATTGGAATTTTTCAAATTAGCTTATAAAATAAACTTTGAATCTTTGTAATATTAGTGCAAGTCCGGATTTAATGACTCAATGTAGGTAAATTATAATAATAAAAATGAAAATAGATATATGTATGTATGTATTACACTTTGCAAATCTTTATTGCAAGAATGTGTCAATAACGAAATTGTCTTTCTGTAAATTGCTTTTCTTATACACATTAGCAATTATTCAAGATCACACAGAGCCCCAGATTGATACAGTTAATTAAAGCGAACATTGTGTTACTTTTCTTGACTTACGGCGTTTTGTGATATTATATATATATATATATATATATATATATATATATATATATATATATATAATTAATTTTAAATTTCTAAAAAAATATCCTGATATCTTACCAGATTACCATATGTGTATTTATATAAATAAAAATTATCATTTACATATATGGTACCTTATACAAGTAATATTATTCTGATTTGGAACAATTCAGTTTTTGATTTATACAAACCTACATTGAATTGAAGTATACCTACCGTATGTAAAACACGTTTTTAAGGATTATACATAATATATGGAACAAGAATAATCGATTGTGTTATAATATTCTGTCAAATAAGAAGAATAATTACATTTATATACTAATATTAGAAATGTAAAAGTTTGTGAGTATGAGTGATGTTTGTTCCTCTTTGACGCAAAAACGGCTGAACGAATCTGGATAAAATTTGGCATAGTGCTAGATTATAGTCTGGACTGGAATAACACATAGGCTAATTTTATCCCGAAAAATGTACGGTTTCCGTGGGATAGGTTTGTTTTTGTTTTCCTAGAAGCGAACTCGAGCGAAGCGACGGTGAGGTAGTATTCAAATGTCACTGGCCACTGCCATCACTGTCCTTATTACCAGTTTATAGAAAACTATTTAAAATATCTATGAAGTTACAGTTTAATATACCTTACCTGTATGTTATTCATTTTATTAGACTAATAAAATTTGGACTTATTTCATGTAATTTTATTCAGATAGATCATTTAGTTAGTTTTGTAAAAATATAAATTATATTTGTCAATAAAAAAATTTAAACGTAAAAAGAGAAAGAGTGCAAACATTTTCTCAAAGTGTAAACTTACTCTTGTATCCCTCTTCCCACATGCTTCGCACCTCTGTATCGTTCATCCTTTTCAGAGAACTTGAGTGAGAAAGCCTCATCTTCCAATTAAATCTTCGAAAATTAAAAAATCTACACATATTTAAGAAACTGGCATTGCCCCGGGCTCCGCCCTCGTTCAGATGAACAAAAACCAAATACTTAGGTTTTACATATAAGTATACTCTTAGATTGTAGTTTTTGTATTTTTTCTCAGAAATGAGATATTTTCCCGCGGAAAAAAGTATCCTATATGTTGACCCGGATAACCAGCTATCACAATACCAAATTTCAAAAAAATCCCTCCAGTGGTTTTTCTGTGATGCGGTAACAGATAGACAGACATACAGACAGACAGACAGACAAACATACAGACAGACAGACAAACAGACAGACAAAATTTTTAAAAACTATAGATTCGGCTTCTGTATCGATAATAATGTTTATTTCAATAAGATTTTCCAAAAAATATTTAATGTACAGGTTCGGCGTAGTAACAATTTTATTATATGTATAAATTATTGCTGGAAATTACGTTTGTCATGATTTTCTGGTCCATAATCCGTTATTATTAAATGTTGTGTACGTAAATCGGTTTTAGTTTTAATTTTAACTCTATAATAATTGTTTTTAGGATTACTCTAAATATGATTATCTCATGAGAATAGCATTAAAAGTAACAGAGCTAATATTAAAAATATTCCGAAATATCATCACCGTCAAGTTTTAAATGACAGTAATAACTTTAAACAGATGGTGTTGACATTAAAACATAAAAAAAAAATTTGTTTTAAATGTAATATTTTTTCGTACTGGTTTTTGAACTTAAAGCGAATTAAGGTTAATTCTGTTAAAAAAGTAGCATTTTGAAAAACCTTTAAAGGTAGATGCTAAAATTTCTCAAAACTTCACTAATTTTCTTAAAAATGGATCGAAATCAGAGAATCAGCCAACAAAAAGAACAAAGATATAAGAATCAAACGAGAAAGTGATTTTCTTAATTCTCTTTATTTGCCTTAAGAGATATAAACAGCATGTTCCGGTAAAAAGTCGGATTGGGCAAGCAAGGGCATGTAGCAAATCATTTTAGAGGAGTTCTTTTCCAAACATATACATAAGGCCCATAATATCTTTTTAAAATTAGAATATATCATTTTATTGAATTGAATACGAAATCATGATTAATTTTAATGAAAAGGTCCTAATAAAACAGGTATTAATAAAACAGTTTTTGTTATTATTTTATGTAGATATGTATACTCGTATATTTATATAAATGTATACTAGCGGCTCACCTTTGCTTCGCTCGGGTTCGCCTCTAGAAAAACAAAAACAAATCTATCCCACGGGAACCGTACATTTTTCTGGAAAAAAAAGTAGCCTATCTTTTATTCTGATATATGAGATATTATATTGCAACGTTTTATTAAAATCCATTGAGGAGTTTTTGCGTGAAAGAGTAACAAACATCCATACATCTATACATCATCAATACATACTCACAAACTTTCGTATTTATAATATTGTAGTGGGATATGTACTCGTAACACTATCGCATTACGAATTATATATTAATGTTCTTAATTTACCTGTACATTTGGCACAAACTATTAAGATGTACATTGTACATACGTACCTACATATATTTTAAATAAATTATATAATAGTAGAGACGCTCCGATGCGTTCCTAGGAACGTTTTAAATAGACATTGCTAGTTATTGCGAGTGTACCTTCGGAGGAAGACTTTGCTATTCTGATTTTTCTGTAGGCCTTATTAAGACCTACAATTTTCTAGCACATTATTTTGATGTATCTCTTAAGGTTTAGCCAGCGTTAGACATGTAAACTAAGAACGACTGATAGAATTAGTTATTGTGTTTTCCCGTGGGAATGAAAGATTTTGCTTTACTACAAGGTATCCTAAATGTTGATCCGAGTAACAAGTTATCACACTACACAAAATTTAGTTAAAATTGGTTCAGTACTTTTTGTGTGAAAGGCGAACAGACGAACAGACATATAACAAACAAAAATTTTAATAACTATTGTTTTGGGGTCTATATTCTGTACATAATACGTTACAGTGATTGTTATTAAAAATATTTCACGTACAGATGTCGCTAAGTTACTGTTTCATTATATGTACATACCTATAGATTTATTATGTATACAAATAAAACTTTATTTCTGTGTTTTTATAGTATTTTTTTTGATTTAAGGGAATATTTGAAGTTTTAAATAAATCTTTTCTATGGGAAATACTTACCCGAGACTACCTTTGCTGTAAAGTTTTCGAAACGTCGGGAACCAAAAATGATTTATGTGTAGAGTTCAAGGCGGACAAAATGTTGCCATCCAGTGCTTTATTTATGAAGCAAAGAATAAAGAGATGAACTGAGATTAGAATAACGCTCTTAAGTGAGACAGTAAAGGTACATAAAACAGAAATGGGTTAGATATGCATGAAACGGTCGTGATAGAGATTTACAAGCGGAGACCGAGATAAATAGTTAAATAGGATGCCAGTTCTAACTGCTAAGCTTCGTCGGTCTTAATGTGGACACAACTTTACTAGCAACTGCTATATATATATTAAATGCATTTAATTATCTTATTTTTTTAAACTATTCAATTCATATACCAAACAGAAATTACCAAGCAGATTTTTTTTATGAACACTAAGAGAGTGTGAAATAAAGAAAAATCGGTAAAAAGAAAAAAGAGCGACGTGTACAGCAAATGTATAACAGTAACACACACCATGTTTAATAAACACATTATTAAATTAATTGTATTGTAATAAAATGCTAGGTATGTTCACGTTTTACCATAAAAAGCCTATATTCCTCCCAGTTTCCCGGAAATTATCCGGTACAAAAAGAATAACAGATCGATGGGTAGTCAAAAATATCGACAGTAAAACAGATTATTTGCAAGTTAGTTCTGAACCAATAGTATTTTGAATTTATATACAATTTTTTTATAAGTTCATTACAAATTAATCTATATTTATAAGCATTTATATAAGTAAAACTAGCGACTCACCCTCGCTCCGCTCGGGTTCGTCCCTGGGGTGGGGTCTGGGAGGACCACCCTTATCCTTATCACTTAGGGGTATAGAAAATAGATAGTAGCCGATTCTACGACCTACTGAATACGCATATAAAATTTGGTAAAAATCGGTAAAGCCGTTTCGGAGGAGTACGGTAACTAACATTGTGACATGGAAATTTTATATATTAGATAGTAAGCTTGTTAAAGGTACTTTTGGTAAGTACCTTGTGCTTTGATAATTTGTCTGTGAATATAACATTTGTGGGCTCAAATGCTTGTGGGCTCAACTGGAATAAATGTCTGTATCAAGGCCTCTCTGGTCAAAGTGAGAACAACTCTCACATACACAGTTTAGTTAAAAAAAGGCGCGGATTAAGGTAGATGATTTTTTTATTTTAGTACTAGACATACAAAGCTATCCCACGGGAACCATACATTTTTCCGAGATAAAAAGTTACCTATTAGTTATTCTAATGTATGAACTATATTATTGTAAAGTTTCATTGAAATCCAATCATAGTTTTTGTGGACTACGCTCTATAAGTTACTATAGTTTTTTAACTATCTCACTTGAAATCTTCAATTTTACTAGATGAAAAGTATCTAAAATAGTACCTATATTAAATAAATAATAATAATAAAAAGAAATCTGGATTTGTTCTATATCAAAAAAATGAAAAATCATTTTTTTCCATGTACAGACATTGGATCTCTACAGTTTTATTATATGTATAGATTCAAAAAAAAGTAATATATTTGCTGCTTATTATTATTGAAGTGAAGCTGAAATAGAAGTTACGATCCTCCCAAACACACAATAAACATGACGTGATATATAAAATTGTTACCTAATTAATTGAACAGTTATTACTTAGTTATTGAGTAGTAGACAAGATAGTTTTATTTAAATGTCAAATATTTCGTTGAACCTAAAATGCATTTTACGTCGAAGTGTTTTTGCTTCTTTATAATGTTTGATTATGTATCAAATACAATAAATGACTTTGTCAATTATCATCAAATTATATTTCGCAATGTGTGTTTAGATCCTTTTATAAAGACGTAGGTTTACATAAGTTGCTTTCCAAATAATTAATGTTTTCGGAATGAAAAGCTTGCAAGACTTTTAGACGTTTACCTTGGAGGCGAGTAAATGTATTTATTTTGAACATTTTTATCTTTTCTACAAGTAAGGTACAGCGTATTGGAAAAGTATTTTCTTCAATAATAAAAAAAAAGATAAAATAAGCAACATTATAAATTTTTATATAATATATTCAATATTTTTTGTGAAACTTGCTTTCAACGACAGAAATTACATGAAAATTTTTCAAGATGTTTCCGACCTGGAGAGATATTTATTTTGCACCGCGGAACGTGACCACCCGTTTCAATTCGTATTCACTCCGCTTGAATGTAAAACATTTTTAACAAACAAAGCTTTTTATTCAAAATCGTATCGCTTATCCATAGCTTGGCTTTGTAACTATAGATATCTAAATCAATATTAAGACTCATAGTTAACCTCGCGTGTCTGACTCTATATTGTCCATTTATATGTACTCTACCTACAACAATAAACATGCCAGTCATAAAGACTAATAATATTTTAGTCATTTTATATCGATTTTCGAAGTGAAGTTTCTTTTGTTATAAATATTACCTTGTATGTAATTGTGATAAATGATGGTGGTAGAATATTTTATGCTAAGACGAAGGTCGTTTGGTTCCTTGGTAGGGAAGTAAACACGTATTAGTCATAAAAATATTTGTGTCAGATAAATATATAATAATAATAAATATTTACGTACCAACATAATGCGGAAACTTGACTATTATGGCTAACTGCATTTGAAGGCCTGTACACTATACGAGTACTTATCAGGATCTTCATCGCTAGATAGTAGAGGTTTTTGTTTAAAAATGTAGTTCGCATTGTCGTCCATCGTTCAGGAATTATGACGCCTATAACACTCTTATTGTGTATCGAGGTATATTTAAGTATAAAATACAGTATTAAGGTATAAAAAAATATTTTTTTAATTTTCCTCACATTTGTTAAATAGTAAAGAGGGGAATACGGTTATATTCGCGTAAATCTAAGAAAGTATTAGCTGAATGCTCTTTTTTAAATGACTACTTAGCTCATACTGCTTTTCGGTCTGACCAGCATTTTATAAATACAATGAGAATGAAACTATTGTAATATCGCTTAGGGTGTTGCAAAACCCGGGGGAGAAGCCAACTCCTACCGGGCGCGTCCCCAGGTGGCGGATAGTGGCATGCCACCCGCTTAGAGGGGCGGGTGGTACCGGAGAAATCCGGCGCGGACCAAATGGCTTGGATGGGGCCGCTCGTCTAGGCCTCGAGCCGAAGACGTTGCGGCCACCGGTGGTGGGACCGCTTGGTCCCACAACCGGATGATGGGTGCCGATTGCGGGACTGTGGTCGCAGGCCCGCATTCGGCGGAGGGGTAGGCCGCGGCGGGAGAGGAGTGCCGGTATTTCGGTGCGCCGTTCTCCCTACCTTCCGCGGCCTAGACGGGGCCGCCACCGTTTGATGGCGGACGCGGTGGGGCTGCAGGGGAAGAGGAGTGTCGGTATTTCGTTGCCGCTCTCCCTGTCCTCTGCAGCCGATTGGAGGTGGCCCACTTCGGTGGGCGGTGTTTGTGTGGTGTGGGGCTGCTCCGGGTACTTCTCTGATCAGCAGAGTGGACTTAGGAGCGGCCTCACTTTTTGGGTTGTAAGTCTTCCCATAATGGGGTTGTCCCGCTTGGGGCGGCCTCATGGTTGGTGGCTTCGACCAACCGTCGGGGCGTCGCGGTTGTATGCGAGAGCGATCCCGTGGCGCCCCACATGGCGGCAGAGGGGGAAAGTTGGGTTTTAGTGGGTATGCCGGTCTCATTAGCCGGAGAGTCTCCACATAACCACCCCGGGGGAAGTCGGGTGGTATCCGCAATAGGATTTCCCAACTATAAAAAAAAAAAAAAAAAAGGGTGTTGCAAAATGAGTGATAATATTTTATCTTATTCTTAGTCTAAACTCTAAAAGCTTTCTAAAACTGTGTTTTGCCAAACTTATTTATTAATATATATATATATGTGTATGTATATATGTTTTTGAGCAAATCACAATCAAATCAAAACACAAAAGTAGTAAATGATAAAAAGTATGTGATATAACTTTATATTATATCTATTTATTTAACTATTCAATGAATGCTACGTTGAGAAGTTAAAATGTAAAAATATTATATTCAAGAATATATCAGTTACATATACATAATATGTAAACCAAATATATGTATGTATGTATGTATGTATGTATGTATGTATGTATGTATGTATGTATGTATGTATGTATGTATGTATGTATGTATGTATGTATGTATGTATGTATGTATGTATGTTTGTATTCAGTCCTTTCTAACGTCCCACTGCTGGGCACGGGCCTCCTACAATACGAGGGGGATCAGGCCATAGTCCACCACGCTAGCCAAGTGCGTATTATTCACATGTCTTTCGAAAACCTGCTAGATTTTCTCAAACATGCAAATTTCCTCACGATCTTTTCCTTCACCGCAAAGCAAGTGGTAATCATGTTAGAAATGATTCGCACATGAAAATATCAGAGGTGCGAGATACGGGATTTAAACCTCACTCTCTCGATTTCCCAAGCGAGCGCGTTACCACTGGGCTACCACTGGCTGTACTTAGTTAATTTAACTACTTAAATTAATTATTGACAGTAATGTCTTTAAAACGGGGTGAATTCACAATGAAGAAATTCGCAGAATATGTGTGATAGTAATAATTAAGACGTTACATGCTCTGATGGTTTGGCTACGTAGAAAGAATAAATGGTAAAATTATAATTAGAAGGCGAGATAGAGGGAGACCTCAGGGGACTTTCGAAGATCGAGTATTTTATAATATTTAAAGAAGACCAAGTCAAATTCTGAGGACTCCTCTCTTCAGACACCCAACGAGTGTGTATGTAGAGAATAATACAATTGAAGATGGAAGCGAAAGAAGTGTGCAGGGATAGTAGCGCTTGGGGACTAAGCTTTATGTGAAATTGTGTGTGTGTAACAGTAGCATTAAATTGCAATAAAAAAATTCCAGGTAGTACTGAAGTTAATAATTGTGAATTCCTCTATTGTTAAGCTTAAAAGAAAGCACTTGAAAATTTTAAAACTCGTTTTTTATCAGATGCCTGAAGCCATATTAAAATAATCCGCATAATTTAATTAAGAGAGCTTCCGCTCGGAAGTGAAGCTCGATATCATCTCATTGGTAGTTCAGTGTTATAAAAGAGATATTTGCTTATACCAAATTTTACTTCTATAATTAAAACAGATGGCATAAGTTAAAACTTTATAGTTAAAGATAACTAAAGCTTACTAAATAATATTTTCTAGAATTTGGGTTTTAATTAAGAAAACAAATAAAAAAAGTAGTCATGAGGACTACCGACAGAAGTGATAAGTTAAACTTATAAACAAACAGTTAAAACTTAAACCTATAAACAAACACTTATTTTTGCATATTCAAATTATTTGTTTGATTTTAAATTAAAATTAGTAAATTAAAACTGTTAACATTTATCTGGTTGACCTCTATTGGAGCTCTGAGTGTTAGCGTTAACACGTCACGTGACCATGTCGATGACGACTTACATAAATTTACTCCCCATCCAAACCTGCCTATAGATGTTTTCACTTCAAAAAAAAATTAAATCCAACAATTTCAAAAGTTATTTAGTAAAATAGTTCACACATTTCATAACAGATACAAGCAATGAGATAAAATAGAAACAGTAATTCTCATCAATTTTATTCTAAGAGTTCTTATTCCTTTTTAAAAAGTAGAGCTTCATTGCAAGCACAAAGTGGAATGAATATACGTGTGAGGGAGATTAGTGACACAATAGCTTTTATGTGCTTTTATGTTATATGCATACGTACGAGTAATTCGTACTTAACGTTACTTATGTAATTTCCAATTTTTCTTTTAATCTATGATTATAAATTATATAACTATTGAAATAAATCGACGACTTTTTGACGACGCGTGTGGCTCAATCTGGAGTGACCCTACTTGCGGTGCCAGCGGTCGCGGGTTCGAGTCCCGCTGGGGGCATTCATTTGTGTGATGAGCACGAATGTTTGTACTCCAGTCATGGGTGTTTATATTTATAATATGTATGTATTTAAAGTTATATATATGTGTAGTGTATCAACTATCTGGTATCCATAACACAAGCCTCATAACTTACCATGGAACCAGATGGTGATGTGTGTCAATGTCCCAACATATTTATTATTATTATTATTATATAAAAATGACGATGATGATTAGATGTAAAAAACAAAACTATAAACAAAGATCTTTCAGGAACAAAATGTAACAACACAAGTGTTTACTTTATTCGTAACATTAGTATACAATAAATAACATGGTCCGTATGATGTGTAAAATAAAACGAGTTCTCATTTGGGTTAAAATTATTTACTATATGAGGCAGTTTTATGTACTCCATCTATTAAAGTAAAAATAAAAAGATTTTCTTATAAATATAAAAATAAAATTCATCTTGATTGTAAATAAATGTTGCTATCACATTCGTTATATAATAAAAAAGTTATATATAGTACCCACAAACGCGTATAAAAAATATTATGTAAGGCTTGACATTTTATGAGATGCATATAATGTTACTCGTCTGATCGATAGAAATGGTGGTTTATTGAACCTGTGAAATCACACACACACACACACACACATATATATATATATATATATATATATATATATATATATATATATACGCTTATCCTTTGCGGGAGAAAGCAGAGAGAGCAGCGTGCCAAGCGCTACGATCGCTACAAACCTCTTTCGCTTTATCCTTTATTATCATTCTCATCATGAACGCTCTCACGCTCTTTTTATTTCCTTAATAATATTGTTATCATAAAATATTTCCAGTAAAGTTCTATAATAGTATATTGATCATAAACTTATTCATCGTTAAAGTTATTTCGATGTTATATTAAAAAAAAACCACATTATCAACATTGTACATGTATATTATCTATTCAACGTATATATATGATTTTGCTGATTTCCGAAAATTAATATATAATTAGTCTTAAAGTTCATGGAAATGAAACAACGTATAAAACTTTTATAATATATCTTTATTTTTTTGCGGTCTATTCCACCGGGTGCGATTAAACGGCGGTAGTTTGTAATCTATACATATAATAAAATTCTAACTAAGTCGAATCTGTACATTAAATATTTTTTTGAAAATCTTATTGCAATAGACATTATTATCGATACAGAGGCCGAATCAATAGTTTTTAGAATTTTTGTCTGTCTGTCTGTCTGTCTGTCCGTCTGTCCGTCCGTCCGTCCGACCGTCCGTCCGTCCGTCTGTTACCGCATCACGAGAAAACCACTGAAAGGATTTTGATGAAATTTGGTATGGTGGTAGCTGGTTATCCGGGTCAACATATAGAATACTTTTTACCGCGGGAAAATATCTCATTTCTGAGAAAAAATACAAAAACTGCAATGTAAAAGTATACTTATATGTAAAACCTAAGAATTTGGTTTTTGGTCATCTGAAAGCGGGCGGAGCCGCGGGCAATGCTAGTTGAGAAATAAGTAAAGGCGACAGCATTTACAGTCTTTATAGTCTTTATTTGTTCGAGACAAGACTCGAGAAATATTATAAATATTATTGATTGAAACGAGCGACCTTAAAAAGGGATCTAATTATTATACATATATATATATATATATATATATATATATATCTTCTCTTGTATTAATTGATTTTTTTTGATAATGTAGGTCGCATATTGTAGTATATATTGTCTGGTTTCAATAGCTAATTTTGCAGAGCACACACGGTAAGCGTTTTATGATTGTCGTTTAATTTATTAAACGTACAACAAATATAGAACGTATATAAAAATTGCCTCCGCCCTCCATAGTTTTATGTAATTATGTGTGTCTTGCAAATTGCAATTATTATATTTTCAACAAACACATTTGTATGAACTTATATTATATATTTATAGAATCATAGTAAAGTTTAAAGCACACATAAAATTTTTCTCAATTTTCCGTTATAAATTATTTGGATTTGCGTTTTGAAACAATTCCGAGAAAAATAATTTCGTCCCTAATCTACTTCATTATGTGGCTATGTTCATTCGACCAAATAAATTATAATTTATTTGGTCAAAGTAATTGTAAGTTATTCAAAATATGTGTAAAGCAAATATCAATAGCTATAATTAAACTGTTTCTCAAAGAAATTAAAGTTTCCTTAAGTAAAAATTAAAATAAACTTCAAGCGGTAATAATTTAAGTACATAAGTTTTGCTGTTTCGTTTTCCCGTATAGCAAAGCTACACATGTACAGTCGGTTCGACTGAGTGAACATACAAGTGTAATATCGGCGTTCGATTATAGTTCCGGCGAGTGTGGCCGAGTTTCGAGTCGAACGGAAGATATCTCCCGGGATCCACTGTAGTGTCATATATATCGCTAGATTAGCCCCATCAATAATCCTGAACACAAATACAGATTGAATAGAATTTAGGTCGATAGAGTTAGAACGGAAAATTTAATTACAGAGACAAAATGAATGTGCGGTCAGAAGTCTTCTGTATTAATTGAAATACGACGATTATTGAAGATAGATATTTATAATCGTTTTATATTCCATTATAATTTTTAATGATATTATATTTTTTTACATTTTATTTATAAATTCAAATTAGAATAAAAGACATGGCCGCACGTTCGCTTTCTCTCTTTCTAGAGAGTGATCAATTTCTTGATAGTATTGCTCAGTCCAATCTCTACGTCTATGAACATAAAACCATTTTTATTGTAAACACACAGATAAATACATAATTGTGCATAGTCATGTTGTAATGGTAACTTTAGTACCTAAATAATATCTTTATTATAAAGTAATATCATTTTATTATATTTATATGTAACAACAGTTTTATGAACAGTATACAGGGTCATTTTGAATTTACTGAGAACCTTTTGGGAATATACTATTTACAACATAACAACATCTGTAAGAAAAAAAATATATATATTAAATTTTACAAAAATAAAAATATTTTTATTGCATCTTCTAAACGGTAGTAGTCCAGCATTAGCAAAAGAAAGTGCGTGTCCGGTGGAGGGGGAGGGGTGGAGGGGTGTAGGAAGCCGCGCTTACTCATTGAAACTTGGCCACATGCTAGAACTTAAAAGTTTAGAAGGTGCAAAAAAAATTTTGTATGAAAATAAAAATTTAAGAAATATTATTTTTTCTTGTTACAGATATTGTTGTTATGATGTAAATAGTATATTCCCAAAAGGTTTTCAGTAAATTAAAAATGACCCTGTATAATAACATTATTTAATAATTGTATAAAGAGAAATAAAAGTGAATCGTAAAATGTTATAAAAAGAATCCAAAAAATTATTTAATATTGAGAGCATAACTGAAACCCGGCGAGATTTAATCAGATGTGATAAGAAAATTGGGTGTACCTTTTATTGGGCAAAATTCAATTTTTAGGAAGGTAATATCAAGCTTATAGGTATATTCGTTTATTATAATTCGAGCATCGAATCCCAGTTATATTGCAAAGTGTAGTAATATGTAAACATTTAATAATATTTTAGCGCATTCGTATATTTGTTATGCAAAAAAGTTTCAATATTATTTTTGGGCTGTATCTAAGAAAGTATTATTGTTCTGTTGACAAATTTGTTTATCACCCTCCTGACAACTTTTACGACGTTCAAATTGTAATTCTTAGTAACGATGTTGTTTTTATACGTTTATATTATAAGTTTGGATGTTTTTATAAAAAAAATAACTCCGTATATTAAAATGTCGTACCTATTATCTAGCTTTTCCTTCCAACTTACGTACATTAATAAAAAGTTTTTTTTTTATTAAATTACACTTTTAATATTTATTTATACTAAAATGGCAGCTGTTATTCTCCAAATTCTTTTATATACGGAAGGGTCTTTCATGCCAATACCATTGTACTTGAAAAAAGCTCTTATATGGAAAAAGTTTAATGTTGTTTATATTAAAAAGTTCTTCAATTTGCTAAGTTTGCCAATAGATGCAGCTATCAAAAATAGCGGACTTCCAACTTTTGCAGTGCTATAGATTTGTGAATATATGCCACAATATATTACCTTTAAAAGTAGACGGTGCCAACATGGTGCCACGGTTTGTTGCAGACAATAAATCTAAAATTCCAACGATAAGAATTATTTTTAAGTTTTCATAATATAGCTTTCTAAATGAAGCTTTTTCGTTCACACGAAAATTATTCTAAAACACCACTACATTTACTAAATAAAAAAGCATTCCTATGTGTAATTACAAAATTTTAATTGATCCAATGAAAGCACATAATATTATGTAATAATTCTATGTAGATTATAAGTAATCCAAAAAAGCAACTTTTTCATATATAAGTTTTATATATAGTCAATAGTAATATCTACTATGGATTTTAAAAATATAAGAAGAAAAAATAAACTACGATGAAATCAGATTAATTTACTTATTTTTCCATATTTTCGTTACTGAGCATTCGTTGGGTACGCATTTCAAAACCTTTCTTAAATTCAAAGAATGTAGCCTATAGACGACTGATATGCCAGAGATCTATTGGTATATCATTTGGTTTGGTTGAGGTAGACTTAAGTATAATAGGGTGTGCTTATCATTCAGTTAATAACGCTTTGCCCTCTATAGTCCTATGATATCTATATATATACAGGGGTGTCTCATAAATAATGTCGGTTTCCCAAGTTCATTTTGTTTACTAAATAATCATACAAAAAGAAAGCCTTAATATTCGAAGTACAGCCCATTGTATTCTATGGTTTTAACCCAACGTTCAGCAAGCTCTTTGAGACCTCGGTAAAACCATTCTTTGGGTATAGATGCAAAAAATTGTCGCACTGCATTTTCAACATCTCCTTTGGATTCAATTTTTTTCCCACGCAAGAATTTTGCCATGGATTTGAATAAATAGTAATCTGACGGTGCAAGGTCCGGACTAAATGCTGGATGTGGTAAGAGTTCAATACGACCAAATTCTTCGGTCTTATTCCGCGTAACTTTCGCAGTATGTGGTTTAGCATTGTCTTGTTGTAAGAGAACCCGCTTTCGGTTAACTAAACCTGGATATTTCTCCGATAAAACCTCATACATTCGCATCAGCTGTCCACTATGTCTCGGCATTGATAGCTCGATTATCTGGAATGATTGACGAAGTACACCAAACCTTCATAATTCCACCAGACACATAACAAGACTTTTCGCTCGAATCGACCTCTCTTTGCGACGGGTTCTGGTATTTGTCCTTTGTCTAACCACTGATTTTCCATGTTCGGGTTGCTTAGATAAATCCATTTTTCATCGCAAGTAACAATGCGTCTAATAAAACGATCATCTTTCGGCAGGGCAAGGAGCTGTTTACACACCTCTACTGGACGTTTCGCTTGAATCTCGGTTAATTCGTGTGGCACTATTCGACATTTTTTATAGATCTTACCTAATGATTTTAAATGGCGATGTATGGTATCTTTAGAAGGTCCAAGGGAGTCCGATAATCGGCGAGTGCTGGTACTAGGTTGGTTTTCTACTGCTTCCCTTGTAACCTCAATATCCCACGCAGGTGGACGACCTGAGCGCGAACAATCTTCAAGCGTCAAATCTCCACTATTGAAACGATTAAACCAGCGCTGTGCCGGGCGCTCATTAACTGTGTCTTCCCCTTCAATTTCACATATTTACCTTGCTGCCACAGCTGCTTTAAACTTTTGTTTCCAATAATGTCTTAACAATACACGAATTTCGTATTTATCACACTCCACACTATTTATTATAAAAACGTAGTACGTCGTCAATAAACAAAGAGAGAATGATTAAAAGAAAGTAAAGCAATTGTACTCTTCATACAATTAGAGACTAGTCTTAACAAGTTACGATATGTTTAAATTGAGGCGTAGGAATTTTCACATATGAAAACCGACATTACTTATAAGACACCCTCTATATAATAATACTGTAGAGGTCGAATGTCTGTACATAGAAAAAAAAAGTTGAAAACCGAATCAGGGGGATGTAAGAAGAGAAATAGAACAAATTCAGATTTTTCCAAATTTTTTGTTTCTCTGTCTGTTTGTCTGTTTATCTGTTTGTACGGGCTGATCTCCAATACTGTTGGACCGATTTACATATTTTTTTCGATTTATATTTTAACTTTGCAAAGTGGTACCATATATCCCCGGTCAACATTTTTTATACTTTTTATTCCGGAAAATTAAAGAGTTCTCGTGGGATAGTTAAAAAACTATAGGAACTTATATAGCTCAAAAACTACTGACTGGATTTTAATGAAACTTTACAATAATATAGTTCATACATCAGAATAACAAATAGGCAACTTTTTATTCCGGAAAATGTCATTGCCGTGGGATAGATATGTATTTGTTTGTCTAGAGGCGAACCCGAGCGAAGCGAGGGTGGGCCACTAGTTATACAAAAAACTGCCCGAAACTGTTAGACTTAGCCAGACGTTTCACCAAGAGAAAGTATTAAAAATTAAAGCAGGTTTTAAATGCTCACTGAATATCACATTAAACAAATCTAAATGGTGAATACAGACAAGCCTGAAAAATCAATATCAATTAAACATTAAGACGATTTACTTTCAACGTTGGTAATATTGTAGAAGCTTAAGCGTATTTTTCGCTCCAAGTATTTGTGGAATTACTTTTTCTTGAATTATAATTTATATCCTTTATTATCAATAAATACTTAACAATGTTTTATATATATGACCATAATATAGTTTTATATATGGTCGATAGTCTTTAAACTTGTTTTTTTTTTGGAATTTATTTAATAAACTGTTTAATATACTTAATATTTGTTTATCATATGAGTATGCACATGACTAGAGCTTTTTTATTGAACAAATAAACTTTAAATTAAAAATATAGCATAAGCTCCTCATTCTACGTACTACCATTATAGAACAGGTCTAAGTAGGCGGTAGTAGGTAGGTATCATAAACAATTATTATTTGAGATTTTCAAAGAATAATAAATGAGAATAATTGTCTATCTTAAACCAACTTCAAAAAAGGAATAGGTTATCAATTCGACTGTATATTATTATATTTTTATGGATGTTCGGGCATAAATTCTTTGTTTATGAAGCGATTTATTTTTTTTGTTGGAAAGAGGATACTTTAAGGGTAGTTCTATAGAAATTTAATGATGATCTAACGAGAGTCTTCGGAGTCATGAACGGAATTGCACCTCGAGAGTGCAGCAAATTGCTCAGTTTTCAATTTTTACCAGTGCAGTGGGATCGCCCTGTAAAGAATACAATTCGAAAAAATAACAAACACACACATTTACATATATATATATATATACTAGTGGTGTACAAATCATAAAAGTCCTCATTGGATTAATATAATGTGTTAAAATTTAAAGAATTAGGAAGTCCATTTGCCTACTTCTTCTCTTCTTTCTGCAAGATGGTCTTTACTATACAGTAACTCTATATCCATATAAATGTGAAGTTTCTTATTTTTTACGATTAAAACGCAGAACAGATTCCGATGAATTTTGGCAAGGACATAGATTGTAGCCCAAAGGTTGATGTTGGCTTCCGTTAACCCCGCCCCTAGTACCATGCAAGCGAAACCGCTGGCATAATTTAGTAGATATTTTTCCATTTTTTATTACAAATTTGAAATAAGAATTTTAAAAAGAGTGTAGCAAAATGGGAATGGTATATATAAAAACAATACTGGTAATATTGAGCTATTTATGCTATTTAGGGTTCAACATTTTTAAATATTTTATGTTACTACCTAGCGTTGGTTTAACGATAGCGTTCCGCGCATCAGCATTAATGTCAGTTTTATTAAGTATCTCGTCCTGTAAATATTTCGGGATTCTATGAAATCTGGATGATTCTATGAATGTAGAAGAGTTACGATTATTTTTCGTTTTATTATTTCTTATTGGTTTTTTAGGGTTCCGTACCCGAAGGGTGACAACAGATCCCTATTATTATGCCTCCGCTGTCCGTCCATCCGTTCGTCTGTCAGAGGGCTGTACCTCATGAACCGTAATATGTAGAGAGTTGATTTTTTCATAGATTATTTCTATTGCCGTTATAACAACTAATCATAAGAATAAATAAAAATTACAACAATTTTTTTTTATGTTCGTAACCGATCATCGAAGTTAATATAATACGTGCATAAAGTAAAAGTCACATTAATAAAAAGTACATGTATGATGGTACGGAACCCTTCGTGTGCGAATTGGACTTGCACTTGACTGATTTTTATAAAAATGCGATTACTATTCGAAATATTCAGTTAAATGAATGTAGTTGTCAAAGCGTAGCATGTAAAGTAATATTGTTTATGAAGGATATTTTATCACTTTTTTTATTTTGTTTACGTTATATTTAAAAAGAAACTAAAAAATATTTCGTTCGCCGGTTTAAAAGCACCGGACGGAATCTCACCCGTCTGTAGCGCCGACATTTTTTCACTACAGAGTATAAAAGAAACAATCAGCCCATGTCACACACAAGCTCTCGCTCTTTGCATGTGAACTTTCAACTTAGTACTTGTCTTATTTTTAATAATAAAAACCTCATCGATAAATTACTGGAAAACTGGTGCTCACATAAACTTTTAGAATAATAAGATATAATTTTTTGTATTGTCGTTAAAAAATTCAAATTAAACTATGTAGTATTTCTCGGATAAGTAAAAGTTTCAAGTTTTTTTATTGTTATGGTTATGTTATTCTATAAAAAAACATACATTTCTTAATATTGTATTGTATCTGTAGAATTAATAAATACTTCTAAGTTAATAACAATTGAAAATAGAATTTGTGTACGAGATGATATGATATAAAAGTTTTACATTCTTCATCTATCCATAGGGACCGTCGCGTCGCGTTGAAACGAGAATACTAACACATCTGCAATTTTAAGTTATAAAAAGTACATATGTTACTATGAACGGTTGTGTCTGTCTTTTCCAACAGATGTCTGAAAAGAAAATTAAAAAAATGAGACATTAATTATGCATACTACAAAATTCATACGGTTGTATATCACTATCATCAAAAACAAAGTCGCTTTCTCTGTCCCTATATCCCTATGTATGTTTAACTCTTTAAAACTACGCAACGGATTTTTATGCGTTTTTTTAATAGATAGAGTGATTCAAGAGAAAGGTTTTAATATATAATTTGTTAAGTTTTTGTATACATTGGCTAAAATATAACGATATTTGTTGGAGGTGTCGGAAAAAATAAGACGTCTGGGAGCTTTCAACGAAAACGCTGCCTAAACCCTTTGAGATATAACATGTATGGTGGAATTGTGTATCTTATGTCTACAGAAAAGTCCGCGATGGCATATGTCTATCTCTTAAGGATAACATACTATATCCATTTTAATTTAAAACGTACCTGGGGACGAACCCGAGCGAAGCGAGGGTGAGTCGCTAGTGACTTATAATTTTAAGTTTTAACGTTTAATGTTTTCGTAAATAATTTTGAAATACAATGTTAATTCATATTGTCCGTGGTCGTATTTATAAAATTAGTTATAAAAGATATAATAGGGCTTATAAGGGAACTAACTTTATTATAAAGTATAAATCGAAGTTATATTTTCAATAAGATATGGAATTTTAATGTATAAGTATTAAGTGTATGAATTACAACCAAAATATATATAGTAGGTACGTTTATTATATTTTTTCCAAAACAATTTTTGTAATGAGTTTTGCTTGAAGCTATGATTTAGAATTCATGATATTCATCGTCTATTACCTTTTCAACGATCTACTATTTAATCAGAAATCTAAATACTTTTTCGAGTAGTCAAGCATAAATAATAATATTCGGAATATTTGCATGATATGGCCTTTTAGTGCCCTATGTATTTCAGTCGACATTCTGTACGTAAGGAGTAAAAATTCCCAAAGGAAATATAAAAATCTTTCAATTTCTTGGTCGAGGGTAGCTAATTTACATTTGTTATAATAATTCATATTCAAAGCTCGTTTTATTAGAGTCTTTATATTTTATTATGAACGAAAGATTCGAGTGGGTTACTTGATAATATATATTTGGCAAGTTTTAAATAAATCTTGGTTCGTAAAATATAATATAATAAATATTAAAAAAATATAAGTAATTAATAATTATATTTTATTGAGATGTTTAATTTAAATAATATTTTATCTAAAGCTAATAAATAAAATATTATTTTAATATATTTTTCAATAAAAAAAATGGAAAAGAAAACTTAAAAAGTGCCTCCTATAATTATAAAAGGGCAAAATTATAAATATATATCTACCTGTCTTAAGCGTTTAAATATAATGATTGAGTATGTTTGTAAGAGCTGAACGCAATGAAAGGAAAATTTAATTATTACATCTGCTAGATTTTCACTTTAGAAATTGCAAATAATTGGATTAGGCCAATACTTACAAAATGTAGGTAGTAGTTAATTGTAAAATTACAATTTCATACTTTGGATAAGCTTTTATATAATAAAATACTTCACATCGTTAATTAATACGCAAACTGAAAAAATAAACGGTACAATGTGGTACAATGGTATAAAAAATAATATAAAGAAGTATTTTGTTGTTTACATCATAACAACAACATCTGTAAGAAAAAAAAATATTTCTTAAATTTTACAAAAATAAAAGTATTTTTATTGCTCCTTCTAAACGGTAATAGTCCAGCAATTAGCAAAAGAAAGCGCGTGACCGGTGGAGGGGGAGGGGTGGAGGGGTGTAGGAAGTGGCCCTTACTCATTTAAACTTGGCCAGATGCTAGAACTTTACCGTTTAGAAGATGCAATAAAAATATTTTTATTTTTGTATGAAAATAAAAATTTAAGAAATATATTTCTTTCTTGTTGATGTTGTTGTTATTATGTAAATAGTATATTCCCAAAAGGTTTTCAGTAAATTAAAAATGATCCTGTATATAATATAAAGCTTACTTTGCTATAAAAAGTAAATAGGCGAATTATTTGAAATAAAAAAAATGAATTGAACATTAGCTGATGCTGATAAACATGTTTAATTTTTATGTCTAAAACAAATTACAAATTTGCAAACCCTAAAAGTCATGCAATACACCTGCATTTTTATATTATTATTTAGTATTATTTAAGAAAGATTAGCTAAAAATGTCCTGCCTTCGTCTTTGTATACGCCTTCTATTATTCCTTATATAATAAGTTTTTCAAAGTGCTATATTTACCTTGTTTTAAATTGGAATTGAAAGCTTCCAATAGATATATAAATAATATTAGAAGAACATTAGAATCATTTTTAATAACTTACGAGTTTTCGCGGTACTTGCACAGTACAAGCCATATTTCTTCCTGAGCACTAATTTCAACACTAGTTTCATTACCATTGTAATAAAATGTGCTAGGAGAATAAATCTCTTCTTCTCGTGAATAAATCTCTTCTTGGCGTGAATAAATATATCCTTTATTCGATACTGATGACGTGTCTTTGAAACTTAAAAACGGTTTAAAGTATTATTACGTATTATTTAATTTATCTCTTAAAATATTTTGGGAACGACATTGATTTGAGAAAAGAATCTCGATATTCTATAGTACCAAAATAATTCTATTAATAGCTGAAAGTATAAATGTGAAAGTTTTGATATTTGTTGCTCTTCCGCATCGGTTCGCACGATCGAACTAATCTATATAATATGCTCACTGATTCATCAACTCATCCACTAAATAGCTGATCTTTCGGGAAAAATTACATATTATTTTTATTTTTGCGGCAACTCCCTCGGTGGTGTAGTGGCTAGAATTTTGCACGGCTGCACATCCGTAGGTCCTCAGTTCGAGTCCCAGGTCGAGCTAAGTTTATTTATTAAGTCTTTCTGTTAACAAAGTCCCAGTAAAAGTCTGTAGTTTGAAAGTTGGCGGTGTTTCACCCCCGTGCCTTGAGAGCACGTAAAGCCTTCGGTCCTGCGCTTGATCTCTTATCGGTCATGTTGAATTGTCGCCATATCGGAATAGGCGAGAAACAGGAATAGAGAATGCACTTGTGTCTGAGCGAACATTTATCACTATAATATCTCCTGTGCAGTCGGCTAGTCTCAGTGATATTGGCTGCCGTGAACGAAATCGATCGGGAGGACATCAGATATACATTTATATATTTTAGAGTATGATATCTTTTACTGTCCTATTAATATTATCCTACTAATATTATAAACGCGAAAGTTTGTAAGAATGTATGTTTGTTACTCTTTCACGCAAAAACTACTAAATGGATTTTGATGAAACTTTACAATAATATAGCTCATACGTCAGACAATAACATATAGACTATCTTTTATCCCGGAAAAAACATACGGTTTCCGTGAGATAGATTTGTTTTTTTTTCTAGAGGCGAACCTGAGTGAAGCGAGGGTGAGGGTGTGGTGAGCGCTAGTTTACAAATATATTTACCCTATATTTGACAAATTATATTTGTTTGATATGTGGATGGTTACTAAATGGATAACATAGATGTATATGTCCGTGGTCTTATGAAAAGTGGTGTAGAACTTGTATAAACTCTATATATTGACGACTAGCGCTATCACTTTACTATCACTATTCATTGCTTACCGTCTCTTTACTCGCACTGTCTCTTTAATATAACATCACACGTTTATATAGACAATGTAAGAACAGTTCGAGTAGAAAAACTTTCGAAATTGTTTCTATGATTATGAAAAGTTTTGTCCTCGTCCAACACGTCTTATGTCTTTGGGTCGATAGCTACTTTTTGATATAAACAGTTTTTATTATTAAATGGTATTATTATTTAAAGCCTTTAGATCAATTATTAATAATTTTACCTCTGTAAAATATGTTTGATGTACTAGATTCTTACGATGTAAATAATATTCAACTACCTACTTGTAATTTTTTCTCACTAAGTGAATGTTATTCTTTTGGGAAATAAATAAAGCATCTTTAAACCGAGATTTGTATAAATATTCATATTGTCTTAGAAGGGGGTTCTATTGTAGATTTTCCATTCCACGTTTCTTCAGCAGTATGTACATAACATTTTAATCCAAGTATTCGGTCGGTAACAAATCTTTTTTATAAAAGTTAGCAGATTGTTAAAATTTTATACACAATAACTTGGTTTTTTTCTTTCTTTCAAATATTGTGTCAAAAATCTTATAAGATTTACATGCATATGTCCACTTTCGTAATTCAATTAATTGTTATGCATGTCTCTTTGTAATAATTATATAGTTAAAGATTATTTTTCTATAACAAAAGTAAAATTTAATATAAAATATTTAGTTGCGAAGATTATTATTACAGCTAATTGCGGTCTTAACATTAAAACTTTTCTTTAAAAATGTCAAGGCAAATATTTTAGGATAATAGAATTAAATTTAATTTATGCCAAACATTGGAACCTTTTACGGCACGGTTAGCAGTTTATACGAATTTCTATGCAAATGAATCTCTCGTGAGGATTGGTCAGTCAGTGAGTAGGCCTGGTGTTTGCATATTGTATAAAACCGCAAAATCATAAAGCAACTGCAATGCGGCGAAAACAAGGTATATTTTAACTAGTACAAATTGTTGCTAAAAGCCTTGTCGTTCGAATTGTAATTCAAGATTTTATGATCAATAAGAAAGATCTATTTTAAAAATAGTTAAATGACCTATTTTTTATATATTTTTTAAATTTACATTATGTTTTCCTTCATGATAATTGCCTGCCCTTCACCGTGCACAGCTTTTTGAAAGTTCACGACCTACATAGTTACGTTTATTAACTCCAACCGGTTAATTGGTAACAGTCACGAATTTGATAGAAATGACTTGCCTTTGATATTTCATAATATAAGGGTCTAATTACTTTTAGAGTACCACTTTTAGCATATTTCATAATTTATTAAATACATATTAACTTATTTACAGCACACATTAACGAAATGGATTAAACGAGGTCAAGCTAATGTCACATTTTACATCTATATTGTAAACTAGCATTGCCCGCGGCTTCGCCCGCGTTCAGATGACCAAAAACCAAAATTCTTAGATTTTACATATTAGTATATTCTTCCATTGCAGTTTTTGTATTTTTCTCAGAAATGAGATATTTTCCCGCAGTAAAAGTGTCCTATATGTTGACCCGGATAACCAGGTATTATTACCATACCGAATTTCATCAAAATCCCTCCAGTGGTTTTTTTGTGATGCGGTAACAGACAGACAGACAAAAATTCTAAAAACCATAAATTCGGCCTCTGTATCGATAATAATGTTTATTTCAATAAGATTTTCCAAAAAATATCTGATTTACAGATTCGGCTTAGTTACAATTTTATTATATGTATAGATAAGGCAAAGTTTTAATAAGGTAACATTACCTAATTGAAAACCCGCTCTTTCACTCAATGGTAACCAACGTGTATCGTACTGCGTTTGTGCTACGCTCTTTGACACATTATTTATAGATCCGTAGCGTGTACCAGTAAAAGCTCGTAGCTCGTAGCAACTATAGATAGCTCTACACGCCTCTCTCTAATTCTGAATTGACAAACTCAAATTAATTAAAAAACTAGCTTTTAATAGTTTATTTTTCTGACATATATTTTTCTGAATAACTAATTCTGTTACTATATATTTATTTATGTGTGTTTACTACAAAGGATCATAACTGGTCGATGTGGGGCTGTTCTCGTTGTCAAAGCCGTTCTCGGCACCACGCTCACTTCTTAAATAATACATACATACTATATATGTATTGTGTGGTAATAGTGAAAGTAAACCCACCTTTCTTGTATAGGTATTTAATGACAATTATTACACAAACTGAATGGTATTCTTTTAAGTAGCCATCTGGTATTACTAGTGTAGTTTCCTTAGTCTATGGTCACCATAAATATTGGTATGGATATAATAGCATCTTTAGATTTTTTTACTGACGCTCGACAAGATGAGTCCATGCTACCTGATGTTAAGTGATAGTGGAGTCCAGGAATAAGGTCCATCGGCTCCGGGACAAAATCTCGGTACCGATCAACATCTCCTCGTCGGCCTACACAGGTGCTTTTTCATGCTCCGTTTGAAAGTCAACATCACCAGAGTAGCAATAATTCCAGCCTAATATGATGCTACGGCATCACACTTTTACCAAAGGTTGCTTTAGAATTAAGACCAAAAAATTTTATTAAATTCCCAGGCAAAACTTTATAAGATCTATACATATAATATAATAAAACTGTAGAGGTCGAATGTCTGTACATAGAAAAAAATGCTAAAAACCGAGTCAAGGGAATGTAAGAAATGAAATTAAACAAATTCAGATTTTTTCATTTTTTTGTTTCTATGTCTGTTTCTCTGTTTGTACGGGCTAATCTCCGAAACTATTCAACCGATTTAAATGAAATTTTGCATGGTGGTACCTTATAACCCCGGTCAACATTTTAAATACTTTGAATCCCGAAAAATTAAAGAGTTCCCGTGGGATAGTTAAAAAACTATAGTAACTTATACAGCTTAGTACACAAAAACGAATGATTGGATTTTAATGAAACCTTACAATAATATAGTTCATACATTAGAATATCAAGTAGGCTACTTTTTACTCCGGAAAAATGCACGGTTCCCGTGGGATAGCTTTGATTTTGCTAGTTTATTATATAATTATAATTTAAAACTTTAATTTGGAGGTAAATCAAAATATATAGAAAACTTACTTATTATATGACTGTAGTGGAATTATTTATAAGATGTCAATAAAAAAATAGATAAGATACTTTTTAACACCCGACCCAAGTTTTGAATTAAAAAATCGTTCCTTTTTAATCGGTCTTTCAATAACATGCGAAAAGGTTTTATCATCTTAGTAATATTGTTTAATGAGGTGTAACGTAATTTACAACTAACTTAACTAAAACTTGTTTATAGAAGTGCCCATCAGCAGAAGTGTCCGCTCATATGATTAGTAGAATATTTTTTAAATACAGTGTCGAAATTTTTTTTATCTTAATGCAAATTCCTTTTTTTTTTAATTCGTACTATTTCTAATAATGCTTCCAAAATTAAATCATCCTACGAATAATATTAACAGATGAAATCCGTCGAAGAAATATATGCGAATATTCAGCGAAAGTTTATTTTGCAAAGCACTTTAATTAATGTGCAGCCTCATGACACTATTGGTATGTAATTATACATATGTTGTTTGTTATATTTAATATGAATGACCTAATTCTGTATCATTAAAAAGATAATTTGCTAAATTGAAGTATAATATACGTGAACGATAATTGAAGTATAAAATTGTTAAACCAATTTATAAATATATTACTAGCGACTCACTCTCGCTCCGCTCGGGTTCGTCACTAGGTGCGTTTTAGCGGTTAGTATAGATTTCTTAGAGGTATTTTCCCGCAGTAAAGAGTATCCTATAAGTTGACCCGGATAACCAGCTATGATCATGCCAAATTTCATCAGTTCAGTAGTGTTTTGATAGCCATAAATCTTAAAAACAATGTATTCGGCGTCTGTATTTGCGTCTGCAATAATAATGACTATTTCAATAAGATTATTAAAAAAATATTTAATGTACAGATTCGACTTAGTTAAAATTTTATTATATGTATAGATTTGTCAATACCGATACAAAATAAAACTAGAGATCTGACTTCACTTTTTTCAGTCTTGCCAACACAAAAATATAAAGATACTTCCTCTAACATATTGCAATACATTCATTCATTCAAATATAACAATTGTTCATTATTCTTATGTTGTACTATTGGAATGCTATTATAAATGCGAACGCTTGTACGAGTATGTAGTGTGTGTATGATTGTTTTTTATGCCTTCAATTCGAAACAGCAGGACATCTGAACAGATACTATGACCTGAAGTAGCAGATAAGCTACTGTTAGCAGGGACGCACCCAAGCGGTGCGAGGATTAGACGCTACTTAAAAATATGTGTTGTATTGTATTCACCCCTTTTTAACGTCCCACTGCTGGGCACGGGCCTCCCTTCAGTACGAGGGGATCCGGCCATAGTTCACCACGCTGACCAAGTGCGGGTTGGCAAAATATGTATATAAATAGGCAAAGAGTAAATATTTCAGTACCTCTTTCTCCTCTGTTTGTCAACCGATTTTCTTTTTTTTTGTAGCTATTGACGAGCTTTAGTGATATCAATATTTTTTTGGGAGTTTTTTTTATAGATAGGTAATTGTTGAAATTAGACTACTATGCGAACACTAGTTAGATTCAAAAAGTTTATATATTTTAGTTTATTAATGTACTTATACTATAATGTTCCAACGCTGTAACGATACGATTACATATTAAATGGCTGTTAGTAGAGTTATGCGCTAATATCTACTATGTAATATTCAGACAGTGTGGTTAACTCTCGTCAAGCCTTTATAGGCAGACGATATTAACTATAGTAATTGTTTGCTTTGGCCATATATGTCCGAGATAAAGATAATACTTTTCTAGCCGATTTGTAATATTTTGTTTTTTTATGTAGGTAGATAAAGAAAAATATATTAAAACTTTAAAAGATAAAAAGGTTTTCGTATCTACGGGTGGTTAGGAGACTCAGTCGAGGTCTCGCACCGGTGTAAATAAAGAATTCTTAATTTGTAGTTCCAAGGCCAGGGTAGAAATTAAAAAAAATACATTTTTAAACGCTTTATGTTATGGTCTTGTGATCAGAGACATCAAAATATTTTTGCAATAATCAAAATTTGGTACATAATGCAAGTTATGGGATGTTACTCACATTTTACTAAAAGAAAACCTTTAAAAGTTTCGGAATATACGTAATATGTACCTATGTGTGTACATAATGTTCATCGGGAGTGTGGAGTCTTCTTGTACTTAACAAAACTGATGAAATATTAATCTGATGTATTTTTAATGTTTGCGCAAAGCTTTGTGTAATATCTAGTGAACTAAACAAATATTATTTCACACATATATCCTATATATCATCCATACTAATATTATAAATGTGAAAGTGCGTTTGTTTGTCCTTCTTTCACGTCGAAATGGAGTGACGGATTGGCGTGGTTTTTTTGTGTGGAGATAGTTGGAGGGTTGGAGAGTGACATAGGCTACTTTTTATCGCGGGAAATTATCTATGTCCCACGGGAAAACACGTTATAATACAAACCAAGAAATATATATGATCAGAATTACTTGAAACTTAGTATTAATCCTCTTCAATAAAATTAAATAAATACGTGTTCAAGCATTTTTTGAAATTCATCCTATAAGGGGATAAAATAGGGGATGAAAGTTTATATGACACTACCTTATTAGGGATTTTTTGTAGTTTTAGCGCGAGTGAAGCCGCGGGTTCTGCTAGTAACCTATATATCATAATATACCCGTATTTAAGTATTGTGTCGGTCGTTGACCGAGGTCTTAACGGAATGAATATAAATAGTATGTACAAATGTTTACACAGCTCGGACTCAGAACAAAAATATATGTTTCTTCGAATAAAGTTCAAGCAGATAGAAAAATTTATGAGGTGTAAGTAAAACATCTATTCACCCTTTTAAACGTCTCACGGCTACGGGCCTCCCCTCAATGCGATAGGTATTATGCTATAGTCCGACACGCTGGCCGTTTGAAGAATGGCGAATTTCACATGTTATTCGAATACTTGTTAGGTTATTTCAAACATGCAGGGTTTCATTAGCAAGTGGTAATCATATTGGAAATTATTTGCGCATGAAAATACTCGAGTATATACTATTTTTTTAATATATAATTTTATTGTAATGATTTACTTATTTACATTTATTTTAATAGAAAATTAGGTTTGTGCTTGCATTTTTAAATACTTAAAATGTACGCACAGAAAATGTTTAAAATTTAGATATTTTTTAGCTGTAAAAATGAATGTATATTTATTTGTATGACTCGACATATTCCTTTACCACGAATTTTATTGCAATGAATTTTATAACATATTTGGATAGAATCGATAAAACCAGAAAGTAAGGTATGTGATGATGTTCTCCTACCCGATTTCGGCCACGGCGACCAATCTCATTGAGACTAGCCAACTGCGCAGGGGATATTATAGAGTTTCCTAAAAATGTTATATTAGAAAACAACATAAACTAGAAAGTTATCCCGCTGTCTCTCTGTCCCTTTGTGTGTTTAGATCTTTAAAACTACGTAACAGATTTTGATTCGGTTTTTTAATAGATAGAGTGATTCAAGAGGAAGGTTTTAGTATATAATTTGTTAATTTTTTGTATACATTGACTAAAATATAACGATATTTGTTGGAGGTCTCGGGAAAAAATAACCCGTCTGGGAGCTTTCAACGAAATCGCTGCCTAAACCCTTTGAGTTATAACAAACTAATGTATGGTGGAATTGTGTATCTTATACCTATACTCGTAAGTCTACAGAAAAGTCCGCGATGGCATATGTCTATCTCTTAACTATAACATACTATAGCCATTTTAATTTAAAACGTACAGTGTGACATATACATACGAGTATATCGCTTTCACTTGACTGAGTTTAAACTATTTTAAGTAGCTTAGATACTGTGTATTATATAGGTACAAAACTTGAAAACTACATTGGTGATTAATATCATACAATATTTAAGATAGAAATCATTAAGCTACTGGGTAACTAGTATAGTAAATAGCGATCTTTAACACCAAAACATTTAAAAAAATAGTTTATTTATTAGTTTAGGCAATAGAAGTGCAATTTATATTAGTAAATATATTTTAATGAAATAAAAGTTTAATAATAGAAATCGCAGTGCACAGGAAAATTATAGGTACATGGTTTTTGTTGCGATGTTTGTGTTTTCATTAGTGTGTGAACAAACGTCATGTAAATTTAAATAAATAAAATAAAGTTACTTTTGGTTTCGGAGCGTTTCGAAAACTATTTATGTATGTATGTATGTATTCAGCCCTTCTTAACGTCCCACTGCTGAGCACGGGCCTCCCTTCAATATGAGGGGGATCTATCAAACTATTTATACTAACTTAAAATTAAATTAAGAAAAAAAATAAAACTAAATGTGAGACATGTAGCCGATTTGAGGCTCCTTTATAGTCTGAATACATTCTCGGCCGGCGGATGCCGGGTGGGCCGACCAGACGCTGAGTTTGCGTCTCTCTTATTCTATGTAAATCTTAATCTAGAGCGGATAGACGAGGTGTAACCATAACTAGTTTCTTATCAGGGTTTTTTGTTTAGGTGAAATGTGGCGCGCGGTAGCGGTGGGCGTGAGGCGATGATCGGCCACATGGGCTGGCCGCGCGCTCACCATGCGCCAGCAGTCGACCGATGTAAGTTATCCTCCATATCTTCATTAAACATAGTTTAGACATTTTCAACCGACTTCAAAAAGGAGGAGGTTCTCAATTCGACTGTATGTTTTTTTTTTTTTTTTATGTTTGTTACCTCAGAACTCCGTCATTTATTAACCGATTTGGACAATTTTTGTTTTGTTTGAAAGGGTATACTTCCAGATTGGTCCCATTTAAATTTAAAAAAAAATACCACCCCTAAGGGTGGAAAAACAACTAATGATGAATTTAACCTACTTCTAATTGTCATATTGACTTGAAACTTTGCAAGTATTTCTATTTCCGTTGATAGTACAGTGGTTTGGTGTTGTTGACCTGATCTGATGGCAAGGCCAGAAGGTGGATAGGTGGAACTCTTCAACGGCTAATAGTAGATACTTTGAGTTTGGGCTTATTTTGTTTGATTTGACAAGCCTAACACGTTAGAATCCTTACTTTGCTACTACTGTCTACACTAAAAAGGGAAAAATAAAAACTTTTTAACAAAAAAATAAAAACCGACTTCAAACAAAAGCACTATAAAGTAAGAAATAACTGATTGGTAGTTTTCATTTACTATACATACCTAATCAAATATTTTCGAAGTCGGTGTGCTTTGGCTAAGTAATTAAAGCCTACCTATTAAATACATACCTAATCAAATATTTTCGAAATCGGTGCCAGCCCATACAAAGCAAAGCACACCGACTTCGAAAATATTTGATTAGGTATGTATAGTAAATGAAAACTACCAATCAGTTATTTTTTACTTTTTAGTGCTTTTGTTTGAAGTCGGTTTTTATTTTTTTGTTAAAAAGTTTTATGATTTTATATTAATTATAGTTGACATATTTATCTGATATATTTTTCATCAATTTATTTATATTTTATTTTACTCTGCGCAATAAACCTTTGTCTTATAACAGCATCACTCGGTTTTTTGTTTTAAATTATATAACAAATGAAAAACTGACGGATACTTTGGCATTCAGATTAGTTAATTCTATTTTTTATTGAATACTAGAGACTTTCTCTCGCTTCGCTCGGGTTCGTCCCTAGCTTCCCTACCAATAAAAACTTTCATCCCCATTTTCACCACCTTAAGGGATGATTTCCAGAATAAAAAGCTTCCCAGGGTTTCAAACTATCTTTTTACCACTATCTAAATCTATCTAAATCGGATCATGAGATTAAAAAAAACTTATTTTAGTAAAAAATAAATCTTTTAATTTTCTTCTATACAAAACTTGTCCTGAAAATATATAAATAAATAACAAAAAAAAGAATTATCATTTTGGTGCAGTCGATCCGAAGTTATGCTCGTACATACATTTCGGTGATTCGTATTTATTTATAAACATAAATATATAAACTTACATTCACATTTTCTACATAGTTATAAAACTAGTAGTAGTTTATAAAACTAGTTACAAAGTATGTCTTTATTTCTTTACATTTTTGGAAGGGTTTTTATAATAAATCCAAATGATCCATAAAAAGTAAAATATGTCACTTTTCAGATCATAACTTTTATCTTTATATGAAATTACGTTGATCCCTCGTTCTATTACTTGCGTGATAAAAGACTAGTCAATAACTAAGACAAGTTTTTTCATAATCACCCGCTGCTATATTTTTTTTGGTAGAAGCGCACAATGAAGCTATACAATGTACATAGTATGTATGAATAGAGGACATCTAGAAAAACAAAAAGATATAAGCTACATGGTTCCCTAAAGTCCCACGTTTCCGAACTACTTATTCGGTGGTAAATTTTAGAAGTATGACAATCGTTATGAATTAACAAGTTACGTGCTACTTACTATGTTGTGTTGTTTAAATTATAATTCCCAGACAGTTTGTTTTTAAACTTTCATGGTCACTGACAATATTATTATGATATAAAACGGGTATAACGATATCACGTTTACATAGTAATAATAATACTAAAGGTTCCTAAAAATGGCAAATTTTAAAATTTATCTTTCATCAAACAACCATAAAACTAAAAACCATAAAATAATGCAATTCGCACATACTCGTATGTGTATGTTCAGTATAGAAGTAAGTACCTTTTGCATTATAAGTAATATTTTATTCATTTTTAATCTTCACCCTAGTACGCTTCATTTCATCAGAAAAAAATGGTTGCCACTTTACTATTAAAGTATCATGTCCCCAACTCCAAACTTTGAAATGATTTTGTGAGTGAAATATGCATGTATAAATCTCAAATACTGATGATTTTTTGATAAAATATATCGTGCCTTAAGTTTATTTAATATTAATTATATTTTGTCTACTATTATTATTTTGCATTTATAATATTAAATAAGACTATCATGGTAAAAAAAAATTAAAGCAGCTTTTTCTGCGGAAATGAGCTTTTTTTGTAGTCATCATATTACTTCCACCATTAGAGAAAGACAAGCAAACACACTTTTACTTACATTTACAACGATGTTTGCATGAAAGCGTGGGTTTCGTGGGTGGATTTTCTGTACCAGACGGTAACCAAAAATATAACTTTTATAATAATTGATTTAAAACTGTGTGAAGTTTCTATGTTTTATAAATTGAAATATGAATTTCCGTATGTTCTGCTTTGACCTAATAAAGCTCGACCCATTGAATGTCGGCCAGCCACATCGCTTCTGCTTGTCAAAAGATTTCGATAATATTATAGCTACAATTTTATTATTTCTAGCAGAAAATAAAGTTTAAAAAGTTAAAATATAGGCATTCTGCCCTTTTTTTAATGTCCCACTGCTGGGCACGGGCCTCCCTTCAGTACGACGGGAATCAGGCCATAGTCCACCACGCGGGCCAAGTGCGGGTTGGCGGACTTCACTTCACTTTGCATGTCTTTTGAAAACTTGCTAGGTTCTCTCAGACATGCAGGTTTCCTCATGATGTTTTCCAACACCTTTAAGACTAGTGGTACTCATGTTGGAATTAATCCGCACATGAAAATATTAGAGGTGCGAGATCCGGGATTTGAACTCGCTTCACTCGGTTTCCCAAGTGAGTACGTTACCATTAGGCTACAACTGCCTTAAAATATATACCTACATGTAATTTTATTCATTTTAAGTATCAGGTGTAAAAATTTACAAAACAACTAAAATCAGAAGAAATCGTATTATATTGTTATACCCAGGGTATTGAAGACTTCCACTGTCTACCTTTCACCCGAGAAGGAATATTCATGTGATTGAAACTTATTAATGCGAAGTGATTGTCAATATTACTACGGTAATATTGTCGATTGATCGTTATTATAAACCTATGCACTAATTTATGACGTTTTTATTTGTTTTTTTTTATGTTCGACTGCACCAACAAACATGGTGATGACAGAGCGCGATATTAACTCAGCCGTTGGCGCCATCTTTGTACAGGCATTATCCTGTTTTGGTCCATTTCATTTACAGTTATTGCAAGAAGAACTATATCTACATTCGAACTTATTGTGTTTTTGTATTGCATTTCCATGAGCGTAATAACATTTCGCAACGTAGTTTAGTACTACTTTTAATTGTTTATTTTTTATATTTTGTTCCTTTATGATATTCACTGTAATCATATCATATTCTCTGTAAGCAGTTTAACTAGCTATTTATTATAGTTTAAATAATACAGCTCTTCAAAATATAACAGTCGAACAGACAGACAATAAAGTCCTTATTCTTGGGTATGAACCCGAAAATCCCCTTATCTTCTTTTTATCACATTTTTATTGCTTTTTATTGTATAAGTTGTAAGTGCAAACCGAATATTAATTCCACACTTTTTGTAAGTACAGTCACGGTAATATTACATAATTACATTACTGTGGTACAGTTCAGTATGGTTTACAATAAATAGTATAATTGTTTAAATTATTTATTATTAATTATTTTTGTTATAAAATTATATATTTTTTAATTTGTAATTGTAATTAATTAATTATTTAAAAAATTAAATTCGAATTATTGTATATTATTTAATACTAATGTGATAGCCTGTAAAATCAGCAAGTTGTAACTACCTATAATTAAAAGTGCAATTATCATGATTAAATTATATGTAACCTAGGTTTAAGTATTATAATATCGTAACTTTTGTTGGTAGTTCAATAAATAAATAGGTTGGAAAAAACCAAAACACCAATCGATGCAAGCTTGTATTCGATAGCTATTGCGACCATAAAATATGTGGTAACAGGAGCAAAGTGGAAGTGTGATTACTATCATAGCTCCCACTATATTTGAATTGGCAATCGTTGGAACCATTCTCTTGTATCGCATTTTGGAATTTTTATTTTGGCCATAATTTGAGTTTTGTCTTGTTTTTTATTTTTAATATTATAAAACGCAACTTCATATTTGAACATGTTAATTAACTTTTTTTTCCGAAATGGCATTATTCAATTATTCTTGGCATGCCACGAATATTATTTAGAAGTATCTTCATTTTATAAATGAAATTGCGTATATATTGAATAGTAGTTAATTTTTCGTAGATGCTGCTTAATTTTGTTTGTCGTGATTTTTTGGTTTTGATTGGTTTATCAATACCTACATAAAACCTAGGAATATCGAAATTTTATCAGCTTTTTTCTATAATGTTACAGTTAAAGAAGGATTTTATGAAATAGGTAGAATGCTAAATGGCTGAAAGACTGAATAATTATGTTTTTATTTTTCAGTCTTTCAGCCATTTTAGGAAAAACTAAAATTCTCTGAATCTAGAAAGTTACTTTTACTTTTAAACAAATCAAATAAAACACACTGACACTGGACAAATACCGATTAGTTTAAAACATAACATGCTTATTAAAATGGAACAAGAAAAAGATTATAATATAGTAGGTATAAATGGAGCATTCCACGCAAAATCGGACGGTTTCAAAAACTTTTATTTTTGACTAGCATTGCCCGCGGCTACGCCCACGTTCAGATGACCAAAAACCAAATTCTTAGGTTTTACATACTCTTACAATGCAGTTTTTGTATTTTTTCTTAGAAATGAGAGATTTTCCCGCGGTAAAAAGTATCCTATATGTTGACCCGGATAACCAGATATCATCATACCAAATTTCATCAAAATCTGTCCAGTGGTTTTCTCGTGATGAGACAGACAGACAGACAGACAGACAAAAATTCTATAAACTATAGATTCGGATTCTGTATCGTTAATAATGGTTATTTCAATAAGATTTTCCAAAAAATATTTAATGTACAGATTCGACTTAGTTACAATTTAATTATATGTATAGATTTTCTTAATATTTTGGTATTTTGAGTACCTCTCAAAAGAGGCTTCCTGGTAAATTTTGTGTTTTTTTTTGATTAGCGGTTCAAAAATATTTATAAAGAATTTTCAGAAAATCGTTCTTTTTTGATTTTTGCTCATAAATTTCTTAATAATTAAACTTTACATAAAAAATTATTTAAATATATATTTAAAAGATTTCATTTTTAAAATTCGAAAAAAATAGTAATTATGGAAGGCCCACTACCGGATTGGGCTTAAAAGTTGCATGATGGATAGAAGTTTAAGACAAAAAATTTTCAAAAAAATCGAAGGTTACACACAGTTTTAAAAACACGATTGAAAACTTAAAATTCAAAAATCTCCTTTAAAAACATTTAAATATTTTTTATATATTTTTTTGTAAAGGTCATCTAAAAGCAAAAATATTGAAAAAAATATATTAAGAAAGTTATGAGCAAAAAATCAAAAAAAGAGCAATTTTGAACCACTGATCAAAAAAATCACCAAATTTACCAGGAATCCCCTTTCGAAGGGTACTAGAAAATACCAAAATATTAAGAAAATCAAAAATATTTTTTTTTGAAATCGTCCATATATCTAATAAATTGGGCGTGGAATGCCCCAAACACACTAAACATATAAATAAAAATTGTGCTATTTCTACGGTTTTATTCATATAAAGCATGAATTTTAAGGCAAGACGTTAAAGTATACTTCAGATACGATGGAAAAAGAAAAAAAGTACTAGATATAGCTATCTCTGCAATAATCATCATGACTTGTGATTGATTCTGAACTTGATAAGATTGATTGCCGGCTTTGTACATTAAATTGTTAGCATCAAGGCCTTGGTTATAGGGTTGGGTAGGTACGAGTACTTTCTTTCAATTCATTTTGATCTTTTGAAAGTTCCATTGAGATCTATAGGCATATATATATATATATATATATATATATATATATATATATATATATATATATATATATTTATTAGAAGAAAAAAAACAATATTGTTGTTGATTTTACGTGTACCTATTAATAACGTTACGTGCCTCATATATATATTTTCCAAATATAGTCTAAGTTATCCCTGGTACAATGTACGTATTATTTTTATAGATGTCATATAAAATATTCAGAGTTATATAAAAATACGATGTTTTTGCCGAAAAACAACTTTCGTTATTAATATTTTATCAGATCAAAGATTGGAGAATGTTCATCGCTCCCTTTCCCTAAGATTTGGGCGTCATCATTAGAATACATTAATCGTAAAAGAAAATTGAGGGCGCAATGTTTAAGCAACATCATTTAGAGTTTATCTCTTTTTGATAGCACCCAGCTGTGTGTATATAAGAAAAGGCAGTATCGGAAAATTCTACAGCGGATATTATAGCTCTATCAATCAATTTACCGTTAAAAGTATTTATCCTCAAACGTCTTAAAGACATTATCGATTTAAATTGTCTAATTGCAAGACACTTGTAAAGTTTTCCGCAGCGGATCTGTCGCAATGCGAGTGTAGTTTACAGTTAGATATAAATAATTTTAACTTTTAATTGGAGGTGACAATGCCGACGAAAGTAAATTGTAATTATTATTACGAGTATATACGAGAATATTAACACTCAAACAGAATTAATATATATGTATTTCTGTGATCGCTTATTTCCCATCTTACTCTTACTCGATTTTAAACTTTATTATATTATATCTCTTACAATGATTTATAAGTTTTTACTGAATATATTTTTTTTATTAAATCTTGTCACAAATATAGAACATAATATCTTGGACTAAGACATACTCGTACGATGAAATACTGTAGGGAAACAGTTTAAATTAAATCTTATTTTATAATACTTTCTTAGATTTACGCGAATGTTTGACATTTTTAAATAAAACTATCTTTTCGGATTATTTCGCGGATTTATTTTGATTTTTGGTTCCCGACGTTTCGAATGCTTTACAGCATCCGTGGTCACGGGAGAGAATCTTATTTTAGTTTAGAATTAGATGTACAAGAACATTTGGCGTAAGAACGCAAAGCCTTTGGGCAGAAAGTTGTTTTTTATACTACGAATACAAACTGCTTTATTTCAAATCGCTTAAGCAGCGCATGTCGATAAGGTAACACATCGGCCATTTTTTTCCGACTTCAATTAAAGTTATTATGATTTTTGAGAGTAAACAAATTTTTGTCATAATACAAAATAACGTAATAGGCGATTATAGTAAAAGAATTTTTAGAATTATTCTCAGATATCTGAGATCAGTACTTTTAGAGAATTTTCACGAGTAAAATTTGTAAGTTTAGATGTAGGGGGTAAATACATCCAAACTTCCAAACTGTACATGTTTATAATATTATTAGTATAGTTGGTAGGTTGTTAAGAGGCAGATCATTATGTTACAGACGGTCGACAAAGCGGTTTGCACAGAGGAGTCGGGAGCGGCGCGGCTGGAGGCGGTGCTGGTGGCGCTGGTCGAGCGCAAGGCTCGCGCCCTGCACGCCGAGCAGGCGAGGCGGCGCGCACGCACACACCCGCTGCTCTTGCTACTGCGCAGCCATGTATCCGACGGTTAGTTTTGTTACCTTGTGTGTACTTACACGTTACAGCTCTAATATGTTAAATACAATAACGCTTAATATATGACTAACTAACAAGAAAAAATTTGACAATGTCAAAACAAAATTTGCCAATCAAAAATGATTTTAAAATATATCCGAAAATAACATTAAAAATTTAAATAATAGTATAAAAAATGTTTTAAAAGACATCAAAATCGAAAGTGCATAATAATTAGTAGACTTCCGCGACACCATTCAGACAAAGAGAGACAATAGCATTCCCAAGGAGGGTTGACGTCAGGCAGACGGCCGGTCGTAAAACTTTTGCCAAATCCTATCAGCAGTACAGAAGATGTACTGCGCCGACCCCAAGTGATTGGGAAATGGGCAGGGAGAAGAAGAAGAAGAAGATATGACTAACTAGCATTGCCCGCGGCTCCGCCCGCGTTCAGATAACCAAAAACCAAATTCTTAGGTTTTACATATTAGTATAGGTACTCTTACAATGCAGTTTTTGTATTTTTTCTCAGAAATGAGATATTTTTCCGCAGTAAAAAGTATCCTATATGTTGACCAGCTATCATCATACCAAATTTCATTAAAATCTCTCCAGTGGTTTTTTCGTGATACGGTAACAGACGGATAGATAGAAAGACAAACAGACAGACAGACAAAAATTCTAAAAACTATAGATTCGGCCTCTGTATCGATAATAATGTCTATTTCAATAAGATTTTCCAAAAAATATTTAATGTATAGATTCGACTCCGTTAGAATTTTATTATATGTATAGATGACATGCGAATATTTAATATGTTATTATTACATTACATGCTAAATACAATACTTAGCATATAATTTAAATGCTAATAGTAACGTGAAGTCTTCAAAAGTCAATAATAGCATTTGCATAACACACAACAAAAAACAAGGTACTCGTAACTGCACTTTGAGAGAAAAATATGTAATATAACTATATTTTTTGGGGTTCTGGATATTTTACAAGGTGCTAGGGACTATATAATACAACTAAAAATCATGTTACATATACATATCATAAAAATAAAATAACATAATCAAAATTATTTTTCTATAAAATATTTTCCTTTTGTGTAGCATTTTAGTGCTGCAATTATATTAGAAGAATAAAAGTTGACTTCATATTTGTACGCAGAAGTGCTTATACACAGTTATATAATATGTAGTTGAGATATGGACTCATGAGGGATGGTAGCAAGAGAACGTTGAAAGTTGAGTATTAACCTGAGTACCTGCAAGTAGATACACTCATCTGGATGTGAAAGAGTAGAAAATTAAAATTGTTACGGATTTTGCGGGTAAAATGTAGCGTGTGATAAATTTTTGGCTCGTATATATGTACTAGCATTGCCCGCGTTTCCGCCCGCGTTCAGATGACCAAAAACCAAATTCTTAGGTTTTACATATTAGTATACTCTTACAATGCAATTTTTGTATTTTTTCTCAGAAATGAGATATTTTCCCGTGGTAAAAAGTATCCTATATGTCTCAATAGCATTATATAGTTGTTACGGACAGCCTACCAACAAATTAATTAAAATGATTTCAAAAAATTTAAAAATGTCATCAAAGTATCTCAAGTATACTTGTAAATTTTAATTTTAAACATTTTTATAATTTTCCGAAATGATAGTTTTATTTAAAATTTCAAATATTCGCGTAAATCTAAGAAAGTATTATGTGAACGGGGGTATTCATTTACTATAGATACCTAATCATATATTTCCGAAGTTGTTGCCAGCCGACAATGCTTTTAAGATATTAATATTTAATAGGTAAATATGACAAGGTATGTACTCTAATTAGAGTTAAAATATTATACATCAATTAGTGATGTTTTTAATATTTATACTTATCGAAATAGATTTGCTTTGCTCTACATCGGCTGGCACAAACGAAAACCCCCGTTTAGTTATTTTATACTTTTTAGTATTTTTTTGAAGTCGGTTTAATTTTTTTTTATTACCTTTTTATTTCGTAATTTTTAGATTTAAGTAAAAACTGAAATAGTTTTTGTAATAAGTAGTAATTACAAAAACTATTTCAGTTTTAGTTTCATGTTTTTGTCCATATCATAAAAACTACTGAACCGATTTTAATGTATTATAATTTACTACGTATTCCCTCAGTTGAAATAAATGTAAGTAAATAAAAAAAGAATGATAACGATCTGATAACTAGTTTTAGAGAAATGCGTGGCCAAATATACATACATACATACACCCATAAAATTTGTATATTTGTTTGGAAGCCCTAATAGATTATCATTTGTAAATATTTAGCAGTTCGAATAATATTACATAAATACATACGTGTCAAATTGATAACCTTCCTTTTTTGAAGTCGGTTAATTAAAATAAATAATACGCTCAGATAGGATGAAAATGTGTCCCTATATAAAAATAGACATTTCACCATTTATTTTGTTGCCATTTAGAACTGTCACGGTTTAATTTAAAAGCTTTTTTGAGTTTATCGTGCTGTCGTGTAACCTAGACAACTGTCAAAGTTAATTGCCCTGTCATGACGTCACCGTAACTTCTTTTACAAACTACTACAGGAAGTACCTAGAGTTACATTAGAGAAAGTTAACATTTGGCATTTTCGGTTATAGGCTGTATGTATAAAATTAAAACTAGCTTTAATTAAACTGTAGATTTAAACTGAATTGTAGATATCTACAATAATAATAAAATATTAACCGCTTTCTGTATTAGTCTCGTTGTTACTGTCTTTCGACTAAAGTTGGGTTCTATTCTCGTTCGGAACAAATATTTACATTGATCTTATAAGTCGCAACCAGGGTCTATGTCCTTCTTTTTTATGTTAGTTTTATGTGTATCCCCAATTCATGGCAACCTTGTACAGTTAGTTGAGAAAGTAGAATATTATTTATTTAAATAACTATATAGATCTATAATGAAAGAAAATACAATGTTAAAAATTATGATTGTAATAATTTAGTCTTGTTGAATTTTCCATTGTTGGTACCAGACTTCCTCTCAACGAAGGGGGATCAGGCCATAGTCCAAGCATTACGCTGGGTTATTACGGTTTGGCGGACTTTACACGTCTTTCGGATAGGTTCTCTACGACATGTAGGTTTCCTTATTATAGTTTCCTTTACCGTATTCGCTAGTGGTATGCAATACAATTGCATGACGACTAACATGCAACTAGATAAAATAAATAATAAAAGAAAACAACATCCGAGGCGCGGTAGACAAAGAGGAAGGGGGATCAACCGTACCAAACAATACAACACTATAACTTGGAATTTCATTAAAAATTATAATGTGATTGTTTTCAAAGATAAAGAAGTTTCACAGTTTTAATCACTAAAAGATTACATATCGCAGTTCCCTTGTTCTAGAATAACATGAAAGTTTGTTCGTTTACATTGTATCCTGCAGTTTATAATTGTTATAAAATAAAAATATACTACCAACATTTGTACATTTAATATTCTGTGAAAACATTACTTTTGGGATATTTAATGTAATAGTATTTAGTTAGAGACTATTTAGTTTAGATTTTTTTTAAATTGTTTAAGCAACATTTTGAGTTATAAACAATAATTATTTACAAACTATAATTTTTAAATACTATCTACCATCACATCTCAAATATCTCACAAATACCTTTTCCTAAACAATGGTAGAAGCACAACTTTGACCCTATTATAATTTTTATCTTGTATTTATAGTAACAAAATACCTTTCGTTTTTCCAGAAGAGGCGTCTATCGTTGGCAGTTCCGGCGAGAGACTTCCGTCGCATTGGTGTGAGAATGAATTTGAGAAGCAACACAAGAAAAAGAAACTTAAACTACACACGCATCATGGGTTAGTATTTTTTTTAACAATGACTAGGAAAATCGTAAAATCTACAGTCATTTATGTTTTTATGTCGTTTACATTTAATATAATTTATTTATACGAATATTATTAGGCTGAAGAGCTTTAAAGATTTCAGTATGATTTGAAAGTGGTAGCTAAGTAGTAACGCGCTCGCTTGGGAAACCGAGTGAAGCGGGTTCAAATCCCGAGTCTCGCACCTCTGTTATTTTCACATGCGAATCATTTACAATATGATTACCACTTGCCTTAAGGCGAAGGAAAAAATTGTGAGGAAACCTGCATGTCTGAGAGAACAATATTAGTGTAGATTTATAATATTAGTGTAGATTTTTATATTTAAACTTAAATAATATTGTCTTTGTTAACTACACTTTATATAGGTATACTGTATTCAAATAAAGTATTTTGAAATAACCAACACTAAAGAGTCATGCAGAATTTGAATAAGGTCCGAATCTAACATCTAGGGATTCATATTTATTAGCATTAGATTATTAAAATAAGTGAATGAATGAACGAAGAAAGCTCTAAGAACTCTGATAGTGGAAACCAGGATTTTAATATTTAGTGGTACAGAAAGGGTTCCGTAACTAATTATAAAGCAGTTCAAGAAAGACACATTTGCACTTGTGTGATTTTTAAAATGTTTATTTGTATTTCATTTTAAAATAAACCATAAAGTCTCAGACTAGATATATTTTATGAGCTTACCTCATCTACACTTATTACTGTTATTTATTATATATTTGTTGATTAGGGACGAGCTAAAGAGTCCAGAGCAATTAGAAATGGAAAGGCGTCGTCGCAAGCGCAGGCGACACGCGCACGCACACGCACCCAAGCCCAGAAAACATCGTACGCTGCTGGTTTCTGCAATTGACGAACAAGCTAAAGTTATACATGTAAGTATACTCATTTGCACTACAAACATTTAAACATTCTCTATGTATTCGAAATTAGAATTAATACCTATATATATTAGTTGCATCGACGTTCTAAGGATGTTTGCACACGTACGCGATTAGTGTTGGCAGCCATGAAGTCGAAGAGGATATTACCATAAATTATATCTGAAATAAAGTCTCTCATATTAGAAATAAAGAAAAACTAGTTCACATAAATGTTAATAGATGGCGTCCTGTATATGAATGAGCTATTATTGTTGTAAAAATACTTTTACTTTAAAAAAAATAATCTTTAAATAAAATAATGCGTTCTTAAATCAATCACAAATTTTACTAATAATCGAGAAATCAGCCACAAGAGTTTGTTTGTATATTAAGTTATGAATTGATATTATATGAATTGAGATTGATATTATGAATGATTTGATATAATTAATACCTCAATCATTTAGATTTTATTTAATTATCAGGGTCAGATTATCCTGTGATGTTTATTTTTCATGAGCAAACCCTATTTAATAAAGTAATCACTATTCCTTTTTTATTAAATTATTCTACTATTACTTATATTAATTATTATTTGCGTCTTTACAGGCATTAAACATATTTTGTTTAGTTTTTTGTAGCGTTGTACAACAGAAATTCAAAAGTAAAATAGGAAAAGTATATAATAAAATACAAAAATACTAGTAGGTACAGATGTTTCATCCCATACTAGAGCTAATTCGGATTATTTTTGCTTACTTGAATAGATAATAGATGTCGCTGATCCGCAAAATGTCGAACTATGTTATTTCATAAAAACTATAAATAAAAATATATAAAATATTGTAAAATTCATCTTGCATTTAATTAAACAAATTTAAGTTACTATTTGTTTTTAACCGTGATAAAAAACCACGAAAAGAAATATCGAGAACGCCGATTTTTCAATAATCAGTAAAATTACGTTAGATTGATTTACTGGCGCATTATTTCATTTTCCTTCACTTAATATTTTTTTAAATCAAAGTATAGTTTTTTGTATTTTATTTTTTGTTAATTTAACACAACTACAATAAGACATCAAAACATATAACGTCATCTATTGACATTTATTTGAACTATTTTTCGTTTGTTCGTGATGTGATACAATATACATTAGGAAAAAATGAGTTGTTTGAAATATATTTTGTTGTATTATAAATGAATGAATGATAAAAAACGCACTGATTAACCTACCAATTACGAGTATAATTTTACTAGCAACATATTCTTGCTTCGCGCGGTTCCATCCGCAAGCGATCAGCAGTAGCCTATATATTACTCCCCATTTTCTATACTAGTGATTTACCTTCGCTTCGTTCGGATGCGTCCCTAGGTACGTTTTATTTTGTTTAACGGAACCCTAACTCTTTTTCTAAAATAAAAGTAGTCTAAGTTATTCCTTAAAATATTAGCTATCTGCCAGTGCAAGTCCCATCAAAATCAGTTCAGCCATTTCGGAGATTAGCCGGAATAAACAGACAGACAGATAGACAGACATACAAACAAAAATTTCAAAAGCGTATTTTTTTATAGGTAACGCATATAATTTCATATGGTGTTATTTTGACATTACAGACAGACACTTCAATTTTTTTTATCTGTATAGATGTCACTATGTGTACTCATCCAAATCCAGACGCTGAAATGTCAGCGCGGCGTAAAGAAGTAACAAAAATAAACACACACACATACAAACTTTCGCACTTATAATAGTAGTCTGATTTATACTTTGCTTGCTAGGTGCTAGACCCCGATGAGCTACCACGGCGTGCGAGGTATACGATCATGGTGACAGCGTGTTTGCTACTTTTCCTTTGTTTGTTGCTGGTTGGAGTCACGCTCCGCATGGCGCCACTTATTGATGACATGGGTAAGAATATATTTTTGTTTTTGAATTATACCAATGAATAAATTATTATATCTGTTATAATAAAATAGCTATTATGCAAGCATTAGGCATACAATATACATATAGATTTTTTTGTGGAAAACAGTAAAATTATATTTTTGCTGTTTGCTGCTTCTGTGAATATTGTATTTATATATTTTGACGACACGTTTGGCTTAGTTTGTAGTGACCTTATTTGCTGTGCCAGCGGTTGCGGGTTCGAGTCCCGCTGGAGGCATTCATTTGTGTGATGAGCACGAATGTGTGTACTCCAGTCATGGTTGTTTACATTTATAATATGTATGTATTTAATAATATATATGTGTAGTGTATCAACTAAATGTATCCATAACACAAGCCTCGTAGCTTACCATGGAACTAGATGGTGCTGTGTGTTAATGTCCGAACATATTTATTTATTATTATATTTTGTCAATACCAGGGATAATTAAAGTAGTCCAACTCTAGAAAAATGAAATAAGTTCATAGAAGGTCGAAGAAAGGTCTGATTTTTTTTTGATTGAGAGCCTGAGAATTATAACGCGGCTATTTCGCGAAATAACTTAGGGCTAGTGCAAGAGTGTCTTTTTTTATTTATTTTTTTATTTAATTGCACTCATGTGGAAAGAAGAGTGAGAGAAGTAGAAGTTATTGTTTTATTCGATACTTAAACTTTTTTCTACCAATCCTATCTTACTTTATACGTAATCCTACCTTATCATCACGATTTATATTTACACATTGTTACATATTATTTGAAACTACTCTAGGGTTTTATTACAGTTAATACCCCACCTGATCATTAGAGTTTTAATCTTTAATCTTTTGAGACTAAAAATAAATATATTATTTAATACTTTCTTAGATTTACGCGAATACTTGACATTTTAAATAAAACTATCTTTTCGGATTTTTTCGCGAATTTATTTTGATTTTTGGTTCCCGACGTTTCGAATGCTTTACAGCAATCATGGTCACATGATTTTATGTTATTAATATTTACTTCTAAAGATATGAAACTTCTATGAGAGGGCTCATTAGAGAAGTAGAAAGGAAGCACTCCTATATACATTAAAAAGAATAATATATTGTCAGATGTCAGTTGAATCTTTAGATGTGTGATAGAAAGTAAAGCTTGTTTCGGCGGTGAGAGGATTCCTGCATCTGCATGTTCCAGGTCTTACTTGCGGAAGAGATAGAATAATGCCCGATTTCACCAACAACCCATAAGCTACTACCTACGTATGGGATCCCTAGCTTAAAAGTCCCCTAAACTAGCCCCTAAATTAAATTTCGTTTTACGATCGTCTTTAAGCCCATATTTGGAACACCTAAATTTAGGGGGCCTTTTAATATTTAGGTGACAACTAACTGTCGGTGAAACAGAAACTGTCCCCTAACAGCCCCCAAACAATGCTTAGGGGATCCCTTAAACTTAGGTGACGTTGGTAAAATCGGGCATAAGTCTATTAAATGTGTAAGAAATAATGTTAAATTCAATACCATTTTGTATTATAGCAACACTGGATAATATTTTAAAAAGTATAGATCAAAGTCTCCAAAGACGAGTGAAGGTAATATGTTTTCTGTCTAATTTATTTACCAGTTGGATTTTTTACTACCGAAAAAGTGAGATTTTTAGAAGAAATTTATTGATTACTAAAATTTTCAAGATACAAGTACTTAAGTTGGACTCGAATTTGTGAAGTTTTCTAACATACCCGTACACAGTTTTATCAAAGTACGATTGATGACATAGTTTGTATTTATTTTACATGTACATATTATGTATGTGTTCGGATTCTTTAGGATCAACGCCATCTATCGACTATACAAAAAGACAAAAACACCCATAATTAAGTAGACTTCTAAATTTATTTGTATGGGGCATTTTGATGGGGCATCTGTACCAGTACATAATATATTTATGTATGAGTACCTAGTATTATTTAATTTAAAGTATTATTCAGCAAGAATTTAAAAGAGTATATATGATCTACTGTTATTTTTAGCAAATTAAGGTATTTAGCTAGATATAGTTTGGACGCCTTTGCTGCTTCTTTGAATTATGTGTGGGTTGGGGTTCATTTCCATCACACTATTTTTTTTAATTTGGACAGGACACCTACTGTCGGGTCAGCTAGTATAGGATAAAAAAAGTTACAGGTGCTACGTTTAATGAAACTGACTTATCGTCTCTTTAAAATGAAAAAGTTGGCACACTTACCTGCCATTTGCAATAATAATTACACTTGGTTGGTAACTTAAACATACACATATACACATATATGTATGTATATATTTTAACTTATAATAATGTTTGTGAAAAACGGGTCACTACGTAAAAATATAGAACCTAATTGAGTGTACTCAAATAATATTTATAATAATATTCAATCTTATAGGTATTTTACTTATTAAATGTATGGCATTTTATCTATGTCTTTGAAAATTTCAAGAATAAATCTTATTGAAAGTACTCGGTAGGTACTGTAACTCGCTTTTCCTGATTTTTTAATATGGTTGGTCAAAAAATCTTGTTTAGATATTTCAACAAACACTTGCTCACAAATAATTATCAAAAATGCCGTAGCCAAAAGATTTGGCCCATTATACCTTTCCTTTTACAAAATGTTCATGTTATAAGCGCGCATGAATCGAATATTTGAATTGATAGTGTCAGGTTAAAAAACAGTAGGCGTACGAGTCTACAACAAAGAGTGTTAATAGAGGTAAGTACCTACTAACTTTTCATAATACAACGATAAAAATATTAGTGTCTTATTCGTTCATGATTAGAGGATTCCAGTAACAGTAAACGACTCGTTAAAATTGGTTAAGTCATTTTCTTTATGACGTAAAACAGGATACTTACCACGTTTTGACATTGAAAATAGCTGACGTCACTTTCACCAATAATCCTCAATTACTTTCACTCATTTCACGGCTACAAACAGATAAATAAGTGTTTTATTTTTAAATATTGTTCTAGCTTTGGTAGTTATATGGGTTACACATTTATAAATACATATACCCATATTTATAAATGTAAATTATAGATTTAAATATCAAACGAGTAAGATAAATTTTAATATGGCTTTATTATTTTATAGTATTCAGTACCTGGGCCACCGCGCTTCGCTCGGAGTTTTTGGTCAAAAGTACAATTTTCTTTGTCAAAAATACAAAAAAAAAACAAAAAAAATTATACCTTTGTACCGGGATTCGAACCCGGACACCTATGATTGTCAATCTTGCGCCTTGGCCGCTTGACCATGCGACCAAATTATCGACTATATTTTGCACGGAATAATGCGAAAGAAAACCGCATGAAAATTCGAAAACACGCGTTTTCCTAGACATAAGACTAATCTAGATCGCTTTATCGCCCCCGAAACCCTCTGTATACTAAATTTCATGAAAATCTTTGGAGCCGTTTCCGAGATTCAGATTATATACAAGAATTGCTCGTTTAAAGATATAAGATACTGTTTCAAGTTTACGTCTTCAGGAAGAAAAACTGCCGTAAAACATAAATGACAGAGTTACTTTGTTTTTGCCTTTTAGATGTCGCTTACAGCTTCGCGTATGTAAAAAAAAAACAATTTTTAATTATTTTGATTAAAAACTTCCATTTCATAAACTTAATAAATAAAGTGTTTATGTTTACATTGTTACAATGTTATGAAAGTTTGTGCTTGTAGTAATAAAATATCGCAACTTGTACGTAAACAAAAAGCATTTAAATGTTTGTATCTAACGTATTGAATTATTTTAATATAAAAATGCACAATAAATGGTAGAAAATTTTTTCATAAAAATTCATCATGCATATGTACATCAGTTTACGAATCTTACAGGCCAATGTGTTCTCAGTAATTTAAATTTTATATGCTCGACCATTTATAGATATGAGCTTAATTAACATTGGAAGCATCTAAATTTCCGAAACTATAAATTTTTTTAACTCTGTTGTGTTCATATAAACTTTCAGTTATCATCGTCTTACTAACAATAATATAGTTAACCAAAGTTTTAGCCAAATCAAATAAACAGTATTTTATAGCATTTTTTCCAATAAATGTTTCATGTGATTCTTCAAATTGACATAACTTTTGTTATAATTTATGAACAGATTGACATAAAACGAATACTAAACGTTAAGTGAAGCTTACCACAACACATTAACCCCTCCACGAGCGCGGATACGCCGGCGTTACAGTTAACAATAGATTTCTTAGAAATTTAATTAATTTCTTAGAAATTTACCTGGAGGTGCTAATAAAAATCACGCACAAGCGCACAGACAAATAGACAAATATAAAAAAAAAACATTGTTTTGGGTTCTACTGTTTTTATTATTAAAGACCCTCAATAATAGTTTTTCTCAAATATCTCTAATGTACAGACGGCGATCAGTTACACTTTTATTACATGTATAGATTTAAATAGATTAAGTTTAGTTAAGACTGGGCGCGCGCTAGTTAGGGTTCGGCGCAAAAAAATTAAAACCCATGAAATTCTGACCAATATCCGCGTACATAGGGACGCACTCGTGTGAAGCGAGAGTAGTCACTACATATACTAGCAGAACACGTATTTATTTAATTGTATTGAAGAGCATTAATACCAAGTTTCAAGTAATTAAAATGATAAATATATTTTTAGGTTGTATTATAACGTGTTTTCTCGCAGAAATGAGATAATCTCGCCTATGAGAAATCTAGCCTATGTCACTCTGCAGCCCTTTTACAATCTCATACAAAAAATCAGGCCAATTAGCCTCTCCATTTTGATGTGAAAGAAGGACACACAAATAAATAAACAAACAAACAAACACACTTTCACATTTATAATATTAGTATGGATTTTTATAAACAAATTAGGTATATCAATATCAGTTGACATCATTATTATGGTTAAGATCTGTTTTAATATGTAGGTATGTAGGTATATCATGTAGTGGGCGGCATGTAACTCTACACGTGTAATTTAGGCTTTAATTAACCCCCAAGCGTTTTACAGATTGCTCATAAAACCATACTAATGTTTCTTAACATTGAAGCGAATCCCCTCTCATTATACGGAGAGGAAGGTAGATTAATAGATGTTAAAAGACTTAACTCAAAATGATATATTAGGGTAGTTATGTTTTATAATAAAAACTTAAAAAAAAACCGACTTCCAGGCACTAAAATGTAAAAAATAACTAAACTGAGGTTTTCATTTAGAATAGATACGTAATCAGATATTTTCGAAGTTTGTTTAGATTTGCTTTGCATCGGCTGGAAGCAAATCTAATATATTTCGATACGTAAAATATGTATATTAGATATGCATATCTTAAAATATTGTCGGAAAAAAAAGATTCCGACTAATTGAGAACCTCCTCCTTTTGGAAGTCGGTTAAAAATAATTAACATATATAAAGCTTTAAATCTTACAGCTTATTTAAAATCTACTTAAGTTCTCAATAGTATGCCGAGCTCATTTTCAGCAGTTCGCGTAATCTAATTGTGTTGTGGATAATGAAATTCATTACTTCAACTTGAGAACCTAAACCTTGAGTAAGGGCATGCCCCATGTTTTGTATAGATCAAACTCTCTACTATTATAAACATTTATAGAACAATATACGAAGACATATTTTAAGTTAACATCCTATAAATCGATAAAAGTGGTATCATCCATTTATACTGTAATTTATTGTTATTATTGATTTATACTCATAAATTATTTTTATTATAACACTAGCAGAACCCGCGGCTTCTCTCGCGCTAAAACTCATCCCCTATTTTACCCTCTTATGGGATGAATTTCGAAAAATGCTAAAACACGTGTTTATTTAATTGTATTGAAGAGTATTAATACCAAGTTTTAAGTAATTTCCATCATAAATAACTTTTTGGGTTGTATTATAACGTGTTTTCCCGTGGGAATGAGATAATCTCCCGCAGTAAAAAGTAGCCTATGTCATTCTAGAGCTCTCCAACTATCGCCACACAAAAAATCACGCCAATCTGTTAATTCGTTTTGACGTGATAGAAGGACAGACAGACAAACAAACAAACAAACAAACAAACACACTTTCATATTTATATGGAGTATGGATAGTATGGATATAGTCTAGACTTTACATAAATATTATTTTATTATAATTGAGCTACATTTTGATTTATTTTTTCTTTCTTTCTGTTATATGGATACTAGCGGCTCACGCTCGCTTCGCTCGAATTCATCGCTAGTGAAAAATAAAAACAAATATATCCCACGGGAACCGTATATTTTTTCAGGATAAAAAATGGCCAATGTGCTATTCCGGACGATAATCTATCTCTGTGCCTAATTTCATCCAGATCCGTTTAGCTGTTCTGGCGTGATTGAGTAACAAACATCCATCCATCCAAAATTTCGCATTTATATTATTTAGTAAAGTAAGATACAAAAATTATGCCCATTTAGAGTTAAAATTTTAATTTAGTCTCATTTTAATTTCAAGGATGACTTGATTTCATTTCTAATTCATTGCATAATATTAAAATATAAACACAGTACAAAAAGACGAAAGATGAATTAAGGAAAGTAGTCTTTCTCCAATTTTATATTAAAATAATGCTGTATGTATGCTATTCAGTACGCATTGCATTATATTTGAGTGTAGCAAGAAGACCTAATAACAATACAGCCGATTAGAAGCATCTTCGTCAATTTATTATAAATTTCATTAGAATTCTGATCTGATCCTGACGAGAAACCGATAAATTAATTAAATAGATACCAAATAGATTCCAGTTAAACTAGAACTGGAATAAAAAATCATTTTAAAATGAATTAAACATCTGAGAGCTACTTATTATAAAATATATTTATATAATTACTTCTTTATTGATTTTATTGTATTTTTATTGGTATATTTTAAAATCATATCACACGTCAAGACTTGATCCGTAGTTTCATTCCTAGAAAACAATATGAACAACTACCAATTTAATAAATTAAATACACATAAAGTTAAGCAAATATTATTTTGTGGTGTTTTAGTCCAGACTAATTATTAACGTATTGTTGTTCGTTGTAAACGATATTATAGCGCCAGTACCACTAATGCATTCAGGGTTTGCGGTGCGCTTGGCGTAAACTTAATTATGTTCTATGCATTAGTGACTGGATCGATCGTCTTTAAATGAAAATAATCTTCAAATAATGAGTCCGATCTATCACCGAATTTTAAATTAACATGATGTGATGTTTTCCTAGCCGATTCCGGCTACGGCGGCCAATCTCATGGAGATTAGCCAACTGCGCAGGAGATATTATAGTCCCCCCCAACGTGCGTTCACCTTGTCGTGGTGGGGGGGCTCAGTAGTGCCCAGCAATTCAGCCGGGCGCGAAGCCAAGTAACGCACAGGGAGGTGGCCCGCTTCGGTGGGCGGTGGGAGGTGGCCCTCTTCGGAGGGCGGTGTACCATGCGGGTTGCTCCTGGTACTTCTCTGATAGCAGAGTGGACTTTGGAGCAACCCCATGGTCGTTGTGGTCTGCCTCAGCAGACCTGCCGTCGGGGCGTCGTAGTTGAATGCGTAAGCGATCCTGCGACGCCCCATTAAGACGGGGGAAGGCTTTGTTGGGTTTTAGTGGGTAGTACTGGCTTTGCCGGTGAGTCCCACACCTCGTGCGTAAATGCATTTCCCAACGTTAAAAAAAAAGAGATATTATAGTGCTCAAGTGTACGCGCAGACTCAAGTGCACTCTCTATTCCTATCACTCTCATACTCCGGTGGGACGACTACTCGACACGACCAGTGATAGTTAAAGCGCAGGACCAACGGCTTTACGTGCTCTCTGAGGCACGGGGGTGACACACCGCCAACTTCCCAACTCCGGGCTGTTACTGAGACTTACTATACAGAAAGACTCAATAACTAAACTTAGCCCGACCCGGGACTCGAACCCAGGACCTCCGGGTGTACAGCCGTACATGCTAGCCACTACACCACCGAGGCAGTCAAAAAAAGTTAAAAAATTAACATAAAACACTAATGATAGCAGGGGCCTATGTCTATATATAACATCATGTCATACCGTGTATGGTGGTCACAAGTTCAATCTGCTTAGGTGCAGGTAAAGCAAAGTATTCAATATTATTTACAGTCTATTTGAGGGAAAATTCGGTATTTGAAAACGTCGCAAAAACCCAAAAAAAACTGGCACAAGTTTAGTATAAGTACCCCTGGAAAAGTATGTGGTATTTTTGGATAGTGGAGGTGAAATATAAAAAATGTTTTGAGGAAATGAAGGAGTCAAAAGTTACGGGGACTTAAAGTTAGAACATTTCCATACATTTCCATACCTAAATAAGTCGTTACAAAAATTTTTTTATGTTTATCTTGCATGTTGTTATAGTGGCAGTCGAGAACTCCATGTATACATTTTAAAGAATGTAGGTACATATATGTTAAGATATTTTTTAGTTTGAAAGTTTGTCACGCGATCATACGTACATATTATGTAAATTAAACAGATTTAGATGACACTTGACGCCCAGATAAACAATATTTCTTGGACTAACACGTACGATACATATAATTTTCACAATGATTTAAGGTGGTCCTTAATAAATGATCAGTAGTCATTTCGTGACGAAACAAACACCAGCTGGTAATATATAAATCTATACATATAACAAAATTGTAACTAAGCCGAATCTGTATATTAAATATTTTTTTGGAATTCTTATTGAAATAAACATTATTATCGATACAGAGTCCGAATCTATAGTTATTCGAATTTTTGTCTGTTTGTCTGTCTGTTACCGCATGACAGAAAAACCACTGGAGATTTTGATGAAATTTGGTATGATGATAGCTGGTTATCCGGGTCAACTTATAGGATACTTTTTACCGCTGGAAAATATCTTATTTTTGAGAAAAAATACAAAAACTGCAATGTATGAGTACTATACTAATATGTAAAACCTAAGAATTTGGTTCTTGGTCATCTGAATGCGGGCGGAGCCGCGGGCACTGCTAGTTATAATATAAAAGTCGAATATCGTAAATACTAGCCCAGTACTAGTATGTTTTATATCGTTATATTTTATGTCGTCTGTGTCGTAAATAAAATCTTAAATAATAAAATACTTTTTAAGTATAATTTAGGAAGGTAATCCTAGTCCAAATGTTTACAGTATATTTAAGTGTCATATCTAGCAGCATCACATTCTTCAGTTTAACATAATCCTTGGCTGCTCCGAAGATAATTTAACGTCGGCTCAAAAAATGTTGCCAGTAGGTACAAAATGTAAAGGTTAAAATATTTTTTGTGGCCAGTATAAATAATTCTTTTTCTTTGGAGCCATGAGTACTTCATTTACTTTATTTTATCCTATACTTACTGCCTTCGTCCTAATACGTGATTTTCTCTTTATCCTATAACCAATAAGTCCCCGCTTTTGTGATAATAGTTCTTTTACATTGGTATAATTCTGTTGAATAAAATGTACATTTAAAAATATCTCATTAAAACTCGTGCAGCCGTTTTCAGGTGCAATAGAAATTAAAGTTTCTATAAACCAATAGGCTTCTATTATGTTAAGTATCTCTTATATTATAGAACGTAATCCAATGTTTGACAAAATATATACTTTTTTGCCTTATAACAATTTTATTTAGATAAAAACTACAGCAAAATCTAAAATAAATGAAAACCTAATTTAACTTACCTAAAGTATTTTTGTAAAAAATATTATATTCTTAGAGCGTATAAAAATCCTTAATAAAGAAGACCGCTATTGGATAGTATAATCATTACTCAATGCCAAGAAGGAACGATTTATAAAATCAGAATAAGCCATCCTATATTTATTTATCAAGGTGGGGTTACCTTTTTGTTTGCCAGTTTTGAATAGAAAAATATGGCAGATACACATAAGTTGAGTAAGTATACCTAAAATAAAGTCTTATAGGTATATTTTATACATTATGTAATAATATTCGAAATAAAAAACAGTATTTAGAAATTATTAATTTAAATTAAAATATGAAAATTATTGACGTTATAAATACTCTACTTCCTAGTAGTAGAGGAGCCGAAGAGGGGATTTTGGGATTTACTCAAGCGCGGCAGATTAACATAAGGGGGATACCCTGCACTCTGTTGAATACCTCCACCATATATAAGACCTCTGTATAAGGTCGCGCATCTAGGGCAGCCGATCAAAATATTTAAAAAATAATTTGATAAGTTAGAAAAACTTCAAACCATCAGATTAAGGTGTGGTGGGCTAATTACATGCTGAAAAGTGTGCAATTTAATAATCGATCGATTTCCACAAGCCGAACAGGCAAAAATCGTCCATAAAATTTAGGATAAAATGTTATGATAAATATTCATAGGTTTCATTAATGTTGACCTGAGTAATAAGTAATCACTTCACCAAATTTCGTTGAAATCGGTTCATTATTTTTTGTGTGGAACCCGCACACAAACAGACAAACAGACCTACAGACCTACAGAAAAAATTTTAATAACTGTTGTTTTGGGATCTATATTTCAACCATTCTCTTCTACGTACACAGTATTTCCACGACGCTTATTATCAAAATATTAATAGGTACGTTTAATGAATAATCAAGTTAAAAGGCCAAGAGAGAAATTTTATTTTTTTACTTTTTACAGATTTTTTTAGTTTTATGAACCCAAACACGCTACAACTGCTGTAAGTTTCTGACGAATTGATCCCGCTGCCTATTTTATGCTACAGCATCAGCTCAAAGCTAGCATGTCTTGAAAATACCACCGAAGTAATAGTACATTAAATTTCAAATCAACCGAATCTGTGAAAAATAGTATGACCCTTTTATCCAGTAGCAAATGTTATTTCAACTTTAGCATTAGTCGACAAAGTATAGTGCGATTCAAGTAGTTGAAGAATAATAATCTTGAATAACACTGTGAGTGTGACGGTCGCAAGAGGCATCAGATGTCTGGTACAACAAATCTTTGTTATATTCCCGTAGCGTAATTTATCGTAAACTTGCACTTTAATTTAGTGCAAGTCGTAGCAATTTTTACTAAGTAGTAGAAAGAGAAGAAAAAAACGTGTGTGTGTGTGTGTGTGTACTTATGTACGCACTAAGAAGTTATACTTCTTTGGCGTAACAGAACAAAAATATCTAAAGATTTCATCCCGTATGTCACAACTCTCTGTTTGTAAAAGGAATGCAGCTAACTTCATCATGTCGTTTTCAGCTTTATGGCTTTATGGCTGTCGGTGTCAGCGCGCGCGCAACGTAAAAATTTTACTCCCATAGGATTTTTTTTCCAAACGTGGCAAAAGAAAAAAATGTCTTCTATCTTTCAGTTTAGGATGTATTTTTTTAGCCTAGTTAAAACAGTTGTATACTTTATTGCAATTTATCCATTATAAATAAAATATTTATTGTTCTAATTTTAAAATCTGTCGTATTTTAATTAAAATAGAAATTGCAACATAACTTGTTCCTATACCTAAAAGTAATGCAAATAAAAGTTTATTAAGAACAAAAGTTTACTTTTAGGACAAATAGGTTAAAATAAAGACTATTAAAGCAAAAGTTTCAAACAACACTTACTTTCAAACAAAACAAAAATTGTCCAAATCGGTTAATAAATGACGGAGTTCTGAGGTAACAAATATAAAAAAATACAGAACAATTAAGAGCTTCCTTCTCTTTAAAGTCGGTTGAAAATAACATATAACCCTCGGCGGTAATGAAACGTCAACTATTAATATCTATAATATTTTCAAACTTCAACTATTTGTAATATTACTGTTATTATTTATTGAGTATATAAAATTATACTATAATATACTGAATAAAGTAGTAGTGGTAGCACAGTGGTAACGCGCTTGCTTGAGAATCTGATATTTTTATGTGCGAATAATTTCCAATATTGGCCAGCGTGGCAGACTATGATGCCTGATCCCGTTGCATTAAAGGGAGGCCCGTGCTCGGCAGTGGCACGTTGAAAAGTGATCAATACAGTACTGAATAAATAATATGACGCCCTCCTGAGCGATTTTGGTCACGGTGGCCAATCTGACTGAAAATCGCCTGTGTAGGAGATATTATTGTGCACAAATATTTACGCAGACACAAATGCACTCTTTATTACTGTCACTCTCATACTCTGGTGGCATGATAATTCTGCAAAATCAGTGAGAGATCAGGCGCAGGACCGACGGATCGGCTTCACGTGCTTTATGGCTTTAAGGCACGAGGTTCAAACTTTCCAACTTCGGGCTTTTACTGAGCGTTTAACAAACTTAATAAGTAAATTAGGCCCGACCCGAAACTCGAACTTAGGACCTCTGGATCTACAGACGTACATATTTATCACTAGACCACAGAGACAGTTTGAACTGAATAAATAAGATAATAATGTAGTCAAATACGGAAAAGTAAAAGTCGTATCAGAACAAAGTGAATACCTGCTAGCTGTAATCTCTTTAGTCCATTATGAGTTGGGGCAAACACGAAATACGTTATAGAAAAGGAGGCGCACGAAAATTGGATTAATTAAAAAACTCGCAAACAGATTGTACTGATAATTTATTTGCGGTTTACCCTAAAATCGTACTCTCGGCTGTAACCTGCAAGTCACCCGCTTAGATAACGTCATTCACACTTGCGCTGTATAATCCAAGTATTTACCTGAATTTCACATAAAAATAAGGTTCCATATCGCCTTCCAACCTTACATTTTGAAGAAGTACGAAATATATATCTACGACAACTTTTATTATTAAAGCTTCATAATTTGAAATCTGGCACGCCTAAAAGCCAAATAACAAAGAATTGAATTGAATCACTTGAAATGTGGTTTCTATATATTATGGGAATATATGTATTATGATTGTTGTTGTGGAAATTAACATTTGCTTTATGCTTTTATTTACCGCTTAGATTGGATAAATTAAAACTGAATTAGAGAACATAGAAGTTTTAATATAATTTAACCCTCTTGTATCTGTTTAAGGATAGATTCTGGATTCGATAGGCTTCACAGTTCCTGAGAGTATCTGATTAGTCTATTTACCTAGCCCAAAATAAACACTAAAAGCAGCACCCTTTTATGTGCGCTACGTGTCATATTTGGGTCACCTGACTATCTATTTATCATATACTGTTATAGATACACGCGATAGATGTGTATAAAAATTCGTTTTCATTGGGTTCATAGAACCTTATTACACTCGTTTCCTATATGTTTAACTAGGAAAACAAAAACAAACCTATTCGACGGGAACCGTACATTTTCCCGATGAAATCTTATTATATATATATATCTATTTAGAGATTAAAGCTAGGCTTCTATCTAATAGGAAACACATATCGGGTACAGAACAATATATATTTCAGCAAAAAAACCTGAGTTTAACTGTTGTGTGTGTGAGCAATATACATGTACCTACACCTTTTGTGTAGTATTTTCAAATTAACACTGAAAGTTTTCAGTAAAGCTGTTTGAAGTAAAATAAACCATGAGCCAAAACAAATAAAATATTTGACTTCATATTGTAGGTTAGTTAACCATTCACTGTATGTCAGAGGGTTTTGAAAAAACTATTTTCATTTCATGTACCTACCTGTCCTACAGAGGGCTTACGCATATTTCATATAATTTTTCATAATACAATTTTCAACTACCTATATTTTTTGCTTAATATTTATTATTTATATTGTATTTGTCTTGGAAAATGTTTAATTTTCTTTTTCCGTCTTTCCTTTCATTGAATATAGTTTATATAGAATAAACCACCTTTTTTTCTATTTTAGAAATACAACCATAAAGAATGACAGATCTAATGGAAAACTTCGAAAATACGCCGTTGACTATATCTTCAAAGCATTAAATATTGCGTGAAATCCGTAGCATTAATGTAAATGCGAATTTGTTCAAATGTTATATGCATGAATTGTATTTCAAAGCTATCTATTTAAAAGGATTTGTAAGTATAGATTTATCGTCGTCTACAGAAATGTCATACAAGACGGTATAATGGTTTAAATGGCTTTTTTATTATCGCTTATATTCCCTTTAGAACCTTACACAAAAACCTTACACAATCTATGATAAAATGTTTTCAGTACTCTATGAAAGCTTTTATAAGTTACGTTAGGACATACTACATTGTACACAAAATTTCTATCTACCTCTCAGTCTTTTTGTACGTCTATGTGAAAATAGATATAATATAGTGAAGTTAGGGGAAAAATTTATTCTTACTAATGAATTAACTTTAAAACACAGTTTTAATTCAATTAATTGGGATAGTTATAAGTCGCTATGTTGTACCTACTAGTAGTCTCAAGGCTAGTAGTATATTTATAAATAAATTAATATAAAAAATATATTTTTTAAAACATCTTTTAAAGGTATTTTTTTTTCTTTTTAGGGATTTAATATAAAAACTTATTTTTAAAAATTATACTCTATCTTACAGAAACATAAGTGGAAAACTTGAAAAGTAATAGCTGCCGTTGTGAACTTGCAAGTAATATTCTTTACATTTACTATACGTTCATGGCTTATATTCATCATTTATATATGAAATTAAAGCTCATTTTTTTCTGTACATACAAAAATACTTGCCTTTGTAAAAGTGGTCGCAGATAGGTTACTAGCTGATAAAGATAGATTAAAATGAAAGAGAGCGTATAAATGTAAAAATTACACGATTCTATACTTCGATCAATATGTTGGTCGAAGATTCTACATATATTTTAGATTTTAAAATTAAACATAGGACCGCGATACTAATCGCTTATAAGGGTCAAATTCTAGAAAATTGTTATTTTTGGGAAAAAAATTTTTTTAGGACAAGTGCTAATATTTGATAAGCGAAATCATATTTTCAAAATTTTATACGTCACATACTACACTATGAATTAATACGTAATACGTAATCTTTTATTTTGTTGAATATTTTGTACAGTTCTGGAGTTATTACATACTTACATAATATATGTGTAATAAAAGTGTGTTCTAACAAATTAAACATATTTTTTTTAGGATTTACTTAATACATATACACTGTACAACTTAGATTCAATTGAAAGATTATTTTACTATTACATGTACATGTACATATATATGTATACATATTAAGGTAAGCACAGTAAACCATTTTTTAATTTTTATAAATCACTTCAATCAAATCTAAATCCCCACTAAAATCAGACATTAAACTATGCAATACACGCTCCCAAGGCAGAGGGCAACGATTAATTTCCCTTTCAGGTTGAATATTAATTACCATAAAGAATTTCTCGTGAATTTGAATTCTACTCGTGCAAACTCATGGAAAATTGCTAATCAAAATTATTAAAGTACATAACAATTCAGTTATAGGAGCGTAATTTTTTTTTGTTATAGTACAGGATAATTATTCGCAGCAGATTTATACAAACACTGTTAACAAAAATTCTAAGGGAGTAAGCTAACCGTAAAATTACTTGGGTATTTTAATTCGACGGGACAGCGGTGTGGACTGGCTGGGCTGGGTTGCTTGACTTTGAATTTCCTTCTTTATTTTTAGTGAATATGTTAATACTATAATTGCATAATATTTTTTATTTAAGGCTTCTTACACCATCATTGTACCCACCTTTGTACCATGTATGGATATAAATAAACACCAATGTACCATGTATCCGCTAAAACGACTTAAAGTAAGGCTTTATAATATACCCCCCACCCCCCTCGCCTGCCCCTTCCCCAACGTGCGTTCCTTATCGTGGTGGGGGCAGTCGGAGGGGGCTATAGTGGGATAGATCCTTATTAAAGTGCTAACAAATCTTTAAATGATTAACTTTACCTTTTTTTTAGAAACGTTATATTGTTTTTAAAAATTTGTGAGGAATATTTTTTATCTTTTTTACGCAGAAACTAAATTTTAAACAGCGATTTCACTAATATAATATCAATTATATTTCTTTAACTTTTTCTATATATTCTCATTCATGGAAAGAGGGTGCAAGTGCACTCCCTTGAACCCCTCTCTGGCAGCCCATGCCCATCTAAGATTGGTCTATTAGTCCCTCAGTTATTTACGCCAGTCGAAGTGAAGGTAGAACTCTTCTTATAATAATAATAAAAAAATATTGTTTGCTTGATCATTATTTCTTAAATTTAAGTATTACTGGATACCTTCCATGTAAATGACAATGTAAAGCCACCATCGTAATTAAAATGTTCCTCTATTTCAATTACTTCTCGTGGTAACCGACAGTAGTGTTTTTTCGTCAAGAGAACCTTTTAGATACCAAGCATGTTCCAGTGATTACTTTGCGAGTTCCAAAGCTGTTCAGCTACTGTGGGTTAATTTGTCTGTGTACCTGTTTTTAATCGATGCGCTCTATTCTTTAGTACTTTTACTTTTATCTTTTAATTTGCCAGGAACTCACAAAAAATATATAAAAAATATTTAAAAAAAATAGTTTGACGTGTCTCTGTATGTCTGTATTTGTGTGTGTCTGTCTGTGGCATCGCAGCTCCCGAACGGATGAACCGATTTTGATTTTGTTTTGTTTTTTTTTGTTTGAAAGGTGAATTAGTCGGGAGTGTTCGTAATGTTTGATGAAAATCGGTCCACGATTGTAGGTTTTTTTTTTAATTTTAATTAATAATATATTTTTATACCCACTTATTCAGATGTTACGAGTATGTTCAGGTCATTGAGCATCGTTGTGATTTTCAATGATCTCAACCATGATGGTGGTTGTGCGCAAGTTAAATTTATATCCATACCTGTTACAGTCCAGGACTTTTTAGACATTTTCCATTCTACAACTAAAACCATTATGGTGGAATAATAAAATTTATTTCTTCCTTGAATATATTTTTAATAAACTTACTAATGAGAAATATATTGTAATGTAATAATAATTGACTCAAAAATGTACATAATACACATTTTGCATAACGTGTTAATAGCAAATTAATCTTCTATATTAAAGCAATGGCAATCCAATTTAGATGGTGATTTTGATCGTGTGAAGATAATACGAATATAATATAATAGTGTAAATGTCATTCGTCTCTCATTAGCGGTTGTTGATGAAGTCACGTCACGTAGATCCATTACGTGGGGCGACGTTGTGTCGCCATGGCTCCAGTCTTTGCTATGAACACTGAAATATCAGAATATATATTTTGTAATGCTTTTAAAAATGTCACTGTACCATGTTCACAACCATTTAAGTATACATGATACAGTCTTATTGGTAGCTACTATATTGGTTAGTAGTAATCTCTGATATTGCCTTAATATTTTAAGGGTGTAAATGGCAAAACATATAGAGTCATCTATCCCACAATTTCTTAAGACCAAGGTCTTTAATTAGTACGCTCTACCTGTAAATCGTAATGACGTAGGAGCCAAAATGTGGACACTCACCGTAGCGCTGGTCAACAAAAATGTCGTTCAGCGAACAACGGAACGCGTGATGCTTGGTGTTCCTCTGGCAGACAGAACTCGAATCCAAGTCATTCGTCAGAGAACTAAAGTAAACGACATCGTATGCCGAATTAGATTGCTGAAGTGGAAGTGGACCGGTCATGTTTCTAGGTGTACTGATGGTTGATGGAGCCGTCATGAGTGGAGACCACGTTATGGTGTAGTGACTGAGTGAATAGATGCGGGCTGCCCAGGTTCGGGATGATTGGCGAACATGGGAGGAGGCCCTTGTTCAGCAGTAGACGGTGAAAGGCTGATTGACTGAATTCAGTATACGAACGGTATGCCATCTTGAACTTTCATGACGCTTGTATTTGCTTTACGTAATTCACAGTAAGCGCATACGGGTCATGGTTTTATTATTTTTCATTCCTTATCTTACTAAACCAATGCACTAGAAATAGCTTGAAATATATTATAATCTTTGTACTGTCAATAGGTGCTCAATGTACTGAAGTTCTCTACAATGTACTGACAGTGCTTATCGGGTAAGGTACTTATGAATTAAACCTAATGTCAGACACCGTAAGCTAATATAAACCTGGATTTGTTGGAAAAGATTTACTAGTAACCATCTACTCAACTAAAAACTGTTTAATAGATTTTTTTTAACACATTTACGTCGTCGTCATAATATTCATATTGTCGTGGTAATTCAAAGAAATTGGTCTTATAATAAATATTTTTTCTCATAAAAACAAAAAAGGAAATTTATTACTCTACATTATGACTTTAATAGTTATTGCATATGTAAAGGTAGACATACACGATATATGTACACAAATTTACTCGTAAATAGCGCAAGTATGCCCCAGCAAATATTAAAAATTATTCGGGTGATATCCGCACATGCTCGAGTTTGACTGTGTAGGTATACTCTGAAATGAATAGCCGCTTTTAGACATGCTAGACTGGCAATTCAATATCTATAAGAATATAATTCTATTTTCCGTGCCTAACCACTTTATATTACCTTATTCAAGGATCGTAATAGTTTTAGTGGTTTCTAGGTCTTCTTAAGTATTATTAGCTTGCGAACGACGTATGTAAACATAAATTCAATATATTGGGTTTTAAAAAAATCTCTGCATTATATTAGCTTATTTATTGAGAAATATTATAGATTACTACTATTTTTAACATCCCAGTGGTACAATTATATATAATTAAATTAAACGAGAGGAGCCGCTGGCAAAAGTTAACCGTTTTATAAAAATGGAAAAAACAATTTTCATATAATAACGGGAATTTGTTATTAAATTGGTAATTGAACACATGTGCTTTCTGCATAAAAACAAAACATTTATAAAATTTCTATATTTATTCCAAGGGAACTGTTTCTATTTTCGGAATAAAAATCAACTTTCAAACCACAATGAACCATGCAGATTATTTGCAAACTAGCTAAAAGCTATATAATATTAATTTTCAGTCAAATGTCGACACGTTTGGCTCAGTTTGTAGTGACCCTACTTGTTGCTCTAGCGGTCGCGGGTTCGAGTCCCGCTGGGGGCATTCATTTGTGTGATGAGCACGAATGTTTGCACTCCAGTCATGGGTGTTTATATTTATAAAGTTTATGTATTTAAAGTTATATATATGTAGTGTATCAAACATCTGGTATCCATAACACAACCTTTGTGCTTACCATGGAACTAGATGGTGCTGTGTGTTAATGTCCCAATATATTTAAAAAACATACATCATTGATCTACATTTATTAAAGTTCTATTATGTACTTCTTTTTTAGAATAAATATTAGTAAAGAGAAACTTTCATAAGCCGTCGGATATGGTAAACATATAACAATAATGCAGGTGCAACTTGTTATTAAACTTTTTAATAGAGTTAGTCGATTTGTTAAATGTAAACATGACACGCGCTTATTTTGACCTTATGAAGGGTTCTAATGGTAGTCAGCAGATTTTAATGGAACTCGAACATTCAATATACATGAGGAAAGTTTGTGTGGTTTCGTGGTCGCAGTTGATAATATGTTTGGCATCGTACTTTACAGTACGTAATAGTTTAATAGCACTTGAGGTATTTTAGTACTTACTGAAAATGAACCTATGTCGACTTGCGTGTTGTGTAGTTACTGTTTATTTTTAACTTTAACTACGCGTACCTTTTAATATTATATTTATAAAAGTAAACTGCCTCGGTGGTGTAGTGGCTAGCATGTACGGCTGCACACCTGGAGGTCCTGGGTTCGAGTCCCGGGTCGGGCTAAGTTTAGTTATTGAGTCTCTCTGTATAGTAAGCCTCAGTAACAGCCCTGAGTTGGGAAGTTGGCGGTGTTTCACCCCCGTGCCTCGGAGAGCACGTAAAGCCCTCGGTCCTGTGCCTTAACTCTTACTGTCGTGTCGAGCAGTTGTCCCACCGGAGTATGAGAGTGACAGGAATAGAGAGTGCACTTGTGTCTGCGCGTACACTTGTGTACTATAATATCTCCTGCGTAGTTGGCTAGTCTCAAAGAGATTGGCTGCCGTTGCCGGAATCGGTCAGGAGAACATCATTATTTATAAAAGTTAACAGCGATAAACTAATAACCAAAACCAACCACCAGCTATAAACGGTTGTTGTAACTAAGTATACAAAATGTTTATTTATCAAAACTAAAATGCAAACTCTGAATTTTTGTTTAGTTGGGATTTATAGTGTATATAGTACACGTATATGCAGTATTAGTGCAGTAATATTGATCTATCAATTTTTAAAATCACTGATCTAAGTCAGTTAAAAATGTACAGAGCGTGTCGAATCGCGTTTATGGTATCTTGACGACATGATAGAAGGGCTATAACTTATCTGACACATTTTCCATGATAACATGCAAAAATATCCAAGATTTTTATAACACCGTATTTAGGTAGCAGAATTATTATATAATATAATGTAAACGAAAACATTACAATTTCTAAAGGATTTATTATAAATACTTTTATTAAATCATTTATCTTTGTTTTGTTGAGAAAGAAATTTAAAGTCATTTAGCGTTCAGCATAGTGTAAGAGAAGTGGTAGCCCAGTGGTAACGCGCTCGCTTGGGAAACCGAGTGAAACGAGTTCATATCCCGGGTATCGCACCTCTGATATTTTCATGTGCGCATCATTTCCAACATGATTACCAATTGTCTTAACGGTGAAGGAAAACATCGTGAGGAAACCTGCATGTCTGAGAGAACCTAGCAAGTTTTCAAAAGACATGTGAAGTCCGCCAACCCGCACTTGGCCAGCGTGGTGGACTATGGCCTGATTTCACTCGTATTGAAGGGAGGCCTGTGCCCAGCAGTGGGACGTTAAAAAGGGCTGAATACACATAGTGTAATAGCCAGCTACGATAAGAGCGGTTTTACGGTTATGATACCACTTAAATCAAGAATTTATGTGTATTTCCTTTTCCCTATACCGAGGTAAATCTTCATTGTTGGATTTTCCCAGAAATCATAAAATAGGTTTGCTATAGTGTTTACCAGTTTCAACAATCAATTTTTTCCAGTTAGTTTAGTTTTTTCACCTACTTTAGTTACAATGGTACTAGTAAGTAATGATACAAATTCCGAGTTGCCTAAGAGAACAAAAGCTAGCATTTAAATTAAACCTAACGAAGAGTACACTGCTATTCACCACTAAGTTCCACCGCTTCGCCATGTTGCATTTATAAATGCTACTAACCTATATTTTATATAGGTTTCTTGTCTACAGGCTTAAGTGGGTGTCCAAAAATATAATGAAATATTGAAAATATTTTTTTTTGTAAAATATAAACGCCGTGGCGGACAAGGTGTGGGTTTAAACGTCACGGATTTTATTTCCCGCCCAGAAAAAAAAAACACATGAATATTATATCTTTTTGTTAATCAAAAGCTGGCTATGAGTAAACAGCTTATATATATGACGTGACTTGACTCTAAATTCAACGATCTGTCGTCGCCCATGTCCTTTTATTTTTGTTTGAAGCATTATGACAACGTCATCAACTTTCTTTAAAATTTCGTTAAGTCTATACATATAATAAAATCATAACTGGGCCGAATCTGTACATTAAATATTTTTTGGAAAATCTTATTGAAATAAACATTATTATCGATACAGAGGTCGAATCTATAATTTTTAGAATTTTTGTCTGTCTGTCTGTCTGACTTCGAAAATATCTGGTTAGGTATCTATTCTAAATGAAACCCCCCGTTTAGTTATTTTTTACATTTTAGTGCATGGAAGTAGTTTTTTTTTAAGTTTTTATTTTTATATTTTTAGTGTAGACGTAATAAGCAGGTAATTTATAAGAAGAAAGTTTTTAATAACATATTCGACTAAACAATTTGTTTTAAAAAAAATATTTATTGTTGATTTTTTTTAAAACCGCACGACCGATTTCGATAAAATTTATATGGGACCTCCTGGGAAGTATACCCTTTCAAACAAAATAAAGATTTTCCAAATTGGTTCAGGCGTCTTCGAGTAATCGGTGAACATACATAAAATAAAGATTCCGACGAATTGAGAACCTCCTCGTTTTTGGAAGTCGGTTAATTAGACTTCAGTAGTTCCGTTAAAAACTTTGGCTTACTTTGTAGAAATAGAAGGTGAGCAGAATATCAGAGAAATATAAATAAACTTCTAACCACTAAGATCACTAGCATGTTTTAATCTACTTGCGATTTTATTACTATATCGATTGCTTTTATTTTGTCCAATCTGATAAAACTGCCCAAAAGTGGTCATACCAATTGATCAACAGAACTCTGTACTTAGATCATGACTGCAGATTCATTCTGGCTACACCATGATTTATTAATTATCATGTTATCATCAGTATTATTAAATGTATATTAAGTTAAAGTGTTTAGGACAGAGTGGTGGATATAATGAAATACCTCTCTACGGTATGGATACCGTTAAGGTAACTATCTGCCTTATAACTTTACTAGGATTTAATAAGAAATAGTTCTAGTCTATTTACAATTTATTTGTGAAAGAAACATAAATAATGATTTATCGAATATAGTAGTAGTTGTAGGTAAAATAAAACAATTTAATATACGTTTTAAAATAAGCTTAAGCTAATAAAGCTTAGTGGGTTCATTAAGTACTAGACGATTTAGATAAAGACGATACCAACACCTAGACATAAAACTGAGAAAAATAAATTAATAGATATGATTAAATAAAAACTACCAAAAAAAACATCTTCCAGGTACTAAAATGTAAAAAATAACTAAAGGGGTAAAAAATAACTCATTTAGAATAGATACCTAATCAGAGATTTCGGTGCCAGCCGATGCAAAGCAAATCTAATATATTTCGAAAGGTAAAACACATATTTACCTATTAAATATTCTTAACTTAAAATATTGTAGGCTGGCACCGACTTCGAAAATATCTGATTAAGTATCTATTCTAAATAAAAACCCCCGTTTAGTTATTTTTTACATTTTAGTGCCTGAAAGTCGTTTTTTTTTAAGTTTTTAATTTTCCATTTTTAGTGTAAACGTAATAAGTAGGTAATTTGTAACAAGCAAGTTTTTTAATAACATATTCGAATAAAAAAAATATTTAAAAAAAATGTTATTTTTTTTTAAAACCGGTCGACCGATTTCGATAAAATTTATAATATGGGACCACCTGAGAAGTATAACCGTTTGAAACAAAAAAATTAATAAATTCTAGATCGGTTCAGGTGTATTTGAGTAATCAGTGAACATACATAAAAAAAGATTCCAACGAATTGAGAACCTCCTCGTTTTTGGAAGTCGGTTAATTACGTTGTCATTTACACAAAGCGAATTAAAGCATCAATGTGTACACGTGCATGAAGTGAAACTTCTGTGGGATATCAGTACTTTTTATGAAATTCAATTTGTTTTAAATAATTAGGATAGATACTAAAAAACATTTTTTTATCAATTGAAAAAGGAAAAAATATTTTATTATTCACACACTTAGTACATACGGCGTTAAGATAAAATTTAATTTCTAATCAAATGTTTTAATGATTCAATAAATTATATACTCCAATAAAATAAATAATGATACAGTCATGCAAATTTTGTAGTGAAAAAAAATATTATACATATTTATTTCATAAATAAATATTTCAAATAAATTTTTTTTTAACAATATTCATTTGATATGGTTGTATTAAAAATAAATAAAAGAAGTATTTTTATGAACATATAGTAATTATATTTTATTTATTCTTTAAAATATTCATGCAATAGTTTAAATAATTTTTAATTGACTATTTATTAACATCCGTAACTACCGTTTCCGTTACAAAAATCGTAACGCCAATCCTTTTTTCCCTCTCATGGCGTGTCTGAAGAAATTTCACTTCAAAAACTTGAAGAATGCCTGATTTTTTTAATAGGAAGCTGCCTCGAGGTGATCGTAAGTGGTGATAATCATCTATACATATAATAAAACTCGAATCGAATCGTAAGTGGTGATAATCATCTATACATATAATAAAGATCGAATGTCTGTACATAGAAAAAAATGCTAAAAACCGAGTCCCGTTTCTTTCACTCCCCTGGTGGTGTAAGAAGAGAAATAGAACAAATCCAGATTTAAAAAAAAAAATTGTGTCTGTTTGTCTGTTTGTACGGGCTGATCTCCGAAACTATAGGAAGATGGGAGAGGGGGGGGGGGAGGCCATGTGGCTAGGATAGACGGAATAAAAGGAATTATTTACGCCGAACTAAGAGTTTATTTTGTTTTTTAGAGATCATTTTCAATTTGTCTATCGAGGAAATCACAAGTAATCGTGATTGTAAAGTGTACGATTTATAGAATAAATGCTTAAATATCCTACATATTAATTGCATAATTAAAGTTTTAGTAATAACAATACAGCAAGGGATCAAACGAACGCAATTATTTCGTAATTGCCTCGGTGCCCCCTTAAGAATTGATATTATGAAGTTTCTGAACGAATCTCTCGAACATTCGGTGCATTAGAAAGGGATTTTGTCAAAATTTTACGTATCGATTTGTAATAAAAGTCTCATGGTATCATATTATACAGTTGCTTTTAACAATTATGCCTCAAGTAAAGTTCTTTAACAACTTTTAAGGGTATCTTAATACAAAATAGTGTCTCGTGTTTCGAAACTTCAAGATATAAATTCAAAGAACGAAAGTACAAAGTCTATTTGATCTGTTTGAAAGTTCGAGTAAAATAAAAGTAGTATTTATTACTATCATGAATTAATTATATTTACAAATGAACAGAGTCCAAGAAGAGCCGTACGAAGAAAAAGTAGTAATAAAATTTGTTTTACTCCATAAAAAAAATCGACTTCACCTCGTAAAAATTTACAATAGTATTTTAATTTTTAAATACCTATAAAGAAATTTGTACTCCAAAATAAAAAAAATAGTCACTTTTTTGGATCTATTACTGGATGGGAAAAAATAGTTTTAATTAAGTTTATTAAAACACCTATTAAAGAAGCAGTCCCACTATTACGTTTTTAGTCAACTTTATCTCTAAAACTACTGGGACTAGAATTCGAAATAAGTACAATACAGTATATGGGACTACATTTATAATTTAACATTTCAGAAAAAAAAATCGTTAAATTATTAATGTATAAAATCACATAGGTAATGTGCGAAACCCTTTCTCACGCTAGTCCAACTGACACTTAATCAATTTTTAACCGACTTCCAAAAAGGAGGAGGTTATCAATTCGTCGGAATCTTTTTTTCTTTTTTTTATGTATGTTCATCGATTACTCGAAGACGCCTGAACCGATAGGGAAATATTTTTTTGTTTCAAAGGCCATACTTCCCAGGTAGTCCCATATAAATTTTATCGAAATCGGTCGAGCGGTTTTTTATAAAATCAACAATAAATATATTTTTAAAATAAATTGTTTAGCCGAATATGTTATTAAAAAACTTTCTTCTTACAAATTACTTGCTTATTACGTCTACACTAAAAATTGAAAAATAAAAACTAAAAAAAAACGACTTTCAGACACTAAAATGTAAAAAATAACTAAACGGGGGTTTTCATTTAGAATAGATACTTAATCAGATATTTTCGAAGTCGGTGCCAGCCGATGCAAAGCAAATCTAATATATTTTTTTCAAGTTTTTATTTCAATTCCAGATGGACTCCTAGATATTGGCTTCCCCACCCTTTGTTGTAAATCGTATAAAGTTTTAACTTTCACTACATCGTTTGGCCCGACTCTCTAGGTCTAATGTACTTTATTGTCTTTACTTAAGGCGCGCCTAAATAGATTTTATGGGAAAGATTTTTTCACATTTACCGGACTTTACGACTTGAGTGTGTTCTAAATCTATGGTGCAATATACTCGTATAAGAATTACTATATATAGATGGTTATCGTTAGATATAAGATTTTTTTGCCATCTTTTAATTTTCAAAAATATAAGTATAAAAATTATTTATCTGGCAGTCGTGGCACCTGTATTAGCCCTGTTGCACCGAAATTCGCGGGTTTGATACTCGTATGGCATTAATTGTCACTAAACTCAACACGAATTGTCTTGATATACATACGAGTATATCGATGACTGCGGTTGCATCGGCCATATTGATGACTCTCTGTAAACTAAAATAGTGAAAACATTTTACCAATTTTATATATGCGAAAGTGTGTGCTTAAGATTCGTCCATCTTTCACGCAACAACAGGTTGACGTTAGTTTTTACGTGAAGAACTTTAGTATTTACACAATTGCAGTAAAGAAGGGTGAAGGATTACTAAAGGAGAATTATGAAAGTAAATGTATGAAGTAAATTACATAGTTCAAAAAATCTTATATGATAAATAAATAAATAAATATACGTGTATAGGATTATTAGATCTAAAAGAGCAGACAATCATTATTAAGCTTGATATAAACCTATAGATTATGGCAATAATTGAATATTAAAATATGTAAATTTCAATATTTTGAAGTTTTCAATTGGCTACGTTCGTAAGAGCTGATTAAAAATCCTTACTCTATGAATAATTAATCTTAAAAAATTATCGAGGTTTTAATAAATCGTTCACGTCTGTACGAAAGGAAAGGAAATTGAATGAATAGATAAATTTTCTTATTTAATAAATATGTTTTAAATATTTGACTGTTAAGATTTTCAAATAATGTGTTTTATATATTTAAGTTTCTATTAAGATTTGAAATAGAAAAAATATTTAGCTGAATATTCAGTCCCTGGATTAATATTAGTATTACAATTATTGGAGTCAATGTCTACAGTATTTTGATGAGATCTATCATTCAATAGAACAAACAATGTCATGGTTTATCCGATCATGTAATCTGATTGACAGCAGAATAGATTCGATGATAATTATTAATAATAAATAAATAAATATGTTGGGACATTAACACACAGCACCATCTAGTTCCATGGTAAGCTACGAGGCTTGCGTTATGGATACCAGATAGTTGATACACTACATATATATATAACTTTAAATACATACATATTATAAATATAAACACCCATGACAAGCAAGCATTCGTGCTCGTCACACAAATGATTGACCCCAGCGGGACTCGAACCCGCGACCGCTGGCACAACAAGTAGGGTCGGTCACTACAAACTGAGCCAAACGTGTCGTCAAATTCTTTAATAGCTTAAAAATTCTTATTTTATTAATTAGAAAAAGAATTCTTTTTATTCTTATTTCTCTTGATTTGTGGTTCATTTGGATGAATCGTGGATCATTTCAAGACAAACCAACATGGCAGCCAACGAAAATCAGCGATGACCTAAACCTGGGAGACCAGGGCCCAACATGGGCTGAATGGCTTTTGTAATCGTATTTGTGATAGCGCTCTGTTCTACAAACATCTCTGATTTTTTTATTTTGTATGATTTAAGATTTTATTGCTGTGTTATAAATCTGTCTTCTATAGGCCAAATAAAGTTTTCTTCATTCATTCTTATCGTGGAGGTACCTAAATATTTAACGTATTTGTATAATACAAACAAAACAGTCAAATTCAACTATACATATACGAGTATATTTAATCGCGCTTTACGGCTCAACGCATTTTAATGGGATCTCAATTTTACATAATTTTATGATCACTGGTTCTCAAATATTCTTAATATAATCTGAAGTGACGAATGCTGGTCTTAGATAGACAAATTAATAGCAGTTAGACATAATATGTTAGACACATCATGATTTTAACAAATGTATATTTTTAGATTACTTCCTTTTCGCTTGTCATATTCTTTTTAGAAAAATAACTATATGATCCTATTGATAATTTAAAAAAAACCTTCAAACCTCACTTTAGCCTCATTATCTGAAAAGTTTTATTTTGTTTTTTTTTTTTTCATTTCCAAGAAAGCATAACCGCATCGCTTTGGACTCTGTAAACTCTGTTTTCTCTTAATATTTAAAATAAAACAATAAAATTAAAAATATGATTATATATTAATTAATGCATTTATTAGTTTCGTATTAAGACAGAGCGCTTGCAACTGATTTGAAAAAAAATAGTGGGGTTATCTTTTTTTTTCTTATTTACCAAAATAATACCTAATCTAGGCATTAATACCGCGAAAGCCTAGAAAATAGTTTTTTTAAAGTCAATAATGTTCTAGTGAGACTTAAAGCTTAGTTTTACTTTGTAACGTATCAAAAAATAATATAAAACTATTCTATCCTCTTGATATAATATCAGAATAAGTGTTGTCTGTGTCCATCTTCATCATCTGCCATGTCAGGTCACATGCGTGAAAAACAAAACTGAAATAACTCGGCAAATGTAAATATAATTAAAACCAAGTAGTAATTATTTAAATAAAAGCGAAAAATGAATAATGATAATTTTTTTTCTTAATATTTAATAAAAAACATACCTAAAACAATATCAAAATTATTTACATTATTTTATATTAATAAGGTGAACAGACCGACAAGATTGATTCTAGGAAGGTTTAATTTTTTATCGAATGTACGAAACTTAAAAAAAATAATTCATGTTTAGCAAAAAATCAAGAGATATAAGAACTCTTTAGACTTTATTTCTCATCTTGGGCTATAGATATAGATCTTGAGAAAACGATTTTGTTATTTGCACATAGTTTTTGTCTTTAGTAGGTTTAAGGTACTTTTATATGACTGACTTTTGTTCTTAAAACTTGCTGAATATTATAATAGTTATAGAAACGCCTATTTTCAATAAATTCTTCCAGCGATGTTACTCAACAGTAGCTATTTCAAAGCTTGCTTCTTTTTCATTTATTAATATCTATATCTCACATATCTATCTCTCTATATCTCATACCTAACCGTCCTCAATATATTTAATTGTATTGGATTTCATTATAAATTGGTTTCGGCTTACTGTTTGATTTAATAATAATTTAATAAAATACAGACGACCGTTAAACTAAGCATTACTATTGAGTTTCTAAAACAATTATAGAAATCGTAATAAGTTTGAAGTCCCCTTAATATAAATTTTCTAAGAATTTTAGCTTACTTATCATTAGAAGGACCTAAATAAATAATAACCTTCAGTTAGATATACTAAACGATACCAAGAACGAAATTTTATGGAGCGATGAAATTGTGCATCAGTTGTTTTAGTACCTCTAAACAATTTTATTTTAAAATTAATTAAAACCTCGAATATTAAGGCATCATTAATCGACGTACAATATCATTCATTGCGGGATGGTAGGTAATAAAACGCGTTCTGCAATCTACATGCATGTAACACTTGCTCTTTCTTTTGTAATAACGCTTCATCAAAACATTAGTACGACTTGAGTACAAAATCACATTTCTGTGATTTTTTTTCCATAACAGAATGACTATTTGAATAAATGACAACTCAAACCTTTTATCTTGTCTATTAATTATCATTGATACCCATTTTGTATTTCCAATTAATTAAATAAATTAATTAACTAAATGAATGGTTATAATAAAAATATAATTAAAAAAATGTATTTTTCTTAGAAAAAATAAAAAAATATCATAGTTAAATCGCCAATAACATTAGTTCTAGATAGGTACATATTTTCAATGATAACGGATTTATTGATATCTATATATAATAAAGAAACTGCTTGCTTATTATTAACCGTAGAAAGTATTTTATTTATCGATATGAGGTAAGCTTAGCGTAGTTTTCCTCTACATAAGTATCCATTACAAAGGATCGTCTGTAGAATGCATTATTCATGACCCCGATCTCAATAAGTGTCACTGTGTTAACAGTGGTTGTTGAAAATCTTGAGAGCCCTCTCATCTCGTTGCCATTGCTTTTTTTTATTTGCTGAACGACGAAATGAGAGCAATACGAAATTTTATTTGCATAAATGAATTTAGAACATAGATATTACAGTTCTTTAAAGTAACTAGTAAAAAGCGTGGAGTGATTGTAATCAGCCCTTTTTAACGTCCCAACTGCTGGGTACGGGCCTCCCTTCAGTACGAGGGGAATCAGGCCATAGTTCACCACGCTGGCCAAGTGCGGGTTGACGGACTTCACATGTCTTTTGAAAACTTGCTAGGTTCTCTCAGACATGCAGGTTTCCTCACGATGTTTTCCTTCACCGTTAAGACAAGTGGTAATCATGTTGGAAATGATTCGCACATGAAAATATCAGAGGTGCCCGGGATTTGAACTCGCTTCACTCGGTTTCCCAAGCGAGCGCGTTATCACTGGGCTACCACTGCCTTATTGTGTGTAGTGGAGTGATTACGTATATCATAATAATCCAAAGTTAATACCAATATGCTCACTGCTATATAATATAACCAATTATATATTTTAAATATTTATTAATATAGTAAAATGTCAAATTAAAATCACGTGAAAAAACCTGACGTATGTATGTCATAAAATGTTCTTCGCTATGTTAAAAGGCTACTTTAATTTCCTCCGGGGAATTTAATTTTTCTAGACGCCTTGGAAATGTCGACTGATAGAAAATATTTTACTTCGAATTTCGATGATGTCCATTTACGGCAGTGACTCGCAGTTATCTTTTTTATTTTTAAATAAGACTTAGTAATAAATAACAAGTGTCAAAAGGTTGAAAAATGAAAATAGCATGAAAAGCTAATTCATTTTATACGTTACTAGCGGACCCGACAGACGTTGTCCTGTCTACACGTCTTTAATTTGAAAATTTCAAACTTTTTTTAATAATTTTTTTGATGAAAATTATTATTCAAATTGTGAATTTAAACCATTCCCAGATCCCCTTGAACACACACAAAAAATTCATCAAAATCGGTCCAGTCGTTTGAGAGAAGTTCAGTGACATACACACTCACAGAAGAATTATATATATAAAGATAAACCTAATTATCAAACAAAATTTGCAAAATAAAGTTCTAGAAATTACAAAAATATAAAACCCGACTGCGTAAAAAGCGAACCAAAAAAATGAGAACAAATTGACGAAAGATCACAGCAATATGCAGTCGGAGACATATTTGTAGGATACACGTATCAAGACTCGCAGCTAGTACAAATATAAAACATGTACATACATACATATTTCCAATTTTTGTTCCAAGCTAGTTTGCAATAGATACTCTGAAACTACGTGAATTATCTCTTTTATTTGAATAAACTTTTTCAATTTTATCACTAATCGATTCTAGTTGCGAACCGAGGAAATATGTTTTAAACAAAAGGAATACGAGTATGAGTACGGGAATAACATTTCAAACAAAAATTATAAATCATATAATTAAAAGCAAAAAATGTCTACTAACTTTAATAACCTTAAAATTTATTATTTTATTTCAAAAACCATAAATTTTGTAATTTGAGCTAAAAGGCTAAATGTTTGTTTGCGTGCCTTCGCAAAACTTTTATTCAAACTTTATGTTTTAAAATAATTTCTGGATGCTTTAAACTATCTTAAAAGTTCTCTTCTACCTAAAAGTATGGGTCAAAGAATTTTTTTCGTTAACCGACTTCAAAAAATCAAGATTTTGGTACTCAGTTCGACTATATATTTTTTCGTGTATTAAACTTTCGTAATTCTTTTTTTAAAGGTTAAAATTATACGTTATGAACTATCCCATATAAACTTCAAGGAAGAATCCGTCCATAAGGATTGAATAAGGAACTTTTTAAAAATTTTTGAAGTTACCGTACGGTTTTTTTTTCATTTTTCATTCATAATTTCAAAAAAAAAATTCGGATAATTTTAACATTTTTAGGAAAGTTTAAAGCAGTATTAATTATGAACCCCCTACGGAGAAGGACTTTAATTTTATTTTCATTATTTTGATGATATATAGATTATTTATTCGACTATAACTCCGGAAAGTGGTACGTAATATAAGTATTATATGTGTATACAATACTATGTATTATTTTAAATATATAAAAAAATGATCTGTTTATAAACTATCGAACAGAAGATATCGAAAATATTGTAACAAAAATTGTACCTTACATTGTTGCTAATTCATATGTAAAGTCGAGAAGTATCTATGACCACCGCCATCATCAGACGAACTATATGGTATCAAATTAAAAAAATCGAACAAGTGTGAGTCTCACTCGCACCGCACACCCAGGTTTCCGTAGTATGAAACAAGAAAATAAATTTATAATCGCAACAAATATATCTTTTTTGGTTATGTAACTAAGTATAATATATTTTGAATTTTTCACTTTACTTTAGCTATATAAACCAATCGGAATCCGTTTATTTTAAGAGAAAAAAAATATTGAAAACCTGAAGTTTTATGATTTTGAAATGTTAGCAGGTATATAAGGAATAGTAATTCGTAAAATTCCCCCGATGCCCAGCTACCCCCGAGAGATGGGGGACACAAAGCGTTGAAAAATAGTTTTTTTTTCAATTTTCGGTTTACTGTGACGTTCTGTTGAAAAATGTTTTCTACAAAAGTTGTAGGCACAAAAATGTACAAGTTTAACAAAAAAACTTTATACAATAACCTCAAAGTTTTCGAGATATTTGCAGAAAACTCGGTTTTAATTTTTTCTTGCTTTTTCATTTATAATTTCTAGGATAATCTTTTGATTTTCATGAAACTAAGGTAGTGTAATCTTATGTAAAAATGTAAAAAATGAACAAAATTTTTTACTAAACTCTTTACGTCGACTTTTTCCTGAGATATTCGACTTTCAATAAAAAAAAGATCCTTATCTTTTTTATTATAAATATCTTAGCATTTAATGGATGCACGGTAGATTAAAGAGTAATTACTAATTTTATAAATTTAAGTCATATTTCTATAAGGATCTATCACAGTTTTTTTTACTTTTTACTTTAGTTACTACCTATAACATGTCATAGTTTGCTTTTTATTATGTTTATTTTAATACTGTTCTGTAAAACAATATAAAATACAACATAACATGTACGTTGTAGGAAAACCCTTGTAAAATACTGTTCATTTTATACCATATTCCTATATTTAAATGAAGCATTGTCATCTTCGACCTCACACTGTTGTTGGCTTTTTTAGGTGTCTCGAACCCTTGTCACTGGTTATTATTGAGCATTTTGTATTCGTTGCTATTTTAAATTGTACGTATCCCTATTATACTTATTAATAAATATTAGAAGTACTTTTATGTAAATTACTCATTTATATAACTATTTAGTAATTTAGTTACTGCATATGAGATAATTTTTTTAAATAATGAGATTTACGCTAATGTTCTTTAATAATTTGTTTATTTATTTAGTTTATTTTACATTTTTTTAAAATAAAGTAAACAGAATGATTAATGGCTATAACTAAAGTGTCCTAGTCTACTGAACGGTGTAGATGTAGCGGCTTTGCCACAACTTCTACTATCTGTTACGTTTCCCGCCTACGAGACAATTAAGCTTGACGACATCGACGCAACAAAAGAGAACGCGAACACTGGTGTATCTTACACACTATTTCATTCGAGAAAAATAATTTACTTTAGTTAGATTAATTATGTCATTAGGTAATTTTATTTTAAGCTGAAAGTATCGAGGATTCATCCATATTGTTCTGCTTGAGATTGGAGGAAGCTTTTAAAACAAGAAGAGCTTGAGAAATAAAAAAAAAATTGAAACATCGTTTATCTTTTAGTTTTTATATTTAAAAAAACCTATAAGAAAAAATGCATTTTAAAATATCGCAAACCTTTCAACTTAATTAAAGATATACAAAACTTTAAAGTTCATCTTTTTAACAATGAGATTTAAATTACCAGTTACATTAAAAGTTAAACTGTTACAATAAACATCTCAACAAAGTAAATCTTTGCAGACATTTACATATTATATTCTACACTCTATGTCAATTTTGAACACGTTAACGCCTGTAAATAGTGATTCGATTTTCGTTTTTCCTCCAAAGGAAATATATTATAGCTAAGCGGACTTTGTGTTATTGAGGACAAGTGTAAACACGTTAGCACGGTGTGTTGGACGCGGCTAAGATGTATCTACGGCACGACGGCGACACGACACGGCGGCGACGTGACCACGCGGGGAGGGACGGCGTCACTCCGTCACTCGGGCGGCCGCCGCCGCGCGCTACGCTCGCAACATGTCGGTACGCGTAGACCATCGCGATCGCGATCGCTTTTCGAGACATTCTTCCCGCGCTTCCGTCGATCTCGCGTTCCCGAGCGGGTCTGCGCGGGATCACTCTTTCCGATCTGTTCATTCTGGCCGTGTTCCGCGTGTAGCTAGCGATGATTTAATGGTCCCAGTGCGCACGTTGAGGTCAGCATCGTGTCGGGTGGCTCCCGGAGCTCCTCACCGCTTGCGTCGCCACCACTCCTCTGCAGCGGAATGTGAACGAGCTCGTCGCTCGCGTCGCCACACCTTGGAACTGCCGAACAGCCGCGGGCCCAGCGTACGTAGCCGGTCTCCGGAGCCTCCACCACCAGTACCAGAGCCTGAGGCACCGTCGGAAGACGCTGGAAAGGAGGCGCGGAGACGACGCGTGGTTGCCGCCGTCGCAGCCTCCTTCTTCGCGTTGGCGCTTGCGTCAGTCCTCGTGGTGGTGGTCACGCTGACGCACAGCTCGGTCCTCCGAGCTCACAACCAAACAGCCAAGTACTACACGTTCTCCGTGCCGCCGCACCATCCTCTCAGTGAGCCCCGTTCATGTTGCCCCACCGTCGCCCTTCCCGCTTCGCATGCGACTGTCTCCGACCCCGAGTTCCAGGGGCTGCGAACGTCATCGTGCTACCAATCTTCAAACGTGTGCTCTCCACCGCCGTCTTTTGCGGTATATATCAGTATTCATTTAGACAAATTTCTGGACTCTTCCTTGATATGAGTCTAGCGATCTATTCTTCTCAATGCAATAACACATTTATTAAGTAATAAAAAGTAAGGACACGAAATAAGTTATAATATGATCGTTAAGACTCTGTCAATAATTTTAATTGATGCACAGAAAACTTACACGCTCGCACGTTCGCAACCCCCTTTACTTCTGCATGATTAGTATATAATAGACGTGACGTGTTAGTAAAATTGTTAAATTATTATACTCAGACTAAAGAATTCTTTAATTATACAGACGGAACCCGGCAAAAAAACATCAAAGTCAAAAATAGTACCGTTGTTTTCTGTTTATGCTGCTCCTCTCGATATTGCCATACAGGTCGTTTAGTTTCTTCCAAAAATAAAGGAAATAGCCGTTAATTTAGACTTTTGAGAAGAATATGAATTATTTAAAAAATCTATATTCTTTTGTATTTATAAGTATTAGCTCTCTTCACTCTCTTTTTCCTAAAAGAGAGATATATAATAAGCTAATAAGCTTATTTATGTTTTTTAAATTAAATATTATAATAAAATCCGTCAGCTATTGTTATTTTTTAACATTTATTTACTTATCAAAATAATGAATATTCTATTATTATTTTTCATCATCATCTCCCTGCCCATTTCCCAATCTCTTCGGATCGGCGCAGTACATCTTTGGTACTGCTGATAGGATTTAGCAAAAATTTTACGACCGGCCGCCTGTCTGACATCAACCCTCCTTGGGAATGCTATTGTTAATTATATTTTTCTATTATTATTATTATTCTGTTTTAAAACATTAGGTATACCTATATTATTTTAAAACATTGTTTAGTTTCACGTTTAGTTCTACGACACTCTGTCTATATTATTCCTTAGTCTGAGTTATAAAATTATTTATAATTTTATATACATAGCCATCTACTTTAAATACGTCATTAGTTTCTAACATGATTTGAAAGGTTTATATAAAATACGTATCAGGTGTTAAAAATAATAACAAAAATCTAGGGCATATAAAAAAATATTGATTGATAATTTTAATATGTAATTATTTAAATATTCTAACAAGGACACATAGTTGAGAATCCTCGGATTTCCCGCAAATATTTGCTTGCGGTCGCTTTCGCAGTTAATTTAAATAGCATAAATAGAGTACTTAAACTACGAAAATCTGCTTTATTTTACAAAATGTAATGTTTGGCATTTTGTTAATTATAAGTGAATCAAATGAGTCCCAAATTAAAAGTTCTATCCAAACTAATAGCCACTGAAGATTAGAAGTTGGGACATCCTGGCACAGGTATATATTTACTTAAAAGGATGTCCCAACAACGGGCTTAATGTATTTGAAAAACTCTTTTATTAATAAATCATTTTTCATTAAAAAAAAAGAATTACGTTAAAATCAAATATTAATACATATTTAGTAACTTACAATTGAATGTATGTATGTGCCTAAATAAGCTTTATAGGAAACGCTTGATTAATATTTTTTAGTATTATTAAAAACATTTGCATAATTCGGAATTTAAAAGTATATAAGAATAAAGTTCCCAGTACAATCTTTTATCTTTATAATTTAATTTTCTATTAAGTGTTGGCTGCAGTGTAAACAAAAGCTTATAGAAAGCTTTGACAGTTTGAAATATATCTGTTAAATTGAAATGGTTGCAAAAATCTTTTACAATATACTATAAAAGAGCTTACTTAGTATATCGCGAGCATACGAGTTTGTTTAATCCTATTTTGTTGTTTCAAGCTCTTTGTATAATATTATGGGCTTATAGTCTAAGACGAAGATATTAAATATTTAATAAAATATTTATTACATGTACAATATTTTAATAATAATCAAAAAATTCAAAATTATTGTAATCTAATTGATTGCTGTATTCATTAATATTATTAGCTGGTAAAATTGTTTTCATTAAAATAGATTAACTATATCAAAAGTATTACAATTTATAGTCAGCTGTAACTGTAGCAACATTGTACTGCGCGGTCTGTGGTGCTAGCGAGAATAAAATTTCAAAAAAGTTATTACGTGTTACATATAATAATAAATAGGTGGCACATATATCTACGTAACACATACGTTACACATTTTTGTTTTACTGAATTCCACGCGAACGAAGTCGAGGGCACAGCTCGTTATCTATACTAAATACTAATATTATAAAGAGGTAAAGTTTGTGAGTTTGTGATGTTGTAGGGGGTAATCTCTAGATCTACTAAACCGATTTAGATGAAATTTGGTAAGAAGATAGTTTGAGACCCTGGGAAGGACATAGGATACCTTTTTATCAAGGTAATTATCCCTAAAGGGGGTGAAAATGGGGATGAAAGTTTGTATGGGGAAGCAGGCTAGGGACGAATCCGAGCGAAGCGAGGGTGAGCCGCTAGTAAATATTAATCTCTGATTTTATATTAGACTTTATCTAAGTTATTTATTCATACGCTAATACATTTAAACTAAGCGTTATTTATTAAAAGTAACACTGGATTTTCATATTTTTCAATACAATACGACTTATCTTCGCTTCTCCCGGGTACCTAAGCTTGAATGGTGACAAATAAAAGACCAACGTCAAAAAAATCTTTTTTTTTGCGCCAGGAACGAGTTGAGTATACACAATAACCGACCAGAACTTCAATACAATCGGATCAATGGTTTAAGAACGTATAGAGGACAAACATACGAACATTCATTTTTATTTATATAGAATGTAGAAGAAGATTGACTTTGCTTTTGGTTTTTTAACAATTGCTATGAGAATTATAAATAAATAACTATTGTTTAGTACAAAATTTTAAAAAGAATTTTACAGAGATTTTCAAATTTATTTTAGCACATGAACATGCTTGGGAGGATGTGGTTGCTTTGTTTACGTACCCCATAAACATACTGACGTAAGAATCTCCTTTTTACAGCACGCATCGTTAATTTAATGTAGACATAATTTAATATCTCAATTATATAGGCTAGTCAACTAAAATACTTTTAAAATGATTTTTCTAGAATCATAGAAGTACCTACACATTATATAAATAGCAACATTCTAAAAATTCAGTGAATGAAAAAAAAGGTAAGTGGCTAAAACGAATGTGAATGGCCTTATTTTTAACATACATCTGTACATATTATGTCACATTATTTTGAAACAAAAATATCATGGAAACTACTAATACCGAATAAAGTATAGGATAAATATAGAACTACTATATCGTAGCCATATATGTAGGTGTACATCTGGTGTACGTAAAATACTTATTTCCTACATCTTTATATGAATTCTGAATACACGACAATTTTATTATATTTTATAGCCTTTTATTACCAAAGGAGGATAATAAAACTTATATGATACGAAAGGTACTATAGACGTGTGCAAACAATCATTGGCTGGAAAAATAAAGTGAGCACACATGATTTCCCGATACAAAACGCTTTAACCAATTAAATGAAAACAATTTCATTACTTCACATAAACATTTGGTCTTGTGTAGACCACAGGTATTACAAGCGTTTTATTAATATGTGAATATAAAAAAAATGTCGTTTATTTTAAAGAATTAAAGAATCGATTGAAGATTATAAAAATAATATATTATAAAAAAACCAGACAGTATAAAAGCTAACTAAAAAGATGAAAACAAGTTGACGAATGAAAATAGTAGGTACTATCCTCCCCAGCGTGTGTTCACCTTGTCGTGGTGGTGGTGTCGTGATACATTAGCGTCTGGCAGTCCGGCGAAGCCAAGAAACGCACAGGGACTTGGCCCACTTCGGTGGGCGGTGTACCATGCGGCTCGCTCTTGATACTTCTGAAAGCAGAGTGAACTGTTGGAGCAACCCCATGGTTGTTGTGGTTTGCATCGGCAGACCTGCCGTAGACGAGTCGTGGTTGCGTGCGCAAGCGATCCTGTGACGCCACATTAACAGATTAACTGTCCGCAAAATAGACACAGTAGAAAAACAATCGAAATGTTTATATATGACTCATGGGACAGGGAAACGGTTAAGACGGGGAAGGTTTAGTGGGCTGTACTGGCTATTCTAGCCGTGAGTCCCACATAACCACTTGTATGTCTACAGGTGGTATGCGTAAAAGCATTCCCAACGTTAAAAAAAGGATATATAGTATTATACAGTCGGAGACATCACGTTTATCCTTGCCAAGAGATGTACAAATAACTATGTATATACGTCTCCGACTGCATAATACCATATTCCTACGTCAACTGGTTTGCATATTTATAGTTAGCTTTTATGCAGTCGGGTTTTTATTATTTTTATAATATATTTTTTTATTTACAGCTTTCTGGTTTTCTCTCTCTGATTGAATAGCGCTAAAATAGTAACTGACAGAAAAAAAAAATATTGTCAACACAGCAGAACTTTTTGAAATTCAACCCTTAAACAACGCTATATGAATACTAAAATTTTCCTGGCTAATTTTACTTGACAGTTTGTAATAATGTGCTAAATTGTTTTATGGCACAATAATTAATCTAATACTTATTTTGGCGTTTTCAAAGTTCAACCTCTCATAGGACAGAGGGTTGATTTCGGGATGTGACAAATTAAAAAACAATAATCAGCTAAATAGCATTTTACGTGAACCTCTTCAAGTAACAGGATTACGAGTGGTCTAAGTCACTTTATTATATTCATATTGACTATATTCATACAAAGCTACAAAATCAAACCTACTAAATAACCTTTGCTCTATTTAGACTAGAGAAAATGAAAGTGAACAAAAAATAAACACAGGAAGACAACAAAATTCTATTTTCGTAACAAAAAGTGTTTTAGGCAAGATATTAAGTACATACATATATACATTTCCGAGATTTTTTATATTTAGTATGTAAAAAAATGCTGACACTTTCCAGCATAAATGCTTGGTAATACTCGTAAATAATAATTAATATTTTTGAAATACATGAAATCTATTACTTTATAAATTTCATAAAATGTGTAAAGCAATTAAACTTTAGCTATTTAAAAGCTAAATAATCTGTACACCTACTTAAAATATATGTTAGTTTTAAGGTATATATGTTATGGGCCTCTGTTTACATATTCGAGATCCTTTTGTAAATATTGTCTGAAATTAATGATTAAATAAAAAAAAAATAAAAAATAAAAATACTGTAAAATTACAAATATAAGTGTATATCTATCATTTTGTAGAAGTTAAGATGATAAAACATAACTCTTCAGTTTCTCACAAGAGAGTTCTGTATAGTGTAGGTACAGTTGTACACGTCGTACTCATTTATGTATGTCATATTCATCAGCCTGTGAGTGTTTATATGTATGACACTTTAAACAGGGCGAAAATAAATAATAAATAAATAAATGTACACTACACTATATAATGTAAATATATACATATTATAAACATAAACACCCATGACTGGAGTACAAACATTTGTGTTCATCTCACAAATGAATGCCTCCAGCGGGACTCGAACCCGCGACCGCTAGCACAGCAAGTAGGGTCACTACAAACTAAGCCAAACGTGTGGTAAAATGTTGCATATCATTTATTTTATCGTATTATACAAATATGTATCTTTAGCTTTTTTAAAAAAAAAATGAAGCTTAAATAAACTCTAAACAATATAAACAAAAGTATTACCTTCTCTCATTAAATTCTTCTACCCACCGTAAAGAATTACACCAGCATACACCAATAGCAGTCTCTAGAGAAATTTTCGATTGTTTTTTACAAAAGTAATATCCGAGTCGACCGGACGCACCAGCTGAAAATGCTTAAGATTTTTATGTTTGTATGCTTTTTTACTATTACTTGAAATTAAAATTGTATTTTAAAGATAATATACTTTTCATGCAGTATTATATTATATTTTGTATTTCTTTACTTGTGACTCACTTTCGCTCAGCTCGGGTTCGTCCCTAGGTACGTCTTAATGGTTAGTATATACTTCTCAGCGATGTGGTATTTTCCCGCAGTAAACAGTATCCTATATGTTGACCCGGATAACCAGCTATCATCATATCAAATTTCATCAAAATCTATCCAGCATTTTTCTCGTGATGCGTTCCCAGACAGACAGACAAAAATTCTAAAAACTATAGATTTGGCCTCTGTATCAATATAAATGACTATTTCAATAAGGTTTTTAAAAAAAATATTTGATGTACAAATTCGACTCGGTAAAAATTATGAAATGTATAGATTTTGTCAATATTCCAAGCAGAATATGACGTCACATGGTGTACAGACTAACACTTATATATAATGCATACTATTATATACAACAACACTAACATAACAACAAAACTAATATGTACAATATTTTATGAGTTCGACTATCGTATTTGGCGAATGTTTTTATTAATTAAGCAGATTCTTTGTTTTTACTACTATCGTATTTATCACGTATATTAAAAACTCAAGTTGTTAAATAATGGTATACATTTGTTAACTTTTAAAAATGTTGTACTAAATTTCGAACTGTTTTTTTAAATATTAGTCTGTTTTTCGGTTAAATCGTGCATCGTCTCGCGGTGGTTGAAAGAATTTAAATGAGGCTTATTTGCACAATTATAAGTTAAAATAAAAGCTAAGATTTATTTCAATCGGCCGAGTAGAAAACAGTTTAAACCCCATGTTATATACGCTCCAATAAAAAGCTGGGGACATGATCAGTTGAGGACGAAACCACCGAACTAACACAAAAAAGAGAGTAAAAATTTAAAATGGAAAAAGTATAAGGAATTAAAAGAGTATATAATTTAGAGGGTTAAGTAAAAGAGAAAACGGAGTCACTTACCACCCCTCAGTGCATTATCAGCGTAGACGAAATAACCTTTGTGTTAAAATATTATCATACTAGCATTGCCCGCGGCTCCGCCCGCGTTCAGATGACCAAAAACCAAATTCTTAGGTTTTACAGATTAGTATACTCTTACATTGCAGTTTTTGCACGTTTTCTCAGAAGTGAGACATTTTCCCGCGGTAATAAGTATCCTATATGTTGATCCGGATAATAAGCTATCACCAAACCAAATTTCATCAAAATCCTTCCAGTGGTTTTTCCGTGATGCGGTAACAGACAGACAGATAGACAAAAATTCTAAAAACTATAGATTTGACACTGTATCGATAATAATGTCTATTTCAATAAGATTTTCCAAAAATATTTAATGTACAGATTCGGCTTCGTTACAATTTTATTATATGTATAGATTTTTGACATTTTATAGTAATGATCTTATATCATACACTTAGACGGCGCGGCGTACTACGTGTCTTTGTCAAGGCGGTACTTGACTTGTGATGTAGAAGTAATTAATGTGCATGACGTAGAACCTAATATGTTACTGTCAGATCTACTTGAAGCTTTACTTCGCGCCTCGTGCGGCTAACATTATATTCTTGGTATAAACAGGAAAAAATGATAATTTCAAAGAGTATATATAGTTCTTAAAATATAAGGTACAACTCTATATAATAAAATCCATTTGGATTAGTCACGAATATGTAAAGGATGAAAATGAATTGGAAATGGAATAAAAGCACCTTAAACCTTTTTGAAGATATTAATCAATTAAGCTTAACTTAAATGAAAAATTATTTTATTTTTAAAAACTGCATGTAACGAAAAAATAACTGCAGTTATAGTGTGTCAAGTTATTTTGTTTTTAAAATTTTTATCGATTCGATTCTTCCCATTTATGTAGGTATGTAGATTGTATTGAACTTCTTGAAATATATTGAATTACATTTTTAGAAATTTTATTTAGGTAAGTATACCTATTCAAATATCATAAATAATTTGAATGAAAGGTTTTTAAATGCCAAGATTATATCATGTTTGTGACAAGATCATGTCATATATGCCGGTAGTTTTAGGTATATGAAAATAAATTCTTAATGTTCAAAATCGACCAAAGACCAATAAATTTATAAACTTTTTGTCTGCTTTTTTGTAATGTAATCAATGGAGAGCCGCTGGTAGATAACGGAACTTATTTTTATTGTACTTCTTTCTCGTGATGTTTAAAGGTCAAAAGTGCTTTTTTCTGTTAAAATATTTTCAAACGTAGTTAATGTAATAAAAACAAAACAATTTTATCTAAATAAAGTTGTATAGATATTTAAAGTTAGACTGTTTAGAACAATTACGTCATATTATAAAGCTTAGATTTTTTATTTTCTTTAAAATTTTATTTTGAAGCTTCAATAAAATTCGCTTTAAACGGTGCAATAAATTGTAAGAGAGCGAATTATGTTAGTTTTTACAAAGGAATCACACGTAAGGCTTTTTGATAACTTTTTGATTCAATAGGTGTATAAGCAAAAAATATATGCCTACCTACTATAGTAGGTAACCTACGTATTTAATAACATGTATTTATTAATATGTAGAGGAAAAAAATTTGGCATTAAAGCAACGGATTGCTTACTTTTCCAACTGTTGCGTTAGGCGTTTCTTAAAATTCACTAACGAAATTGCAAGCCATGTTGATATTAATTAAATAAGCTGGACCTTCTCGATTCTAAATATAAAGTACATGCATATTGAATAGGTACACCGTTATAGACCATGATATGAGGCTCGATTTAAAAATGAGTTTGACAATTATATTACAACTAGCATTGCCCGCGGCTCCGCCCGCGTTCAGTTGACCAAAAACCAAATTCTTAGGAGGTTTTACATATTAGTATACTCTTACATTGCAGTTTTTGTATTTTTTTTCTCAAAAATAAGATATTTTCCCGCGGTAAAAAGTATTCTATATGTTGACCCGGATAACCAGCTATCATCATACCAAGTTTCATAAAAATCCCTTTAGAGGTTTTTCTGTGATGCGGTAACAGACAGACAAAAATTCTAAAAACTATAGATTCGGCCTCTGTATCGATAATTAATAATGTCTATTTCAATAAGATTTTCCATAAAATATTTAATGTACAGATTCGGCTCAGTTAGAATTTTATTATATGTATAGATAGATTATTATTGGTTTGATATATGTATATTAAAAGTAACTTATTCGTTTTTATACAAAAATAGCGAATCTTTTAACAAAACAAAAGAATTTAATTTTCTCTACGGACATATAGAGCGAAGTTGTTGGGAACGCACAGGGCAATCTTTACACACAGTTTAGGCACTTTGCCAAGCTAGGTTTTCTAGCAACAGGTTGACTTGTTCTTGATCATTGATACAATATAATGTTTAATGTATTCAGTTCACGTATAAACATACCTAAATATTTCTTTCAATAGGTACTATATACTGTTCTTATACAAACGAGGTTAGTTTTAAATACGAAATAAATTTAATGTGAAGGTGAGTCAGCGGATTCTAATAAATGAGAGGAATTTGAAATTTTATCTAAAATTACGATGTACGATAAACACTGTTGCGAGAGGTAAAGCTCGAACGATTAAAAAAGCAAAAATGCTAAAAGCGCTGAAATTCTTGCTGAGCGTACGACGACATGTAAGAAACTTTAAAAAGGTGCATCTCGTGCTGAAATAGGTCAGTGATGTAAATAAACGTTATTAACATTTAATGGGTACAAAATTATTTTTTTATCGTAGCTACCAAATTAGTAAACAATAATGGAAATGACATAAGGTACAGCTTTCTTTTATAAATGCCGTTTAAGGCAAGATGTATATTAGACATGCTTCTTCACTCAAAAATTAAGCACTATATGCATCAATGTTAATTAAGTAATTTTATATTTGACTAGCATTGCCCGCGGCTCCGCCCGCGTTCAGATGACCAAAAACCAAATTCTTAGGTTTTACATATTAGTATAGTCTTACAATGCAGTTTTTTTTTCTTAGAAATGAGATATTTTCCCGCGGTAAAAAGTATCCGATATGTTGACCCGGATAACCAGATATCACCATACCAAATTTCATCAAAATCCCTCCAGTGGTTTTTCCGTGATGCGGTAACAGACAGACAGACAGACAGACATAAATTCTAAAAACTATAGATTCGGACTCTGTATCGATAATAGTGTCTATTTCAATTAGATTTTCCAAAAAATATTTAATGTACAGATTCGACTTAGTTAAAATTTTATTATATGTATAGATAAAGTAACATTTAAAAGTTAGCGATTAACCTCCATTGTATGTTCCGGATCTTGTTCATTCACCAAACTTGTATGAAAGGTATCTAATCTAAACTTTCAATGTTTTCTATCACATCTCACCTACTTTTATGAATACTGACATTTGACCGACCTATTTTAATGCATAGTCTATTGTTTCTATGCAAGAAAAATATTTAATATTTATGATACAAAATAAGGCAAAATCTAATAATAACTTTCATTAGTATTGTTTAGTCTACAGACTACAAGTCTGTTTAGTCTACATTAATATTTAAAAATAGTATAGATAATGAATCAGATCAGTAATCTAATTATGAAAAATCTTTCACTAATATACTACATTTTCCATTAGTGCTATTACCGGATATTATAAATTAAACACTTATTACTCCGGTACGCTTATATCAAGTGGTTTCTATGGAAATGTAATTTAGAAATAAACGCGCCTTGCTAGTATATCATTAAACTGGTAAAATAAAGTTTTCCCTAATATCTACTAACCTCGAATGATGCGAGATACATAACAATTATGTTAGTGTTCTTTTTAATTATTATATTTGACTAGCATTGCTCGCGGCTCCGACCGCGTTCAGATGACCAAAAACCAAATTCTTAGGTTTTACATATTAATATACTGTTACATTGCAGTTTTTGTATTTTTTCTCAGAAATGAGTTATTTTTCCGCGGTAAAAAGTATCCTATATGTTGACCCGGATAACCAGCTATCATCATACCAAATTTCATCAAAATCCCTCTAGTGGTTTTTCCGTGATGCGGTAACAGACAGACAGATAGACAGACAGACAGACAAACAGACAGACAAAAATTCTAAAAATTATAGATTCGGCCTCTGATGTCTATTTCAATAAGATTTTCCGAAAAATATTTAATGTACAGATTTGACTCAGTTATAATTTTAATATATGTACGGAATAGATAATATATTTAATATTATCGCGAACTGCGTCAGCTGGGCAACTTTGTAATATACTAATCATCGAGGCGAGGAAAGTGGGTGCCGCAAACCCATATTTACTTTTATGTCGGCACTTGGAATATGGAACTTTTTTAATTTCACGCTTGATTCGAACCCCTCGACTGTGAAGGCACATCGCTTCGACTTTGTGTCACCCGCTTACTGCTTTTCATCAAAAGTGATGGATTGTGTTTTGACATAGAATAATAAATTAGTTGCCAAATAAAATAAACGAACACACTATAATGATAAAAGAAATACAATTTGTATTATTATTAACTGAAATATAGAAGATAGATATATTGTATTGTTTGAATTTTAATAATTGTTATAATATTTAAAAACGTTAACTGACTTAAATATTATAAATACAAATTGCATTGCTTATATGATTTCTTCTAGATATATTTTAAAATAATAGCTTTGTTAGCCAGCTAGGTTTTATTGTTAAGGTAAAACAAGACTTAAAACGTGTGAATATAAAGCTTTGACGTCAATGGGTGTGTCCTATTAACCCTGTCGAGCTCCGGCAAATCGCCCTGCATTCTACATCTTCGAGTTACATATACCATGTAGAAAAACAAGTATCAATCATGCACATCTAAGGCGTGTTCAACGCTTCATTTTTTCTGTAAGATTTTTTCATTAGACTGCTGTGAAATAAACATAGACGATCTCAATTCGATTTGAAGTTCTAATACTGGTTATAGCTGAGATGAAGCAATTCAGTTTCAGACGCAATACTTCAATGTACACGCATATTGCATTTTAAATTTAATGTTATTGCTGAATAATTGTTTTGATAATATTTATCCTTTATAAATGATACTTTAATGTGTTACTCTTGAAAAATAAATCTGCTTAATCTGTTTGAATGTTATTATTATATAATAAATAATTAATTTTTTTTATCGTCCCAATATTGAGCACGGTCTCATCCCAAGGGATTGGGGTTCGGGATATTCGGGCAACAGTGCACCACACTAGTGTAATCTCAATTCCTAAATTCCTAAAAATGGTTTTTTTTCAAGGTAGCGGGTGTAATGGACTACTATTGCTGTTTAAATGAACATCACCCTAGCATTAAAATGTGTGTATATCTATAAGTACGACAAAGCAATAAAAGAACATGTAAATACTGGAGTATATAAAATAATTGTGTCATAATAATAATCTTCCAGCTTATTTAACATACGAAAGCTGTGCTCCGGCCTCCTCTGCGAATTCTGTCAACTCGTAATTACCAATAATATTACTTAGGTAATAAATTAGTAGGTATACATAAGCATGGTTTTGTCCACTATTTTTTCACCATTTACCAATAAATGGTAATTATGTTGAAAGTGACTCGCATATGTAAGGGGCGGAACGCTAATTGGAACCCGCTTCATCAAGCGCGTTACCATGTGAAGTACAAAATAGACAAAGTGTGAATAACTCGAGAAAATTCTTGTACGCACCAGAAGTTCTTTATTAGTTTAGAAACTCATATTCAGAGACCGTTCATATTATATAATCTTTAACATTTCTTACTCTACATACATATTTATTCTACATATACCTATTATTCATCAATCAAAACTTGTTAGATGGTTGAAGAGGATAAGTTTTATTTATTTAGTACACAATATTGGGGTTAAGTTTTTACATGATGAATATTTATCCAAAAATATATTACTTACATAGAAAATTTTATATAATTTTTGTCTGTGTGCGAGAGAACCATATGAAATGCTGAGTTTCCTTTAAATGCGCTCAAGATAAGCTTAAACTTGTTGTGCTATATGGTTAGATATTGAGGCCGCTGGTAAAAGCTAGTCATTTAATAAAGTTCTATCAGGCAAAGCATGGATTAAATTTGCTTTATAAATAAACTTTAAATAGCAAAATCAAAGTTCATATGAAACATGTATGTTAAAGTTTCTAGTTACTAAATAAAATCTCGCACATGAAATTTCGAGTGCCGAATCTAAAAACAATGTATTATGATCTATATTTATCTAGACATTATAAACTCGAGTTGTGAACTACAACAAACATTGAATATTAGTTATATTTCAATGAATATCAAGGGGTTTATTTTAAGATATATTATATTTTTTTTACTAGCGACTCATCCTCTTCTCTCACTCTTCGCTCAGGTTCGTCCCTAGGTGCGTTTTAAGGGTTAGTATGGAATAGATAGGCTATATATTAGTATATAATATACATAGATAGACCTATATGATGAGTTATTGTGGGTTATATGGCGTGTTTTCCCAGGGGAATGAGATAATATCCCGTGGTAAAAAGTAGCGTATGTCACTCTCCAGCCCTACAACTATCTTCGCACAAAAAATCACGCCAATCCGTCACTGTTTCAACGTAAAAGAAGGATAAACAAACAAACACACTTTCAAATTTATAATGTTAAGTATGGATGTCAACCAGCCATTCAAATCTTTTCAGCTATTCATGGTTACTTACAAGAAAACTTAGAGCCTAGTTTTCATTATTTTACTAGCCGATGTCTGTGACGTCTCGCTAAGGTACTTATATTTTTATATTTATACTCGTTATAATATAACATAACATTTTGAGTTGTACTAGCTTTTTCAACTACTTCTCTGATATTAATTTATTTAATCTAAGACTGAAGAATAATATAGATAGAGTGCCATAGAACTAAACGTAATGCCAAAGAATAATAAATAAAAATAATATATAATTTTTTAATAACAAAATACAAATATTTATAGAATATTTATTGTTGATAGTTACCCGACGTTTCGACTGGGTTGCACTAGCCATGGTCACGAGCAGACTCATAACTCAGTCTAAATAACGGTTATGGTGGTATTTGGTGCTGTTAAGAAATGTAATTGATAAATGAAATAAACAAAAACCAAACAATAATTTGTATTCAGTTATTGGTCGAAATTCATAATCTGATATGTATGAACCAGGTTGCGACGAGAATGATTGATGATTAATTATGTGTTGATATAACAAAATGCTCGTGATAGGTAATTATTTTCACGATTAATGATCGAATATATTACCTATAAACTTTATTCTTCAATGTCATAATGAAAATATAAAATATTCTTTAATTACCTGTAACATTGCATTGAATATAATAATAATAATAATAAAACTCTTTATTGCACACACAACATAGGAAGAAATATAAAAAAAAGAAGAATACAGTAGTAGCAAAATGCACAAGAGGCGGCCTTATCGCTAAAACAGCGATTTCTTCCAGGCAACCTTTAGGTGTAGGATATAGCAAAGTGTGAAGTGGAAGGGTGTGAACAAATAACAGAGATAAGTAAAATAAAAATGATAAATACATATATACAAACATATGATATTTTATATACGTATATAAAATATATAAATTAGGTATACGTAACTAATATAAATAATATGATAATAAGTAATAAATAAATAAAATGACTATATTATATATATATATATATATATATATATATATATATATATATATACATGAAAGGCAAGAAATATTTTAATACAAATAAGGATAATAGCTATACATATATCAGTACATATAATATAAGAGTAAATATCAGAATAAATAATAATGCAGCAATCCGAAGGACTTAAAACGTATAAAAGTGTTCTTTTAGACGTTTTTTAAAAATCATTAGAGATTTCGCATCCCTAACGTTACGGGGAAGGGAGTTCCAAAGACGACAGGCCGTAACACTAAAGGAGTTGCCATAAAAGGTAGAGGAGTGGGAAGGAATTTTAAGGATTAAATTTTGGGCAGAACGCAGAAGGCGAGAATGGGAATCTCCAAGGAATTCAAAACGTTCTTTAAGGTAATTTGGAGTGGACGGATCGAACAGAATACAGTAAAGAAGATGAAGTATATGGGTATTTCTGCGAAGACGAATAGGGAGCCACTTGAGCTTTTTACGAAGATTAGAGACATGGTCATATTTACGTAAACCAAATATGAACCGAATACAAAAATTTTGGAGTCTCTCAAGTTTATTTAATTGCTCCTCTTTAATATCAAGGTAACTGATATCAGCATAGTCAAGAATTGGTTATAGGAGCGATTGTGCTAACGCAATTTTAGTGGAGATTGGAAGAAAGTTATGCAAACGTCGAAGCGATGCTACCGAATTAAACATCTTCCTGCTTACCTCACTTACCTGTGGAACCCATGATAAGTTCTGATCCATAATAATACCAAGATTTTTGACGGTTTTGCTATAAGGTATGCTCACGCCGTTTAACACCACAGGTGGAAGAGTGTAGAAGTCAATACTAGATATGAGTTTAGGACTGCCAATGATTATAACTTGAGTTTTCGAAGGATTTAATTGTAGCCCAAACGACTCACTCCACGTGGTAATTTTTGAAAGATTGTAGTTAATATCGTCAATTGTATTAGGTAAGTCAACAATTCTAGATTGACTATAAATTTGCAAATCGTCTGCATAAAGGTGGTAGAGAGAAGAGATGTGTTGACAGATATTGCTAATAAAAATAGAAAATAAAAGAGGAGACAACACGCCACCCTGTGGAACGCCAGCCTTGACTGGAAGCCAGTCTGAGTACGAATCTTGTATTCGTATTCGTTGACGACGTCCATGCAGGTGAATATATTATATAACATAGTTATATTATATATATATTATATAATATAACTAGCGACTTACACTCACTTCGTTCGGGTGCGTCCTTACGGTACGTTTTAATTTTTTTGAGCGGAACTCTAATTCTTTTTCATAAATAAAAGGAGCTTTTGTTATTCCTTATAACACTACTATCTGCCAGTGAAAGTCGCGTCAAAATCAGTCCAACCGTTTCGGAGATTAGCCGGAACAAACAGACAGACAGACAAAAAATGTTAAAAATTGTGTTTTTTCTTATATGCGGTTATTTTGACATTAAAAACAGTTTGGACACAATTTAAATTTCAATTTTCATATACATAATGAATATAATAAAAGTCCACGTTCAACGTACACTCTAAGTACATTTTAAAGTGCAATAAACGTATATAAATAACGTATATAAATAATCTAAGAAATAATATATCGCTGATATATTATTTCTATATAACTTGCCGATAATCGCAAGCTTTTAACAATGGAGCATATAAAAGACTTAATCAGTTTTACACTCAAGAGCTTCGATGAAAGCAAGCCACAAAACTCTCTATAATTTCAAAACTTGTGAATCCATATATTACATCAGAAGTGTTCGAGCTTTATGTGTAACATTATGTACCTTATATGTACCTATACATATTAAATTCCCATGTCGAAGTTTGCCAAGAGCTTACTAAAGTATTATATAAATACATTTTTATATAATACTAGCATTGCCCGCGGCTCCGCCCGCGTTCAAATGAGGAAAACCTAATTCCGTTGACCCGGATAACCAGCTATCACCATATCAAATTTCATAAAAATCCCTCCAGTGGTTTTTCTGTGATGCGGTAACAGACAAACAGACAGACAGACAAAAATTCTAAAAACTATAGATTCGGCCTCTGTATCGAAAATAATGTTTATTTCTATTAGATTTTCCAAAAAAAATTAATGTACAGATTCGACTTAGTTACAATTTTATTATATGTAAAACAGTAATAGAGATCTATTAGTTTCCACGGGAACTGTTCATTTTCCCGGGATGAAAAGTAACCTGTTGTTTGACCGGCTATATAAGATATCAACATGCCAAATTTTATTAAATTAGGTGCATAAGTTGTTGTCTACTAAGCTGTATAACTTACTATAGTTTTTTAACTATCCCACGGAAACTCTTTAATTTTCCGGAATGGAAAGATTCTTACATGTTGACCGGGGACATAAGGTACTACCATGCAAAATTTCATTTAAAACTTTTTACTATATACCCTTTGAAACAAAAAAAAACTCTAAATCGGTTCAGGCGTCTTCGAGTAATCGGTGAACATACATAAAAAAAAGATTTCGACGAATTGAGAACCTCCTCCATTTTGGAAGTTCGTTATAAAATATTTATTCATTACAAGCAATTAATATTTTTTTCAATTATAGGTTTCAATCTAAAGCAATACTATATTTTGACTTTTTAATTTTATATACATTTTTATACATTTCGTTAAGTTTTGTCCAGAAATAATATAAAAATCACCAAGTATACCAAACTACTAAGAAGAGAATCTTAGAATATTTTAATGACTTACGATTCAAAGACATTATTTACGTTGTTCGAGTACGGGATTTAGTTACACATAGATCTGACGGATATGCCGTTACAACTAAAAATTAAATTTTTAATCCGTTTATTACCAATCTTATATTAGTTTTGTTACTACCCGTAAATTATGTACAAACATCTTAAAGTCTATATGATGTTTATATGTACATAATTTACGGGAATATCGTCAGTATAAAATATGTCTTGACAAACTAGACAGTATTGACAGTGCCAAGTTGTTGTATTAAGCATTTACTGTATTTAGTTCTATAATCTATTATTTAATTTATTTTTTAGAAAACGTCAAATATGTTTTAATTCCATTCTATTATTAATTAAATCGATCATAAAAGTACTAGATACAATCAAAACTGTCCCCACCGAATGAGCGCTTATATGAACATTCGAGCGCGCTTTTAATTTTTTTTTCTGTTAAAACAACTTTAAACATTGCCCTTAAGGTTATATTTACATTGTTGTATATTGATTTCAACTAGAATAATTACTTAAGCACAATTGGTGACAGTTTTAAGAGAACTATTGCATGGGATTGTGTATTTAGCACTTTTTTGATCGATGATTGAACCTAAAAGAATTTGATAATATTTTCATTCTTAGATATTTAAAACTTTTGTTGTGTGGTGTGAAGCTTATTCCATGCTTATAACATGTTATTAAAATGGAGTAATTTATTATCATTTAGGGTAATTGATCATATAGAACATAAAGACTTTAATTAAGATGTAAGGAACCATCTCTCATGTCTGTATCATCGTAGAAGAGGAAAAAAACAGATTAGAATTAAATAAAGTATCATTCCTCCATCTAGCAATTTGGTCTGAAACTAATTAAAATATTTTTTCAGCCATGTGAATACTGACTACGTACATAATATATGTACACTATATACTCATACATGGCTTAATATGTTCATTGGTCTAAAATAACTTTTCGCTTTAAAGTGCTACAAAGTGTCAAAGTCCACTTATGCCGCCCTGACCTCACCCTTCTTATAGATAATAAGCTGCTTTCATCTCCAGCGAAATGCATTTGGCTGTGGTCAGTGGACAAGTTACAACGTTGAAACTAATGTTCAAACATTTGTTATGACGTAAATATTAATTTTTAGTGATATTTCAGAAAAAATAACATTCATATATACCTACATATAATAAAATTGTAACTAATATAAGCCGAATCTGTACATTAAATATTTTTTGGGAAATCTTATTGAAATAAACATTATTATCGATACAGAAGCCGAATCTATAGTTTTTAGAATTTTTGTCTGTCTGTCTGTTTGTTACCGCATCATAGAAAAACCACTAAAAAACTACAAAAAAAAACTCTAAAAAGGTAGTTACATACAAACTTTCATCCTCTATTTTACCCTCTTGTAGAATGAATTTTGAAAAATACTAAAACTCATATTTATTTAATTTTATTGAAGAGCATTAATACCAAGTTTCCAGTAATTATGATGAAACATATTTTTTTGGATTGTATTATAAAGTGTTTCCCTGTGGGAATTAGGTAAACTTCCGCGGTAAAAAGTAGTCTATGTCACTCTCCAGCCCTCCAACTATCTCCACACAAAAAATCACGCCAATCCGTCTCTTCGTTTCGACGTGAAAGAAGGACAAACAAACAAACAAACAAACAACAATCAGACTTTCACATTTAAAATATTAGTATGGATGTAGATGCATATTAAAATGTACGTATTCAACTCAATATGGAACACGAGTACAAAAGGTGAATATGAATAAACTATTTTCACTTTGATCTTTGATAAAACTGTAACTTATTGTGTATTTACGTTATGTGCTATATAGCACTTAACGTACCACGTACTATTTTCGTACAAATAAGAACTTCGCCGTTTATAAGCGCTGGCAGTTCTCTTCGCTCGTAACATTTCTATTTTAGAAACTACGTGTAGCGAAATTTTGACACGAAAATATATGGTTATTTGGATCTTAACATCAACGGTTTAATTGCGTTTGGAAGTTTTTAAAGAATTATGTTCCGTTGTGTTTTACACTGCTGTTATAGTATCTAAATATTTTTTTGTAAAACAATTTAAAACATTTTCAACGCTCTAGAGTCTAGAAGTATACAATTTTCAAAAACTATAAATTGTTATAATTAATAGTAGACAGTTTGACAGAGAGAGAGAGAGAAATAGAGAGAGAGATAGAGAGAGAGAGAGAGTAGTTTTATTTAAATAATAACGAAATTCTATGGCATCTTTTTATGTTATTATCAATATTTTAAGTTTATATTTTACACTATAAACGTTTGTCAATGTCTTTTAAAGAAGCAGCACCACATTGAACTCATAATATAGTTATTACTTGATAAAAGAGCCCAAAAAACCGATAAAAAGCATTTTCTCTACCGCCTAATTTCAGGAATGATTAAACTAATTCTAACAATACTTTCACTGGCGAATTATAGTGAACCCGTCTTTATTGAAACTTTTCCTGGCTCCTAAAGGGTTCGGTCGTAAATAATTTTGATCTAAGAAAGGGAGGATATCACTCCACTCGATGATCGATTTTGTGAGCTTTGTCACAGGTTATAAAGAGGATTAATGGAGAGCGAGGGTAGGTCGCTAGTGAACTGTAAAATTTTAAATTTATTGTTGGGCAGATTGGATTTATAGATATATACAAAAAGAATTTGTGTTGCTCACAAAAAATGCACATTTAATGCTGTATAAGGAAGATATATAAGATACGTACATTCGCCTCATGCATAAAACATACAGTGATGTTACTATTGTCTTTCTATAAATCTGGAAAATGTTAAAAATGTGTACGTTCTCTCTCTATAAATCTCAATCTATTTAAATTGATGATACGATTTATACTTTATTATGCTACTGCAAATTTTCGTAAATCTTATGTTTTACCTTAGAATTTTTATACTCATTTCAGACTAAAATTATAGGTATAAATATTGTATTCAGCCCTTTTTAATGTCCCACTGCTGGGCACGGGCCTCTCTTCAGTACGAGGGGAATCAGGCTATAGTCCACCACGCTGGCCAAGTGCGGGTTGGCGAACTTCACATGTCTTTTGAAAACTTAGGTAGGTTCTCTCAGACATGCATGATGCAGATTTCCTCGCGACGTTTTCCTTCACCGTAAGACAAGTGGTAATCATGTTAGAAATAATTCAAAAAATGAAAATATCAGGAGTGCGAGACTCGGCATTTGAAACCGCTTCAATCGGTTTCCCAAGTGAGCGTATTACCACTGCCTACTTAAATATATTAAGGAAAAAAATTCCACCCTCCTACATCTCAAGAGCAAAAGTCAAATAGCCATTTAAAATAAATATTTAATTAATTTAACATTTTCTTAAAATCTTTTGTAATCTATTTCAAAAAGTGGATTTTTTAAAACACTGCTGGAATACGTTGGAAATACACCGGCTACGCTCAAACTCTAATAATAGTATTATATCGATGTATATGTAAAAAGCAGTACAAACATTCTCTGTTCGACTAGACCTATATATTGTCTATGAAATCTAAATTATAGTACCAAAAAAATTGAATGAAACAGATTTTTATCCTAATAGGAATAAGATATACAGTTACTATGACAAAAGACATGACTAAGTCTAACTTAGTGATAGACGAGTTTCATAAAAAATGAAGGTCTCTTATGTACTTTCAGTTATATTTTTACTGAAACCATCAATAAGACTATAATTCGTAAGGTTAAATATTTTGAACTTCGCTGAAATTGTTAGATCATAGATTAATTTGGGTGGTTTTTTACAACACAAACAATTTAGTTTTTGATAAAAAGGTTTTCTTGAAACTCTCATCACAGGTCACTTACATACAAACCCATATGCTTATAGAAAAGAGCCAGCATTTTATAATAAATAGAATTATCCATATCATAAAAAGACAAACGTGGTGATTAAACTATTCTTATCTAAATTCTAAAGCATTTTGTGATTGAGCTCATTGTTTACGATTTAGTCCACAAATATCTTCAAACATTAAAGAAATGTTTTTAACTGTTACCATAGGTAATGTCTCGTTTTGTCGCTGTGGGTTGCGTCTATATTCATATGTGTATTTATATAAAGTGAAAGCACTTCTAAGTGTGGTTCACGGTGTGGTTGTTAAAATGTTAATTTTATATACAATTATACTTTTTTATACACGAAAAGTCACAATGACCTGCTTTTGATAGTACATCTAAAGACAGGCATTTTTGTTAACAGATTCTAAACTTTTTGACAAACAATAATTGTATTTCAAAAATACCAATATTGAATAAGAATAAATATTGAATAAAAACAATTAATTTATCGTTCATACTTAATATTATTTACTTAATATGTGCATTTAAAATATTCAACCGACTTTATTTATCCGTAATTTGGTATGGAGATTTATAAAAAGGTTTAATGTGTTTGAGGTCGTAATATATCCGTTGGCCAGCGAGAATGGCATTGACACATCGTATCCCGGAGTGTAATTGATTTATCACCTAATGTTAACGTGATTAATTACTTTTGACTGAATCCATGCCTTACGTAAAATAAAGGATATTTTTTATCCTAGAATCGTTTATTTACTAATTTTTCAATGGGAAAGTAGGTATATTTGTTGATCTGTTCTACTTTCACGTAACAACGGATGACGGTTCCAGTTTAGGCCGAAAAGAACTAGGTGGTTTTGGACCGATTTTCATCAAACATAGCTAAGAACACTCCCGACTAATTTACCTTTCAAGGCAAAAAAAAGCAAAATCAAAATCGGTTCATTCGTTTGGGAGCTATGCCACAGACAGACACACACACACACACACACACACACGTCAAACTTATCACAACACCTCGTCGTTTTTTCTAGTTGGGGTTAATAAATCACACTTTACGATTTTCATTAGAATTATTAACGAAAACCTAGAGTTGGTTCTGGAAAACAAAAGGTTAACCTCTAGAAATAATCTGGATAGTTAGTACAAACATTCAACAGGTCGGAGATCGAACGGCCGGGGTATAAAAATAAATGGGCAGCGCATAAATATAAAATGTGCCAGATATTAGTGTGTTGATAAAATAAACAAAGAACAATCTTAGGCTTTATAGTACTAGTATAGATTTACTCATATATTGGGCCATGAATATACTAAGTTTTACCACATGATTTTTTCCTGTTTGTTATACTATAATATTGAACTAGTTCTTAAGTTATTGTATACTTGTATTTACCGAGTATACATACAAATGGGCTAGGTATATATATTTTTATTCCATTTTAACCCAAAGAATTAGTACCTATCGTTAGTCTAGTTAGATTTATACATACATGGATCGCCAAATTGAAATCAATTATTTTTAAAGAGCCTTTAAGAGAGTTTAAACTCTATATGAATGGAAAAAAGTTATTAACAATATAAAATAAAAATTGTAATAATTGCTTCATATGTAACGATTTCAACCATATCACTACTAAATATTAAATATCGTAATGAAACTTTCAACGCAAAGTTCATTTGAAATAACATCAGACAATAAGCTTAAATACCTGTAATATTCAGAATAAGCATATCTGAATACTTGACGGTCTTTAACTCGACGTAAAAGCTTTTCAATTATACTCGTACTTATCTATCTTTTTTTTGTCTGCTTTTAAATGGTTTCAGCGAATATCTATACGAAGCTGACAGATTAAAAAAATCTTAATATTTTCTGTTGTTTATACTTGTATACTAATATTATAAAGAGGTAAGTTTGTGAGTTTGTGACGTTGTAGGGGGTAATCTCTGGATCTTCTGAATCGATTTAGATGAAATTTGGTAATAAGATAGTTTGAGAGCTTAGGAAGGACATAGGATATTTTTTTACCCCGGAAATCATCCCTAAAGGTGGTGAAAATGGGGACGGATATAAACTATATTAAAATAATTAGATTGTATGGATTCTTAAGCAAAAAACCGTTAAATATATGTATTTCCTGTTCATGTTATGAAACACTTCGCCTTGTTAGCCTAACTACCAGTAGGTACACCCCATGCTTCCTTTAGTAACGTTTTGCAGTTCAATAATATCTTATAAGAGGCCTGCGATGTACCGGGATACTATAATATAAACTGTTATTTCAGGTAAGAAGAACCAGCTGAGAAACAATCTCGTACAATCATATCAATACAGTTGTATTACATATGTATAAATTAACAAATAGAATCTTATATTGAAGCAAGTTTAATTTTTTTCCATTAATTTTTTGCAATCTTTGCTTTTTGTATCTTTTGTGCCTTACCATTATACAGTAAACTTAAACATGTGTTATAATAATATCTACATATTTTGTAAGAATGTGTTATCTTTCCACATTCTTATTGCTTTAAAATATTTTTGCCGAACTTACGCCATACTAACAATAATAAACGGCTACGGTGAAAATCTTTTAATATATTTATTAATCTAAAAAATCAATTTATACATACAAAAATATAAATAATATTAGTAATAAAAAGGAATATTATGTTTACTCTCTTGAAGAGAAATCCTTTTAAGAGTAAATTACATCTGTAATATTATCTTCAGACAAACAGTGTTTGTGTGTCGACTCGTACTCTAGTCAACCAGATTTTCTTTCAAGGGTTATATAATATATAATATTATATAGTTATGTATGTATATATACATAACTAGAAAGGAAACCTTTTTTTGAAAGAAAAATGCCTATTAAGGTAATTCTTGGGTAAAAAGAAATGGACCAGTTTATAATGGAAATAATATGTCACTAGCCATTTTCATCTTGTATTAATTAATGCTCTTTGACACCGTAAATGTAACACGTATTTCAATGCTTTTCTAATTAAACGGCTTAGCGGTACGTCCTTTGTGTGAGAAATAACAGAAAAGTGTCAAATTAAAACAACACCTGAGTGAAGCTGCGACAGGCTGCTAACTACTATACAGTAAGATTTTTTATAATAAAAAAAGTTTGTAATGTATTCATCTCAAATAATTAAATAAGGCATAATAGCCATATTACAATCATATATTTATAGAATATCATACACGGAAAGAATATAATATTATATATTTGTCAGACAATAACAACGGTTACCATGGCAACGTGGCAATGTATTCTATCTCATTCTCTCGCCGGCTTAATCCTATATATTTATGTGTTTGTCTGTTTTTAGTGTCGCATTTCCGTTTCACCGAGTATCAAATCACAACGATTCTAAAGAAGTTGCACTTCAAAAGTTTTCATGAATAATTTTGTCCCTCGAGATTTCATTGTGAAGTTTTATTGAACCAGCAGCTTAAGATCTAAAAAGTCAATGCCTTTAGAGCATTTTTAATGAAATATTTGTATGAACTCGCCTTTATATATAGTTTAATGAAATGTTTTCTTTTATGGATCTATTGTTCAAACAGTATAGACAAAGCAATCGTCCGTTTCTGTCTGTGCTTTTCCTTGTAGCGAATACACATGATTATTGTTTATCTCACGCAGTATTAGTTTTAGGACTCAAATAAATTAAATGTTCCATTTTCTAAATATCGTACATCGAGTGACTTAAAGAAACACTCATAGGAACGCGCGCATTTCAGTCTATCTGTTATTTTTATCACAGTATATTTTTAGGATCCCGTACCTCAAAAGGAAAAAAAATCATTATAGGATCACTTCTTTGTCCGTCTATCTCTTCTCAGGAACGCGTTGAGGTACCAAGTTCAATAGCATCGCGTTCCTGAAAATATATCAAATACTTAAGTCTGCAATCCCTTCGAACTGTGAAAAAATTCAAACTTACATCGTTATGTAGTAGACTCATGACGTTCAGTAACAATTGTAATAATTTAATGCTGAATAAAATATTTTGATTTGATTTGATTTGATTTATACGTCCGTTTACGCCGCATATTTTGACACTAAAGTCCGAAAACCGTCAATTTGTAGTTTGTTACATCACAGAAAAAATATATATTATAAGCTTTAAATTATAAACTTATTGTTTCATGCTACGGAACCCTCGGTGTGAAAGTCAGACTCGCACTTATCCGATTTTTTTATTACTTCCTACACGAAAAAATTGAAATTTTATAGGTTTGATTACAAATAAACAAATTCTTATTTTAAGAGTTGGCTAGTTTTGATATTGTTTTGTTAGTTTTATGTAAACTGAGGTTCAATAGTTCATTTTAATTATATGATTAATAGTGCAACGTCCTGTGGCAAATTACGTCCACGAGTCGACGTTAAGAATATATAGTAATTAATAAAAAAAAAGACCTAACAAGAGATGTAAGATTAGAGACTTAGCACAAAGTAAATTGTTTTTAAATACTTTGAATTTTTAAACAATTCGAGGGAGCGTGGAAAACAACTTAGGAACTTGTTTGGAAACTTGATCCTCAACTTTTACACTGAAATTCAAATCAATACAAGAGTGACAACAACCGTCTTTTTGCTATTTTTGCTTTTTAGAGTGACTTAAAATAATATATATTTTTTAAGTACATGAACATACTTTTAAATTTTAGCAAAATGGAAAATGTTTACGTTTGTTCAGATTCAGACTTTTTACGGCTGGCGTCAAAAGAACTAAGTTGCATTTAATTATATAAAAAATATTATTAATATGGTATACATAATTAAATCAATAAACTATGGCGAATTATAAAACTATGGGGGTTTTTATCATTTTTATATAAAACTAGCACAACCCGCGGCTACGCCCGCGCTCAATCTACAAAAAAAACTCTTTGGCTTTATGTTATACGGTTACTATGTATTTATATCTATACATATAATAACACTGTAGAGGTCGAATGTGTAGACAAAAAATGCTAAAAACCGAATCAGAGGTATGTAAGAAGAGAAATATGTAGAACAAATTCAGATTTTTTTCAATTTTTTTGTTTATCGGTCTGTTTGTCTGTTTGTACGGGCTAATCTCCGAAACTGTTGGACCAATTTAAATGAAATTTTGCGTGGTGGTACCTTATATCCCCAGTCAACATTTTAGATACTAGTTATCTCGGAAAATTAAAAGGGTTCCCGTGAGATAGTTAAAAACTATAGTAACTTATACAGCTTAGTACACAAAAACTTTTGATTGGATTTAATTGAAATAATTTACAATAATATAGTTCATACATCAGAATAACAAATAGGCTACTTTTTATCCCGGAAAAATGTACGGGTCCCGTGGGATAGATTTGTTTTTTGTTTGTCTAGAGGCGAATCCGAGCGAAGCGAGGGTGAGCCGCGAGTTATATAATATTGTTCATACAAAAGTACTAAAATCTTGATTAAAAAATGGTGGGTGGAGGTAGGAGGGTGAAAAATACTTTACGACCTATTCTGATACCTACCAAATATACAAAAAAAACATTAAAATCAGTCGAGCCATTTCAAAGAATTGCGACCACAAACACCGTGACACGAGATATTTATATATTAGATGATCGTTCTCTAGTAAAAAGTTAAACATTAGATCTTTCATCTTTCTATATCATAAAGTACCTACGTAACGTACAAACTTAGTGACGCAACAACTGCATATGTACTCTACTTTATATTACATTTTCTAACAGCTTTGAATGGAGTGAGAGCTTTGCAATAGTGAGCTATTTATATGAAGATAGTTAGTATAGTGCTTTGAAAATCAGAAACAAATGAAAATTGTCGTTCAAATTGAAACTATTATAAAAATTACATCATCTATGCTAGTATCTTATCAAATTAAAATAGTGTAATATAATCTATACAATACTTATGTTCATCGTTTTTAATTTTATCCCTGTTAAATCACTTTTTGTTTCATATGCTCGTCTCATTGTATGAATAATTTACTTGTGGAGACTTTATTGTTAAATCTGTTAATTTCGTTTCTCTTTAAATTGTATTATGTTGACTGTTTGTTTTCCAAATAAAATAATTAAATAAGTGTGCTTGTTGTTTAGAATTTTTTTCACATAACAACGGACCAACGGATAGACGTGATATTTGCATATACTTAGATAGTTTTTGAGCTGGACATTAAGGTAGTTATTGTATACCTGCACAAAAAATGATTCCCCCAGAATAATAAACTATTGCTATAAGTTGCATTAGTAAATGATTTTCCAAAGAATTTGCTTAATAAATTAGTTTTTTTGTTACACAGGAAAGTAGTAGGTACGCATTGTACTTCAGAAAAATGATTTACGTATTAAGAGATACAAACTAACAATCGCTTAATCTATATAAATAAGAATCGGACATCAGAGACAGATAAATCAAAGAATTGCGAATCTGAATCGCACACCGAGAGTTCCGAAGGGTTTAGCATGACACATTAAATTTATGATTTGTTTTCCCACAATTTTTTTTACCTTAAAATAAAACATAAGATTTACCCATGTACAATAATATTTACGGTATAAATCATTTGTATTTCATAGTATTACTACGAGGACATAGTAAATTTTGCGGTCAAAAGGGTGTGAGAATGAGATGGGAACTATTACATATTCCAAAAAGTACTCAACGTACCTACTTCAAAATAATTTTCGCCGAATGTATTTTGAACTCTGTTTTATCTTATTTTTTTCTAAATTTTCCGACTCATATACTTTAAAAGTTAGAAGGGAAGGATGATATAAGGTTTACGACTTTGAAAGCATATAACTTTGCAACTAGCTATTGGCATGAACATAAAAGTCACTTAGGAACATCTATTTGAATTTAATAGACATATTCAGAGATCAACTCGTTCATGTGGACTCAAACATTTTACATGTAACGTGACTACAGAATTGCTTAGCAGTTTACACGATACACCTACCTATTAAATTTCGTCGTCGTGTAAATCTTATAATCTTCTATTAAACTAGCACTGACATCTCTGTTTGTACTCTATGCGTTCCTAAAAAAATCATACCTAAGGATGAGCCATCCCGAGCGAAGCAAGTGTAAGTCGTAGTATACCTATAATATATGGATTAAGAGCTTTGATACTTATTTACTCGGTAAAGGAATGAAAATGTTTCGCATGTAATATCATTTTCCCTGCAAAATATCTTGAGATTGGTTCTTCAACAGAAATAAGAAACTATTAGATTTTAATTTGTAGGCACTTCTAGAACGGAACTGGATTGCTACGTGATTGCCTCTGAGAATATCTGTAAATCTTCAGAGATAAAACTTAAATGAGCTGTATTTTTAACATAAAATGAATTGTTTGGTTTCTTAAATAAATTAGACTAGCGACTCACACTCGCTTCGCTCGGGTTCGCCCGTAGGTACGTTTTAACAGTTAGTATGGAAAATATAGACAATATATTAGTATATATGTATATATTACATACTACATAGGTATGATGAGTTTTATATCCCTTAGTTGAGAAATAATTGAGAACCCATACAAACTTTCATCCCCCTTTTCATGCCCTTGAGGGATGATTACCGGGATAAAAACTATCCTATGTCTTTCCTAGAGTCTCAAACTATCTTCGTAACAAATTTCATATAAATCGGTTTAGCGGAATTTTAGTTTATCCTGTTTCTACGTATGTACGCATGTAAGAAGTTATACTTCTTTGGCGTAACAGAACAAAAATAGCTAAAGATTTCATCCCGTATGTCACAACTCTCTGTTTGTAAAAGGAATGCAGCTAACTTCATCATGTCAATTTTTGGCTATCAGTGTGCGCGGGCATCGTAAAAATTTTACCCTCATATTTTTTTCCAAACGTGCCAAAAGAAGTATAACTTCAAAACATTTTTTTTCTCTTTAAAATAATAGAATAGAGGGTAGATATAAAGTATAAATTAGCCTGTATTTTTATATGTACATATATGTTAAATAAACACGTTTTGTAGTAGAAGTATGTTATGTTTCTAAATATTAAGGAAAATTTACATACTCGTACATACGAGTACATTCATAACATGGAGAAAAGAATCTTAATCAAATCAATTCATAACTTTCAACGATTTATTTATAAGGTTTTATATTAATGTATATGAAATAATTATAGAAAATAAGAATCATGGTTTTCGCTTTTATAATCTAAATAAATATATAAAATAGTCTCTCCCGTGTCCATGATTGCTGTAAAGTTTTGAAACGTCGGGAACCAAAAATCAGAATAAATCCGCAAAAAAAACCGATAAGATTAACTAAGAAATTATTATGTAAAAAAAAGTTTGAAAGAGCTGGAATTTAAATAAGATTTTTTTTATTTGTCTTGACGTACGTATATAATAATGTATGTACATATGTTTTATTATCGACAAACAAGTGGTTACATTATGTAACTGCAAAATGTGTGAAATGTTTTTCAAAAAATATTTATATTTATTACCTATATTTATAATAATATTTGATCAATTTATTATTATAAAGAGCAAATGTAATAAAAGTTTATAAAAAAATCAGTATAAAGTTTAGATTCATAGAATCTAAATCAAACAATAAATATTAATATCTACCACATACATTCGCTTTTTAATATTAAAAAACTTATATTATGAAAATTCTTATCTTAATACTAGATATAAAATTAACTTATATTATGAATAAACATCTTCCAAACTAATATCGTGAGCGCCTTTGGAGTTCCTAATAGCTTTATTTTTATATCTTGATACCGTCTACATATTAAGAATTCATTTAAAAAAGTAAGTTCTCATACAATATATAGAAAGAAGCCTTTAATAAAAATGTCTTAATGAATATTAAGTTTATTAAGCGCTCTACACGACCACTCAAGTGTTATATTCAGTTAAAAATAGAGCATTCTATTAAATTATCGGCAATTTAAAAGACTCTATCTCTAACCTTTTTATCTATCTTATTATTTTCAATTTATCAACCAATTGAATTACTTAAAATTTTAACTCAGATACTTAATAACGTTAGTAAAGAAATTAAGGCCTTAAATTTTAGACCTTTCCTCAATTTGCGTAAAGGAAAATTATCACTTATAAAGTTGATTTTTCTGTTGTTAAAAAAGAAATACTTTGAGAAAATCCTCTTTTCATCATAAACTGCTTGCTTCTAATGAATCTATTTTGAGTAAATATTGCAAGGAATAGGGTAACTTGTTCCCTCCACGACCGCGGACACGCCGGCGTTACAGTTAACAATAGATTTCTTAGAAATTTAATTAATTTCTTAGAAATTTACCTGGAGGTGTTAAAAAAAAACTTTTGATGTATAATATGTACATAGTAATCTAGTTCAATACTTCGGAAATTATGTGTAGGTATTATTGAATATTTTTTGACTGATTTATGGTGATATGTACTGTAAGAAGAGTTTATTTATACTTAACAAGAATTTGTAATAAAATTCATAAAATATATTATGTAACATAGAAGTACGAAGTTGCGGGAAAAAGTTAATTATGAATTTTTCTACCTAAATTACGATATAATTCTTTAAAGAAGTAGGCCATTAATATCGAATCACTTATAATTAAAGCCAGTATATATTCTGGGATTTTAGTTATTATTTAATTTGTAGTTAAAATATACGAAAGTAACCAGTGCACAAAAGCAATTTAGTATAACTAAAAGTTGTTATTTATATTAAAAACTAGCATTGCCCGCGGCTCCGCCAGCGTTCAGATGACCAAAAACCAAATTCTTAGGTTTTACATATTAGTATACTCTTACAATGCAGTTTTTGTATTTTTTTTCAGAAACGAGATATTTTCCCGCGACAAAAAGTATCCTATATGTTGACCCGGATAACCAGCTACCATCATACCGTATTTCATCAAAATCTCTCCAGTGGTTTTTCCGTGATGCGAAAAATTCTAAAAACTATAGATTCGGCCTTTGTATCGATAATAATGTCTATTTCAATAAGATTTTCTAAAAAATATTTAATGTACATATACGACTTGGTTACAATTTTATTATATGTATAGATAGATGTATACATTAATTGCATATACATAGGTGTTCCGTATAAGTACCTACTCGTATAACTAAAATTAGGGGCATGTCAGTTTTGCACATTACAAACACCATTTTACAATTTGGGTACTAAGGGACAAAGACAAACAAGCGTTAACAACAATAAAAATCGTTAAAACGAGTTTTAAATTAAGGTCAACAGTACATTGTGTTAGCGAGTAATTGCTTCGTAAAGCGTAGGTACAGAGCTGTACCTAGCGGAAGTGAAATTACATTACTTTAAAATTTTCACCTCTAGGTCAAACTTTTTAAGGGCACCATATAAAAAAAGTGTAAAATTTTACATTGTTGTATTTATATTAGATAGTGTTGTAGTATCCTACTATGTTAATAAAAATATCCAGACCATCAGAAAAAAAATCTATAACAAAGTACATAAATCAGTATGAATCATTATATTATGAGTCTGAAGCTATAAATTGAAATTGCCAGATGAGAATTCTATGATGAATGATCATGAAAATAGGCTGACTTCCTCATTAGACTCAATAAACATGATAAACTAGCATTCGACCATCAATACAGTAATAATATCATTACTTTAATATAGCTTCTTCAGTTGGTTTAGATTAATAGATATATTATGTTGAATATATTAAATAAAATTAATGATTGCATGGAACTAGGAAATCGATCTATTATTAAGCTTTAATATATATATTTTTAAATTCCGTTTCGTGTCTAATGAGTCTGACGAAACCACTTTAATAAGCTTTCTTTGAACTTCCTTCCGTCTTTTCTTCATAGTTGCTATTATGGTGGCAAGTTGTTAATATTAAAAATAAATAGTACAATTATTGAATGAGGGTGTAGCGTATAATAATAATTATTATTAATATATAATATTAACATACGAATAATTTAGGTTTCAAATCATAAGTTTTATTTTGCTTATAATCTGTATAAATCTGTACCGTTTCCGTCATCATGAGAGGCAACACGCTCTCCTGGCCGTCGCTAAGACGCTTGCATACCAATATATATTTTATGTTACCTTGTAACAATCCATGTGCAAATTACAATAAACTAGTGTTCCTAACAGTTATAAAATCAAGTTTTTTCATTTGTCTCCAAATGCGACAAGCGTTACATATGAGCCGAAAACTTGATTATAGTACAAGGTAATGATAGCCCAACGGTAACTCGCTCGCTTGGGTAACCGAGAGAATCTGGTTCAAATCGCGTTAAATCACGTTAAAGAGACTGAATAGTGAATACATATAAATAAAACGTTGAGATAAAAACCGAATGTAAACTGTCTAAATATAACTACGAGAAGTACTGGTGGTAATCAACATAATATCCTATTTTTGATTCTGTACGAAGTTGTTGTATAGAAAATATTCCGTAACGAAGATAAAGTTGTCATAAAAAATATTCTTTATGTGATTACGTAGATGGCTTATATATGGGTATACGCCTTGATTATGACGCTTTTTAATAAGCAACAGCGCAGAATAGGCTAGACTTGTAAAGCTTAGAATTGATTATAAAGTGAAGTCGGCGTCCTACTACTTTTGATGTTTAATTTCACAGACTATAATATATGTACAATTGTGGATACTGGTACTTAACTAAGAATAAATGTCTCGTCTAATATTCTTAAATAGTCATCGTTTACTGAGTTTTTAAATAATAATATTATATATATATATATATATATATATATATATATATATATTATATTATATATTATATATATATATATATATATATATATATAATATATTAATAGGTATGTCAGGGGTGGTGGTGGTGTTTGTTTAAAAATCTGGAAAATAGAAAAGTATAGTACTTTTTATTTTGTATGGAAACTACTAAGAATTACAACAATGCCTGAGACTTCTATTTTCAACGTAGTAATGGCATTATCTTAAAATTCTGGATAAGTTTCTTATATTTTTTGTTCATTAACAATTACCACATTCCAAAAACCGTTATGAACACTAAGAGAAATCGATAGATCTCCAAAGTACTTATTATTATTCGTTTGTTTCTGTTCTTCGTAGATGTAACTGTATAGGTATGCTTCTAAGGAAAGCCAATATTGTCATCATACCAGATTGTTGCGGGTTAGGTGATAACGCTACCATGAAGATTCTTTTAGTATGCGATAAATATATGATGAATTTAGACGTATATTGGCAGCATTATTAAATAATACTTGTAGTAATATTAGAGATTTTATGTATACGTGACAATAACTAGTGCCCAAGGGATAATAAATGTCTATTTGTAAGAAAAAATCTTAGTATGCCATTCCTACTACAGTGACGTTAGTACATTATAAATATTATTAAGATAATAAGTTGAGAGAAACGTAGTTGTAGAATTTTTGTATTCAGTATTTATTTATTTATTTTCGAACAGGCAAGAAAAAGCTATTTAAATACTTTATTCCACAAGAAATATCAAAATATCAAAGTATATTTAACGCAAACAGAATCAAATACGAGCGAAATCGTTTCAATGACACAAAGAATTCGCAATCCCAAGTATTTTCTCAGACAGAGCGCGCTTAACAAAGTTATCTTTCGCTAATTTTGCGACCCCCTGCTTCATCAAAAGCTCGTCTATGTTTAAAGGTTTCGTCCGACCCTTTTTTATTTTGTTCATAAAATAGTGATTATTGAGATTGATATAATTTATATTATCCTTTCATAAAATTAAAAGAAAACGCGTCTTTGACAAACCATAAAAGTATGAAATGACTCTAAATATAAAAGTTATACTATTAAGAATATTGACTATCCATTTCCTAGGTTTATTATTAGATCACCTCGATGGTATCGAGCATTTGTCGTCCTGATTTCATATTATTACTTCGCTTCGCTCGAGTGCGCCCCTCGGTGCCTTTTGCATTTATAATATTACAGACTCGCACTCGCTTCTTCACTCAAAACCTCGACTTTCCTTTACTTTCTTTAAATATAATACACCTACCAAAGGATTTTCATACATATTTCATTTGGGTCGTCCTGTCAATATGGAAAAAAAATATTGAAATCATCTCTTATTGTAGCGATTTGAGGGATATTTTTTTATAAAACGTTAAGATATTTCTTGCCTAAAGCATAAATACGAATATTTATGTATGCGTCTCATTTAAGAAATGGTGGATTTCTCATAGAATTGTTGCATCCCTCATTTAACCCCCTGCAAGTTTTATTTTTAAAAACATAATCTAAGTCCTTTTGTTTATAAAATTGTATTTATTGTATTCATCAAAATTGGTTTTGTGGTCTAAACGTGAAAACGTAACCAACAGACAGTTATTTTCGCATTTATAATATAGTAGTTGGTTTAAATTTTTTATTTGGGAGTTCTCATTTCATGGTTACAAATTCGGCTTGCGAAACTTTACAAATCGATCATCATCCCTTCCGGTCACATTATATTCTACGAGCAAATTGAAAACCGCTATTTAAGCGTGAATTTGAGAGAGACTGTAACTAATGAATGTAATTTAAATTAGATAAATTCCATTTAATTTTAATTTTGTAAGCCAATTTTAAGCTTCTCTTCGTACTATTTTAAACACTGTCAAAAGTTGCCCGGCGCCGTCCAGCCGGAGTTTTGCGAACGGCAATTGTTTTTGGTGCATAAGTTGGATCAAACAATATTTTAAATTGTATCTATATATCCAAATTCTTCTATGATTTCATTGAAAATCACTTCCATTTTGTTGCTTTCTTAGATTACTTTCGTAGATTTACGTGAATATTGGATCATATAATATATTAAAAAAAATACTTATTTTATCGGATTTTTTTGCGCGTTTATTTTGACTTTTGCTTGCCGACGTTTCGAATATTTTTTAGCTAACATTCATGGGAGAGACATGGTTGATGATTCCTACTAATTTGTTTTTAAAAAACAAGGATATAAATTAAATAATAATCATTATTTTTCCGGCAATGTCGCAATGTGTCGTAACTCAGACTCTCTTCCCACTCGGCTCGGCGATCCCTTCCTCTCTCTCCGCGTTGCTTAACCAGTTACGGGGGTGATACCGCCAACTTGCCAACTGTGGGCTATTACTGAGAGTATCTTAACAAAAAAATCTTAGTAATTCAACTTGGCTCGTGCCATGACCGAGACTCGAACCCAGGACCTCCAGGATCCGCAGCCGTACATGCTAGCCACTCGACCACCAAGGCATTTTGATGAAAATTACATAATAACCAATAAATCTATAGATATAAGGTTAAGGAGTGAAAGGCTTATTTAATAGCAGCAGAAACTTTATGAATATTCCAGCGTGCGATCCAACAAAAGTTGCTGTCGAAGTACAAACTTTAATGACATGTTTGATGTTTATGAGTTCTGTTTATAACGTGACAGTTACGACTTTGTTGTCTAGCTATTTTAAATATCAACATATTCCGTGAGTGGTAATCGTACTTAACATATTACGTTTTAGTGTTAGTTTCTCTGAACGTAACATTTATAACGCCTCTTAAAAATAATTGGATAAAAACTATTAACAAATAATATAAACTAATTTTCAAGCAGGCTTTATATTAATAACATGTAATTAACGATGTCCTTAACATATTTCAGATGATCATCTCACTTTAGTGTACAATTTTTTAAGTGTTCGTCTTTGTTGTTTTAAAAAAAATATTTCACTTACCCCTAATGACTAAAATTATATGGCATGGCAAAATGAGCAGAATCGCTTAAAAATAATCGCAAAATTAGTGCTAATTTAGTGCCAAAAGCTAAAATTTGATGCTCTTATAGATTGGCAGAAAATTTGAAAACTGCTAGCTTAATTAAAAGCTGTGTATAGTCCCTGAAGCGCTGTAATTAACTCGATATAGCACTAAGGCAAAGTACGGAATATTTAATGCTCAATGAGTGATGGCGATATGTGATTAGCAAATTAGCAAAAAACTTTATTTTTGAATAATCAAAACTGCTAGTATGATAGTCTTAGCCAGTTACAAGTTACACTGCTAGCTTAATCAAAAGTTAGCGGTTTTCTAATGTTCTGCCAATATATAAGAGCTTCAAATTTTAGCTCTTGGCACTAAATTATCACTAAATGAGCACTAATTTTGCGCTTATTTTTAAGCGATTGTACTCATTTTGCCATCCTAGCTTTACAGATGTTCCAAAGTTGCTAATAGGTGAGTGACACACCAGAGTAGCCCCTATAAGATCCCAGCAGTACCGATTAAGGGAGCAATTACTATGATTGAGTTGTCCGTTTGTTCACAGTCCGGCAAGAGAACGAGCGGCTGATGCACGACGTCCTTCAGGCGGGAATCGCCAATCGCACCCAGTCGTTGGGGGCAAAGCGCTGACACCGCGCTACTCGCCGCCGCCGCGGCTCGACAAAATCAGGCCTGCCGCCGCACCCCCAGAAGAGCCCCCAGAGCTCTCTCCTAGCGTGGACATACCTTACCCTCATGTCGATACGCAGTCTATGTCCACAGGTGAAGCGCATACGCAGGTGAATCAAGCCACTACGAGCCCTGCGTGATTCTTTTACATACCGAACTCGCTCTCAGGCCTTCTGAGTCGGTATACGCACAAACTGTGGCGGTCATAGGGCTTTCGTGAATTGAGTGGTTAAGTGTAGTTAGATATTGTGAAATTATGAATGAATTAATACGAAATGTTATTTGTTATAATACATATATAATGAGATTGTATTTGTATGGAGATAGACAGTACTACTGATGTTTAGGTAAGCGTAATATAGATTAAATTATGAATTATTGTATGTGGTTAAATAATAATAATTAATATAATCCCTTAATTGTACGGCGAATGAATCGAAAATAAATTAAAATCTATATTAATAATGTCGAATATCATATTAACGTGCACTATTGCCTACAAAAAATATTATTAATTTTAACACAACTTTATAATGAAGTTTACTGTTCTAAATTACGGGATCAACTAACTTGATAACAAATGTAATGTAGTCAATTTCACTGTTGGGTTTATTGGTCAATTCATATGGAGACTTTTTTTATTTGAATTTATTATTGTGTAATATACACCTTATGGGGATAATTATTTCATATAAAAATGTATTTTTTGTGATTGAACAATAATTTCCTTACAAATATGTGTTAACTTTTACAAAGGTAACTTTAGAGAGAGAGAGTTTCTCTATTAAGTTTATTGAATAAAAGATTTTACAAAGAAGTTCGTTCTGACTTTACAAAGCGTTTAATGGCTCAAAAGTTAACGTGATATGTGGTTATTTATTATTAGTGCATATCTACGAGTTGTTCTCAAAAACAGACCAAACGTTAACGAATATATTTATTCCATTTTTTACGTAAAAACATATATATGTGTATGAATTAAAGAGTATAAATTGAAAAAGTTTTCCAATGTAAATTCAATCAATCATCCAACAAAGCTACAAAGCTCAAAGCTTATTCGATGTTATATTAAGAGATATTTTAAAAGCACAAAATACTTGTGTCCGATGTAAACAATAGAACGTTTCAGTAATTGATTTTAAAAATACATACATATGTTAAATGTATGTTACACGCGATGGAAGTTGATTGAATATATTACGTTTTAAATTGACGTAGAAATAATATGATTTATTAAAACATTGTTTGATGGCAAAAAAAAACAACAATGTTAATGCTCATTATAATTTATCTTTTCCTATTTTCTTTCATATTTTTCCCTATTTCAAGAATTTGTCTAAAAACTACAATAAAGATTTAAATAAAAAAAGCTTCCCATAAATTATTGTTTGGTTTTTAAAACATTCTTAGTAATAATAGGAGTAATATTTCTAGTCAATTTTACATACTTTCATCAAATAAACATTTTGATTGGATGGAGAAACTGTACTGTGGTGAAAATTAACAATGAGTCTGTCTGTCAAGTCTAGTCAATGAGCTTCTAACCTGTGCTTTTATCAGATAAGAATAAGAGCTTTTGTATTGTAGTTATTGTAGAAACTATCAATATTGTAATACAGAACAATGAAAATTGAATACTACCTATTGTATTGTAAGGCATAAAATCAATGCATGCTTCAGTAGCTTTGTCGTATTCAACCACGGACTTGAATGCACCGGCTGAATAAAGTATATCGAACCTACTTATTATTCACACATTTATATTTAATATTACAACTTCAACGTATATTACAACTGTTTTATTTGAAATCTATTGCCAATGAACTTGGTAAGCTTCAAGTTAACTATGACTTACCTGTCAGTACGTTATAACACTTTATATGTATGTATATTGTGAAGAACCGAATCGAATTGTTAAGAAATGACTTGTATGGCGAAATATATATAATTTACTGACAGGCCTAAAGCTTTTTATCTATTTTGTCTTGAGTTAAACTCGTATTATTATTATTAAGTATTTAAATACATATATATATAAGTGATTGTTAAATATTCCGTAACCTTAAAAGATTAGGATTTCATAATATTTCTTTATCATAAGGCAAAGAAATTGTTTCTTTTTTATAATGCACTAAATTACCTACACTACGATAACTATTAAAACAAGAGAGATATTTCTTAAGTAGTAATAAAATTAATAAATGTATCTGCATCGCTTTGGTAGATTTTTTTACATATTACAACATTTAATCCTAATTTTTAGTAACGATGTAGTTGATGATGCTATTTTTCTGTTTAAAATTGTTAAAGGGGTTGTTTTTTATGACGTATGAAAAAAAATGTTTACTTAGATTTACGCGAATATTTGACATTTTAAATAAAACTATCTTTTCGGATTTTTTCGCGGATTTATTTGGATTTTTGGTTCCCGACGTTTCGAATGCTTTACAGCATTCATGGTCACGGGAGGGACTGAGGTGTTAGATGTCTCGAAGGTATAGTTGTTACAGACAGCGTACCCACAAATAACAAAATGAAAATTGCACCGATTACCTTACAACATTTTTTAACTTTAACATTTTTATAATTTTAATTATAATTGAATATGGAATATTATTTATTTAATTTTTGCTGTTATCAGTCTCTCCCGTGACCATGAATGCTGTAAAGCATTCGAAACGTCTAACAACAAAACACACTGTAACTAAGTCATACAATTTAAATATACTCAAGGCCCTGTAAAAATGTTCCTAATATGGACATTAAAATATATTTTCTAATGAAGTCAGAACATAAATGTATTATATTTAAGTGTATCTACGAGTATACTCTCTCTATGTTTAACTTACGTATAGATAGGTCTAATATTGAATGTTCGTATGAAAAGTGTACGTTTGTTCAACCTTATAGAAATTACATCCGTCTATATACACTGTCTGTAGAAATCATAAATATTGGTGTGTATACTATACTGTATAATTAAATGTTTGATGTAAAATTATTCTTTTTGTTTCGTGTTCACTACTGAGTTAAACTTCTAAAAAAACCACGCAAAATTAGGGTAACGAAATTATTTTTTACGTCAAAGTATTTTAAAACGAAAATCGAATATTATAATAATAGTTTCTGTTCGAACTAGATCGAAATCTTATATCTGTTATCGAAAGAATCTTAAAGTGAACACGAAACTTTGGATAGTTACGAATATATGTATGTATGTATTGAAAGTTATTGTACGTATTAGTGTTAACCTCGATTTACATCCCCTCCTGTCTTCAAGTGATACGTTAAGATACGTGTTTAAAAGTTTTATTGCAAGATCTGGTGTTTTATAAACTCTCTTCTAACGCGATCTCTCTCCACTCGGCTATACTAACACTTTTCCAATGCAGGACCTATTGACGTATACTAGCATTAGAGGAAACCAAGAATTTTATAGTTGTTTGTTGTAAATGTCAGTTTTAATTAATCTATTTTACAAAAAAATGTTTAATAAAATACTTTATAAATACGATGTGTTATCATTTTCGATGTTAATGCTCCAAGTTGGGGTTATTATGTGGGCGATTTCACAAAGGGGTTAAGTTGTGAGAAAGGCTTTGAAAAGGTGGGCTGGAGCGGGCGCATTCCTCCTGAGGCGCCATCTCAACTATGTGGCCGGATGTTGCGATGCGCTCCGTGTTTGCCCCACCCAGGCACTTCATACAACGATACAATACACATTTTAACATACCTTTGGTCTTGTTGATTATGTTTTTAAAATAAAATATGCTAAACATACGTAATGTGACGATTAAAAAATACTTTGCTTAATATTAAATAAATTTATTTATTTGAATTCAATTCTTTGTTTTATCTCTGTATCGAAAATAATGTTTATTTTAATAAGATTTTCCAAAAAATATTTAATGTACAGATTCGGCTTAGTTACAATTTTATTATATGTATAGATTATCATTTATTTAACAAAAGAATGTATTTAAAAAAGATGATCAAGATAAACTTTTAACATAAAAGATAATATTACAGTAATGAAAGTTACTTACCCCTATTATTACAATATGTATGTGTAGCGAAAATGAAAATCGTAAAGAAAGCATCGCTTCAAATTTGACGTTGAACAAACAATGAGAAAACAATGAGTTACGTCCTACTTTATTATTTTTTACTATATTCGTATGTTTGTTTGCAACATACATTAATCATTATTAATAGTAGGTACTTATATTGATAATGTATACATATAATAAAATTCTAACTAAGCCGAATCTGTACATTGAATATTTTTTGGAAAATCTTATTGCAACAGACATTATTATCGGTACAGAGGCCGAATCTATAGTTTTTAGAATTTTTGTCTGTCTGTTACCGCATCCCAGAAAAACCACTGGAGGGATTTTGATGAAATTTGGTATGGTGATAGCTGGTTATCCGGTTCAACATATAGGATACTTTTTACCGCGGGAAAATGTCTCATTTCGGAGAAAAAATACAAAAACTGCAATGTAAGAGTATACTAATATGTAAAACCTAAGAATTTGGTTTTTGGTCATCTGAACGCGGGCAGAGCCGCGGGCAATGCTAGTAAGTAATAATTACTTAGCTTAGGTGTTATTAGGACTTTTTAATTTTGGCAAATTAATTCAAGTAACAAAAATAATGTAGTTATTATAACTCTTTTATATTATAACATTTAGCTCAGCGCCTCGTTGTTTTTTATTTTATTATTTAAATTAAAAAAAATAGTATTTAAATTTTATTATTTAAAAACATAATATATTATTTGTCACAATAATATCATTATTTGTCACAAAATAATATTTTGTGAATTATATTAAATATTTTTCTTTTTTAAGATTTTAAAACTACATTTTAATATTATTATGAAGAAAAGTTTTATTCATTAAAATAATTAATTGTTAATTTTATACGAAATTAATTTTATGTGAAATCTATAGACAATATGTTCTATAATAGTAGGTTTTAAGTAATTGGCAGTTGGCTTAAAATGTTTTTATAAACAAACAATGTTACATTATTATAATATATACTTAATAAGACCCGCCCTTCATTATTTTGGCCAACTCGTGCCAAAAACTTATAAAACTATCTCTATCCCGCGATATGCCATTCCTTTTCTCAGGATCAAAAGTAGACCTTGATCAATTTAAAAAGCTGTTATAGGTATTTTGTTAAGCTACTTTTCTTTTACCCTTTTACACAGGCAGCGGAGGCTATATTGTCGTAGCAGGATAAAGTATAGTTTTTGTTTTTCTCCCTTGAATGCTATATCCGCCCGTGACACCCATAAGGTAAAAAAACTGCCGTAGTATCGTACTAAAAGCTATAATATGATGAGCTAATATAGCTTTGGGTAGATTAATGTCTATTAAAATTATATATAAATCCTTCAATTCTATTTTTAGGTATAGTATATTTAGTAAATGTGTCAAACATAATAATATTAAGAAGTTAACGTTCATTTATATTCGACATTCTCATCATCTTTCTTTGACGTAATAACATTATTTATTCTACGTTTTGCCTTGTCACCAATTTTTTTTTATTTATTTTCAAACAACTTCCAGTTTTAGTAGAACAAAATACCGACACTTTGGTTACTAGAATTTTACCCTGTCTTATATATGAAAAGTAATATAAGTATCTTGTGTGCTATTTTTTATCCAAACACAAAGAATTTCCCACATACCTATACAAGTGTTCAGCAGAAAGTATTAATGGACGTCCATGACTGAGGACAAAGTAAATTAACTAACGATAAAGCGCTCCGCTTTATCGTTAGTTAATTTATGAAAATAAATCTACAAACAGATACAAAAAAAAACGGACCAGTGCGAGTCTGACTAGCAACCGAGGTATCGTAACATGAAACAATAAAATAAGTTTATAATCGCAATTTTTTTTGTGATGTACAAATTTACAGTATTCGGATTTTTTCCTTTATTTGTGCTACAAGACATTGCTTATTGCCAAATTTTAAGATTCTAGGTCAACGGGAAATACCTCATATATTTTGATTCCCTTGAGTGTCAAAATATGCGGCGTAAACGGCTGTGCTTTTGATTGTATTGACTTAGAAGTTTGTTTTTTTACAGCTCCGAGGAATTGCAGTTCTTGATATTCATGATGATTGATGATCGAGTATTTGATATTTATTTCAATGTGATAACTCCACGCGTTCCTGAGAAAAAGGGCCTTGACAGACAGACGGACTACGAAGTGATCCTATAAGGATTCCTTTTTTCCTTTTGAGGTTCCGTACCTCTAAAGTACTGCCCTAAAAAAGCAAAATTTACTGTGGATCAGTGGCAGTACGACAACAACGAGTATTAAAAAAAATGTGGTGTTTCAAAGTAGCTTTTGAATATGATGCCGCTACGAGGTTCTAAAATTCGAGAGCACAAATAAAAGCACAAGTACGCTGTTGTTGTATAAACGTTTATGTATACGCAATACGCATAGACGAGAATTTCCATTTATTCACGTTTTATAATAGCATTGTTTTTGTAATTGATATTTGGTATTTATTGTAAAACAATTTTTATAAAGGGAACCAAGAGCCTATACTACACAGAATAATTATTCAAGTAGACTTAGAAAGCAAAATACAAAACTCATCAATACTGTCGTACGGAGGATTTTAACAAAAACTCTAGTAGTCTTAGAATAATTTATCTTGTATTCTACTGACTGATTTTAAATCTTATCATATTTCCGCCATATAGGTAGGTATATATTTTTTAAATCTATCAAATTGGACAAACAAAATATATATACAACATTTATTTTTCACAAAGGAGGTAACATATTAATGCGAAACAAGGTCATATATCCTAGAGAGATGTTTAGATTCACTTTTATGAGCTTCGAAGAGGCTACTAGATTGACCGTCAGAACAATATACCTTAATATGCAAATTGCCTCCTGGGTGTTGCTAAACACCTATTGTGTAGTCATGAACTACGTGTATGTAGTAGATTGCAGGATTAATCACTTATGCAAATTAAAGTGAATGGAAAATGGAGAAGATTGTGTTAGTCAAAATAATATATATAATACTAGCATTGCCCGCGGCTCCGCCCGCGTTCAGACGACCAAAAACCAAATTCTTAGGTTTTACATATTTGTATACTCTTACATTGCAGTTTTTATATTTTTTCTCAGAAATGAGACATTTTCTTGCGGTAAAAAGTATCTTATATATTAACCCGGATAACCAGCTATCACCATACCAAATTCTATCAAAATCTCTCCAGTGGTTTTTCTGTGATGCGGTAACAGTCAGATGGACAGACAGTCGAAAATTCTAAAAACTATAGATTCGGCCTCTGTATCGATAAAAAAAATTCCAAAAAATATTTAATGCACAGATTTGGTTTAATTACAATTTTATTATATCTATACATATAATTATTTCCTTAATGGCTTCAATACTACTACTACTACTAGTTAAAGCTCTAAATATTTCGTCAATGTCACATTGAATAGAGAAATTCACGTTGGTGTACAGATTTAACTATAATTAGGTACTTTGCTTGTAAATAAAAAAAATGTTAACGTGTCTATTGTAAATATTTTCTTTGTGAATGTTAGTAAATTGGGAACTTGTCTGAATGTCAACCTTTATGAGTAACCCTTAATTAATTAATATATACACCAGAATCATTACTGAAATAGCTATTGGCTATAACAATAATTTTCCTTGCTAATGAAGATTCGAGGAACGACTTCGCACATTGTTCGACAGATTTATGTTCATTGTTAGTAAATTCTTACAGACCTTCAAGATTCTCTAACGATGTTTGAACTTTGACTCCGGCATAGCCCACTAAAATGTCCAAGGCGTAAAATACATAGATATTAATACTTATTGTTTTTATTTGATAGTTATTATTTTAAAGTGTGCAGAAAATAGGGAAATGGCACACATAATATATGTCAATTCAGAATGAAAATAAAATTCATTTTGGACGTGCTTTTAGCTACTAAAATATATTTAAAGATTAGATATAAAAGGGTAGAGTTTACTTTATTTCAAATATAATCAACTAGTTTAAATTTGATTTCAAATGTGATTAATTCAAGAAGTTAAGAAGATAATTTCTTAATAGTATAACCAGACAGAACTATGCAAATGCTATTTAAAAATAGCATTTTTGTTTGTAATTTGAACTGTTCTAATTTGATAATAGATACAACTTTCTAATTGCTCTCATATTTAGTAATCCCATAAATGGATTACAAAATCACTCATAATTTAAAACTTCGAAAGTACGTACTCGATGTGTATATTTGAAGAAAATAATGATGTTAACGTCAGTTTTCTTTATATTTTATGAAATAATAATTGCAAATACCTCTAGTTACATATGGACTTGATGATGAATAACTAACAATTAAATAAATTAGCAAAGACTAAACAGGAAATATCCTAGTACCTTTCATTTTACTTTGTATTTATGTTTATAAACATATAGTGTTCGATATTAAAGGAAAATAATTTTATTTTACACTAGCATTGCCCTCGGCTCCGCCCGCGTTCAGATGACCAAAAACCAAATAAGGTAGCGCTATTATTATTATTTTTTTCAAGATAAGCTATTTTTAATAGTTTTGGCCTTATTTAATATGTTACCTTGCTAAAATAAATTTAGTATCATCGTGGTTTTATTCAAACCAGTTTTTGTACTTTTTCTCAGAAATAACATATTTTCGATAAAAAGTATCCTACATATATGTTGACCCGGATACCCAGCTATGACCAAACCAAATTTCATCAAAATCCCTCCAGTAATTTTTCTGTGATGCAGTAACAGACAGACAAACTATAGATTCGGCCTCTGTATCGATAATAATGTCTATTTCAATAACATTTTCCAAAAAAATATTTAATGTATAGATTCGACTTAGTTAGAATTTTATTATATGTATAGATTAATTATGGTTCTTTTTTTTCAAAACTAGCAACATCTTTTTAATCTGCGTGTAGCTTAACTTCAAAAATATTATGAACGTTTTGTTTCTTATATTCTAGAATATAACTGAACTGGTTTTTTTATTAATCTCCAACACTCTCCCCGCTATTGGCGAGATACATTGTTACCAATTGGCACGCCTAAGTCATAGAACCAAATATTGAATCGAATTGAATTTATATTCTAAATAGTTTTAAAGTTAATTAGATACTAAGCAACTTTAAACATATAAATACAATTAAATAATATATATAAATACAATTTAAAAACAGTACAGATTAAAAATAAAAAGTTGAATTCAAAAAGTAATTCTTTTAAACGATTATGGAAGATAAAATATTGTTTCAAAATATTAATTTCATTTGAAAATTAAAATAGCGCTACAGCAGTTATATTAAGAAAGCCTACCTATCATGTTACTTTTGTTACATAGAGATTACAAAGTAAGTTTGACAATACAGTATGGCGCTAACGAGTTGAAACCTCGTTAATTCCACCGTTAAATAAGCGTTTTCGAACTAAAAAACTGGATTACCAAACTCGGAGAGAACAGTATATTGAAATACAACCTTTGACCTCATTATAAAGTGGAGACGACTTCTACTATAATTAAAGCTTTGTTTTTTAATTTCAGTCTGTTTTTTCTGACATTCTAATATATTATCTCTTTCTTTACTATCAGTATATTATATTATTTATTTTTATTTTGTGAAGTCATAATTGAAGGTTTAAGCTTTTGCCTAGTTTTTTATGGTACCGTGTGAAATAGAGTCAACCTCACTGCATCAGTCAATATAGATTTGTTTCCAAAGTCTGTAGTTATTATAACTTGAAATGTAGGAAAATCTATTATAGGAGGGCTTAGACTATGTCAATCTATCTATACATAATATAATAAAATTCTAAATGAGTCGAATCTGGACATTCAATATTTTTTGGAAAATTGAAATAGTCATTACCAAATTTCATCAAAATTTGTCCAGTAGTTATCTCGTGAAGCGTTTCCAGTCAGACAGACAAAAATTCAAAAAACTATAGATTCGGCCTTTGCATCGATAATGATGACTATTTCAATAAGATTTAAAAAAAAAAATTAATGTACAGATTCGACTCAGTTAAAATTTTATTATATATATAATAGATAACGATCAAATTTGTCATTTCAAAACATTTTTTTAACATTTCTATTTTATAAAGATTGTAAAAGGTCGTCTTGTCTTAAACTTGTCTTAAAATAAATGGTAAAACCATCAATCTGCTTGGTCCCTGTATTTTCTTGATGTTAACCTTCACACAGTTACGTATCGATTCTGTTGATATTGAGGGTAGTTCACAGTCGACTGAGGGATAAGTTCCACTCCGTCGACCACCCGTTGTACTTAACTAACGAGCCTCGTAGGACACTCTGATTTAACAACACATTACCTACTATGGAATAATACGACATTTCATATACAAAAATCTGTAAATATATGAAATAAATATATTAGGACATTTAACACACAGCACCATTCTAGTTCCATGGTAAGCTACGAGGTTTATGATATGGATACCAGATAGTTGATACACTACACATATATAACTTTAAATACATACATACAATGTATATTAATGCAGACGTAGGTCCTTATATTAGCCACACTGACCGAATAAAGACTTCTACAGTCAGTGTACGGCGACTGCTGCAAATAATTGATAAAATTGAACTATCACGAGGATTGAAAATTAAAGGTACAGATAATAAAAGGCTTCTATACAGTGGGTACCATGGCTGTGTAGGCCTGACGGGTAACTAAGATACCTCTGGCTTTATAAGCGATTATCTGTCTTAAAGATCTCAATATTAAAGAAAACGGTGGGAACGCATCTTTTCACATTTGGTATTAGTTCTGCTAATATATCTATATATCTTATAAATATAAACAGCGGGACTCGAACCCGCGACCGCTGGAACAGCAAGTAGGGTCACTACAAACTGAGCTAAACGTGTCGTCAAGTATAGCATTAACGAGTATGAAATAATTAAAGATTTGTAATGTTGTATCTTAATATACCTACTTGTGATAGATATTTTTAGAGTTTACCTTGCGAAAAAAATACATAGAAACAGATATAAGGTCAAATCAACTTTTAGATTTGGTAACGTATATCTAAAAATAAAAAAAAAAAACATTAGTGTATTTGAAAGCTCACATGGGTAAAAAGGCAAATAACTAAACGGATTTTTTATTTACTATTGGTATTTTTAGACGTTAGTTGACATAAGGCAAAGGAAATATATTTTGATAGGTATGAAAAGTAATAAAATAATATATAGTTTCTATTACTCTCTAATCATACCCTTATTTTCAATGTTGGGAAATGTATTTACGCATACCACCTGTAGACATACAGATGGTTATGTGGACCTCACCGGTTAAAAAAGCCAGAACTACGCACTGAAACCCAACAAAACCTCCTCCGTCTTAAAGGGGCGTCGCAGGATAGTGTGTGTGTAAAAAATTATACAATTCCTTTAGTAGTTATAGACATAACCCCCTGAATATAAACAAAAAAATATGTTTCTGCTTTATAATAAGTAACAACATTAGATTCCTAAAAAGCTCTTACCTTCCAATGAGTTTATCATGGTTGAAAGCTCTTATTTGATTGGGGGACTAATGATTTATTTATTACTTTATAATAGATTCTACACGATTATGTTAGTATCAAAGATTTAGATTAGAATAAATTTTCAACATACTTCATTTCTTAACAATATGTAAAATCAAGCTTTTAAAGCATTTTAGAAATAAGAATATCTATCATATCGAAAAAAAATATAAATAACGATAAAAGTTTCAGTCCGTTTAAATAAGAAGTGACCTTTAACAGCCGTGTTTATAAAATCTTCTCTACTTTTTAACGTATAATCTGCAAGCCATCAAAAACTTTATTACTCGCATTTACCAGATTCTTATAAAAAGAAGTTAGCGGCCGCTGAAAGCTTTTTTATTTCTACTTTTTAGAGACTTAATTAAGTTATTTCTGTAATATTTTTATAAAACAAGTTGTTAAAAATAAAGGTTTATAATAGTACGAGTAAATACCTTTTTTGTCTTTACTGAAGCTATTAATTAAATACACATTTCATTATAACGATATATATTTTTTTAAGTTATTTTTTTTTTGATTAAAAGTTATTAATATTTAAATAATACTAATAATAATATAAGTATTATTATAACAGTTATTAATAATAATCATTTTAAAAGTTATAAAAAATAATATTATATAATATCCATTACAGTTTCTTAAATACCATATTTTAATAAGGTTTGATATTCGCAAAGCTAATACTTGTTTAGTGACAGTACGAGTAATTACCTATTACCTGCCCAAACTCCATTTTCACCTTTGAAAATAATGATACTTACAACAAGATAAATAAGTACATATATACTCGTACATACGAAGCTTATACAAATCACCCTTTGCAGGATTAATTCCTGCAAAGTTGGGACTTGTAATCAAATCTGGTCTTACACGTGCTACAGAGGTCAATTCTGTTAGGTTCATGCTTGTAGTTGATTATTATTTTGCCCTCTTGCTTGCACTTACTTCGCTCGGGTGCGACCTTAGGAACATTCTTAACCCCCGACGCAAAAAGAGGGGTGTGTGTGTGTCTGTGGCATCCTAGCTCTTAAACAGATGTACCGATTTCGATGCGGTTTTTTTTTAAAAGCCGGTTTTCTTGCGGTGGTTCTTAGCTATGTTTGGTTAATATCGGTCCAGCAGTGTAAGAGTATCAGCTCTTTTCCAAAATGATGTAAGGCATTTTGGCGTATGATTACTCGATTAAGTGCTTCACGCGTGCCAGTGTAATCGTTAAGTGACAATTAATTTGCGTAGGGCGTTTTTTAAATTTTAATTTATAATTATTACTAGATAAAAATAGTAGTTGCGAGTTTATCTTAGGAGATTTTAAAATTTTACATTTTTAAAACTATTTCGGACTTTTCTGTAGACTTTTTTAAGTCCTACAATAGTTTATTAGTTCATCCAGCGTTACCCACATAAATTTTAAGACAAAACTAGTTATTATGTTTTCCCATGGGACTGAAAGATTTTCCTGTAGTAAAAGGTGCCTTAAATTTTTGCCCGAGTAAGAAATTATAACTATACTAAATTTTGTTTACAGTTGGTTTAGTACTTTTTGGGTGAAAAGCAAACAGACATACAGTCAAAAAAATTAATAACTATTATTTGTGGTATATATTCTGTAAACTATTATATATTTCAAAAATATTTCATGTACAGATTTCGCTTTCTTACTATTCTTTAATAATATGTAAGTATGTATGTATAGATATTAGAACTTAATATGTAGTGACAATGACAAAAAACTTACTGCCAGCTTCGGCTTACTTTGTGGGGATTAACGCTGGGTACGTTTAGTTTGTCAGTATCAAACTTTTGTAATCTGCTCAGAAATTCCTTAAAGTAATATATATAATCCATTGATGCACTCACTAACAATTTATAACTTGTCTGTAAAAGTCGCTGAAAAGAGCATTTCACATCACTGGAGTCGTTTTCAATAAAGTGGAAATATTTTCAATATACATAGGTATAACATAAAAGGTATAACTTTAGTTATATGAATTGTTATATTATACCTATTACCTATGTATATCTATGAAAATACATATACGTGCCCTAAAATATAAAAAAATCATAAAATTCATTTGAGGTAAGTAATGGAGTGTTAAGTACATTATATTACTTATCCAGTGTCTAATAACTTCTAAGACCTTTGAATAAGACGAATGAAGACAAAGTGTCTATACAAAGTAAATTGTTATTGTCTAGCAATTATTTATATGTATATATAGATAAGTATAAAAGCATTTTCTGTTTTGGATTGGAAAAGCTAAATAAATGTCTAACTTATTTGAAGTTGAGCTTCATAAGGATATACCTAGTTTCATATATAACACTTTTATATATAACTAGCTTTAGTTTAGATGACCAAAAATCAAATTCTTAGATTTTACATATTTGTATACTCTTATATTGTATTTTTTTCTCAAAAATGAGATATTTTCCCGCGGTAAAAAGTATCCTGTATGTTGCCCCGGATAACCAGCCATCGCTATACTAAATTTCATTAAAATCCCTCCAGTGGTTTTTCTGTGATGCGGTAATAGACAGATAGACAGACAGACATACAGACAAAAATTCTAAAAACTATAGATTCGGCCTCTGTATCAATAATAATGTTTATTTCAATAAGATTTTCCAAAAAATATCTAATGTACAGATTCGGCTTAGTTACAATTGTATTATATGTATACATTAGGTAAGTAGTTCCTTTTAAGCTGTGATATGAAATCATCGCGATCATATTATTTAATAATTTCATGTATTATTTTGTTATTATTTTAGGATCTGAAATAGTTTAATATGCGTTATAAAATTTATAAGCCAAATAGATAATACATTAAAGTGAATTGATTGAAAGACATTTAGCGAATCCTGACAAGTAGTCTGAGAATCTTTCTCTACCTCAGAAATCAAAGGTAGTAGGCTCGAAATATTATATTGTCGGTATTAGGTAGGTATTTATAGTGCTTTGGCCTCTGGACATATTTCCACGGATGCCGTTTATGAATACAGAGTAATTTAGTGAAGAGCGTTTTTTATAGTGTTATTTAGTGAACAATGCTTGTCTGCTTTATGATATATCACTATGAAAACCCGTGACTATATCTATATTTTTATCTATTATTTTTCTTAATTTACATAAAATGTTCAATTGTTGTCCGTTATCTAACTATTAGTAAATAACTTTTTCTATGATTGATATCCTAAATATTTATTAAATAAAACTATCTTTTCGGATTATTTCGCGGATTTATTTTGATTTTTGGTTCCCGACGTTTCGAATGCTTTACAGCATCCATGGTCACGGGAGAGACTGAGGTGTTACATGTCTTAAAGATATAGTTGTTACAGACAGCCTACCCACAATTAACAAAATTAACAAAATGAAAATTGCACCTGTCTGTAACAACTATATCTTTAAGACATGTAACACCTCAGTCTCTCCCGTGACCATGGATGCTGTAAAGCATTCGAAACGTCGGGAACCAAAAATCAAAATAAATCCGCGAAATAATCCGAAAAGATAGTTTTATTTAATAATGTCAAACATTCGCGTAAATCTAAGAAAGTATCCTAAATATTTTTTTTCCGCAATAACAAGGTTCAAACAGCGAGCAATATCTATAGACATAGACGCCGACGCAGGCTTAGCAACAAACGAACAATTTTTTTACATAGTACCTATTATAAATAAATATAAATATGCTGGGACATTAACACTCATCTAGTTCCATGGAAAGCTACAAGGCATCCATAACACAAGTTATGGATACCAGACAGTTGATACACTACACATGTATAACTTAAAATACATACATATTATAAATATAAACAAACATGACTAGAATACACACATTCGTCCTCATTACACAAATGAATGCCTCCAGCGGGACTCGAACCCGCGACAGCTGACACAGCAAGTAGGGTCACTACAAACTGAGCCAAACGTGTCGTCAAGAAAAAGTATTGATATTACATTTTAGGATATTGAATGTTTTAATTTTAATATTTGAATAACAAAATTGGCACGGAAAATATAATAGAAGTATAATACTAAGCACACTAAATAAAAGAAATTATCACACTAAAAACTTCGCACGTACCTAATACTTCTGAAATACATTTTTATTTATTGTGATATTTTTTATCGTATTTCGTGTGATTTATTCATGATTACCAAGACAGTAGTGTGTTTTGTTAGTGGCTAGCGACCGAGAAAAGTAGTTTTAAAACTAGGACAGTGATAGAATTACCGTCGTAAAAGCGGAGATTTATTATTCTTGTAAATGCGTGATGTTTCTAAACTTTAGATGAAATGACGTAAACGTTACGAAGTAGTGCAAATATACAATTGCTAAAAACATATTATCTCGTAACTACTTGCTTTTGTTTGTTAGTAGATTCAACTTTGAATTAATAGAGGCCTTTTTTGTATTTTGGGAAATGCATTTACGCATATCACCTGTCGACATACAGGTGGTTATGTAGGACTCACCGGCTAAAAAAGCCAGTACTACCCACTAAACCCAACAAAACCTTCCCCGTCTTAATAGGGAGTCGCAGGATCGTTTACGCACTCAACCACGACGCCCCGACGGCAGGTCTGCCGAGGCAGCCCACAACAACTATGGGGTTGCACCAACAGTCCACTTTGTTATCAGAGAAGTACCAGGAGCAACCCGCATGGTACACCGCCCACCACCACCTTTGGCTTCGCGTTCGGCTGGACTGTCGGATGCTAATGAGCCACCCACCACGACAAGGTGAACTCACGTTGGGAGGGGGGGGGGGGATGAGGGGGGCATCAATAGAAGCCTTGTCTAGCTCCGCTTAAGGTATAGTTATAATTTAGATATACGAGTATACCTGTATAAAAATAAAACAACATCAATTGGTTTTATTTAGTACAGCAGAATGTAAAATTTAATTACTTTACGTTAAAATTCCATGTATTGACCAACCAAAATTGGTTGTATAACGCAGGAAAGATATCTTACATAAAATTATTATAAACCTTTTAACATTTTAATTTGGTGAATTATACACAAGTATTTTATAGATAAAAATAACCAATATTTCAAATATTTTATAAAATTCGAGAGTGATATTGTACATTATAATTATATTTATGCTGACAATGCCTTACATTTAACATCCGGAGACACCGAAACAGTCGACAACACTGTTGGACCCTTGATATTTGTACAGGTATCCAATCTCACAGGAAATATGTACATAGTACCTATTACCTATGTATTACGTATCCCAAACTAAGTAAATATTCTGACTTTATTACCTCATAGTTATTACGTATTCACGTTTTACCTATTCCTTTAATTTCTTATACTCTGTTCACAACGTTAGATACACTGTTACACTTTTATGAAAGTTAAGCAAATCCTTAAATAAGTACTATAGGAATTTATGATATTGAAAATCAGCTTGATTTTGATCAATAAATTATTATTATTAGGTACCTACTTCAAATAAAATAGATATTAGTCGAAAAATCTTTTAAAAATGTAGACATTTATAATTAAAAAAAATTATATATTTACTATGTACATTATTATGTTTAATAATAACATTACACGTATGTATAAGCTACTTTATGTGTAGACCTTACACGTTCATACAAAATGTAGCAATAAAAGTAAGCCCTACTAAATCTGTTTATTTAAGGAATTTATTGCTACTTATCTTTTTCGTCTGAATCGTAGGTGGCAGTTTTTATGTCAATATTAATAAAAAAACTATATCCAAAAGCACCAGGTACATATGTGTATATATGTATTCAGCCCTTTTTAACGTCCCACTGCTGGGCACGGACCTCCCTAGCTCCTCCCCACCTTAAAGGATCATGGATCAGGTCATACTCCACCACGCTGGCCAAGTGCGGGTTGGCAGACTGCACATGACTTTCAAAAACTTATAAACTTCTCTCAGTGATGCAGGTTTCCTCACGATATTTCTTTGCCGTAAGGCAAGTGGTAATCATGTTGGAAATGATTCGCAAATGAAAATATCAGAGGTGCGAAACCCGAGATTTGAACCCGTTTCACTCGGTTTCCCAAGCGAGCGCGTTAAGACTGGGCTACCGCTGCCTATATTAAAATTATTATAAAAATTTCATTAATTAAATACGTTTTTTACAGAAAGAATGTTACAAATTTATCATAAATTGCGTATAAAAACTTTTTTGCGAGTATATTATATAGATATAGCAAAAGTTTGAAACAAAAAGCACATAGACCCAGGGAGATAACTTCTATATTTCAATATGTTTCACGCAGAGAGCTTGTGACAGGAATATTTACGTCATTACCTTTACACTCTAGGGACATTTATATGGCAAGTGGAATATTTCTCTAGTCCTTATGAGCGGCAGCGTTTATTTCAATAGGTACACAAAATACAAAAGCACTTAAATAACTTGTTTTTAATTTAAGATGGCATAAGTGTAGGCAGAAGGTAAGCCGATTTCTAAGGTGATAAGTTTAGGGCGATGACAAAAAACATCTATACATATAATAAAGTTGTAACTAAGCTGAATCTGTACATTAAATATTTTTTGGATTATACTTATTCTATAGTTTTTAGAATTTATGCCTGTCTGTCTGTGACCGCATCACGGAAAAACTACTGGAAGGATTTTGATGATATGTGGTATGATGATAGCTGATTATCCGGGTCAACATATAGGATACTTTTTATTGCGGGAAAATATCTCATCTCTGAGAAATCTATGCTAAACATTAAAACGTAAGTAGGGACGAACCCGAACGGAGCGAGGGTGAGTCGCTAGTACTTAATAAAGAAAGGTCACATTGTTGTAGTACAATTGACAAAAAAAATACTATAAATTAATTTAAGACTTCACTATTCATTTCAATAAAATATTACTTCAATATTGTAGTGTTCAAATTCTATTAACTAAACTCATAAGACCGTTTATAATTAGCCTAAAATTTTGTGCGAAATTTCCAACTATTAGTTCATTAAGTACAATTATGCAAATTAGTTACGATATTTAGAGCAGTACAAATAAGTATTTTATCAATACAATCTAGTGTGAATATGTCTGTATTAAAATGGTGAGCTCTGTCTTTTTAAGTAAAACTGAAAGGTATGAAAGTGATAAATGTGAAACGCTTAAGCTTATGGTGCATTCGTTTTTTATCACTCATATATATCGCAGTGCGAGTAATATTCGCATGTTGAAGTAAATTTTGTGTGAAACAGGAACATATATATAAGAGTGATGGTTAGATACAATAAACTTAAAAGTAGCCGACTTGTCCTCGTGTCACACATTCCTTGACAACATCCCATATACAGATCCCATACATAGTTGTTCAGAAAAAATATAATAGCTCATATCCCATAAGAAGATATCTCACGAGATAAAAGTGGCCAATGACAGTCTTCAGGACCATGAATTATTTCTATAGAAAAAAATTAAGTCGTTTATTACTTCGCTATTGCGTGAAAGAAAGAAGAATATTAAGAGGGCACACTACATTTATAATATTAAAAGCAAAAGGTTAACAATTGTATTATACTTATTTAGCCCGTCCCACTAGTGAGCACGGGTCTCCCTTCAGTATGAGGGGGATCAGGCCATACTCCACCACGCTGGCCAAGTGCGGGTTGGCGGACTTCACACGTCTTTTGAAAACTTGCTAGGTTCTCTCAGACATGCAGGTTTCCTTACGATGTTTTCCTTCACCGTTAAGACAAGTGGCAATCAAGTTGGAAATGATTCGCACATGAAAATATCAAAGGTACGAGACCCGGAATTTGAACACGCTTCACTCGGTTTCCCAAACGAGCGCGTTACCGCTGGTCTACTACTGCCTCATAGGTTAACAATAATATCTACCAAATAGTAAATATTTATTATTATTAAATAAAACTATCTTTTCGGATTATTTCGCGGATTTATTTTGATTTTTGGTTCCCGACGTTTCGAATGCTTTACAGTATCCATGGTCACGGGAGAGACTGAGGTGTTACATGTCTTAAAGATATAGTTGTTACAGACAGCCTACCCTATAGACCTCAAATCCTGGCGAAAGAAAACCGATATCGCCCTAGAATGATTCGAGAAGCCATAGAAATTAAAAAACATCCAAATTTCAATAGGGAAGATGGCTGGGTACTACCATCGTCATGGGATCCTGTTATTAATATAATAAAATCAAATAATAAATATAAACATAACAGACAGGCAGATGTAGTAATTTCATACTGTTTAGATCAAAATGACAGCTTATCAGATTAATATTTTTCATTTGTAGAAGTATATATTAATAGTGTTGCTTAGTAAGTTGTTTTTAAATAATAACAAACTAAATTAAAATGATTATCCATAATTAATTTTAACTTTTTTAAATTACACATAGAACAATTGTGGCTTTAATAATTAATACTATATTTTTATTTATGGTTATAAATATAATAATGGCAACACTAAATATAGATTACTAATTAATATTTTTAAAATTGTAATAATTATAAAAATAATAGCAAAAATTAAATAAATAATTTTCCATATTCAATTATAATTAAAATTATAAAAATGTTTAAAGTTAAAAATATTGTAATGTAATTGGTGCAATTTTCATTTTGTTAATTGTGGGTAGGCTGTCTGTAACAACTATATCTTTAAGACATGTAACACCTCAGTCTCTCCCGTGACCATGGATACTGTAAAGCATTCGAAACGTCGGGAACCAAAAACCAAAATAAATCCGCGAAATAATCCGAAAAGATAGTTTTATTTAATAATGTCAAACATTCGCGTAAATCTAAGAAAGTATTAAATATTTATTATTTTACATACAATAGTTAATGGGATTCTATAAGTATAACATGCGCTATATGTTACAGAATTTTCATGTAAAATCTACGGGCGTACGGTGAAGGAAAACATTGTGAGGAAACGTGCATGTCTCAGAGAACCTAGTAAGTTTTCGAAAGACATGTGAAGTCCGCCAACCTGCACTTGGCCAGCGCGGTGGACTATGGCCTGATCCCCCTCATATCGAAGGGAGGCCCGTGCCCAGCCGTGGGACGTTAAAAAAGGGGCTGAATACACACTACGGGCGTTGTCAAGGAATTTAAAAAAAATCATTAAATAAATGATGAGTTTAAAATGAGAAATCCTATAATATTTACGTCTGGCCCTAAATATGGCAAGATAATGCGCCAAAAATACAGTACAAAGCGGTTAATTCTTCAGTGCTAATTACGTAAACAGGACCACAAAAGCCTTATTCCGACTGCGGTTTATTTAATTTTGTGTAGTACCGTCACACTCTAACATAGTACCTACGATATTTTAAGTTGAGAGAGAGTACACGTACAGTCCATTTTAGGATGCTTATTAATTTGTACAGTAAACTAATTTTGAAAATACATATGTACATATAATATATATATGAGAGAATATTATTTAGTTTAAATAAAATTTTACATTTTCTCCATCTTTATATGTAAAACATTAATTTTATAGAATACAAAATATTCACTGATGGCTTGCTTACCTTGATAAAAATATACTGCCACTTTTGATATTCATCTGCATAAAAATCGAACTTGGAACTTTAAGCGCAACAAGGATACCACGGCTCCGCTACGGTTAACGTTAAGATTATTATTACACACTCAATAGGTTTAATCAATGTTCATTTTGTTTCAGTAGACAACGAAAGCTGTGATTGCTCTTTTGATTCCTTAATGCCTTACACTCTCCAGTGCTCATTGAACAGAAAAACATTTACCTACCCTCGGCAGGATTTTTACAAATTTAAATAAGAGCATTGAAGGGATTATTATATTATTCTATGTAGGGTTCACATTAACAAAAGAAAAGATTTTATTATTATCAAAATGATACAAAAATAGTACTGTACGTAAGTCTAAATATGTCTGAACAGTAACGTTTTACTTCAGATATTTTATTAATTGGAAGTATTTTAATGATTATGTTATAAATTAATACTTCATCTATCTATATATGATTATAAAAAATTTAATCTACGATAATAGATATTACTTTGTAGTAGTATAAACTAAAGTTAACCTCATTTGTGACGTTTTAAATAAAACTATCTTTTCGGATTATTTCGCAGATTTATTTTGATTTTTGGTTCCCGACGTTTCGAATGCTTTATAGCATCCATGGTCACGGGAGAGACTGAGGTGTTACATGTCTTGAAGGTATAGTTGTTACAGACAGCTTACCCACAATTAACAAAATGAAAGTTGCACCAATTATCTTACAATATTTTTTAACTTTAAACATTTTTATAATTTTAATTAGTTTTATAATTGAATATGGAATATTATTTATTTAATTTTTGCTGTTATTCTTATAATTAGTACAATTTTAAAAATATTAATTAGTAATCTATATTTAGTGTTGCCATTATTATATTTATAACCATAAAGAAAAATATAAAATATAGTATTAATTATTTAAGCAATATAATTGTTCTATGTGTAATTTAAAAAGTTAAAATTAATTAAGGATTATAATTTTAATTTAGTTTGGTATTATTTAAAAAAGACTACTAAGCAACACTATTACTATATACTATTACATATGCTACGATGCTGTGACATTCTATACTTACCTAACAACGTTTTCAACATTACACGCACCACTGAGCTTCTCGCTGACTGCGAGTAAAAATGAAGGCATTACTAGAATTCATTTCAAAGCGAAATATTCACTTGTGGAATGACTAGGTTTGCTAAGAATAATAATGTAGAAAAAATATTTTTTGTTTTATTGTCCTGGATCTAGAATAAGAAAGTATTGTAACAAACTAATTATGATTAATAAAGAAAAATATTCAGTAAAAAAACAATAATTTAACATTATTGATGTTAGAAATGTTTGGAACTAAGCTGAATAAAGTGATTTTTCTTTAAAATTTCCTTCGTATAGGTAATGTAAATGTTTTATCACACAATATTAAAATAATTATCTTCTATACATATAATAAAACTGTAACTAAGTCGAATCTGTACATTAAATATTTTTTGGAAAATCTAATTGAAATAGACATTATTATCGATACATAATATAGTTTTTAGATTTTCTGTCTGTCTTTCTGTCTATCTGTCTGTGTGTCTGTTACCGCATCACGAGAAAACCACTGGACAGATTTTGATGAAATTTAGTATGATGATAGCTGGTTATCCGGTTCAACATATAGGATACTTTTTACTGCGAGAAAATGTCTCATTTCTAAGAGATAATACAAAAACTGCAATGTACGAGTATACTAAAATGTAATACCTAAGAATTAGGTATTTGATCATCTGAACGCGGGCGGAGCCGCGGGCAATTTTGTACTTATATAAAATTAAACTACTTTCATTTATGATAACGGTCATAGTAATACGACAGTCAACTTTAGCCCACCCTTCAAACGTTTTGTCTAATGAGTAGTAGCCATTGACAGTGTTTGGGTTCGATTCTATGATTAAAATCGACGATCAAAATATACCAAAATCAACTTCCAAAATTTAATATCACATCCAAGTGCTTTCTAAAAGAATATGAAAAATACTGAAAAGTATGAAATCCATAAAGTTAAATACAAATAAATCTTTACGCAACACACTAAAATAAAACATCTTTAAGCTTTGAACTTTGAAGTATAAAATACCTTTATTTCTATAGAGTCAAAGAAAGAAACAACCTGATCTCATAAGGGCACCATTCAAAATTTCTAATATCGTCTATGTAATAAATATTTGAACATCAAATACGTAATAAACAGGCTTCAGTCAAAGTATACTCGTATTTACACTTCGTGTCAATAAACGGGCACTTATATTAGCTTCAAATAGACTTAGTTCGGAAATATGGGAATAACCTATACATACATATAATAAATTAATAACTAATCGAAATCTGTACATTAAACATTTGTAAAAACAATGACTATCGTGTTGTGTAGGTACAAAACATAAACCCCAAAACAATAGTTCTGTTTGTCTGTGTGAATTAAATCTTTATTAGGTAAGTTATAATAAACTTTTTAACCGACTTCCAAAAAGGAGGAGGTTATCAATTGTTCGGAATCTTTTTTTCCTTTTTTTTATGTATGTTCATCGATTACTCGAAGACGCCTGAACCGATTTGGAATTTTTTTTTGTGTTTCAAAGGGTTTACTTCCCAGGTGGTCCCGTATAAATTTTAGCGAAGTCGGTCTAGCGGTTTTTTAACACTAAAAAGACGGGCGGGGGTCATATGACCCTTTTTGAAATTCAGGGTTAGATAATTCCAAAACTATTGGTTTTTTTGACATATCCTCTCGTGACTTTTATTAAAATAGTTCAAATTTACATTTAAAAATATTTCCATTATTATTTGATCATTACATCATAAATAAATTATACATCTACCTACAAAGACGGCACCGGTAATTTGACCCATGCAGTTTTTATTACAGTAAACCTATCCAATAGCGGCTAAACTATAATATTTATATTAGCTGAAGTTGTGAAATATATATGAACCCGATTGTATTCCATTTCTTCTCTTGCTTTCGTCAAGTAAACAGTGTTATTCAGATGTCACTATGCCTCGACTTACTGATAGTCAAATATTAGCATCATTACAATATTTGCCTGAAGATCAATTAGATGGTGAGAGTGAAGGGTAGATAGAAAATGGAAAATGATCCCAAAGTATATATATCCATACACCCGAATGAAACTCTTCGAGTAGTGACGACTCAGATGATAATATACCAATAGGTAAATTACCTATTCCATTCTTTTCATTGTTAGATATGATTTGAAATATCTTAGTGGTGAATAGGTACATATAATATTTTTTTATAGCTGCAGTATTCAAGTAGACAAAAATTCTGTAAAGAAAAAACTTGTCAGTGTAACGTTTTATAACTCAAAAAAAAAATTAGGTTGATGTTGTTGACCAAATGGCCAGAAAATATAGTGTCAAAGCAGCATCAAAATGATAGCCAGTGCAAGTTTTTTTTATAAAACATTGGACTTGGCTTGGATAAGTGCATGGATTATACATGGACTATAGAGTGTAATTATATCAAGAAGTCACATACAAGACAGTACTAAGACAGAAGAAACTTTATATTCCAGCTAGCTCTTGAAC